>OY992794.1:2500000-3750000 GCA_963921375.1 Tiliacea citrago | reverse complement strand
GACTGGAAGCCGACTCCGACATATGTAGCTGGGAAAAGGCTAGGCAGATGTATTTGGTTGCGTCGTTTGTACTAGTGCTGTAAATTTTAATTTCGCTAGCTACCTTAGCGCTTTCCCCTTAAGCCGTTGCCCTGCGCCTGATCTCTCTCCGGTCGTGTCGGAGTGCCGTCCCAACAGACTGTGAGAGTGAGGGAAGAGAGAGAGCACCTGTGTCTGTGCACACACTTGTGCACTAAAATATCTCCCGCGCCGATGGCTGGTCTCTGCTGTGATTGGTCGCCAATGCCGAAATTCTGGCTACTCATTGGTGCGTCGTGGACGATAGGTCTTAGCCGATCCAAGCCACAGTGACTGCATCTCATATCACTCTCCAAGGGCGTTTGTAATCTCAATACGTCAAATAAAGCCTGTACGGTCGAAGAGGCAGATCGTATACTGCTGTACTTATGCAGGTCGAAATGTCGGGCACTAATAAGGACTCTGCTTATAGTAAACGAGGATGGACATCTCGGCCTGTCCGCTGCCATTAGAGAAATTAGTGTTTACGTCACCGTAAGATTGTGAGAACCGTTAGTTTATAATCCATCGGTATTATTTTCGTTAGATTTTAAACTGTCGAAAAATTGTGAGCTGGGTGAAAATGGTTAGGTTAGGTTAAAAGTGAGAACAACCGCGCGCGAGCCGAGCGAGCACTGCGAGCGGTTTTGCGGTAGCGGCCGGCTAGCGCTACTTCCAAGTTACTCGCAGCTAGGCAGGATATTTAGTATTACCGCAAGGGGTGTTACATAGCAAGTAAGTTTGCTACCAGTTTACAATTTTTCGGTTTTCCATGGATAGATTATAAACTATCGAAAAATAATTATTATACTTAATAATAATTTGTTGCAGTTAAAATACTGGTATTCAGCTGCACCCGGTTAGACTGGAACCCGACTTAGCCGACCCCAACATAGTTGGGAAAAGGCTGGGCAGATGATCATGATTAATTTGTTGCAGTTCACAACTTTTCGACAGTTTATAATCTAAAGGAAATAATACCGATACATTATAAATAAATAATTACACTGTGACATATACAAGTCGAATTGAATGATATTCTGATTTTCTTAGCCTTTTAAACGGGTAAGTGCCTGAGCAAATGAAACAAATTATGTTTTCTTATTAACCGATTTTATTATTTTCGATTCCTATGATCACCGATCTTTGTATCACAAAAAACCAATCATTCATTAAAACGTAACATTAAACAGACTGCCTCGTTGCTCTAGTTAGTGTATGTTGAGGTCCTGGGTTCGATTCTTAGGTCGGCCAAAGTGCTAATGGGTTTTTCCATCTGGAATTACTCAAACCCTAATTACATGGTACTTCAAAACATATTGCGAAGTGTGGGTGTACTATAGGTACACCTCTGTCTAACCCTTCGGGAACTACAGGCTTGATTTTATATTATGTTAGGAAAAGCGTAATATGAGCTTATCAGAACTTCCTTCCAAACTCAAAAGAGATTATCACTTCAAAAATCGATTCTTCTCTCTTTTGTTAAACAACAAACATCCACCATTGGTCGCCACCTGCGCACTTAAAATAGAACACATCCGGTACGAAATTATGAGAAAAACGTGTGATCGTGCTCAAAAACCGACCCGGTTCCAAATACACTTACCTACGACATCTGCCTGTGCTTATAAAGTAGCTATTAAACATTACCACACTCAACCAACACTTCAAAAACATCGCTCCACTTTGAAACTCACCCTTATCTTTCGCCACTTAAGGGTTGTGAATGTCGGTATGTTGGGTAATTGGACGGTAAATTAAAGTTGGTAGCAGCAGGGTGTCAAGTTGCAGGGGACATCCTGTTAATAGATGCTGCGTTTATTCAATATTAGCAAGTAATTGATTTGATTGATTTGTTGTTGCGTTTATTGTGGTAATGTTGCTGTATTGAATGATTGATTATTGTGATACTTTTTGCGAGTTTTGTTAAGCTAGTGAATTTTGCCATTTAAAAAGGAGATTTTTTTTTTTTGTTTAAATTTCATCGATTTACGTAGGTAGTAAAATAATGGTTTTTGACCCAGCAGGAAAGATTATCGCTTGCGCATAATCTCACTTAGTTTTTTTTACATGGCTTGATTTGTTCTTAGTAGTTTGTCGTGCGATAGCACAGGGGGCCAAGTCTGCTATTTTCAATGATTGGTCATTATGACGACCATACCAAGGCAACGCCATGACCATTGTGCCAATAGTTTGTAACCTCCTAAATTCACAATGGCGTGACAGTGGTCCATAGGGAAGTCAAAATAATTGGAGCTTGTCAGTACGAGATTACCAACTACAGACATTTTTTTCAATGGAGTATCAGTGGCACGTCATTAGAAAATCATAAAGACGTCTTTCAATTAGGAGATTAGCAAAACTGTCAAACTCTACAATTACGGTGCCAATGATCGGCCATTCGGACACAACTGCGTTAGCAGACTTGGCCCTGGAAGCTTGTAATCTAAAAACCGGAGGGGTTTTTAGATTACTTTCCATTCCACACCTTACACTAAAGAGTGGTCATCATACTACCTGACTATTATCACCCACATGTCATAAACTAACTCGCCAATAATAGCCATGTTGTCACAATTTAAACTCTAGCCAATTACGTTCAACCCTTGCATCGCCGCGCTAAACGGTGGGCGATTATCCGCTACCGGCCGGATTAGAGGGTTAACTCATTCACACGGGTCAGTTATAGGCTAATAAATTATTTTATAACAGTTGTTTTGTGCTCATATCTTTTTAAGCTTTTAACAGTTTTTTTTTGTGTACTTATTTTATTTCATCACCACTGCTCTAGTGAAGGAAAACCCCGTGAGGGTTTCCTCACGATATTTTCCTTCACCGTTCGGAACACGGCGAACCATGGGTTTCCTAGCCAAAATTTCGATGACAGGTGACATCCACTAACCCACACTGGGTCCGCGTGGTAGATTATGGCCCACTCCCTCTCACCGCAGTAGGAACATTATAGGCTGATATTGATCAAGTAGAATCACGAGGTTTTTGCTAACACAAAGGAAAGAAAGAAAGAAATAAAAATGCGTTTATTGGCATTACAGCAAAAAATACACCTTAGAACTATAAAAACAGAAAACAATATTATTAAAATGCCAAAAGGGCCTCAGCTCAGCATAATGTCAGATGACAACACAAGATGTACCACCTGACGCTGATTTTCAGCTGCAACCCACAAGAAGTGCCATACGCTAGAATAATAAACACATAGAGAAAGAAGTGTGTGTCCGTGTTAAATTAATTATGAGAATGAATTAAAGGTGATAATATAAAAAAGCTCATACAAAATAAAATAAAATGTTGTGACATACATGTATGTGTGTGTTGTGTTATGGTTTTTGTGATTAATGGAAAACTAAAATAAATACCCAATATCTGTGTACCACAAAATATAAAAAAATATATATATATATTTAAATAGAAACCACCAAGTACCTTCAATGCAAAAAATAAGGGCTTGCGTGGTCCAGAGATAAATCTACCGCTTCCAGATAACCCAGACAAGTGGTTGCTTCTATTGAAAGAATTGGTTACAATAATTAATTACTATTTATAATATTTACCTGCCTGCATTTACCTAAAGAGAGTGCACTGACCAGGTTGAACCAAAGAAAGAAAAGAAAGAAAGAAACCGTAATGATAATGATAAATGATTATTTCTGTAAGTAGGTTTGTACAAACACTTTTACACGTCAATCATATTAAAAAATACTAGATGAGGTCGGCGTTTCGTATCCCACTACTCTGAGAAGAAAGGCCGAAACAAACTCAGAGGTCACAGTCTCTTTTAAAGTCCAAGGTCGTATCGATCCGTAGCATGGTGATAGTGGTCTATTTTCTACGTTAGAAGGTTTGGTTTTCGCACTTAGTCCTTCAGGCGGACCAATGTGCGTGGGCCATGGCGGCCGTCGTCGGTGGTTGTTCCAACCTGCCCACCTCCCTCCAGAAGTTGATCACGTCTTCTGGTTTGTTTAGACGGTGGTAGTGGTCACGTTGCAGTGTTTAACCAAGCTTAGCCTTATTAGCGAGGATCCATTCAACAAGTTTAGTTCAAGTTTCTAAAACTCGAACGCCTATCGTAGTTAGTGGCCATAGGTCTTTCAAGTCGCTTTCCACATACAGAACCTTTTTCAGTTCGTTACCCCATATTGGTTCCAGACCACGGTTTCCTGAGTAGGTACATATGATATGGAGTCCATACTGTAAGAAAAAATAAACAAATCAATAAAAGACCCTTCAACAATCACGAGAGTATATAATTTGATATGAAGTGCCAAGGAAATCATAACAACATTATTTTCTTATAATTTCTTGTACATTGTTGCTCGGTTCTTATTAGTACGTACTCGTAACAATTACTGTGAAAATATATCGTTTTATTCACTGGGTTTCTTTGTGACTTGGTCTGCGTAATAATTAAAAATATATTGAAAATTTATAATGTTAATGCAAACACCATCTGTATTCTTCGAAAGATTACGAGGAAATGTTTGTCTAGGCTGATAAGAAAAAAAAGATCCTTTTTTAGAGAAAAAGAGAGGCTCTCTTTTTTTTCGTCGCATAATTATGTTTACAGCTGAAATTTCACCTTGGTAATAAGCAACTGAGCAGCGACAGAAATTAACCTCAAAATTAAAAAAAGTTAAATACTGAAATAATTAATTATTACTAATGGTCGCCGACTCCTCGAAATTCGACTTACAATGAATATAGTACTTACTAATTCCATAAGTACACTAATTCCATGCTATTATAAAGTATTTACTAATACCATGAGTACAATAATTCCATGCTATTATAAAGTACTTACCATGAGTACACTAATTCCATGCTATTATAAAGTACTTACTGATTCCATGCTCAAGCTGTCACTTCCTGTTTCACACTTCCGTCCCTTTTCATGAATCACTCCCACAGAATGCGAGAGAAAAGGAGTTATACATAAAAAAAAACTGTCCCAGGACCCAGGACCTCGCTGTCGTCAATGGCACCTAGGAGTTAAGACACCTAATATTGAGAAACAAAAAAATGTGTATTAATTAAAATTGTATATTAAAAAATTGTAATGTGTTTGTGCGCAGAATTTTATTTAATTATCCGCACCTTCCACCGTAACCGTTAAAATTGCTTAATTTTTATGCGTACGCGCAAATGCCCGTGAACCTATTTAGGTTCTTTAATTCTAGGAATCACAATTATTAAGCTCAAGGCAGTGTGGATATCATGTCCAGCATAGCGCGGTTAGGAAATATCGTACCGTGACCCTGGCAATACCGATATTAGGTAATAATCACCGGTAGACGAAGAATATTTAAGTTCTGACGCAACTGGCTTCGTTACGGCTAAACCTGATGAAGACCGTGGTAAAAATTGCGTGATGGACCATAATATAATATTGGACTTTTGTCCATGATTGGTACCTAATAGTTACTACACATGCATAGTTAGGTAATTCCAGAGAACAATCCCTAAATTACTAATCACGGTTACGAGCACATTTTAATTTTTTGCTGCCAGAGTTCAATTCTTGTCAAGGGTCCATCCATGAAGTTTCTTGCCCAATTTTCTCCATAGAAATGTTGCTCTGGAACTAATTTTTATCTATTTAAAAGTCTGTGATAGTTTGAAATACCATTTGAATATGTACTCCAGCAACTGTCCTCTGACCTCCTGCAAGTCGTTGTATGTAATCGAATTGTGAAACTATAGTACCAGACAGACGACATGACATGTTTGCTATAGTAGCGAGATTCGGAGGTCGTGGCCTTGGAGTACACGCGTCGGGCTCCCAGTTGCCTAGCAACGAACTAGATGGTACCGCCCCTATACACCTTAAGGCGCAAATATACAATTTTTGTGACTTTTAAATCTCATAATACACCTTCACATAATGCAAGTAAGTTATGCAATAAAAAATGTTAAACTAGAATGCATACACATCAATTCTATAAGTGAGTATTTAAGTATTGTAGTAAAATAGTTTACGAAATAAATTCAGGAAATAATGTCTACCCAAAGCATAAAAAACGATACTACTTATGATATGTTCATGTTTTTTTTTGTATGAATAGACTATTTTATTATCTAAGATTTTTTCAAATATTCATATTTTCACTATTAAAAAATAATATTCCCTATAAAATCGAACGGCGGGCGGCGCAGCGTGATCGTGACGCGCATTTCTATGGCCAATTTCATCGTCAATTACCAGACCTTTAAGACTAAGGTTTCTATTTAGCACTTTTAAACGTTTAATGAACTAATCAATCGAATAAACCTTCCAAAACTCTTCAAAATAATATGTTTATTAGTACATTAAAAAAAACAACAACACAGTACATAGCATAATTATGGAAACAGAGGGTTGTACTACCAAGTTCAAATTTATAGTCAGTTTTCCGGGCTCCTGAACTAGTACGCAGACCTGTATGTTAGGAGTCGGAGATTTTGGGGCTTCCATTTTTTTTTGTGTTTTTTTACAACCGTGACTCTTCTGTTTTTTACAGCGGTTGTTAACACAGCAGATAGAGTGAATGATTGTGGTTGTGTATCTAGGAGTGTCAATATGAGTGTAGTGTGTGTGTGTATGTGAAGTGTGAGTGTTTGATAAGTTTTCATACGAGGTAGGTTTGATAAAGTTATGATTGTATATCCGATATAATTATATTTTCTGTTTCATCATAAGTTAAGCATATGACCTATTTTCTTATTTTATTTTTATTTTTATGTAAGTTGTATATATCTGTACAACGGAATAATTTTATTTATTTTATTATACATGCGTGAATTTTTAGCCAACAATTGTCGACATGTAAAATAATGTCACATTTATATATACGAGTAGATCTTTCTTAGAAATGTTACATTCTTTTGAAGAATTTTGGAAAGTTACCTAAGACATGAACGGTATCCCTTGAGCCCTTGTTCATGATCAGCCAAGCCTTTTCCCAACTTTATAAGGGTCGGCTTCCAGTCTAACCGGATGCAGCTGAATACCTGTATTTTACATGGAGCGACTGCCTATCAGACCTCTACAACCCAGTTACTGGGTAACACGATAATCCTTGGTAATACTGGTTGTCAGACTTTTGAGCTTCTGACTACCCGTAACGACTTAACATGCTTTCCGAGGCACGGCAAGCGGTGCTTTACCTTGAAAATCGACCCGTGCAGCTGTTATTATTTAGCCATGAGCCCCTTAAGAGACCTTGTTCAACAGTCATAAATATGTAATTTTTTTTTTTCTATTAAGACTTAAATCAAAATTAAACTGCCAACTATCAAACCAATCTCTTTACTTCTCAAAATATACTAGACAAGTCGAAACAATGAATTCTTTTTGAAGTGTTCTTTAGATTATTCATAACGAAATCAATGTTGTAGCAGTGTAACATTTTATGCTCAACACACACAGGCAGCGGGTGCGGCTCGGGCGCGGGTCGGGATGGCAGTACATATAAATACAGAGAATTCAGCCCACCGTACTGCCATCCCGACCCGCGCCCGACCCGCACCCGCTGCTGTGTGTGTTGAGCTTTAAAACTTGAGGGGTTAGCACATACTGATGCTGTGTGTACTACCGGGATAAAAAGTATACTTTGTCCTAGGTCATGGTCTAGCTACCCATGTGCAAAATGTCATCCAAATCCGTGCAGCCGTTTTAGCGTGAAAGCGTAACAAACAAACTCATTTTTGCATCTATAATATTACTAGCTGCACCCAGCGGTTTCACCTGCGTAAGATTCGATCCCGTGGGAATATCGGGATAAAAAGTAGCCTATGTCTTAATCCAGGGTGTCAGCTACCTCCACACAAAATTTTATCAAAATTGGTCCAGCTGTTTGAGCGTGAAGAAGTAACAAACATACACATACACACACACACACTCACAAACTTTCGCCTTTGTAATATTAGTGTGATGTGATGATAATTCAATCATGATTCGAAAGACACGTGGCGCCATCTATTATCATAGGAACGTTATTGTTGTTTTCCTCGGGAACGTTATTGTTATTTTCCTCGGGAACAGTACTTTTTTTCGGGATAAAAGGTACCCTATGTCCGTTTCTGTACATCTGACAACGTATATGCAACATTTCAGGATGATCAGTTCAGTAGTTATTATATTATAAGTTAGGATTAGGATAGAATTAGGATTAGGATAGGATTAGGATAGAATTAGGATTAGGATAGGATAGTTAGGATTTCCACAAGACTATAACTGTGAATGTATGACATGATAAAGTACTATAAAAAAAAACCAGGACTGTCTCGGTGGTCTAGTGGTCGCAACCGCGACTGCTGAGCATGAGGTCCTGGGTTCGATTCCCAGGTCGGGCAAAGTGTTATTGGGATTTTCCATTAGGAATTTCTCAGTAGCAGCCGGGAGTCTGTATTTGTGGCCGATAGATAGCAATAGGCTCGCCCCCTTTTACATGGGACTTAAATATAACTGGTGAAATGTGGGTGTACTATAGGTACACCTCTGCCTAACCCTTCGGGGATTACAGGCGTGATGTTATGTATATAAAAAAAAACAAAAGCATACTTAATATTATAAATATCAGTACAAAGTAGTTGAAAATCGTAGATCGTTGCCGCGGACCGTTCGACGTCTGCGAGTTCTTGTTAACATGAGTCACGCGGGGACAGTGTTTTGATAGTCGAAATACATCCATATAATAAGGTGGTTCAAATTCAAATTTTCTTACCTTTTTTGCAATTTGCAGGTCAGCATCACGTTGTATGTTGGGTTTAAATATGACTCGCAGCCGGCATTTTTAAATTACACGATAGATCATTACTATGTAATTTATTTGGCCTCTAAACTACGACAGATATGGATTTTCATACAACTTTTGGTGGCCGCTGCTCGCATATATTTGGCCAGTACAGCAATTTTGATTTATCTCGAAGAAGGTTTTCAAAATAATGCTCGAATTTGCAAGCATTATTTGATTTTTTTCGATTGCAAATTCGAGCATTATTTTCTAACTCATCCAATTATGGATAAGTTTTTTTTTTGTGTTTTCAACCGCAGGTATTGTAGGCTTCACTAGAAATATCAGTTAAAAATACTGTTTTTTGTGTGTTATCTTCACAGACGTGATGGGTATCGATAACTAAACACGATAAAACAAAGAAAAACTGATTTTCTCAACTATACTTCAAGTAACAACACTACCAGCGGTCGTTGACCCAAAAAAAAACATTTTTTTTTTAATGTTTTCATATCGATTCCCATCACTACATCTTTCGCTAGCCCTGTATAATATATTAATATAATTTAACTAAGTTGAGCACAGAAATCTTGATACTTTGACGATCACCGTCTTCGTGCAAACAAGTGCCACACGATAACTTTCATAAGTCGTAACGTGTAGACGGGCTTTAACCGTCTCATCCAAAACCAATATTATATAGTTCTCTGTGGTCTCATTGGTAGAAGCTGAACGTTTAGTTGGTCTGCTCAAAGTGTTCCAATACGGCTATCTTCAGGTAGGATCGTCTGACGTGGGACGTATGCTAAGTGTGTGGTTTAGATGAATTAATTAGGGTATGATTCGGTTTATGACTGAGATCAGGGAAGTTTAGACACCAATTAAGTAAATTAGAATATTTGTTAATTGTTATTAATTTTAGTTATCAGGTTGTCACATCGAAATATAAACATTGTTCTGTGTGGTTGAAGGTATGGGATTACTCCTTCTGCCTGCGCTTTTCTAGTCGAGTGTATTATTTTTAGGGTTCCGTACCTCAAAAGGAAAAAACGGAAGCCTTATAGGATCACTTCGTTGTCCGTCTGTCTGTATGTCTGACAGTCTGTCAAGTCCCTTTTTTCAGGAACGCGTGGAGGTATCAAGTTGTAATTAATATCAAATACGTAGGTCTATGGTCCCTTGAAGCTCTAAAAAACCCAAGCTTCCAAGTCAACGCAATAAAAAACACGGCGATATTAAGCGACATTATTGCGTCATATTTCGATTCTCACAAATAAATCAAAACCTATAGGGGTCCTTCCCGTTGACGTAGAATCATGAAATTTGGCAAGAAGCAAGTTCTTACAGCACAAGTATAGGAAAAGTCCTAAAATTGTAAATTTGTAGTTTTAACACATAAAAAAAAATTGCGAATATCTCGCACATAAATCAAAACCTATAGGGTACTTCCCGTTGACTTAGAATCATGAAAATTGGCAAGAAGGAAGGTCGTATAGCACAAGGAAAGCAAAAAGTTCGAAAATTGAAAATTTGTAGTTTTATCACATAAAAAAACCGGTCAAGAGCGAGTCGGACTCGCGCACCGAGGGTTCCGTATGATTTATGGATGATGATGGTGGATGATTTCTGGATGAAAACTGTGCTATTTAGAGACATCGTTTTATTTTTCCTGTAATTTTTACATAAACTTCTATCACATAGAATAATTTCAGATTTTTCTCTAGGCAAACTTCGGAGATAAGGGATAACGGTATTTTTTTACATTTTTCATCAAAGGTCGAAAACTATGACGCCTAAAAAAAATTATCCAGGTTAAAGGCGACATTTTGTAATAATCACAACTGAAAAGTACAGTAGAACATTTCAATATAATTATATGACGTGTACAATAATATTTGTATTTATATTCTGCTACACATCAAGCTATACAATTCCAGTATACGCTGTCCTCTCATTGTACGGAAATCCTACACAATGCGAGATCAGCTCATACTGGAAATGTATAGCTTGATGTGTAGCCGTGTGTACATAGCTCGTACCGTTCTCAAAAACCATTTAATAATAATAATTTATTTGAATCATTAGATCGCGAGGAAGACCTGCATTCACAATCGTTCGATACGCTTCTGTGCTGAACCGAGCATCAATCAATGTTATCATAGGAGTTCTATAACGGCTGTTCACAATTCAAAACAGGAACATTTCGTCAGTTTAAATCAAATAGACTACCGCCATTCTTTCGACAGCTATTTGCTGTCGATGGCAAGGCAAATCAGTATTTAATAATTAAAAATGTGTCATTTTCGATACGAAAACCTGTCGAATGGTTGTGAATTGCTATGCTGAATGAGACTAGCACAGACCAGGGAAGCATGGCCCAAAAGGGAGGAGGCCTACACTTGGCAGTGGGTGGAACAAGGCTGCCAATGATGATGATGCTGAGGAATCATTTATTTCCCAGATCATTAAATCCAATTTCCTAATTACATAAACAACTTAAACAATAGTGTATTGACACAACCCAATATAACTTTTCCAACGACTACCTACTTCAAAAATCACCTACCTGTAAAGTAGTACAATACTTCTACCTGTATACCACATGGTCAGTTCATCTGCCGCTGACGGGAGGCTGCGGTGCTGCATCCGGCGCGCTTCCGCTCGCTCACGTTACAGACATACCCTCGCTTCCTGTTCCCATGACCCAATGGATGCGGTTTTAAACTGATCGCTTTTTGTTACAATATATTTAATATCGATATTGAGATTGAGGTGTTGTTTTTTTGGTATTTGATGGAGTTGTGTGGTGGGAACATGTGAAAAAATTTAATGTTGTTGAGAGTGGAAGATTATTATAATGTGATAATATAGTCGTGTGTGAGAAATCAAACAGTTGGTATGTTGTGCTTATTAAGGCGCTGACATAAGGCAAATGATATAAGTAGGGCTTGTCTTGAACAAAAAAATTGCCAAACAGAATATAATAAATATGTAAAGGGGCTCCCATACAACAAACGTGATTTTTTTCCGTTGATAAAGATAATGGTACGGAACACTTCGTGCGTGAGTTCGACTCGCACTTGGCCGGTATTTTTTTATTTTCAATTACTCAACTATTTTTTTAGTAAATTAGTAGATAATTATTTCATATTTTGAAATAAATTACAAGCGTTGTGTCATCGCGCTTCTCTTTCTTTTGTATGCAGTCTGACAGTGACCGCGGTTTAGCTGTTGTCAGCGTCTCAATAACCATAATTAATTCAGGGACCAAATCAATCAACATAAATTATGTAATGTTCTATTGGTGGTAATTTGGTGCTTAATAATATTATGCCTAATCAAGAGAACTTACCTAATCAAAAGAACTTACCTAATCAAGAGAACTTACCTAATCAAGAGAACTTACCTATTTGAGAGTATATACATACAGGGTACAATTAAATTAGCTAGCGAAACTCCGCAGACGTGATGGGTACCTAAACATTATAAAACAAAAATAAATGAATTTGATGAGTTTTTTGTTGGGGGTTTCAACCGCAGGTTATGTACTCGTAGTCACTAGACATATCAGTTTAAGAAACAGTTTTTTTATGTTACCTTCAAAGACGTCTAAACACGATAAAACAACGAAAAAATAGCTTTTTCCAGCTCATACTTCAAGTAACAACCTACGACCAGCGGCCGTTGACCTCATAAAAAAAACTTCTTTTTTTTTTTGTCGTGTTTAGATATCTAACTATCGATATCCATCAAGTCTGCAGAGTTTCGCTAGCTAATTTAGTTTGACCCTGTATTGTCGGTAACTGAATAGCAAAACCGAAAACTTTCAACTTTCGTTACTTTTTGTTAATAACTTAAGTCTAAAATAGACTTGCCAACAAGGAAAGATTTACCAATAAGTAAAGTTATCGTTAAAGTACCTAAGTGAAACTGATGTGATAATACACAAAGGTTCCTTCGCTCCTACATGTGGGTGTAACATGTTTCATGAACAACTCATATTAATTCTAAAGTGGGCGCCTAACTGGATTTACTTAACTTTACGCGAATTGATAAAACTTTGTAATCTGCGCAAGATGTGTTACGAGGTCGTTGTTAACAGGATTGGATTTCGTTATCGATATAATTGTTTATTATTTTTAACCGACTTCCAAAAAGGAGGAGGTTCTCAATTCGGCGGCGGTATGTTATTTTTTTGTATGTTTGTTACGCGATTACTCCGTTAATTATGGACTGATTATGAAAATTCTGTTTTTGTTTGAAAGGGTATACTCCCGAGGTGGTACCATTGCCACACAAATCAGAATCAGATGAGGGGATCCCATGGAAATCGAGGGAAACCCTCAAATTTTATAGGCAAACCTAAGGCGAATTGGTTATTTTTTATAGTAACTCGTGCATTTGCTCTCGGAAAGCACCATTTGGTGAAGTGAAACTGATGATGGAGACCACATATGGCCACCGGAACAATATAATAATGAGTACCCCTATTTAACGGGTTGCGACTAAGCAATTTATGCTTGTCACTATGCATATGGTGAGTTCTCCTGGTAAGAACCAGGAGAACTCCTCAACAATCAACGTCCCAGCATCGGTAAAAGCAATATTTTGTAAAAGGTGATGAGCAGTTAACATTAGGCTATTGTAACTTAGATAAATTAAAACTGACCCACTAAAAAGTGAAAAATAAAAACTTTTTACAAAAAAATAAGAACCGACTACCAAAAATAACACTACAAAGTGAAAAATAATCGGAAGTCGGTGGCAAAAAATCTCAAATACAGATCCAAAGACACCGACTTCCGAAATTAAAGTTATTTTTACCTTTAGTGTTATTTTTGGTAGTCGGTTGTTATTTTTTTGTTAGCCTATGTTGTCCCATTAAAATTCTAAATCAAAACATTTTCTTTCACATAAATCTACGTGGACACTTATGATACGTCAGAAGCTAGGTGCATGATTCCAATTGGTCGTTTCATATGGAGAAGAGCCGGCAAGAACCTCCACGGTTACTCTTTTAAAAATAATTGGCTTTAAAGTGTTTTCAAATTACTGTGTTAATAGGTATGGGAGGACAGTTTAGGCCTGTCAACAAGTGCCAGGTACTTAACAAAATAGAAAATGGTCTACAAATCTACAGTTTAAACCAACAACAACGTTTTCACATTCTTAAAATATAAAAGATGAATAAAATAAAAATAAAAACCACTGCAGGGCAAAAGGCGTCCCTTTCTCCTTTCTCTGTCTTGAGCTATAGCGTCGACCAATCCTGTCTGTAGGCGTCACGCTCGCTTCTCCGTCTTCTCCTGGGTCTGCCACGATGTCACCAGATTTTTTCTGAAACTGGAAGCCACATTGTGGTTGATCGATATGTTTTTTTAAAGGACACACTTTTATGAAGAGACACTACACCATGCAACTTCTATAATAGATAACTGTTACAGTGAAAAGTCTAGTGAGAACTAACATTTCAAAAATCTAGTGAGAATTTGATTGAATCAGTCCTTTTTTCGTTTGTAATCGTTCTGCATATCATTTGTTTAAAGAAAGTACTGCTACCTATTAATACAACCCTGGTAGCCGCTCTCAGTAAATAAGGTCTGACTCGATCTCCGGTGAGACATACCGCAGCTACGCCTTAAGCACGTCTCCTGGGATGTGACGCTCTGGTAGGGTGACTGTCAGCAGCCAGAGTCACTCTCATCCCACCTTCCGGTGATTCCAGTAACTTCGTAACAAAAGTAGACGGCGCCACTTGCTGCCGTCATGTTTATGTGACGGTTAGATATTTTCAACGTTTTTAATATCAGAATTTGTGATGTCATATTAAACAAACGTTGTGCATCTCTGTTATTGACATAAATATCAGTCCTAGTCCGCTGAAGTGCTACAGTCATGTCCTTGTTTGTGTTTACGTTGTTGAAGTGCCATTTACTTAAATAAATAAAAACTTATTGCAGTTTCAATTTACTGGGAATTGTTATCAGAAGTTGTAAAGCAATTACAGTGGACTTTACCTACATTAAAGGATCACCACTCGTAGAAGCTATTATGAAGAAAAGATCAGCGGGGCAATTACGTAACACACAAAAAATGACAATTGATCGCAATGGGTTTCAGTTCACTCAAGTTCATTTCGTTATTTACGTTTTTGAGCAGACGATTTTTTTAAACCTATGAAGCAATGAAAGAAAGAAACTACGTTCATTTGCGGTAAACATAACGCAAAGAAATAAAACCACAATCGTGGCGGTAAGTCCCCTCTTTGAGGAGTGGCTAGAGAGGCGCCACGGCGTCGTCACATTCCGCCTGACGCAGGTCCTCACCGGACACGGTTGTTTCGGGAGGTTCCTGTTAAAGCGGAAGGAAACGCCCGGGTGTCACCACTGTGTGGATCGCCCGGAGGACACGGTGGAGTATACGGTGGAGGTCTGCCCGGCTTGGGCGGAGCACCGCCGTGTCCTCACGTAGGCTATCGGCGGCGGCCATCTCTCGCATCCGGCCTTGGTTCAGGCCATGGTTCGGAGCGAGAGTGCATGGGAGGCCGTCACCTCCTCCTGCAGCGCGGCGCGCCGCGCGACACTTTCCATGAACTTTTCATAGAAATTGTGCTGGTGTCGCGTCGCGCCTGTCTAAGCGAGCCTTTAAAACAATAAATTGTCTAATTATATGATGAGATACATAGTATTACGTAGACCATACGTTAAGCTACACAAAGAAATAGTTTGTACGACTATGTAGTGAAACAGAGGCTACAACTTCGTAGTTGATCCACTTCCCCCAATTAACGGCTGCTACTCGTGCGGAATTGTAATCAGCTGATTGTACTGTTGGTCTTTGTTTTTGTACGAACATCCGACTAATAGGTACACACTAGAGTATTAATATAATATATTAACTTTTTACATAATATTTAAATTTTCCCAAAAAAATATTCGATTACATTTACTGCATTTCCTGTTTCCATTCACTGCACTTTGACAGTTTTCATCAGTTCCATTTTTTACAATTATGATTTAACAACGTAAAATCACGTTAGGCAGAGGTGTAAATTATTTCATCACCACTGCTCTCAAAAGGATGAAGGAAAACATCAAGAGGAAATCAGCATGTCGTAGAACCAAAAATTCAAAGACATGTGACATCTACCAATCCGCACTGGGCCCGCGTGGTGGACGGCCCACTCCCACTCATCGAGAGGAGGCCTGTGTCCCAGCAGTAGTGGAAACAAGAAAAGCTGACAGCAAACTCACATTCCGCCATTTATGTTTAAGTCCAATAATTTATTTATTTATTTCTTACCACAAACTACAGAGAATGTTAGTATTACTCGTAAGTCTACAGATACAATTTTATAATTAATTTGTGAAAGCCTGGTGCCTAAACTAAGTTTTTTTCAATACCTGTATGTCAGGTCACCAGAACCAATGTAACAGGGGCGAGCCTATTGGCATTGTCCGGGCACAAATTCAGAATCCGGGTTGCCACCCATATTAAAAAAACCAAAATGTTAAATGTCTGACTGTCTTGCCTTACGTATACAAATGGAGGAATTCATATTTCATTTTCATCTCGTAGAAAATATGAATATAATGTTATAATTTCTTCAGTTTGCTAGCTTAAAGTAAATTGAACATTAATAATTAAAGGATTTCAACTAACTCTTGAAGTTTAAATAAATTGCCAACATCTTTTTGAATTACAAAAATATAAATCTTCTCCAGACATTCTGTAATTACTCATCATTTGGGAGTACTCTCATTTTAGGTAAATTTTATATTTTTACTCGAAATTGTTTAAATATGAAAATGAAAAAAAAAATAAGTTGATCGAAAGAACATTTTGCAACCATTGTGATGTTAAAAGCCACCAAATAATGAATTTATTGAAATATAATACAGTTACAAATTACATCGCGATTGTAATCCCCGAAGGGGTGGATAGATACAGAAGCCTAATTTTAGGCAGGTTTGTTTGAGTCTCATGTAATGTAAAATGGTACGAGCCTATTGCCACAGTATAAAGTAAGCAGTATTACGTCTCATCAGTGTTCTTGAAATAATTACCTAGGCCACTCGGTAGATAAACACGCACTAGGGTTCCCCACTTACTGTGTCGTTTGGGTTGTAACTGTACTTTATAAGTCCGGCTTTAATACCATTATTAAAGCCGGACTTATAAAGTAAGGTAGGTAGTAAGGTAAGCAAGTAAGTAAAGTACAACCCGCAAGGTTTTAAAAAAGAATGCTGTCCCATGACAGCATTCTTTTTTAAAACCTTGCGGGTTGTTTTAGGTGGTATGACCTGTACATTAAAATGTTTTTCACAACTCCGGTAGCTCGTGGTGTTAGGTTTATTTACTAAATCATCTCGGCACATCAGCCGAAGCCATTCGGATAGTCTGAAATAAAATAGATAGGTATTATCTCTTTATTCATGTTCAAAAATAATATATTTCTATAAAAAAGCTTACATAAAAAGGCCTCGGAGAAGAGAGATACTCGCCTACTAAGTACCTGTCAAAGAAGTTATGCTCGCTACGCTTCAATAAATGTACAAATACTTACCTACATACCTAACTCAGAAATAAATACATACTAACATTAATGATTTTTTTATAGGCTTACCTTGCCGACTGAGTTGGTAATTTAAAAAATATGTTATTTCTGGTTTCGATATAGATGAATTCAAATATCCATATTTGAACAATACAGTCGATAACTTCGTGCCATATTTCACGTAAATAAATGTGGGGGCGGTCCCGCACCGTCCGCGTCCGTACGTAAGTGCGGCGCACCCGAGACTGGGGAAGTGTGGACTGTGGAGTATTGGATTTCGAAGTGCGTCGTTTCGGCCGATTTGTATAACAACGTAATACTGCTTACTTTAATATACTGTGCTAATGCCATGAACCGGGCATAACAAATTTAGACTCCGGGCTGCTACTAAGAAATCCCATGAAAAACCCCCAGTGATACGGCCCGACCGGGGAATGAAACCCATGCCCATCGGTCAGTAATCACGCTTGCGGTTGCGCACCAACACTTACCTACATAATGTGTTTACACATCATCGACATCATAATTATGTCTCTGTCATCTTCAAACGATTGATAGGAACAGAACGATGTTTTAAATTCGTTTAGCGCTAAATGTATTTTTTTTGTGATTTTTGTTGCAAGCCTTACACCCCAGTTTATGACGAATTTGAAGTTGAGAACTTCTAATCTACTTTAGCATTACTTAAGGTGCTTCCATGCAAGCAAACATTGCAATGTAGCCCGCGTTTAGAATCTTTTATCTTTCTAGAAATTTTAAACACGGGCTTTTCACCTCACGTAATATTAAAGTAGAGTTTATCTGATTCTCAAATGCGAGACCGGGTGCAGTAAGTCTGTTTCAGTGATCACAACAACAAAGTTGCTAGTCTACATTTTTGTTTAGTAGGTAAATTCAATCAATCAATTAATACGTCAAATATATTTCCTTAATTAATTAGCTGACGAGCAATCACCAAAAGTGACATTTAACATGTTGGCAACCATCAGGGAAGCCCTGCCTGACTCATGGGTTTGCCCCCGCTTTAATTTACAATTTGAAACTATTATTGTACCTTTATTACTAAGCAAAGTGTTAGCTGGCCTAATGTTTATTTGTCTATTAGGGCCCAGTCATGTGAAAAGGTAATTTTATTCTTTATGTAACTTTTATCCTTCTACCCTAAACTTTTACGAAGATTTAAATGTTACCTACGCATTCTTTATCTGATTTTTAAACCAGTATTATAAATAAGTAAACCTTAATTGACCCTCTTACCCTTGACCTGACCGTTTAACTGCAATCTTTAATCTTAAACCCATTTTAGTTGAGCGTATGCTTAACCCACACTATCCCAGTAGGTATTTTGTATATGGCCTGACCCCTGTTTACAATAAAGATACAGCGTCAGCATATTTCACGTACCTTCCTGCCAGGGAAGTAGCAGAAGTAAGAACTAGTTGATTTAGAACTGCAAAAGGTGGATCCTTTTGCAGTTCTGAATCAACTCCTCTTCAGCTTTCATGACCACATCGGCTTCAATCTAATGATAATGACAACTCAGTTTTAACACTACAATGTAACCTGCATTTAAATTGCAGATGCTGCCTTTCCACATATGATATCCTGGTAACTAAATAACTATATCAGGAACTTGCTCCTCAAATACCTCACTTACCTTTAGTAAATTCTTTATTTATTCTTTTTCCTCTCAATTCTTCATGTACTTAACTCATTAACCTTAAAAATGTTCCCAAGTGTGTTGGTGTCGGTGTTCCGTCTAGCCAGATGCGGCTGAGTACCTACCTACCTACATCTAAGTTGTTTACACGGCTCCATCGTGAGGTCTGATTGCGGTCATTGACCCGTTTGTCTAGCAAGGTGATTACTGTTAGGGAGGTGTCTCTATTTTACGAGATGGTTCTCTTAAAACTTCTGACGACCATCCATTTTGGAGCTGTTAACAATAGCTAGGTACTTATTAAAAAAAAAAAAACTTACTAGATCAAAATTAAATCCAATAAACGTGTTCCCTTGTAAAATTGGGTTGAATAACGATATGAGTTTTTGTAAACCAACTGGAACATACAAGGAACCCATAATAGCTGTGTAGATATAGGGTTTTAAACCCGAAAAAAACGTACGTTGATAAAGCAAAAGCAATATGTATAAGCATGTGTCGAAAGCGGCAAAAAAGCTTATCTCATACCTTTTCTATTAGCCCTTTTACATTATCTCGTACTGAGCTTTTACTTGCTACATAAACATTAACCGTTTTTCCAGTCTGTTTGTTTCCCTACCACGTGGTGAGGTGCATGCCCGCCAGAAGTAGGTGAGCTTCAGAATTGGGACGCCGTACCGCCGCGCCACTGTTCAGGGTAATTTACAAATCGCGTGCCGAGATTCCCTGATACTACCACCTTGGGCTTTGAGTACGGATGTTGGGGTACTAGATGTGGCTTCTGCGTAGGTTTAAAACTGACAAGGGGAAAACTAGCCAAGAGTTAATCGTTTCATAATGACAAAACAGTAGAATATTTTCCGATCTTCGGACGTATGGAAAGCAAAGGGTTAACTCGGTTTACAAAGTGGATTTTAATCGGATGACCCAGCTAATTTCTGACCATACTAAAACGCAAACTGAACTGATATTTTTGTGTGGACATAATATTATGGCAATTTCTTACACAGCCTATGTATCGACCTAAAATGCATATTTATTACACTACTCTGTAATATTTTAGGAACTGTAATTAGGAAGGAGTCTAAGCGAGGCATGGACTACCCTGACGCCTCTTATTAGAAATCGTCTTAAGTCTTATTACACTTTCCTAAATCATAATTAAAGCTCGATCAGACTGCCGCGATATACCGGGCGCGACAGGCAGCGCGACACTTTCCATGAAGTTTTCATAGAAATTGTGCTACTAACGTCGGGTCGCGCTGTCGGGTCGCGCCTGTCTGTGGGAGCCTTTAGGATTCCTACGTTCGGAGTAGTGTTTTAAGTCTTTAACTCAGCCCGTTTTTACTTTCCGGTGACGAGATTAGTATCGTCTACGTTGACACTGAACTTTGTAGCGGCAGTACTTTCGTTCATACAATGTGTGTGTTGAGTTATCTTCAAATCCTGCAGAGGATCTTTACGAGCGTTTGTTATAAGCTGGAGCAAATTTTTTTGACACATCTAGTACACTTTATAACTATGTATTTATAAATCTCTGGCTCATTAAAAGCAACGTAAATCAAACCCTAACAGCTTAGTTATAAGATATAGGTACAATGATATTGTCAGCTACACCGAGCTAGTTATAGAAATATGACGTAGGTATAGTAAAAATAATAATGGGTATGTTATTATTTCTGTGCCCACGTGTCCGACAAATTTTTAGGAAAACGTATATTTTTACAATATTTGTAAATATGTGAGCACTATGTATCTATCACATAACAAATTTATCTGTCATTGATTATTTTTTTTACATAGGTATTGTGTAATAAAATGACTATACAATTTTATTCTAGGTGCATCGTCTTCACATATAATCATATAATTAATGTAATCAAACAAAATATTGTAAAACATTTTTAAAAGAGTACCGGTGGAGTTTCTTGCCCATTCTTCTCCATACGAAACTACCTTTTGGAAGGGGCAACTAGAATCAATTCTATTTTTTTTGTAAATTTTGACGTTCAAAAGTGCCTCTTATGTGCCTATTTGAAATAAATGGTTTGACTTTGACTTTGACTCAAAGTTCATAAAATCCTACTGAATGATTATTTCAGAAATATTCATTCAATTGGATTTTACGAAGAGAGTTAGTTGTACTGCTGAATTTAGCGGGCTACCTTAGCGCATCCCCCTTAAGGGTGATGGAAAATATTAGCACAATTTAATTACGCCGTACGGTTAGGTACCTACTGCCAAATTATTATCAATGAGCGCAAGACGACCCTGCAGGACCCTGTCGAACGCGGGGGCGCCGCGCCGTTGTTTTTGTACGGACAACCCGGTAACATAACACACACCTTATAACTTTGTTGTTTTTAGATGATACAGTTTTGAAATTTTGTACATGATAGATTCTTTACATCAAAATACTAGACACGTATTTCGGGTTTCACATATACTAAAATTAATATTGTATAAGTTGAACCAAAAGACCTACGGCAAAACTTGGGCTTGATTTCCACATGTAACAATTTGACCGTAAACTCACTCTTAATAAAATCATAATAATATTTAACACAGTTGGAGAGGTTAACAGAACTACTAGTAAGTATCTATGTGCAACCACGAACCAGTCATCATTATCTGCCTAGCCTTTTCCCGACTATTTTGGGGTACGCTTCCAGTCTAACCAGATGCAGCTGAATACCAGTATTTTATATGGAGCGACTGCCTATCTGACCTCCACAACTCAGTTACTGGATAATACGATACCCCTTTCACAAGACTGGTTGTCAGACTTCCTGGCTTCTGACTACTCGTAACTACTATCAAAGACTTACGAATGACAGCCAACTGCTTAACGTTCTTTCCGACACGGAGGGATGTCGTTATGTTAGGGACGGAACCAATATTGTTCGTATGATATCATGTATGACGGCGCCTCTAAGGACGGCGCAGCAAGTGGCGCCATCTAGTTTTGTTAAGAATCACCGAAGAGGTCGGATAAGAGTGACACTGGCTGATTACTGTCACTCTACCAGAGCGACTAGTATATAGTTATCTGTGGCAGAGCGTCGCATCGGTGGTTTCGTGGCGGTTGTCTTCTGATGACTGAGATGATGTCAGGGGAGCCGCTGTCGTTCTACGTCCACGATGAACTGCTATATTCGGCACAATCCTGATGATGTTGAAGCTGCTGAAGCACCGATACGATGGCTAATTCTGCTAAAGGCTATTCTTCGCCGTTATGTAGGTATATTGTTTGTGGTTAAAGTAATCTACTTTAATTAATGGACATGCCTCAACATAACGTGGTTTCCATTAGGCAGGGGTCTACCAACAAAAGAATAATACCACTTTTCAAATCCGGAGACAGTAAAGACACAAATAATTATAGACCCGTATCCGTTTTGTCGGTTTTCAGCAAGGTGTTTGAAAAGGTAATGCTTAATCATTTCAACGCGAATAAAATCCTTCACGATCAACGGTATGGTTTCACCAAAGGACGTTGTACGACCGACGCCGGTGTAACCTTATTAAGATACATTTTTAACGCGTGGGAAGAGGCCCAAGACGCCATAGGAATCTTGTGACCTTTCCAAGGCATTTGATTGCGTCGATCACGAAACCTTACTCTTGAAGCTTGAGCATTACGGACTTGGAAAACTTGCGCTTAGTTTAGTAAAATCTTATTTAAACGATAGACAACAGCTAGTTCAAATAAATGGTATCAATTCACTCGGTTTAAAAGTAAAAATGGGTGTTCCTCTAGGCTCAATATTGGGTCCTTTCCTCTTTTTAGTGTATATTAACGATCTTCTCCATTTATTAAAAAATCAACCACAAATGGTGTTATTTGCTGACGATACTTCCTTGATTTTTAAGGTAGATAGACGTGCTACAAATTTTGACGACGTAAATAACGCCCTACTGCAGGTCCAAAATTGGTTCACTGCCAATAATTTAGTATTAAATGGAAAAAAAAACTAAGTGCATACGATTTTCTTTACCAAATGTAAAAAGTAGTGATTATGAGATAGTATTGAATCAAGAGAAACTAGAATTCGTCGATAAAACTGTTTTCCTGGGGATCACGCTCGACTCTAGGCTTCAATGGGGTCCTCATTTAACATCTCTTGCAGGACGGCTAAGTTCAGCAGCATATGCTGTCAGAAAAATCCGTCAATTTACTGATGTAGATACCGCGAGGCTAGTCTATTTTAGTTACTTTCATAGTATCATGTCTTACGGTATTTTACTTTGGGGACGGGCTGCAGACATCGAGTCTATTTTTATTCTGCAGAAAAGAGCCATCAGAGCCATATATAATCTCCGCAGGCGCGATTCTCTTAGGGAACTGTTTAAGAATATTAACATCATGACGGTGTCTTGTCAATATATCTATGAAAACATCATGTACGTAAGAAAAAATTTACATCTTTTTAGTAAAAGAGGCGAAAGACATAATTATAGTACTAGAAGTAGGGATCTATTAGCTCAACTAGGTTTCAGACTGGCTAAAGTAGACTCATCTTTCATGGGGTACTGTTTAAAATGTTATAATAAAATTCCTCCCCACATACTTCAACTGAATGAGACGAAATTCAAATCTTGTATAAAACGCACACTATGCAAGCAGGCATATTATAGGCTGGGGGATTACATCGCTGATAGAAATGCTTGGCTCAATGCTGGTCCTGCTCCACAACGTCAACTAATTGATTAACATTTGAAAATACTGTTGGAGCTGCTGAAGATTGTAAGACTATCTTTTCATTGTATAAACTCAATCACCTTTGTATTATATAATTGCATAACACAGGTGTGAGTACTATGTACAATAGAGCTACCATTTACCGGGTAATATGTCTTTCATTGACTTGAATATGTCCTGGCAGCTGAGAGTATGTCATGCTCATTCAGATGTCTCGCTGATGGTGGCGTGTGTGTTGGATCATTTAGCTCCCTTCAAAATGGTTGAGCTGAATGGTGCTGATCCATGCGTCATGTTCGTGAACGGGCGCTGTCAGTTGGGACTGGTCATCTCTTAGCTGCCTCGGCTTATTTTTAATTATTTTAGTTTTGAATTGTTTTTTTTATCACGGACGCTTCTGACGTTTTGCATCGTTCTCACATGTATATTTTCAATAAGAATGATGTAACCAATACTTTGTATCAAATATTTTATTTTAAAAGAGTGTCTGTGGAGTTTCTTGCCCGTTCTTCTCCATAGGAACCTACTATTTTGAATGGGCAACTAGCTTCATATTTGTAACTGACCGACTTGTTGACAATTCAAAAGTGCCTGTAAATGGTTTAATTGAAATAAATGCTTTGAGTTTGAGTTTGAGTTTGAAAAACTCCAACCTCTATAGTTTTTCCAAAAACGAACAAAATTAACTTTCCAATGAACTTTATTCAAATAGATATAAATGTATACGGTCCGATAATGCAAAGGAAACGAACTCACTTCTTAGCTCTCTGTCACCCTGGTATTAATAATGTGCTAACAAAGGGATGGAGATATTTTAATAATGGCTTCTAATATGATTTTAATGGAAATGTTTTGTCCGGCCGTAGAGCGAATGCGCTCTTGACACCTGCCAGTTTCATGCTAACGAATAATATGTGTTTTGCAAATTTGATCCATATAGTTACTAGAAATTGTCCAACTGACAGGTGTCAAGAACCAATTATATTATAATTAAAAAGAGGTAGATACGATAGTCACGCTCCGCAAGTGGCACGTCAAAATTTGGCTATTCAGCCACATTTTCTTCGCATTTGTCTCTTTTTCGTTCCCGATAATTACGACATGCCTTCCTACTTCCACGTGTCATCTAATAGTGTGACAATTTGGCGTTTTTGAAGATGAAATGTTGAGTAAACTTAACTATAGACAAGTTATACACGCTCCGCAAGTGGCACGTCATAATTTGGCTAATAAGCCACATTTTCTTCTTCTTGTCTCTTTTTCGCTCCCGATGATTACGACTACTTCCACGTGTCCCCTGATAGTGTAAAATTGTGCCATTTTTGAAGATGAAATGTTGAGTAGTTATCTTATCTACGTCTTTTTACTTGTAATATCATTATCAAGAATGCACTCTCTCGACGGCCGGACTCTACGGACTGAATGTGTTTTTAGTCCTTGTGGGGACATCTGCAAGGACTAATTCGTGTAAAAAGACCTCGGCGTTAAAAGCCTATTGTACTTAGCTTTGACTTTACCTTGGTCGATGTTTGGCTAAGGGCGTTTTGTGGCGTAAAAATAACCATGGTAAACAAACACTTAAGTAGGCATATGAAATCATATTTTAGGTTAAAGATAGCAAGATAAGATTTTTTAAAGGCAACCCCAACTTAGGACGATCACGCTTGAAACTTTTCCTGTATTTATAAGTAACTATTGCTTATTACAAAAGGTCTATAGTTCGAAAATATTAAACCAAATCGTTACTGCTGACCAAAAATTAGAAAGTTGCAATCATAAAAGAAATTCTACATTGTTACAATCTTTCTCCGCAGGATGTCGCAGTTCGCTGTTCTGCAGTGAAGTTTTCCCTAGTTTCCAAGCAAAAAGGCCTCCAAGTTCAAAGAACAAAGATTTAATAATTCTACAAGTTAGATTAAGAGTAGAGCCAAAGTAATAAGTTTCTGTAATTTTGTGTTTATTCAACCAATTATCCTCAGTGACTTATGAAACCTCCTTATAAACTCTGGCGTCCTTGTACTAAGCAAATAATAATAATATAATCGAGTGGTACCACGCGCAAGCAATTGCCTTTACTTTCTTTCCCTCTTTATTGACAAAACAGGCGAAATATGGCGCGCGCCTAAATCACGCCTGCAATGTCTTCTGTAATAAAAGACTTAGCATTATCTTAGGAATTATAATACCCTGGTACTCTGCCCTTGAATTTAAATTCACAAGTTCTATTTTTCGAGGTCAAGTTAACCCCAGACATTGTTAGTATTTCTTGGTTACGTAACCATGAATTGAGTAGCTGGTTGTTTTATTGAGCTAATGTTTACTTTAAAATTTAAATACGATTGGGGTTCTACTATTTAAATAGCATATTGTAGCAAGTTCTAAAATAACTGTTTCGTCCGCCCTACGTAATTTCCAGTCCCTACTTTATAGGAATTTACGTTACACATACACAACAACTTATTATTTACAAACGCAGAAGGCATTCATAAAGCCACTCAAATCGTTTTCCTATTTCCCCTTTTCCTTTGAGGAAAACGCTTACTACGATGTTATACTACATAAATAAGACGACAATAACAACCTAAAAATAAACAAAAAAGTTGATGAATGAGACTAAACAAACAGTCGTAGTTGCCGTACGGCATTTCATACTAACTTTCAAGCCCTTGTTTTTCGAAATTACTCAACCGATATTAATGAAACTTCATACACTTATGCAGTATACAAACGTCTAAAAAGTTAGTTAAGAACATTTTCGAAATGTTTTATTTAAAAACAGATAACTGGAAATCTCTGTTTCTATGGAAAATTTTAAATCGGTCTAATTTGGCTGTAACACTATTTTTCGAAAATGTTCTTAACTAACTTTTTAGACCTTTATATCCTACATTATGCGTAAGAAGAATTTAATTAAAATCGGTTCAGTCATTTCGAAAAACAAGGGCTTGAAAGTTTGTGTGAAATGCCGTACGCTCTTAATTCAGAATAGTTTTACTGATTCCCGCAAAGACGATCTCGCAGACACATACATTTAACGTTAGAAGTGTTTGATTCGAAAACAAATCTGTATCCGACGAGACAGGTACCGATATGTTTGCGATACAAAGCCCCCGTCTCTGCTAGGGTTGTTACCATTGACATGACGAAAGAGATAATCTTGTATTGATAGAATACGGAAGAGGTTTTATCCATATCGAAGTTATGATTGAAGTTACTTCTTGATAATAATATCAATAGTATTTTTTTTATTATTTCTGAGTTGTTTTACTTAAAGGATATTTATAAAACATAAGTTTATACAAATAGGGTTTCAGTTAAAAAAAACCGGCCAAGTGCGAGTCGGACTCGCGCACTAAGGGTTCCGTACCATTATCTATAAAAACGGCAAAAAAATCACGTTTGTATTATGGGAGCCCCCTTAAATATTTGTTTTATTTTAATTTAATTATTGATTTTTAAAGTGAATATATAACTCAATATTTTGTGAATATTTCAAGTGTCTACCTGTTACCGTTATCAATATCGAGCAAAAACAACCAAAAAAATCACGTTTGTTGTATGGGAGCCCCCTAAATATTTATGTTATTCTGGTTTTTAGTATTTGTTGCTACTCGTATAGCGGCAACAGAAATACATCATCTGTGAAAATTTCAACTGTCTAGCTATCACGGATCATGAGAATGAGATACAGCCTGGTGACAGACGGACAGACAGACAGACAGGCGGAGCCTTAGTAATAGGGTTCCCGTTTTACCCTTTGGGTAAAAATGGTCAAAACGACACAAAAAAACATAACCCTCCTTCTGGAGCAGTCGGTTAAAAAAGAGGAGCATGCAGTGGCTGAGTGGAGATGTCAAAACTAAAGAATGATGACGAACTTTTCTCTTTTTCTTGATCTCCTTGATAGGGTTACTTATCAAAGGTATCATAGGAAGCCCCATCAGGCATTGAAAACTGGTACGAATTTGGGTTCCGGTTCTTCATTTCAGTTCTTAAAAAGGTCCTTCTTTTCGGTACGGTTTCGGTTCACGTTCCGGTTTTGTTCTGGTTCGAAAGTACCGGTTCCAATATACCGGTTCCGTTTGATTTAAAGTTTGTTATTGTGTTAAATGTGTGTTATTAAAATCGTTTTAAAATAAAAATTCCTTCTTTTGGAGGTATATACCACCAAAATTTTTTTTTAAAAGAGTGTGTAACGTAATATTATGCCCTTCGTTTGGTGGGACATAAGCAATAACTATTTTATAATCATAAATAAAGTTTTTTTTAGTACATTCGCTGATAATAATTTATACAAATTCCTAAAGCTAATAAAGTATTTTACTAAAAGAAAAAAAGCTTTTAAAAGAAAATCATGAAATATTACAGAAATACCTTATGAACTTGGAAAGACATGCCCAAAAATCATTTATTAAAATGAAATATTTTTTTTTCCACGAAGCTATCGTCTTGCGCTGAGCGGCACCGTATGAACTCGTTCGGACCCGGCTTTGAAGAAGAACCGGTAAAATAAAGGTTCCGATTTAGGTTCCTGTTCCGGATTGGATTCTAGTAACGGAAACACTAAATACCGCTTCTTTATCGGTTTTTTTTCCATCCCTGAGTTCCATAAACCTCCAACAGTTTACTTTAAGACATAACTAAGCATCATCCCTATTTCCGCCAGCCACGTGACGATGAGTCTGTTTGTTTCTCCGTCGCGCCGCGGTCACCAACCCTACAGGCAGGGGCTAGGCATTCCTAACGCTTTAACGAACTAGGCTGAATATTAGTAGGGGATGAAGGGGCCTCGCTCATAAAGCAAATTTATCGAAGAGGGATAGGGCATAATGCATTTGTAAGTCTGGATATGTGAGGGGATATATCTCTTTTAAACGTCTGGCTGCTGGTGAACTATGGAACAATATTTGTTTTTTTTTGCAAAATATCTTCTACTGCAACATCATTTCACGATGGTTGGTCACCTTCGATAATGATACCGTCGCTAAATCAATTAAAGTTGGGATACGTCACACGAGTCCAGTTCCCGCATGTATACTGTCAGGGAAATGACCTGGACCTGAATGGCCCTACTACGTCTAATTGCCGTGATATAGCCATTTTATACAACTGTCAAAAAATTACAGCAACTTCAAAACCGGACAAAAGTGATAATTACAAATTTCTGTATATGTCACCCAAGTTGGCGTTTTATTGCACCTGAGTAATGGTACTATCATAAACCGGTCCTACCTCGGACCCTCCCCGTCCGCGCGCCCCGATCAGGTAGTCAGAAACTAGTCTTTGTTTAGTACGCACGTCTACTTTCACGATACGTTCTATTGTTTTCAAACTTGCACTTGGTGTTAAAAGTAGTTTGAAGTGGATTTTGGAAAGTTTTAACTATGGAATCTGAAGAACAAGGTATGTACTTAATTTTAATGTATATAATCTTAAATACGATTGACTATTATGTCTTTTTAGAACCAGCATCGATAGAGGAGAAAAATAATTAAAATCGTGTATGTTTTTTTTACTAATTAGCACTTGTAATAGTACCGAGTTAGATCGGGTTATAAATTTACTTTTGTGGTAAAATTAAGAGTTTCACTAAATCAAAACAGTAAAAACTTTTTCCCCATCATTCCACCACTTCAAGAAAAATGTACTTTTAAAGTGATATAAGGATTTTTCAATTGTTTAACTCTGTCGTTATTTTGCAGATTCGACATCAAATGTGATTGAGATGTCTCGGAAATCGTTGTATATGCTTTTCAAAGAAAGCCCAGCTAGAAGATTAGATGACAAGGTATCATTTATGGAAAATAAGGTCCGAGAAATGATGAA
The DNA here is from genome assembly GCA_963921375.1 of Tiliacea citrago. Taxonomy (NCBI): domain Eukaryota; kingdom Metazoa; phylum Arthropoda; class Insecta; order Lepidoptera; family Noctuidae; genus Tiliacea; species Tiliacea citrago. Next base: position 3,720,469 of record OY992794.1, on the reverse strand, counting down.
ATGTCCCCAAAACGAGTATCGAACCTTAAGTCACGATTTAAGTCACTTCAAATCTGATTTAAAGAAGAGATGGGCATCGTGCAATTATATTGAAGAGAGAATTATGAAAAAAAACGAAAGGTGGCTTTGTTTGTGTTTCAATACCAGTACATATATGGACCCCGAAAACTAAGCCGGGGCGCCCAAGTAAGGACTTCCAAGAATTGACTGATGGTAGTAAAAGACGGAAAACAAAAGAACTCCGTGAGAGGTACCAGTCGAAGTGCTTACCTACGCAGCTAGCGTCAGTCAACATATGTCGGGAAATGCTGCGGCTTCAAAACTCATAAAAGATGCAACTTCTTCTCCATCAAGAGCCAAACGGTACAGAAAAGTAATAAATACCGCTCAGGAACAAAAAATAAAAAAGTACACACCTGAAGAAGCTTTGCGCATCTTTATCGAAGGTGGCTTTACAAGGAAGCAGTGGGAGTTACTGCACGATGCAACTAAGGGTATATTATATTCCCTTGTTATACCTTTATTAGAGAAGCAAAGAAACTCTGCTATCCAAAACCAGAGGCAGTTCGAGTTACGGAGACGTGTGTAGAAGTTGTGCTCCAAGACTTACTGGATCACACAGCTAAAAGACTTTGTCTTTATCTTGAGGATGTACTCCAAAACTGTACAACAGTAGAATTGGAAAATCTGGAGCTCATTTCAAAATGGGGATGTGATGGCTCTCATCAAATTGCCTACCAACAAAAGTTTTTAGACAGCTCTCATGATGACTCAAATATTTTCCAAAGTTCATTGGTTCCCTTGAGACTACAATCACGTGTTGGGGAAAAAATGAAGACGTTATGGCAAAATCCGACACCTTCATCTACTAGTTTTTGCCGGCCAATCCGCATTCGATTTCTTCACGAAACAGTAGACATTACAAATGATGAAATAAAGTATATAGAAGACCAAACAAAACAACTATTAAAGACTGAAATAGAAAATTACCTCCCAACCATGGTTGATGCGAAAGTTTGCAACGCAGCTACTGGCACATCATCCACTTTGAGATGTTATATATGTGGCAAAACGTCCAAAGGCTTCAATGACTTTGAAAACTTAAATGTGGAGGATCCTCAACCATTAAGATTCGAATTGTCAATTCTTCACGCAAGAATCCGTTTTTTTTAAACGATTTTACACATAGCCTACAAACTCCCTCTGCAAAAATGGCAAGCCCGAACTGCAGAAGGAAAAACTGTGAACACAACAAAAGAAAAAATCCAAAAGAAATATAGAGAAAACACGGCCTTGTAATAGATATGCCGAAACCTGGTTTTGGCAATTCCAATTCAGGCAACACGTCTAGAAGATTCTTCGCCGATCCTGATCTAGCTGCTGAAATCACTGGCATAAACAAAGAGTTTATAATTAAACTTAAGGTAATTCTGGAAGCGATGTCATCTGGACTCAAAATAAATGCAGAGAAGTACGGCGCATTTTGCAAAGATACTGCAAAAATGTATGTCGACCTGTACGCTTGGCATCCAATGACGCCAACTCTTCACAAAATTCTAGTACACGGTACAACTGTAATAAAATATGCCATCCTCCCTATCGGACAACTATCCGAACAGGCCGCAGAAGCCCGTCATAAGCACTACCGCTCATACCGGCAAAATTATGCCCGAAATTTTTTGAGAATTCAATGTAACCAAGATGTTCTCAACAGACTGCTTCTCAGATCAGATCCCTTTATTAGTTGTTTACGGAAACATAAACCGAGCAAAAGCCAGCCCTTCATGAGTGAAACCATAGAGTTGTTCGAGTCAGAAGAACTGGATACAGAAGTAGACCAAACATCGACACAACTTGCTTACTCAGACAAATGAGGATTAAATAATTTTGTGTTAATTTTTTTATTTTCGGCCATGATTGTAAAAATATATGATTTTTTTTATTCAGTTACGAATTTTTATTATTTTCCCATAAAATAAAAATGCTAATTAATTTTGTCCGATTTAAAAAGCAAAATGCTCGTTAGTGCGGTGATTTGAATATACGCATAATTTAAGTTGGTAATCAATTTGCTTAAAAAAAAATCCTGTCTTTACCTAACTTAGGTATTGCGGTTGTTTGTGGTCAGAGTTTTTTTTCGTGCATTTACGATTTATAAATCGCTTACAAAACCACGCTCAACAGTGTTTCAAAAGTTTCAATCATATTTAAATTTCATGTTTTTTTTCAATTACAGCCAAATATAAATGTCGAATTTAATATGTTATGTAGGTACATAAAACATGTACCTTAGGTATATAAAATGAATGTACGAAATAAACAATAAATAAAAGCATCCACCCACGAGACCCAGAGCCGAAAATTGGATGTAGGAGAAATGTTAAATTTATTAAAACTGAATATTCATTACAAAAAAAGTTGAAACAACTTGTTATTTGTCTATTAAGCTTTGTCTATTAAGGCCTGACTAATTAAGGCGATACCAAAATAAATTGGGGGCTTTTTCGTAACCATTTATTTCACTATTAGGTACAGCATGTATGGATATTATTTATATGTTTATTGACAATTTGATTAATACTCTGACTGAAAGAAAACGTAATTGGGTTAAATTTCCTCGATATAATTTAATTCCGAAAAGACCTCTCCTTTTTTTTCTGTAATTTTAAAATCCTAAGTAATTTCATTGCAAAATTGCATTCAAAATGTGCGTATTCGATTAGAAATAATTGAAAACTCTGGCTGAAAATATTTTTGATACATAGCTTAATTTATTTTTAAACAATTTTTATTTGGTTTGGCGCTCTTACGTTGTTGTATTTTGGTTCCAGCGCATTGTTGCGGTCTCTTTTTCGCACGTGGAAGTAATTGACTCTGTCACTTTCTTATGCCCAGTTCGCTATGATTTACTTTTGACGCATAGTCTTAAGTAGCTTCCGAGAAATTCGTCCGTTTGGAAAACAATATTTTCTCTCCTTAAGGTGCATCCGCAGCTGTAGCCCGCGAAATTTTGTTAAATTTGTTCCCCAATGTCATGATTTCATGAAAAACTCATTCTATGGGACAAATCTAACTTAGATAGATGTATTAATGATTCTAATGATTCAAATTCTGTAAATACTCGTGAATCATATTTTGATCGAGATACAACCTGACCTGTAAATTGCAAAAAACGTAAGAAAATTTTAATTTTACCTTAACGACAGGAAATATTGTTTTCCAAACGAACGAATTATAGCGGATCCCCTTAATAATAATATTGAATCTGAATACCGGCTATAAACATTATAATTGTATGTGTGTGATTGAATAAAAAATGCAGCAATTTAAAAGTTGCAATGAAAATAATTTAATTATAGAGTTTTTATAAGCATTTTTTAATGTATGGAAGCAGTAACAAAAGAAATTACAGTCTGTGCGAAGTGACTACAACTCACAGTAAGTACCCGCCCGAACATAGTGGTCATCCGTCTTCAAAGTCGTTGACAAAATGTAATTTAAACGTTAAAATAATGGCATTGGTACCTAATGTAGTCGTTAGGGGGCGCGGTTGCCTATTCGTACGTCTAGGAGACATAGGGTGAATCATAAGGCGTTAATTCCGATGACACATAGCATAAATGAATATTTGGGGTGATTCGTTGGGATTTTGGAGGAGTAATATTTTTGGAAGTGGGTGTAGCTACTTGTGTGTAGAGCGTCTAGGTACAGAGAGTGCAAACCCCCCTGCCTATTTTCGAAGAAAAGAAGCAATATTGCAAATTGCTGGCAAAATTTGCTTTCCTCTGTTGTCAGTTTGTGACTCCTCTACAGGTCGTATTTTACAACTGATCTGGACGAAACTTGGTGTACAGGTTTTACGAATTCATAGATTTTTTTGTCGTCGGGGATTTTTGATTAGAGCATCCACCTCCCTATGACAATTCCTAGTACCAGGGCTATCTTAGCCCACCAATGATACATCCGTTGTTGTAAACTCGTTAAATGAGCGAGACCATGTTTCATAACCATCTACATATTTTGTGAAATCATGGCGCATACCATGAACCTACCATTAGTTCATGGGCAAAGGTTTAGGGTATAGTACCGTAGTGGTTTAGGGTAACCTTAATCTAGGGTTACCATGTCGAAAAACCCTGACAAAAATCCGTACATTTGCAAAAAAAACTCTAAAAGACTTTTTACTTATATATTATATTTTATTTTTATTTTCTGAAATAATCCCCTTAAGGCGAAAGAGCCGGGCATGTCCGTAATCCCAATACCATGAGTACCTAGATAGTGTTGCACCAAGATCTTTGCTCGCCCCCTCCATGGTTAAGCATGTGGCTAACACGTGGTGGGCCCAGTTACGTGACGTGACGCATGGACGCTCCCAGTGCGACGCGCCCTGCATCACATGAGCGTAGTGAACTATGGAACGGGCAGGGAAATGTGTTGTTGTAATGCTAGCCTGTAAATGTCCCAACAAGGTTCTAATCAGAGAAAAAATAGCATTGATCGTCACAATTGATAAAGTAATTTTTCACACGTTGTTTTCCTGAAATTTATTTCTACGAAATTTAAAAAAGGCACATTGACATTTACGAAGTTCAAAGTCGGAACCTTTTTTGATTTTCAATATTCCTTCTTTATTTTTTTCATTTAAAACTGCTTATGCTTAAGCTCGTGAGTGTCACTAAATACATGACAGTAATCTTAATATGGCGCCAACCAGACGCCACATATCGTGAAAAAAAAAAACTACGAACTATGTCAAGTGGAGTATCATTGAATAGGTAGGTATTTGAAAATCATCTTTAGGTTTCTCTAATAATTTTTCATTTTGAATTACCATTTAGGATCTATAACGATAGCAACTATTCTCACATTCAAAACTTATAATGAAGCTGTTATACTTATAATAAAGTTCTTATAATGTATAATCGTATAACGTTAAAAACAAAAAGAAATATATGCAGAGGTGAGTGGAAACGCCCTAGGAGGACATATAGTGACCAAATTGGTGATGTTCTTTAGAAAGGTCAGGTGCGAAGGTAGTACTCGCAACCGGCGTGCGTGTATGACCAGTACCCCAAGTGTAAGTTTGCAAGAGAGTAAACGTAACTATTTCGTTTGCGTTAAAATTTGACCGATAGATCATAATGCTAAGACTATAAGGGTGAGAATATAAATCTTAACGCAAACGCGCTTGTTACGTTTACTCTCTTGCAAACTTACACTTGGGGTACTGATGTATGAACGTAGGCGAAGCAAAAGGAGTATGTAAGGAGCGTAGCAGGTGGCGTTCTATAATTTCTGCCTACCCCTATGGGAAGAAGGCGTAAGTGTGAGTTTATGTATGATGCCGTAAAAAATAATTACTAAAAATTGTAAAATTAAAAAATCACATGCAGCCAGAAGATGCAGGCATCTTCTTAAATTTTGCAATATACCTTCTATTGTTTCCGACTGCATGAGATAGAATAGAATAGAATACTCAAATAAATTATAGAGATTGTTTATATATATTATAGGTATAGAAATAGGTCATCTTTTTAAAGTTAACTTTTTACGCAGTCTGGGTTTTAGATTATTAAATTTAGATTATTTTTAGGGTTCCGTACCTCAAAAGGAAAAAATACGGAACCCTTATAGGATGACTTCGTTGTCCGTCTGTCTGTCAAGGCCCCTTTTCCTCAGAAACCCGTGGTGAGTTTAATATCAAATACATAGGCCTAAAAAAATGAAGCTTCTAAGTCAACACAAAAAACAAACATGGCCATTTATGCGACATATTTTGATACTCGCATATAAATCAAAACCTATATGTTACTTTCCGTTGACCAAGAATCATGAGGCAAGAAGCAAGGTCTTATAGCACAAGTAAAGGAACCAGTCCGAAAAGCGTTAATATGTAGTTTTATCACATTAAAAAATGGCCCGTGACGATTATTGATATTGGGGGAAATAGTTTGTTCTTGGGATAAATTCATCCCAACTACGGAACCCTACATAGTGCGTGGTCAGACACGCACTTGGCCGGTTTTTTATTGATGGAAAATGGTAGAAAGAAGGGGTTAGTTTACCGGAATAAAGTAACGCTGTTTGCTGACAGACATTTATAGGGAGTAGAAGGATCTGCGGGCTGATGTATAACACAGTATCAGTACGGATCGGTTTCAATTTGACAGTTCAACAACATTCATTGCGTTATTTACGTTGTTGAGCAGACAAATTTTTCGAACATATGAAGCAATGGAGTAGCAATACTTATGCGTCAAAATCATTCCGATTGTGATTCAAACTGTGTTTACGCAATATGCACGTAATTCAAAACGTATCCATTATTTTACTATACATTGTGTTGGAGTCAAGAGACATTTTCTAATTCTTTTTACATTTTTTAATGCATTACTTATTGCAGAATTAATTCATTTATGTTACGTTTTGTTGGTAGAACGGAACGCAAACTCAAAACGCGTCCTCTTCGAAAATGCCGATAGTGACGAAAAATACTATGTGAATAAAATCTATTCTTTGCTAAGTGCTTGAAATCTCACTAAGGTAAATAAGTAAGTACGATTTCTGCTTGAATAAAGCATAAATACGAGGGCGGCACTGAAAATTTCGGGAATCAAGGAAGTGACACAACATTACTATTAAAAAATGTATTTATTGCTTTTCGAAGTATTCTCCGCGAAATTTGACACATTTTTCCATACGATGGAACCAATCATTGAAGCAACCATTCCATTCGGAAGTTGGGGTCTCCAAAATGGCCGTTTTTTAGGCGTCCACAGCTTCTTCAGGTGATGAAAATCTCTGTCCACGCAATTTATTCTTTATTTTAGGGAAAGTATAGAAATCATTAGGGCTTAGGTCGGGGCTGTACGGCGGATGGTCTAATAATTCTATGTTTTCTTGCTCTAAAAACTCTTTTGTTCTGTGCGCGGTGTGAGAACTCGCATTGTCGTGATGGAGGATGATGCGGCGGTTGCAGTTCTCTTTACGGAGTTCAGAAACGACCTGTGGCTAACAAATGCTAGCATACCATTCTGCATTAACCGTTCTTTGTCCCTCAAGAGGAAATAGTCGTAACATGGCCGGTTTTGGAGACAAACGTGGCCACCATTTTTTTTGCAACACTCCGTGAACGAACAATTTTTGTTGGCTTTAACTCATTTTCGAACACCCAAACTCGTGACTGGTTTTTTGTTTCGGGTTCGTACGCGTATATCCAGGATTCGTCACCTGATACAATGTTGTATACAGCATTTGAGGATCCTGCGTGGAATCTTTCGAGAGTTCTGACGCACCAAGTAACGCGAGCCGCTTTTTGCTCTTCACAGAGCGAATGCGGTATCCATCGGGAAAACAACTTTTTTACACCTAATTGTTCATGCAAGATTATTTGTATTTGACTCATGCCAATGTCTAAAGTTGCCTGAATTTCGCGGTATGTCACATGTCGATCTTCCTCAATCAGCTTACGCACAGCATCAACGTTTTCTTGGGTGACTGCAGTTTTTGAACGACCTTGACGGGGATCATCACTGAGCTTGACACGTCCACGTTGAAATTCAGCAAACCAGCGATAAATTGTGGTTTTGGATGGGGCTTCATCACCAAATGCAGAAATCATCCGGTCAACACACTGTTTTTGTGTTAAACCAGTTCGAAAGTCATAATAAATCATCGCTCTTGAATTTTCTCGAGTCAATTCCATTTTCTCAACGACTAAACAAGTTTGACAAAACCTTGTGACAAGACCGAGAATCTTTTTTTAAATAAATAAATGGTATTCGATTTTTAAAACCAAGGAGTTTTCAATTAAAAAGATTTTAATATGACAGGAACAGTGGAAATATTCCATTCCCGATACTTTTAGTGCAGCCCTCGTAGTAATTTAATGTATATGATTTGGGGCTAAAAAACAGATGTAAACAAAGCAGTTTCGTGGATAATGATGTCACATCATGACCGCGAGAGAAACGGACGTTTGAAATGTAGTAGAAAATTGTTGGAGTTTCATAATTTTTTTTGAGCAACAAGCAGTAGTTCAATTTAACTTTTAAAACTTTTCTTGGGTTTATATTACTGTCTATTATTAAATTAGTGAATAAAATAATAAATGCATATTCCCTATTAGGGTGCTGGACTAGACCGTTCACAGGGAGCTTTCTTATACAGGGCCAAATTAAATTAGCTAGCGAAACTCCGCAGACATGATGGGTATCGATATCTGAACACAATCAATCAACTCAGTCTATTGCAGTCCACTGCTGGACATAGGCCTCTCCCAGGCTGCGCCACAACACCCTGTCCTCCGCCTTCCGCCTCCAGTCTGTCCCAGCCACTCTTTTAAGGTCGTCGGTCCATCTAGCTGGGGAGCATCCTACACTATCTGAACATTTAATCATTTTTGAGGGGCCCCCCCTCAAAAATGATTAAATCTTTTTTTCTTTTACGCGGCGACTGATTGTAGTGATGTTAGTTGAAGTATAAAATCATTTTTTTTTTTGTTTTATCGTGTTTAGATATAGAAAATATTTTTTTATTTATTCGGAGTTTCGCTAGCTAACTAATTTAATTTGACACTGTATATTAGCTTATCATAGTTATCCTAATTACCTCGTAAATGGGCAAGCCGCAAGCGTTTCAACGCTAAAAGTAGATTTCAATTTCTGCAGCCAGGCTGATATCACAAAAGTGTCAACTCCAATAAATCTCTTTCATTTATTGTAAACCTTTGAATCAGTTATGAATGATCCACAGCTTCACACACAAGTTACCCACGTGTGTTGTACTCAATACTGCAATACAGCAGGTAACTATCTATTGTAGTAACTTGCCCATTCACGTACAGAACTGAACAATATTGTGTACATCTCACTGGGATTTGACACCTATGTTATTGTTACATTCACAATGAACAGTTCATATAAAATAGATTTTTGTGCTTTATAGAATTGTAAGAGACACCTCTGTGAGCATCCTGCGAACTTTATTACATGTTTCTCTGTCCCTTACGAATTCCCAAGATCCCATTTTTTGGTCATGTCTACAGGCATCTTAAATAAAATGTTTTCTTTTATCGTTTCTTCGTGAAGATTTGACAATAATGACAAGTGCCACAAAAATATTGAAGCCAGTAAAATTGGACCATGTCGAACCATTGCAGCACCAGGAGTATACGATCTTTTTATATCTTTTTACTCTTTCTTGAACTTTTTTCTGAATTCTATTTTCTATGTGCCTATTTGAAATAAATGATTTGAATTTGACTTCCATTGCTTTTTAAGCCATAGAGTTTCATACTTCGAAAGTAAAATAGTCATGACTCGTGACAAACCGGTTTCAAACTCGTATAATACGTGAAATACATAAAATCCCTTGTTTATTAATTACCTAAGTTATTAAAAACAGTTATAATTTGTTTAATTAAAATGCCGATAGTAAAATACCGACTGTATTCTGTCAATCGGTATTATTCATCCACCGTGATATTATTTGGCACCCGATCGCGGCCGGGGAATATATTTCATGCCTGTTGTGTCATTATATCTGTCATCGGAGTCCTGTTAAAAAATAACATCGAAATAATGTGGGTGTTAAACGTTTTCCATTCGTGAATTATTGAAGAAATTCATGTGTATTTTAACGATTTGAGATTTTTTGTTTTTGTCACCACTCACCCAATCATTCACTTTTATTATCCCCTAGTAGTTTTTCATCAGAGCATTTCCCGTTTCATACACATCGAGTCTTTTTCTTAAAAGATAGTGAGTGATAGGAGGCCTCTCACTTCCCTCGCCCTCACAAATGTCTCTCACGGCCTATGATCTCCTGGTAGACAGTGAACTAACGCAAGCGCATTGTCCCAGATCTTGAACCCTTATCGGAGAGCAACATTAGGTGCACTAATGCAGTGCGGTAATATAAAATCCCCAGTATATGGTTGAAGCAAAGCCTGATCTTTAGTGGTAACTTTGTGTTAGTGGTCTGCATAGCTTGATAGCTAATTACAATAGGGCCTCCTGGCATAGAATTTTAAGAACTTTCTTGAGAATATTTCACTGATCAGCTGCGGATTCTAGTATTCTGTGTCACCCTACGGTATGTCACAGAAAACTAGTCCTGGTAACGTTTTGTGAGCAGGTTTCTCACGCTAAAGTCCTGTATAGGAATCTAAGCTGGCAGTTTGGATCAAGTTTGGGTTTTCACGACTTTGCTGCGAGCTGTGATGCCCGCTTTATAGATTACAGTATTTTTTTTACTTTAATGATAGGTGCATTAGGTACATAATTCGTTTAAAAATATATTGGAATTAAAAATGAGGCGTGAATTTATCGAACCCTTCCACAAATCCGCCATTTCATCGCAGATTCACGAGCTTTAACTTATAAAATCTGTTCCCCTACGCTTTAAGACAACGTTATTAATTATTAGTCCCATCTAAATATTTTATCGTTTAGCCAGTCATCAGATATCGTCAATAGCATTCCCCTTCCCATGCTTTTCCATATAAATCCGACCTTATCGTGTCTAAATAAAGCTCATTTTACTGTGGCGTACGCGACTTTTTGGAGAAATTCCCGCCCTATGTTTACCAAACACTGAAATCCTTATTGAAAAACTTATAGTCACGTAGTTTCGATACTGTATGCATATTATGTACCACGTTTATGGATTTCAGCACCCGCTGCAGCTGAGGTTGTGTTCAGTGAATAAATTGAATTATACCATTAGGATATATTAATGCATTTTATACAGTTTGTATGCGGTAGCTGAAGAGTTTCTGAACGATAATAACAACAAAACAAACAATGATCCCGGCGGCGCGCGGCGCTGAGCTTCTGAACGCACCCACAACAACAAACAACTCCACACAGATAACCGATTCACAAGTTTCCCGACGTGAACATTCGAAAATGGAACGCGATCTACGTAACACTGACACAACTCACGCACACTTACCAAACGCCCGGGGAAAAGCGCCGCACACTGTGAAGCACGACCAGAGAGCGCAGAGCTCGCGCCCGCCAGGATACCGGTATGCGTTCGGATTGCCGTAACCTAGCTACGGAGCTCGTCGGAAAATGGTCGCTGTTAGAAGAGGACGGCAATATATCGCAGAGAGCGCACTCACACCGCCGCAGTAAGGTAGGTTTCCCGGGAGCCGGGCGTAGTACTAGAGACACATTGATCCACAGGCGGCAGCAGAGCGTCTGGCAACATCGATTGTGCAGTTTCCTGCAACTGGCCGTTGCCATGACGACCGCCCACCTCTGCACCCCGCCTGCGCTACGTACCTATTTAGAAACTTTTCTATTACACCGGTTTATTAGATTTTTATTTGTCTTAGGTAATGAGAGTTTTCAACAAAACCTCGATGCGTGGCGGTAAAAGGCGCTCTATTTGAAGGGATGCCGTTTCCCGCCACTTTTTATTAGGCTATTTGAAAAACGTAGCCACGTAACTGAAAGTAGAATGGCGTCGTAAATTTACCTTCTTCATGTGGGACTAGTTCTTTACACCTGTAATGGTATTGAATTGAAATAATTTCCGGCATCTACGGGTAATACCAATTATTTTTTTATAAGTCAACCAGATTTTGTTGAAAAATGGTTCTTATAAGGGTTAACTAAATTAGCTGCAAGCAGATTTATGTATTGTGTGGAGATATGCCTTCAAAATTCATGACACCCCCTCCTCTGCCATCCCTCACCTTATATCTATCAATAAGCATAATGACAGATGTGTTACGACAGGATCGGATAATGAAAAGAAAAACACAAATAATATCACTCCCCGTGCCATGACAACTACTTACTGTAAGAATTTGATCATCATTCTGTGAAAGTAAAGATAATGTTGGCAGTTTGCTTATGATCCGATACAATATTGCCCAATTGGGTTATTAATGGAACAAAGGAACTCACTTGTCTGAGTTTTTCCGATAATTCCTCTGAGAATTATAATTAGAATTCTCAACACATCAGTAGAAAAAAAAACCTAAACAATATTCTCTACACCATATAATGTATACCAGACAAGCATGTCTGAAAGGTGATCAATCATATTATCATAGCACAAAGTCAGGCACCTAACATACTGCTCGCGATGAGGAAGCGTCATGCGACACAAAGCGACATCGCTGTCGCTCGCGACAAACGAAACGCGTCAAATTGAGAAGTTGTATGTCGCTCACGTTTCAAGCGACATGGCACGTGTAACAGAATTTCGTAAGATTTACAGCGCCATGAATTAAAACGCGCCGTAAAATGGAACAAAAATAGAAGGTTGGTATAATTTCTCCAAGCTTATAATTTCTGCTATGGTGAGTTTACAAGTGGGTCGACTCAGAGGGACGGATGACTTTATGGAAAAACTAAAGAAATTGAACGAAAAGGCTGAGAACATGATGTTGTAGCGCCACTTTAAGCACGCCTGTGTCCGTACAACTTTCTGCTCCAAAAAATGAACATAATGTTTGTTTTAGTGGCTCATCTCTCTGTGCTAGGCTAATATTGCAGTTAACTTATATTTGAGTACCGTGGAGGCTATTTAATGCCACCACCACCATAGATTGATTTCAGTTACACACATAAATCACGCGCCAGACATAAGGTGATACAGATACGTGGCAACAGGGCGGGGCCAGGATTCAACACTGCACCGCGCTGACGCTGTGGCAGTATACAGATACTTCCTGCATTCTTCCTGCACTCACACTTACATAATGCTGCAGTGCGTCTGTTTGAAAATGCTAGGTACCAGATTAAACCCACCTTATGTTTATTTCGTGCTTGATTCTGGCGAAGAATGTTAGGGATTGGTTGATGGCCTTTACTAGAGACCTAACACGGTTTTTAAGAATAGAAAAAATAACAAAAGGAATCTATTTAAAATGGCGGTCATTGAAACTTTGGGTAGCCAATTTTCAGCTATGGACATTATTTGCGAGAATGAATATCAAGATCAGATTTTTTTTTTAATTTGTGGTTTTATTAATCCTCCAGGTAACCCCAGACCTTCCGATCTATTCTATACAAATATTACCGTGGCTTGGCGGGAAAGTCAAGCGTCTTGTTTAACAGTTTTGTTTAATTTGTGTTTAGCCGAATATTAATGTGTAATAATGGTGGATTATTCGTGAACGTGCATTAGCAAAAATACCGTGATGAATTGGGTGAACTGTCAACAGTGTCAATCCCTAGCATGAGGTGGAATGACAGCTCACTTCACCTACGTTTTCACGGAGAGTGTATGAAGTTAATTAAACATAAATAATATAAAACCGCCTCGCTCCTTTTCATGATGTATTATATACAAAACTTTTCGTCTGCCACTGATTGAAAAGTTTCAACATCGCTACACTGCAATACAATCTATTGTACTAGGAAATTATAAAAATGGTGAAAGATCGACAGGTATTTAGTGAATAAAGTTCAGTTCCTTGGTTCCGAGCGTTTGTTGGTCCTTTTCTTTTCCTAGAGTTTTCCTGGCGTATTGATAGATGACCCGGGATTGCTTATAACTACGGAATCCTTTTTAATTTTGTGTACTTTCATTATTTAAGGGCAATTCTAGACTGCCAAGCTGTGTGCATCATAGGTATGATCTCAGACTGGTCTGAGGGTATGATAAAGATATAAAAATTTAAACAGCCTTTGTAATTAACTTCAATGCAAATAATGATGTATGTATGATGATTAGATAAATTGCCCCTTCCTTTTGATGATAAATAATTGTATTCCTGGCCTGTTTACAAGATCTACTGGAACTTTTTAAATGCCATTTCGTCTTGTATGGGTTCTCTCTAATTATTAAGGTAATCATTTTGACGGTATAGGCGACCAACACAATAGCTGGGGTGGATTCAAAGGTAGGGTTGAATTAATCCTATAGAGTTTTAAGAGTATTATATGGTATTGTTCTGTACTTACTTGAATAGCAGTAAGTATATTTGTTTTTGAAAGAGTCTAATATGAATGGTAAAAAAGTAAACTGGCCTAAGGCCTACTTGTAAAATTAATCACTAAATTAAATACTTCTAGCGCTAAACATATTTGAAAGCATCATGCTGTCTCTGTCAATAACATTTTTTTAACGGACTTCAAAAAAAAGGAGGTTCTATGTTCGTCTGTATGTATTTTTATTTTTTATAAATGTTTATTGATTTTTTGACACATTATCTTAACTTGATAATCCAATAAATACGTATTAATGAAGATAACTTAAACACGACCCAAAATACGTGCAATGAGTCCATCAATGCCTGGTTACGGCCAAGGCTTGTATAGTGCTTTTCTCAAATAATGCGCGAAAATTCAAACGTTCAAGTAAATTATTTATAAATTCCAGATTCAATAACGAACAATGATTATTTTTCACGCGCCAATGTGTTCATTTGTTTTTTTTTCAATGAACACCTATCTATTTGCAAGCCAGTTCGAAATTTAAACCTTTGATAGGTCACCTACTTGATTGCCAAGTCTCGGAGTAAAAGATCGTCCCATTTTTAAATTACACGATATTTGTGAGTTTAATAGGTAATTTATTTGGCCGTTAAACCACGACAAATATGGATTTTCATACAACTTTTGGTGGCCGCTGCTCGCATGTATTTGGCCAGTACAGCAATTTCGATTTATCTCGAAGAAGGTTGTCAAAATAATGCTCGAATTTCCAAGCATGTTCGAGAAAAATAAATTATACACAGACGAATCAGTTAAAAACTAGTCCTATTTCGTGACTACTAAAAAAACCTCTTGCAATATTGTGTTGCCCTAGTACTATAGAGTTACATTGCACGATGAAACTTAATCTCGCGTATAGCGTTCAATGATTCAGTCGCCACCCCGAAGACGGACGGTGACTAGCCCTTGAGTGGCAAGAAAAACGCGGCGACCGGCGACTGTAATTTGTATAGGCGAGGCGATGTCACTCAGCAAGCATAGCGGGCTTCAGTTCAGCTACATGGTGGTATAACATTAAAGGACACAGCACACATATCAACTCGGAAAGGGATCGTCACCGTATCGCCTTTCGCCTCGCCGTCAAACAGGCGTCCACCTAACGTAAGCACGTAACCAAAGCGGATCAACAGCTCCGATACGTCGACTCGGCTACGGCTAGGCGACGACGCGCTTACGGCTCGCCGACCATTGGTTCACCTGGCTGGCACCAGATCAGTTTGAATCGGCCGCGGGAGGGGTGAGAGGGGCAAGGGTGGACGAAGAGATGTAAGCTCGGGTACGGAGAGACGTAAGCGCGCGGACGACGAGCAGTAAGCGTAACTACAAGTTGACCACGCACCGTACCGCGGTTCGTGAGCTTGTCCCGGGGCGAGGCGATTCCATTACGATTTCGATTAGTGTGCGTTGCAGTAGGGAGTTTCATATAAAGAATACTGAATAGCTCGAGTTGATACGGTGGCGTTCCCTTTCCGAGTTGATATGTGTGCTGTGTCCTTAAGGCTCGCTTGCAAGCATGTTTTTTTTGTGATGGGCATATCTAAACACGATAAAAAAAAAACAGATTTTCTCAATTACTTCAAGTAACTTCACTACTAGGGGTCATTGACCCAATAGAAAAAAACATCAAATCTTTTTTTATTTGTTTTATCGTGTTTAGATATTGATACCTACCACGTTCGTGGAGTTTCCCTAGCGAATTAAATTTGACACTGTATGTATACGCCACCGGGCGAAGACTTCGTGCTGGCGGGAAGGAATTGTCTTTTGTTTTCGTCGTATTTGATGAAAGGGGTAGACAAAAACACGCTGGTGAAACTTGTTTTTTTACTGGATTACTTACCCTTAAGTAAATGGGTACATGGCGCCTGTACCTGTAGGTAGGCACATGGCGCCTGTACCTGTAGGTAGGTACATGGCGCCAGTACCTGTAGGTAGGTACATGGCGCCAGTACCTGTAGGTAGGTACATGGCACCTGTACCTGTAGGTAGGTGCATGGCGCCTGTACCTGTAGGTAGGTACATGGCGCCAGTACCTGTAGGTAGGTACATGGCGCCAGTACCTGTAGGTAGGTACATGGCGCCAGTACCTGTAGGTAGGTACATGGCGCCAGTACCTGTAGGTAGGTACATGGCACCTGTACCTGTAGGTAGGTGCATGGCGCCAGTACCTGTAGGTAGGTACATGGCGCCTGTACCCTTCGGGAAATACAGGCGCCATTTTATCTTTTACCAAGAATTAAGTAGGTACATAATATCCTCACCATTTTCAAGGTATCCCAGTGCGATTGTTTCATTATGATCCGTAAAATCGTGGGATTGCGGACACCAGCCCGTCTGACGTGAGACGTCATTATCGTGCATTTATTTTCATACAAAGATCCGCTATATTGAAAGCGGGGAGAGAGCGGACTCTCTCCCCGCTTTCAATATAGCGGATCTTTATAAATCCGTGGAGCGTTCTCGCCCCGTCCTTGATTCCTCACAGCGGGCAGCGCAGCGGGTAAGGGTTAACTGCTACTTCAAATAATTAAAGAGATTTGCACTCTTGTAGTGAGGGAGTTGAATTAATGTTCATTAGAATAAGATTTTTCATGCAAGAGATGGTTTTTATTCTTAGCAATTTTTATCTAACTTTTCAGCCTTTGATTGATCAATCTTGTATGGAGGAACAACAAAGTAGTTTTTCCCGCTCTTACGAGTAACAAAAAAAGGAAGGTCTGCTTGATTATTATTTTAATCAATGTGGCACTAATGGCACATTCATTTTTTCCTATTTTTAAACATCTCCCGATTTTGGGGGTAACAGTTTCCTGTTGCACTCAATAAAAACAGAATCACAACATAACACTTACTTATATAGGCTCAACTTCTACTCAGAAATAAAACTAGCAACCAAAATAATGACATGTTTTTCCAATAAATCTGCGACTATTATAGCTCAGTTTACGTCATTGACAATTAAACCCGTGTTGCGTCTTATTTTCTGTACCGCGCAGTGGGAGGAAACTACTTTCCTTTACAAAAATAAACCCACTGGTATCCCGGGAAACGTCCACACGAAGTTAAATGATCTAATAGGGGCTGCGCAGACAAGTCTTTTTGTGCGAAGTCTATGAGGTATGCTTTTAAAGGTTCCGAAGTCAACAAGGAACCCTTATAGCTTCGCCATGTCCGTCTGTCTGTCTGTTTGCGGCTTAGCTCAGAGACTCTTAGTAGATACTAGATTGCTGAAATTGGGCATGGGTATACAAATTAAACACGCCGACAAAAGTTGTAAAAAATCTTGAAAAAAGTTACCTCCCACGCACGTAAAGTGGGGATGATATTTTTTTTCTCATCTATCCCATGGTCAGGGGTATCGTTGGATAGGCCGTTCAAAAATACTGTGGGTCTATGTAAACCATTTTTCGATTTTGGAACCCGTTTGCGTAATATTAAGCTTTAAAGTGCAATTTTTGTTAGTCAAGTGTCCCCCCCATGCCAGCTAATGGTTGTTTTTGGATATGTGAAAAAAATCACGGCAGTAGTGTATAAAACGAAATTAAAAGGAAAACTATCATAGCTAAGTAGGCTTTAAAACTTAACGAGTAATAGTCGACCAAATTACATTTGCAGTTGGAGAATTGACCGTGGCTTATTTCCATGTATAGGAGAACATGTTTTTCATAAATTAATTCCAACTGGGGCGTGAGCGCGCAAATTTTGCCTCTCCCTCAAGCGTTTCGCCCCCTCCTTCGCGACTATTACTGCTTCGCAGAAGGAGGTGACGGCCTCCCATGCACTTTCGCTCCGAACCATGGTCTGAACCAGCGCCGTACGCGAGAGATCGCCGCCGCCTATAACCTTCGCGAGGACATGGTGGTGCTCTGCCCAAGCCGGGCAGACCTCCACCGTAAGCTGCACAGTGTCCTCCGGGCGATCCACATAGTGTTAACACCCGAGCGTTTCCTCCCGCTTTATCCTGAACAGGAACCTCCCGAAACAACCGTGTCCGGTGAGCACCTGCGTCAGGCTGAAGGTAAGGACACCGTGGCGCCTCTCTAGCCACTTCTCAAAGAGGGGACTTATCGCTACAATTGTGGTACTGGGGTAATCATCCTATCCTAATTAATATTATAAATGCGTAAGTGAGTTTCTTTGTTTGCTACGCTTTCACGCTAAAGCGCCTGAGCGGATTTGTATGAAATTTAGCACATGGTAGACCATTACCTGAATTAGAACATAGGTTACTTTTCAACCCGATATTCTTACGAGATTGAGACTTATGCGGGTAAAACCGCGGTGCGCATCTAGTTATACCTACTATAATTTATACACCTCTGCGGTTTGCCTATCCCTTCGAGGAATACAGGCGTGAATGACATCACGCCTTGTTCAGGATTTTTGTGATTATATTCCATTTATTATCTTCCTTTTGCCCCTCTTGGAAAACCAAAAAGTGCGTTGTGAATTGTCTGAATACACGCAAAATTTAGCAGATTTTTAGATCGTTGAAGACTTGATCGCACAAAGTCCGTCGTCTGGCTCTTATTATTTTTATTGCAGATACCTAATACCTTGCTAATTGGCGTTCCAGTATAAAGCTGTTTAAGTTCCTTCCCACACTTTCATGGTAAGTACAAAAATAAAAACTTTCTTTTCAGCGTCTATGCTGTGGCTATATTGAAGAACTGTTTTCAACGTGATTCGACTACGTGATTGATCTATAATATTTTGTTATACGAAGTGGGCAATAATTCTGCGCAGATAGTAAGCAGTATTGTCCAAAACATGCATTTCTGTACTGTTTGCAAGTGTGGTGTTAATGTCAATAAGCCTTAGAGGCTTAGACCTTTTTGGACCTTTACATTTAAATTATAGCAAAAAACATGACGTTGTGACGATGTTACTTCTAGTAAAGCGTGATTATTATGAAAAATAGAAATAATTTCCCTGTTTATCAGCGTTCATATAAAAACCATAGGGGGATTTACAGACTGGATGAAGAGCTAAAGTATCTTACAAACCCCCAAGCTGTTTTCCCTCGGGTGACAGGGTTCCTCAGTAAACGCGGTGCCTCGTGCTATGATCCTTACCTTGTAGTAAGCTAAAAGCTCAGGATCTTATCACATGGCTTCGTCTTAAATTCTTGGTACAGCTCGTCATACACGCGTACCTGTAGCCGGAGGGGCTTGCGACTAAGTAACAATAGCCGCACGGGCCAATCGATCATGTTAATCTACGCTTGCCGCAGTTGGTCAGTGCATGGGTGATAGCTTTACATACCAAGACCCCCTCCGTGCCTCAGAAATCACGTTAAGCCGTTTGTGCCGGCTGTCATTCGTAGATCTTTTATAGTCGTTACGGGGGCTCCCTATCCATTTGCATAAAACTTTAAGACATATAATATAACATGGCATAGATACTTTTGTTTATCCTAACTATATTTACGCATAACCGCTTACGCATAATTATTTTAAGCATTATTTCTACAATCATAATAATGTACAAGCCAGCAACAACACAGCCGACGGCCGCTATGGAGCTTCTCCGAAAGGAGAACGAGGAGCTCCGAGCGGACCTGGCCCGGCTCCGAGGAGCTGGCCCGCAGGAAGTGCCGCAGGTGGGGGCGCAGCAAGGGCAGGGCCAGCCAGTGCCTGTGGAAGAACGGGTGCTAACCCTGGTGCGGCAGGAGCTGGCTGCCTTCTATAATCGGTTTTCCGTTCTGGAGGGCATTGTCCTGCGCCCCCCGCTAGCAGCAAAGAAGCCGGCTACCTTTGCGGCCACCGTGGCTGCCGCGGCCAAGCCTGCGGCCAAGCCCACGCCTCCGGCGAAATCGGCGCAGTCCAAGTCCAAGAAGGTCGAGATGGCTGCGCAGAAGGCGAGGGCCCCAGCCACTGTAGCGGGACGGTCGCCTCCGCCTTCTAATTCTTCTCCGGCCAACGCCGAATGGCAAGTAGCCGGCCCGACCGCTGACGCCCTGGCTGAAAGGCTTAGGGCGTCCCTAAATGCGGATCAGGCCCGGGTTTCTAGGCCTACCAAGTGCGCTGACATGCGCATTCTGGGCCTGGACGACTGCGTGACGGCGGAAGACGTTCTGGCCGCCGTGGCTAGGTCCGGAGGGTGCTCTGCCGAGCAGGTGAGGGCGGGCACCATCCGTTTATTTATTTATTTATTTAAACTTCTCACACACAATAATGTACAAAGGCGGACTTAATGCCTTAGGCATTCTCTACCAGTCAACCAAAGGTGGTGAAGAGATAAGATGGCGGGTGCTCTGATTGAGAGAAAATAATAATATTATAAAATATTAAAATATAACATAATTAAATATAAATATAATAGGTACAAAATTACATAAATAGGTTATAAACTTAGTTATAATACACATATATTTACTATAATATATCCCTACATTATATATATATACATAAATATACATACAAGTTCAATGAAAAGACATTAAATTGAGATGACTCTACACTATTTGTTTTGACAAATAACTCTGCAATTTTCGCTTAAATGCAAACCGACTGGTGGCCGTCCTGATATCGAGAGGAAGCGCATTTCAGAGAAGAATGGACTGAATATGAAAGGAAGAATGAACAAAGTCAGAAGTATGAGAAGGACAGAGTAGAAGAAGATTGTTGGAAGAACGCAGGTTCTTAGCGTGTGAAGAACATAGATATTGGAAGTGAGACATAAGATAAGAAGGAGGGCCGTTCTGACACCACGGGGATGCAAACCGTTACGGTGAGCTGCCCCGTGTCGGCGGCCAGTAAAATGGCCGGGGAGGGCCAAAGGCTCCAGGTGGGCTGGGTATCTGCGCAGGTAAAACTGCTGGAACCCAGGCCTCTGAAGTGCTTCCGCTGCCGGGTGGGCAACCACGTGGGAGCACACTGTACCTCGGAGGTTGACCGCAGCAACGATTGCTTCCGCTGTGGTCAGCCCGTTCACAAGGCCGGTTCGTGCAATGCCACGCCGCATTGTTTTGCTTGTGCGGCGGCTGGCAAACCAGCCGATCACCGGGCTGGGAGCAAGGTCTGCGCTCCACCCACCAAACCCAGGGGCAGAGGCAAGCCCTTCGCCACCGCCGTCACCGCCGCAGCCGCCACGATTGCCGCCGCCGCTGCCGCCTCCACCGTCGCTATCGCCGCAGCTAATACCGTGGCAGGGTCATCCCAGGGGGCCCAGGAGGAGGCTGAAATGGATTGCCAATAAATGCCCAATTACGCCTCCTCCAGGCGAACATCCACCAGAGCGTGGCGCAGTGGTCGATTAACATCGCCGTGGTCGCTGAGCCGTACTTTGTCCCGCCCAGGGATGACTGGGTGGAGGACCTGAGCGGCTCAGTCTAATTTCCTCGGCCGCCGCCGGTACCCCGTCCCTCGAAGCCGTCAATAGGGGACCAGGTTGCGTGGCAGCACGGTTCGGGGAGATTGTCGTGGTAGGAATTTACTTCTCCCCGAACCGAACTCTCGCCGAGTTCCACAACTCCCTTGGGGAGCTGAGAGTCGTCGTCGTCGGGTACCATCCCCTCCCCGTGCTCGTCCTCGGGGACTTCAATGCCAAAAACGTGGCTTGAAGGTTCCCGGTATACGGACACACGGGGCAGGATGGTGGAGGACTGGGCTCTGGAGACAGGCCTGGTCGTCCTAAACCGGGGTTCTGTCCCCACGTGTGTGCGGATGCGGGGTGAATCAGTGGTGGACATCTCGTTCGCCAGCCCCGCTCTGTCGCCGCGTGTCATCGACTGGCGCGTCATGGAGGGGGTGGAGACCTATTCCGATCATCGGTTGACGTCTCCACCCAGACCTCGGGTGCGCTGGTCCGACAGACCCCGAGTGGTCCGCGGTGGGCGCTGAAGCAGCTGGACCGGGAGCTCCTCCTGGAAGCCTCGATCGTGCAGGCCTGGGTGTCATCAACGAACAGGCCAGCCGACATCAATGACGAGGCGTAGTGGTTCCGGAATGCCATGTCCGAAATATGTGACGTGGCAATGCCCCGGGTCCAGCCCGGACGTGCCCGGCGCCAGGTGTGCTGGTGGTCGCGTGAGCCGACTGCTTTACGCGAGGCGTGCGTTGCTGCGCGCCACCGGTACTCGCCCTCCGGATACGGAAGCCATTCAGGCGGAGCTATACGAGGGGTACAGAGCAGCGAAGACTGCCCTCCGAGACGCTGAAGTCTCTCAACAGAGACCCGTGGGGACGCCCCTACAAATGGGTACGAGATAAACTCCGCCCATGGGCTCCCCCGCTGACGCAGAGTCTCCGGCCCCAGCGCGTGGAGGACGTGGTGAGCGCTCTGTTCCCTTCGCGAGGGGAACATACTCCCCCGCCCATGGCTCCGCCTCCTGCGGTGCTAGATGCGGACCACACCGACGACGACGATGCTCCAGAGGTGACCGAGGTAGATCTGAGAGTGGCGATACGTAGGCTGAATGCCAAGAATACCGCCCCAGGACCCGACGGCTTGTCTGGAAAACCCTGGGTTCTGGCCATGGAGGCTCTCGGGCCTCGACTAAGGGGGCTCCTAAGCGCATGCTTGGAGAGGGGCCAGTTTCCACTTCGTTGGAAGACGGGGAAACTGGTCCTCATAAAGAAGCCAGAGCGCCCGGCGGACTCTCCGTCCGCTTATCGGCCCATCGTGCTGCTCGACGAGGTGGGCAAGCTCTTTGAAAGAGTAATTGCAGACCGCCTTGTCGGGCGGCTCGTGCGGGTGGGGCCGGATTAAGCGGAGAGCCAGTTTGGTTTCCGCAAGGGGCGCTCTACGGTGGATGCCATCATGCGCGTTCGAGCCCTCACGACGGGGGATGCTGTTAGCCGGGGTGGGGTTGTCTTGGCGGTGTCTCTTGACATCGCCAATGCCTTCAATACCCTGCCCTGGAGTTGCATTAGGGAGGCACTTCGGTATCACCGGATGCCGACCTACCTCTGCCGCGTGGTCGAGGCCTATTTGACGGACAGGGCCGTCATCTACCCCGGTCACCATGGAGAGTGGAACTGGCGAGAGATGTCGTGCGGTGTCCCACAGGAATCGGTCCTGGGGCCGCATCTGTGGGACATCGGCTACAACTGGGTGCTGCGTGCCGACCTCCCTAACGGCATCAGCGTAGTCTGCTACGCTGATGACACGCTGGTCCTGGCGCAGGGGAGGTCACATCAGGCGGCGGCCGAACTGGCGGCACGTGGGGTTGCGACAATCGTCGATAGGATCCGGCAATTGGGACTCGAGGTGGCATTGCACAAGTCCGAGGCCATGTGTTTTTATGGTCCTCGGAACGCGCCACTGTCGGGATCCCAGATAACGGCGGGAGGGGTTCACATCGGCGTCGAGTCGACGATGAAGTACCTGGGACTCGTCCTCGACAGCCGGTGGAACTTCGTGGAGCATTTTCGACGTTTGGCTCCCAGACTGGAGCGGGCTGGGGCTGCTTTGAAGCGGCTCCTGCCCAATCTAGGGGGTCCAAACGCCTCCTGCCGGAGGCTCTACGCGGGGATCGTGCGGTCCATGGCCCTCTACGGGGCACCGGTGTGGGCGCGTTCCTTAAGGCTGCGACCAGCCCAGCGATTGAACGCGTCCCAAAGGATCATGGCCATCAGGCTGGTACGGGGTTACCGCACGGTCTTCCGTGAGGCGGCGAGTCTCCTTGCCGGACTGCCGCCATGGGATCTGGAGGCAAAGGTCCTCGCGCACATTTGGGAGTGGCGCGAGGAGGCGAAACGCCGGGGTGAAACTCCGCTGCCGCGAGAAATTACGACACAGCGGACAGAGCTCCGGCGGGATCTCATGGCGACATGGAGAGTGTGATTGTCGCAACCCAGCGCTGGGCACGCCACAATTGAGGCGATAAGTCCCCTCTTTGAGGAGTGGCTAGAGAGGTGCCACGGCGTCCTCACCTTCAGCCTGACGCAGGTCCTCACCGGACACGGTTGTTTCGGGAGGTTCCTGTTCAGGATAAAGCGGGAGGAAACGCCCGGGTGTCACCACTGTGTGGATCGCCCGGAGGACACGGTGGAGCATACGGTGGAGGTCTGCCCGGCTTGGGCGGAGCACCGCCGTGTCCTCACGGAGGCGATCGGCGGCGGCGATCTCTCGCGTCCGGCCCTGGTTCAGGCCATGGTTCGGAGCGAGAGTGCATGGGAGGCCGTCACCTCCTTCTGCGAAGCAGTAATGCTCGCGGAGGAGGAGGCGGAACGCGTGAGGGTGAGGCAAGGCTCGCACCCTCGCGCCCTTAGTCGCCGCAGGAGACGCCCCGGGCGTCGGGAGTCGCAAGCCGATTTCCAGCCACCGTAGGCGCGGGCCTGCAGACGGTGAGCGATGGGTAGCTCGCCGTCCGATAAGGACCAGGCCCGGGTCGACGGCGCGTTGTGTTCCACGCGCGCCTCAAAGAGATGTCAGCACCAACTGACGGGGTCCGGTAGGACCAATGCCTGCCAGGGTTGCGAGTTTGTCCGAAAGGGATATCGTGGCCCTGGCACACAGGCAACGGAAGGAACACGGGTGGGTTTTAGTCAGTAAAAGTCTGACACGCCCTCCCGCTCCGCCCAGAGCGGGAGAAGTTATTTGATAATTTCCCACCCAAAAAAAAAAGCAACAACACAGCCAGCACAGTAAAGATTTAACAGCATAAATATATTTACGCATAATGACATTTAAACATAAATTTTATAGGCATAACAAATACGCATAATAACTAACTCCTACAATGTTAGACACTGCTACACATTTATATACAATATTGCTCTAATGAAATATGTATATCGAGAAAGAAAAAAAAAAGAAATTGGTTTCCGATATTCCCATATTTTTTTATGTCTTAATGCCTAAATAGTCATTACGCCAAGTAAAATTATGTTAATTAAAATTATGCCAAAACAAATTATCCAATAAGATAATTATGTCAACATCAACTGTATGCCAAAAACATTTATGGCAAAAAATTATTATACCAAAAAAATATACCAACACAGATAGGCCAAAATATATTAGTAAAAAAAACATTTTGCGAAAAGAAGAGATCCCGTTCCGTAAAACCGAAAGTCTGACGACCAGTCTTACCAAAGGGTATCGTAGCACCGAGTATCTGGGTTGTGGCGGTCAGATAGGCAGTCAGTCCATTTCATTTAAACTACTGGTATTCAGCTGCATCCGGTTAGACTGGAAGCCGACCCCAGCATAGTTGGGAAAAGGCTAGGCAGATGATATGTTCTAGGATGTTTCACTTCATAAATTACTATTGATGACCTTGTCATGGGATGACGGCCGATAGAGATGTGTGGAAGAAAGCACACTGCGCCAACCCCAAGTATATTGGAAGCCTTTCATAAATTCCCGCAGCATAGCAACCTTCAAAATACTGAAAGCAGAGCCTTGATTACTTAAATCCTGTCCCCTCAAAGACCAGGAGAGCATAACATCCAAACAATCTGCATCCTTTCATCTGGGATTAGTAATCAAAAGGCTGTACGAGATAAAAAGCGGCTGAATCCGGTATCCATTAGACTGGCCAGCCGGGCAGACACAAAAGAACTGTGAAAACGACTGCCGCCTGCATTCCGATTAGTTATGTGCCACTTTGTGCCAGTTGAATGGCTCTGGCTTTGTTAAAGATAGTGCATATCAATGTAGAATACGCTATAATTATCTGCTTTAAAGTAAAAATAAAATGCTTTTGCATCGTTAGAGTTTCAGTTCCATTAACCACCTTGTAGGAGGCCTTCCAACTCTACTTCATCCGGTACGCGGTCGCCACTCAAAAACCTTTTGGCCCCAGCGGCCATCAGTTCTGCGAGCAATGTGGTGCCACTGTCACTTTAGTTTGGCAATTCTTCGACTATGTCGGTTACCTTGGTTCGCCTGCGGATCTCTTCATTCGATCACGTAGGGAAACTCCAAGCATAGCCCTCTCCATTGCCCTTTGGGTGACTTTTGGCTTTCTAATAAGGTTCATTGTGAGCGACCACGTTTCAGTGACATAGGTCATCACTGGCAACACGCACTGGTCAAAGACTTTTGTCTTGAGACACTGCGGTATGTGGGACGAGAAGATATTGCGAAGGTTCCCGAACGCTGCCCAGCCGGATTCGACGATTGACCTCTTTCTCGAAATTGGACCTACCTAACTGGACAGTTTGTCCTAGGTAATCTTACTCGTCCACAACTTTGAGTGTAGCATCTCTGATCTTCACATCTTAAGACGCTGACAACAGGTAAACCGCGGTCACTATCAGACTGCATACAAAAGAAAGAGAACCGCGATGACACAACGCTTGTAACTTATTGCAAAATATGAAGCAATTATCCATTTACTCAAAAATGAGTTTGTTGAGTAATCGAAAATAAAAAAAACAACCAAGTTCTGCATACAAATAAGACGTTCTTGTTATTAATTAAATACCACCGTACATTGATATTTAATACACGTCATATTTTGGATTGAAACTCAAAGTAAAGGCTCTTTCAAACACACGCGATATCGCGGGCGCGACATGCACCGACAAAGGAATTGTCTCTGTCGGTGCCTGTCGCGCCCGCGATATCGCGTGAGTGTGTAAGAGCCTTAACGCGTTAGTTTACCGTTAATTTGTATCGAGATTATTTTTTCTAAACTTGTTTTGGTAACAACCGAGTTCTGAGAAATATTTTCAAGAATAACATATATTTGTTCCGCTACCAAAAAACTATATAGATTTGGCATTTTTTTTGTTTAAGACATACTTTTATGATTTGCCTCTTGTCAGCGCCTTAACGATTAGGTGAATAAAATGAGATAATACGTACATTGTATAGAATATAGAAGGTATAATTAGTTTTCATCCCAATTAATTTCGTATTTTACTGAAATGTGGGTGGCAGTTGTTTTGTCTAACTTCGGCGCAGGGCGTGGATTTATTACTAACGGGGCCATACTATAGATCTTAGAGGAATAAACTCCGACATGTCAGCGTGAATGTGACTGTCTGGGGCGCTGGAATTGGTTTCAAAAGTTTTCTCCATCGAATTAATATGTTAATCCTTTTCGATAGGTTTTCTATCCAAAAGTAGATTTTTGAAGACAATCTGGGAATATTAAGTTCATTAGTAGGTATCATGTTATGAATTAAAATACGTAAGTCTTAATGCTAAACAAAATTGTTCACGAATAAATGAAATGAATGAATGAATGAAAAATAAAACATTATTTTCAGAAAACTATGAAGGAATCTTGATAAGTAATTAAGGATAGATATAATATATATAATTAAGTTAAAAATACCAGTTCTTGACGTAATTGTCTAGACCAACTGCCACATAAGAATAAATGGGGGGGATCATCAGCTTTCTACAAAGTCAAATTCAATTTATTTATTCCAAATAGGAACATAAACGGCACTTTTGAACATCAAAATTTAATAAAAACTAGAATTGATTTTAGTTGCCCCTTACAAAAGGTAGTTTCTCCACCGTCTTTTAAAATGTTTCACATTTTTTTGTATATGTAAGTACAGTAATTATATAAGTCTATGTGACGACGATGCATCTAGATTAAAATTACACACATACACATACATAAACTCACGCCTTCTTCCCACGGGGCTAGGCAGAAATTATAGAACGCCATCTGCTACGCTCCTTACATACTATTTTCGCTTCGCCTACGTTCATACATCTGGATTAAAATTACTATACCAGAATAAGTAAAATAATTAAAAATAAAGCAACGACAGATAATTTAATTATGTGATAGATACATGGTGCTCACAGATTTACAAACATAGTAAAAGTATACGTTTTCCAATTTAAAAAAAAATAATAAGTCAGTGTGTGACTTAAGTTAATTACAGAATGTAAAATCAATATTATAAAAATAATAAATTATGTAATTAAAATAGCAACCAGTTTGATTTTGGCTTGACTCTAGATTGTCCTATGGAGCTGGACCAGCATGTTTCCAAGTATTCTTTTCTTGGATCTATATTAAAATCCTCTAATTTGTAATACCTATGCTTGTTTACAAAGTGTACTTTTAATATGTGTTTTAAATTTTCTTTCATTTAATTTCAATATATGATGTATTTTTTTGTATGTACTTTAGATAATCTGGAAAATGGTCGATCTATTTTATCTTTATTTCTAGTATTAAAATTATGTCTATCACTTATCTTATTAAAAAGATGTAGACTTTTCCAGCATGTATCATTAGAAAGGTGTGGTCATATGATATACATCACAAGCCTGAAAAACCTAGTCTGTAGGAGTTTTCGATTACATTTCAAAACCAATCAGCGTTTTGAAGGCTCGCACAGGTAACGGTGATTGGTTAGGCGCACACACGGCGTACACAAGGCTATGCTTTTAACGCACTATGTGTTCCTGGTACCAGCTCTTACTTAACCAACACACAGAATAATCACATCAGTGGGGACGTTGCATTCCAAAATGTACGGTGATATAGAGTTAGTTATAAATATGGCTGTTATAGGGTTGTCGGTAATGCTCAGTTACAAAAACATTGGAGACAGACGCAAGCACCCGCAAAGCAACAGCTTGGATGTGCATTAACAGTTGGACAAAAGATAGCTAGAAAATCTTTATTGATTTAAATTACAAAAAAAAAGAAAAAAAGAAGAACAGCCAATAAGAGCCTTAATCCTCATCATCAGCCCACAGCAGTCCATTGATGCCCACAGCCACACTGCACTGGACATAGGCCTCTCCAATTCAGCTCAATTCTCGGTAACTCTTATCCAGCTAATACCAGCCAGCCTGCGAAGATCATCGCTCCACCTAGCCTGAGGAGCGTCCTACCTTACGTTTGCCGATTCGTGGTCTCCACTCAAGAACACGTCTACCCCAACGGTCATCGGTTCTACGGCTAATATGGCCGGCCCACTGCCACTTCAGCTTGCTTATTCTGTGTGTTATGTCGACAACTTTGGTTCTCTGCCGGATCACCTCGTTCCGGATTTTATCCCTCAGAGAGATTCCAAGCATTGCTCGTTCCATAGCTCGCTGAGCGACCTTGAATTTATGGACCTGCCATACCGTGAGTGTCTACGTTTCGGCTCCGTAAGTCATAACAGGCAGGACGCAGTTATTGAAGACTTTAGTATTTAGGCTCTGCGGAATACGTGACGAGAACACTCGATGAAGCTCTCAAAGTTGTTCTTACCAAACTGCAGAGTTTGCCAGAGGTAAACGTATTCTCGAACAACCTCGAGAGCACCGCCATTGCAGCAATCGGTCCCGGAGTTACGTATTCGTTTAACATAACCTCGGTTTTGTCCAAGTCCATCTGGAGACCAATGCGTACAGAAGAATCAACAAGGCCGTCCAGCATCTGCTGCAAATCATGCAGTGTAAGATGTACTCTACGTTGGTGGTAATGCCGCATCCTTCCCGATTTAGTGTCTTAAACACATCCTCCAAACCGTTAGAGAAAATTTTTGGGGAAATCACGTTCCCTTGTCTCATCCCTCGACGCAGGGGGATATGTTGAGTTCGCTAGTCCTGTGTTTGGACGGTTATTAAATGTATTATTAGTCAACTTGGCAGCGCTGCAGAGACTTCAAAACAGACCAGGTCTCGATAGTGTCAAAAGCCTTCTCATAGTCCACAAATGCAAGACATAGGGGCCGATTATACTCTTCGGACTTCTGTATAATTTGCGGCACTGTGTGGATGTGGTCTATGGTGCTCTAACCACCTCGAAACCCCCGGAAGCTGAAACTCATCGAGTCTTCGTGCTAGACGATTCCTGACGACTCTTGAACTTATATACGTGGCTTACAAGAGAAATGTGTCTGTAATTCCTTAAAAGGGTCTTATCGCCCTTTATAACCTCCTCCTTAGCCTATTTCTTCGGAATATTTAAAAAAGGTCTGCCAGAGGCAGCACTAGTGGGGGGTACATGTGTTTTAATTTCCCTATTGACAGTAACGTTAAACGCATGTCTTATCATTGTAATAAATAACTTAATAAAGTGAATTAATAAAGGGAAGTCAGTTCGCTACTTCGCCACGATGTTGTTGATGCTTGATGCTGTGTTGGCCGTAGAAGTTTTCGACTGCCGAAAAGATCTACGGCATCGAAATTACGATCTCACCACTGGATTTGATCAACTTCGTCAGGTCCTCCCAAGTGAATGAACGAACACTTTCGACCCCCGGTTTTGCTCAATCGTTTCCTCTATAGAGCGTGTATTGGAGCGTCAGAGGAAAAAGATCCGAAGAAAATTCGGAAATCCAAAAGGTCGGAAGATAATACTAACAACTCAGACCAAATAAAAAAGGTAGACGGAGCGTACGCCAACAATAGCGTTCAAATAAGTGAAGCCTGGTTTTCAAGGTTATGATGTCAAGCGCGTTCGGTGTCGCGCGTTGCTCTGGAACACGGTCGGCTTCCTATTTCAAATTTGGCTTCCTTTACCCTGCTTCATTCTGAGAGCGCCGCGCTCCGTCTACCTTTTTTATTTGGTCTGAGCCTAACAACAATAAAAATCTGTGAATTTTGTGTTTAAGTTTAAGACGCTTGCCATGCCATTGGCCATTGGTTCTAATACAGCTGGAACGCCGACCGTGACAAGAGCTCATCGGATGATGTCATTAATATTCGCGTGCCGCGTTAAGCGATCCGCACTTAGGCTGCAAGACAGACCGTGGTGTCCGAGGCTGTTGACAACTTCGCCATAGTGACAGCGATGAGGAGAACAACAAGGAACTCCTAGTCGCAGGGAAGCAGCGAGGCGGAAAGTAGTGTCGTCGAACAAAGTGCCTATGTTCGACGACGGTGGTGCATGAAGCCAATAGACCCGACCTACACACAGCCAGCAGGCGCGCAGTAATTGCAGACCGCCTTGTCGGGCGGCTGGTGCGGGTGGGGCCGGATTTGGCGGAGAGCCAGTTTGGTTTTCTGCAAGGGGCGCTCTACGGTGGATGCCATCATGCGCGTTCGAGCCCTCACGACGGGGGATGCTGTTGCCCGGGGTGGGGTTGTCTTGGCGGTGTCTCTTGACATCGCCAATGCCTTTAATACCCTGCCCTGGAGTTGCATTGGGGAGGCACGTCGGTATCACCGGATGCCGACCTACCTCTGTCGCGTGGTCGAGGCCTATTTGACGGACAGGGCCGTCATCTACCCCGGTCACCAAGGAGAGTGGAACCGGCGAGAGATGTCGTGCGGTGTCCCACAGGGATCGGTCCTGGGGCCGCATCTGTGGGACATCGGGTACGACTGGGTGCTGCGCGCCGACCTCCCTAGTGGCGTCAGCGTAGTCTGCTACGCTGACGACACGCTAGTCCTGGCACAAGGGAGTTCGCATCAGGCGGCACGTGGGGTTGCGACAATCGTCGATAGGATCCGGCAATTGGGACTCGAGGTGGCATTGCACAAGTCCGAGGCCATGTGTTTTTATGGTCGAGTCGACGATGAAGTACCTGGGACTCGTCCTCGACAGCCGGTGGAACTTCGTGGACCATTTTCGACGTTTGGCTCCCAGACTGGAGCGGGCCGGGGCTGCTTTGAAGCGGCTTCTGCCCAATCTAGGGGGTCCAAACGCCTCCTGCCGGAGGCTCTACGCGGGGATCGTGCGGTCCATGGCCATTTACAGGGCACCGGTGTGGGCGCAGTCTCTGACGCTGCGACCAGCGCAGGGGTTGAACGCGTCCCAAAGGGTCATGGCCATCAGGATGGTACGGGGATACCGCATGGTCTCCCGTGAGGCGGCGAGCCTCCTTGCCGGACCTCCTTGCCGGATTGCCGCCATGGGATCTGGAGGCGAAAGTCCTCGCGCACATTTGGGTGTGGCGCGAAGAGGCGAAACTCCGGGGCATAACTCCACTGCCGCAAGAAATCGCGGCACAGCAGACAGAGCTCCGGAGGGATCTCATGGCGACATGGAGAGTGCGATTGTCGCAACACAGCGCTGGGCACGCCACAATTGTGGCGATAAGTCCCCTCTTTGAGGAGTGGCTGGAGAGGCGCCACGGCGTCCTCACCTTCCGCCTGACGCAGGTCCTCACCGGACATGGATGTTTCGGGAGGTTCCGGTTTAGGATTAAGCGGGAGGAAACGCTCGGGTGTCACCACTGTGTGGATCGCCCGGAGGACACGGTGGACATACGGTGGAGGTCTGCCCAGCTTGGGCGGAGCACCGCCGTGTCCTCACGGAGGCGATCGGCGGCGGCGATCTTTCGCGTCCGGGCCTGGTTCAGGCCATGGTTCGGAGCGAGAGTGCATGGGAGGCCGTCACCTCCTTCTGCGAAGCAGTTATGCTAGCGAAGGAGGAGGCGGAACGCGTGAGGGTGAGATAAGGTTCGCCCTCGCGCCGTCGCCGCAGGAGACGCCCCGGGCGTCGGGAGTCGCAAGCCGATTTCCGGCCACCGTAGGCGCGGGCCTGCGGACGGTGAGCGATGGGTAGCTCGCCGTCCGATAAGGACCAGGCCCGGGTCGACGGCGCGTTGTGTTCCACGCGCGCCTCAAAGAGATATCAGCACCAATTGACGGGGTCCGTTAGGACCAATGCCTGCCGGGGTTGCGAGTTTGCCCGAAAGGGATATCGTGGCCCTGGCACACAGGCAACGGAAGGAACACGGGTGGGTTTTAGTCAGTAAAAGTCTGACACGCCCTCCCGCTCCGCCCAGAGCGGGAGAAGTTATTTGATGATTTCCCACCCAAAATAAAAAAAAATAAAAAAACCAGCAGGCGCGCGCACGCTCCTGTACTTAATTAAGTTACTCAATTCATGCAAGCCTAGTAATTTTTGTTAGGTTACTGCTCAGAATTTGTACACAACTTGTCGTGTATCGTCCTCACATGTAAACTGCACCCGTGCGAAGCCGAGGCGGGTAGCTAGTGAGTAATAAAACTCACAGAACTGACCCAGACAATGACACACCAAGTAAACTATTAACAAAAGTGGTTTGTAAAAGTTTTATCTATTAGAGTGCGAGCGATGCAGTGTGACATCATCAGTGACATAAAAGCTGCACTATTACTGCCGCAGACCGAAACAGATCGAAACTGCACGCCAGACTGCCAGACACACCTATAGCCTGGCTACCTACCTACCGCCTAGAGTACGTCGGAGATTTTTAATAACCAACCCTCGCCGCCTCTCGGAAAGGGGGATTACGTGTTGTAGGGTTTCAATAATTATATCGGTAGGCCAATAGGTTTAATGAAATGTTAATTCATAATTTGATGATTGAAAACTGTTTAAATTGTGTACGTGATGAAGCCCTCATAGACTTTATTACAGTATACCTAAGCAGCATACTTTCAAAATAATTACTACACTGGATCGCAAAAATTCCGGGTCGCTAATAAATGACGTGATAGTTTCTTAAATACATAAGACTAATTTGCGAAACTATAGTATATTGTAGATGACTGATTAATAAAATAAAATAAATGTGTAACACGTTTTGTACACTATATATCTTTAATTAAATACTAAAATATAAGAAAGTTTCACTTCTAACTTATGACAACAAAAATACATTTCGCAGTAAATCTTAAAAAATAAAAGATTTTTTCGACAATTTAATAATTTGTATTTCCTCCACGAGCCCGTATCACTTCATTTAGACATTTTAGACGATGTGGAATGCTGTAAACCAAATTTTTAATACGATTTTGGTCTATGTTCGCCCATTCTTCCACTAGCGCATTCCTTAACTCGTGTAAGGTAACAGGAGCAGGAGAGCGTTGTCTCTCTTTTTTTTTTAAATCTGTAACTTGTACAAATGGAACCTCTTTAGAGATTTAGAACAAGCATTATTAACCTGCTTACTACATATTATTTATTCTAGCGATCTAAGTATATAGTTTATGGAGATATCACGGTTTTTATTAGCGACCCGGATTTTTTGCGATCCAGTGTATTTGTATGAATTTGATAACAGCTACCCGGGTCGATCATTATACATCATGTCGAGACCCGTGCCTTGGAAAGCACGTTGAGCCGCGCGTTGGTCCCGGCTGTGATTCGTAGATCTTTGACAGTTGTTACGTGAAGTCAGACGCCCAAAAGTCTGACAACCAGTCTTACCAAGAGATATCGTGTAATCCGGTAACTAGGTTGTGGAGGTCAGATAGGCAGTCGCTCCATGTAAAATACTGGTCTGGAAGTCGACTAGATGGGAAAAGGCTAGGCAGATTGATTGATCTAACAGTAGGAATTTTCAATAAAATCTATTTTTAACCCGCGACGAAAAAGAGGGATGTTATAACTTTGTAGTGTGTATCTGTATAATCTATGTATCTGTGTGTCTGTCTGTGGCATCATAGCTCCGGAACGGATGAACCCACTTTGGTTATTTTTTTTTTTGAGGTGTGTCGTTTTAAGATCATAACCCTACTTCCACATGTCTGATCGATTCGAAATTTGAAATCCTGTCAATGGGACAGGTTGTCAATGATTTTACAAAAGTATGATAACCATGACCTGATAGGCAGGCATCACCAGGATCCTGCAGGACCCAACCCGCTAGAAGAACTTCTCAACGGAGTACGGCATCTACCTTGTGTTTAGGCTCATACGATGCGTTTTGCCGAGCACATGCAAGTACAAGCTAAGCGGCTAGAGTCATAATAACCTACAGGTTACATAGTCTAAATGTAAACATTTTTATTAAATATGCGACCGAATTTTGGCTTGTCTACTAGTAATATATAAAGTTTAAAAAACAGGAAATAAAAGTTAAATTTAAATTTAAAAAAAAACCCCGACACACCCCAAACCTATAAAAAGAAAAAAAATATGTTAAAGTTCTTGTTCTTTAAATTTAATATAAGTTGTAGGTAATAGTTTGATCCAAGCATCGTCACGTCGGGGGACGGCTAATGAAAGCGCCAAACAGACAAGGCTTATACCTAGCAATAATAAATGTAGGTATGCTATTGTACAAAAGATAGACTGCTGTTAACTTCCTATTATTGTATCTTAAATCAACTAAATGCTTGCGTTTTCATTGATTGCAGAGCCAGCCACGTCACCAGGGTTGCGAGTTTGTCCGAAAGGGATATCGTGGCTATGGCACACAGGCAAATGAAGGAACACGGTTGGGTTTTAGTCAGTAAAAGTCTGACACGCCCTCCCGCTCCGCCCAGAGCGGGAGAAATTATTTGATAATTTCCCACCCAAAAAAAAAAAAGACCCACGTCGCATAATTTACAGTTGACAAAAGGTTGACTGGAAATTGTGCCACGTGACTGTAACTTTTTATTTCTCTTGTCATTTCCTCGTGGTGCAAAAGTCATTATTAACATCATAAATTAATATTCATAAAAAAATCATAAAAACATCACACTAATATTATAAAGGCGAAAGTTTGTGAATGTGTGAGTGTGTGTGTGTGTGTGTGTGTGTATGTTTGTTACTTCTTCACGCTCTAACGGCTGGATCAATTTTGATAAAATATTGTATGGAGGTAGCTGACACCCTGGATTGAGACATAGGCTACTTTTTATCCCGATATTCCCACGGGATCAAGACTTACGCGGGTGAAACCGCGGGGCGCAGCATAAATTCACGCCTTCTTTCCATCGAGGCAAGCAAAATTAAGTAATTATTAATTCTATTTTAAATTTGAAAATTAGTTGAGCACCATTTATAAATCAGTTTCATGTTGTAGTTATGTTTTGTCTAGCTAAATGTAGATACTTAGTTTATATTTTTGTGAACTCGCCAAAAAGATCTGCATTTCTAAGTTGTAAATTTATGAAATTACTTCTTCTTGCATTTATTGTAAGATCAAAAGTACTCCATCTCTGTCCAGTTTTCCATTTCCAGTCTTTACTTTATTTTACAATATTTACCACGTTCTGAGAAAATTAAATAAACA
Organism: Tiliacea citrago; assembly: GCA_963921375.1. Lineage (NCBI taxonomy): Eukaryota > Metazoa > Arthropoda > Insecta > Lepidoptera > Noctuidae > Tiliacea > Tiliacea citrago. Next base: position 3,684,699 of record OY992794.1, on the reverse strand, counting down.
CACACACACACGAGATTTTTCCCGCATTATACTGTTATAAAAAAAACATAAATTTTTAATAACAAATGTGTCTAAAGTCATTAAAAGCTGAGCGCGTTTTAATTTGCGGTCTAATGAGAATTCTGTAATACAAAATACAAGGCACCTTTTTGACGAGAGGATTACCTACTGTGTTCGTCCCGACCCTGGGGTGGTGACTGACATATGGTCCTCCGTTGAGGATAAAACTGGTTTTTCCGTGTAGTAATTTTTTTACAATAATTCCCAGTTTATCTTCTGGGGAGTTAGATAGTTTAGATAGTTTCAACTTTACATTGACATTGAGTTCGACTGTATCATCGCAGATTTTTATCAGTTGTAATCAATCGTTTCTTCTTTTTAGGGTTCCATAGTCAACAACCCTTATAGTTTCGCCATGTCCGTCTGTCTGTCTGTCCCCAGCTTAGCTCAGAGACTCTTAGTACTGGAAAACTGTAATTTGGCATGGGTATACATAATAATCACGCCGACAATGTGGTCAAATAAATCTTGGAAAGGATTTTTTTTAGGACCCTTACACGGAAAGTGGGGAAGATTTATTTTTCTCGTCTTTCCCATGAAGTCGGGTATCGTTGGATAGGCCGTTAAAAATGTTGCGAGTCTGTCAAGATCATTTTTCAATTCAGGGATCCGTTTGCGGAATATTAAGCTTTATTAAGTGCTAATTTAACCAGCAGGGAGGGGGGTCCCTGCTGGTTATTTTTTAGGGTTCCGTACCCAAAGGGTAAAACGGGAACCCTATTACTAAGGCTCCACCGTCTGTCTGTCCGTCTATCTATCTGTCTGTCTGTCTGTCTGTCAGTCTGTCCGTCTGTCCGTCTGTCACCAGGCTGTATCTCATGAACCGTGATAGTTAGACAGTTGAAACTTTCACAGATAATGTATTTCTGTTGCCGCTGTAACAACAAATACTAAAAAACAGAATAAAGTAAATATTTAAGGGGGCTCCCATACAACAAACGTGATTTTTTTGCTCGTTTTTGCTCGATATTGATAACGGCAAACGGTAGATGCTTGAAATATTCATAGAATATTTAGTTATATGTTCACTTTAAAAATAAATAATCAAATTAAAATAAAACAAATATTTAAGGCTCTCATACAACAAACGTGATTTTTTTGCCGTTTTTATAGATAATGGTACGGAACCCTTCGTGCGCGAGTCCGACTCGCACTTGGCCGGGTTTTTTAATAACCGACGAAGAATTTCAACGCTGGGGGTCCAGAATCATGTGCTAAATCCATGGTAACAGGTTGCGTGTCGATGTCCCTGCCACCCTGTAATCCCTGTATACAGGGTCTAATGATGAATTGATACGATGTAACAAGAGTTTGGTAATCTGGTACAAGCTGCTGATATTTTTTCGTGATCATTGTTGATACCTACTAAAAGGTTTTCATAGTTGACAACTGTAGGTAACTATTTGGATAAAATGCTTAATTTCCCTACATTAATAATGACTTCAGGGGGCCAAGTCTGCTATTTTCAATGATTGGTCATTATGACGACCACCCCAGGCAACGCCATGACCATTGTGCCAATAGTTTGTAACCTCCTAAATTCATAATGGCATGACAGTGGTACATAGGGAAGTCAAAATAATAGGAGCTTGTCAGTACGAGACTACCAAATACAGACAATTTTTCCAATGGATTACGAGTATCTGTGGCACGTCATTGGAAAATCATAAAGACGCCTTTCAATTAGAAGATTAGCAAAACTGTAAAACTCTACAATTATGGTGCCAATGACCGGCCATTCGGACACAACTGCGTTAGCAGACTTGGCCCCCAGGTTTTCAGTTATTTCAATTACACTTTGTATAATTGCTTAAAGAACTTGACACGAGTAAGTAAATGTAACTATAATGATTTGGAAATTACCTCTTTACCTCGACAGCCGTACTTCGACGTGAATACTTGTATCCACTCCCAGAGATACAACTTAACTCTCAAGTCATTATGCCTACTGCTCGCGTTTTCTCTCCGACTTCATCGTGAATTTTTCATGAGGCAAAGGAAACTACTTAACCTAATTTATTACACTTCACTTCACTTAACGATGTTTTAATAAACATACTTAATCAAAATATTTGTCTTGTTCATCTTGGCATTTTCTTGCTTGAATTTGAAGGAAAAGAATGCTCGAAATGTATAACCCACAAATATTCTTTAAACTTAGAAAACAGTGACAACATATAGAATGCGTGTAACGCGGGGTAAGAATGCATACAGGAAAAAAAAAATACTAATGCGCAAATTTTGACAAATTAAACATAAGCGAGTTTTATTAAACATACCTATATTTTTTTATTTTGATGTCTTAGTATAAAAATAATAGTAATAATAGTTATCGTTAACGAAAGATGTTTACTTTGGAACTGGTTTTATGGTGACTCGCGTGTGCGCGGGGGATGCGGAACGCGCGAAGGTACCTAACAGCTGTGAGCTCGCTCGATTTGCGATTTGTAGGTTTTAGGTATTTTATTAGTATTTCAAGTCGGATTTTTTTTAACAAATAATTGAAATGTGTTATACTGTGTTATTAATGTGTTATACTTAGCCACCAAAAATCGTTTTCATTTATAAATTATTTGTAAAGATGAACAATGAGAATTTTTGGCTTAGATTTCAAGTAAATGGCTATGTATGGCTATGTATGTATGTTTTATGGTTTAAAATGCATGGTGTGAATATTTTTAACATAAATAATACATAAAACCGCATTGCATTGTACAATATTTTTTATTTACAAGGATCTCAAGTTGAAAAAAAAGTCAGAAGTAAACCGGAAGTTTTGCACCCAGACTAAATATATTTTTTACAAATAAATTATGATACATAGATTATAACTAATGGTAACTGTGATAAGATTATTTAATGCTTCAACGTATTTGTAAATACCGTGGCACTATAATTTAATAATAAATAGAATTAAAGTATAAATAAAATTAATAATAATTTAATTCGATATTAGGAAAAAATCCGAAATAACCAAATAATTCACTCACAACTTGAATCCTGCACTGATTATTATTCCTTCTTATTTTTTGTTAACACACACAAACAGGTTTAAACCTGGTTTTCCGCCCAAAATCCACTTAAAACACATAAAACATTATTTCACAGCCGACGAACAACAACAAACACAATGACAGTACAGACTGATTATTTTTTAAATCATAGACAAATTCCTTCTAGTAGTGTCGTACATCAAAATGCACGCGATTTAGTAAGGAACCATAGTAAATCCATGGAAGTCGAATGTCCTACGTAAGACTAATACAACAAGGACTAAATTGAAATCACTATAAAAAATGCGTGGGACTAGAGCAGAGGCGGCTCGTGACATTTATTTGTGGGGGGGTTCACTAAAAAAAGAAACGTAGAACTAGAGCTTACCATTTATTTTATTTGTAAAGAAAATCCATTCGGCGATCTTTATCGATTTTCATCAACACGTTCATTGAACTCTCTAATAGATTTTCGATACGCAGAATCGAGTGCCTTACGAATATTTTGACGGCCGATAGATGCCAATTGCACTTCACATAAGATTATGAAATCGAGATTGCGAATGTTTTTTCACTTTTATTGAAAGATGCGCTAAATCGTCAACACGGCCGTTTCCGTCCATGCAGATTCACCACCACTGCCAGCGCCAGCTCCAAACACCAGACACGGGAAACAAAATAATTTGTTGCTTTCTTCACATCCACACAACCAAGGTGTTTTGAAATATTATTCAGATTTAAAACCACGCGTAAAAGATTTATTTTTCGTAACACATTTTTGAGAAAGTGCAATTTCGGGACGTGGTGGTCCCTTAGCTTTCAGTTCGATACGCATTTCGAGAGTCTTTTCACAATTTTTAATAAAATATACACTGTATTGTTCCATTTTTAATACAAATGTCGCGCACAAACTATTTTTAATAATTATTTAGAATAAACACTGCGAATCTACTGACAGCCGAGTTGAGCCGACCGTTTGTTTACCTAAGATCGGCAACAGCGCATAGGCATAGATCGCATTCCCGCGCGCGGCCGCCTTGCGCCGTTTGGCAACGTCGCGCGTGAGCGGCGCTCCAAATTAGGCTAATTTCTCATACAAAATCTTTTGTTTCGCGTCGGACTGTGTCGATATTTCTCTTTCGCACTCATTGAATACAGTGCTAGAAATCGTACTGAACTTTGTTTCATAGGAGCGCAAACGCTGGCGCTCCACACGTTACAACTTGACGCCAAATGTACGCGTAGGAAATGGTTTTCTAGTAAACTGCTATTGTATGCGCATGGGCATAGTAGAAAGAATGTATGTATAGGATTATAATAAAGAAATATAGATTATGCTATTTTCGAGGGAGTGCACTGCACCAGCGCTCTTTATGACGAGCCGCCTCTGGACTAGAGATCCTTGGGTCACTCGACCGGTAGCACTTTCACTGGCTGGTATTAGGAGTCCATGGTTAACGAAGAGGTTTATCTATCATCATTGTTTATCGGCCATAACTGATAGACGTTAAAGTCAAAGTCAAATTATTTATTTCAAATAGGCACATAAGAGGCACCTTTGAACGTCAAAATTTACAAAAAAATAGAATTGATTCTAGTTCCTTCCAAAAGGTAGTTTCGTATGGAGAATAATGGGTAAGAAAGTCCACCGTTACTCTTTTAAAAATGTTTTACAATATTTTGTTTGAGTACATTAATTATATGATTATATGTGAAGACGATGCACCACGAATAAAATTACTATGCCATAATAGGTAAAAAGAATTAAAAACTAAGCAATGAAAAATAACTTAATTATGAGATTCTGCTCACATATTTACAAACATCGTAAAAGTATGTTTTTCTAAAAAATAAAAAATAAGTCAGTGTGTGAGTATTCCTAATCACAGAATGTAAAATCAATATCACAAAAATAACAAATTTTACAATAAAAATAGCAACCAGTTTGATTTTGTCTAGACTCTAGATCATCCTATGGAGCTGGACCAGCATGTTTCCAAGCATTCCTGTCCTGGATATAATCCTCTAACTTATGTAATATGCGTGTTTACAAAGTGTACTTTTATTATGTGTTTTAAATTTTCTCTCATTTAATTGCAATATATCACAACGTATTTTATTGTAACATTTAACACAGTACCCCATAAAAGATGTATGTACTTTAGATAATATGAAAAATGGTTGATCTGTTTTATCATTATTTCTAGTATTAAAATTGTGTCTATCGCTTATCTTATTAAAAATATGTAGATATTTCCTTACATACATAATATTTTCATAAATGAATTGGCAAGGTACCGTCATAATATTAATCCTCCCTTACCACCCTTTTTACCAACCTTTTAAATAGTTCCCTAAGCGGTTCGCGGTGACGTAGATTATAAATTGCTCTGACAGCTCTCTTTTGCAAAATAAAGATGGACTCAATGTCAGCAGCCCGACCCCCCGGGTGTCACCACTGTGTGGATCGCCCGGAGGACACGGTGGAGCATACGGTGGAGGTCTGCCCAGCTTGGGCGGAGCACCGCAGTGTCCTCACGGAGGCGATCGGCGGCGGCGATCTCTCGCGTCCGGCCCTGGTTCAGGCCATGGTTCGGAGCGAGAGTGCATGGGAGGCCATCACCTCCTTCTGCGAAGCAGTTATGCTAGCGAAGTAGGAGGCGGAACGCGTGAGGGTGAGACAAGGTTCGCGCCCTCGCGCCCTGAGTCGCCGCAGGAGATGCCCCGGGCGTCGGGAGTCGCAAGCCGATTTCCGGCCACCGTAGGCGCGGGCCTGCGGACGGTGAGCGATGGGTAGCTCGCCGTCCGATAAGGACCAGGCCCGGGTCGACGGCGCGTTGTGTTCCACGCGCGCCTCAAAGAGATGTCAGCACAAACTGACGGGGTCCGTTAGGACCAATGCCTGCCGGGGTTGCGAGTTTGTCCGAAAGGGATATCGTGGCCCTGGCACACAGGCAAATGAAGGAACACGGTGGGTTTTAGTCAGTAAAAGTCTGACACGCCCTCCCGCTCCGCCCAAAGCGGGAGAAGTTATTTGATAATTTCCCACCCAAAAAAAAAAAAAAAAGCAGCCCGAACCCACAGTAAAATGCCATCATCACACTAATATTATAAAGGCGAAAGTTTGTGAGTGTGTGTGTGTTTATGTTTGTTACTTCTTCACGCTCAAACGGCTGGACCAATTTTGATAAAAATTTGTATGGAGTTAGCTGACACCCTGGATTAGGACATAGGCTACTTTTTATCCCGATGTTCCCACGGGATCGAGACTTACGCGGGTGAAACCGCGGGGCGCAGCTAGTACTACATAATGCTGTGGAAGTAGCTAAAATAAACCAAACGCGCGGTTTCTATATCTGTTAGCTGTCTTATCTTTCTAAAAGCATAAGCGGCCGAGCTTAGCCGCCCCGCAAGAGAGGTTATATGTGGTCCCCATTGCAGTTTCTCGTCTATAGTGATTCCTAGGAAAACCGTTTGATTAATAAATTCCAGTTTTTCTCCGTTCAATATGATATCACATTCGCTACTTGTAACATTATTTCACGGCCCTCGCGGCCGGCGGCGCGGCATCCGCGCTCTCACGGGGGATACGTGTGGGCCGCGAGTAGTTAACTAAGGTTTTCTTCTAACGTTGTTCTTTAGTATATTATATTTATTTGCCAGAAACATGGTATGTTTACAAAAGGTGTTCGTATCATTACATAGTGCTACATATCTCACCGTTTTAACAGTATACAAATCAATTTACAATTATTATTACATACAATCACTGAAGTGCATGAATTTTTAGTTAACATTATTGACATTATATTATTATTAAAATTTTAATCATTATTTCAATTATTATATTATATAAACTACACACTTCTATTAATTTATGCTTTACGTCTTTTAAAACCACCCCAGATAAGTTTTAGTTAAATTATCTGAGAGAATAATTTCATAAAAATTCTGGTACTTTACAATGTCATACAATGCCTATCTGGTGGAAAGTACTTATTCCGGGGTGGTGAAACCGGCTTTTATGCTCTTCAACGATAAGCGCAGTTGATCTTCATTAAAAATATTTTAAAAGTTATGTAATGTTACAGGTTTTCCACTGTAAAAGGTTACTTACATACACGACTGCTACCTAGAATACACGAGACATGACTTACCTGAGTAACAGGATTTCTCGGAATATCATTTCAATAGTGCAGCTGGCCTTTGACTAGTATTCACTATTCAGTAAACTAAAAGGGAATTCAATTAAATAAATGGAAATTACGTAATTGCAACTAGAAACTTTCTTTATTCTTATTTCTTTTCATCATGGTAGGCCATAATTATAGTCAAAAAGATACACCAAAATGTTAAAACCCTATTCCATAGGTATACTTAAAAAGGTACACGATAAAGAATAAGCACATTTTTTTCAATAAATAACCTTATTTTAGACGTCTTCTATGTTAGGTATAGCGAGTAAAAAAACTTTTTTTTTCTGTTTTTTTTTTTCATAATTACGAAAATAAAAATATAGTAAGATGCTTGTCGTTAAAAACCGGCCAAGTGCGTGGACCACGTACAATGAAGGGTTCCGTAGTTGGGATGAATTTAAACCAAAAACAAACTTAACATTGTAGTTGAAAACTAACTGCAAATGTAATAGCAATTTTTTTTTATATAGGTATGAGAAAACTACAAATTAATGATCTTCAGACTTTTTCCTTTACTTGTGCTGAGACCTTGCTTTTTGCCAAATTTCAAGATTCTAGGTCCACGGGAAGTACCCTATAGGTTTTGATTTACTTGCGAGTATTAAAATATGTCGCATAAATCACCGTATTTTTTTTATTGCGTTGACTTAGAAGCTTTAGAGCTCCAAGGGACCGTAGACCCACGTATTTGATATTAATTTCAATTTGATACTTCCACGTTTTCCTTAGAAAAAGGGTCTTGACAGACTGACAGACGGACCTTTTGAAATACGGAACCCTAAAAATGAGCTGATATTAGATTTATTTTGGTCAATAAAGAAATACCATTTATTTTTTGTAAAATTTTACATAAATGTCTAAAAATAATTGGCAATACTCATTGAAGTTTACATTTACGGATGGAGATTTCCTAAATCTTCGTTTGGTTTTTTGAATTGACTGCAAACTGCCGAGAGCTTGAGACAGTGAGACTTCATGGTGATTGTAGCACTGATTAAAGTTTTAGTATTTTTTAAGTTCATAATAATTTGAACCTCTATGTATAACTTCTAATTTCATTGATTTAAACATTATTTGACTTGAATTAAAAATAAAACAATCATATTTAGTTTTATTCTATTTTATTTAATGAATTACACTATTTCTGAAAAACAAAACGACGGCCAAGTATTTTTCATGTTTTTATCAAGATTGTGAAAAAAAAACATTTGGTTTTTTTCAATTTACATCTCTAGTTAGGTACACAGAAGTCTCATAAATTAATTTAGTAATCAAAATAAAAATAAATTTAATTTGATAAAGTTCTTCTTTTTTTATAGTTTACGTACTTTTAGAGATAATTTACGATTTTTAGTCGTGCTTCCGAAAATTTTTATCCATAAACGTAAAAACATAACCGTTTTTCCTATAAAGTATAGTACTTAGCTACTAACCTACTGTAAACTAGTTACAGAACATTATATCCGTAGATATATTCATCCAACCGAATTAATGTAATATATATAATACATTTTTTCATCGCCGATTGTTTTAAAATGAGTAAAAGCTATATTTTTAAAACTGTAACGAATTCATGGTGGTAAATCTTTATTTATTTATTTTACTTTAACATAAAACGGCCAAAGGTCAATTACATTTAAAAGCTTGCAGTTCTCTTAAATATGTGTATCTTATAAACGAAAATACAATTCATTATTAAAATACCAGGACGCAATAAATCCAAGTAGGTATTCACATGCAGTGCCTGCAAACAAGTAAGTATATCGAGCGTCGCAGCGCGTGAGTAACTAGCCTCCTGGGTTTGTTTTCTTCGGGAAGTCCGATAATTTGGCTGCACTCCCCTTACAACTTTCAAACCGAACCTCACCTCTATAAACGAGACTCTATCTATGCTCCTTTCCATTGCTGGTTTCATCCATGTTCAATTTTACCTTCTTCTCAGCGTAAGCGGCAATCGATGGCGAATAGTGAAATGTTGAGTACATATAAAGGGTAATTGGAGTGTTGTTGGTAAGGGTATCTGTCTCGACGCCTCCTTATATTGGCGTGCCAGACCTACCCCAAGGCAAAGCGCGTTGCCCTTTCCCCACCACTGCACCGGGTGCATTGTGACAACAAAGGATATGCCAAAGTTCGGCTTCCAAGGTGAATCTTGATTTTCACCCAACTTGTTCAATATGGATGAGGATCGAGAGCTTATCTGTAACCATCACAGATTTTATGTCTGGTTTGAATGACGTTGATAACTTTAGTGAGAAGTGTGGATCGGTTCTCTTGACTTTGTTTAAAGTTTAGAAGTTGAAATGTAAACTTAGACCATAATAGATTTTTCCTTAGTAAAATATTTTATTAAAACAAAAGTGAGAAATTAATCACATGTGTTGGCTTTAACGAAGTTAAAGTTAACATTTGATTTAAATAATTATTATAACTATATTATTTCAGTGACAGAAATAACGTGAAAATTAATTTCCTTTTCAAAAAATCAGGTAACACGGTAGAGTTTAGACTTAATATCATCATAGCTCCTGAATGCACATCCTGCCATTAATGAAGCCCTCCACGCTTGGGATATTAAAACTATACGTTTTGCGATTTCACTTATTAAATATGAGACAGAAAATACATTAATTAGAATTTCACAGAAAACATACATCTAACATAATTGCTGCAGAACAAGAATAACTCCATGGTACTCGTATAACTTGTACACATTTTATCCGCCCTTTATTTATTACTTGAACATTTCTCGGAAATCCAATATACCTACACAAACTAACAGGGGGATAATATTCGCTTCAGGAGTCGTCAAAGGCTGGTATTGCGTAGCGTGGTACCAGGGTGGTATAGGTGTGTAGGATGCGGCAGGCGGCGGGCGGCGGTAGTCATGGCGACCGCCGGATGCGCCCGCCAGCTTGCAACCCTGGGCATTGGGGTGGCCATGATAGATGGGAAAATATGGACTAATTGCGTCAGAAAACATTAAGATCAGAAACACATTGAGGCGGCGGAAAACTTAAAATGTCAGCGTGGGTTTTTCTTAACGAAGTGGGGTGGGTTAGGAAAAACTTCGCTCAAATGTTAAATTCTCCTTTTCGTTCCTGCAAAAAATTCACGTCACAAGGGTAACAGCTGAAACTTATGAACATTTTCCAATCATTATAACTACTAAAATAAAACTGGGCTGGGTAATATTAAAAAAAGAAAGAACAATCATTGTTAGTACCATTTCTATTTCAGTCAATTATAACCCTCTTCATCAAACACTTAATCCGTTACGAAACGAATTAAGGCTATAACGTTCAAAACAGTTCATAAAACCCCTCACCCGGTTAGTCTAAAACAATTTCAAGAAAGACAGAATTTTATAACTTCTCAGTAGAATTGCTATTTCGGTTTATTAATATTTAGCTACTTACTTTCATTTATTATGTAAGTTCTACAATTCAACTCATCATTAGCATCATCGTTAACTATTCTAGCTTTTTCTCAATTATAACTTGCTCCCCGAAATCTACTTAATTAAGGAGTCTCGATATCCTTCAGTAAGACCATAATTATGATTTATAGAATTCAGTGGCTCGACCTGCATTTGTCTCGTGTTGTGCATCCCCATTAATTAAGGAACGAACACCCACCCATCCAAGATATAACCGAGGTAAGCTCATCAATTCATGACTTGAATAAATATTTATTTTATTTACATGAATTTAATAAACGGTCTGCTCAACTGTACAACAAAATAAACAGACATATTAACATATACTCAAAAAAAAGTTATGAATGTAAAAAAACAATAACCAGTTGGATAAAGACACTTACATATGATGAAACGGAGGCACTTTTAGAGCACATAAAGTAGCAGATACACTCACACATACACTCTCACTTACACTTTAACATACACTCCTTACACTCTAACATTCACTCTCATTCACTCTCGCGCACACACCCCCATTCACTCTCACATACAATTACACATACAGACACACTACGCACTGGTATTCACACTCGAATCACACTCTCACTAACATACTTGTTTTTATTTGATATTTTAAGATATTTTGGGTAGGTACCTACGGAATTGTTTTATAGATTAAGATTATGCTGTACTATGGAAGAGCGGAGTCTCCTAACACAGGCATTGTTTGCTTAAAAGGAGGCTCCAGACATGAAACCCTTTATATGTAAACTGAAGCATAAATAAAAACATTTTAATTTTAATTTTAATTTAATTTAATGACTCGTTGTTTAAAAATTGAGTAGGTAAGACTTAAGCCCATTTGCACCACAAATCACTAAGTATACGTTTAACGCTAAACGAATTTAAAACATCGTCATTTCTAGTTTCTGTTCCATGTTTCTGTCAATCGTTTGAAGACGACACAGACAATCAATCTGACTAGCGTTTTCCTAACTATGTTGCGGTGCAGACCCCAAAATCCAGTTTTATCTAAAACCAGTCCAACTGGATGCAGCTGAATACCGGTATTTTACTTGGAGCGACTGCCTATCTGACCTCCACAACCCAGTAACTGGTTAATACGATACCCCTTGGTAAGACTGGTTGTCAGACTTTCAGGCTTCCAACGACCCGTAACGACTGTCTAAGATCCACGAATGACAGCCAGGCCCAACGGCTTAACGTGCTTTCCGAGCCACGGAGGAGTCTCTGTATGTAAAAATGGTCACCCATTCACGGTCCAATCACGGCTAGCGTAGGTCAACCTGATGGATCGACCGATGCGGCTGTCAATAGTTAAGTCACGAGCTCCTCCGACAGAGACAGAATGATGTTTTAAATATGTTTAGCGCTAAACGTACCTGTTTAGCGCTAAACGTACCTATTTAGTCATGTGTGATGCAAATGGGCCTAAGAATACAATCCTGAACATAACAAGGACGTCATAATAACCAGGAAGTATTTGAACTTCCCTGCGAACTTGGTCACCGCACCGCGCATACATATCGCTGCGTAGTATGATTGTGTAGATAGGATTCTGCAACGCTACCTATTTACTTTTTGTACACTGTGCGTCTGTGTTATGCAATGCTATGTGCTCCTAATCATATTTACTCAGTTATGTGACGGCGAACATTGAACGCTTTGTAGGAAGACTCTCAATTAAATAGCGAGGTATTTTATACAGACTGGGTTTTCAAACAAAGAGAATAGGAAACTATTAATTTTTTAAGTACCTACTTATTTAAGTCTGCCTCATTGGTCTAGTCGTCACGAGCGGGACTGCTGAACAAGGGGGTTCGATTCTTGGGTCAAATAGTGTTATTGGGTTTTTCTTTCAGGAATCTTGCAGTGCCAGTACGGAGTATGATTTGTGCCCGGTTAATACCAATAGGCTTGCCCCTTATTACATGGGTGAACATAACTGGTGAATTAATGTGGGTGATATTATACAGATTGCCAATGTCTATACTAGCTTCTGCCTGCGACTTCGTTCGCGTGGAAGTCGTAAGACACCACAATATACTAAAATAACAACCACAGTTTTATAAAACTTCCCTCTGTAGTTTTGGTCTCAGCCACCAACATAGACAGAGAGTCAAAGTCAAATTATTTATTTCAAATAGGCACATAAAAAGCACTTTTGAACGCAAATGTGTACCAAAAAATAGAATAGATTCTAGTCACCCGTTCCAAAAGGTAATTTCGTATGGAGAAGAATGGGCAAGAAACTCCACCGTTTTAAAATGTTTTGTATAGGTACATTGATTATTATATAATTATATGTGAAAACGATGCACCTAGAATAAAATTACTATACCACAATAGGTAACGATAGGTAAAAATGAAGCAATAACAGATAATTTACTTATGTGATAGATACATGGTGCTCACATATTTACAAACATTGTAAAAATATACGATTTCCTAAAAAAAAAAAGTAATAGGTCAGTGTGTGAGTTAAGGTAATCACAGGATGTAAAATAAATATCATAAAAATAATTAATTATACAATTAAAATAGTATTATATTATTATAAAATTAAATATAATTTTATTATTTGTATAAATTAATTAGATATAAGTTGTTATTCATGTATATATTAGTAATTAAATATAGCATTTTATGACAATTAAAATAGCAACCAGTTTCATTTTGTCTAGATTCTAGATCGTTCTAATGGAGCTGGACCAACATGTTTCCAAGCATTCTTACCTTGGATATAATCTTCTAATTTGTAATATGCTTGTTTACAAAGTGTACTTTTAAGAGTTTTAAATTTTCTTCCATTTAATTGCAATATATCACAAGGTATTTTGTTGTACCATTTAACACAAAAAGATAAAAGATGATACTTTAGATAATCTGAAAAATGCTAGATTTTATTTTATCTTTATTTCTAGTATTAAAATTATGTTTATCACTTATGTTATTAAAAAGATTTAGATTTTTCCTTACATACATAATATTTTAATAAATGAGTTGGCAAGGTACCGTCATAATATTAATCTTTTTAAAGAGTTCCCTAACAGATTCGCGGCGACGTAGATTATAAATTGCTCTAACAGCTCTCTTTTGCAAAATAAAGATGGACTCAATGTCAGCAGCCCGACCCCACAGTAAATTGCCATACGACATAATGCTGTGGAAGTAGCTAAAATAAACCAAACGCGCGGTTTCTATATCTGTTAGCTGTATTATCTTTCTAACAGCATAAGCGGCCGAGCTTAGCCGCCCCGCCAGAGAGGCTATATGTGGTCCCCATTGTAGTTTCTCGTCTAGAGTGATTCCTAGGAAAACCGTTTTAATCATAAATTCCAGTTTTTCTCCATTCAATATGATATCACATTCGCTACTTCTAACATTAAGTAATTTAAATCTAATGCATTTGTTTTTTTTTTCATTTATTACCAAATTATTTACCATAAACCAATCTTGGACCTAAAGAATAGAGTTATTCACGTCGTCTCAAGATTTTGTGACCGTCGGTCTATTTTAAATATCAATGATGTGTCATCTACAAATAACACCATCTACAGTTTATTTTGAAGTGATTGGGCTAGATCATTTATGTAAACTAAAAAGAGAAATGGACCCAATATATAACCTTGTGGAACGCCCATTGCCATTTCAGACCTCAATGAGATTACGCCGTTTACTTGAACTTTAACCTTTCTATCTTTCAGGTATGATCTTAGTAAACCAAAAGCTGTATTCCTAATCCCATTGTGCTCTAGTTTTAGCAGAAGTGTCTCATGGTTTACATTACGCAATCGAGCGCCATAGAGAGAAAACAAAAATCACAGATCCAAGATTCCAATGGCATGTTGTGCATCATCATTTGAATGAGCATCAAATTTTCAAACTAGCATAATTGACACAGGCCTATAATTGTTGGGTTCTTTACTATCTCCGAATTTGAACAAAGAACCTACTTTACTGTGTTTCATGAGATCCGGAAAGACTCCGGTCCACACTGGTTATAAATATGAAAGCTAAATAGGGCGCAATGGTTTCGATGATAGATCTACAAACTTTTACAGACATGCCCCAGAGATCTTCTGTTGATTTAATTTTAAGATCTTTAAAAGTTTTTATTACAGCCTGGGGGTTTGTATGCTGAAACCTAAACTCCAAAGGGCATATCTTTACATTATTTCTAAGTAAGGGAGCAGAAAGCGCGGGAATTATTTAATTTCTCAAAATGTTTACTTGTAATTGGCCTAAGCCTTATTTGATTTTTTTGTAAAGGCATATATATAGGAGCAAAATGTAATTGTTTACAATTTGTTGGTGTACGTAATCACAATTACAATAAATATTATCTATACAAGTGGCAGAAGAAGCTGGGGTCGGACTTCTTGGCGGGAAAGTGAAGCGTCATGATTAGAGTTTTGTTTTATTTTCTAAAACTTGTGTTTAGCCGAATATTAATGTGTAATAATGGTGGATTATTAACCATTAAGGGTTCGTGAACGTGCGTTAGTGTAGGCCAATGAAACAAAACAGTGGAACATATCACTTCAAGTTCTTTCAAGAAGTCCGCGTGAGGTCTCAGTAAAGTGCCACGTTTTTACTGAAACTTAAGGGGAGCGTACGGGTGGGGATATCATCTATCATGCATTGTTTAAAATTCATTTCATCATTACCTATAACTATACAAAATAACTAAATAAAGACTTGGCTAAAAGGTCACAGCAACCAGGTCCACGTACCCAAAGGTTAAAACGGGAACCCTATTACTAAGGCTCCGCCGTCTGTCTGTCTGTCTGTCGGTCTGTCCGTCTGTCACCAGGCTGTATCTCACGAACCGTGATAGTTAGACAGTTGAAATTTTCACAGATGATGTAGTTCTGTTGCCGCTATAACAACAAATACTAAAAAACAGAATAAAATAAATATTTAAGGGGGCTCCCATACAACAAACGTGATTTTTTTGCTCGTTTTTGCTCGATATTAATAACGGCAATAGGTAGACGATTGAAATATTCACAGAATATGTAGTTATATATTCAATTTAAAAATAAATAATCAAATTAAAATAAAACAAATATTTAAGGGGGCTCCCATAAAACAAACGTGATTTTTTTGCCGCTTTTATCGATAATGGTACGGAACCCTTCGTGCGCGAGTCCGACTCGCACTTGGCCAGTTTTTTTTTAATTCACACTAGCTGTTTATACACTCACAAGACCGTAGCATTTTATTTTATTTTAATCGATATTTTTTTTAATTATGTTAAATTTTGCTCTGTAATTGTGGACTTGAATTTTTTTTATTTGTTTGAAATTTGCTCTCGAGGTCGTCCCATTGTCACCAAGTCAGAATCTGATGAAGGGATCTGAAGGGATCCGATCCGCAGAGCATTTACCTGTGCAGTACAGCATGCAAAGCTACGGGCCAGCATATTAGCTCTGACGAGTCTTTGTTCAACTGGACCAATTCGAAATGGACCCACGAGATCACTCAACCCAATCACATTTTTAATAGGTCGACTGGACTCAATGCCGATCATGGATATCGAGGGAAATCCTCAAATTTTATGGGCACACCTATAGCGATTTGGGTATTTTTTATAGTAGCATTTGCTCTCGGAAAGCACCATTTAGTTTTTTTCCGACTTCCGAAATTAAAGTTATTTTACACTTTACGAGTATAGTGTTTTCTTTGGAAGTCGGTTGTTTCAAAAATATGTTATGTACTGTTTTGACTCCGGTACGATTTTATTATATATATGTATTAAAATATTATGTATCTACTATATATTATTATTTATATTCTCTTCTATTATATTACAATTCAAGGAATACTGTGGCATGTTGTTATGCAGTGTTGGTAACTCCGTTCTGTAAGATTACTTAGAATGTATTCAAAGGGCTCGGTGAGCCTCCTTCAGCATAACAAGCATCTTCATTTCTCTAGAATTATTAATATAGAAATAAATTATAAATTGGCAAGATTTATTATAGACACAACATCATAATTACATGTTCACTGCGAAAACAACATGACGCTTGCATTCCCCGAGGAGGTAGGCAGGTAAACAAATATAATTATACACCAACGATGAACTAATGTGTTTACTATTGCAAGCATAATCAGTATCCCCACTGCTGGGACACAGGCCTTCTCTTTGTGAGAGGGAGTGGGCCGTAATCTATCACGCGAGTTCATTATTTCTATTGATTTGGATATATTTCACTGCACCCTGCTGAGCAAATTCTTTATATTCTAGTGTTTCTCTGACCCTTTTTATATATTGAGTTACTGGTCAGTTTCCCTCAGTCGTCAGTTTATTTAATTTGCCAGTTTCGTTGATTAGTCAGTTTCGCTGATTGGTGAGTTTTACCGATTAGTCAGTTGCGTTAACTCGACAGTTTCCAGTGTTTGCCAATTTTCTCGATTCATCAGTTTAGTACACTCAACGTAAAAGATATGTTTACGTTTAAGTAAACAAAAATGGAAAATGTAAGGAACCCAATTTAAATCAAACTTAAGGTTGTATTTTTAAAATCACATTTTTTTTTTTATATAGGGTGGAAACTTTCAGCGGGGCAGTAAGGGGAAGTACCTTATCCGTTGCAGCTACGCGGAAATGGTCTTAGGAGACTATCCTTATCTCTTTGAGAAATTTTGATCTGCATTCACAGATTTTGAAAAAAATGTACAGTCAGCAGGAAAATAAGCAATTTTCACAAAAACTTTTTTTTATGTCAATCGATCCTCTTTCTTATAAGGATCAAAAACCTCTATTGGACCAATTGAGGTTTGAGTACTGGAAAAGTCATAAATCGCAAAAAACTTTTCCCATACATTTCATAAGAAATGATACTCCAACTTAGTTTTTTATGATGGATAAATGGACCGCTACAATGAAGTGACCAGTGGTACGCGGACTCCTTTGTTTATCCATCAATAATACTAGCATGGATTACCTCAATTACAGTTATATTAAAACTTGAAATAAAAACGAGCGTTGTTTCACTTGAACTTTTATTCGGGAAGGATCAACTGTCACGCAGCAAGCTCACATAGAGAGCGACCACAGATAAAATATACATTGTTGTAGAAGAGGTTTAGCATACTCTATCCTTATTGGGGTTGGATGTAGTAACATCATACTAGTTATATTTTATATAAACGCAACAAGTTAAACACCATTACACCTAAAACTTGCCAATGCGACTAGTCCGCGTACCACTGGTCAGTTTCCCTCAGTCGTCAGTTTATTTAATTTGCCAGTTTCGTTGATTAGTCAGTTTCGCTGATTGGTCAGTTTTGGGGATTAGATTGCGTCAACTCGACAGTTTCCAGTGTTCGCCAGTTTCGTTGATTCGTCAATTTTATTCAATTCGTCAGTCAAAGTACAGTCGGTAGAAAACTGCCCACACGTCTGCTAATTTAATTATGTACGTACGAGTATTACGTAACATATTATCACGGCTGTTTCCTCAAAGGGCTAGGCAGAGATAATTTTTTTTTTAGAAAACAAATATATTAAAAAAACAATATACTGTGATTGTAAAAATACAACTTTAAGTTTGATTTAAATTGGGTTCCTTACATTTTCCACTTTTGTTTACTTAAACGTAAACATATCTTTTACGTTGAGTGTACTAAACTGACGAATCGAGGAAACTGGCAAACACTGGAAACTGTCGAGTTAACGCAACTGACTAATCGGTAAAACTGACCAATCAGCGAAACTGAAAAACGAAACTGGCAAATTAAATAAACTGACGACTGAGGGAAACTGACCAGTGGTATGCGGACTCATTGATAAACGTTGTAATGACACACGTGCGGAAATTGGTATTATATACTAACTCGAGATGAAAGTAAGACTTACATTCGTCTACTCGTTTGTAAAAACCAACTTACCGCAATACTCGTAGTATCATAAATAACTATGACGAGTTTTTTTTTGGGTCATCAACCGCGGTTATTGTAGTCACTTGACATATCAGTTTATAAAACATTATTTTTTTGTGTTAATTTCACAGGTGTGATGGATAGCGATATCTATTCTAAACACGACAAAACAACAAAAAAAAAATCAGTTTGACTTAACCCATACTTCTAGTAACAAACCCAACAGCGGTCGTTGACCCAAAAAATCTTCAATCACCGTTACCTATCTATCTGCAAAAATAAAGTAAATCCATCCTCACGGTCCTTCACGTAAAAAGTTCACAAAGTGGATTGACTGACCGAGACAAACTACTTCTAACTTACACGAAATAATATTTACTTTCCTTCCTGTCTCCGTCAAAACATGGCTGATCACAAAAGAGACCCTTCAATAACGTATCAAAAGCTTTTAAAAAAGTAATAAAGGCATAATTTAATTTTCTCTTTCAGACTGGCATCCGTCTGGGCGCAGCGGCTCAAATTGGCGCACACATAAGTACAATAAATTGGTACAGTATATCAAAACATGGTCATACTCTTAATAGGCGTCTGGTTCCACCCCTTGTCTGTGAACAGGATCACATCCTCACTCGCAATTACGGTAATTAATTAATAGCCCGATACGTACCCGATGTTATAGCCATGGGGCTGGTTGTTTATGATGTATGTACTCCTGGTACGTATGTGACTAAATATTAGAGATTGATGAAGTGAAACTTTAGAAAAATCTATTTTTTTCATCACCAAATTGTTTGCAAAAGTTTGTATGTTACTATCATTTTGAGAAATCACACATAGCTAAACCGCTAAAGGGATGAAAACTCATTTTGGAAATAAACAATTAGTTCCTAGAAACAAAATATTGTGCAATTTTAGTGGAACTAGAGCTGGCATTCGTTAGAAGTCAGTTATTGCATGGCAGCACAGCCTTATCAGCCTGATATAAATATAAAAATGAGGTCTTAGCGTAGATTAAAGCAGTCAATAAGAAAAACAACTTAAAAAAAAACAACTTGAAAGTGCTATCGGCATCATAATTATACGTACCTATACTTAAGTGAGATCTGGCAATAATATTGGTACGAGGGTACCAATATTAGGGGGGCGGGTAGGGGCTGAAAGTTCTTACAAAATCAAAAACTGAACAAACTAGCAAGTTATTAGTTTTATTATATATTTTAAAAATAGTGTCCATTTACATCAATACATTGCTACATCCGATGAAACCACTGAGAAAAGCACTTTGCCCACTCGTCCTTAGGGGTCTCTTCGACGGCATTTTGAAACGCAGCCACTGCTTCCTCGGCGTCCATAAAACGTTTTCCTCAAAGTTTTTCTCTTATTTTCGGAAATAAATTAAAATCGCAAGGTGCGAGGTCGGGGCTATAGGGCGGGTGACCCAGTAATTCCACGTCTGACGTCGCCAAGTAGTCGATTGTTTGCTTGGCGGTGTGCGACGAGGCGTTGGCGTGGTGAAGGAGGATCCTACTGCGAGGTCGTTTCTCCCGAACTTTTTCCAAGACAAGTGGCGAACAATTGTTAGTGTACCACTCTGCAGTAACTGTGTTTAGATCCTCTAAAACAATTGTTGCGTAGTGACCTCTCCTTCCGAAAAACGAGGCCACCATCTTTTTTCCCACGCTTCGACCTCACTTCACTTTAGTTGGCAACTCCTCGGAAGGAAACACCCAGACAGCAGACTGTCTCTTAGTTTCAAGATCATAACAATAAATCCAGTTTTCGTCACCCGTAAGTATGTCGAATACAGCATTTGAGTCACCTTCGTTAAATCTTTCTAATCTGACACCAATCAACACCTAAATGTTCATGGTGGATTTTGTGCACTTGACTCATACCGATGGCTAAGCTTGTCCGAATCAGCTGATAAGTCACTCTTTTGTCAGTCTCTGTCATACGCCGTACAACACTACGAAAATTTGCTCGCATTCAATTCATGGTGACGTGACACAGACAATTTTCAATTTGCCGCCAAATCGTAAACAAATGACAAATGAATAAAATACCTACATACACAATAATATTGGCAGAGTTCCATTTTCAAAAGGAGATGTCCGCTTTTTGTATGGGCGTTGGTTTTTTATTCCGAGAAAAATCTAACCAGCGTCAAACTACACCTAAATAAAAGCGACAAAAATATGGAATTTGTAACCACTGAAATAATATTTTTAGACCCCTCCATTTAAGAGAAAAATTATAAAATATTTAATGTTTTTCATATATTTTATTTGTTAATGGCAACCCAAATAAAATCTAAAATATAATCCCTTTCAATTATAAAAGGTTAGACTAAACATTTTTGACTGCAAATATCCATTTTCATCATATTTCTTATTGTTTACATTGTCTTAATCATCGATCAAATATTTAAAGACAGTAATAACAGTGCCATGTGGATAAAAAAGAGCGGGAAACCTAACTTTGAGGACGTGTCCTTTTTTACTTAAATTGAAAATAATTCATTAACTTGTATTATAGGATCAGTAGTAGTAGTTTTAGTGTTTTATCTTCTTTCACATTTATTTTAATTATAGTTCTGTATATTTTCTTCAGTAGGGTAAGTTTTTTTACTAATATTTCATAGCGGGAAAATGAAAGACCCGCCTGACCCGGGGGACTTTGTTCCCCCGGCAGGCAATTTTGTAACTATAATTTCAAATGAATCGGGCATGGATACCGATGGGTCGTCGTCGGCTCGCCATTTAAAAAGAAGCCGCATACATGTGTGCAAGAATTGCAATAAACGCCGTCGTATTCGAAAAAATCAAGGTTCAGAGTCTTTGGGTTGTGGTTGCTTGGACTCTACACCTCCCTCTCTAACTCCATCGGAGCCTAAAAGCTCTGAAATAATTTATAAAGATATTCCAGATATTCCTGCTCCGCCTTCAGTTATTCCCACTCAGATTGGTCGAAAAACATATGATAAAACTGACAGCGCGCCATACGTTGTTCATGTACAAAAAATATTAGTATCACCAGATGATGGAACGTCATTGCACCCTATTACATTTGGCAAGTTCCTAAAACACAACGCTTTCCAAAATATTATTAACGGTAGCGTCAAAAAAATCGGGCGTAATAAAATATCTATTTCTTTTTCCAATTTCCTGGACGCAAATTCTTTTATTACACATAATAGCCTTGAAACATATAATTATAAAGCTTTTATACCTACTTTTAATGTTACTAGAATGGGTTTAGTATGTGGTGTTCCTGCGGAATGGTCTCCAGAGGAAGTTATTGATAATATAACTGTACCAATTGGTTGCGGTCCAATTTTAAAAGTCAGACGCCTCAATTTTAAAACTGTTGTTGATGGTACAACCATTTGGAAACCATCCCAATCAATAGTTATTACTTTTGATGGGCAGATTCTGCCTAAAAGAATTTTTATGTGCTATAATGCATTACCTGTAGATTTATATATTTTCCCTACTGTACAGTGTTTCAATTGCTGTCGTTTTGGTCACACAAAAATTCAGTGCAGGTCCAAACCTCGTTGTTATAAATGTGGCCAAGGCCATACTGGGGACAGTTGTGAAAGAGAACAAGAAAGTGCATCTTGCTGCCTTTGCTCCGGTTTTCACTATGCTACTAATAAATCTTGCCCAGAAATGTCTAGACAAAAAATAATTAAAACATACATGGCACAAAGTTCAGTATTTTATGCTGAAGCGGCAAAAATGTATCCCCCAGTTACTAAATCGTATGCCGATACACTTTTGTCTTCTCCTTCCAAAAACTTTGCAGATACTCCATCTTTCCCTTCTTCTAATAGAATGCCTGTTTCAAGTAGCTATAAAAAAACTGTCTTCCTTAAACCACGCTCACCTCCCAAATCTGTACAAGGATATAATAAAGAGGCTCACAACGCCATTATTAAAGATTACGACATTCCTCAACCAGCAAATGGTTGTGCTTTTTCTAATCATAACAATGGACAAATTGATGCCAGCTTTTCCATAAACGATTTTCTTTCTGCATTACACAATCTTCTGTCTCAGTTCAACATTTCACCGTCCAACGTTGCCCCATCTTTCAATGTATCACAATCCATCCTTAATGGACAACACATCCAAAATAATCCAGTGGAACTGCCGCAGTCTAGTAAACAAAAAGAGTGATGTTATACATCTTTTAAACAAATATGAGCCATTTGCCTTTGCTTTAGCAGAGACTTGGCTCAAACCTAATCATATTTTTAAAATGAATGGTTATTTAACCATTAGAGAGGATAGATCTGATGGGTATGGTGGAGTAGCTATACTTATCAAGAATTCTATCCCTTTTTCTACCATTACATTACCTCTTCATAGTGAGGAAATTTCAATTGTAGCTATTAAAGTGCATCATACTTGTCTTGTTTCTATTTACATTCCTCACCCTTCTTTTTCTGTTCTTCAAGAGATGAATAATCTCGTTTCTTTTCTTCCAAAGCCATTATTAATACTGGGGGATTTTAATTGCCATCACCAATCATGGGGTTGTTCAACTTCAAACTGTTATGGTGATGAGTTAATAGATATAATAGACTTACACAACTTATGTATTTTAAATTCTGGAGCTGCCACTCGTCGTTCAGATCCCAATCAGAACCAAAGCGCAATTGACCTTTCTATCTGTTCTCCAAACTTAGCCTCTTCATTAACTTGGCATACTTTAACCTCTACTTATGGTAGTGACCATTTTCCAATAGTTATTTCTTATCCTCTTCCCAAACCAAATGCACAATTAAGGAAATCAAACTTAAAATATAAACTGCCTAATAGAAATAATACTGACTGGGGCAAATTTAGGAACATTGTTGACAGTAAGCTTAGCTCCTTGCCCGTAATTTCTGGTGGCAATGAAAATAGTTGTGCTGAAGCTTTAGCACACATATTAATTGCAGCGGCTGATGAAGTTTTTCCTGTAAAAAATAACAATATTAGTACAATTCCCTCGCCTCCGTGGTGGGACTCTGAGTGCACTGAATTGATTAAAAAACGTAAAGAGGCTGAATTTAATTATAACGTTGATATGTCTGATCTACGAATTTTGATATCATTACTAAGTTAAATAATGAAACTTATAAACTTTTTAAAAAGAAAAAATTTGAATCTTGGCGTAACTTTTGCTTATCAATTTCACCGAATACTCACCCTACGATTGTCTGGCGCAACATTCGTAGATTTAGGTCCATATATAACAACCCTTCTCCTATTCCTGATTCTTTAGCCAGTGATTTTTTTGATATATTAGCTCCGCCTTGGGTTCCTGAGGCTAAGGCTATTTGTACTAACCATAACCTGTCTCTCGTTTCCAATATCCGAGACACTCATACGACGCTAGATCTTGCATTCACTCTCACTGAATTAAAGGTTGTTATCCATAAAACTAATGATTCTGCACCAGGCATTGATGGCATCCCGTATTCCTTTTTTGCTAATTTAAATGATGAAGTCCTCAGTTATTATTTAGAACTTATTAATTCTATTTTTTATACAGGAAACATCCCTGTTGAATGGAAACGTCAAATGGTGTTGCCATTCCTTAAACCAAATAAACCTCCTTCTGATGCTTCTTCATACCGTCCCATAGTTTTGTCTTCAATTATGATGAAATTAGCGGAACACTTAATTAAAAATCGCCTAGAATGGTATGTTGAAAGTAAGGGTCTCTTGGCAGAATCACAATATGGCTTTAGAAAAGGTAAAAGTACAACTGACTGTTTAAGTATATTAACATACGATATTCGGTTATCCTTCTCTAATAACCAATCCACCGTTGCAGTTTTCCTTGATATTAATGCAGCTTATGATAATGTTGTATTATCGGTTTTACAAAATAAATTAGAAGCCTTACAAGTTCCATTGAATTTGTTGAATTTCATTATTAATATCTTGACTGAACGCTCTGTTAACATGTTAATAGGAGACCATGAGGTATCTCATCTTGTATGGAGGGGTCTCCCACAGGGTTCTGTGCTCAGTCCCCTTCTATACAATATCTACACTTATGATTTAGAGTTATCCTTAACTAGTCATGTTAAGGTTCTTCAATATGCCGATGATTTATTATTATATTCTTCAAGTCCATCTGTTGAGCAAGCTAGCTCTGCCATCAATTCTGCTTTATCTATTTTGGCGTCATGGTTACATCTAAACGGTTTGGATTTATCCACGTCTAAAAGCGCGGCTGTTTTATTCACCCGGAAGAGAAATATTCCCATAGTAAATCTCCTTTATAAGGAAATACCTATCCCAGTTAAAGATAAATTCAGATATCTAGGTATAATACTTGACTGTAAATTAAGTAGTGTCCCTCATTGTGAATATATTGTTAACAAATGTGAAAAACACCTAAACATGCTTAGATGCCTCTCTGGTGTGTGGTGGGGTGCACATCCCTTTTCTTTGAAACTCATTTACAACGCAATCATCAGAAGCACTCTGGATTATGGATTGTTCGTTCTAGAGCCAGGTAATGTCATGGCTTTTAAAAAATTGGATCGCACCCAGTCTAAAGCATTACGCATTATTTCAGGTGCAATGAAGTCTAGTCCCATTAATGCACTCCAAGTTGAATGCGGGGATGCTCCTTTATATCTTAGAAGACAATTCCTATCTGACAAATATTTGTTCCGGATTCTTCAATTCTCAACTCATCCTCTCATTCCTAAACTGGACACATTAGTGTTGCAGATTGAATCATCAGATTACTGGTCCCATAGACGTGATCCTGGTTTAGTTGTAAGTTATAAAAAATTCCTTTCACTTTCTTCTCCTATTCACCGTTCCAATAAACTTCCCATATTTAGCAATAGTTATGAGAGTTTACAATTCAGTCCCATTATAAAATATAACTGTGTAAGTAAATCAGATCCCGATTGCCATTTAAGTTTTAATCATTTTCTGGCTGAACACGTAGAGTACCACCATATTTATACGGATGCTGCCAAGCCTTCTCCGACGGGTTGTGTTGGAATAGGTACTTACCATTCTCAATACAACATCGAACAAAAAATAAAACTGCCTCCGGAGACTTCTGTTTTTACCGGGGAATGTTTCGGCATTTTTAAAGCCTTAGAATATATCCGAATTTTAAAGCTCAAAAAATCTATAATTTTTACTGATTCTCAAAGTGCTCTTCTAGCCATCAATAAATCAGCTTTAGAACACAAATCGCAGTTACCTATCATTTATTTAATAAGAGAATTTGCGTTCAGGACCATTTCTGAGGGTAATACACTACAATTTGTATGGATTCCGGCCCATGCTGGAATCCATGGCAATGAAGCGGCTGATAAACTTGCCGGTGATGCGGTGCAGTGTGGGGACTTAGTTCCTTATACAAATTTTAGTTATGACCTCGTATCGTTACCAAAGACTTTTCTTCGGGAAACCTGGAAGGTGGCTTGGGATATCGGAAGTAAATCGAAGGGACGTTATTTTTCGTATATTCAACCCGACGTTCCAGAAAAACCGTGGTTTGGCAGGGCCAAGTTTGGCAAGATGGAGACCTCCATTCTAATACGGATGAGACTGGGTCATGTTTGTTCTCCAGCTCATCTTGCCAAACTTCATATCATCGACGATCCCATATGCTTGTGTGGCACAGATGTAGGCGACTTAGATCACATTTTTTTCTCCTGTCCCTTATATGACCGTTCTTCCTTTCTTAGTAACCTCTGTTCCCTCCATACTCCTTTTCCTACCTCAATACTTTCTTTACTTTGTACAAATAGCTCTCTTGTTTATAAATGTATAGTTTCATTCATTACTCTAAATAATATTAAGTTGTAATTTATTTTTTTATAGTGTAATTAACGTAATACTGATCCTATCCCGTCTATCCTAAATCCCGTTAAAATTTATATTTATATTAATTTTGTTTCCCTACCTTTTTATAAAACTAAAACGTGACATTGGCTAAATGCACAAACCGTGCGAAGCCAGAAGAAAAAAAAAAAAAAAAAAAAAAACAGTGCCATGTGTCAATTTTGACAAGTTTTCTTTTTGTTTAGGGTGTGTTCACTTTAATATACTAGTTAGTTTGAAAGGTTTGTTCGTTTTAGGAGTAAATTCACACTAAAATAAACAAAAAAAAATTCTCAAAAATGGAAGCCTTTAAAATGTATGTTATAGTTAGAACCACTAGCTTTTGGGTTGTCTATCCAAATAAACTGATCCTGGTTAGAATTATTGAATAATAAAAAACCATTTTTGGACATGTCCTTTGAACTTATTTTTTTATTATATCGTTTACAAGTGGCCAGTTCTAAAAACTTTTAGTGTCGCCCTCGTAATAAACTTTTACGTTAAAAATGCACTGAAATACTGAAAAAGGCCACCAAAGTAGACCTTTTGTTGCTAAGCGAGATGTCTTCGTAGTGTTCGCGCAACTTAATTAACAGTCCATAAACATAACCCTCCTTACTGGTAATGTAATCTAACGACACTAAAGTCCGAGCCCTTAATAGTTTAAACATTAGTATTCTTTCCCCAACACCCCGAGGGGACATTAAAATCACTTTGCAACCATTTAAGACGATATAAATTCAGTCACCACAAGTCATTAGTTAAGTAGTCTCCGTTATAGATACGGTATTTACAATAAGGGTTTAATTGCGATACTCGTGCTATCTTATGTAATAAACTTTAATTTATCATTATTTACAAATAATAATTTGGCTGATTCGCTTCTGTCTTTGTATATCTTCTCAAGTGAAAACATAACTTGGAAACATCTCAACATTTTACTCTTTCTATAAGCTTCCCATCGAACTAATTTAAATTGCCTACATACGCCCTATGTAAGCCTGGTAGTACATAAAGCTTTGATACGGCGCGCGCGACTGTCCGTGTACTGGCGGGCGTCATGGCAACCAGGTTGTGATGGACTATTTTTGTGCCCAGACAGTTTCTCTTTGCTGCCTATTTATTATTACTTATTGGCCAATACCATGGACCACTGGATAAATTGATGATATTTTTTGGCATAATAGTAAGTACAGTGTATTCTTACTACTCAGAATATGCGGGATATGCATAAGTTTTCAATTTCTGTTTAATTAGTTTGCCAAAATAGCTAAAAACCCATTTGGACATTAAAATCTCATGAGGTGTCTGCCTAGGTAAGTGAAATAACCAATATAATGTTACTTGCACGTACGTATAACCACACTGCCACAGAAGCCAAGAGTTTCTGAAAGAAAACTAAGTGCAATGATACTATAATCCTTATTTCAATATCCATTAGGTTTAAAATAAACAAATTAAATACCTAACCAAGTTGGCGGGCGCATTTCCTCGCTGCAGCTTTTCCGGGCGAGCTGTCAAAACTCCCGGGGTTCGACTGTTTCCGTGAAACGTCGGCACGGTTCGACACCCCCTGTCACGGAGGCCAGTTTACATGGAGCTGCAATATTTGTTCCACCAGCTTTGCTTTCATTCCGCGGCTACAGTCAGAGAGCTCTTGATAGTATGGTCCAGCACGCAGGCGTGTATGCAACGCGACGTCGTCGATACAACGAGCTATATGTGTGCACCGTACTAGTGAACTTTGATAATGAACCAAAGGGGCAATTGCCCGGGCAGAGGGGCGAGGCTTGTGCCCCCAAACCCCTGTTACGTCGGCCGGGATGTGCAACGACCTGCAGCCACTTCCGAGCTGGCTATGTACGCATCGCACATAGCTACCTCCTATAACGCTTTATGTACAGTATCGAAACGATTATTAGACCTACGAGCTACGACCTCTTCGTGAATCATTACAGCCTGGTAGCTGGCCTCATTATATACCTTCTGTTTCACAGAATACTGGAGACAACAATGTCACAAAATCACATGATTTGCCTGTTAGTAAGAAGATTCTAGTTAAAATTTGTACACAGTAATATCAATTAACTGAGTGTAAATTATTTGATATAATTTTCAAACACGGTATTATTGGTTTGTGTAGCGTTCCCCTTCGGTCGCCCGTCGAGGGAACGCCACACAATACAAGAGGCAAATTTTATTTCTCGCGAGAGGTTTTGTTTACTACTTAAATTAAAAAAAAAACCCTCTTCTTTACAATATTATTTCAAGCCAATCTACTTAATCCGCATTAAACCTAATCTCTTGATAGGATCAACCTAAGGAAATTGTAAACATTTTAATCCATTACATTTTTTTAAGATCAGCTTTTATAATGAAAATTAAAAGATGAACATATGATTTTTTCACTTTTCGTTCTTTTTAGGGTTCCGTACCTTAAAAGGAAAAAGCGGAACCCTTATAGGATCACTTCGTTGTCCGTCCGTCTGTCTGATTGTCTGTCAAGACGCTTTTACTCAGGAACGCGTAAAGGTATCAAGTTAAAATTAATACGTAGGCCTACGGTCCGTTGGAGCTCTAAAAAATCAAGCTTCTAAGTCAACGCAATAAAAAAATACGGCCATTCAATCAAAACCTGATACTTCCCGTTAACCTAGAATCATTGAAAGTGGCACGAAGTAAGGTCTCACAGCACAAGTAAAGGAAAAGGTCTGAAATAGTTCATTTGTAGTTTCAGTTTGTCATTTTCTTCTTTTTTTTGTGATTGCAAACTTACATTTGCAAATGGAGAACTGACCGTGACGTATTTCGATGTATGGGAGAACATTTTTTCAACTACAAAGTTAAGTTGTTCTTGGGACACCATTCCCATCTACGGAACCCTTCATTGCGCGTGGTCCGACACGCACTTGGCCGGTTTTTTCACTTTTCTACTTGTCGTTCGATAAGTTCTACAGGATTATGCCACGGTTGCTCCGTGGATGGATGACCATCTTTACATACCAAGTCCCCTCCATGCCTTGGAAAACACTTTTAGCCGTTGGTCCCGGCTGTCATTCGTGGATCTTTGACAGTCGTTACGGGTCGTCAGAAGCCCGAAAGTCTGACAACCAGTCTTACCAAAGGGGTATCAATATTACCCAGTAACTGGGCTGTGGAGGTCAGATAGGCAGTCGGTATATGTAAAATACTGGTATTCAGCTTCATCCGGTTAGACTGGAAGCCGACCGCAGCATAGTTGCGAAAAGGCTAGGCTACAATGATGACTACAGGATAATGATGATTATTTCATGAAACACACATAATAAATTAATTAATAATTTTAGATTCTATGTCTACTGCTGGCCAAGTCAAAGGCTCTTTCCTAAATTGCGCCATAACACCTGGTTCTTCAGTTTCCGCATTTGCAAACCTACCGACGCGACGCTTTGAAGTAGATTGTATCTTTGCCAGAGTTATAAACCCCTAATACAATAAATAAAGAGTGCCTAATGTTTGGATACTTTAAAGTAACATATTTATTTCTTTAAATTTTCTTAAATTTTTCTTTCTCTTTAGAGTTGAGTAGAAAAAGATTATAAGGTTGCACTAAGCTCCACTACATCCACTGTTAAAGCCTCCTTCCAGATTCCAGGCCACAACAATGAAAAACATTCAATATTGTCACCATCTTACTTTGTGTACCCCTAACTTTTTGCCCTCGGCTCCGGCGCGGCGTAGACTTCCAGGGGGTTATACATTCCTAGTCTGTTAAGACGAGATTTAGTCTAGACACTAGACAGTGAGACGTATTTAGTCACACTAAAATGTAGCATCCTCTATGCAAATTCTATCGCCATTATAATAATGTCGGTCGGGTGACTGGACTTTATGAATTGTATAAAAGGTATGATGGTCTTATACCGAGTTCAGTATAGCATTTTAAACATACTATTGTCTACTGCTTTCGCTGTTACGCCCTAAAGGAATCATTTAAAACGTGTTAGTTATCTATGTTAACATTGGTCTTTTGGTTCCCGAATATGATATAATGTATATTAGTGGAAACACCGGGTCGGGACTCCCTAGGAGGACATAAAGTGACCTAATTGGTGATGTTCTTCAGAAAGGTCAGGTGCGTAGTATTCGAAACCGGCGTGCGTGTATGACCAGATGTATGAATGTAGGCGAAGCAACAGGAGTAGGTATGTAAAGACCGTAGCAGGTGGCGTTCTATAGCTTCTGCCTACCCCCATGGGAAGAAGGCGTGAATTTATGTATGTATGTATCAGGTGTTTAAAAATTAACCCGACAAACTTAAAGGAGTGCTTTATAGACCATCAAACGGAGTAACTTTTCTATGGGACCAACTTTGAAATCGCGAAAAAAAAGTTGGTCCCATAGTGAAAGTATACTCAGTTCGTTGGTCTTAAGCACTCCTTAAAGTTTGTCGGGTTAATTTTTAAACACCTTATAGGCTTAGATTATGTGTATAAAGAACCGTTCTTACAAAAATCAAAATGCACTTTCTATGCTAAGGCATTTTAGTTGTTAAGGTTTTGTAAGAGTTTAATTGTTTCAAGAATGTTTTTCTCATGATTTAAGTACACAAACCTATTTTAGACATAAATTCATCATTCGATCTTAGAAAGAAAGGAAAATATTTCATTTTCATTTTATCCATGCATGATATGGTGAATGACAAGCGAAGGGACGCGGGCGCACCGCGTTCCATTCGTTCAGCTGTAAATGTATTTCTAAAGAAAATAGTTTCTCATAGTGAATGTATTGATACATAAATTACATATCTTAGATGTAAATCATAACATACTCTTACAAACATGCAAGTGTACTAATCAAAACAAATCAAAATAGCAAAAGTTATTAAACAGCCCTTTGACCAAATCAGTCTGTCGGCGACCACACAAATAATTGCTACTCAAAAATTGAAAGCACAAACGTGCAAAATACATCAAAGGCAATCACTACCTACATCGAACTTTCCAATAAAATCAGATCAGACAATTATGTACCGTTAGCGTATGCCAATAAGAATGGTTTCGACAAAACTTTTGTACTTAAAATTAAATAACGCACACGCATAAACGATGGGGTTCGCTTTACATTGAAAGAGGGGTCCAGACAGAAAAATGCACTTGGAACCCCACGTCTAGACTAGAGGCTGTCTGCCGACCGACTGCGGTGACTGGCGACTTGAGCACTTTGTTCAAGGATGAACAAACGACCGCTACTTGGCCCCATGAGGACGGAGGATGCAGTCCCCTTTAAAAAGAGAACTATTTTGGCATAAGGGGGGAATCCGTGGGAATCAATTTTTGGTGCAAGTGATGAAGGGAGATGAGGTAGCAAGCCAGTACAATGATCCTTATAAACTGATCATTATTTTATATTATACTGTAAACGTACGTTGTGAAGCCAGCTTTATTTTCGACAAAAGATATAAGCCAGCCGCCTTATTAGTTTAAAGCTAGTAAGATCAGCCGCTGCGGAGAGTTTAGGTTTCGAGTTGAATTTTCAAACACACAAAATTGTGAACGATGCCAATGTCTACATAGTGAAATCAGTGGTCACAATCAAAGCATTTTTTTTTAAATATCTCGTCAAATCTAAGATATTCGACGCAAAAACTGGATTCCCACTTTGCTAGTC
This sequence comes from Tiliacea citrago, assembly GCA_963921375.1. Classification (NCBI taxonomy): domain Eukaryota; kingdom Metazoa; phylum Arthropoda; class Insecta; order Lepidoptera; family Noctuidae; genus Tiliacea; species Tiliacea citrago. Next base: position 3,652,610 of record OY992794.1, on the reverse strand, counting down.
ACAGCAACGTTCCTCAGAATCATAATACCCTAAATTTATTTAAAATACAATCCAACCAAACCACATAGCCCAAGAAAGACAAAAAATCGATAGCCCCCATCGATCACCAACAAAAGTCCCCAAGTCTGTAGCATCAGTGTTGTCTACCCCCACAATAAACCTAGTGGTGTATAATTTAGTGCTGCTGTAAGTCTGGCGAGCTATACGCGGCTATGCTTAGGTTACGTGTATGCACGTCGCATTGCGCCGCCGGTAGGGGTAGGTCAGGTACACTGTGCAATTTTATGCGTTTGTTTGTAGTTTTTATGTATTTGATTTAAGTTGGGGGTATTAAAACACGTGATTGGTCGATTTGATCATTCTTAGCGATGTTGTCTTTTTGTTTTGAGATCTTTGCTCAGTTTTACAGTGTGAATTGTAGCTTTCAAGTTTGTTTGCTTGAAGTTTTAAGATTAATGAGATTTTCTTTAATATTGTTTTAAGATCAATAAGATCTGCATAATTATATAAGTTGCGTCTTCTTTGTCGTATTGCCTTTATATTATTACAGCATGGTTGTATTAGAACGCACCGTTATTTTCCACGTGGTTTATGATTTTGGGCGGTGCCGCTTCCGGTTCATTCCACACACCCTCGGCTCTCATACCGATGGAAGATGAATTCTGCAAATTCTATTATTAAACTGTTAACAGAATAATACAGTAAAAATGTATTTTCTATTAAAAGTATGTTCTTTTTTATTTATAAACGTCGCTTTAAGTTAATTAGTGATTAGTTTAACCTTGCGTTTTTAACGTTTAAATGTCTCTTAACTTTAAGAAATATTTTTATATAAACCCCATAATTTCCATGTTTTTGTTTGTTCTAAAATATACTTTACCTTTAAATGCAGAAAATGCCTTTGCAAATATTGATATTTATCATCATCATCATCATTTCAGCCGAAAGACGTCCACTGCTGGACATAGGCCTGCCCCAAAAGGGGGGAAGTTGACATAGTCGCCACGCTTGGCAGGCGGGTTGGCGATCGCAGTATAGTGTTAAAATGCATAGAGAACGCTGCTGCCCATTCTCTAGTAAATCCCTTAGTCGCCATTTACGACACCCACGGGATGAAATAGGATGGTGCTATTCTTTACGTCCGGCACCACGTGGAATATACTCTGCATAATTTATTTTGCAAGTATATAGTATAGAGTATACTATAATAAAATCAAAAGACAGTCACAAAGTTACTGCAAAAATATGGATTATATTGCCCTTCAGAGTCAGGTATAATTTTACGAGACTGGTATTCCTGCTGGTTCCATTTGATATCGATTAAGCACTTAGTTACTATAGTTATTATTTTAATGGTGGTTTCAACGGTGCACAGATTTGCTACCTCATATTCGCAAACTTTGCTCCTTTTCAAGCTTTGCCTACCTCGATGGTGGAGTGGTCATAAGAAAATCAAAATCAAAATATTTTATTTCACATAAGCCTACATGGGCACTTATGAAACGTCAGAAGCTAGGTGCACGGTTCCAATTGGTCGTTTCCTATGGAGAAGAGCCGGCAAGAAACTCCACGGTTACTCTTTTAAAAATAATTTGCTTTTACAATGTTTTCAAACCACAGCGTTAATAGGTATTCAGAGGACAGTGTAGGCCCGTCAAAAGTACCAGGTACTTAATAAAATAGAAAATGGTCTACAAATCTACAGTCTATTAAGCCTATAACGTTCTCACATTAACAAAACATTTTAAAAAACTATATAAAATATTATTAAAATAATAAAGTTACAACCTTGTTCAAATTAAAATTGTAGGTATAATTATAATGTCTAATAAGAAAAAGATTATGTCAAGGAAGTATGTAAAAAATTAAATTAAACATCGTAATTTGGGAGCAGTTAATAGACATTTACATATTTTTGCCGTAAATGAGGTACCAGGGAAGAAACATGTGCAGAAGGAAATAATGCCAAACTTCCTTGTCTTCAACGTAGTCTTTAATCTTATAATATGCTTTTTTGATAAGCGCGCCTATACTGCATGGAGTCGATACCCACGTCATTGAGATTTTCAATAACAAAATTATCAGTAGCAGTGTCCATTTCCGATATTGTCTGCCCGCTAAATGGTAAAAGGTGCCTATTACCATTTAACCCCCAACAAAGAACCCATGAAATGTTGTTGATGACGAAAGAATTTTCTGCGGGTAGTTAGAAGAGATTAATAATGAATATTAGCGCAAACTGTACTGTAATAATACATTATACAACTACCTTTTCCATATTATTAATATTCTCTCTTCCTCTATTGCTATCGCGTAGTGATAATTGGAATGAGGCTTTTAATGCTATATTGCGGAAAATTGTCTCTTTAATTTCCCTTCCAAGTAATCGATTCTCGAATATAGCTCGGTGCGATACGACCCGAATCTTAACTCGGGTCGCATCGCACCGAGCTATATGATATTATATACGTGATGATATTATAGAAGTGAAAATTCTTTAGGCACGTTGGGCCCTTTTGGGATAGGGAAAAAGCACTGAACTCTCGTGACCGTCACGCTCAGATACATACAATATTAGTTTTAGTATATGCGAAACCGGAAACACGTATCTAGATTTTTTTTCAAAACTGTATCATGAAAAATCACAAAGTTATAAGGTTGTTATGTTACCGGGTTGTCCGTACAAAAACATGCTAACGTCGCCCCCGCGCCTCCAGGGTTGCCTTGCGCTCATTGATAATAATTTGGCAGTAGGTACCTAACCGTACGGCGATTGTACGAGTATTGTAAGCAATTAAATAGTGATAACATTTTCCATCACACTCAAATATTTTTGGGACAAAATATTACATGGTGTAAAAATGATTGAAATCGATTCAGTTTCTTATTCTGAACAAACATATGCGAATAACAAGTATATGCGAAACCTGAATACACAGGTTTCGCATATACTAAAAATAATGTTGTATATACAGATGTTTTCAAGTTTGTGAAGCAAAGAAGTTTTCACTTCTGACGTACAGATGACCGACAGTTTTATTATGAATCTATTGTAGTATCCTGTTCTGAAAGATTTTCAATCAATCGAATTTGATAAGTTTGCTGGAAATTAAAGAACAATATGCTAAGACAATTATTAAGATGAAGTAGCCCGACTTTGGCATTTGCAAAAAGTTTTAATAGTACCAATAGTATTATCTACAACAGGAGTATTACCGAACCAACTTCACCAGTCCTTTAAATCTCTTAACTTACCTTCAAATACGTATCATCTGCTGCAGAAGGCAGCGATACTAAACACATGCAGACTCGTGAGAAAGTTTCTGCAATGAGATGTGGGTTTTCTAACCCACATCAAAACACAAATATGCAACCATCTTCTGCACATGACCGCACTTAATCCAACTGAGAATCACTTGGCTTAGGCACGTATTTTCAGGTCATCCCGGCTAGCCGAGAAAATCACCTCAACACTTATCACAAATATTCTACCCTCTAAAACTAAAAACTAAGTACGTATAAACAGGACATCATAATACGTTTTTGTCGTAGTTGTGTTTTAGTTTTTACTGAATTTTTTTACCACTACGTTTCAATTCTTACATAACTGTTACACTTGTGCAATGAAAGTATGGTTTGCCTCAAAATTAGTTTTATTTATAAAACATATACAGAGCAAAACTGGCTTTTGTGATGTCCATAGAATAGAGAGCTAAAAAAAAAAAAATTACCAAATAGGAACGAATTGTAGTGAATGGTCCGGAAAATCCCGGAACCGAACTAGTTGGTGTAGTTGTTCTAGGAACCGGGATTTTCAAAACCAAAGCTGATTCTTTCGGTACTTTCGGGAAAAGATACTTCGCGGCTAGAATATTTCTTATTTTATTGCCTAAAGCCCATTATTTATAGCCCATAAATCATAATTTAAAGGTAACTTAATTTAAAAAAAAATCTTTTGAAAGTTTTTTTTTTTTTTTTACTTTGAAGGCATGTTACAGAAAATAAATACCAATAGAGGTTTTTAAAATAATTTTTGTTACTGAAGGTCCATAGCAGTTTTTAGAAATACTTAAGATGCCATTGCCATAATTTTTTTTATCATGTGTCGTACTTTTGTGGCTATTATGCTTGAGCTGTAATTTTTAACACTACTCAATTTCACTCATGTTCCATAAGGCCCAGGTCAACCAAAGTTTTTAAAGTGGTACTTGACACTATGACAATGAATTACAAAAAAAAACATCCAATAACGTCCAATAGAAAGAGAGAAAAAATCAAAGCTGATATCAGATGAAAATTATGAAAAAAATCATTTAAAAAAATCTATCTCTTAAACTACTACCTAATAATCGCGGGACATACATGGGGGTGATTCGGATGCCCCGCAATAAAAGGCATCTAATGTTTACCTTAAGACGTCACTTCGCCGGCTACCCTGTATAGTATGATTAAGTACCTACAAAAATCTTTAATTAAAAAAAAAATGTTGTTGGTAGAATATGCTTATTCACCAGTAAAATTATTTTCAATAAGATTGATTAATACTGATTAATAAATTTGTTTTATTTGATTTGATTAAAATGTTTTTATTTTGTCCTGTCATTTCGTTTTTCTCTTACTTTTTCTGTTTCAACACTTTCAAATCTATTATCTTATAAAAGCTTAGGTACTTAAAGTATCGAAAGTACCGGGAATCCCGGTTCTTTAAAACAGAACTGGTTCTGCATTCCCAATATTTTACCATAGACTAACTCGCTAATATTTTATCAAAACAACATGGATTCGTCCCAGGAGGCAACACTGTAACATGCTTACGAAGATAACTAGCTTGTCTTATATATCTCTGTTTGGGTATTTATTTGTCCACATATTATTATTTATTGTATATTTTAAAATTAAGTGGTGTTATAAATAAGGGTCACTATACTACTAAATTTGTATGATGTGAGTCAAAAGAGCGAGCAAAGGTCGCGGATTTTATGCGCTTATGCGGATATTTCATGGGGCTACATTAAAACAGATTGTTGAATTTTTATTACCTAACACATACACTTCACTGTGAGGGGCTCGTGGCGAAATGATAACAGCCGCACGGAGCGATCGACGGTTAAGCTACGCTTGCCGCGGCCGGTTCGTGGATGGGTGACCATTCATTACACATCGAGACCCCTCCGTAGCTCGGAAAGTATGTATAAATAAAGCCGCTGTTGGTCCCGGCTGTCATACGTAGATCTCTGACAGTCGTTACGGGTAGTAAGAAGCCCAAAAGTCTGACTAGTCTTACCAAGGGGTATTGTATTACCCAGTAACTGAGTTATAGAGGTCAGATGAGCAGTCGCGGTCCATATAAAATACTGGTATTTAGCTGCAGCCGTACAACATAGTTGGGAAAATGCTAGGCAGATTGATTTAGAATTTTTGACACTTTTTGACATACACTTCAGTGTCGATGTATTGGAGGTTACGAATAATACTAAGTGTAAAATATAAGTAGTACTGGAAAAATAAATTAGGAAAAGTATGTATTCAACTGCATCTGTTTGCTGAGTTTCCCGTTTATTAAACGACATCATCAAACCAGCATAGCATGCCAGAGTATGACAGCGGCACACTCAGTGAATTGAGAATTGATAACACGATGATCGCTGCTGACTTCGGTGATATTAAAAATCATCATCACCAGATTTTAAATCACTGACAAAAGTAATTAAATCATTGAGCATTACAATCATTTTTCGAAGCGGGGAATCTTAAAGCTCATGGAATTAAGACGACCTCCTAATTATACCCAATTAAATAAATAAATACTTACAAATCCGGCTTGTTTCTTTTATAAAACATAATTCTTGTTTCCTTTCAAACTCTCCAGTTATTACTTGCCCGGGCAACAAATCTCAGTTGCCCTCAAATAATAATTTTTCCAAGCACACTGGAAACACGTGACGGATTCCCAGCACACATTCATAAGCTCCAAATTCCTTTGCTACAAATGGAATCCCTATTTCATTCCAGCTAGGTAGCTCAATCCTATTGGAAGTTCGAGTATTGTTGTCAGACTACCGGAAAATTTTGTTTCCAACATGCATGTTAATAAAAGCCAAACAAAAGTTTTGTTTTTTTCCTACACTATGAATGTCTTCCATTGCATAAGCGTATTAAGAACAAAGTACGAGTAGACAAGGCCTATGATTCAATTTCACAAAGAATACTTCCGTGCCCCATAGAGTATGCCATTATCCGAAATATCTTAAAACACGACGCGAATACGAAATAAGGGAAAATCAATTCCTTGCAGCTCTATAAGTACCTGTAGCACGCGCGTAGCCCCGCTACGACGACGCGCGTAGCGTGCTCGCACGTAGCCATGATGTGTATGTACGTCCGATACAGTGTGTTGCTGTTTCTAATTTTTACACCGCAAAGAAAATTGTTTAGTTTCGTCACACTTTAAATTGGCTTATGTTTAATGATCCTGTTCTTCTGACAAAGCAGTGTTCTTTATTTGCTAAATTTTTGGTCCCGATTATTTCGATGACATAAAAGTTTTTGTTCTAATTCGAAAAAGAAAATATATATACAAAGGCCTATTCATAAAGAGGATAGTGTGACTAAGTAAAGCTACAACAAAAAAGAAAACAGATTTCTGCGACAAATATCAAATGAAGCTCAAACTTTAATTAAAGAATGAAATTACAAGGTAACCTGAAGCCGAAACTCGTGTATCAAACGTCATTTCCCCATTTTTCCCCAAAAGCGAACGACCGGGCGCTGGCTGAGGTACCAGGCTAGCATGAAACGGAGGCGGATGTGTGCAGGCGGCGTGCGGCGACGAGGCGCATTGCAGGCGGGTGAACGGCCGCGCATCGATCGACGACCCTCCCCCTGCCGCCCCCCGCCGCGCCGCTTGCGTAACCGCCCCCCTCCCGCGCTTATGTAACAGTGACGCGGTTTGCGTGATCGTTTCCTGATTTTTCTGCTGCATCCCGATTGCAGTAATTATGCAGTCCTCGTATAATTAAGGGTTGGGCTGAATAATGATACGTTGGTGTTCAGCTGGGAGTGCCAGGTGGAGGAAACTGAACTGAAGTGCAGTTTGCGGAAGTTTGTAGTTTAATTAGGTATTTTTAATTAGGTGCAGATAAGTTTGTAAAAACATAATTATTGATCAGTTTATGTCGACACAAACAAAGCCAGGTGGCATAGCCTCGGCCTTATTTTTCCCGCTTAATCGGCGTGGCGGGAAAGAAACTTTGACACAGAGACACAACTCAGGAACCCCATAATTCTCATACACAACAATATCCCTACAGTTCCTATTAACTTTTAACCGGCAGTTATATCTAAACTACAATTCATATGGGTGTACACTGCCTGCTGAAAGCATGTCGTGATATATTTCAGGACATTAATTAAGACTAGTCGGCACCGAATCGTGGCCAATTTTACAGCCACGTTCTTTATAGCCAGGAAGAGGTCGTAGATATTAGTTCCTTTTTGTAACGAGGCACAAAGAGGTTAGTTTAGTTGGGTAGGTCTGTTTGTTTGTATGTGGCAGTTTTCTTTTACTACTACTATTTAAACAAAATATTCTGTTTATGTTTTCTTCTTGTTTTCAGTAGTTATTTGGAAACGTTGTCGAAAATTAAAATTCGATCATCTTTTGCAAGTCAACTTAAACTTGATTATCTTAAAAACTACGATTATTTTTGTTTAGACATTTTAATACTACTTTAACTTTGGTTATTTGTTAAAGTAGGTTTCATATTTTAAAAGTAGTTATGTTATTTAAGGTAAAACCGATATCCGGACACACCCCTAGGGTGGGTTCCCATAATACGAAATGCCATGAAAATTCCCTACGTCTTCCACGTATCGATACATTCACTATCGATCCCTAAAATAAATTGAAAATCGACTACTGCTGTGTTTATAAGCCCTAAAAGATAAAATAAGCTTTATTTTTATTAAAACTTTTAAATCATTGAAAAAACAAACAATGCCATTTTCGGAGCCCATAAACCACTGGTATCAGTCCCAATAATCCAAATAAAATCATCAATCATAAAATAATGATGTGACCCAAATAAAAAACAATCAAATTACATAGACGGTTCAAAATTAAAACAAAAGAGGAAGCTACGCCGTAGCTCCGTAGCTCCGTAGCGGGGTTACGCCGTAGCCGGGGTGCGGTCGGCGACCCCTGGCCGTGAACGGGGGCGCGCCGGGCTCGCGCCGCACTACCTCCCCCCCTCCGACCTCCCCGTGCCGCTGAGCCAGCCCGCCCCCACCCCCGGCGACCCCCGCACACTGCTACAGTCAGCCGCCGTAGACACGTGTCCGCCGCACCCTGTATACACAGGCTGCTGTATAAATGACGTAGTTAAGTTTTGTGCAATGCTGCATTTCTGGTTTAGGTTTTGGCTTGCTTTTGTGGCGAGCTATGATGCTACGTGTGTAGAAGATTTGCGAAAACGTTCGTATATTGTCAATCTTTATTCTCTTTTGTTAATTTGATGATTTCAACAGGTATAATAATTTATAAGTCAATAAAAAAATCTTATCGTTTAATTGTTGTAATAAAGCAGATTCAATGAAAACTAAACCAAATAAAATACGACATCTGTCGCATTATAAATGTATTGAAATAACGCATCGAATCCCAGTTATAAATTATTAACTAAATAAATACACGCTGTATCGACATTACTCAGTTCAGTCACGCACACAGACGCACACACAGACACTCGCCCAGTTCTCTTCAAAGCGTCTCTGTGAACGCCACACCCCCGGCGACGTAGCTACAGGGCGGCACTCAGACACCCACAGACTCAAAGGAAAATCTATTACCGTGTGAGTCAGAGACATGTAGCGACACTGTGCAGGGTGTGTTTGTGTGCGTGGAAAATATATGTTAATGTGGTACTTCCGCGTTTTCTTGTATTCGTGTCACGCACACACTTGTAACTACGGTGAGCTAACCGTATTGCCGGCGGGGTGTCTGTGTGCGTAGGGTGCATCGACTCTGCTTCCTGCTAGGGTACAACGGCCCCAGCCCCTGATTTATGTTCGTTCGTTTGAAGGTTTGCGTGTTATTGTGACGTTTCCAAGTCATTTGCTTACGAATATTTTACTTTAATATTACATTGATTGATCAATATAAAAACAAAAAAAGAATAAGGAGGAAAGTGGGTCCCATTTTTATTACGCCGTAAATTTTTGTTTTCATTTGAAATGCTGGGTCGTGACAACTGGGGTAGCAGCTCTCTTGTTAAATACAATGTTGGTAGATCTAGCGCTGGTTTAAAACGAAACAAGATATGTATGTATTTGAAGAATAATCACTTTCTTGATCCCTTTGAAGAACGCTACTCATCTTTTTCTTCAAAGTTCGTTAAAAGGATACTATTTACGTCGCTTATAACCAAGTTTATTTATATTTACGAGCGAAGTTTATGTATAGGTACAGTCGCCAGCAGGTATACCAAACTGTCAAATTTCTCGAAATGATTTTAAACCTTAAAATGTTGACAGTTAAGTTCAAAATTGAATGAGAAAACTTGACAGTTTGTGGTAACTTGATATGCTGGCAACTGTACATAGTTTTCACTGTTACACTTTTGAATAGCGTAAAATGAAGCAAAGATCGTAGCCACTCAAAGCAGTTTATAGTTAATGCGCACCATGGCAAAAAATACTTAAGTTTTGTGGTTTGCCGCTCATTGTTAAAAAAAACCTGCAATTACCAGTATAGTGAAAAAGATCTAAGGAAAAAGCGATAATAAAATTCTAAGGAATTTTCACGCATTTTCTCTCAAATACGTACCGAATTCAACGAGTCATCTTTAGTCTCAGTGCCTGTTTCATTGGTTGAGTGGTCGAAAGCACGACTGCTTAGGGTAGGGTCTTGAGATCGATCCCTGGGTACATCAAGAAAGGTGTTTTGTTTTTGCTGTAATGCCATCAATCGCATTTTTAGTCTTTTGTTTTAAAGTGTTTTCTGGCTTTTCCGGCAGAATTTAAAAAAAAAGAAAGAAAGAAAGTATTTTAATAGGAACACGCAGAAGAAAGCATTTAAAACTAACAAAATTGACACATCTGTTCGAATAAACAAAAAAAAAAACAAGAGTTCAATCAGGAATCTGGATTTTGTACATAACTGTTAAGGATCGCCCTTTATTACATAGGACTTATTCATAACTGACTTTAAGTAGATGCTACCCTTCGGCCTTCGGTAAATGTATAAAGGCTAAACCAAATATTTTTATAAACACTACGTCACTAAAACAAAACGTATCCGTCATTTGTTTGTCCAAGTCGTGGTTTATTTATTGTGTGTGCAACCAAACGTACGGACGGTTCTCGACAGTGTTGCCACCTTAGCCCTTTTCGGGCTAGATCTAGCACTTTTTACTGTTGGTGAACTCGTTTTTTCATGCTTTAGCCCGAAAAGAGCAATCTAGCCCTTTTCGAGCGAGACGACAACTTCGCACCGCGATTACCAAGTTATGAAACAATGCGTGTCATGTAGATAGATTTCGTCAGTTTACACATATTATGATCACTAATTGGGTATATTTTTAGTTTTGCTATGGTAACATTGGTAACCCTACGGCCCTACCTACTCTTTCTGCTTCTTTACTGGCGAATTCCCAAAGTTTGTTTCTAAGAATAAACCGACTAGTTTAGGATGTAGTTACACTTTGTTCATCGTAATCTTATTTAAGTGACTGTTTTTTTCGCAGTATTATAATATCACTAAGGCAATGAGAGAGAAGCGAACATTTGTTTTTGTAACTTGTTGAAATAATCGAACGAGTGAACTGAACACTGTCGTGTCTTCAGTTTTAATACATAAGGTGTGTGAATGTTTTGAAAGTTCTGTAGGTAAAAAATCAACTTCTGCTTCGGCGGATATGATTTTGGAAGATTCCGATGAAGACTCTGATTTTTATCAATTTAATAACTTAATTATAATTTGATTTTGGACGTTCTGAAATTAATACGTTTCAAATAAACAATTTTTAACCCTTTGCATTTGTATATATGTTTTTTTCACTTTCTAGCACTTTTCATAGCAAAATTTGCTAAATCTAGCTCTTTCTAGCTTGTCCGACTGCCCCTTTTCAAAAACCAAGGTGGCAACACTGGCTCTCGACGATATTTTTATTTTATTGTTCCATTGGCTATCCGCAAGTTTGCTACGGAAAAGTGTTCTCCAGGTTTTCCAATGTAACAAGAAATATAGGCATGAAACAATAAGTATTTGGAAGAGAGATTACTGTTGTCAATTTATTGGCGCGAATTTGCTATTGTTTCTTGCAGACAAGCTTGTAGATTAAGTTGCTACCTATTTTGAAAGATTTTTAACTCATAGAGCCTCAATTTTATTGTGAACTAAATTATGTGAGCCTTCCCGCCAATTTATGTAGCAGATTTGTTTCACAAAACGCCGCGTCGCCACTGCAGCTTACCACAAGAAGAGTAGTTTGCTTCATGGTAAATTATATCCAATCCGCAATGCAGCAGTGAGGAGTAACAAATTATAAGATCTTACAAGATACTCCTCGTTAACAAAAAGTTTAGTTACCGACTTCCAGCAGTCTACTATAAGTAGTCCTTTTTTATTACAATAGCACGAGAGAATTCAAATTTCATAGACAGACTCCAGAACTGCATACAAAAAGTACCAAGCCCGCAGAGCCGGTAGCAAGTACGTAGATTGTATTTGCGACAAAGTGGGACCTCCCTCGCCTCGCAATATCATTCCGCACCGCACCTGACTCGCGTATTTCAAACTTTTGTTATGTTTACTCTTTGTTCCCCTAGCCAACTCTTTTTTAAACAACTCTGGAAAATATAATCGCGGAATTGAATATCCTAGTATGTTTATTCTTATTGGTCGTAACGGTTGCGTTACCAAGCATGTAGGCCTGTGGAAGAGATGTCTTGGCGCCCGAAATTTGTCGTAGTTGTGCTTATTTACTAAGGCGACCAATACGGTTAAACTCAACCAATTTACCCTTGACTCTTGTGAATATAATCCGCTTCTAATTACCTACCGTACACACGGGTAAAAAAAGCTACTACTTAATATCTACCATTAATACAATAATAAATATGATAGATATAATATAAAAAAAAACATTTATAAATAAGTCCACCATGTCACGGGGAGACTTATTTTAAAAGTTGTTTTCATGTTGCCCGTGAGAGTGCAATTAGCGCCAGGGTGCAATCTCGCACGACCTAAATTCCTCTGTTTTACAATATGCGTCAGATAAAAAACGCAGAGAGTGCTGCACTCAATATTTTAATCATATCACACAGGCTATTATAAATATGGCCATGTAAAAAATACTGGCTTAAAAAAGGCTACGTGAAAATGACGGGCCTTAATTTTTTTTAGATGTATCGCAAATACGCAAAAACTAAAAAGTTGTGTGACTATCGTTCAGCTGAAAGCGTCCACTGCTGGCATAGGCGAAGCCCAAAAACGCCAATAATCAATGATCCTCGTTTCGATTTTACTAAAAGATAGAAAAATAATAATAAATAATTTAAAAAATTAAAAACACGACTGCCCTGCCACTTTCCCTGCCAAAAAAAGAAATTAAAAAGTAAAAAAAAAAAACAGATAAATAATATTGTCATTGCTGTCGGGGAATTTAAGAGGTCCCCCCAATCTTAGATTAAAAAGTGATCCACAGAACGGTCACTCGGGATGATGTAAAGTTTCTAATGATACCCCATACTTCTAAATCTGTTCAGGCAATTTAAAGTTATGGTGGCACAAAGAAACTCACATAGATACATACATGAACCCTTAACACTCCTATTTGGGCAGTCATGTAAATAAACAATCTTATGCTTTACATATTCTAAAAAGTATCAGGACGACATAACTAGTAAAGGCAAATCAAAAATCATGGCTTCAAAAATTCATGACCCTGATCAATCGAAATTACAAATTCACCACGTTAGGTCTGCCTTTTAAAAACAGTGCATGAAAAAACAAACGTAGCGAGTTGAATAAAGACTCGTCTCGCCTCCCGACACTCCCTCACTGCGAGTATTCAATATTTAATTTGCTTTTTCACTAGTCTACCGCCAACGCGAGCCCCGCAAATGGATCAGTCTGTCTGTCTGTCAACAAATCTAGCTAACGATCCGTATAGCTACAGTTTGGTCTGAAATGATCGTACAAAATATGGGTGTTTTATGTTCACTGATTCAATATCGTGGAAGGAATAAAGCATGTTTGTTTTATCGCTTTTGTGTCAAATAGACACAACGTATTCGGAACTAATCGTTAAATTAGTTTCCCAAGGCTGGCACACTGCAGGCAACTGAAGGAACACGTATGGGTTTTAGTCAGTAAAAGTCAGCACCGCCCAGAGCGGGAGGAATTATATGATAATTTCCCACAACAAAAAAAAAGAAAAAGGAGTTTACATCATAATTTGAGAACTTGTTTCCGAATAACATAATACACATCATCTGCCTAGAATTTTCCCAACTATGTTGGGGTCAGCTTCCAGTCTAACCGGATGCAGCTGAATACCAGTATTTTACGTGGAGCGACTGCCTGCCAGACCTCCACAACTCAGTTACTGGGTAATACGACACCCCTTGGTAAGAGTGGTTGTTAGACTTTCGGGCTTCTGACGACCCGTAACGACTGCCAAAGATCCACGAATGACAGCTGGGACCAGCGGCTTAGCGTGCTTTCCGAGGCACGGAGGGGTCTCGATATGTAAAGATGGTCACCCATCCACAAACCAATCGAAGCATGCGTAGCTTCTGATCGATCGATTCGTGCGGCTATTATTACTTAGCCACAAGCCCCTCTGAATAAAATATACACAAATAAAGTTGTAGCGTCTGTTTGTAATGTCAAAATAACAGCTGTTTACTAAATGCATATAATTGTGAAAGTCTAAGCGGTACTTCATCATCATCATTACAACATAAGCCTCCCCCAAAGGAGGAGGAGGGGGGGGGGTTGCCATAATCGCCACGCTTAGTCCCTTAGTCGCCTTTTACGACACCCACGGGAAGAAATAGGTTGGTGATATTCTTTACGTCCGGCACCGCACGGATATAAGCGGTACTTATATCAATAAAAATAAAAAAACATTTTTGTCTGTCTGTTTGGTCCGGTTTATCTCCAAAACGGCTGGACAAATTTTGACGGGACATTCACTGGCAGATAGCTGATGTTATAAAGAGTAACTAAGGCTACTTCTATTTTAGAAAAAGCCATGCGGGCGAAGCCTCGGGCAGCAGCTAGTTATGTGTAAATAAACAAAAGCTTACATCTTACAAAGCCTTTTTGTAAGTATAGCTACTATAACTACTATTGCCAAAATCCTCATCTGAATTTGATCTCCATTTAGAATCTTTTGTACCGAAGTACCTAATTATTATAAAAAAAACTTTTTACAAAAATAAAACAACCGACTTCCAAAAAAAACACTACAAAGTGAAAAATAAATTTAATTTCGAAAGTCGGTGGCTTTGGATCTGTATTTTAGTTTTTTGCCACCGACTTCTGAAATTAAAGTTATTTTTCACTTTGTAGTGTTTTTTTTGGAAGTCGGTTGTTTTTTTTTTGTAAAAAGTTTTTTATTTTTTTACTTTTTAGTGGGTCAGTTTGTAATTTATCCAATTTATAATAGCCTAATGTCAATTGCTCATCACCTTTTACAAAATATTGCTTTTCCCGATGCAGGGGCGTTAATTGTTGAGGAGTTCTGCTGGTAAGAACCAGGAGAACTGATGGTGACTTCACCATATGCATTTTGACGAGCATAAATTGCTTAGCAACCATATTAAAGTGTCTAATCGAATCGCAACGGTGAAATACTTATTATTAAGTAGTTCCGGTGGCCATCTGTGGTCTTCATCATCAGTTCCACTTCACCAAATAGTGCTTTTCAAGTGCAAATGCACGAGTTACTATAAAAAATATTGAAATCGCTATAGGTATGCCTATCAAATTTGAGGATTTCCCTCGATTTCCATGGGATCCCCTCATCAGATTCTGATTTGGTGGCAATGGGACCACCTCGGGAGCATATCCTTCCATACAAAAAAAGAATTTTCAAAATCCGTCAACAATGGACGGAGTAATCGGTGAACATACATTAAAAAAAAAAAAAAAAAAACCAACAAACAAACATACAGCCGAACATATAACCTCCTCCTTTTTGGAAGTCGGTTAAAAAAGAGCATCGATTAGTTGTTTCTGTTTTCCCATTATTTGGTCGTGAGTCAGAGCGGCGGCGGCGCCGGCGCGGGCGCGCGGCTGACGCTCAGACAATATTTGAACTGTACACCGATACCTGCCTGCGCTACACAATAAGATACGATGTTGTAAGATAAATCGAAAGATAAAAATGATCGTCGAATACAAGGTTGTCGTGATTTTTAACGCAATGAGTTGCTTCGTACGTGTATTACTTAATTTATCAAGAAATAAAAAGCGGTTAAGTGCGAGTTGGACTCGCACACGAAGGTACTCCGTGCCACCGTACAGTATTTAACGTTTCTTGTATGGTATTGAAAATTAAATAAAGTAAAAAAGCAGCATGCATCAATTTTAATTTGTATAAAAGAAAGTAGTTTCAACAAGACGTAGACGGCACAGCAAGAAAGGAGAGAGTTTTCTGTCAAGATTTTTGTTGGTCAAACCGTCTTCGTAAAACCACTAAACTTGAGCCCTAAAAAAATGTATATTCTATAGCTTCACCAGGAATACAGGTTTTAGAATACTGCAGCCAAGTTGCAATCTATCTGTTACCAAAGGGCCGCCAAGTGAACTTTTGCTGTGCAAACTTTGCCAGATGTGTCTCTGGGCCGTTCCCTTGTGAACGACGATACCTCTTGCCCCGGCTAGTGCCCTGGTACTTGCTCTGTTAAGAAGTAACAGGTCTTTTGTTTTAAAAGTGCATGGAATAAAAAAGTTAAATTAGGACCCAAAAAATCAAAAAAATCAAAATCAATTTTTTTTATTTCACATAAACCTACATGGGCACTTATGAAACGTCAGAAGCTAGGTGCACGGTTGCAATTGGTCGTTTCCTATGGAGAAGAGCCGGCAAGAAACTCCACGGTTACTCTTTTAAAAAAAGTGGGCTTTAACAATGTTTCCAAGTTACAGTGTTAATAGGTATGGGAGGACAGTGTAGGCCCGTCAACAAGTACTAAGTACTTAACAAAATAAAAGATAGTTTACAAAGCTACAGTCTATTAAGCCTACAACGTTCTCACATTCACAAATTAAAAAAGAATCTATATATTACTAAAATAATAAAAATAAAAACCTACATATTTAAACCAAATGACAACATTGTCATTACAACTGTAACAAAACTGAATAAATATTCTGTCCACAAGTCACTAATAAATATTTTAAATTAAAATAGTGGGTTATGTCAAAATATGTAAAAAAAAGAAATAAAAATCGTAATTTAGGAGCAGTTAATAGACGTTTACATAGTTATGCCGTTAATGAGGTACCAGGGAAGCCACATGTGCAGAAGGAATTATTTCCAAACTTCCTTGTCTTCAACGTCTTCAAAATTATTGCATTCATGGTGGTAAATAATGGAATTATTTTATTACTAGATAACCCAAAGGACTGAACAATGGGAAAGCCCGCACGAATGCAAGAAGTACTTACTGAATTAAATGACTTTTAAGAGCAAAAGACTCATACAATTATTTCTAAACAACATCATAATTCTTTAAGCGATTTTTAATAGCTACTTATACAGTTGTTTGTATTACCTAGAAAAAAATATTCATGTTTAACGCCTCAGTAGGACATAGGTAACATCTCATTTCTCATCTCTAAGTAAAATTGTTAACCATCTGAAATTAAAAACCAGTCCATTAAAGTTGTTAATACATCCTTCAAGGCGTTGAAATGATTCCATCTGCAGTAAGACCTAAGCTTGCGTTCCAAACAAACATTCATCAATATCACTCAATATCCGTCGCACAGGCACGTCCTAGGTCTCATCTCAAGGTGTCTAGATACGTCGGATAAGTACCTAATAGACAGGAAGAAGATAGGTAAATAGCGGGTTTGCCTACAATTAATTCGCATATATTGTAATGGCGAGCTCAGAAACTTTGACATTTTGTCATTCTTTTGATGACTTTTTCCAAAAAGGAAACTACATTTTTTTTTTGCTTTGAAAGAGGAGTGCTTATTAAGAAAAGCCGGAATGTTTTTATTAACAAGTTAATTAATCTTGAAGTGAAATTCGGAAAGAATCTAGATTAAACCAAGTTGTATCACAATGTAATAAGATCCAGAATCCCTGTTCATGTGTATCACAACTGCTGTCTAGCCTTAATGATCTTGTTAGAGCCGACACAAACCATCGTTTGGATTGTCATTTTTCTGACAGATTGTCAGAAACACGTAAAGTATCAAGCTCAATGTATTCCGCGAAAGGGTAGCAGGTTTAGGTACGTATAGTACCCACATTTTGTCAGTTATGTTAAGTCCCATATAACAAGGGGTGCGCCAATTGCCAATAATCGAGCAAAGCTAACCACCTATAACAAAAATAAATAATATTATATTCTATTATAAAATCTAGCCTCTATCGCTGCTAAGTACTGATAATTTTCTAATTGCAGTAATCAACAACATTTTGCTCAGCACTAGACCAACAAGACAGTCAAATATGTCACGTAGGCGCTCTTCCCAATCCCTACGATCCTAGCCAGGGGCGTAGCTACCGTCGTATCAGCCGTATCAATGATACGGGCCCCCCAAGCTACAGGGGACCCTCGACGCGGCCTGTGTAAGCAAAAATCCGTAAAATATTATCTAAAACCTTACATTCTCATTGATAAGAGGAATAAGTAATGAAAATTTTAGTTTGTTTATGGCCTAAAAATGCTTCAGGCGAAATTTGACAGGTATAGTCCAATTCTCAAACTCTTGCATTAATTTAGTAAAATCACACAGAAAATCTTGGAGCTTCGCTGGCGTCAGATTTTAATGTTGATACAGGGCCCCTTTAGGACTAGCTACGCCACTGTTCCTAACCATTCCCTAAACGCATACTAAAAGACGGCGAAGCAGGAAAAACAAATAAATCAAAGCAACAAACAGTTTTCTTGTCGACAGTACTGCTCCTACTCTAATTTATGTACGAAGAGTCTGATTGATCAATAGCCAATAACAAAATGACGACACACGCGCACCGTGGGTACATGTGCGTACACACTCACACAAGGAATATATCTTAGGTATTATTATTGGACATGACAGATGGTGAGGGAAAACTTCGCGAGAAAATATTGAAACATATAATATTAAGGGGCCGGCGTAGCATGCGTAGTTCATACAAACGTAATACCAAAATAATTTGTAAATCAAACATATTAGAAGAATAATTTATTTGTTCAAAATCATACAGACATTTAAATAAATATATACGCGAAATCGAATTATATACACACTACCTTAAGAATAATTTAAATAAATTATTCTTAAGGTAGTGTGTTTACAAACTATTTTGGTATTACGTTTGTATGAACTACGCATCCATCTGAGGCCTCTTAAGAGCGGCCAACCCGACATACTTTTCATACAAACGCTCGTACGTGATTATGGCGTTGTAACACATCTTTCTTTCAATTTTTGAACCAATAGGTACCTTGTGCACTATATCTATGTTTCTATGCAAGCAAAAAATTATTGTTTTGTAAAACAAATTCAGTATAAGCGCCTGCAAAAATCTGCTTTTTTGCACAAATTTTACCTGAACTTTGGCCATTCATAATGTACTCATAAATTGTAAATGTTAAGAAAACGTTACGATAGAAACCTTGCAAATGTAATGGAGATTCTAAATTACCAACATTAATTTCACAAACTAGTAAGGCTTACTCAAAAACACGTATTTCCTGGAACAAGTTTTATGAAAATTCCTTACATTTTATCGCGTTCTCGTTCGGTCGTTTGTTAATAGTTTTCACTTGCGCTGGATGAAACAACAAACTTTCCGACCATGCTCGCGTTGACGATGGCCCTTTTAAGGGCTGAAATCACCGATACACGTTGAGGATAAGTGTGGTTGTAGATGCAGACCTTTGCCCTGCTATATAGCATTTACAGACAGGTTTAATGCCTCGGTATTTATTTAAACTATATCCGTGACAATAACTAGCTCACTTTGTTCGTTCAGCACATCTCTCCCACTTATTGAAGGTAGAAGAAACATGACCATTCTCTCTTTGTGCACTAAAACATGATTATTTCCACAATTCACCTACTATTAAAACCTTTCTCTACCATTGTTTCAAGTGTTCATACTCGTACGTCATTCGTCGTCTTTCGTGTTTTGTTTCCGCAAACGCAATAACACAGTGTAACTATTTACGAGAGTGGCACTGGTGTACTACTGAATTATTGACAGAGTTTCATCCACACGCGATCACTCTGTGCCGCAACAAGTATGACTCGGTTATGTTATCAACTTTCATGACTTTTGAATACGACTTATAAGTTTTTAAGCCCAAACTTTTTGCTGGTCTCCCACATCATCAACTTTGTATGCCAATTCACTAGATACTCATCCATTGTAATAAATCTGCATAAATAATAAGAAAATTGTTAGTAACACTTTAAATATGGATGTAATCCGAAATGAAATGTTTATTTTGAAAATGGTTAAAGTGCTACCCTACCAGTGCTTACCTAGAATAATGGAAGGACTATGACTATAGAATCTATAGTATATATCAATGTTAATTATTATTATTATACTCATTCAAGCACTAGACGCAAAATGAACTGAATATTGAAAACACAAAATAAGGATGAAAGCGCATGGATTATGGATTGGGCGGGTAATCCATTACTCATTGACAGACAACGCACACAGCCCCGGATTTCCGCCGAGGCATACATGGCCCTACCCACCCAGCTGCCGGCAGGCGGACAAGGCCTGGTTAACCACGTAGCAAGTGTAACAAATGGTACAGGCCCCGCGCTCATATCATGGTACCTAAGCCACCCGTAAGTCCAAAGGAATATTATCTATCAATGGTCAAAAGGAACGCACAATATTATCAAGTCTCGTCGCTCGCTCGCATCTTAGTTACTCTTCATTCTTCAACTTCCTTGCATAATTCGACATGTAACTCCTGTTACTGTATGAATAGTCAAAATATAAATAGGTTTATTTAGCACCTCGTATAGGTCCTAACCTATACATCATCATCATCATCATCTGCCTAGCCTTTTCCCAACTATGTTGGGGTCGGCTTCCAGTCTAACCGGATGCAGATGAATACCAGTATTTTACATGGAGCAACTGCCTATCTGACCTCCACAACCCAGTTACTGGGTAACACGATATCCCTTGGTAAGACTGGTTGTCAGACTTTTGGGCTTCTGACGACCCGTAACAACTGTCAAAGATCTACAAATGACAACCGGGACCAACGGCTTAACGTGTTTTCCGAGGCACGGAGGAAACTTGATATGAAAAGATGGTCACCCATCCACGGACCAACCGCGGCAAGCGTAGCTTAACCTGATCGATCGACCCGTGCGGCAGTTATTTTGCTAAAGAAACCTATTTCTTTACCTCCTAATTTTGCTTCGGGATGGGGGGCTTCAAATAAGAAGTGCCTAGGGGCCCTGGGTCTCTAAGTGCGGGCCTGATTAAGCACAGTGTAAACAGCTGGGTCTAGAAGCAAGACATTTTGCACAACAGTTCCTTATATAACAAAGGTGAGCAGTAAGAAAGCACTTTAAAACTAACATTAACAACATTTTACTTTACTGTAGAATACATAATTTAAATTACGGTAATACTTACATTACTTAACAATTCTTCACAACACCAATAATTCTCGTATTTATCTCGTCTGCTAGACGTTGATATGTCATTGCAGAAATCCAGCAGAATATCAGCGTCAGAATATCAGTATATTTGCCTGACGCATGCTGCTGCATTTTAAAAGAATAACCGTGAAGTTTCTTGCCGGCTCTTCTCCATATGAAACGACCAATTGGAACCGTGCACCTAGCTTCTGACGTTTCATAAGTGCCCATGTAGGTTTATGTGAAATAAAATATTTTGATTTTTGAATTTTTGAGCTGGACTCCCATTGGGTGCAACCCATAGACATAGAGAATGGACTCTGCGTTCCGTATTCAGTTGCGCTTGCGCCGTGAATACGGACCGAAAAGTACGAGAGAGACAAAGCGAATGTGCGGCCAATAGTTGTTTCTTTCTAGAGTTCTGATTGGTCCAATAATGTTTTGACGTTAATGTATATACATACTTTCATGATTGTAAAATATCAGTATAATTATAATTACTCTTTGTAATCGATGTATTTATTCATAATTAGTCAATCAAATAAAGCTATCAAGAAATTAAATTCTGTTGACCATAAGTGAACTAGTCACTGTTACACGTATTACGATCAAAGAATGCACCGGTTCTTAATTAAAGATCAATAATAATTATTACCAGAGTGCAAGTACCTCAGGTGAACTTTAAAACTTTTCTGTTTGTTTAATTATACGAGCCAGGATTAAAATGATAAGCTACAGGTTATACATATTGTGGCTATTTTAATGCTACTGGATTAATTGTATCATGTTGAAGCGATCGTACAAAATAGTACCTCAATTAATACTTCTGTCAGCACATTGAAGTGATGATCTAAATAAGTTCGCCAAAGTTCTTTGAACAGGATTGTACGGTAACTTGAATTTGAGGCATTCATTATTTTTTTAACTGATTACGGATTAGAAAGAGGATAGTAGATAGAATACTCTTTATTATGTAGGTACACCATATGAATTACAGATATAAAACTAGAAATTTTACATAGGGTGACACTATGGGCGATCTTATCACAAAAAAACCGGCCAAGTGCGTGTCGGACCACGCACAATGAAGGGTTCCGTAGTTGCGATGAATTTATCCCAAAAACAAACTTAACATTGTAGTTGAAAAACATGTTCAACATACATCGATATACGTTACGGTCAATTCTCCAACTGAAAATGTAAGTTGGTAGACTACTACTCGGTAACTTGTAAAGCCTACTTAGCAGTGATAGTTTTCCTTTTAATTTCGAAATTATTTTTTTCACATATCCAAAAACAACCATTTAGATGGGGGGGGGGGGGGGGGCTTGACTCTAACAAAAAAAATTGCACCTTAAAGCTAATATTACGCAAACAGATCCCTTAATCGAAAAATGGTTTTTACAGACCCGCAATATTTTGAATGGTCTATTCAACGATACCTCACATCATTGGATAGACGAAAAAAATATATCATCCCCATTTTACGTGCAAGAGAGG
The DNA here is from genome assembly GCA_963921375.1 of Tiliacea citrago. Taxonomy (NCBI): domain Eukaryota; kingdom Metazoa; phylum Arthropoda; class Insecta; order Lepidoptera; family Noctuidae; genus Tiliacea; species Tiliacea citrago. The sequence goes on along the minus strand of OY992794.1, from coordinate 3,630,250 downwards.
TACCTACCATTATCAAAAAAACAGATTTTATTTTACCACTTTGTTGGCGTGATTTATATGTATACCCATGCCAAATTACAGCTTTCTAGTACTAATAGTATCTGGGCTTAGCTGGGGACAGACAGACAGACGGACATGGCGAAACTATAAGGGTTCCTTGTTGACTACGGAACCCTAAAAACGATCTTTAAAAAACCTTTGGGTGGATTTAAAGGGAGAAGGAGAGACAATACTGCAGGTAGTCTGTGTCGTGTACAATTTACATATACAATAAATACAATACTCAATACTCAATACTCAATACTTTATTGCATTCCATAATGTGTACATAATATAACAGTTGGTATGTTAAACATAGAATCAATTATGGGCACAGCAAAGTTAATTTTTAATACATAAAGCATTCACTTATAATTATACAGGGTAGAAGGGACATCGACACGAAACCTGTTACCATGGATTCAGTACACAGTCTCGATCCTGTGGGAATATTGGGATAAAAAGCCTGTCTTAATCCAGGGTGTCAGCTACGTCCATACAAAATTTTATCAAAATTAGTCCAGCCGTTTGAGCGTGAAGAAGTAACAAAAATACACACACACACACACACTCACAAACTTTCGCCTTTATAATATTAGTGTGATGAGATGATTGTAATGATGATGTTTAAGGAGAGAGGAAGAGTTTTTTACCATAATTTTAAAATTGGACAAAGATTGAGCCGCGCATAATGACCTCATTTTACGAATGTTAATCAGTACCTACCAACTTCCTAGTTCCCTCGATTTATGTTCTGGTGGCTTTACAACGGATCACCAAAGGACAAAGGTTTATAGGTTCAAAAGCTGATCAAAACTAATGTGACTTATCCAGATTTACATACATATAATAAACTCACGCCTTCTCTCCATGGGGTTAGGCAGAAATTACAGAACGCCTCCTGCTACGCTCCTTACATACTCCTTTTGCTTCGTTTACGTTCATACATCTGTCATACACGCACGCCGGTTGCGAGTACTACGCATCTGACCTTTCTGATCCAGATTTCACTTTAATTATTGTCTTCATATGGTATACGGTAAAGGAAAACATCATAAACAGTGATCTCATTCATCGTGATGACAATGCTCATTTCTTTTCTCTATGAGAAGACGCATTTTTACTATGACAATACAGCGAGAAATATTATAAGTAATTTTAATGTCATCTTTTAATTAATCATTAGCATGCATGTGTACTTTGCACCGCTAGCCACCTGTCCTAGGGTCGTGTATACGCGCAATCATTTTAATCTGTACACCTAGCGACTAGGGACACATGCGACAAATGGCGAATGGGTGATGCACCTGGTGAGTATAAAAACCTCTTTGTGTGTCAGTCTAATCTAATCATTATAAAAAAAATATTGTCAGCCAGGTGGTGTCGCTAGCTGCTGTTCTCTGATTTGGAAAAATATACGGAGATGAGAGGTACCTGCTGCTGATGATTTCCTAGTCGTATTAAGTTCTAAATGATCTTTATCATAGATATTCCATTGTTTACATCTTTAATATATTAAGGAATGAGAGGTAAAGCTTCTTTTAGGTTCAAAAATAAATCTCACACACCAACCAGTTGAATCGAACACGCGACCCGAAGCGCATAAGTCAAAAGTTCAGCCACAGCACCATTCGTACCAACCATTGCACTACTATCCTTTACTTCTCCGCCATAGCCTATAATCGTGATGTCATATTAGTATAGGGGGCGAGCCCATCCTAAATAGGATTGTATATCATAAAGTGGACAAACATCCCGAAGAGATTCTTCGCTTATCTTACGAGCCCATTATTTGTTCGAGGGGTGAGCGGAAGCATTGGGGTTCTGATATAAAGTTAACTCCTTGAAGTCTTGGTGTCCTGGTAGAAAGATATAAGGATTTGCGCAGTGGCTAAGTGATTAGCATCCATCACTAGTAAGTAGTCCGGTTTCGATTATATATTTTCATAGTGTAAATGACCAGAGAGTTGCCTGGTTTGAGGTTTGTGCATGAACAACTTTATGTAACCGCAGACCCGCAAACAACATCGTCCTTTAGAAAGAAATAAAGTAATTTGAATTCTAGATTAAAATATACTAATATGCGCATTAACGATGAACTTTTTTTTATGAGTTTGAGAACTACAAATAAATATGTTTTATCAGCAACTATAGGCGTCCGAGCAGAGATCATCGTATGAACCCAAAATACGTTCCATTTGGCAAGTTATTTCAAAAATTTGTAATCCAATTCAGTCTTATTATATCAGTAGCAAATGGAAGGACCTGTATTGACTAAACCATTCACAATAATAACGTAATATGCTATGGAGCCTAAAGGCCTCAATAACGCATTATTAGTGAACTAGTCACACTGGCTGCGACAAATGCTAAGTCATTATGTGAGGCACTATGTGAGAAAAAGGAATGAATCAGCCGATTAGTAAACCTACAATAAATAGGTAAGAACTACCTTAGTTCATACGGGCAAACTCTATCAATCAAAGTCAGATATTATGACGTTTTAATGCCAACATGATTCCAGTGCAAGAGAGAGATGGATCTATACATGACCGCTAGCACCGTCCCTTTTTCGGTCTGAAATCATAATAGCATTAATTATACTTCATAATACGGCCCCAGATCAGTTATTCAAGTAGGCCACTATCAGAGATTGAAGGCGTCAGTCGGCGTTACAAGAAAATTTAATTGATTCTAGGTTTCAAAAAGTTCCGTATGGAGAAGATTGACTAAGAAACTCCATAGTTACTTTTAAAATGTTAACATTTTGTGTTCATTAATCTATACATTGTATATAACAAAAACGCTAGCGCGCGCGCGAGGAGCTCGTGGCTAAATAATAACTGCCGCACGGGTCGATCGATCAGGTTAAGCTACGCTTGCCGCGGTTGGTCCGTGGATGGGTGACCATCTTTTCATACCAAGATTCCGCTGTGCCTCGGAAAGCACGTTAAGCTGAAGGTCCCGGCTGTCATTTATAGATCTTTGTCAGTTGTTACGGGTCGTCAGAAGCCCAAAAGTCTGACAACCAGTCTTACTAAGGGATATCGTGTTACTGTTACCCAGTAACTGGGTTGTGGAGCTCAGACAGGTAGTCGCTCCATGTAAAATACTAGTATTCAGCTGCATCCGGTTAGACTGGAAGCCGACCCCAACATAGTTGGAAAAAGGCTCGGCAGATGATGATATAACAAAAACGTAGCGCAATCAAAACTGTACATTTAATATTTTCAGGGAACAATTTCTAATGCCGAAAATATCGTTTTAGGGTTCCGTAGTCAACAAATAACCCTTACAGTTTCGCCATGACCATCTGTCTGTCCGCGGCTTAGCTCAGTACGCTTTTTAAGAGTCTTGCCCACCAACTTCACATGTAATGAAACTATGTAAGTGCTGTGCACATCTTTAAGTGACAAGTTCGCTGTAGTAATTATAAAATTATATTAAGTTCTCTGTTAATGTTTTTCTGAATTAGTCGTTGGAGTGCCATAATAAATAAATGTTTTTGGTGGATCTCAATTTCTCAACACTCTCACACTTGCTCAAATTGTTACAGAATTGACGAGGGGAGAGGTTCAGACTTCTACTATTCAAGTATATAGCATGACCCACGGTAACAGTAAAAAAATCCAAACAACTTTCAAACAAAACAAACGAACCGGCAAAATCCCTAACGTTCTTAGGTACCTACATAATTATATCTCCTCAGGGCACAATCTACCAACAGACACAAAACAACAAATACAGCCTACCTTTAAGCGAAGTAAAAGTATTCGTATCGAATGCAGACGGGGGACGCGCGTTGACACCCGCTGCACCGCACGCGGCTGTCGGCCCGTCCAAGGCTTTCGATCAGGCCGCTGAACCCCGTCCGTTAATTGTGGCGCTATTATTATCCTCCATTGGGCCTCTGACTATTAATACGCCGTATTTACTGTTATTTGTGCCTGTTTTATAATTATGTGAGGGTTAGTTCAGGTCCTCGCCATTCACATTAAAATCTTTGGGATTGTTTGGGTCTAGTTTTTGTGTACAACTATTTACTTGAAGGACGACGGAGCAAGTGCATATCTTGAATTTGCCGTTGTTAACTCGCTTTAGTTGATCTTGACAGGTATGAAATTACTAACTATTGAGATAGTTTAATAAGCCCAAGCTAGCAAAATTGTTCAATAAAGAATATGTCGCGATTTAATTGAATAAAACTTCTTGTCTATTTCAATTTCATCAGTTCCTCCTGTGTTAATAAATCTTTTTGATCTCCGCTTGGAAGTCTCCTCTAAGCTGTTTTAGTATATTTTATTTATAATGTACTAGCTTCTGCCCGCGACTTCGTCCGCGTAAATTTTATTTTCCCCCGTCCCACCGCATCGCATCGCATCGCCCGCCCGCGCTATTAGATTGCTTTCGTTTAGCGTTCTTTCTGACTTTTTTTCCTTTTTGCTTGACTCCTAAGGCGTGATGGCTTATAATCAATATATCTATGAAAACATCATGTACGTTAGGAAAAATCTACATCTTTTTAGTAAAAGAGGCGAAAGACACAATTATAGGACTAGAAATAGGGACCAATTAGTTGAACCAGGTTTCAGGCTGGCTAAAGTAGACTCATCTTTCATGGGGGTTAAAATGTTACAATAAAATACCTCCGCACGTAATTTAACTGAATGAAACAAAATTTAAATCGCACACTATGCAGCCAGGCTTATTATAAGTTGGGCGATTACATCGCTGATAAAAATGCTTGGCTCAACGCTGGTCCTGCTCCACAAGGGCGCAAAAACTTAATTGATTAGCATTTGGAAATAGGTACTGTTGGAGCTGCTGAAGATTTCAAAAACTGTCTTGGCATTGTATAAATTCAATCTATTAGTATTATATAATTGATAAATAATAATATATAATATACCTACTACTTTGGAATGGGCAACTATCTTCATCTTTATGACTGACAATTCAAAAGTGCCTATAATTGGTTTATTTGAAATAAATGCTTTGAGTTTGAATCTTCCGCAAGAATTGGGCTATAAAATGCAAAATTCGTCAAATCCGACTGGTGGTAGTTCCAGAGATTAGCGGGGACAAAGTTCAAACAAACAAACTCGTAAGCTTTGGTTATACTAATATATTATAGATAGAATAGACTATGGAAAATTATTTTGATAATAAATAAGAACGTAAACATACAATTAATTAACTTGATTGATGGAGTCTTTTCACCAAATTCACTGTAGGTAACCGACACAATATTGTGATAATTGTGCCAACCTATTTATTGTTCTAATTCACCGTGACTGCCAAAGCCACAGGGACTAAAATCATTAATATACTCTTCCATAGTACCTAACGCCATGGGGAAAGCAGGGGTGCGCCAGAGTCCTCGACCTCGATCCAACCCTCCGTGACCCCATACAGCGACCAGGGCACCATGAAACGAGAGTAATACAATTAAACACCTACATTACTAAGGGACTTACCTGTATCTTCCGTAGTGACTTACGGGGTGGTATAGTATCAGATTATTGTGACAAATTTTATTACTAGTGGGAAAATTGACGAAAATTGAGTAGGTAATACAAAGAAAAATGCCAGGAGTCAATCAGAGTTTGATCAATGCTAGTGTCCCCCAGAAGTTCCTGCTCAACATACCCTTAATAGGGTACTGACGGAATCTCTCTTCTCTTTTTTTGTGGATTTGGATGCGGTTTTGACTGTCTTTAAAATTAATCCTTGAGGAATTTTTAGAACTAACAATACCTACATTGTGCTCTAAATAAAACAATAATTGTGATACATGTAGTTATTTATATTTAATTGCACGAGCGAAGCCGAGGTGGCTAACTGGTGTTCTGGAGTACCTACCTAAATTAAATATACCTACGTACAATTAAATTACTTGCATGGTTTGAACTTTATAGTATTCTCTGGATTAAAGCCAAAACATATTTCATCGTTCGTAACTGCATTCGAAAAAGCTAAAGAACTTGGTTTTGACTTTGCCAATGAACAGTACAAAAGTAGAGACTTTCAGGCAAACAGCTGAAACCCGAAACACTCAATATTAGAGCTTTAGCTTCGCACCTGAACGAAGAAACCATCTTTATTAGATATAAGAGAAATTAATGCGCTAAATTAAACATTTAACATCTCTTTATTATGCCCCAATGGTCTAATAGCCACAAGTGCGGCTACAAAGTGTAGGTTCCTGATGGGTGCTCGTAATAAATAAAATCCGATAGTTATCACTAAAGATGATTCATAATTTTTTCTTCCGTCTTTTAGAGTAACACAGTGGTGTTAAAGAAAAAATTATGAAAACTATGATGAACTTGAAGACTGCTTCAAGTTCCACTTTCATCGCATCCACTGAAAGGTACATTCGAGCAGTTTATTTCATAAAGTACAAGCATCCTTATTATACCCTCCTTATCAAATCAAATACAATTAACAGTGTAATAAAATACCCATTAACTTATAGATCGATAAAACCCGAAAGCCGAAAACAATTTTGGCTGCGACAATACATCATTAAAAGGGATAAAAGGACGCATATTAACTGGTGTATTAACCTAAATAGAATAAACAATAAACATAAAAGGGGGGAAACAATATATCAACAAAATTATTAAAGAATTGCAGGCCTTGCTTGCTGTTCGTTGTTGTGCGCCGATCAACTAGAAAGAGTAAAATTCAACCCACGATCTCCCGTACGCGGCAATACACCTACATTTTAGCTATTGTGCCGAAGTCATCAGTCTTTCAGTCGTAATCATTCAGTCCTACCTTTTCCCAATTATTTTAACTGTATGCAGCTCAAAGTTGTTATGTACTTATTTTCAATTCAGCGACAGTCATCTGACCTCCGAAGTTTAATATTAAAAGCCTACAAATTATGTATCCACCTATAATCGACAGGTAACTTGAAACGGCTTTAAAATCGTTGCTAAATACAGAGTAGATGCAAAAACAATACAGCACCTTTCAAATTTTAAGACGCGAAGTAGAGCTTAATTATTAATTTGATTGACTTGAACGTATTATTATATGTTCTGTACATATCAGTGAGAACATAATGTAACTGAGAAACTCTTAAAATAAAGAACGTTATCTATTCCAGTCGATTGAAAGCTCGATCTCTTGCGTGGTTCTAGTCTCCTGGTAACAAGGGTGCCGGCTATGGGGGAACGTGACCTAGTTATGTGAAGGGTGCTCCTCTAACGGTGTGCACCATCGATCCATGGGGGACCTGCTGCTACCGTATAGCTATGGAAAAGGTTCTACTCATTGCTTAGAATAAATTGCGATGAAGAACGACAAAAGTTTTTGATACCTACCTACATAAATTAAATCCATTTAACTCGCTGTGATGATTAGGTAAACATACCTACTCACTCATCAATAATAACAAGTTAAAAAGTTTTACGTTACGTAAAAGTAAAAAAATATAACGAGTCATTAAAAAGTCCAGTATAGAAACACTAAACACACGTCCCCAACACTAATTACGATAACTTACCAATAATTAGACCACAACAACCTTTCCCCTTTCCATTGTCCTCACCGTATTCTTTAGCTAATTACAGAAAAGTGCAGCAGGTGGTCGAACAAAAGTTAGTGCAACAGCCACATAATAATGTGGCTGGACAACTTCAGCACAAACACGTACGAGTATATCGCTCTTGTCAGACTTATTGCGTGGTGCATAGGTCGTAGACCCTACTGAGTCACATTCGAACGACAAGCTTCTAGAATCATCATGGACACAATACGAGGAATTTTAGGTACCTATTAGTAATCGGGGTTCCCTACTTGAAATCGAATGACGTGAGATCGAATAACACTTGCTCGAAAACGTTAACTCGATAGTACTTGAAATCGATAAATTATGAGCGCGACAGTTCACTATCATTAAATTGTCTTCAAATAAAAATCCTTAAAACTATTCTGTAAATCGATTAGATGGTCGTTCGACAAATTCTGTTCTAAGAAATGCTGGCCTTCGCGCTGTCGATGATTCGAGCTTATAGTTATTCGAGATTTTGATGCATTGAGTTAGTGAACTGCCGCGCTCATAATTTATCGATTTCAAGTACTATCGAGTTAACGTTTTCGAGCAAGTGTTATTCGGTCTCACGTCATTCGATTTCAAGTAGGGAACCCCCTTCAACTAAGCGAACCTATTGTTAACGATGAAATTCTTAGCAAGATTCCAACCTGCTGCCGCCTACAGGTAGTACATAGCAAACCTAATTATTCATGAGGTACTTTATTCTACCCTTTTAAAATAAGTAAAATATTAACCTAAACCTAACACGTGATTATGTGATTACTGATTACATTGATTTATCCTAAGGTCGTTCGCGCATTTTAAGAATGTCTTCTCTTTTTGATAACATATTCCCATGGCCGTATATGGGAGCTAGAATCAACAATTACCTTTTTTCGAAACCCAAATAAAACGACAAGAGAACAACAGGCGGCCAAAAAACTCAAAGTTACCCACGTGTGACGCGGAGACGAAGCACCCACAGCTGGCGAAGATTGAACCTTTCAATCTGAGCAGCTGGCGTGGCCCTTATTATCCTAGATACCGCCTTAAGGAATCCTTGTCCTGCCAGTCAACGGCAACAAAGCCTTTATATCCACACATATGCGGCCGTCAGCTGCCGGGACAGCTTGCGCCATAAAAAATAGGCCAATAACTCCGATGGCGAAAAAAAACTTAAAGAAATGTTAAAGATGGCGGCAGGTGCGGTGTCAGCTGCGCGCACGCACCTTTGTAATAATTGCATTGCGCCCGCGTTCGTTTTGTTTACCTCGCCGCACCACATCAGTTTTGTATCGTTTTGTGTCGGCCGCGTTCGCGTGTGATCGAGGATTTAAATTAAATATAAGAAGCGATAAAATATAGGTGTATGCTGTTATAAGTTATGACTGTGATATCTTATGGTCGTGTTAAACGTTCGTTTACATTAGACGATAAGAAACAGCTGTTAACTTTTATTACACCAAGCGATGACTGTGACTAACGTGGTGAAATAGTCATTCTAGTACCTTATAATCTAGTCAGTTCAAGAATATGTTGAGGCATTCAGGGGGTCTACTCCGAACATAAATCCGAAGTATCGGCCGAATGTTCGGTTGTTTCTTTACTACGGCTAACTATCGCTGACTACGGCAAAAAAATAAAAAATAAAGACAGTTGAAGAGATAAGCCAAAAGTCAAAACTGTGATTTGAAGTCGGGTAAGGACTCAAAGTCAAAAAAGGAAACTTTGGAAGTTATAAAAAAGCATTCGGCCGATACTTCGGTTTAGCGCTTCGGAGTAGACCCCCAGGGCTCTGACTCGTCGGTATCGAAAGGTGTATTCACTCTTGATATTACACAGAACATTTCGCGTCTCTTTTTTTATTGTGTTGGGCTGGTGGAAAGCGATGGATGAAGCCCAGAAGATGCCTGTTCACTCTTGCTTTTCCTCATTGCATCTTACAAGTCGCACATGAGTGGAACCGCCGTTACGATACAGATGCATCAATGGTTACCCCAAATGTAGTGTTCCACCGTATGCTGTTTATCAAGAGAGTTAAATGAGCCATAGTAACAGTTGTTACATTATGTTACCGTCACGCTGGTAACCACTTAAGTGCGCGGCAAGGTTGTACTTACCTACTTGAATACGATGCACGTAGTGGTGGATTTTTGACAGGGTATTTTGAACATAATTATTGATTATTAAATTAATGCCCGAGCGTTCCAGCATTCTTAAAACAGCAATTATTATGCATTTCAATAATATTTCCCATTTGCAAATCGAACTTAGACCATTGACTCCGCAGCTGCTTTTTCAATCGAGGAGCGATGAGATCAGGTCCTTGACTTATCAAGCAAGCAATATATCTATATACTTACAAACATGTACCTACCTATGTACATAATAACATGCTTGTTCCACGAATAAAATATGGCAGCCGACTACTATAAAGATGTTTACACTAATAAATCCCATTCATGCACTCCCCGTTGAGTGAAGAATGCCAACCTAATAAACATCTTGAAGGCTCCATGTTTAACAACATTACAGTCTGATGCAGGCCGGAACGAATACCTATTATTTCATTTTTGAAGTGGAAACTTCTTTAAGGCTCCCGCAGATGGACAGACGCGATGCGATGGCGCGACGCGATTAGTAAAACAATTTTTAAGAAAACTTCATGGAAATTCTACTAGAATTTGAAAAAAGTTTTACTACAATCGCATCGCACCGTCGTGTTGCCGGGGTGTCTGCGGGAGCCTTTAGGCGTGATGAGCGATTTTTAGTAGGGGAAAATCTTATGGGTTCTCGTCACCAACATGGCCGCGCCGACATGCTGTAATAGCAGTAATTAAGTGAAGTTAAATTGACCACACGAAAAGTTTAATTTGAGTATACTGTGCATTTTTAGATAATCATTATTTTATTGAAGTGAAAACTTCTTTAAGCGCGACAGCGATATGTTTTTTAATATATAGTGCACATAATAACTATGAGTGCTTTTTAGCAGTAACTGGATTTGGTAGTAGATATAGTATATTTTCTAGTTGCAGCTGCGCCTTGATATTCGTATAAATGAACAATAGATCGAAAGTTTTCTTCAGGCGTTTATTATAATGAACTGTTCTACCATCTTTGCATTATTCGTTCAACAGCGAAAGAATGGTGTATTTTCAATAAATATATTTTAGGCGTTCGCTATCCTTGCCGATTAAATTACTAAAGCAAGCAGTTGTCCGTTTATATATTTTAAATACTTTAATTACAAGCTTTTATTACCTATCTAATAAAGATGTAAGATTAATGGAGCTCTTGGCTAGTACATTATTTAATTACCTGCACCTGTTTAGATCCGCATGTGCTGGAAATATGTTATCTAATTCAAATAGCAAGACGTTAAAAGGAAAATATGAAGCAATACTTTTACACCAATTGCTGAAAATCTCTTGTAGGTAAACATAAGGCACCTATTTCACCGCCCGGGATTAACGAACGAGAAGCGAGTAGAGCTAGCAACTAAAAACGAGTTGGCGACCAGCGAGTGCGCGACGGCAACGAGCGATTATTCGCTGGTGTAGGTACCAAGCGTGAATCTCTCAGCGACCATTCTGCCCGCTAAGCGAGCGTCGCTGAGCGAGTACTGTCTTTGATAGTTCAGTACCCCAAGTGTAAATTTGCAAGAGAGTAAACGTAACTAGCGCGTTTGCGTTAAGAGCATTAATAGCATTATGATCTATCGGTCAAATTTTAACGCAAACGAAATAGTTACGTTTGTTCTCTTGCAAACTTACACTTGGGGTACTGGTTACTGCGAGTACTGCGACAAACAAACGAGTACTCGGCAAGGGCGGTGCGGGACAGGTGCCTTAGCGTACCTGAAATACAGAGTACTATACTTACCAAACTGATACACTTCTAATTACTCACCCTAATCTAATGCTCCCATCTCAAAAGGACGATGTTCCAAATTACACCACAACGAATAAATCATCCGGGGTTTACTAGCCGCCTGCTTGGCGCCCGCGCACGTGTCTGCGCATCTGCTCTCCTGGTACCTACTTTATAATTAATCTACCTGTGTTACCTGCTGAACCCCTCCCCATGATACGCGCATCAATTTGGAGTTTTAGATCATTTATTTATTAATAGAAGCGATATTTTATTGAATAACCGACCTATTTATTTCCTTACTATGCACACTATACTATTTCCTTGCATGTCTACCGGTTTTCTAACAATGTTTGAATATAATGATTTTTTTTTTAACATTTTGATCTGTATTCAATGATTAAAAAAAAAAAACCGTCCAAGTGCGTGTCCGACCACGCACAATGAAGGGTTCCGTAGTTGGGATAAACTTATCCCGAAAACCAACTTAATATTGTAGTTGAAAAACATATTCTCCCATACATCGTTATACGTCACGGTCAATTCTCCAACTGCAAATGTAAGTTGGTCGACCATTATTCAGCTTGTAAAGCCTACTTAGCTGCGACAGTTTTCCTTTTAATTTCGTTATAATTATATACTACTGCCATGAATTTCTTCACAAATCCAAAAACAACCATTTAGCTGGCGGGGGGACACTTGACTCTAACAAAAATTTGCACTTCAGAGCTTAAGATTACTCAAACGGATACCGGAATCGAAAAATAGTCTTCACAGACCCTCAATATTTTTGAAAGGCCTATCCAATGACCCTACACGCCTACATCATGGGATAGACGAGAAAAAAAACACTGTCGGCTGTATTAATATGTATACCCATGCCAAATTACAGCTTTCTAGTCTCTGACGTGTACGTTACCCCAGCAGGAAAGTGTCTCCTAGAGTTATATGAGTGGAACATTTAATTGGTGCCTTAGCTGCTGTAAATGTGCCCCAACATAAAAAATGTGTGCCCCCTGTCGTTTTGGAAAAAAACGGAAAAAACGATTCCTGCTGGGGTAACGTTTTTCTAGCAGGAAAATTCTAAACGAATGATAGGAGAGAGAAAAATTGTGCATGGCCACATAGCTTATATGTGTGCCAAAATGTGCCCCCAAAAATAAAATCTGTGCCCCTTCAGGTTTTCGAGATATTGCATTTCCTGCTGGAGTAACGTTTTGCAGAATCGTATATCTCTAAACCATTGCATGTGCTCCTGTAGAATAAACATACACGAGTAGCTCTTAATGTGTGCCCCTTAGTGCCCCAATTAGATTTAAGAAAATATTTGTAGTTTTCAAGTTATCGCGGTTTTATGTAAACCCGAAAAAACATCGCAGCGCCTAAATGAGAGAAGGTATAAGTTCGCTGAAAATTGTATTTCGCTGAAAACTAACAATACTAACCTATTTACCTGAGCACTATTGTTGCTAACACCAAAATTATAAGAAAATTATGGACCTTAGTCTGAAACAAAGTTTTATTTTAAAATAAAAAGAATAGAAAAATACAGACCAATTGAGAACCTCCTCTTTTTTAAAGAAGTCGGTTAAAAAGTTCGACGAGTGCTTTGAAAACCTATGTTCGATTCCCAACAATTGAGATTGTTGTGCTTCCTTTTTTACATTTTGTAAAATTATTTTATGATATTTCGAACGAGAACGTACACAGAACAACACTTTAGGCCTCCTTTCATTTTTGTTTATAATAAAAATAAATATCTATGTGAGGTGACTGTTAAAATCCCGTGTTTACAATCTACTGTTAAATTATCTAACTGATAACTGTTCATCAGGAATAATCTGTACGAATGCATCAGTCAGTGCATCAGTGTTGTGCCAATAGGTAGTAGGTATATGCAGAAACGCAGGTTCATTGATTTACTAAAAACGAAAAACGTCGCAAACAACGGGAAATTCCTACTGAAGTCTGCGGGTGTCAAGCTGCTTCTCACCCCGCGTCACCAGTCCTGAATCTTTTCAAATTTTGGCTGCTGAAACCAAAACTACGAACGTAGTACACAGGAAAGTTTTATACAAATGTGGCCGATATTTTAGTACATTACGCCATCCACGCGAACGAAGTCGCGGGCAGAAGCTAGTTGTGAATATTTTGTCAAAAACATCTCAATAGAGACCGCTTTAGTTGATATTATTGTGTTCGTGGGCGAATAAGAAGTCCTATGTAAACGATCTATTGGATATTTGGGTCTTTACATCCGACACAAAAAGAGGGTTCGATTCAAGGACAAGCTGTTATAATGATGAGACTAGAGATAAACGAATTTGACTGTACATGTGTGCCGTAACTGCCATTTATTTTATTGTTTTTCTTACTAATACACACCCACCTACCCAACCTTAAAAAAGTCCATACAAAGGAGATGTCCGCTTTTTGTATGGGCGTTGGTTTTTTTTTTCCGAGAAAAATCTAACCAGCGTCAAACTACACCTAAATAAAAGCGACAAAAATATGGAATTTGTAACCACTGAAATAATATTTTTAGACCCCTCCATTTAAGAGAAAAGTTATAAAATATTTAATCTTTTTCATATATTTTATTTGTTGATGGCAACCCAAATAAAATCTAAAATATAATCCCTTTCAATTCTAAAAGGTTAGACTAAACATTTTTGACCGAAAATATCCCATTTCATCTTATTTCTTATTGTTTACATTGTCATAGTCATCAATCAAATATTTAAAGACAGTAATAACAGTGCTATGTGTCAATTTTGACAAGTTTCCTTTTTGTTTAGGGTGTGTTCACTTTAGTGTACTAGTTAGAAAGGTTTGTTCGTTTTAGGAGTAAATTCACACTAAAATAAAAAAAACGATTTTTCTCAAAAATGGAAGCCTTTAAAAATGTATGTTATAGTTAGAACCACTAGCTTTTGGGTTGTCTATCCAAATATATTTAACTGATCCTGGTTAGAATTATTGAATAATAAAAAACCATTTTTGGACTTGTCCTTTAACTATAGAAATAAATAAAATTTAAGTGTCTGTTTGTTTGTCAAAATAACAGCTTTTTATTAAAAGCTTAAAGTTTATACGGTACGTACATAAACAAAAAAAACATTTTTTTTAGTCTTTCTGTTTGTTCCGGCTAATCTCCGAAACAGTTGGCCCGATTTTGACGGGATTTTCACTGTTTTATTTTAGAAAAAGCCACGCGGGCGGAGCCGGGGGCAGCAGCTAGTAAATAATAAATTAGTATAAATGCGAAAGCAACGTTGTCTGTGTATCTGTTACCTTTTCACGCGTCAATGGCTAAACGGATTCCAGTGAAATTTGGCGCACAGGACCTGACTTTGGACATAGAATACTTCTTATCGCGGAAGTACGTTCCCGTGGAATAATTTCCAAGGTACACGCGGGCAAGACACGGGCAAAAGCTACTAAATTAATGGACATAAATCTTTATGCCAATATTCCCCGAAGGGTTAGGCAGTGGTGTACCTGTAGGTACACCACTGCCACGCAAATTTCGCCAGGTATGTTTAATTCCCATGTAATAGCGGACAAGCCTATGGCTAATAAATTAATAAATAGACTGATATAACCAAAAACTTGTTATATCATGGATGAAGAGATACAATCACAAGTTCGAATCATTACTGTATAACCAAAGCTGAACAATATGTAGCAAAAGTACCATTCCAAAGCATAATAACAACACCGAAATCAATATACTTGTATTTATTTTCAAACTTTACATTAAAATTTAATGTTATTTTTAAACATTTACATTCCTTAGTAATTTTAACGTTTTTACAAACCTCTAAGACTGCCTTTATACATTATGTAACAAGTTTATAATTTGATATAGAACTTTGCAGAACTTAAACTTTAAATGGATACTATTTACTATAATGGAAAAGAAGAGATTACACTTAAAAATGTTTTTACAAAAGTTCTATTATACTAAGAGTTTATTGAAATAAATCTAGCAATGATAGTTAAGACCTATTACAAGAGCCACATGCAATAGTCAAAAGACTATGGACAATGAAATCTGCACACTAATTGCGTAACACACTATCTGAAAGATTTTGAAGGATATTGCTAATCCATTGCTTCATAAGTTCGAAAAATTTGTCTGCTCAACAACGTAAATAACGCAATGAATGTTGTTGACCTGTCAAAATGAAACCCATGGTTACTGATGGTGTGTTACGCCATTACCGCGCCGCTCTTAATTCATACATTAACATTGTGCTACCTCTTTAAATGGGTGAATAATGAAGTCGGTCAGTAGCTGACCCGTTGTACCCTATCGTAAGTGGCTTGTGTAATAGGAGCTTAACAGTACTGGGCGACATAACATTAATAAAAGACAGGTAAATGAATACTGTATATTTTATTTTATTGTTTGTCTACATTATGTGTATTTGAACTATTTTTATGTGGTATCCTAAGATAGAGTGAGGGTATTTATTTTAATTAACAATTTATTTATGACAATACTCAAAGTAGTTGTTTGAAATAAAAATAACTTCGCTAATTTACACAAAATTAATAAACATAAAATGTCCTTCATTAAAATAAATATCAATCAAACATGACTCGTCACTATTCCGATAACCCATTTAATATTTAATCAAATCGATACCTCAAAGTACAGTAAACAATTAATGCACTTATCGATATAAACGATCAACAATCCTAATGTGTTTTCACTTCAAACACCTGCCTGTGACATCGACCTACATAGCTCGCGCCTACACAAAGTTCCATATCAAATTAATTGTTTCCAACCGTAATTTACTTAAATCTGGCGTGTTCCGACCTAACTACTAATAAATATGAACCAGGTGGAAATAATTCATAAATTATGTGCCTTCCTTTTCAACTAAACCAAACAAAAGTTCACAGGGACACATAGATTTAGCATCACATACTAGTTTTACTAAACCACGTTCATCATCTAACCCTCTGAATGTTTAGGCCTAATCTACGAATAAGTGATGATTATACAAAAATACAATTTCAAATTTTATTAACTTAAGTATTATCACTTAAGAGATCAGTCTTAAGATCCAGATTGCCCGAATCCAAAATTTGAAATGCATATTTTGAGACACATGAATCACCAAGAGTCTAGGAGTATGTTAATGATTTCTACCTTATTTATTAAAATAATTAGGCATGATATAATTTAATACAGTATATTATAGGACAATCATCACGTATCTAGTTCGACTGAAGCGCCAGTTGGAACAAATTGGGTCGGCCTGGTGACACATCTGTCCAATCAACACTAATAGGTAACCTAAGTTGTATAGGAACATTGAGTATCGTGACCAGCTATTTAGTAATGTTGGTGCCTCGTCATGAGCTGTTCGTTTTACTTACATTCATAATTCCTATGGGGCACGGCCTCGAGTGTGGCAGCAGCTGGGCTGTCCGCACTGTGTACAGCGGTCGCGAGTCGCGCGGCACTCGAGCCCGTGGCCTGCCATTTACAAATATACTCAATAAACTCCAATTAAAGTCACACTTCAAAGATATAGTAGCCATTTCACTATTTAAAAATATATTCTCACAAAAACGTCTCACTCTATTATCAATGTAGAATTATTGATAACTCAAAGTCCACCAGGAATGTCCTGCCATGTGTGGATTACAAAAATATGAAGATAAACACGACATCTAAATATTCATTAGATCACATATTTTCACTCCATTTATTCATAATAAATCGTAGTATAAGATTGTCTATTGAAAACTCAGATAATTACACTATACCGTTTAGTCAGGATGTAAAACTTATGTGTTAGTAATTTAATGATATCTTCAATCCCATTGTTTAACTTTGTACACTTGAGCAAACCACGAACAGAACAGTAATTATACAGCACTCAGTCGAAAAAAAAGAAGGTATTATAATAATAAAATAATTTAATGTAGTCATTCGCTCACGAGCTCCACTATATCTCATATACGCGTCGCTCACACTGTACTGCCCACAAGGAACAAGTGTAAGTCTCATTTCATCTACGCTACAGAACTTCAAATCATACCACTCAATATATTTGACTATACATCTATTCTAACATTTGCATATACACTCACTAAATCCTCTGTAGGGATTACTTTCCCCAAAATAAAAAGCGGTTTATATAAAAAGGTTTTACCACTACAAAAAAAACCTCTCCAAAAGCAGAAAATAAAAATTATTATTCTTTAAAACACTCATTCATTATATACAAAAATATGTGCTTCCTCAATTCAAAGATTCTTGCATTGTCAACATACAGATGGAATATTTCTATATGTCTAAAGTATTTGGATTACTAGACGATTATAGAAACATGTAGTAAAGGGATCCCCTTATATCAATAAAACCCAATTTAAAATCACTTCATTTGGCGAAATATATATTCAGCTATTTATCTGAGTATTAAATATACTACAGCTTATAGGAAAGTTCTTAAACTTACATGCATATTTACAAAATTTACAAAACAAAAACCAATGCAATAAGAAAATTGCGTTTAACAAATATTAAATTGTTACTCAGGGAATTTTATACACAGTTGAAAAACTAAATATTTTGCAAACCATAACTTATTAGATTATCTTCACAGTAGCAAAATAATTTACTCTCGAGTTATAATATTTTTTAAATGTACAAGCTTGTCTCTATCATAGGACAGTGTTTTAATATAGCATGTGACATTTGAAAAAACATGACTGTGTCATCTAGTATGGAAATGTTACACTACACTGCAAATACAAATCAAAGGCACATAACTCGAATGGTATCAACTATATATTTTATACATAGATCTCATACAATGGTCGTATTCATGTGACACATTATGAAAAAATATCAATTTGACATAAATAAAAAAATAAACGATTCAACTTACTATCCAACAATGTCGTATCACGAGCACATCACATAACACTTCACCAACACAACCATTGCCGAGGCGAACGTCACTGTCTAGCAGAGTACCAGGGTGGCAGAGGGGCCGGGGAGGCCCTAGTCGAAGTCAATGTCCATGTTGTACTGGCGCTCGCGCTCCGTGGAGTTGAGCGACGACGTGGAGTTGGAGCTGGTGGAGTTGGTGTTGGAGCGCGACTGCGGCGCCCACACGCCGCCCGCCGTCACCGACGACGACGTGGACATGCTGCCCGACGAGCTGCCCGTGTCGCCCAGCGCCGCCCACGCGCCCGCGCCCGCCCCGCGCCGCGGCAGGCGCCGCACCAGCAGCTGCGTCAGCGACGCTGCAACCACATGCCATCAGCCTCTACGCGCCAGCTCGGGACTCACTCCTCACAAATACAGATACAGACACCTAACCAAGTACACTACTAAATAAGCAAGCTCCACCGAGCATACACATTCATAGGTATACATATATCGCTCAAAATAAAAACATACACCAGTGTACTTACTCATGAAATGGTATGTTGTTATTATGCGATTTTTGACACATGTATACCATCAACATCTTCATGAATGCGACAACTCAATAAAGCCTACATTTGGCGGTAATATACAAATGACACAGCACATAATTGCTTAAAGCAGCCGCAGTTAGTAAAAGATGCAAAAAGCTGTTACTAAAAGTGAATGTGGTCGGTAATATTATGTGCGCCGCGATGAAGTTGGCTGCTGAAAGTATATCAAATAGTTTCCAACTACTCGGAAGGTCTTATAGTATGCGATCAAAATAAGAATAGAAATAACCTTGACCAGATCCACTACACGCGAATAATAATGCACATTAATTTCCGACCGAAACTAGATTTTAAGCCGAAACCGTAACCGAATATCCGGTTCCTCTGCTAGTACAGTTAAGTAAATGTTACATATAGTGGCATTATTTTCTGAGACCCATCTATTTTTGTAGGTTTGTAACAAATAAATTGGATAAGGGCTGATTTTGCAATTATCCGCGTCCTTCAGTAAAAAACTATCAAAATATCAAAACGACGATTGAAAAATCAGGCTATGCTTAAATTACGACCTTAGCAAACATGCTACAGTTAGCATCAGTTTTCCAGAAGCTGGATACAGCGCCTGCACTCTTAATACCGTAATATTTTAGCAGCAGCAATGAGCGATTTATACGCTTTATATCTACGCCAAACCATTCAGCATCGTTAGAAAACACAATTTTCAAACCGTACGCAAACGGAACGAATCGCCAAAACGAGATGGAGCGTCGAAGTAAGCGGCTGAAACGTGTGATTATGGTATCGCGATTGAACGCATAATCACTACGACGCAACTGCTGTAGCCCTCAGAGCTCGTATCAATCTTCCGGAAAGCGAATATACTAAACAACCTACTCGCTGATACTAAAAAGCAGTATGTCTACTAAGAACCTAAATGACTACAATTTATAACTACCATTTTTTTTGTTTTTCACAAAAAGGGTGAAAACGGGACTCCATTACTAATTCTACGACGTCTGTATATGTGTCAGTCATTCTATATTCTATCAAAACCCACAGCTCACGAACGCCAATTTCGGTCGGGCACTTTTTGGCCGAAACCGAAACAGCGGCCAAACCCAGATTTTTGGCTGAAACCGAAAGCGAACCTTCAGTCGGACACACATACTATGTTTTTATCTCACCACTTAACTAGAACTTCACCTAACGTCTAACATTTCACAAGTCTCATGTAGTTTCTTTTTTTTTTAGTTGCCTCTTAGAATATGGAAAGCGTTAGGTGATTCGTATCCTTACTAGGATCGCATGAAGGTGCAGTGCAGTCTTACATAAGGACTCACGGTACTGGCTGGCGGAGGTGTCGGTGTTGGCGGCGGGTGCGCTGGTGCCGGTGGCGGGGGCGGCGGGGTCCACGGGGCCCGGCGGGGCCGGGGGCGCCTCCGGGGCCTCCTCGGGCAGCAGCGAGCGCCGGCAGATGGGACACGTCGCGTGCAACTGAAGCCACGGCGTGATGCAATTCGCGTGGAAGATGTGGTCGCACTCTAACCGAGATACCGACTCGCCTGGAATTTATAACACAATTAGAAATTTAATGACACTTTAGAAAATATTTAATTTAACTACCTTTTATCGCCCAACACGACTCCTGGATTTACCGAGCGTGTTCTTCCAACACAAATGAGTATTTTAGAGGATGTTTAAAGTAATACTATGATCTGGCGATATACCCGGTATATCGCCAGAGTATAGCAGGTATATCGCCAGATCATGATTATTGCGCTTCATCAAAAGTGTGTTAGCCAGGTGCAAATAATCATTTAGGATTATTAATTAGGTCTTAATGGCGAGCGACGGGCTCATCCATCGTTGAGAAATGATCACATAAGCAAGTAGGTACCAGAGAAAGAACTATGTAACTCACCAGTAGTAAAGTTCTCCCAGCCGACCGAACCATAATGTGTTTGCTGCGGCCTGGTGTTCAGTGACCAGTACTGACAGTATCAAGTATGCTACTAGGTTACCATACTTTGTAAGAGGTTTGACTAACCCTATTAAAGCCCACCATTACAGGTCAGGGCACAAATACCCTGGCAGTGGTTTGTCCTTAGTGAACCACACATACAAGGCAACTATGATTAGCAACAGGTGCAACTCACCAGTCGTGAAGTTCTCCCAGCATACTGAACAAGATGTGTTGGCCGCAGCCTGTTCTTCAGAGACTTGTACTGATGGCAATGCTGCTATCTGTTCTCGCGGTAAGGGCGGAGGCCCTGCGTTTTCTAGTTGACCTAGCAACTGTGTTACTACTGCGTCCAGACCTGGAATCAATACAT
Source organism: Tiliacea citrago (assembly GCA_963921375.1). Taxonomy (NCBI): domain Eukaryota; kingdom Metazoa; phylum Arthropoda; class Insecta; order Lepidoptera; family Noctuidae; genus Tiliacea; species Tiliacea citrago. Next base: position 3,609,004 of record OY992794.1, on the reverse strand, counting down.
TATTATATAATGCTTGAAAAAAAAAAAAGGTTGTAAAACAAACACCTACAGTCCAGTGAATGCGATTATCCGCCTTATTGATGGCGGCTAAAATGTGCTTATTATTTTGTCTATATACGAGGGCGGCACTGAAAATTTCGGGAATCAAGGAAGTGACACAACATTACCATTTAAAAATGTATTTATTGCTTTTCGAAGTATTCTCCGCGAAATTTGACACATTTTTCCATACGATGGAACCAATCATTGAAGCAACCATTTCATTCGGAAGTTGGGGTCTCCGAAATGGCCGTTTTGTAGGCGCCACAGCTTCTTCAGGTGATGAAAATCTCTGTCCACGCAATTTATTCTTTATTTTAGGGAAAGTATAGAAATCATTAGGGCTTAGGTCGGGGCTGTACGGCGGATGGTCTAATAATTCTAAGTTTTCTTGCTCTAAAAACTCTTTTGTTCTGTGCGCGGTGTGAGAATTCGCATTGTCGTGATGGAGGATGATGCGGCGGTTGCAGTTCTCTTTACGGAGTTCAGAAACGACCGGTGGCAAACAAATGCTAGCATACCATTCTGCATTAACCGTTCTTTGTCCCTCAAGAGGAATAGTCGTAACATGGCCGGTTTTGGAGACAAACGTGGCCACCATTTTTTTTGCAACACTCCGTGAACGAACAGTTTTTGTTGGCTATAACTCATTTTCGAACACCCAAACTCGTGACTGGTTTTTTGTTTCGGGTTCGTACGCGTATATCCAGGATTCGTCACCTGATACAATGTTATATACAGCATTTGAGGATCCTGCGTGGAATCTTTCGAGAGTTCTGACGCACCAAGTAACGCGAGCCGCTTTTTGCTCTTCACAGAGCGAATGCGGTATCCATCGGGAAAACAACTTTTTTACACCTAATTGTTCATACAAGATTATTTGTATTTGACTCATGCCAATGTCTAAAGTTGCCTGAATTTCGCGGTATGTCACATGTCGATCTTCCTCAATCAGCTTACGCACAGCATCAACGTTTTCTTGGGTGACTGCAGTTTTTGGACGACCTTGACGGGGATCATCACTGAGCTTGACACGTCCACGTTGAAATTCAGCAAACCAGCGATAAATTGTGGTTTTGGATGGGGCTTCATCACCAAATGCAGAAATCATCCGGTCAACACACTGTTTTTGTGTTAAACCAGTTCGAAAGTCATAATAAATCATCGCTCTTGAATTTTTTCGAGTCAATTCCATTTTCTCAACGACTAAACAAGTTTGACAAAACCTTGTGACAAGACCGAGAATCTTTTTTTAAATAAATAAATGGTATTCGATTTTTAAAACCAAGGAGTTTTCAATTAAAAAGATTTTAATATGACAGGAACAGTGGAAATATTCCATTCCCGATACTTTTAGTGCAGCCCTCGTAGTCTCATTTCCTACGAAATGTATGGGAAAAGTTTTTTGCGATTTCTGACTTTTCTAGTCTTAAACCTCAGTTGGTCCAATAGAGGTTTTTGATCCTTATAAGAAACAGGATCGATTTGCATAAAAAAAGTTTGAAAACTGCCCATTTTCTTGCTGACCGTACATTTTTTTCAAAATCTGTGAATGCAGATCAAAATTTCTCAAAAAGTTAAGGACAGTCTCCTAAGACCGTTTTCCTGTAGCTACAACGGTTAAGGTAGCTGCCCTTACTGCCCCATCTCAAAAATCCACCCTGTATATATGACTCTAACAAAAATTAGCGCTTTAAAGCTTAATATTACGCAAACAGATCCCTGAATCTATAAATGGTCTGCACAGACCGTCAATATTTTTGAACAGCTTCTATCCAACGATATCCCACATCATGGGATAGATGAGGAAAAATATATCACTTTACGTGTAGGGAGGCCCCTAAAAAAATGTTTTCACTCTTTCTCAAAAATTCCGTCACTGTAGCGTACCAGAGTGGGGATAAAATAGCATATTTTACCCACTTTACGTGTAAGGGTACCCTAAAAAGCTACCTTAGAAATCATTTAGCACTTTGTCGGCGTGATTAATAAGTATACCTATGCCTAATTACAGCTTTCTAGTACTAAGAGTCTCTGAGCTAAGCCGGGACAGACAGACGGACATGGCGAAACTATAAGGGTTCCTTTTTGTCTACGGAACCCTAAAAACGAACATAGTTTCTTAGTCGTATAAGTAGGACTGATGCGGCATGGGCACACAAACATTTATCGTATTAATCCGACTGGGGCGGTCAATATGTTAAGGGCCTTCTTTGATTTGTCGGTGCAGCAGCGGTGCGACATCACCATGCTCGGATGCCGAAAACATACCGCGTCGCCTGCACCTACGCACATGTGGGTAAAAAATTATGCAGAGCCGCTAATGTCGTCTTGAGTCATTTTGCACAGGGCGCGCGTCCGGCTCGGCAGTATGCAGAGCGGCCACTGGAAATGCATGCCGAGACGTGGTAAGCCGAATCAGTACCGCGCTACTCCCGCGCATACCGAGCTAATCAGGAACGCTCAATTGAAATATAGGCGCTCGGTAAGTTTTCGGAGCGCTTTTACCGAGTATGCTGATGTCACACCGCTACTGCGCCGACAAATCAGAAAAGGCCCTAAGGCGCATTTACACTAAGAGAGTTTCTCGCTTCAAAAAAGCGAAAACAGAAAGAAAGAAATAAACAGGAAGATAGAAAGGAGACAAAAAGAGATAGAAGATTTGTTCGGTACAATATTTGCAACCGAACAGCTCAGCACTGTTGCTTGCGTGCATTTTCATAATAGCATGTATCGTCAGAGCGTGTTCAACTACCAATCGCGTAATTCAAACCATGTAGTGCTAATTTAGACTTACCATTTGATCTAGTTTTAGTACCTGTTCAATATAACTTTTTAAGCCATATTATTTCGTATCATTCAACTATGGATCGTAAACCAACTATCTAAACATAACCATTCTGATGAAGTTAGTGCTGTACCACACAGAAGCAAGCTCTAAATTCTACAAGACTCGCTTGGACATTCTAGTTAGTAACAGGCGAGAAACTCACAGCGTGTAAATGAACCTGGAACGTGCAATAACACCAAACAGAGCGAAAAAAATGTATAGTTACCTTCACCGCCAAACACGTAGTCCCCGGGCGCGCCCACCAGCACGAAGGGCGCGCCCGCGGTGACGGCGCCGGTGGCGGGGCGCGCGCCGCCTATCATCCACACCAGCTGCTCCATCAGCGTCTCGCGCCGCCCCGCTCCGCTGCTGACAGGGGAACACACACTTACAGGAGCTCTCTGAAACGCTGATCAAGTACCTGATCAGTGCGACAGTAGCACAACATTACAGGTAAGGAATTCGGTACCGGTACTGAGAGCTGTTTCGAATTTCCCGGTACCAGTACCGGGTATACCGAGAATTTCGGGACTTGCTAATTTGCGATATCAAATGTTGTCGTTGAAAGTTTATTGAATTATTAAAAAAATGACGTTATCTTAGTAATTTTAATCGAAACTAATGACCCACACATTAAAAATGAAAACAAAACCGATTTTTCTTAATAATGTAATGAAATCATTTTTTTTTTAATATTCTGGCTAGACTCAAGTGTCACAGCTTTTTAATTCTTATATCGTATGAAACTAACTCAAATAAGACAACTTCTTAATAAATAACATAACAGTAAAAGTACCTACTTATTACCGTACCTATTTATTTGTATGGTTAATTGGTTGGTAATGTGTACGCAAAAAGCTGATGGCATCAAGACTTTGGTCACTCAATCTGGTACTTAAACGGTTACAGATGTAACCAGCAGATGAGAACATCCTTTCGGATTCTACACTCGTTGGCGGAATGGTATATAAGGGCTCAAAAGCCAGAGACAAAGATTGCAAATTAATTGCTAAACTAATCTAATGAATGAGCGTCTAGAGCGAGCGAGCGGTGCTACTATAATGGCGGGCGGCGGCGAACCGAGCCAAACTTAGCCGAAATGGCGCGATCGTGAATCTTAGGGTCCGCTCCCGCAAACTAGACAGTGGCGCGAATAATAAAAATAAAAGTTAAAAAACAAATCTCGAAATTATCGATATTCCCGGTGCTATCATTACCAGTACCGGTACTAGAAAATAATGAATTTCTCGGTAATAATCAGTACCGGAAATTCCCGGGAGCATTCCCTTATATACAGGTACCTTACATGCAAGTAGCGAATTGACTTACAATGCACTTTTTCCTATAGTAACGACCGACGTACATTTTGCACCTGCGCAGTCTTATACATATTATTATAATGACTGTTCCAAAACGTATCTGATAAAGTGTAAATTACTCACTAGGGAACAGTAACACATTCGTCTGCATTAAGATTAGGTTTCAACTTTATGTTTCACCACATTTCCAACAATAAATCGTCGAACAAAATTGTGGTTACAAAATTAACCTCAATTAACCAATGAAATACAGACCACAAGAACATTCTTATTGTGGTGCACAGCCTAGAAGAGGAAAAGATCGAGACACCAACGTCCTGCTATGAGATCTGCAATCCTTTAGAAGCCAGCGATCGTTTAAAGAGCCCAACAGTGTGCTTTTACAGGTAAAATATAAATCACGTACAGGAATACGAACAAAAACAGCGTGTTTGTTTGAACTTTATCTGTAATAAGCACTTGGACACCGATCAAGCCCTCTTGCACCTCAGGGAGTAAATGCACGAATGTGCGTACGCTCCAAAGTAACTGCTTTGTACTTACAACACAACAATCAGTTTTTAAAATAATACTTCTGTGATCTGCTCCAAAGTATCTGATGATCATGTAAGTAAACGATTGGATCAGAAAACCCTGTGGTTGCCAATTTGTAGTATCACTTGCAAATTGAGTGCTTTGATTTGATTATTTGAATACTTAAACCCGAAATCCTAATTTTAAATCACAACAGCAATCAACCAATTTGGTCAAAGACTAACCAGAAACCAGAAGATAATAACCAAGTTCTTGAGGCATATGGTATTATTATAAAGCTATTAATAATACTGGGATTTTCAAGGTACAGAAATATGGCATTGTGATTTTATTCGGACAGGTAATTACTTAGTATAGGTGCGTGTAGCATAATCAGCCTATAATATTCCCACTGCTGGGACGAGTCTCCTCTCAGTGAGAGAGAGTGGGCCATAATCCACGATGATGATGATAAGTAGATGACCGTAGCAAGGCTTAAATTGGTCCACAGCGAGGAATAAAGGCTCGTACAGACTGGCGCGATATCGCGGCCGCGACTAGCAGCGTAACCCTTGTCGCGCCCGCAATATCACACCAGTCTGTACGCACCCTAATGTGTTAGCAATATTACAGTGGCATTAATGAGAAGTTCTCAAGTCTTCAATTCTCAAAATTTATACGCTATACTGTATAATAAAAGTAGTAGCTAAGTCAAAATTACACACCGAAAATTTGCAAATTTTTCATCATGGGTGTCGTTTTTATGGTTGTCGAGGGCGCTGACAACAAAAATGGAGTCAAAATCAAAATGGAAGTTGGCGCCAACGCAAACTACGGAACCCTTATAGGATCACTTCGTTGTCTGTCTGTCCGTCCGTTTGTCTGTCTGTCAAGACCTTTCTTCTCAAGCAGTCGTGGAGGTATCAAGTTGAAATTAATATCAAATACGTAGGTCTAAGATCCCTTGGAGCTCTAAAAATTTTGATGGGATAAATTTATCCCAACTACGGAACCCTTCATTGTGCGTGGTCCGACTCGCACTTGGCCGGTTTTTCATTTTTACTCGACTCGTAGCGTGATGTTAAATAGCCTTCCTCTAGAATTGGGCTATCAAATGAAAAACATTTTTTTCAAATCCGTTTGGTCCATCCACGACCCAGAGATTAACATGTTCAAACAAAAAAAAACAAACTCTTCAGCATTATTATAATCCGAAGTCAAAGAGTATAATCGGACCCTGTCTTGCGTTTGTGGACGACTTGGTCGTGGAAGGCCTTTGACTCTATCGAGACCTGATCTGTTTTGGAGTCTCTGCAGCGATGCCAACTCGACTGGCGATGCTTCAAAGTGCTGAGACATCTTTATGAAAATGCGACAATGATCGTTCAAACTCAGGACCAGCGAACTCAACATATCCCCCTGCGTCGAAGGGTACCTAAGACAAGGGGACGTAATTTCCCCGAAATTGTTCTCTAACGCATTGGAGGATGTGTTTAAGACGCTGAACCGGGAAGGACGCGGCATTATTAACATCACCGGCAAGTACATGTCACACTTGAGATTGGCCGATGACCTCGTCATACTAGTGATGCATTCGCATTCATTGTTACCATGCCAATGCTCATTTAGCATTTAGCAAATGAAATGTTGTTGCAAAATTCTGTGAACTGCAAAGTAAAATCGCTTCGTACTTTTTTATACTATCATACGTCAGAGCGTCGACGCACGCAGGGTGGTGCGAAGAATGATGTTTAGCAATTATTACCTTATTCGTCTTTGATTTGCTCGTACTTAGGGTCGTGTATTGATTGAATGAATGCGTGATTCTTTAATAATAATTTGTGAGTATTTAATTATGTGATCAATCTTAATCACATTAAATATGCAAGTGTATTAACACAAATAAAACGTTATCGGCGAGTAAACTAAACGCACGCTAGGAGACGTCCTAAGGCGAACGCGCTTTTTAATTTGCATATAACAAAATTCACATACTTCATTATTATCAATATTATGGTCATATTAGGAAATAGCATATCAATTAGCATGCTAATGAAATTTATGCAAAATCGCATTAATTGACATTACTACGTCATACTGGCTGATTCGCTGCATGACTTGCAGCAGATGCTATTATAATAGTATAGATTTGGTCTTCATACTGATTACTATCAACCAGCATCATCCTACCGTTGGCCAAACGCCTAATGAAACAAAAAAGGACCATTGAAAGTTAGTTTTGTCTGTCTGGCTGTGTCAGGGCACCACATAATGGTTAGATTGACCCACAGCTCATTAAGGTGGGGCTCCACTTTATATAAGTTTATGTCATTGATTGAAGTTACTATGACTTACCGTAACCGACCGCCCGACATTAGGAATGCTAGATCGTTCAACATTGGAGGAGTGCCCTGAAATAAACAAAAAAAAAAAATTTAATAACAATAACTTCCAAGTTTTCTGAAACTTTGTGAACTGCGTACTAAACGTTAGCTTGATAATTAGGTATGGAATTTAGGGCATTGCTCAAAGGCATTCCCCTTTCTTAAAGTAAAGCTTCTTACTCTCTCGCTGCTCTCTCCCCTCACTCGCTCTTGAACCTTGCCTCTCATGTGTCCCTAATACTTTACTCAACCATAATATTATGTAGGTGTTTGGCCTACTTTTGTGCTGTTTTGTCTTATTGGTCAAAACAGTACACATTCAGCTTAACAATGAAATGATATCATAAATTCTATTTAGTAGTACCTATTTGCAATTGACATACATCACATTACGTAGACGGAACCTTCCCCTTGTTTGAAATTGTTGTGCAATAATAATTCGTAATTTCGTAGTAGGTGAAAAATTCATTATTCTCAAAGCTAATCAAAAATTACAATTCTTTGTAAGTACATGTTTTTTTTTTTCAAATTCTCATTACATTGATAACAAAAAAGTAAACAAACGTCTAGAACTTTCAAGATAACCCTATCAACATTCTTATCAGTGTTTCAGCAAGGGCAATAAGACAGTGATAAACATTGCCAGTTTATCAAATGCGCATAATCGATCTAATCTATTAATACGTCGCTCGCCCACGTGGGTCGCCAAGCGGTAGATCAGTGGCGATCAGACGGTGGAACGTTCAAAACATTTGTTATCACAACTCACAACACGTCGCGGCCGCGTCACGTGGGCGCTGAAACTTCACATCACGCGTGACGCGACCGCACGCGATAACGAACGCCGACGTCAAATTAGAACGGCCACATCCCGGGGGAGTACTGACATACTTCTTTGCGTGGTCGAAACCATGTGTTAGTCGTGCAAAATAACAGTTCTAATGTGTTAGTATTATTCTTTTTTAGGGTTCCGTACCTCAAAAAGAAAAAACGGAACCCTTTTATATACTTAGGATCACTTCGTTGTCCGTCCGTCTGTCAAGACACCTTTTCTCAGGAACGCATAGAGGTATCAAGTTGAAATTAATATTAACTACGATCCCTTGGAGCTCTAAAAAAATCAAGCTTCTAAGTCATCGCAATAAAAACATACGGCAATTTATGCGACCTGAAATGACCTAGAATCATGAAATATGGCAAGAAGCAAGGTCTCACAGCACAAGTAAAGGAAAATGTCCGAATATCTTTAATTTAAAGATATACTACATTAAAAAAAAAATGTAATTACAAACCTACATTTGCAGTCAGAGAATTAACTGTGACTAGATATCGATGTATGGGAGAACATTATTTCAACTACAAAGAAAACTTTATTCTTGGGATAAATTCATCCCTTCTACGGAACCCCTCATTGTGCGTGATCCGACAATCACTTGGCGGGTTTTTTTTCCGACAAAAAGCTACGGAAAAAAGCTATACAATAGCTAACAAAGCTAAACAATATCATCAAAACAATTATTTCTATCTTATGCATACTGAACTGTTTAAATCAAAAAGGCTTTGCTTGCTTGGATTGTTGTAACAGACAACAACATTAAAATTTGCTATCAGAAAAAACAATATTATGAAAACAAAACATCATGTATGTGAACAGTTGGTGTAAAAATACTCATACACTTAAATAACCGATAATCTTGGCATACTCATACTATTTAAGAGTAAAACTCTCTAGACAGTTTCAATAGAAATTTGGGACTGTGTGATGACAATCAACAGGCTGTTAAAACCCCACCCATACATAACATGTGTTTATTGATTTAATTTCTTCTCATTACTTTCTCTTTATTTATTTCATAGGGAAACTAATACCAACCTAAATTATAGCTACTCATCTATGTACTAAGATTGACTTACAAGCATATTGAGCTCAGTTCAAGGACAAGGAAGTAATGATGAGTAAACAAAATCTGAGTTATCTTAATAAGCTATCATGCACAATTGCATGAAGAGCTACGTGTAAATATTTCTACATGACTCACACATCATGACAGTCAACCAATTATTTATTACTTGTTTGTTCACAGTTCATTGGGCAGCCAACATCATGACCTCAATAACAGATTAAAATTCATACTTTTTCACACCATTTATGGAATTTAACAGCATAACCTACATAAATCAAGGAAGGTTTAGGACCAACTGTTGTTGTGTGAGGGATCACCAGTAGGATGACTTATAACTATCAACTACCAAAATGGACAAGTCTATTCATCTTACTCTGTGAATGATGTACATGCCTGTGAGTTATTTACATAGGACCTTCTTGTACATGTTTAATCCAAAGTATTCATTTGCAAATAAGTTGGTGGTGTGCCTTATAAATGAATAAATTCATTCAATCGTCTCAGCCTTACATAGTCTACTTGTGGACATAGATACTCCTAAGTTACTCCAAAACACCCAGTCCTCTAACTTTTCCATTCATCATCAACAAGCTGCCTTTCCCAGGTAATCTAGCTAGTGTGCTTTAGCTCCTAAGTCTATGATAAACAGATTGTAAAGTATTCAGTTCCTATACAAGGCTACAGCATAACATTTGTTTCTATTCTACAATGATAAAAACAATACCTATGTTTTATAAAAATAGCTTGTGGTTGAACAATAGGTATTAGTTTGTGTAACAATTCTTTAGTAGTGTGTAACAATGTAGTACACACTCTTCAGTTAGTACAAGCACTAGATACTATAAATGTTGGTACTTTATGAACTAGATATCATACTTGTGACAAGTGGTGGATATCATCTGAGTCGTCCAGGTTGCTCATGTCATCGATATTGCTCATATCATCAATATTGCTCATGTCGGCATCACTGAAGTCATCTCCTGACAGTGCCAACCCCTCAGTCTCGTTCTCAAGCTGTTCAATGAAACCACTTGCGCAGTATGGGCATGTGTAATCCTGAAATAGTATGGTAATAGTATTTAAATCTTTTTTTTCCTTAAGAATGTTTAAATTTCAAATTAATTAGGGTTTTAATTGGTGTATGGATGTCCTCTGTTTGGGAGACACCCGTCTATATGTGGTCTCATTTATGGGACTTGATTGTAAAAGGAAAATGGGTGTTGGTACATCCCTGAATATCAACACTGTTTGTTTAAACTTTATGGATGATGACTAATAAACATTGCATGTTTATGCCTGTCAATAAACTTTATCCTTGGTGGTTCTGTTTTGGCTAACTAACAAAAGCGAAGATTCTATTGACATCAATGACATTCTTGGGGCTATTGTGAGATGTATGCATGTAGATAACAGAGCACATAGAAATATGTACTGGGCTTCACTAGCTGGGGTTCACTATTCTGAACACCACATATTGCAAATGATGTAACTGCGTGAAATTGACAATTTCCGTCAATCCTGACCCTAGAACTATTTTCCAAAGAAATGTCACGCAGTATTGTGAACCGACCGGCTGCACCAATAGCCTCATTGGAAATTAGCCACGGAAATCTCGCCCCTTTATGTACAAGTGTAAAAACCAACTCCTGATGTTATAGGATTGATGTTTGTATCATCTTTATGCGTTACATACTAAAGGGAGGCCCATTTAGGGGGAAATATAACCAAAACTATTGATTTTTACCTGCAAAACATCTTCGAATTCAATGTTACACCTGTGGCAGAAAAACCGAGCGGTGGGTCTCCGCTCTACCAATGCGTCAGCCATTTTCAAAATATATATCACAGTTTCACCAACAGATATTTAAGGTTTTAATTATGTGCTTGAGGATTGTGCTTTCAAACCCTCAACAAAAATTTAACAATCGCCATTTTTTTATAGGACATGCACAGTCTATGGCCCGGATTTTTTTTAAATAAAAAATCACAGATGATGCATCAATACAGATTAAAAATATTTGACGTTTATTGTCTATCGTGAAGAAAATCGATTCAATCGTTTGCTTCGTTATCTAGCAGACTAATAGCTAGCAAAATCGGTTAAACTATTTAGCATAACAGAGAAAACTTGATTTTCATAGTGAGCTGTAGCTGAACAACAGTTCCAACTTCCAACGTATCACAGTTGGAAGTTAGAGCATAACTATTTTGGACAAAGTACATCCTGTATCCGCAGAATGTTGTATAAATTGCAGCACTATTGTTTAGCATAATTTTATGAATAAAATCTAGCAAAACCAAACCCTTACAAAATGATTTACAGTTTTTGTCGCTTGGTATCATTTCATCATGTTGCATGCATAATAAATAAAAATAGATTAATAATATTTAATATTGCAATACCAACATTTATCTGTCGTTGATCGTTTGCGTGTTGGTGTATGGGTCATTTATTTTAAAATTATAAAAAATATTACTTTCAACATTAATATAACATCGTCTGGAGCCAATTTTAGTGTTAATTATGTTTAGTTTAAATCTGCTGACCGTTTTACTTAACGTACACCAATGTGTTAAAGAATAATTTGTATCCAGATAGTACAGTGTTTGCGCGGATGATTGTTATCAAAAATATGTTAAATAAGTAGAATCATGTGGATAACTGTTAATTTAATCAATTATCACCTTCCGTTCAATCTAATATAAAGATCTACTAATATATATGTGAAAAAACACAGTTGAAATCGATCAAAGTGGGTCAACCCAGTGTTGGTATTATTTGATTACAATGAATGAGAAAAAGTTGGTTCAAAACTTCAAGAGTTACATCAATGTATCTCCTCTGGTAAGATATTCTAGTCTATCATTTAACCAGAGATGGGTAATCAGTATTCTTACAACAATTTCAATGTTTTTTTTTTTTGCTGTTGTTATTTATTTTGAGAGGTTAGAAAGTTCTCCCTTTCAGAAATGTTTAAAAAGAACATCACTTCATTACTTAACTCATAAAAAACCTATAAGTTTTAATTTGAGTGAATTCAAAAGCTCTATAGTTTAGATAAGCCTGCAATATTATGCTACGCAAACAACACTTCAATGAGTAAATTGCCAATAAAATATTATCAATGTTGTTAAACTTTGTTTCAGAGTAAAGGAGAAAAGAATGGATCACTACAAGAAGTGAAACCTAAGCTTCTAAATGGTGAGTACAAATAACACAAGCTTTTATTTTAGTAGGAAATAAGACCATGAATTATTTAAACTTTTTAACAAAAAGCAACTCAAAGCTCAGAAATCGAATTTATGAAGCAAAATATTTTAATTTTTAATTGGTGGAATGGCTGCTAATCTCGGTGATAAAAAAAAAATCAAATCATATACGATTCTGCATAACAAATACTATAAAAGTCACATACATTTATAAAAATGTTTATGTTACATACTCTATACAAATACTATAAACGTCACATAAATATTTATATAATCATGACTTATTTAAGCAACTTATAAAAAATGAAGGATGATTATGTCATGGAATGATTAACCAGATGTATGAACGTAGGCGAAGCAAAAGGAGTATGTATGGAGCATAGCAGGTGGCATTCTATAGTTTCTGCCTACACCCATGGGAAGAAGGCGTGAGTTTATGTACGTATGTGTGTGTATGTGGTTAATCATATCAATTAACACAATTTGATGCTGTGTAGAACTGTAGACAATCCAGTGTAAAAGTAACGATGATTAAAAATCTATTTTGTGCGTAAAAAACATCACTGCTTCTTTTGTTAAGGAGTGCTTATAGGCCTACAGAACTCTCTAATGCTGCTATCCAAAAATACTCAGATTTCTTATTAAATGTCATTAATTAATGCATTTGTCAAACTAATGTTACCTTATTTGAAAGACTTTTTGGCAAGCTGTATAACAAATAAAGATACCAACCAGTGAATGCAGTACACTTTACATGTTTGCCGCATTTCACTGCTATGTTACATCAACAACCCCTATGTGCCTGCTCAGCTTTATATATATACACCTCGGCAAGCCTTAGTAGGTTTTAACCTTCACTAGGGTGCTAATAAGACATCTTGATATATTTTTTTTTTAAACATAGAATTTAATACTCTGGGAAAAATAAGTAAGTCATCTTAGTCATGCACTTGATGTTAAAGATAGTCGAGTCTGTTTGCATATTATATTATTTAACTTTTTTAAACTGGCTGATAACTAAGCCTGAGATTGAACTACCTATAATATATTGAAAATGGGAAACAACTGAATTTATTTATCAAGTTGAATTGTAAAATTTTACCCATTTGACGTAATATTGAGCAGAACCGTACAAAAAATCCTTATATGGAAACAATTAAAATAGTTCATTTTAGACAAAGAATTTACCCACAATATATATTTTTCCTTTTATAATGTAAACGCACTTACGTGGTAATCACCGGCGATATTCTACAAAGTAAGAGAGGTCAATGACGCATTACATTTCGTCTTAATTACGCCCAGTCAAGGACAAAACAATGTAACCTGTGTATAAGCTCAACATTTTATTTTACTCAAGTAGAGGTATGATGCAAATTACAATAATAATCATTATGTATGCGTTACGTACGCGTAACTGTATCGCCATATATGAATGCCTGGTAACGCGAGCCATAGTAATGGTAGGAAGTGGTGTCCTGTACCAGTTGATGGTGTATTGTGATTCGCAATGGGTGTTCTGAGAAAAGGTATGTTTAATATTTCTAATTGATTCAATAATTCCAGGGCTGTTATGCAGTCCTAGTATCTAATTAATTTTATGCATGTTGATATCTGTGACCTTGTCCAGTATACTTATCGAAAGCATAATTTATCATTCCGACAGCACAAAAATATGTTATAATAATTTATTTACAATTTCCATTTTATTTGTAAACAATGTGTGTGAGTAGGTAGGCAAAGCGATGAAGCAGCCCAATGTACTATGACCTGTAGCTTTTTATTTTAGTTCATAAGTTGCTAGGCTTTGACATGTGGCTAAGTAATAATAGCCGCACGGGTCGATCGATCAGGTTAAGCTACGCTTGCCGCGGTTAGTCCGTGGATGGGTGACCATCTTTACATACCAAGATCCCTCCGAGCCTCGGAAAGCACGTTAAGCCGTTGGTCCCGACTGTTATTTGTAGATCTTTGACAGTCGTTACGGGTCGTCAGAAGCCTGAATGTCTGACAACCAGTCTTACCAAGGGGTATCATGTTACCCAGTAACTGGGATGTGGAGGTCAGATAGGCAGTCGCTCCATGTAAAATACTGGTATTCAGCTGCATCCGGTTAGACTGGAAGCCGACCCCGACATACCTAATTCTGAAAAGGCTAGGCAGATGATGATGGTGCTATGCTTAAAATAATTTAAAGACCCATAACTTTTGCGGAAGACGTAAATAAGGAGACAACAACACATATGGTATCATGGTTAATCGGTCAAAGTAATAAATAGTAGAATTCTGATAACTGTACCTACATAATGTGTACAGCGCAAACAGCAGTCATTATGAGCTTTCCCCCAGTCTAAAAATGGCGATGATAGAACGTTCGAGATTACTTCCTTAAAATAACATAATGACAGTGTCGGTCTGGGACCCAAAAAACGACCGGGATTTTTTTTTTAACTGCTCAATTCTTTTTTTATTTGGCTACTCTAAAAAAGCTACTAAAAAAGCAAAAGGCCTTTTATCTGGCAAAGACAAATAAAAGGGTTAAATGTAATTATCAGAGCATATGTTTGAGTTAAATTAAATTATTATAAATACACTTACGAGTTACGAGTACACACTTTATTGACATGAAATCAAATATTGTTACTAATATTGCAAAACAATAAGCATTTACTTCATAAAGTCGCTTCTCTGAGCCTCTGTCAATACAGCCTGATGGCAGACGGACGGACAGCGGAGTCTTAGTAATAGGGTCCCGTTTTTACCCTTTGGGTACGGAACCCTAAAAATGAAAGGAAAATGAACCGGACCGGCCCACGGAGGGACCGGCCCACCGGGAAAAGTCCCGGTATGCCCTGAGGCCAGGGTCGGTCGACCCTGTAATTAGGTACCTAAACCGCCAAAATACATACAATACCGCAAATATTTTCGTTGCACGATACCGCATGAGTCAAAGACAACGTTCACGGTCAGCGCTTATTGCGTAAGTCGTTATTTTCTTTCGACAAATCGCGATTAAAAAAAGTATGGTCCAGATCGCTGAGTGTGAAGGCCGCTAGAAAAGTCAGTTATATCAATGGCAGAACGAAAACTTTTCGCTATATTCTCTTGCACACGCACACTATCCTCAGTTGTTATGACACCCTAGTACCAGTCTTGTTTTGACGGTCATTATGTGCCGCTACGCAAGGTTCTTGTTGTTGTTCGATTCGAATCAAGAATCAACCTCCTCGATTCTTTAACAGCCTAGTAATTGTTTCATCTCCGTTTTACCAGATGCCTTACCGTAATTATAAATGTGTAAATGGGAGGCAAGTTCAATATTAAGAATATGTGTGGTTGTTGACTTCGCCGACAAAAGAATTGAGAAGTAAATGGGAGCCATGTTCTGTAGATAATCCTGAAATTTATAAGAACATACTAAAACACAATTTCTTGTTTTTTTCTGCTACAACCTTCTTTCTCTAATCTGAGGCTACAACAATGAAGAGTAAGATATGTTGACCTTACAATATAAAAACAGTATCATGCGTATAACTTATTGAATATATTATATTGATTTGCCAATTAGAGATACAAGTTTGTATGTGAAAACTAGCTAAGTCAAATCTTGAACTTCAATTTATCTGCTTTGTGTAAATAATTCGACTGTTCAAGAAGTTATATTTTTAAATAGCAATCTTGTTGTGTTTGTTATACAATTAAGGTACGTACGGTGTACCTACCTATGTATGTGCTGGAAGACTTCCGAAAGGGATATCGTGGCCCCCACACAGGCATCTGAAGGAACACGGGTGGGTTTTAGTCAGTAAAAGTCTGGCACGCACGCCACTTCTTCCGCTCCGCACAGAGCGGGAGAAGTTATTTGATAATTTCCCACCCAAAAAAATAAAAGAAGTGTGTTCCAACAATCTGCATTCCAACTAGCTTGCGTTCATATTAAATATGCTGATGAATCCTTCCTTACGTAGGCCTATATCACCTACTTTTTTTGTACTTAGTCATCTCAGTCTCTTTTCCCAACTATGTTGGGGTCGGCTTCCAGTCTAACCGGATGCAGCTGAATACTAGTATTTTACATGGAGCGACTGCCTGTCTGACCTCCACAACGCAGTTACTGGGTAACACCATATCCCTTGGTAAGACTGGTTGTCAGAGTTCTGGGGTTTTTTTTGTACTTAGTAATTATGTATCAAAGTGTCTATTAAACGTTTATAGACAACAGGGATCGAATGTGGGCTCTTGGCTTTTACTATTTTCAAATATAAGTATATATAAAGACTAGCTGCGCTGTAAGTCTCGATCCCGTGGGAATATTGAGATAAAAAAGTTTTTATAAAAAGAAATAACCGACTTCCAAAAAAACACTACAAAGTGAAAAATATTTTTAATTTCGGTCTTTGGATCTGTATTTTAGGTTTTTGCCACCGACTTCCGAAATTAAAGTTATTTTTCACTTTGTAGTGTTTTTTTGGAAGTCAGTTATTTTTTTTTATAAAAACTTTTATTTTTCACTTTTTAGTGGTGACCCACTAAAAAGTGAAAAATAAAAGTTTTTTAAATTTATCTAAGTTACAAAATATTGCTTTTCCCGATGCTGGGACGTTAGTTGATGAGGAATTCTCCTGGTAATAACCAGATGCCACTGACCATATTGTGACGAGCATAAATTGCTTTGCAACCATATTAAAGTACCTAATCGAATCGCAACCCGTTAAATACTTATTATTATGTTGTTCCGGTGGCCGTCTGTGGTCTCCATCATCAGTTCTACTTCACCAAATGGTGATTTCCGAGAGAAAATGCACGAGTTACTATAAAAAATAACCAAATCGCTATAGGTTTGCCTATAAAATTTGAGGGTTTCCCTCGATTTCTATGGGATCCCCTCATCAGATTCTAATTTGGTGGCAATGGGACCACCTCGGGAGCGACCTTTCATCATGGAAGCTATTCTCTTGCGAAAGAAAAAGTTTTTGCTATGATAATTTCGAATTTTGTGTTAATAAAAATCGATTGCTTAGAAAATATTTCAAATCTCTTTCACACAATTACATATTATTATTAACACGCAATTACCCAGCTGGAATAAATTAATGAAATGCAGCGACCCCAGCGTGGTTTGACCAGACTCGATTGCTTGAATGAACCCAAAGATTCACACTAAGGGGTAGTGCCTCATGTTTCATCGGACTACAGACGCCATTGTGTATATCAAAGAGTAGACCGGGGGCGCGATAATGGTAGGGAACACGTCTCCTTGGGATATGGAAGGATTATTAGAGCCGTACCGGATATGCATCCTTGAGCAGGATATTATTTATTAAAGGGTGAGCATCTTTTAATGACGGCGCCGCTAGGTTGGTTCACATCTAGCTTCGTCCGAATCTTGAATGGTGAGTCTTTTGGCGATGTTAAACTGCTTTCTCGACGCTTTTCTATGTCACTGCTATGCTGTGTTACACGTTTCTGTTTCCAATGTCTTCGTGTGAGGTCTCGTTACTATCCGTTTCAGGGTTTTTGGAACGAAGTTCTTTAACGCGGCTTGCCGTAGGATTTAACTGGTAGATAAATGCACGTAACGAAAGCGCATTCATACTTCCGCGGAATCTACTCGTACCTACTCGTAATCCTTAGTAAGACGAAAAAATTGCGTAGACTTCACAAGTAGCAAAATATAGTAACATCTTACTTCATCGTCTTACGGAATTCCCCGAACCCAAAAGGAACGATATCTCAATAACCGTTTGAGCTGTGTTTATAAATTTGGGGTCCTAGTTAATCTAAGGTTTAATAAATAAACCAAATTTCATGTGTTTATGTTAAATAGATTTTGAGTTAAGGAGTCAAAGGTGGCTCCAAATGGTTCGTGTAATATATTACACACACGGCTACTGCGTCGCCAGTTCCTTTTTCTTGGCTTGACACGCGAATCCTCTTCTCGTCTGATAATCCGTAAAAGGTGATAGATAGGCCAGGCTGTCAATGTCTACTTTTTAACCTTCACTTGATCCCCGAACATTGCAAGATTGGGTCAAAATACAAGTCACAGCAACCGGGTCTTTTATATCTGTGACAACACAAAAATCATGGTCCTATTACCCTTTTGCACTACTATATTCTAATTTTAACACCCTTTGGTCTTGAAAGTTTGATAAATCAATCTCGTAAGGATATTTTTCGTCCGCTAATTTCCGAATATCTAGGTACAATGGCAATACGATAACTGGTTATTATATGTAAAGATCATTACTTTGTGGAGTCCGGTTTGCTATTATAATTTTAACAAGTGCCAAAATAACGAGCTTCCTTCGGTCCAATAATTTTTGCTTACCATTTTGAAATGAGGTTTCTAAATTCTATTTTCACGTTTCTAGTCAATTTATTGCATTGATTTGTTTTATTTTTAATTAAATGTGAAATCAGGTTGTGTTATAAAGCTGTAATGTAGTTTTATGCTTCATTATTCATAACAAAAATACATATTCCATTAAATAAGTTGTTAATCAGAGCGCGATTTACGTAACAAAATATTTATACCTACATTAAAATTAACGCATGACTCATTTCATTGTGAGTTTGTGAGTAGGTCGTTGCCACTTTTTATTATAGATAAAGTGTTTATAATTTTTTAAACTGTAAATGTACGATCTTTAGTCATTTGCTATTGTCTGAGCCTTGGTAATGTAATCAGTAGTAAAAAATCTCCATAATAAACAAACTCCAAACTGCCGAAAAGTCAGCCAGTAACAGCAAAAACTTGCATAGGTAATTTATTTGAAAACCTATCCCAGTCCACTTTTGGGAATAGGCTCTTCCCCACAATGTAACAGTTCGCTCAAGATAGAATTCTAACTCCACAAAACAGAATCTAGCAAAAACATCGCTATTAGGTCATTCTTGAGCAAGTTTGGCGTTCGTCAATCGTCACCTTGAGAACACGCACGATGATGCGAGCCTACGTACGTAACAAAAAAGCCGTAATAATATTCGTATCTTTCATCGGTAGAAAAACCCCTTTGACTCACTCACGCTTTCAATATCTGTTTACATAACAAAGTAAAATAAGAAAAAATACCAATGAGTGTTGTGACTAGGTACATTATGAATGATGATACCGTAAATCGTAGTGTTTTACCCAGGTTCGAAAAGGTGGAACTGATTATAGTGTTTTCACCAGCTAGGGTTCTGGGTCGTACCCTTTCTTTGTTTCCCGGGGGGGGGGAAATCCTCATGGATGTCCTCCGGCGGGGTCTGTCAGACTCTTACTGACTCCAGTGTTCCCTTCCCCCACTTGCGCCAGGGATCTGTTATTACTTCCGCAATCCCCGGCTAGTCGGCCCACCTTTGCGGTCCACCTCAATTCGGGGGGGGGGGGGGTGTTAGACCCCCGTAACATCTGAAAGGGGCGCGCGTGGAACAATACGCGCCGCCACCACGGGTCCAGTGTGATAGGGGGCGGCGGACGTCCCCTACGTCAACTGTTATGCGGTTTTTTATTGAGTTGCATCATCAGTATGAATGTTTAAAGAAGTTGTGTTTTCAAATCTGTCCTTGTAAAACACACTACAAGGACTCGGGTTATCTTTATTATTTAGCTGGCGCTCACCAGAGTTATGCGCCGAAGCGGAGCGGCGAGCCAGGAAAAAATCCATCAATAGATTGTTTGAAGCAATTTTATTGGTGGATTTTTTCTTCGCACACCTCTGTTGGCAAACAGGGTAGGATTTAACCCGCGACATTTGAATCACCTTGACCTTCGCAAGTATCACTTCAGTCAACCAAACAGTAGCACTTTTTGTGGAGCTCTGTTTCAGATGATCTTTTATTTTAGCGTATATTTTGCGTTTCAGACTGATTTTCGCTTCAGATTATTCTGTTTGTACTCCTATATTATTTTTCTCATAGATTTCACGTTAGGTCCAGACAATTAATGCTTCCCCTGTTTATGCGAACACGAAACACAATAAATGCTATACAGAACACTTCGCAGACAAATAGCGGTCTTCGAAGTCAAAAGTTGACGTTGAATTAATAAACTTCGCACTAATTAATAGAATCCACTGATAAGAGGCTTAAAAGATCTACTTACGACTGGGTAGCAGATGGAAATCGAACTCGAAATGAACTTATGGTCACCTGACTGATGACCAAGATCAAGCTAAGTCTATGATGGCATATTTTGAACCATTTAACCTTTTGTCCTCAGGCGAGCTGGTAACAGGCGCGGCGCACAGCGTGGTGATGTTGACGCCGCTCAGCGAATGGGACCGCGGCCGCTTCGGCTCGCTTTTCGTCACCAACTACAAACTGTCCTTCGTGCCCTTGGAGAACTCAATCAATGATGTGAGTACTACCTACTCGCTAGAAGCAACAGCTTTAGCAGCAACAGCATTAGAAGAAATGATTTTCCAATATTCGATACTTCTATAAAGAAATATGAAAGAGCAAAACTGCACGTGTGAAATGTTATTGTCACACCAGGCCATTGTTGGCAGCCCAAGGAACACCATGTGGTTTAACTCGGGAAGAGTCCGAGATAACCCTTGACCTTTTCGGGCAGTGAATATCCATAAAGGAGTTCTAGTATTTCCACACGATCATACATAGCCTATTAAAATCATAGCCCTCCTTTTGGCTTTGCCGTAGTCAGGAAAAAAAGGTGGTTTTTTTATGACGAATTAGCTAGTAAAACTTGATCAAGGAAAGACTGACTATAAACTAATACCCTGACACATTGACTCATGTCTCAGGAATGAACCTCTTCCAAGACGTTTATCTTGGCTGTGTTCTTACCCTAAGGAACTTCCCCGAATGTAAATTCCGCCGTAAAAGCTTTATTCATGATGTATAGAACAAAGTATTAGACGAAGGCATAAAAAGTACATTGGAGATTTGTGATTTGTGAAGGTATAATTGCCGGTACTTTTTCGCTAATTGAGCTACGAAAAATAGAGTGTTAGAGCACGGTCCTGGCCGTTAACTGGTTAACTAAATTACCTACCTCGAATGCTCCTTTTGTGGTTGCTAGCGTTCATAGGTCAACAATAGTAACAATTTAATTGCTCTCGCGACTTATGCGGCCTTGGTACTTCAATTTCCTTATTTTAACTGAAAACCCACAATAATTATTTCCTACTTAGAATAAATTTCCTTGTTAACGGTTTTTTCGCCACGCTTGGCAGGCGGGTTGCGATCGCAGTATGGTGTTAAAATGCATAGAGAACGCTGCTGCCATTCTCTAGTAAGTCCCTTAGTCGCCTTTTACGATACCCACGGGAAGAAATAGGGTGGTGTTATTCTTTACGTCCGGCACCACACAGAATATTGGCTGAAATTAATATTAGTTTAGATTTCAACTTTCGTTGGCAGTGGTATGATTCAAGCTCACACAGTATAATTAATCACCCCCTAAATCCATAACCCAATTTATTTGGGGTCGGCGAAACGTGGATTTTTCGTCCATACTTCGTTTATTAGTCGTCATCTCGGTAGTCACCCCCTTTCTAGCCATATCATGTTTCACACAGTCGAGATACATCATTTCTTTGGTCTTCCTCTACTCTTGTAGCCAACATTCATACTCAAAACTTTCCTCAAATGTCGAGAGGAGATGACGACTAATAGAGAAATATAACTCCACCTATGATACTAAAATCTTATGTGTAAATATATTCCTGTGAATCCAGGAGTACTGCCAACGGAACTTCTTGCTTGGCGCGTTTGACGTGCCGTTGACGGGAGTCGGCGCCGTGTGGCTGACTGACGGCGGGCCGCAGCGACGGCGACGGCTCATGCCCTACGGCGATATGCCCGGGAAGGTGAAGGGGCTGCAGGTTATATGCAAGGTGGGTTCATAGAAAGAAAGAAGTAGGTACTTTTATTTAGCACAGATTAGATCGTATCTATCTATCTATCTAGCCCGTAATGTCCGACTGCTGCAGACGGATTCCTTTTCTCCTTTTCCACACGTCTGTCCACTGCCATTGCGAGCCAGTCCTTTTGGTAGGAGCCTAGTTTGTCCCTCAGTCTTCGTCTTGGTCAGCCACGATGTCGCCTAGCCTTTAATGGAACCCAATCAAATGATGTAACCAATATTTTGTAACAATATTTTAATTTAAAAGAGTGTCCGTGGAGTTTATTTCCCGTTCTTCTTCATAGGAACCTACTACGCTTTGGAATGGGCAACTAGCTTCATCTTTCTGACTGACCTACACCTTGACAATTCAAATGATTGAAATTGGTTTATTTTAATTAAATGCTTTGAGTTTGAGATCATTGGTTCTACAGACTAAAAGGCACGCAACATAATATTCTGCAAATAAAAAATTGTATTCCGTGTAAGAAAATAGCAGAGAAGTGTGCCTCACGGTGACTGCGCTCACACTACGTGTAATTTGGGAAGCTGCAGCTAACGTAGCAAGTAGCTGGAAGCTTAGCTGAGCTGGGCAAGGGTGGTGCTGTCTTAGCTGGAACTCGACTCAGAACCGGAGATGAATAAAGTTTGAAAGTAATAAATTGTTTATTCTTGTCTGTTTTTTGTCTTTTCTTTTGAAAGAAAAGACAAAGGTCAACTACAAAAAAAAACTTAAAGGCTGTCAAAAAAAAAAATTTAGAGACCTACCCGCTACAGCTTTGTGAATACAATTTGTATTGATCCCACAGTTCATTAGAAGTGGCGTGTTCAGTACCATGTAAAACTGTGACTTACGTAGACAACGTTTAGTCAGATCTAAGTTTAAAAATTAAAAAACATCGGATGCTATATTCGTACAGAATTCTGAAAACATTAATACAGACATACTGTCATTACATATTTGTGTACCTTTTTACACAAATATGTAATGACGGACATATTATTTATTATTGTTGTTGAATTTAAGTAATAAGATTCTTTGTAGGTTAACTGAATGTTAGTTGCTTTCCTGATCTTAGGCATTATCGCGATGAAGATGATGATTCATTGTTCGAATATAGGTACTACCTACGTCAAATGTAATCTACATAATCTACGCAGATTTCTTTAACCATTTCGATGCCGAATACCATCTACACTTTTGGAATGTATGTTTACATGTTTTGTGGATGAGTCACTTTGAAGATATTCTAGTAAATTCATATTCATTTTTATATCTCACGTTTTATACACAAAGCTACTCGTGCCGAACGATACGTTGTTAAAAATAAAATCCACATAACCAATAGCTTAATCAGCCTATAATACTCCCACTGCTGGGACACATGCCTCCTCTCTTGAGAGGGAGTGGGCTGTAATCCACCACGCGGGCCCAGTGCGGGTAGGTAGATGTCACATGTCTTCAAGTTTTTGGTTCTAGGACATGCCGGTTTCCTCCGATGTTTTCCTTCACCGTTTTGACAGCAGTGGTGATGTAATTATTTATACAAAGTAAAGCGCCTGCCTGGGTTCGAACCTACGACTCGTAAGTCGGGGCCGTTAGCACTGGACCACCACTGCTCTCACGAACCAATACATGGTACTAATCCATTATTTATTACTAATATAATAAATGCGAACGTTATTCTGTCTGTTACCTTTCACGCCTTAAAGGCTGAACAGGTTTCGATGAAATTTGGCATAAAGGTAGATAGATGGTTTCATGACCATCAGGGTTAGGAAAGGACATTGGATACTTCTTGTCCGGGTAGTACGTTCCTGTGAGATCATTTCCGACCTCCATGCGAGCGAAGCTATTTTCCTATAAGTCTACATTTTACGCAGCCAGACAGTAGCTTTATCATATTTGCACTTTGCACCTGAATAAATAGTCAGGCAAATGTCACTTTACCAAATGCTAGCAATCAAATATGTCTAATCTATAAATGGAACTGTACCACCTACTTGTTATCATAGGGCTATAATGCCTTAGGCACAGGGCTTCTCTCTGTGAAAGAGAGTATACCGTAATCCACAACACGCACCCAGTGCGGTGTAAACCTTAACAAAAAAGATTTAATTGCGCCATTGCCAAATACATATTATTATGCGTTATAGCCACTCTTGGAATCAGAATCATTTATTTGCAAATAATTAGGTGACAAATATAAGTTTTATTGTCATTAAGAGTCTATACTACCTCAGCGCCACCTCACTCTTTATCTCGCTCGCACCTACTGCTGGCGGTCACGCGAGCAAGCGAGATAGGGTGGCAGGGAGAAGACTCCAAGGCACCGATAGTTTAGTTTATTTCTTTTTAGGGTGAAAATAATGGAAATTAAAAAAAAAACATAAGACCTCAGACCTGCTTTATAGTTAGTTCAGTTAATATGCAAAGTTATCATTATCTAATTTGAAGTATTTTTTCAATACCAGCGGTTTATTGTTCGGTTTGGAGGTAACTTTGGATTTTTTTTCTATAGAGAAAATTTTATGGAATCGTGTTTTCGTCAAACATAGTACTTAACATTAATCCTCAACTATAGGTACCATATATATTTATTTCAAAATGAATGCTGCAGTATTTTCGACATAACGGAGGATTTGAGGTAGTATAGGCTCTTAAATAATCGAATCCAGCTCATTCTATCGTATGACAAGCACATTTTTACAAAACTAGCTGCTTGGCGCGACTTCGTTCGCGTGGTGTCCTACCCCTACCCTATCCTACTCCTACCCTACCCCTAACCCTGCGCGGGCTGAAAACTCACCAAAGTTTCATCAAAATCGGTCCAGCCCTTTCGGAGTTAAACAAACATTGTTTTTTATTTATTTATAAGATAGATAGATTTATGTAATACAATACAATTAATTAAGTAGTACAATTAATTTATAAATTAATGTGAATCATGAGAGCAAGGCCCACCCCCTGGGGTACCGGCCCCGACACTCGAGTGGTCGGTAGTCGCCCCG
Source organism: Tiliacea citrago (assembly GCA_963921375.1). Taxonomy (NCBI): domain Eukaryota; kingdom Metazoa; phylum Arthropoda; class Insecta; order Lepidoptera; family Noctuidae; genus Tiliacea; species Tiliacea citrago. Next base: position 3,583,940 of record OY992794.1, on the reverse strand, counting down.
GTCGTGGGTGGTTACCCAGGCAGGCGCTTTACTTTGTGCAAATAATTAAATCACCACTGCTCTCAAAACGGTGAAGGAAAGCATCGTGAGGAAACCGGCATGTCCTAGGACCAAAAATTCGAAGATATGTGACATCTACCAACCCGCACTGGGCCCGCGTGGTGGATTGCGGCCCACTCCCTCTCACTGAGAGGAGGCCTGTGTCCCAGCAGTGGGTACGTTATAGGCTGATTATGAGAAATAAGTTAACCATAAAACAATTAACAAGTACTTATGATGACACAGAAAAGTTACTGGTTGTTTTAAGTTAAATATTATTTTTAATTAAGTACTGTCCTATCATTAGTCTGTTAAGTTACTCACTAATTATGTCTACCATCATTTAAGAAAATTTTAATGTAATTTTGCACTTATGACACCTGAGATACAGGTTTATCCTAGTTCAGGTCGAACCATTATTATATACCTACCATTTTACTATAAGGTTTAATATTGTAAATATGCATTATTTAATTAAATAAATAAACATTCAAACAAACATTTAAAACAATATTTTCACATCATAATATAACTAATTATGTCTAAAATAATTATCATTAAAAAAATTACTGTCAGAATAATAACACTTTTCGACTAGTAGTTTTGTTAATATCTCATTATGCCAATACACGTAAAGAATGTTTATACACAATATTTATATAAATAAAACACTGATACGTACACAGATAATACACTTTTTTTTTATAATAATAATAAAGATTTATTGTTCAACTAGGAGTAGATTACATGACAAGGTAATATATAAAGCACAGGTATAAAGTTTCGTAATGTAGTTACTGTTCTCCTAGATAGGTTACAAAATAACCTGTGTTTAGGAGAAACAATTCCGATCCCCGTCAAAAATGGTTGACTGCCATGTGTTAAATATGTACAATCATATGTGGATTAAATATGTATGTTATTTGGCGCAGATGCGTTACTGTGGCAATCTGTTCGGGTCACTATCTAATCAGATTAGCGCTTGACTCAATGTCACATTGTTAGGGAATGGATAAGTAACGAATTAGATCAGTGGTTGTTAAATAGTTTAGATTTTTAGATACTAATTAATGTTAAAAAAAAGTTAAGAAATAATATATTTATTTCATTTTATCTAATTCGAATTTGATTGAATACGAATATCTTATTTTATAGATTACTAGCTTTTGCCCGCGGCTTGGCACGCGTGGAGGTCGGAAATTATCCCACGGGATCGTACTACCGGTATTAATTTATCCTATGTGTTAATCCAGGTTATTAACCATCTGTGTGCCAAATTTTATTCAATTCCGTCAAGTTGTTTTTTGTATCGTAGCAATAAACCATAATTATTTTGTTACGCGTAATTTTTAATCTGTGATAACTTTTAAAGTATTAATTTATATGATATAATGCCAAGCCATGTTTTAATTTAAGTTAAATGCCCTATTTTAATGACAAATTGTATTGGATAAGGATTAATAATATTTATACAAAAAATGACAAAAAAATCATTTTTATTTTCATTCTCATTTTTATTCTGAACGATAACAATGGTTGCTGTGGGTCATGCTTAGAAGATAGGCATATGCTATCGCGAAATTTTTGTTGATCTTTTTAAGATGTACAATCCTGTAGAACATAAATTTGATGTATCTTTTACGGTTTACACGGCACACGCCAGTAAAGCTCCCGTCGGCATGATTTTTTCCGACATCTTCAACAATAATCGTCATATTGCAGCCAATTTAAATAAAACTTAAATTAATTGTACACATAAACTTTCCTCATGAATCACTCCGTCCATTGGTGAAAACCGTTTGAAAATCCGTTCGGTATTTTTCGAGTTTATCGCGTTCAGACAGACAGACAGTCACAGATTAAAAGTTACGCTTAACAAAATCATAATGGTTGACGGTGGCGCGGGAATCAATTACCTTTTCCTCTGCTGTTACTACGACAGAAAAACGGCCGAACGGATTTGGGTGAAATTTGGCACACAGACAGTTAATAACCTGGACATAAGATAAATTTATCCCGGTAGTACATTAACATTGGATAATTTCCGACATCCACGAGGGCAAAGCTGCAGACAAAAGCTAGTGAATAAATAAATGAAGATAACTATTACAATTTTCTTATAAATGAAATTGAATGATTTCATGCCATGAATATTTTTAGGGAAATTGTTACTTACAGGTTTATTTTTTTGTTTATCATGTTTGGCAAACGATTAGACATCACAGGTGCATGATGAAGCTTTTTTGTTTTTATTTAAACATGACATTTCTCTTTACCTTCAAAACCTATCTGTGACTATGACTCGTCACTCAACCGAACAAAATAATAATATTTAAAAAAAAAATGCCACTCAAAAAACCTTCTATAAAATGAATACTTAACATAAATATTAATGGTATAAAAAGCATAGAAAAGATCACTATGTGAAAACAACAGACATAAAGCCCCATTTACTTTTACAGGAACCGGACACAACTATTTAACTAATAAACTTCCTTTCTATTCCAGAACATGAAGGTCCTAACATTCAGCTTCGCCAACTCACCGATCGACAACGGCCGAAAAATAGCCCTCGCACTAATGCACCACGCGTTTCCAAAAAGGCACGACCTCCTCTTTGCCTTTGAATACAGAGAACCGTACTACCCCACGCTCCCCACAGACATGAACATGTTCCAACGCCCCAGCGACTGGAAGAGGGAACTCGAACGGTGTGAATGTCCTCATTGGAGGATCACTTGTATAAATGGAACTTCTGATGCGTTCATGTTGACTGCTGGAGAGACATTGATAGTGCCCAGTTCTGTGTTGGATTATAATTTGATGGAATCGGCGCGTCATTTTCGGTCGGGGAGAGTTCCTATTTGGGCGTGGGGGAGGCCTGAAGGTGCTGCGTTGTTGAGGAGTGGGGAATTGTTGAGTACTGAACAGTCGGCAACTGCGGAGAGTGTGTTGTTGGAACAGGTATGTGAATAAATGCTTTATTGATATAAACAAAACTCATGTATAGTCTGTTCCAAAAGTATCTGACGGAAAAGTAACCAATCCCTGTTCAGGTTAAATTCTTACGCAATTACTCACTAAAGGGAATTATTAACACATTCATCTGTATTTAATAGTGTTCAATTTCATATCTCACCATAATTGAAAAACAATTGATGAAAATTAGGTTATAAAATTAACCTCAATTGTCAAATGAACCAATGATGTTGTATCTTTAGAGTGATTAAAAATTCTAATTTCGGGTTTAAATAACCAAATGAAGGGGAGTATTCAAATAATCAAATGAATTCCCCCGTTGGTCTAGTGGTAGCAAGCGGCAAGCGCTACTGCTGAGCATGTTGTCCTGGGTTCGTCAGATTATTAATATCTGTAAACCCCCCTTTATTCCATAAACTACTAGAATCTGAGAAAAGTAAACATGGAAAACAAAACATCTTATTTAATTTACAACTGCCAGTCATGCCCGGTTTCTGAGGTACTTTTATCGGTAGTTTATCTATTCAATAGCGCTATCGGTTCGATAACTTGTGAAAGTGCGTTTCCGAACACCGCAATGTAAGATAAACTCAGTTTAAACTCAAGTTAACTTAACTGACCAATGTGTGCCGTTTATCGGTTCTATAACTCTAACTGACGTTCCATTTCATAGCAAACTACATCAACTTTTAGGTTATACATAATTATAGCGTGTATTATTTAAATTAAAATACCAGTGAAAGTTATACAATATTAAAATTATTCAAAAGAAAAAACAATGAGTGTTAATGCATAATGAATACGAGCAGCTCATCAGAGTCTGATTTGGAAGTACTGGAGTTTATTTCTAATAAATCAGTACCCAGAAACTTAACGACGTAGTAGAATTCCTTTCAAAGTGTTCTTGTATTGTTGCTTAAATAAACAAATTCTTTAGCCACTTCTATATCAAGCATCTTCTCTTTCAGTATTTTTTTTTACTGCATTTTCCAGTTATAATATGTTATTTTACAAAATAATGTTCACCTAAAGCACAAACGATTGGAAATACCAAATAGACTGTCGACATAAAACTTAAAATCAAACGGTAAAGCAAAAATAATACCATGCGAAACGAAACAACGAAGTGAACTTTTTTTTTAAATGGCAATGATGTTGTTCATTGATCCGTCCATAGGTAACGACTTATCATATTTATTAACTAAAATAGTGTTAAGCCACTTATTTATCCTCGAAAAATATATTATTATAAATAAAACTATTAATTATAGACGAATTAAAATAATAAAACCAATTTTAGACGCGATCAATAGATCGCGTCTAAAATTGGTTTTATTATTTTAGGACCCATCTAGCGGCAACTAAGGAACTAGTTATCGGTTTCATAGTTATTGAATGGTTTGTTTCGTATTCAGAAACGCAGTGACATTTAACCGACGTTTATATTACGCTTAACTTTATTGAATCAATAGTTAGTGACAGTTTATTTGGGAACTTCAGAAACCGGGCATCAGCCATTGATATTTATCGTAAAGAGAAACATTAAAATGTTTGAAAAACCTATCGCGTCGTTTGTAGTTTATAATCATATCTGGTCGAGCACGACCTAGCCTAATTATGTGTTTCTTATTTTCTCTCTTATTACGTGTTTATAATTCTATTTACGTCAATGGTCAACAAACATTTAAAATGACAAAATTATTGTCCGAGACTCCGAGCGTCGAGCGAGCTTCGGCCCTTCCTTCGTCGTCCACCCGAGCCAAACCGAGCGCTTACGAAATTCAGCGAATGGACCGATATTCCTACACTGTACCTATCATAACTCGACATTTTCCGGCTTACTACTGCCTCAAAAAACAGCGTGTCACGTGACCTGAAGTGACGTCAAGACGAGATTGTTTTGTATAGAAATTTATGTGGACCCGGGCGGACAACGAGTTATACTGGAGGCACTGGAGCAAAATGTTTGCGCGCACTTTAAATGTTTTGTTTTCGTTGGAATATAAAGACAATTTTTTTAATCTAGGTTGGGGTTTTGTAATACTTTAATTTTATGGTGTAAGTATTAAATACATTCAGTGTGATTATTAAACACTGCTGAGAACTACTGACTGTCATAACTTCCTAAGGGAAGCCGACAGGAATCGGCTTATTACTTAGCTACGCCACTGGAGGCCACCTATTTTTATGTTAATTTGCATTAATATTCTGAAATAGTCACACATACAAACAAAATGAAACTTTAGTATATGATTTGAAAAGAATCCAAATTCAAAAGCGCATGACGAGGCAGGCTAACCATATAATTTTAAGAGCACCGAGGACAAACTACGGTAGAAGGACTGTTGTATATGAGGGGGCTCAACTCTATAACTCTACCTAAAGTAATTAGGGAATCGAAATCACTTCCAACTTTTAAAAGGCTATTAAAGCACCATGTGCTGAATGGTGTTTGAATTGTAAGTTTTTACTATATTTTAATTTTTGTTTATAACCCAGCGAAACAGTCGCTTATCTTAATTATTATGTTTTTCCTCATAGAAGTGAATAATTGTATTATTTTTGAGTGAAATAAATTTTCTTAAACCGTATTTATTGGATCTTTTCCTTTCCATGAAGACGGTTACGTAATTGTAATATTATCTCTCAATATTTTTTTTATTCGAAATCATGTGTTTTTTAATGATAATTCTAAAAAGCAAACAAGATTGTTTAGTTTTATGTCTAAAATAAATATTCACAGCAAGAAAATATAGTTTATTATCCTGACACAAGATATTTTTTCTCTAGATCAATTATTACTTCAGCTCTAAACGAAATAAGAATTGAGACTTACGCTATTTAGTTTCGTGCTCGAACACGATCAAAGAGTGCACGCGATATTCAACTTTATTACTGATGTATTAGCGTTTAGCACATAAAAGAGTGGCGGGATGCGAGGGGCGGAGCTTGCGTTCGAAATTTGATTTAGACAGCCTGCTCTTAATATGTATATCGAACTCTAACCGGCGCGCCTCACAGTGTTGCTCAAGCTAACTTACGCAAGTAAATTCTAACATATTAGCAGTGGATGTGCCACTGCCGTGTTAGAATGTAAGATGTCCATTAGCAAGTATAAATATAAGTAGTGCATGCCATGTGTATTTATTGCTTTTCGAAGTATTCTCCGCGAAATTTGACACATTTTTCCATACGATGGAACCAATCATTGAAGCAACCATTCCATTCGGAAGTTGGGGTCTCCAAAATGGCCGTTTTGTAGGCGTCCACAGCTTCTTCAGGTGATGAAAATCTCTGTCCACGCAATTTATTCCTTATTTTAGGGAAAGTATAGAAATCATTAGGGCTTAGGTCGGGGCTGTACGGCGGATGGTCTAATTATTCTATGTTTTCTTGCTCTAAAAACTCTTGTTCTGTGCGCGGTGTGAGAACTCGCATTGTCGTGATGGAGGATGATGCGGCGGTTGCAGTTCTCTTTACGGAGATCAGAAACGACCTGTGGCAAACAAATGCTAGCATACCATTCTGCATTAACCGTTCTTTGTCCCTCAAGAGGAATAGTCGTAACATGGCCGGTTTTGGAGACAAACGTGGCCACGATTTTTTTTGCAACACTCCGTGAACGAACAATTTTTGTTGGCTTTAACTCATTTTCGAACACCCAAACTCGTGACTGGTTTTTTGTTTCGGGTTCGTAGTGTTGCCCAAATGCAAGAACAAGACGAGACTTAGCCAGTCTTGGTCTTGGTCTTGCGCCAATACACCTGGTCTTGGTCTTGGTCTTGGTCTTGCGCTCCCAGTCTTGGTCTTGGTCTTGGTCTTGCAGCAAGAGTCTTGCAAGTCTTGCAATTACCTATTAGTCTATTACTATTTATTAAAGTTTACTTTAAATCTTAGAAAAACGTATTAGAATTGGAACATTGTGAGCTTGAATTAACATAGCCATAGTAAAGATCAAGCAGATTAATAAATAACTGAAGATTTGATAAGAAATTCGAAAAATCAACTGACCTATATGTCGTTTTCCATGGAAGTAACTGTTTCTTAATAAACATTTATGATTTATAAGCTTTGATTTATAACCTAATCATAATACTACTTGCGTGATCAGTATAATGTATTCATTTTCATTCTAAGCACTCTGAAACTTATTTATTCTTTGGAACACCTGTAGGTACTCTTAAAAAAATTCGAAATTATTTTGCATGAGTATACCTACGCCCTATGGCGGCAATCAAATAGTGTCACAAATGTTATGATTTCGGCGTGGCGGCAACGATTGTTTTAGATTTCAAAAGAAGCCGCCGGCGCGTGTATCATAACCATGTACTTCCGAAAAGCGGCAAATTTCTTTGAGAAGTAAGTACAAAACCTTTGATGCCGCATTATCAAAGTGCCGATGGTTAAAACATAACTATGCATGCACTCAGTTTGATTTTAATAGATATTTTTTTATTCGCTATGTTTATGGTATTAGTCGTAATGCGCATAGGTCCAGTTTTTCATATTCTTTGATACAGTTTTTTGCGTCTCATAGAATTCCTAAGCGTACCTACCTATACACCGAACTGTTACACCTAACTACTCAGTGAAATAGCGCTAAGTCCTAGCTGCAAGACGCAAGAGTCTTGCAGGCTATGTCTTGTTCTTGCTCAAGTCTTGCACGGTCAGTCTTGGTCTTGGTCTTGCTAAAAATACGCGGTCTTGTTCTTGGTCTTGGTCTTGCAAAAACGCAAGAACAAGACCAAGACTGCAAGACCAAGACTGAATTTGGGCAACACTAGTTCGTACGCGTATATCCAGGATTCGTCACCTGATACAATGTTGTATACAGCATTTGAGGATCCTGCCTGGAATCTTTCGAGAGTTCTGACGCACCAAGTAACGCGAGCAGCTTTTTGCTCTTCACAGAGCGAATGCGGTATCCATCGGGAAAACAACTTTTTTACACCTAATTGTTCATGCAAGATTATTTGTATTTGACTCATGCCAATGTCTAAAGTTGCCTGAATTTCGCCGTATGTCACATGTCGATCTTCCTCAATCAGGTTACGCACAGCATCAACGTTTTCTTGGGTGACTGCAGTTTTTGGACGACCTTGACGGGGATCATCACTGAGCTTGACACGTCCACGTTGAAATTCAGCAAACCAGCGATAAATTGTGGTTTTGGATGGGGCTTCATCACCAAATGCAGAAATCATCCGGTCAACACACTGTTTTTGTGTTAAACCAGTTCGAAAGTCATAATAAATCATCGCTCTTGAATTTTCTCGAGTCAATTCCATTTTCTCAACGACTAAACAAGTTTGACAAAACCTTGTGACAAGACCGAGAATCTTTTTTTAAATAAATAAATGATATTCGATTTTTAAAACCAAGGAGTTTTCAATTAAAAAGATTTTAATATGACAGGAACAGTGGAAATATTCCATTCCTGATACTTTTAGTGCAGCCCTCGTAGTACTTACTAATTCCATGCTATTGAAAGTACTTACTTATTCCATGCTCAAGCTGTCACTTCCTGTCACACACTTCCGTCCCTTTTCACGAAATCACTCCCACAGAAAGCGAGAGGAAAGATGTTACACTTCAAAAACAGTAGTGCTATTCTGAAAAATCTCACCTTGAAAACATAAGTAAAGTGAACTGTCAGTCTAGTATCAGCCGATCTATTTTGTAAAATTGTCACCTTGAAAACTTGGTGAAGTGAGCTTCAAATGAGGTGCTATTTCACCGGATGCGATAAAAAAAAGAATTATACAATTCCAATACATTTCACAATAGGTACATTTGAAAAACCCTGCCTCCTAAACTAGGGGAACCCTGTGACCTAGGAGTCAGTGTTCTACTGTAACTTCGTGTACAACAGAAACCTTTATTAATGGATTGACACTATTGACAGCTCATTGCAAATTCACTTAACTTGCGTTTTCACGGTAACAATTTTACAGAAAAGATCTGCTAATGCTAGGGATTGACAGTTCAGTTCAAGCTCCCTTAAGTTTTCACGGTGAGAGTTTTGAAGAATAGACTGGCTGGTCAAAAGTTCTGATTACATTGAATCGTGTGTAAGATTATTTCCTTTTCATACATATAGCTGATTACAAAGGACAGTAGACTAGGAAGATCGATTAGCTAAGCGTCGTGAACGTTACGTTAAACACGTAATCATTCATTGTCGTCACACGCGGAAAATAAACAGTAAACTGCTACGGAAGTTATTGAACTCATAGATCGTATCATCTACGAAATATGTCGTTCATTATAAATAAATTGATTGAGCGCCATGCCAATGAATGCCGATGGAAGAAAGTTAAACTAAAAGTAAAAAAAAAACTAATACAATGGGATGTAATACATAACCGGCGAAATGTGGGTGCACTAGAGGTACACCTCTGCCTAACCCTTCGTGGAATATAGGCGTGATGTTATGTTTATGTTAAAAAAAATACTAAAAAATTCCCCTGTATCATCGGGTTTTACAAATATAAATCTGTCATACACTAACACCCAGACCAGGAAAAACACCCGAACCACTAACAAATAGCAGTCAAAAATCCACCTTATCCTACTAACATAAAGTCTACATTCCCAGGTGCGTCGCTCCCACCCGAAGTTGACGCCGCCCCACGTTCTGTACCTCTGCGGCAACACGTTCACGAATGCTGGCGGCCCCGGCATCCTCCCGCCGTTGGCAACACTACAGACCTCGTACAAGAAACTTGTTGAATTGTGTACACCGACCACGCTTGGACAGTTTTGGGTAAGTAACAAAGTTACAGATACTTACATTTAAAAATCGGTCCATAATTGACGACGGAGAAATCGGTGAACATTAATAAACATACAGCCGAACACATAACCTCCTCCTTTTTGGAAGTCGGTTAAATAATAGTGGCCTATCGGCATCAGGAACAGGGTCCAAGCTGCCGGTAGTCAGGGCTCTAGAGAGAGGAACCTACTCACTATACGTGCCGTGCCCAGGAGTACTGCTTTCTGAATCAACCTCTTGACTCAGCCGCGCAATGAGAGCCTCCTGAGGTGTGGGTCGAGGCTCTCCGCTATTAGACCATTTACCGTTACAATTATCGGTATGATGGCAGAGTACACGTCCCACATGTCCACAACCTCGTTTGCTAGGTCAAGATAATATTTGTTCTGTTTTAACTTTCTCAGCTTTCACGAGATTCTTGTCATGAGGGACAGCGATATTAACAATCATTGCACGGCGCTCTAGTCGATTTATCACCACAATATAAGGATTATTGGCTACAATAGTCCTGTCAGTGATGGTAGATCGATCCCAGTACAATGTGGCGTGCCCATTCTTGAGAACTGGGACAGGCACATACCTTTGGCATGGTACTATGATACTACGGACTCCACAAGGTTATACTGCAAGGCAAGTTGCTGGTGGATAATCCTAGCCACTAGATGTGTCTGTGCAAGTACTCGCCGTTAGCAAGACGAGAACAACCAGAAATAATATGTTGGATTGATTCACCGGAACGGTGGCATACCCAACAGATGCCAACCGTACCGTCCTTGACAATGTATTTCCGATAATTATCCGTCATGATAACTTCATCCATAATCGCACAGACAAAACCTTCGGTTTCACCGAAAAGGTCGCTGAAACACAGCCAGGATACGGACGCCAAAAAGTCTACATCAGGCTCATGGAGAGCCCAGAAAAAGCGCCCATGAAGCTCTTTGCCTTGCCATACTTCCTTACGATCGTTAGTATCAAGTACTGTAGGTTTGCGCCAGTTATCTTTCGCCAAGGAGAGCGGAGTCAGGCCCATGCCCACTGCGACCACATCTCGGTGCATCCCCACGTCAGTTTGAAGAAAATATTCCCTGAGGCTGCAACAAATCTCCCGGTTGTGCAGGGTTTTAGCATTTAAGAAACTTCGACCCGCACACTTCCGCGGGATGTACAGTGTCATCACTGATGACCGTGGGCGATGCATGTGACATACCGTCAGCTATGTACGGACCTTCGTTTCCAAGGCGTCAAGTTCCGTCTGAGTCCAATTGAGTATGCTGAAAGAATACATCGAAACCGGCATGATCCAACCGTTGAAAGCACGCTCCTTGTTTCCGCCTGATAGAAGACTATTTACCACTTCATTATTTATTATTATATTATTTGCGGCCATAGAAGCCCTCCCTCAACGATTGTTTCATGGTGGCAAAATTGATGGCTAATGCTTCCGACATACCCAAATACTTGTAGGTTTCGGTTGAGGAGAGGGATCTAAGGTGTAAGTAATCCGAGAGTTGGGTTCCCACGGATTCCATAATCTAGGGGAGATTATGGAATCCGTGGGAACCCAACTCTCGCTTTACATGCATGACTACACATTTGTCCATTCCAAATTCCATCCTGATGGCGCTACTAAACGTTTCTGTTACCTTCAGTAGCTCCATCAGTCGCAAATTGTTGGGGGCAAAGAGTTACAAGTCATCCATGTAAAGTGATCCATGGAGGTGAGATATCACCTGACCACCTCTTCTCAAGTGATAGCCTAGACCGGAATCCTCCAGCAGTGTTCTTAGAGGATTCAAGGCTAAACAAAACCAAAGCGGACTCAAACTATCGCCCTGAAATATTCCCCCTTCGATGATGATCGGTTCATCGATCCCCCGAATTTGTCGACATCCTGAATAGAGAAGGACCGTCCTCCATTGCCCCATACACGACATCAGGAAGGTGCGCAGAGTTGTATCAATCTTATACAACTCCAGCACCCTCATGAGCCATGTATGTGGCACTGATTTATAGTCATTCTTATAATTTATCCAACATGTCGAAAAATTCTTCCGGGGTCTACGAACCTGTTGGCTTATGGCCATGTCTATAAGGAGCAGCTCCTTAGTACCGCGGTACCCATTCTTACATCCATTCTGAGACATAGATATAAATGACGGCACGGTTGGCGCAGTGGTTAAGCGATTGACTGCCGTGCTGCGTGTCGCGGGTTCGATTCCCGCACGGAACAAATATTTGTATGACCTACAAGTAGTTGTTCCGGGTCTGGCTGGTTGTGTATGAGAGTTTAAATGTTTGTAAACGAACCCACGATACAGGAGAAATTCCTAGTGTGGGGCAACGTTAAAAAAAAAATCCAGTCTTATGGTAGACTGTTCCAAGGAATAGATAAATAAACCGCCTAAATCAACACTTCTGAAACAATATAAACTTTGTGGTTACCTCACCAAAAGATAAGAATTTACTTGTTTTCCTGCTATTTTGTAATATTATGGTTTTATGATTGAAGTGCTTCACGATTTCCTTTTATACTTATCTAGGAATACTTGCGGTTTTTTTTTTGTCATTGTATGCAACTTATATAATTATAATTATTATATTTTTATTTCTCCAAGTAGGTTTGTACAGACGCCAGCACATCAAGCTACTACAATGTGTCAAATTTCTGTAAAAGATTTTCAACTTTATCGTTAAAGCATAAGGTTCAAGATTGATTGGGAAAATTTAACAGTTTCGGGTAGCTTGACCTGCTGGCGTCTGTACAAACACTTTTACACGTCAATCATATTTTAAAAACTAGGTGAGTTCATGTGAAAGCCATGTAGACTGGTGTCTGAAACGGTATTTTGAGGAAAGAACCACACAGATTGAGTGGACCTGACCAGTCAGTGCACGCATTTGTCAGTAATCGTGCAGCTCTACTAAGAACTTAAGGAGCTTAACGATGCGAAGATCAATACCAAAGAAAGACCATTTGGGTAGGCCGCATAAATTACTCAAACTGCCAGACCATGATTAAAACTAACCGAAAATAAAAAAAAACCGTCCAAGTACGTGTCGGACCACGCACAATGAAGGGTTCCGTAGTTAGGATGAATTTATCCTTAAAACAAACTTAACATTGTAGTTGAAAGACATGTTCTCCCATAGGTACATCGATATACGCCTCGGTCAATTTTCCAACTGAAAATTTAAGTTTGTAATCGCAAAAAATGTTTTTTTATGTGATAAAACTACAAATTAACAATTTTCGGACTTTCCTTTACTTGTGCTGTGAGACCTTGCGTCTGCCCAAATTTCATGAATCTAGGTCAACGGGAAGTATATATATACCCTATAGGTTTTGATTTATGTGCGAGATATTCGCAATTTTTTTTTATGTGATAAATCGACAAATTTACAATTTTCGGACTTTTTCCTTTACTTGTGCTGTAAGACCTTGCTTGTTGCCAGATTTCATGATTCTAGGTCAACGGGAAGTACCCTATAGGTTTTGATTTATGTGCGAGATATTCGCAATTTTTTTTTAATGTGATAAAACTACAAATTTACAATTTTCGGACTTTTTCCTATACTTGTGCTGTAAGACCTTGCTTCTTGCCAAATTTCATGATTCTACGTCAACGGTAAGTACCCTATAGGTTTTGATTTATTTGCGAGTATCGAAATATGTCGAAATAATGTCTCTTATATCGCCGTATTTTTTTATTGCGTTGACTTGGAAGCTTGACTTTTTTAGAGCTTCAAGGGACCATAGACTTACGTATTTCTTATTAATTTCAACTTGATACCTCTACGCGTTCCTGAGAAAAATGGTCTTGACAGACTGACAGACAGACAGACAGACGGACAACTAAGTGATCCTATAAGGGTTCCGTTTTTTCCTTTTGAGGTACGGAACCCTAAAAAGGAAAAAAAGAAAAGCAATATATAAACCCACATAGTCTTCACATTCACAATAATTAAAATAATATAATACTTTACAAGTAAATATTCATGTCATTATGTATAACATAATCATTAAATGTCACTGTATTTATAATAAAAAAGTTAAAAATTCAGTATGAAAAAAATTGAAGCAACTCAATCCCAAACCTTTTTACCCCACTGCGGCGACGCCAAAAAAGTAGGGCTATGTGTTTGACTGTAAGTATGTATGTCCGTCCCTATGTTCCCTCGTAACTACTAAACAGCTAAACCGATTTTGATGAATGATATGTCGTTAGATTCGTCTTTATTGCGCGAGTGTCATACCTGTGAGTGTCTGGGTATATTAAAATTATTAAAAATCAAAATGGCAGATTTTTGGCGGCAAAAGGTTGTTTTCGAAAAAAAATACCTCCCAAGCCTATCGAGTGGGGTACCAAAATGAAGGGTTTTAAAAGGTGATTAAAAAAATATAGTCGGAGGCAATAGGTCGTTATTGTTAAGAAGATGCCTCCGATTGCATGAGATTGTTTATCTTAATATATATAATTCTTCTGTACGTGTGTTTGCCACCTAACTCCTCCTAAACGGCTGGACGGATGTGGTTGAAATTTTGTATTTATATTTCAATGGGTTACTGGATGATTTGAAAACACAATTGGACCCGGTAGGTGGCGCTGCTGTCGGTATAAAGCGGTGCGAAGTCCGCCGGGTCAGCTAGTAGTTTATATAAATCTTGTTTCCATCTTTTTTTAAGTTCAATTTTTACGCAGTCGGTTTTTGATTTTTTTGCCGTTTTTATAAATGAATGGTGGACGGAATCCTTCGTGCGCGAGCATACTCGCACTTGGCCGGTTCTTTTTGCCTCAGTTTGTTGCGCCGATACGAGTTAAGAAGATGCAAGACAACGAAACTGTCTAAAGCTATTTCTTCGTTTATTACAGATGCAAGACTCCCAATACTACTCAATCCTGGACGCAAGCCGGTGGCTTCGCTACGTCGCCAACTGCATCGCGTTCGCCGAAGACGCCGCGCAAAATCTATCTAACAACGTCACAGTTGTATTACAAGAAGGTAATTGTTTACACCAAAATCGAGTTATACAATACAGCTACTTAATAATGAGAGAATGCTATAAAAAAACTGAAAAAGGACGCGCGCGGATACATGTTTTACGAATGAAAACTTTATTAGTTCCTAAACGTGCCCTAGTGACATGTGTCAAGCATTTTCTCTGTGGTCGGAATATAACCTACAATTTCGGGACTTATGTGGAACGTTGAATCAATAATAGTAGAGAGGACAATCCTGTCTAATTTTGCGCACATACAATCCAACGCATTAAAAATCGCACTATACAACTTTGAGGTGTATGAGACGCCAAGGTTCGATGCTAAACGAAGTAATTGTTTTTCATGTAGAAGTGGATATAGAGTAGGGAGGACTTACTAATACGGGGATGCCTGTGTTAGGAGTACTGTGATAATCTCACGAGCGTTTCAATTAATTAACTCAGCCTATTGCAGTCCACTGCTGGACATAGGCGTCTCCCAGGTTGCGCCACAACACCCTGTCCTCCGTCGCCACATCCAGTCTGTCCCAGCCGCCTTATTCACGACCGTTTAACAATAAATAATACTCTCGCTACCAATTGTTTGTTTTCCTAGTGCTTAAATAATTGTTAAAAATGTATTTGTAAATAATTCTAAACAAAAGCCAACTATTTTAGTTATTTGCTAGATAAATATTTCCTTATGTTTCAGGTGACGGCGTAGACTATTGTTCCGTGGTATCATGCCTCACTCAATTGCTAGTCGACCCACACTTCAGAACGATATCAGGCTTCCAGTCTCTCATACAGAAGGAATGGATCGCGCTCGGACACCCGTTCTGTGATAGGTGAGTACTCCCTTACATTCATATGCTCCTGGTATCTTGTATGAACTTATTTCATAATTATTTTACTTACTGTTTACAAAAACTTAGTAGCTAATACTTAGACTAAGATAGACCATTGCTTAGGCCAAAATAAGCATTACTTACCACGTGCTTTCGCTGAGAATTATTTCTGTCACTGTCAAACTACAAGTGCATTATAGAACCGGGAACATATCAAAGCAAAAACACGTGCTTAGCCACGTCCACCAATCTCGGCCTCAGTACTTGTCACAAAACCGTTCAGTATGTAAATACTACACTGTCCTTTCGCTCCGCAATATGCTACCGCACTACCTTACATTTATGTGTTCCTGGTAGCTCATGTATCTAAAGCGCATCCTTTTAGTTAGTCATTTAAAATAGACAGGAAAAAGTATGTATAAGTATTAATTTTATTATCCTGATTCTGTTTTGTTGTTTCCCTAGGTACAAATAATGATACCTATTTCGATTGTTAATAGTATTTAGATTGTAGTATCGAGCGCACGCGAGGGCACTAAATTAACACGAGTGCATTAATTACTCTAGCAAGGGCGTAATCGACTTTTCTTTCAACTACCAATCTACCGTGATAAAATATACCTACTCAAAATAAAAACTCAAGTTAATGAAAACAAAGTTTAATTCACCTTCTCCTCAAACATTTAAAACTTACAATTATTAAATGTGCAGTTATTAAAAGTGTAATTTGCACTTTAACTTGGAACATTTAAAAAATAAAAAACAGTGCATTAATGAAAAAGTGTGCTACCATGAGATTTCATATAACATTTCTGCACTATTTTGATTCTAAGCAAAAAATACGTCCTTTGGTTTTGTGGTGATTAATGATAACATTAGTACGTAGTTGAAAGAAAATATAATTTGAAGCAGGCAAGTTGTCGGAAATGTTTATCCAGAATAATGTATTAACTAAAAATGGTAAATAACCTACATATTTATTTCCTGTTGTAAATTAATGCGCCTACTTCACACGGTTTTTATGACTTGACAAGTATTGTACACATAAACCCTCCGGAATAAATAATCTAAATGTAGTGAAAACCGCAAGAAAATCCGTTTCGCAGTTTAGAAGACGCGGTCAGGCAGACGCGAAAATTATTTATAGCGATTCGTAATTTTGATTAATCTAAAGTATAATTTTACCGTGATAGAAAGTGCTATGTTGCTATACTTTTATAACTAAGGCTCAGCGTACAAAAGGAGATTTTATGATATTGGATAATCATCTTTATTGTCACGTAGTTCGACTACAAACGAACACGAAGACCGCCGAGGAGTTCGATGTTCGTGCAACGTTGCATATCCCTTTAAATACACTGTCATCAAAAAGCTCTGCGATCCTCACACTTGGTCCTCATTAAGACAACAAAACTTCTACCCTCAGATTCGGTCTCCCCCGTCCTGGTAACCCAAAAGACTCGACCGCAAAGGACACGACCTCCGCTCAAACTGCCCCAGTACTGCTACTATACCTGGACTGCGTGTGGCAGCTACTGCAGCAGTTCCCGGCGGACTTCCAGTTCACAGAAACGTATCTGACGACTCTGTGGGACTGTGCGCATAACCACATATTTGACACGTTTTTGTTCAACTGCGCGCGGGATCGAGAGCTGGCTGTGGCTAAGGTAATATTATTTTTATTTACAACTGGATGGGTTTACTTGTATTTAAGCCAGTTATTTTTACACCAGACCAAATACCTCTAAAGTCGCGATTGTGGCACGCTTATTTACGCAGGAGTTTGAACACACATTGTGCACCTTGCCATCCCGATCTTGAAAGGCTTCAAATGTTCAAAGGTATTTCTGGCTTCTGGGTTTGGAGCAGACGCGCATTTTTAGATGCTAAAAATATGATCGGAACGGTCCTCAAAATTATTTCCTAATTATTCACAAAACTCAGTTGTCGCTGTCTATTTCTATAAAACAAACAGATGTTTGTTGATGGGAAATCCCATCAGGCAAGAATGACGAACTTTCATCTCCTATTCACCGTCTTTAAGGATGTATTTTCTCAAAGCCAGTGCTCACTTTCGTTATACAGTGTATGCAATTCTTGTGCAAAATTCATGCTTCTACAGCCAGCGGTTAAGGTTGCGCGCTGTCAGTCAGTGAATGAATGAGCTTACGATTTTTAGCATCACATCATGCTGTGTAATCCTCAAAAGGTTAGGCAGGGGTGTACCTATAGTAACAACCACAATTCGCAATTTTTGTAAGTGGATTCACAAATAAGTATTCTTTACAGAACTTCGTGCAGAGGCCGCTGTGGGACTGGGGCGAACAATTTTCAGAGCAAGACAAGGCGTTATTTTACAACCCGCTGTTCGGCGTCAAGCCGACTACCGTACACTCGCAGAGGCTATGTGAGTAAAACTGTACAAGAATCTTTTGGCGCGTGGCCAAAATCGTAGCTAATGCCGCCATCTTGTTTTTTCAATACATTTCACAAACTTTTACCAGAAGTTAACGCCATTCGACCGCCAAAAAATCCTTGTATCACCTGCTTTTCGAGCGTAAACATCATTGGGAAACAAGATATTTATTTTTATGCTTGCCCAAAAATCGGCTCTATAACTGAACCTATTATGCTAACACTTCACTTGGCATATTTCTTAAAATATTACCCTTACTTTGATAATATGAAATTATACCATAACCTTATTGAAATAAAGTTAATTTTGTATTCAAGAAATATCGCGAATATTTGCGCAAATACGCTTACTGTAGTACCAGCATTAGACTACAGTATTTCAATATCGTTTGTTCTATTCACAGCACAATCATCGCTCCCAAGCAAGTCAGCGTCCGAACTGAGTCGATTGGAACCTTGCACGTCTGTAGCCGGCATGGAACTGTGGTCCCAGTGCTACGAGCGATGGCTCGCGCCACTCGACTCGCCGCTGTCCGGTACCATACAGTACCATGTGCACAACTACGCTGCGCTTCAGAAGGTCAGTATACTGCTGCGGGCTTATCCTAGTACTGCAATGTTGGTAATAACATAACCATAACATGGCAAGATAGGTAGGTGTACCTAATAGTCCTTTCACAGTTATTTTGTGACATTCTGTTAGTTTTACAGCGAGTGCGTCAAAGGCTTATGTAGCCTTGGTACATAAATGTTGCTAATGACATAATCTTAATACTGTAAGATAGGTAGTGAATGCGTCAAGGGTCAATCCACTTCAGCAGGCTTATGTAGCCTTGGTACATAAATTTTGGTAGTAGCATAACCACGATAAGATAGGAGTGCGTCAAGGGTCAGTAAAATACGCGCTTGGACGTGGAGTTGCGGACACGCCCGTAATTACAATACAATAGTACTTTAGCAGGCTTATGTAGCTTTGGTACATAAATGTTGGTACTGACATTACCATAATGCGGCAAGGTAGTTGCTGTGTGCGTCGGCAGGTAATTTATACTACTGGAGACTCATGTTATCCTCGTAAATAAATGTTGCTAATGACATAACCATAATACTACGGCAATAATATTGCGTACATCGCCAGGTCATGAGGTCAGTATACTACAGGAGACTCATGTTTTCCTAGTACATAAATGTTGCTGATGTCAAAAAAAAAACAAACAACAACTGTTTTTCGACCAACTTATGTTTGAAATGAGCATGGCACATTAGAAAAAAATAAGGTTAAACAAAAACCGACCATAAATAAATCACTGCTGTAGGTTACACATTGAATGCAGGTAATACGGCAACACTGCAACATGTCTAATAAGTATCTATTTGTTGTTTTGTTTGAATAATTTCCCAATTTCTATGTTTAACTGTATTTGTGTTTGATTATTTAATGTAACTGAGTGTGTATAAATATTTAAGTTAATGAGTCTGTGAAAGTTGAAATAAAATGATTATTATTATTTAATTAAATACATAAAAATTATATTTTTGAATATTAGAATATCAAAAAATAGTGGTTCGCCGGTATTGGGAGCAGGGTCCAAGCTACCGGTGGTTAGGAATCCAGAGATAGGAACCTCCTTACGAATCGAGTTGTGCGTGACTACCGCAGGACCACGAACGCCAATCGCTTCCATATTTGGCAAATAATTAGTGCTCAATTGGTGCTAATTAGTGCTCGAACAAAAGAATTGGTGCTTTAGTAGTTTTCGAGAAAATCGACTTTGAAGGTGGTCCTGCGGTAGTCACGCTCCCTTCAGCAAGACCACCATGAGCGCCGAAGAAGGGGGCATACTACAGCTATTCTAAGTATACAAATAATTAGTGCCCTTAAATGTGATTCATTTCGTAACAAAAACCGAACTGAAACATTTGTATTTACCGAGAAATCAACGACGATAACGCTCGTTCAGCAGGACCACGAATTTGAATGTTGATTCCAAGTTTCAGGAGCTCGTCGCTTTCCTTAAACCTACGTAGAAAATGAGTGCTCTGTGAGATAAAATTGATACCCAAAATTACTACTCCAGTACCTTTACGAGATATACCATACCATTGGTGGGGTGGTGGTAGTCACGGTGTTAAATTTTCATTTGAAGATTTCCCTATTCAAAACTCTGTGATTTCTTCCCAAATTTATACAAAAATTAGTGCTCCTAAAGAAGTTATAGTGACCAAAAATTCAGATTCCCAAGTGTTGTATTTTAAGAGAAATTTGCATTCATTACTTTTCCATACTAAATCTCCGCGTATAACCCGACCAAATAAAGTTGTCAAAGGTATTGAGCTGTTTATGAGATGTACACTCGTGCACATAAATTGATGGATGTCGGAATAGTAATAAAAACAGTTCAATATCTATAATTTTTATACAAACTGTTTACCTAAGTACATATTAAGAAAAAAAATAACCTGTCGTTATCCATGGCCTGTGATGCCTTTGTTAATGACGTGGGTACTCGAATAATTATTTTTCTGTATTGTAAGTACCTAGCTTTTGTGTTGTTACATGAATATCATTAAAGAGCGATAGGTATTTCTTATTTATTTCTTTCCTACTAATTTACCGTTGCTGCAAGCAGTACCTATCATCAATACCATTAATAATATGTTGCTAATAACGCATACTCCTATAATGTAGATATTTATCTATATAATGATGTATGAATATTATAAACTTACTAGGCAGACTTCACACAAACTCCTTCAAGTTAAGTCTCAATTAAGAAGACTATTTATAACAATTGGTCCTTAATTAAAATATACAAGCTAACTCTAAAATATGTATAGAGTGGTAGAGAGAGAGAGAGAGAGAGAGAGAGAGCGCTGGTCGGATGGCACGGCACGCCAGTAATTAATGACATCATCCGTCGGGCTCTTGTCACCGCCGGAGTACCAGCTGTTGTAAAACCCAATGGCTTGGCGCGCGACGATGGGAAGAGGCCAGACGGAATGTCCATAATGCCATGGAAATTGGGTAGGCCTTTGGTGTGGGATGCAACCAGTGTCGACACCCTCTTGCCATCCCATCTTCCTGGCACGGTGGGTTGTGCTGTGGCGGCTGCTGCAGGAGCAAAAAACCTCAAATGGCACAAATATAACAACCTTATTGGGAGCTATATGTTTGAGCCGTTTGGGGTTGAAACAGTAGGGTCTTGGGGTCCGAGTGCTCATCCAGTATTTCGGGACATCGCCAAGCGGTTGGTCGACTCTTCACGTGACCAGAGGGCTGGCCTATTTTTAGCCCAAAGAATCAGTATTGCCATCCAACGTGGCAATGCTGCCAGCCTTTTGGGCACTTTTCCCATTGACAGCGATGTGGACGAATTTTTGGATGCTCAATGAGCACTTCCCCCCTTTTAATTATTTTATTATATACCTACTTGTACAGTATATTATTAAGTAGACTAGATCATTTTACTTTAATCCAAGTTTAAGCTGAAAATAAAAAAAAGTTAAAATTTTAAATACGTACTGGTAAGTACGTACTAATTATTTTAAGTATTTAATAAATATAGATTGTGTTATTACATGCACGATATCTAGGTATACTTACATAGATTTTGTCAAAAAACGTAAGTCAAGACACGTTCAAACTTAGATCAAGTGGATCTATGTTATAATTCACACAAAATAATTATGTATCTTCATATCACAAGGCTGCGCCACAACACCCTGTCTTCCGCTTTCCGCATCCAGTCTGTCCCAGCCACCTTTTTAAGGGTGTTGTGGCGCAGCCTGGGAGAGGCCTATGTCCAGCAGTGGACTGCTATAGGCTGAGTTGATTGATATCACAGGGCTCATTATAAGTTCTACTCAGTTAAAACAAACACAAAACAAAACTAGTTAACTGACAGATTCAGACGATTTTGAATCTCATTTTTATCTTGTCTATGGTACAAAACATTTTGTTGTGGCATGGCGCGCAGGTTATTATTACCAAAGTAAAGCGTTTGCGAAGCGTGTCGTGGTACCTACATCAAGTTCTTTTTTTATTCGTTTATTAAGGTATCACAGGCCATGGGTAACGATAAGTTATTTTTATTCTTAATATGTATCTAGGTACACAGTTTGTATAAAAATTATAGATAATGAACTGTTTTTATTACTATTCCGACATCCATCAATGTATGTGCACGAGTGTACATCTCATAAACAGCTCAATACCATTGACAACTTAATTTGGTCGAGTTATACGCGGAGATTTAGTATGGAAAAGTAATGAAAGCCAATTTCTCTTAAAATACAACACTTGGGAATCTGAATTTTTGTACACTATTACTTCTTTAGGAGCACTAATGTTTGTATAAATTTGGGAAGAAATCACAGAGTTTTTAATAGGGAAATCTTCAAATAAAAATTAACACCGTGACTACCGCCACCCCACCAATGGTATGGTATATCTCGTAAACTACTGGAGTAGTAATTTTGAATTTTGGGTATCAATTTTATCTCGCAGAGCACTAATTTTCTATGTAGGTTTGAGGAAAGCGACTAGCTCCTGAAACTTGGAATCAACATTCAAAGTCGTGGTCCTGCTGAACGAGCGCGCGAAAGTTATCGTCGTTGATTTCTCGGTAAATACAAATATTTCAGTTCGGTTTTTGTTACGAAATGAATCACATTTAAGGGCACTAATTATTTGTATACTTAGAATAGCTGTAGCATGCCCCCTTTTTCGGCGCTCATGGTGGTCCTGCTGAAGAGAGCGTGACTACCGCAGGACCACCTTCAAAGTCGATTTTCTCGAAAACTACTAAAGCACCAATTCTGTTGTTCGAGCACTAATTAGCACCAATTGAGCACTAATTATTTGCCAAATATGGAAGCGATTGGCGTTCATGGTCCTGCGGTAGTCACGGACATCAATTCGAGCCGTATCGAGGAGTCCTGCCTTCTGAGTCAGGCAGATAATAATCAGATTATTATTATTTTAAATGTCTTTAACATATCTCGGGACCCTGGGATCCCGGACCTTTGGAAGGCGTACGAGGGACCAAAGTCAACTCGCAGAGGCCCGTCAGACATTTTTAATTAAATGAGGCACCAACCGACGATTATCCCTGTTCGCACTATGCAAGTGCACCCAAGGACAACCCCCGGTTGGTGCTGGACTATTGCAGATCATGGAAACAAAACATTTATTATTATAAATTCCCATTCCACAGGACATATTTAAGTGCTTAGACACGTCAATATGCTACAGAGCCCTCATGTTACACTGGTAGCTATTACATCTGAGGAAGGACATCCCTAAAAGTATGAAATCATAACTGATGTAACAAAAATATTGCGTTGCGGTGCGGCTCGCCCAAATGTGCGTCAGCGGTAGATTGTCCCAGAGTGGTATACTACAGCGCTCTCATGTGAACCTGGTACCTCGCATGTCACTAAAACAGCTGTACTTTCATAATAATCGCGGTATGGAAAATGTCAATATCATTAGTGGGGTGGTGTGGTTATTTATTGTGACCTCACTGCACACTACTACAGCATGGGCATGTTATCCTAGTATTTACGCTTATATTATGTCACAACAGCTGGCAAAGCAGACATCACGGAAATATTCCTGTTACGAATTTACTTCAGGCTGTTTTACCAGTTTCACAATAGCCATGGAATTAAAGCAGTTAGAGCAGTCTTGGCCCAGTGGTAATGGACACAGACAGGCGCTTTACTTTGTGTAAATTTCATCACCACTGCTCTCAAAACGGGGAACGAAAACATTGTGAGGAAACAACATGTCCTAGAACCAACAATTCGAACACATGTGTGTCTAATATTTTTACCACGAATATGGCGTTTAAAAAACTGGTAATTCTCCAACAGATTCACCAAATAAAAGAGAAGATGCCATCCCTGTCGATCCTCTCGCGGCACTCCAACGGCGAGGAGCCTTCAGAGCCTCAGCAGTGGCCCCCAGTGTCCCGGTTCTACCCCTTCAGTGTGGGCCGCTCTGACGTCATCACCGGCAGCCTGGACTCCATGCAAGTCAGCCTCATAGACGCTAGTCAACTCGTAGAATCACAGTCCCTACTCAATGCGCCCGATTAAGGAGGAACACCGTCGCAGGCGATCCTAACACTTGTCTCCATGTGGTAAGGTTGAATGTTGAATGTCTACTTAATGTCGCTTCCGCTGAATAGTTGTTTTTAATTGATAGTAATTTGTTTGCTTGCGACGTGTACATATTGCGTCTTTGGGAAGCGGTCTGTTGTTGTCTTCATACCTGTTAGTAATGTCTCTTTGTGTAAAATAATAGATTATTTTTAAAGGAATAAGATTCTTCCGTAAATGTAGTGTGATGGTTTCAATTAATAGTATTGTAAATAGATAACCGTCTGCGTTAGACTTCAGTTTTTTCCTTGTAGTAAAGGCGCCAGTCTTCCTGATTTTGTACCACTTATAGAAAAACAGAAAGTTGTCAACAACAAACTGTTCCCCAGCTGTTTATACAGAACAAGTTAATAAATCGAACAAGGCTCATAGTCTAGAACGCCGCAGCCATCATAAGGAGTATTAGGTAAATTACAAGTTAATATATTCGTGTTAATAAGACGTACATAATAATTAAGGTGTATATAGTCGCGATATAACGTCGTTTTCTCTATTAAACATATTTTATAAGTTCCCTTTATCAAGGAATTGATTGAAAAATGTGTATTCCATTTTAGAATAATAGTTATATTTTTATAATCAATCGTTTTATGGTGTGACCATTAAAATTATTCGAAAATTTACTGCGTCTACCCGTTGATGAGAACACGTAGACACAATTGGGCCATTCCTGAATTATTCCATTATTACAGATTGATATAATTATTTTCTATTTCCGCTTAACTACTAACAGAGCTTATAGTCGTTATCAATATTCACAAGCAGCGGACTATTCACTATCCGAACAGTCGTGTTGGAAAGATTGATGCAGGATTGTGAACAGACCCCTGAATATGTATATGTATACTTTGTTACCATTACTAAATCGTATTATTAGCCGATGACACAGCACGAATAATAAACTTTATTACTTCTCTAAGACATTCGACAAAACTCTGTCTTTATAACCAAGACGTACACAAAACCAAATCTAACTTATAATAATAATAATTGAATGATTATGTTGTAAATATGGCAGCTTCAATGCTTACTTAAGTACTTTGTTATTATTTTAATATTTATTTCGCTATAATTGTAATTTGTATTATCATTTATGTAATAACTTCGTTCAGCTGTAGTATCGAACTGATAATTATGTTAATATTAAAATGTATACTGATGAATGTTCATCATAGATTACTAACATAGTTGTGGTACAGTCGGTTGAATACAATGTATTCACTTATTTTTTAAACAGTACAAGTCATTATGCGACGTTACTTTCTTTACGAAATTATGATAAGGACTGATAGAGAAAATGTCTTCTGCTACTATGTAAAAATAGCCCCAATTTTAGGAAACCCTAATTTAATACTAGGTCAAATTAAATTAACTGGGGAAGCTTCACAGATGTGATGCGTATCGATTTCTATCTAAACGTGCAAATTGACTGACCCTAAGTAATCGAATGTGCAAAACTTATTTGAAACTAAGGTAGAAATAGAATAGTTGGCACTTTCGATACTGTCAGCAGTCAGAATATTCAAAGCTAAAGCGACCTGTGAATCAACGTTAGGGCACAGTGCAGAGGGAATAGGCCCTATAAGAGCTTGAAAAGTCAGAAACTTTACTAAGCCTGACTAACAAAAGACAAACCACTTGTTCACGAACAAACATTGTAGATTGCACGTTTTATGTACATACACTGTTGTATGCAATAGAATTTGCTGATTAGTTTTGATATTTTGTAAAATATCCGACATCACATATTTTGACGCATTTGTCGTCCTCTGTTCTTGTTACCTTATTGAAATATTAACTGCATGTTAGGCCGTGGCCACACAGGGAAATAATTTGCGAACATTGCGCTCAGTGTGAATGGTTCATTTAAAAAGTGTTAGCGCTCGAAGTTAGTTGCAAACTTTTCTTTAGTGGGACTACGGCCGGCCTTATCTAACTTCATCAAGTTGGAATGAACAAGCAGTATTGTTGTAACATTGTAAGTATAATTAACTTTATTGTATAGAAGCGAATATTTATGTAATTTATAAGTTTACGAACTGTTAAAAACTGAATAATAAACGACGCTTACGTCGTTTTAGTTTCATGGTCATCGTCGCAAGGGCGGGAAATTTTGTACTAGAGAAGAGATGGGATGCATGGTACATTATAGTTTAGTCGATTTTAACAGAATTGTTTCAAACAGTCTTTGAAAACGTAGCCACGTAGTTTTAATGTAAGACTGCAAACACTTCCATTTACGATTCATCATTTTTGACGTATTTTCTTTTAATATAATACCCGTCTCTGCCTTCGCCGAAAATTTGTGCCATCTCGTCTTCTAACCGTCTAATTTTATGTCATTGTATCAAAAATAATCAGTTTAGTACCTAATAGTTATCATGTAACCCAGTGCAGTCCAATGTTGAAATGATTCGTACCAAATTGTAAGTGTACCTGTTACACAATGTTCAAATGTGAGGAATAAAGGAGTTACAAGAAATATTTGTTTTATTTATACATCTGTACTTTATTTTCAACAGCACAACATTTAAAAACATTGAAAAGTAAATGTCTTTAAAACCATACACTACTAGGATGTCTTTTAAAATGTCACAATAAAAATAGGAGTAAATAAAATAAACTCTTCGGTCTTTGGTTACATATTTCGGCTCCTGAAATACAGGTACTCTAACCTAGCTCTGGAGCTAGGTCCCACATTTTTCTGTAACGTGTTTTTATGCTAATAAAATTTATAATTAATTTATAATTATACAACACTTAATAGTCCGACAATCCCACGAAGTATCGGCCGAATGTTCGGCTGTTTCTTGACTTCCAAAGTTTCCATATTTGACTTTGAATCCTTACCCGACTTTTTTACTTATCTCTTTGACCGTCGTTTTCCTTTTTCTTTCGCCGTAGTCAGGAATGCCCGAACATTCGGCCGATACTCCGTGACACACGGCGGAGCTCCACCCAAGCCGGGCAGACCTCCACCGTGTACTCCGGGCAATCCACACAGTGGTGACACCCGGCCATTTCCTCCCGCTTTATCCTGAACAGGAACCTCCCGAAACAACCGTGTCCGGTGAGGACCTGCGTCAGGCAGAAGGTGCGGACGCCGTGGCGCCTCTCCAACCACTCTTCAAAGAGGGAACTTATCGCCAGTTATTGTGACGTGCCCAGCACTGGGTTGAGACAATCGCACTCGCCATGTCGCCATGAGATCCCGCCGGAGCTCTGTCCGCTGTGTGTGTCGTAATTTGTCGCGGCAGCGGCGTTTCGCCTCCTCGCGACACTCCCAAATGTGCGTACTAGCCTAATAAGTAACATTATTTCTGTATATGTAGTGTAATTTGTTGTGGCCATACTATAATGTTTCAGAATGGGACATTTTACTCACATTTACCTACTTAACATTTAACATTAATTTGGACAGTTGGCACAGGATCGGGAATGATGCCGTGCCCTCATCTCAGGGGTAGAGCAGGCGCACCGGGCGTCGGCGCAGGGCTGACAACGCCCTCTTTCGGCCCCCCTAAATAATATGGGTCCAGGGACGGCGGACTTGGGGACGTCTGCCACCCCCTATCACACAGGACCCGAGGTGGCGGCGCGTAGTGTTCCACGCGCGCCCCTTTCAGACGTCACAAGGGGAGGAGATCACCTCACCGCCCCCCAGGCTTGAGGTGGCCCGCAGAGGCGGACCGGCACTAGCCGGGGTTCGCGGAAGTCGCACTAGATCCCAAGATCCCCGGTGCAAGCGTGGGAAGGGAACACTGGAGTGGTTTTTAGTCTGTAAGTCTGACAGACCACAGAGTACATTTGTATATAGGGGCGGAGGACATCCATGAGTATTTTCCACGCCGGAAAAAAAATAAGAAGGATCGGGAATGATGGCGATGTTGATGGAATGGATGGTGTGGCCTTAGTTGATGATAAACTTTGGTAGTATAGGTGCATGAATATAACAAGTTGATTTATGAACTGCTTACCGTTTTTACTGAGGCCACAGATAATATAATACTAGCCAAGGCTAAACTTCAAAGTTAACGAGTCCTTATGGTAACTCTTTAATTTAGCAGTGAAGTATTAATCCCTGTTATAAGGTTCTAATACTTACTTATAATTTTCGCTTATTGCTTTCGTCGTTTCTGTTACAGGATACCTAATTATATCTTCACGGTCACACAAATAGTTTACAATGGATTACATACAACCAAAAATTTTACCTAAATATAATATTAGGCAGGTTTGGAGTCATCGCTTGTCTTAGCAGCTTTTAATTTAGTAATTTTGTCGAAGTGTTTCTTGGCGATGGCGAACCGGTTGATCAGCATCGTTCTCTGCCAGCTCCAAGAAGCCCAGCGCTGTTGAATTTAGATAAATAATATTATCTGCTTATACTTTTCCTACAGCAGGGAAGCGTTTTGTCGATTTCAGATTAGACAAAAGTGAAGTTTCCGTGTAGACAGTAGAACATGTTCGGTAGACAAGTGATATCTATTCTACAGTAGAGTAGAAATAGCGTCATGCTAAGCCTGCTGCAAGAGATATATAAAAAAGAGACGAGCATTGTGCTCACTGTGCTGCAGATTTCAGACAAGTCCAGGTTTTTTTTTTACTTCACCTTCACTGTAAGTTAGAGAAAGGTCACATTGGAAATTGTCAGGTTTTGAACTTCGTAAGTAATAAGGTTTCTTATTTTGTACCCTTTAGAGCTCAAGTCAGTCTTTCAGGAAATATGCGAATGTCGAAACCGAAGTAGACACCAAAATGAAAAAATCGATTGGTAGGTTATTCCGGACAAAATCCGTTACATAATGATAATTTGAGTCCCAGAACAAAACAAACCAAAAATAAATAAAACATGCAATATCAACGAATCACATTTTATTCACGCTTAACGGAATAAGTTAAACAACCAACAAATAAATTCTCATCCACAAAACCGAAATCTCTAAGTACCTGTGTTGTTATTTACTAAAAATATAACCCAAGTTTAGTAGATCACATGTCTCGAATGTTTGGATGCGCCTACGACTGCTACACAACCAAAACATCAATTTATTAAATAAGAAACTGGAAAACATAGTACAATAACCTCTAACATAATGGTAACAAAGTCTTAAGTGTAACAACATAAATAAATATCAATGACCATAGGAATTATTATATTTTTACTGTAACTTTTGTTTTTCATCATGGATATGGGGAAAGGTTAAGAGGCGAAAAGTAAATGTAGCATTTACATTAAAAGGTAAAATCCCTCCAAATTAAATTAGGCAGATAATACAAAATGCAAATCATCCAGATAGATTAGCGTTCATGCAGTATCTACTGACAATCAAAGATATTTTTTTTTTTTGTGAGTTTTCTTATCACTTTAACTTAATGCACTGGCTTCGATATCAAATTGCAAAGCAATAATATTTGAAACTAAAGTTTTTGATTTCATCTAATCCATGAAGAAATAAACTCGAAAATATGACGTTTCATATAAAATCTAAAATAAGCAGTAAGAGGCAACAACCAAACATCGAGACATAGTAAAATACATGTCGTACTAAAAACCAAGTACTAAATGCAGTGGATATGCTTTTAAACACATACTATTATTTGAGACTACTTGTGAAGTATAGTGACGATCATAAGTGGTGCCATGTCAGGTGACCGCAGCAAAAAAGGATAAAACCTTTCATTCAATAATAATTCATTAGTATTTAATAACAATGTATAACATGACGTTTAGTCAATAAAACAGGAACATAACAGTCTCTACAAGTCACTAAAAGCCACAATTATCGCTAGACCAGCTGAATATTAAAATACTATGGTATACGAACCGCCAACACCGTGAGAATACTACGAGTACGACTCTATGACTTGCAGCTTTAGAATGATGATAAGGAGACAAATTATATTTTTAAAATGAACAAAAATAAAAATAGTGAATACACTAGTTTAACGCGTCCGATCCAAATCCGGGAAAATATGGTCCAACACAGCTGCAGTGTTTATAATGAACATGTGACCCGCGGTTGTGATCATATACGTCCTTGCTGCCGATTTTTCGTGTATTCAGATCGGATGCAATATATAAGCGACGGAACAATGGCCAGTGTGTATACAATGTTGGCGGCTGGCCCTGCGTGGCCACGGCGGCGGCGGGCGGGGGGCGGCCCGAGCTTCAGTCAGCGTCAGTTGTCGTCTTCATCATT
The DNA here is from genome assembly GCA_963921375.1 of Tiliacea citrago. Classification (NCBI taxonomy): domain Eukaryota; kingdom Metazoa; phylum Arthropoda; class Insecta; order Lepidoptera; family Noctuidae; genus Tiliacea; species Tiliacea citrago. The sequence continues at coordinate 3,553,535 of OY992794.1, read as the reverse complement.
CTCAAACATGTCGTTGTATTCTCGCGTATTTTCAAACTCTCTGAAGTCCTGAACAAACAAAATGAGATGTTGTGAGAATGAATAAGAATACAACTTGAGACAAACACTAGCAGCTACTCCATGCTTTTTTAAGTTTCTCCAATAATGTAAACAACTGACGAATTTTTCCTGACACTGTCACTAAGCTAATAAAAATACTCGGCCTTCTTACAAAACAAGGTTTATCTTTTTATACATAGTTCAAATTATTCAGTATCTTGAAATTTATTCGAGATTGTTTACATTTACAGTGAAATGAATAAGGTGTAAATACATCATGCACATTTAGCAAAGCATAATCTAAGGCCTCAAATTTGGAGCGGCGTTTCTTATAGCGAGCAGCGGCCGTAGCGGGGCGTTACTTGAGCAGTACTTTGCAGCGCTTTTTCCAGTTGAGCAAGGCAGATAACTCGCCATCGACTCTCATTAAAAGCGTCGTGTGTTACTATACGTCACGCTGTAAGAGCAGCTCCAAATTTGCGGCCAAAAAAAGGGAAAGATTCCAAAAGACAGAGTTATTAATACTCTAAAATTTAGATATATTCATATGTATAAGAATATTTTGGTGCTGTAATTGCGGCCGCTAAATTTTCCTCACTGACCTGAAACATCCCATTGGCGACGGCATAACCCGTCATGGCAACAGCGGCGAAAAGGGCGGCGAGGATCTTGTTGCGCGTCTGGTTTGGAAAGTTGGCTGCTTCGCGCTCTGATTGCGTGCCTGTTGATTGCTTCTTCGAGTTCAGTCTGTTATATTCTGCAATTTTGTGATAGAAAACTTAAATGCAAAGGTTTAAAAATAAATTTAAGAAGATTTGTGTAACTTAAAAGCATACTGAGAAGTACAAACAAATTTGGTACTCTTTTCACAAAAAACTTACCATCTGTAACATGTCTAAAATTCTTCTGGTTGATCCTAGCAACGAATCTGGAGAGGTTCGCGATGCCTTTCACGTGATTGGCTAGTGTTGAGTTGGGGAATGGTGCCTTTACCAGTGGTGCAAGGTATGCAAATACTGTTGCATCAAAAGAGGAGGGACGGTTGCCGAAGAAGTATTCACTTTCGCCTAGCCTGTCTGATAGTGTTTTAAGGCACTTCTCCGCTTCACTGTATATCTGAAATATGGGAAAAACTAAATTGAGTATCTAAAATAAAAAAATATATAAACAATTAAGGCTAAGTGAATATGGTAGGCAGGAAATGGTTATATTATTTCAAGATGAGACTATCTACACTAACTGACTTTGATGAAACATAATAAACTGGTTATCATCATTTATAACTTACAGTTTTTTCAATTTCCCTTAAATCTGTGTGTTCTCCGTACAAAGCATCAATCATTTCTTTAGCTGCATTCTGGTAATGTGATGGGTAATAAAAGTTGAATGGGATACACAGTGCTTTAGCATATGCTGGTCTTGTTAAATCACAGTAGTTCTTTTCGTCAACCCACCATGCATATTGGTATGCTGGATACAGTTTCTCTCGTAAGTATTGTGTGAATGCACTAGCTTCAGCTGCCTGCTTTGTGTTTAGATGTACATCTGTGCTGTAATGCTGTAAAAAAAATATATTTATAAAATAAAATACATGTAATACACAAAAGGTTCCCTTAGTTACTTCAGTCCTAATTAAACATGATATTGTAATATTATTTTTAATTGATCACCTAATAAACCAATATAGAAATAAAATAAATCGGTTATTCATAAAGAAAACGAAATAAAAAGGAATAGAAAAGAAACAAGAAATAAACTTACCAAAGATTTTAAATGTTCAACCACTTCCTCGAAATTTGAAAGTAGCTTGCGCCCGTCCTTCATGACAGGGAGCCTTCCTTTAGGTGTAAAAAAAGGATTGTTCGCTTCTCGAACTCGTACAGGCACTCCAATAAATTTCATGTAAGTCTGCGAACGATGCAATAAAAAATAAATACTAAAGTATTTACCGGCACAGTTTCGGGTTTTAGGTTATGACGAAAAGCACTTACTAAGACTTTCAGACATTCTAAATCAATCGAGGCGAGTCCCCATTCGCCTCGCCATATATCTAGTTCTATACTAGCCATTGCTTTGTGGAATCTACAATTAAGATAATATTTCTTTCAATTTTCCTAACATTGATCAAATGACTGCAAATGACATGACAAATTGACAATGACAGATGCTATTTTTTTTTTTTGTTTTTTACGTAGTTTGTAGGCTGTAGCGTAGCATTATTTACTTTTCATCATTATTTTATGAAAAGTTACTCATTTGTAATTTGTATTTTTAGTCGAGTTGTAGTAAATGCAACACAAAATATAATAATTGATTTTTCATTGATGCTAATACAAAAATACTTGTCTCAAAAATGTCTCGGCTTTTATATTTACCACTCTATGGTCCGGACTTCACAGAAATCAGAAAAAACTGGTTCTGACGATGACGTGACATGCCGTGGGCCAATCGATACTCGGGATTGCTCATCACAGAGTACTAAAGTAAAAACTATACTTTGCTGATTTGCTCATCTATAGATCTGTTTTTTTTTTAAACATCTTGGGGTACATTCCGAATTATGCTTTAATCGCTCATAGTGCTCACATCAATAATCCGTTCCGATTTAGTTAAGAAGATTATGACAGCCAAGAGCAATCAACAATTCGGTACGCTCGTGAACGCGCTCACAGTGCTCGATCAATGTCAAAACTTCTAACATAACCCCAAACCACACACAAGAAAGACCGTAGTCGAGCGTAGGTACGTCTTTTTCAATTTGACCTTAATGAATGGTCTCGTGAAATCTATATACTAACTACTTTTTTGGAAACCATTTCCTTTAATCCCAGTACAATTAGAGCTTTAAGAAGACCAAAGAAGACACAGACTCGACAGACAGCTACTACTATCAACCCGTAACGTTAGCATTTATGATCTCATCGTATATTAACATTCATGTTATTTGCTTGTAAGAAGAATATTATATCCTGTGTAAACTCAGTAAACTGCTGATAGTAGGGCGCGTCTGTAACCGTATCACGCGATAAATTATAGGTAGGTAAATAAATATAAAATAAAAATAAGTTTATTGGCACAAAATACCTGTGTGTACAATACCACTACATTTCACAATAGGTACATTGAATTTTGGTATTGTATGTATGTTACTAACTACCATGTATGACCCAAACCTTGATCATTTCTGCGCCCCTCTAGGGTGTGAAGTATCTATGGTACATTATAGTAGTTGCTAGGATACTGTTTATTCTTTGATGTTGTCACTTATAATAAAATACTGTGTCTGTCTTAACCGAAATATTGTATTTCTTTATTTCATAATCAACAACATTTAACATGGTAGCAGAGCGTGTACGGAGTAATAAGTTTTAAGTAGGTACCTACCCAAAATGTTGAGCACTAAAATTTTCCCTCTAACTAGAGAGAACTATGACACTTGGGTGATACAGGCTGAAGCTGTTCTCGTGCGAAACAAACTATGGAAATACATTGAGACATACTGCAGTGGTTGATAAAGAAGGCGATAGACAGGCGAGATCTGAACTCATACTTATAATCGCTCCTTCTGAGCTTAAATAAATTAAAAATTGCACTACTGCTAAAGCATTATGGGAAAAATTGGAAGACACGTATGCCAGTAAGGGATCTGCGTGAAAGGCATCCCTATTAAAGCAATTGATCCTAACTAAATTAGAGGGCCATGATGTAAGAACTCATCTAAACAAGTTCATGGACATAGTTGACAAATTGGCAGACATGTACGTAGGTATTAATGAGGACTTGTTAACAATTATGATGTTGTACAGTCTCTCTAATGAATTTGAGAACTTCAGAGTCGCTATAGAATCGCGAGACACTCTTCCGAAGCCAGAGGAGCTTAAAACTAAAATAATAGAAGAATGTGAAGCACGTCATAGCCAAAATATGACTAATAACGACAAACCTGAATCCTCTTTCCAAGAAGAAGCCCTATACACGTCCTGTAAAATTTGCAAACGTAGTGGTAATATCTTCAAACGCAAGACTCACAAAATTTGTACCAATTGCTGGAAGAAAAACAATGAGAAGCCTAATAAACATACTAACGGTTCTCATAAGAACAATTTTGCTATGCAGTGCCTCCTTACACATAACGAAAAATCTGAAAACTGCATTTGGGGTTATACGTCTCACATGACTTATGAACGAGACTTATTTAAGACTATAGAAAGAACATCCGGAAAACTGAACTTTGCAAGTAAAGAACGAACTGCAGAGATTAAAGGAAAAGGTACAGTCTCCTTTGTAACAAAAAAAAAATGGTAATGGCATAGCCCTTACACAGCTACAAAACACTCTGTATATACCTAATCTGTGTTGGATCATACTGGGTTCGGATCTCGCTGCGGACGGTCGTGTTGTGTGCTGCTATCGGTGTGCTCCCGCCCTCCCACCGCTCTCTCGTGCCCAGTATTGTTACGCTTGCGTAACGCTCTCGTAGTCGCCCCGACTACATCCGATCGTCGATTGATTGGGTAGATTAATTTATTAATCAATTCAATCGAAAGACCTGGATCCCAAAAATTGTCTTTTTCAAGACAGGTGTTTCTCTGACAGGAAAACGTTATTTAAATTCACCAGGCCCCTTCTGGGTCAAACCACAGTTTCGTGGTCCTCGGTGGATACCTTACGGTGCCAACGAAACCGAGTGGGGTGCTGACCCAAACGCACCCGCCGAACCCCCTCAGGGAGAGGCAATAATTTGGACGGGTTCCAGAGTTAACCGGCCTTGGGGGATCTCCTAGTCGGCTCTGGTGACAGTTTTCCTCCCACAGCGACTCACCTAGTGTCTCTAGGGTGTGTCTACACCCTTCGCGCTAGACCAAATAGGGCCCCCTTGCACAATAAGATTGGCAACGGAATCACAAGCTCAGGGCTCACCATAGGTACCCATCCTCCCTGTCTACACCCGACAGAGAGCGAAACTCATCCCCGGGCCAATCCACCCAGGGAGTTAGGCGTAGGGCCACGATAGGCATTATTTTCAAGTAGTGGAGTCCGGCTCCAAAATTCCTCCGATAGGATCCCCGCTCTCGGAAGTATGGAGGACGACCTCTTACTGACGTTCGTCAGAGAGGTCCTCCTCAAGGACCAGGATTTCCTCAGGAAGTACGCCTCCCAAATAAGTGGGTTGAGGGCTACGCCATCAGCGAGCCTCTCCCAATTTAGCGATGCGCTCGCTAATAACTCGGACGACTCTGACTCACAGAGTCGGTCTGATAGTCCGATAGTGTCAATGGACACCACCGCCCCCGCGGACAATAACGCGGCGGCGGCGAATTCAAACTCCGACTCTTTGGATGCGGAGACAGGTTCTTGTTCTTCCTCCTCTGGACCAGAAGAAGGGGGCATCACCTCAGGCCCTGGCAAGAGAAAGAAGAACAAGAGCAGGTCTTCGCAACCAAGCAAAATGGTTGCGATCGAGGCTCCCTCGACCTCCGCTCCCTCTACCCCCGCGGTAGTCGTCACTAGGGCCCCTACCCCGGCTCCGTCCGCGCCGTCGCAAGCTACCATTTCCGGTACCGCGACCGCGTCCACCAAGACGACTCCTTCTGCCTCCAAGAAGGCATCCCGTCCCCCATCCATTATCATTCAAGATAAGGGCAGGTGGACGGAAGTTTCACAAAGGTGCAGTGATCTTAGGATCAACTTCACCAGTGCCGTTAGCACCCAGCCTGGCATCAAGGTTTCCGTTCCAACATCGAACGATTATAGGGAACTAACCAAACTTCTTCGGGCGAGAGGAATCTCATTCCACTCTTACACCCTCCCCGAGGACCGTCAGATACGCGTGGTGATCCGTAGGATCCCCAGTGAGATCGCCACGGACGATATCAAGGCCGACCTAGAGAGACAGGGGATCCCTGTCCTCGAAGTCCACAGGATGCACCGATCCAGAGGTGGTTCCCCATACGACATGGTTCTTGTCGTGTGTTCCCAAACCGAAGGGCATCACCCAATTTTCAAGGTCAGCTCAATATGCTGCCTTAAGGGCTTCGACGTCCAGAAGCCCCACAAGTCGAGTATCATAGGCCAATGCCACAGATGCCAGCTATACGGACACGCGCAAAAGAACTGACCCCGTCAGTTTGTGCTGACATCTCTTTGAGGCGCGCGTGGAACACAACGCGCCGTCGACCCGGGCCTGGTCCTTATCGGACGGCGAGCTACCCATCGCTCACCGTCCGCAGGCCCGCGCCTACGGTGGCCGGAAATCGGCTTGCGACTCCCGACGCTCGGGGCGTCTCCTGCGGCGACTAAGGGCGCGAGGGCGCGAACCTTGTCTCACCCTCACGCGTTCCGCCTCCTCCTTCGCTAGCATAACTGCTTCGCAGAAGGAGGTGACGGCCTCCCATGCACTCTCGCTCCGAACCATGGCCTGAACCAGGCCCGGACGCGAGAGATCGCCGCCGCCGATCGCCTCCGTGAGGACACGGCGGTGCTCCGCCCAAGCTGGGCAGACCTCCACCGTATGCTCCACCGTGTCCTCCGGGCGATCCACACAGTGGTGACACCCGGGCGTTTCCTCCCGCTTTATCCTGAACAGGAACCTCCCGAAACAACCGTGTCCGGTGAGGACCTGCGTCAGGCGGAAGGTGAGGACGCCGTGGCACCTCTCTAGCCACTCCTCAAAGAGGGGACTTATCGTCACAACTGTGGCGTGCCCAGCGCTGGGTTGCGACAATCGCACTCTCCATGTCGCCATGAGATCCCGTCGGAGCTCTGTCCGCCGTGCCGTGATTTCTCGCGGCAGCGGAGTTTCACCCCGGCGTTTCGCCTCCTCGCGCCACTCCCAGATGTGCGCGAGGACTTTTGCCTCCAGATCCCATGGCGGCAGTCCGGCAAGGAGGCTCGCCGCCTCACGGGAGACCGTGCGGTAACCCCGTACCAGCCTGATGGCCATGACCCTTTGGGACGCGTTCAACCGCTGGGCTGGTCGCAGCCTTAAAGAACGCGCCCACACCGGTGCCCCGTAAAGGGCCATGGACCGCACGATCCCCGCCTAGAGCCTCCGGCAGGAGGCGTTTGGACTCCCTAGATTGGGCAGGAGCCGCTTCAAAGCAGCCCCAGCCCGCTCCAGCCTGGGAGCCAAACGTCGAAAATGCTCCACGAAGTTCCACCAGCTGTCGAGGACGTGTCCCAGGTACTTCATCGTCGACTCGACGCCGATGTGAACCCCTCCCGCCGTTATCTGGGAACCCGACAGTGGCGCGTTCCGAGGACCATAAAAACACATGGCCTCGGACTTGTGCAAATCCACCCCGAACCAAAACGGAGTTGCTGAACGGAAGAATCGTACTCTTGTGGAGAAAGCCAGAGCAATAATGATTGACGCACAGGCACCATTAAAATTCTGGGGCGAAGCAGTATTTACTGCAAACTACCTATCAAACAGAAGTATAAACAGCGCCGTTCAGAACCAAACGCCATTCGAACGATGGGTTGGGAGAAAGCCATGTATTAATCATTTATACGTGTTCGGTTGCAAGACTTACGTTCTGATGAAAGGCACTAATGGCCACAAATTTGCACCAAAGGCAATTCCTGGCATGTTCGCGGGATACTCTGAAACATCTAAAGCTTTCAGGATCTTTATACCCTCGAAGAACAGCATCATAATTTCAAAAGACATTAGGGTATTGAAGACTATGTTCTACGATGAATCGAATAAAAATGCAATCTCCAGACTTCTCACCGATTTAGAGTTCTCACACGAACAACAACCTAATGAAACGTCATCGCAGCAAACAAACAAAACGCAAGCAAGTGGATATTAAGCTTGACAATCATGAAAGAGATGATCAGCAGCATGATAGTGATAGTGACGCAGATGATCAAGATGAAACGCTGCAACAAAGTTTGGTCGATAGCACTGAAAACGTTCGACAAATGGATCCAGCGAATAATGAAAGTGAATACAAATCTCTTTCCGAATCCTTGCATGATGATGAACCAGATGCTGATGCTGAAGAAAATGCGATCGATCAAACGAGGATTTTGAGGGACAGGTCAAAATTCACAGCTCCTAAGCGCTACGATGATTTTATTTTGGCAGCAGCTGAAGAAATTGAAAACCTTCACAAGCCTAAAGAGCCTGAGACCTTCAAAGAAGCGATGGAATCTCCTTACAAAACGAAATGGCAAGATGCCATGCATAATGAAATAACTTCACTGCATGACAACCAAACCTGGGATCTAGTTGATTTACCCAAAGGACGAAAAGCCCTCTCTTCCAAATGGGTGTATAAAGTAAAAATGAATCCTGATGGTACCGTCGATAGGTTTAAAGCCAGAATGGTTATCAAGGGTTACTCCCAGCGACTTGGAGTTGATTATGATAAAACATTTAGTCCGGTGGTTCGTCTGAGCACCGTACGAGCATTACTTGCTATAGCTGCTCGAGAAAATCTAAAACTACATCAGTTCGATGTTACAACCGCTTTTCTAAACGGCACAGTAAAGGAATATATTTACATGAAACAGCATGATGGCTATCAGGATGGCACCAAACGAGTCTGCAAGCTGAAACGCAGCCTTTATGGTCTGAAGCAAGCACCGCGCTGCTGGAACACCTGCATTGCCGAATTCTTAATAAATTCTGATTTCCAACAGAGTGAAGCGGATCCATGCTTATATGTTCGAATCAGAGGACAATCTAAAGTCTTTATTGGTCTTTATGTTGACGACGGACTTGTAGCATGCAATACAACCGGAGCAGGAGACGAATTTTTCAAGGAATTGAAAACAAGGTTTATGATAACTTCGAAACCTGCGTCATACTTCCTTGGAATGGAAATTAATGTCCGTAAGGACAAGACCATTTCAATATGTCAAAAGGCCTATACAAAGAAAGTGTTAGAAAAATATAGAATGTCCAATTGCAAACCAGCACCAACGCCAATCATCAATGAAAATGAGACGACAGATGAAGGAGATGTCAACGCGAATTACCCATATAGACAAGCTGTGGGTGCTTTGGCATATTTACCAGTAGGCACAAGGCCTGATATTTCATATGCTCTGGGTGTTGCATCTCGAAACCTCGGAGCACCTACTAAGAAAGATATCATGCTGGTAAAACGAATCTTCCGGTACTTGAAAGGGACCCAACAAAATGGGCTAACGTATACGGAAAAGTCCCCTCCACGCTTAGTCTGCTACAGTGACGCAGATCATGCAGGAGACCAAACTACTGGAAGGTCAACCTCTGGAATGATGTGCTTATTCTCTGGAGCTGCTATTAGCTGGAGAAGCCAGAAGCAAACGACAGTCTCCATCTCCTCGACTGAAGCGGAGATTATAGCAGCAAGCGAATCTGCGCAAGAGATTTTATGGTTGAATCGCCTTATTAACAATTTGATTAAAATTGAGAAACCGGTTCTGAACCTGGACAATGAATCGGCTGTAAAACTTGCGCACAACCCAAAGTATGAATATCACAAGCGCACCAAACACATCAAGCTTAAGCATTTTTTTGTTAGAGAATGTGTTAGCAACGGAGACTTCGACGTAACGCATGTTCCTTCGGAGCAGCAGTTGGCTGATATGTTAACTAAACCACTGTTCGGCCCCAGGCTGCATAATTTAAGTTCAGCATTGGGATTAGAGAATATATCACCATAATATTCTTCTAAAAAGTTCAGAGGATGTGAAGTATCTATGGTACATTATAGTAGTTGCTAGGATACTGTTTATTCTTTGATGTTGTCACTTATAATAAAATACTGTGTCTGTCTTAACCGAAATATTGTATTTCTTTATTTCATAATCCACAACATTTAACACAGGGTCTGCGCCTTGCGCCTAGGTAACGCTCTAGTTATGGCACTGACCTTACGACTCATGAGCCCGAAACAAATTCAGCCGAAGGTCCAAGGGCGGGGCGGGCGGACGCGATGATGACTCACGAGTACTCGCGACTCTCCATCCGATTATTCATATCTCTCTTCAACAAAAAAATAACTTAAAGTCAGCAAACATAAAATAGCCTATAAATTATAACACATTCATAATTTACTGGGGTTTTCCACTACAGCTGCTTTTTTACCAGTGGTACACGTTTCTCTTGCCCTTAGCTCGTCTTTTTATAGTGGTACACTTCGAGTCGCATACATATTTATCTAATTTTCGTTTAACAAATTAAACGAAAATTAGATCGACACAAAAGTAAACAAACAAAACAATGACGGTTTGTCGACGGACAAATGTGCCACATATGACAACCTTTCAGTTTTTAACTCCATTCGGAACGGATAAGCTCAATTTGATTACAGCGCAATTCGGAATGCACCCCTGGCCCTGATGTCTGTGTAGCTATCTCTCTTTAACATTTAGGTAACAAATAGTAGCCAACCGAGATAGAAATATTAAATTAAATTCTAGAAACAATAATAACTTCTGTTTGGACTGTCAAAGTTATTTTGGTGCAATGGTGAAATCCAAATAAAAGTGCTGAATACAAGACAAGAGTAAAAAAAACTTGCTGTACGTTCACTGAAAAGCTAGCGAAAGAAGAAGAATTTATTACTTTCGATAAGTGTATTTACTTAAAAACCAGCCGGCCCACAACATTTTAAAATGTCTATTCAATGGACATTTATTGCCGGCTACCTCTACTTCGAGGTAGCAATCGTTATCATTATGATAATGCCCATATTTAGTCCCAGGAGATGGAATCAGTTCTTCAAATCACGGATGTTTTCGATGTTTCAACAACATGCTGCTGCATACTTCTATGTATTGTTAGGGGTTTTATGTCTATTCCTGCTTGATGCTATAAGAGAAATGAGAAAGTATTCCAGCAACATGGAAGCCGGAGCTCATACCAACTTGTCAAGTGAAATGAAAGGGAGTGTGAAGCTTTTTCGAGCACAGAGAAACTTCTACATAACTGGCTTTGCTATTTTCTTAGCCTTTGTTATTCGCAGGCTAGTCAGTATGCTTATAATTCAAGACGAATTGAGCAAAAAAGCCGAGATGATAATAAAAGAGGCTGAAGCTACAGTAAAGCAGGCTAAGAATACAGTGTTGGCTCATACACTGGCGGGTACAGAGGACAAAAAGGATGCAGAGATCAAATCATGGAAAGGTAAACTGGAGGTGACAGAACAACTGCTTAGCATGAACAGGGCCAAGATGAGCGAGATGGAAATAGAACTTGATAAATGGAAAGTCAAATATCAAGAAGCTAGGGATGCTAAAGATAATGGAGTACGAGGATAAATAAATAAATGGAGAAATGTAATGACAACAAAAAAGTTGGAAAAAAAAGGAATCATAGTAAATACAGTCATTACACTTAATCTTGAACTGCTTATCAATGACATTGTTATTATCTTACTAACATTATAAAAATATTGTTTTGCAATTTAAGTAATAAAAAACTTTAATATTATGTTAGTGGATAGGTATGACTTTTCAGCTACTCACATATTCTGTGTATTAAATCGGTAGCTTTTAGGAATATTGTGATTTCTTATTAAGGGGCCGTGCACAAAATCATCTGATTTTGATCAATTTTGTTCATTGTTTGTGAGAACGGGAAAAAGAATTTAAACAAAATTATTTGTGATTTGTAAAGTCGACTTTGTTTGTTTAATTAAGAATTCCTGAAAAATTACAAAAATTCGCAACAGGTTTTCCAAAAAATGACGCGAGTGTGAAGTTTGATTATCTTTTTACAAGAAACTACTTTTGAGTTTGAACTTAAAAAAATATCATAAACATCATTATTATGGTTGACTAGCACGTGGCGGGACCACTTTTATCAACTTCAATACAAACTATAGCAGAAAAAAAATGTTGCACTAACTTATATTTTTCTTAAAACACAAAAAATGTACTTTTATACTTACACAGACTTAATGTTTCAATTATTTCAAGCTTTCTCACAATTGGATAAGAAATTGACGAAAATAGGTTTTTTCGTGCACCGAGCCTTAAGAGTTTAGAAATGTATTTTTGTACTTCATGTAACTATTGAGATTGCAATGTATTAATCTAATGCTAATTTTGTTATGACCCTGATTTTGTTATGTATGAAAACTTGAGACTATTTATTTCTTTTTCTGGAGAAGGAATGTACTAGCTGTAAAATTTGGTTATAGGAAATCTTCCATGCTGTCAAAAAACTTGTTGACGTTTCAAACAAAAACTAGTAAACAACTACTGTACCATTTCTGCCTCTTTCTGTTACTTAAAGAATAGTTGGTACAGCATGACAGCACTGATGCAGTAATTTTTAAGGGTGTGATACAGACGCATCAAACTGATAATCATTCTCCTTGGTCCAACATCATAATCACAAACAAATTGTCAACTGTACTATACAAAACTACTTAACCTCGCGGACAGAATATTATGGACGGGGGACAGCTGAATATAATTTCGCGATAACAATGTTGGACCCATGGAGAAAATTGTTCAGTTTGATGGTCTGTACCCCCCACCCTTAAATATGACCACACCTTTTTTATACATTCTGTATAATAGAACAGCATCAGTGCCAAAATCTTCCTATTTAGGATGTCTAGTTGTGTAAATAAATTAGAATAAAATATGTATCAAAATCTTATATGTAATACAGTCGTAAATTGTATTGCGTCTGCATTTGTTTCATTTATTATTGTGTAATGATATTTGGTGATCTCTATAATGGGTTTAGGGTTTGATATAGTAAAATTTACTGCTAGGCAAAAGCCTCTTAAAACTATATTGGGTTGTCTAACTTATGCATGGCCCAAATGAGGTACTTAATCAAATTAGGCCATAGTAGTGCAGGTACAGAATAATATTGTGGCCCAGTACCTATGGGTTTTTGTTGAGTTTTTATATTAATAACTAATGAGGTAATCAATAAACCAGTTTGATTTAACAAACATGATTGAGTTTTTATTGTTACCTTTATCCATTTTATAAATAAGGGTTTTCAGTGTATAATAATGAATAAGTAATTAAATAAACTAAGAACAAATCATGATGTGTTAACATTAGCTACTGCATATAACCAATCCTGAGCCATAAGTTTGCCATAATAGGTATGTAAGTATGTCCGTAATTAAAATAATCCCTTACATTAACTTCCTCACTTGCTACGCCATGTTTTTGTTTATTAACATGTTAATAAACAGGTAAGCTAACCAGCCATTCCGCTGCGCCTAGTGTTTTTGTTTGTAGAAATGTTTTTTGTTATGAAAATCTCTTTTCAATAATGAGTTCCGACGATGAAGACCTGTCTGCTGTTCTAGCAATAGTAAATTTTCCAACACCTCACTCCCCTCCCAGACTTGAGGTGGCCCGCAGAGGCGGGCCGGCACTAGCCGGGGATCACGGAAGTAATACTAGCTCCCAAGATCCCCGGTGTAAGTGTGAGAAGGGAACATTGGGGTGGTTTTTAGTTAGTGAGAGTCTGACAGACCCCTCCGCCCACCCCAGGGCGGAGGACATCCATGAGGATTTTCCACCCCGGCAACAAAAAAAAAGAGGCTCTTAGTAGGTACCTACTAGAAAGCTGTTATTTGGCATGGGCGTAAGTACATAATCAAGCCGACAAAGTGGTAAATAAAATCATGAAAATCAATTTTTTTAGGTATGTCCGTGACTACCGCAGGACCACGAACCCCAATCGCTTTCATATTTGGCAAATAATTAGTGCTCAATTGGTGCTAATTAGTGCTCGAACAATAGAATTGGTGCTTTAGTAGTTTTCGAGAAAATCGACTTTGAAGGTGGTCCTGCGGTAGTCACGCTCTCTTCAGCAGGACCACCATGAGCGCCGAAAAAGGGGGCATGCTACAGCTATTCTAAGTATACAAATAATTAGTGCCCTTAAATGTGATTCATTTCGTAACAAAAAAAGAACTGAAACGTTTGTATTTACCGAGAAATCAACGATAATAACTTTCGCGCGCTCGTTCAGCAGGACCACGACTTTGAATGTTGATTCCAAGTTTCAGGAGCTAGTCGCTTTCCTCAAACTTACATAGAAAATTAGTGCTCTGCGAGATAAAATTGATACCCAAAATTCAAAATTACTACTCCAGTAGTTTACGAGATATACCATACCATTGGTGGGGTGGCGGTAGTCACGGTGTTAAATTTTCATTTGAAGATTTCCCTATTAAAAACTCTGTGATTTCTTCCCAAATTTATACAAACATTAGTGCTCCTAAAGAAGTTATAGTGACCAAAAATTCCTATCCCCAAGTGTTGTATTTTAAGAGAAATTAGCATTCATTACTTTTCCATACTAAATCTCCGCGTATAACCCGACCAAATTAAGTTGTTAATGGTATTGAGCTGTTTATGAGATGTACACTCGTGCACATAAATTGATGGATGTAGGAATAGTAATAATAACAACAGTTCAATATCTATACTTTTTATACAAACTGTGTACCTAGGTACATATTAAGAATAAAAAATAACCTATCGTTACCCATGGCCTGTGATACCTTTGTTTATGACGTGGGTAGGTAGGTACTCGAATAATTATTTTTCTGTATTGTAAGTATCTACCTTTTGTGTTATATGAATTTCATTAAAGAGCGATCGATATTTCTTATTTATTTATTTTCTACTAATTTACCGTTGCTGCAAGCAGTACCTAAGTATTAAAACCTTAATTTATTGCATTAACAATATGTTGCTAATAACGCATACTCCTATAATGTACATATTTATCTATATAATAAAATAATATATGAATATTATAAACTTACTAGGCAGACTTCACACAAACTCCTTCAAGTTAAGTCTCAATTACGAAGACTAGATGATTTTACTCTAATTGGATTAGAGTTAACTCATCTAAAATTTTAATATATTTTTTGTTAGTTTAATCTGATAATAAAAATAAGTTACTATTTTAAATACGTACTGGTAAGTACTTACTAATTATTTTAAGTATTTAATAAATATAGATATTAGTGACATGCACGATATCTAGGTATACTTACATAGGTTTTGTCAAAAAACGTGAGTTAAGACACGTTCAAACATAGATCAACTGGCTCTATGTTATAATTCACACAAAGTAATTATATATCTCCATAGCACAGGGCTCATTTTAAGTTCTACTCAGTTAAAACAAACAAAAGACAAAAGGAGCTGACAGATTCAGATGATTTTGAATCTCATTTTTATCTTGTCTATGGTCAAAAAAAAAATTGTGGCATGGCGCGCAGGTATTATTACCGAAGTAAAGTGTTAGCGAAGCGTGTCGTGGTACCTACATCGAGTTCTTTTATTCGTTTATGGTTTCACACACACACACACACTAACATAATACCACACACTCACACATACACACAAAATACAACAAAAACGCACACAAACTATTCAAGAGCATGTTTGCACTAAATTACTTGATTTTAATTTTATGTTATTTTAATTTTATTGCATTTATTGTTATTGTTCCAAAAACAGAGGAAGACACTGATGCCCGTTTTCACCGACATCCCCTAAGTTTAAGAGATCCCCTAAGAAGGGTTAGGGGGCTGTTAGATGGTGGTTTCCGTTTCACCAACAGTAAGGGGTCAGTTAATCGTTAAAAGGTCCCCTAAATTAGGTGGACGAAATGTGGGCTCATAAACCGGCACATACGTAAGTGATCTGTTAAGCAACGAAGATGGATAGTGATTTATTTGAATTTCTTGAAGATTTAGAAACTGTTTCTACTATATTCGACGTAAATAACAGCCATAAACCAAAAATAAATCGGAAACGACCAAACTACTTCGAAAGTTTTCATGAAACGGTTCTTTTCGGAGATATAGTTTATGCAAATCTTCAGTGTTATATTTTATTGGATAAGATTGAACACACCTTAGAATTTCATGATGATAAGTGAGTACTTAACATATTCAAGTTTTTCTAAGAAGCACATATAAAATAACTATAAAAAAAAAATAAAGCCCACGAGCGTGGTATTTTTTCTTAGTCGACGATACTTACGTCGATTCCTAACTAACAGTGTAAACCTTAAGTATACTTGTCAGGTAGAAACCGCTGTCCTTATTGTACATACTTAATTACAATTCCATATAAATAGCATTTTTTATTTTATTTCAGAAATAATTCTATATAAAAAAATCGGGTTCAGATTTTTTTGATAAATCAGTTAAAATATCACAAAAAGTTGGTAAAATAACACACAACGCACAAGTCACAGCAAAAAATCAAATCTTACGTCAGTACTTCACAAGGGAAAGAACTTTAAATAAGCATGAAAATATGAAATTAATTAATAATATTTATTATTGCTATCAAAACATAACTTATTAAGAATTGTATCCATATATGTGTATACTTTATAGAATTTCACAAAAAAACTATCTTGTTTCCAAGTATCGATAAGTTCAAAGACGAATCAGTCACTATTATCGAAAACAAAACGTCACTTAACTATGTGTCCTATAGTTATGTGATAAAAATGATGGTGAAACTAAATTTAAATTAGGGACTAGTTTGGGGGAGCTTTTAAGCTAAAGGTCCCATACGTAGGTGATAGTATAGGGGATGTCGGTGAAAACGGGCATAACTCCTGTAACATAGGTACCTACCACCTAGCACAGGAGTCAGGGCTTCAAATCAAAATGCAATGTCAATAAAACATTTTTATATATATTTTTTTTTTTTGACAAAGAAATAAATGAATATGCAATTTCAGAAAGGTCACTTGTTTCAATATTTAAAGTTTTCAGAAAACGATAAAACTAATCAATATTTCCTGAGGAAGTATAATATTTATATATAAAAAAAATAGTTTCTTTTTAGGGCATTAGCAATCGAAAGTTACAGAAATATTTTGATGTTAACGTTATTAAAAGTTGATTTAGATATTTTAAATATATTATGTGCATGTCGAAAATAATAGGTAGTACATATTGATATGATAACACATATTATTTCCTAAAATATGCGTGATGTGCCCTTTGCATTGCATATTATTCAAATATAAAGGTACCTAGTACTTATGTAATACTTTTAATACGTTATTAGCAACATATTGTTAATGCAATAAATTAGGTTTTCAATACTTAGGTACTGCTTGCAGCAACAGTAAATTAGTAGGAAAGAAATAAATAAGAAATACCTATCGCTCTTTAATGATATTCATATAACAATACAAAAGGTAGGTACTTACAATACAGAAAAATAATTATTCGAGTACCTACCTACCACGTCATTAACAAGGTATCACAGGCCATGGGTAACGATAGGTTATTTTTAGGGTTCCGTACCTCAAAAGGAAAAAAACGGAACCCTTATAGGATCTCTTCGTTGTCCGTATGTCTGTCTGTCTGTCTGTTAGTCTGTCAAGACCATTTTTCTCAGGAATGCGTAGACGTATCAAGTTGAAATTAATATCAAATACGTAAGTCTATAGTCCCTTGAAGCTCTAAAAAAATCAAGCTTCCAAGTTAACGCAATAAAAAATTACGGTGATAAAAGCGACATTATTGCGACATATTTCGATACTCGCAAATAAATCAAAACCTATAGATAGGGTACTTCCCGTTGACCTAGAATCATGAAATTTGGCAAGAAGCAAGGTCTCAGAGCACAAGTTAAGGAAAAAGTCCGAAAATTGTTAATTTGTAGTTTTATCACAATTTTTTTTATGCGATTACAAACTTTTATTTTCAGTTGGAAAATTGACCGTGGCGTATATCGATGTATGGGAGAAATTTTTTTTCAACTATAATGTTAAGTTTGTTTTAGGGATAAATTCATCCTAACTACGGAACCCTACACTGTGCGTGGTCCGACACGCACTTGGCCGGTTTTTTTTTTCTTAATATGTACCTAGGTACACAGTTTGTATAAAAATTATAGATATTGAACTGTTGTTATTACTATTCCGACATCCATCAATTTATGTGCACGAGTGTACATCTCATAAACTGCTCAATACCATTAACAACTTAATTTGGTCGGGTTATACGCGGAGATTTAGTATGGAAAAGTAATGGATGCTAATTTCTCTTAAAATACAACACTTGGGGATCTGAATTTTTGGTCACTATAACTTCTTTAGGAGCACTAATTTTTGTATAAATTTGGGAAGAAATCACAGAGTTTTTAATAGGGAAATCTTCAAATGAAAATTTAACACCGTGACTACCGCCACCCCACCAATGGTATGGTATATCTCGTAAACTACTGGAGTAGTAATTTTGAATTTTGGGTATCAATTTTATCTCGCAGAGCACTAATTTTCTATATAAGTTTGAGGAAATCGACTAGCTCCTGAAACTTGGAATCAACATTCAAAGTCGTGGTCCTGCTGAACGAGCGCGCGAAAGTTATTATCGTTGATTTCTCGGTAAATACAAACGTTTCAGTCCTTTTTTTGTTACGAAATGAATCAAATTTAAGGGCACTAATTATTTGTATACTTAGAATAGCTGTAGCATGCCCCCTTTTTCTACTAATTATTTGCCAAATATGGAAGCGATTGGCGTTCGTGGTCCTGCGGTTTTAGGTTACCTCCCTTACATAAAAAGTGGGAATAATATTTTTTAAGGTTCCGTACCCAAAGGGTAAAACGGGAACCCTATTACTAAGGCTTCGTCGTCGTCTGTCTTCTGTCCGTATGTCACCAGGCTGTATCTCATGAACAGTGATAGTTAGGCAGTTGAAATTTTCATAGATGATGTATTTCTGTTGCCGCTATAACAACAAATACAAAAAAAGAGAATAAAATAAATATTTAAGGGGGCCCATAAAACAAACGTGATTTTTTTGCTCGTTTTTGCTCGATATTGATAACGCCAACAGGTAGACGCTTGAAATATTCACATAATATTTAGTTAATATTGACTTTAAAAATAAATAATTAAATTAAAATAAAACAAATATTTAAAGGGGGGCTCCCATACAACAAACGTGATTTTTTTGCCATTTTTATAGATAATGGTACGGAACCCTTCGTGCGCGAGTCCGACTCGCACTTGGCTGGTTTCTTTTGTCGCCTATTCCATAGTGTGGGTTATCGTTGGATAGACCGATCAAAAATATTTCTGGTCTGTGAAAACCATTTTTCAATTGAGTGCTATTTTTTGTATACATAGACTATCTGTAGCATGCCTCCCTTTTCAGCGCTCATGGTGGTCCTGCTGAGGGGAGCGTGACTACCGGACCACCTTCAAAGTCGATTTTCTCGAAAACTACTAATGTACCAATTTTGTTGTTCAAGCGTTGGTAGTCACGGACTTAGTGAAACTCCAACTTGCAGTTATTATAATAATTGTATTATCACACACGATATAGTATAGAGTAAGGCACACTGTATAGTACTTATTGCTAACTTAACAAATATGGACAAAATAAACTATTATGTCTTATATCTAGTCCGTGTCCCGCAACGGTTGACAAGCAAGAAGCCACGCTGTACGCACCATGAAATGCTACGGGTAGCGTTTTTATTTCTGAAATAATCATTCAGTAGGATTTTTCGAACTTAGAGAGATGTAATGCTGATTCTAATGATTATAATTCTGTAAAGCCAGATTTGTTATGGCCGCGAATTATAATTATATAGATCAACATACAACCTGTTACTGACCTTCAAATTGCAAAAAACTTGAAGAATATTTGAATTTCGCGGGCTACTCTGACGCTTTCGCCCAGTAACAATCACAAAGGAGTCAGCCTACTTCATGGGAAAAAGGTGGACAAAGATTTTTCTTTTCTATGGTTGCTTGTCGTTTCATTTCTGAACGTAATCCTGTCTGGAACATGAAAATGCGTTTCAGTGAGCGTTTTAATTAATAAGCATTGTCAAGAGTCTGAAGAGTCTCCTCTCTGTCAGTTAAACGTATTCAACACAGAGACAAAATATAGAAGCAACATTTTCAACATCGGTTATCTGACAGTCACATATGACGTAGTCTCTCTTTCGTGATTTTCTATCTCTCTCTCTCTCTCTATCTTATTCATAATTATATTTCTGTTTCACAAAATTACGTTTCAGAAAGTTGTTTTAAAACTGAGGATAATATTTATATATTTCTGAATTGGTAGTGAAATATAAATATCTTATTGATTTTAATCGTATAGTGCTTACTAACTATAATGCTTTTGTGATTTTCTATTGGCGGAAGTTAGTGACCCGTTATATAGGGTACCGTTAAGTGTTATTTATGAATGTGAGCATTTTCAACAGAGTCAACAACCAGGTAAGTTTTGCTTGTAATTCCTTCAAAAAGTTATTTTACACTGTCCGTGGCGCAAAATTCTACCGGCTCAATGAGCTCCATGTCTGGACCTATTCCACAAAGTTTGCATTAAGTATAATCTACAAATAAACAATGGCTAGTTTATTCAGAAATATTTTATTCTGCTCTTCAACTTATCATTTTTCAGCTGAAGCTACGCCCCCAGTATATATTTATTTATTCAATAAGTACACCAGGATCACTTCATAAAAATAAAATATTCCTAATAATTGTAATTGTTAAAACATGAAATATAGGTAGTTTGTAAAAACATGTAGCTATAGTGGTTAAATTAGAAAAGTAATACAAGTTTCTGAATTCTGGTTGAAACTCATTTAATTTAGAAACATCAAGGAGGAAGAATTAGAAAAGAAAATTGTTTTGATATTTATATCAACGAAGAATGTAGTTCAATTGTTTAACATAAGTACATGGTTTGGCATCATACTTTGTAATACTTAATTATTTCATAGATTGATACTGTATTTCACCAATTTTTATTTTAGAATAAATTGTATTATTATTATAACATAATCAACCTATGATGTTCGCACTGCTGGGACACAGGAATCCTCACTAAGAAGGAGGGTACAATGGTTTACTAACATATTGTTTATATTGATGTCTAGTCCTTTTAAGTTTGAGACACTGAAAAGAGTGATGTAAACCTTGATTACTCAGCACACTGCCATTGTTTTAAAAGTAGTTGTAAGTTAACTGCTTTTATACATATTTAAACTTCACGTAAATTAAAAGACAGTGGGTACAAGTTTGTAGGCAGATTTATGCCTTAGACATTCTTTACCAGTGTAACCAAGGGTGGTGAAGATATAAAATGGTTTCATCAATAAATTATTTTACATAAGCACTTATGAAACATCAGCTTGGTTCCAATTATGAAGAAGAGCCGGCAAGGAACTCCACAGTTACTCTTAAATAATTTGCTCATGTTCGGTGTCTCTCCATCTGTTACGATCAGTGGTCTATGGTGGAGTGCGGCGCTGATAGCCAATTGCTCGGATATTTGATCCAACCACCTTTTTGGGTTTCAGCCTCTAAGTCTTTTCCCTTTATTTTTCCAGTCGCCATTAGACGTTCCATGTTGTTGGTACCTCTGCAAGCAATGTGGCTGAAGTATTTCGTAACACGTTGCAGGCTGGTTGAAGACTGTTATTTCAGAATCGAGACACTTGTGCGGTCCATGCTATCCTTCATATTTGTCGCCAGCACCACATTTCATAGGCGTCAATTCTTTGCCTGTGGGTAGACTTGATCGTCGAAGTCTCTGCCCCATAGAGAAAGTTGCAGAAGACAATTAGTGTGCGGACCAGGTGTTTCTTCGTCCGTATAATAATAGGTGATATAAAAATATCACCAAGCGGACATAAAATCGGAAATATGAAGAGACGAGTTTCTCCATACTTTGTTCATTTGAGTTATCGCTGTTAAAAACTCGCTGTTGCCTAAAAAAGCATTCCAATGTCTTCGAATTTCTAGTTTGTAGCTACCCCTTATTGGTGGTCACAGAGCCGAGATTCTGAAACTGGTTGACAGTTTCATATTCTGCTAAGAGGTTGGTACGCTGGATGGTTTCCAAGCGATCAATGACAAGGAGCTTGGTCTTACTTATATTTATCGCCAGACCCATTCTTAGGCTGGTAATATCGAATTTATTCAGTAACTCTGCGATTTCAGCTTCTGATGAATGATGAATTGATGATGCAAAGAGAGTGGTGTCTGCATAATCGAGGTTTGATATTTTAACCCCACCCACCTTAACGCCTCCTTCCCAATCTTCGAGAGTTTGGCGCATGATGTACTAGCCATACATGTGAAGTAGAATGGGTGAGATCACAAATCCCTGTGTGACTCCCTTGTGAAAACTGAAATGATTTGATGTACTTAACGTCACCTACAGTTACAAATGCCATATCCTACCGAATGAAGGTTGCGAATCAGCATTATAAGATGGGCCGGAACTCTTGTCTCAGCAAGTTCCTCCCTGGGAGCTTCTCCCATTTAACGCAGTCGAAAGCCTTCTGATAATCCACAAAGCAAACAATCGTTGGAGTGTTGTACTCGTAGCACTTTTCTACGATGAGGCGGAGGTTCAAGATCTGCTTCTCTAGTCTCATCCAAGTTGGTCGAAGAAATGGTATTTGGAACTAAAAATTACAAAGCAACGCGCCAAATTGTATTATGGCGGAATTGATCAGCCGCATCGTATGCTCGTAGAACGCGAACGCGATGCGCTATCACAATGCGGCGTACGTTTATTTAGCCGATACATTTTGGCTGAATGAACGTCAATCATCCATAATAAAAAAAAAACAGCCAAGTGCGTGTCGGACTACGCACAATACAGGGTTCCGAAGTGGTTATTAATTTATCCTAAGAACAAACTTAACATTGTAGTTGAAAAACATGGTCCCTCATACATTCCAACTGCAAATGTAAGTTTGAAATCACAACATTAAGAGATTTATCATGTTATTTTAAGAACTTCATATTCTTGTAATCTATTGAGTAAAGAACTATATTCTGTATTTTTTTTTCAAAATTTTAGGCTTTGTGGTTTAAGAAATAGGGGGAATGGTCAATGTTCATCAATGTTCTTAAATAATAAAAAACAAAACATTGCCTTCAAAAGTGACCAACATATTCAAAATTAATTTATTTACGTTACATGTCCGTGTTTGGGTCACAGAAATTCATGAGTACCAAAAACACCAAGAGATTCGGAGCAAATCGGCTGTGACAGACGGATAGACAGACATACTATAAGGGTTCCATTTATCCCATTTGAGGTACGGAACCCTAAAAATGTTGGGTTAAAAAAAATAGCTTGTGTAGGGGCGCTAGAATGAGGCTTTGCCCCGGGCGCAGTTTCGTATTCGCACGGCTTTGATCATAATTATAATCTTTTTACTCAACTGCGTGACAGCAAAGACAGGGTTAAGTTTTTCATGCGTACCTATCTATGTATGTGGAATTCTTTATAACCTCGAAGTATCTTAACGGCTGGAAGGATTTTGATACATGAGGTGTCTATCGACTCGTCTAGGTCACGCGATGGTTACCTATTGGCTGTGTTTTGCCTTTATAAAATCAAAATGGCATTTAGTCAAATAAAAATAGACAATTATCAAAATGATCGAACTTGATGAGATATTTTCAAAAGTGTAACACTAAAAGGTTGAAGATAAAAAAAAATTGTCTACTCTCAATGGGCTTCAAGTTTGAACTTGAAAACTGAGCAATTTTTTTTTTTTGGTTTCCGTACCCAAAGGGTAAAACGGGAATCCTATTACTAAGGCTCCGCCGCGCGCCGTCTGTCTATCTGTCCGTCTGTTACCAGGCTGTATCTTGTGAACAGTGATAGCTCAGATTATAGAAAGAAGCAGATAGACCGCGCCGAACAATAAAGTGAGGCACGTTTGTAGTCATGTGTGCGTAACAGCTACGTGACGTGACAGCACTATAAGAACACGTACTTCTATGCAGTGTTGCCAGTGGCAGATAGTCAAATAGAACATGAGACAGCTCAAAAAGTAACATTT
Source organism: Tiliacea citrago (assembly GCA_963921375.1). NCBI lineage: Eukaryota > Metazoa > Arthropoda > Insecta > Lepidoptera > Noctuidae > Tiliacea > Tiliacea citrago. Next base: position 3,529,675 of record OY992794.1, on the reverse strand, counting down.
TCACGAGAAAAGTAACATTTAACATATTTTATGTGGAAAACGACACTAATACTATAATAATATGGCACTATAAAATATTAGTGTTTATTAGTACAAACAAAACACTAAACTACAATACGAAGACAAACTGAACTGACACGGACGCCACTAGGCGCTCGCTCGCGTAAGCGGGATGGAAAAAGTAGAAATACACGCGAGTGAGTGAATAAGCGTTAAGACGAAGTGACAGATTTTCGCGCTGTCGTCGCGTCCGTCAATTTGTGTCAGTTCACAAAATCAACGAAATACAAAAACTTTCTTGGATGCGTTCCGCTTCAGAATTAAGTTTTATTTGCTAGTAAATATTTAAATATTTTTTCCTAAAGTAACGTAAAAGTAACATTTTGAGTCGTGTAACATGAGAGGGTCTAAAGTAACGTAAAATGTTACAAAAGTAACATTCTGGCAACGCTGCTTCTATGTGTGTATACGGTTGCCAGGTTAATGAAAAAATTACCCTTAATATTTCATTAAGTACATGAAATAAATAAATTACTGTCTCAGAAAAATGCAGAGAAGTGTTATACATACATTGTTCTCATATCATATCATATTAGCAGATAAAATAGAAACAAGATTCCTAAAAAACAATGAAGAATAGCTGATTTTTTTTTTTGAAATACCGAGAGTGCAGCAATGCTTGGGTCGGCTATCGAAATCGTTTACAGAATTTAGCGAAAGAAATAAAAGAAGAAAAACTTACCACATTTTTACTAAGTCACTTTCTTGTTTGTCTGTCTGTCGTTCCGGGTGGAATCTTGCAACTTAAATTTCGAGCACTTCCAGATTATCTATCCGGCTGAAAATTTTAGGGTAGCTCATTCATTTATTGCCGATTTCATACAGAAAAATCAAAATATATTTTTTTCTTCTTTTTTTAAAAAACGTTGCCCCACACTAGGAATTTCTCCTGCATCGTGGGTGCGTTTACAAATATTTAAACTCACATACACAAACAGCCAGACCCGGAACAACTACTTGTAGGTCATACAAATATTTGTTCCGTGCGGGAATCGAACCCGCGACACGCAGTGCAGCAGTCAATCGCCTAACCACTGCGTCAACCGTGCCGTCAAAAAAAATAAAAATTTAGGTTATGTTTTCAGGTTTGCGTACCTCTCGATCGATGTGTTTGATTAAAACCCCCTTTATAAAACCACTAATACGTGTTATTTTTGGTCTATCTCGCTTCCTTTGCAAGTTATAGCCGTTTTATGTTTTTTTTTAGGTTAGGTCGGAATTGCATGCTAATAAATGCATTGTCATCGAATAGTGAGCTACCCTGAAAGTTTCAGCCAGATAGCTTATCGGGAAGTGCTCGAAATTTAAGTTGCTAGATTCCACCCGGAACGTCAGACATACAAACAAGACTCAAGAATGTGACTTAATAAAAACGTGGTAATATAATCATATTCCTCTATATCGAGCCCTTTTATTTACTATATCACATACCTAACGCGTTTTATAAAAGTGTTTTTTTTTTGTTCTAAAATTAGTTCTTTTTATTAAAAGTATACGTCAAATTAACCGCAAAGGTATCTTGGTCTTTGCGATATATTTTTATTCGCTTTATGGTGACGTCATCGACATCGACAGCCAAATCGACTGATGTAATAATTATTATAAGAGAAAATCCATTAAGTAGTTACAGTTACGAAGACACATACATACTCATTTATTTATATACATACCAACCAGAAACTGCATTTAACACTATTATCGAAATAAATATTTTGTAAATCGGAATTCCTGTATCCTATACTTATTTTCCTAACTTAGGGGGTAAATGTTTCAATATAAACTAGCAACAGCGAACGATTTTGTCAAGGTTTTGTGTTTCAATATGTCACTAACTTAAACTCGTAAAATAATATCCAAATAGACAAATAATCAATATTTAAGTATGTAAACATACTCCATCTTCTTTCTTTTGATTTTAGGAACAGAATTTACAATGTTTAAAAACACAAGACTGCATTATTTATTTGTACTTGATTTGTTGGCCGCACTCTCGGTGTTCCGCGCGGTCTATCTGCTTCTTTCTATAATCTGAGCGTGATAGTTAGACAGTTGAAATTTTCACAGATGATGTGTTTCTGTTGCCGCTATAACAACAAATAAAAAAAAAAACAATAAAATAAATAATTAAGGCTCCCATACAACAAACGTGTTTTTTTTGCTCGTGCTCGATAACGGCAACAGGTAGACGCTTGAAATATTCACAGAATATTTAGTTATATATTCACTTTAAAAATAAATAATTAAATTAAAATAAAACAAATATTTAAGGGCTCCCATACAATAAACGTGATTTTTTTGCCATTTTTATAGATAATGGTACGCAACCCTTCGTGCGCGAGTCCGACTCTCACTTGGCCGGTTTTTTATTTTTCTGTGTCTTTCTCAGAACAAAGATAGCGGCGGCATGTATTCCGAGTGGAGTTCTCTGCCGCTGGAGGGTGGGGGGCGGGGCGTGTTGGGCGCCGTGGGCGGGCGGGACGTGGTGCTGGCCGTGGTCAAACAGCTAGCTTCGCACGAACCCAGCCCCCTCACCACTGATGCTGAGGTATTTGCAAGGAGATAATGCTGCAAGTGGCTTCTTATTTTAGAAAGGGTATAGGCCTTATCAGTTTTAGATACGGGTTTCAGTCATTTCTAGTAAGAGTTGCGTCAATATTTGGATAAGTAAGGGTCAGTTGCTGGGATAAGAATAGTCGACGTGGCCATAACCCTCAATGGATCAAGGTCATACTTCATTTAATATCTTCTAAGTCCTCCTAACTCGTCAAAAAGTACAAACATCTCTTTTCCCTACCCAAGACTTCACACATCCACATGATTTAAGAAAATTAACTCTCAAACTGTAAAAACTTTTTTACCTCGTGAGAGTCGAGGGTGTGTTTCATTGCACTGCTTAACTTGTTTCCGCAGGTGGAATGGGTGCTGGAAGTGATCCGCTTCGGGCTGTCGCTGCCGCTGGTGGAGCACGCGGCGCTGCGCGAGTGCGTGCGCGTGTGCTGCGCCTGGCTGGCGCCGCTGGCGCCCGCGCCGCCCGCCCAGCCGCCGCCGCCCGCGCTGCCGCCGCCCGTGGCCGCCGCGCCGCACAAGTACGCCAGGAAGATCCTGCGGCACCTGCATAACTTGTTCGTGCCTAGGCCTAATGAGAGTGAGTTTATATTCTTTGTTGTATAATCACCAAATCAACTTGGTAAAGTTCTTAAATTCATTCATTGACAGACTACGCACATCTTAAACAGCTGGGCCAAAATTTTTTAATAAGAATTCCTTACAAATGACGAAGGTGAGCACTACGGAAAGATTTTTGATAATTCATTCCCTACTCAATAAAATATTTAAATTCATTCTTTCGCTGACAACGTAAAGCCTTAACCGCTGGCTCTAGAAACATGAAATTTAGCTCAAAACTTTCTAATAAAACAAGGGTGAGCACTAAGATAAGATGTTGGCTGTCGCTGAAAACCAGCGCTGGGGCTCTGTCTAGCATAGGGTCGCAGCATTATGCTGAGCGATGGCCGTTTTGCGTGAATGTGACGCATATTTTCCCTCAACTTGTTTCTTTCGTGTTTGTGTTTTTATTTCTTTGAGTTATGTTTACCGCAAATAAACGTATTTTCTTTCTTTCTTCTTTCTCATGTTGGAGAAATATATTGTGATTAACATACACGCAGCTCTGTCTCGCCGCAGCATTATGCTGAGCAATGGCCGTTTTACATGAATGTGACACATATTTTCCCTAGACTTGTTCTTTGCGTGTGTGTCATGTTTACTGCAAATAAACGTATTTTCTTTATTTTAAACTGATCTGTAAATTACACAAACACCATGAGTAATTTGAAGTTCTCGAGGTACCCTGGCGCTTTCACCTTAAATTAAGTCTAAGAAGATACTGTAAAACAACTGCAGTAGGTAACTGAATTTTGTCTCGGGTATCAACAACGGTTTTTCACTCTGATGGAAGGAAATAAATATTATATTTATTTTACAAGCTCTCACATTCATATACCAAATGGACCTGGGTAAGTGATCATAAAAGTTTTTACAAATAATGATGTATTTAGTAATTGTTTTTGCTGCGCGAGGCACAGGAAGGAGGTTTACGTCCAGCTGTGAACGTCTTTCGTCTGATTGTTGTGGATTTATTTATTAATTGAAAAAAGTTAAATCATTAATTATTTATTTATTTAAAACAAAATATGTACATTAAGAATCTACTACTTAAGGCGCTGACAACAGGCAAATGATAAAAGTAGGTGTCTTAAACAAAAATATTGCCAAATCAATATAATTTGTGGTAGCTGAAAAAAATATATGTTATTCTTGAACATATTTCTCAGAACTTAGTTGTTACCAAAACACGTTTAGACAAAAAATCTCGATACAAATTAACGGTAAGCAAACCCTTTACTTTGAGTTTCAATCCAAAATATTTGTATCAACGTACGGTTGGTATTTAATTAATAACAAGAACGTCTTATTTGTATGCAGAACTTGGTTGTTTTTTATTTTCGATTACATAACTCATTTTTGAGTAAATAGATAATAGCTTCATATTTTGCAATAAATTACAAGCGTTGTGTCATCATGCCTCTCTTTCTTTTGTATGCAGTCTGACAGTGACCGCGGTTTACCTGTTGTCAGCGTCTTAAACAGCAATTCCTACTCAACAGCAAAAAAGTACCTACTTAATTAGCAATCTAACTAGGTGCTACTAGTCTAAACATAGGTGCATCATCAGACTAACAAACAATAACAAATAAATAGCTCTCTTTTATTGGCAAGAACTTGGCTCCAACAACAAACCATTGTATGATATAATATCTACTCAGGTGGCGACTTAATCAGCAAGCAGGCCGTCCTCTGCCACCGAGTGCTTCGCTTGTCCCGCGCGCTTGCTGACAGCGGAGCCCTGGGCGCTCGCGAATGGCGCTCGTTGTTACTGCTGCTGTTAGCGGCCGCGTCGGCTTTACTGTCGCCCCCTGCACCGCATCATTCTGCCGCTGAGCAGCTCTGTGAGCGAGTGCTTTGTGTGCTGTTCGAAGTGTGGATACTGGCGTGTCACAGGTAAAACACTGTGAAAATATTAAGACTGTCTAAAAGACTTCACTTCCAGCGAAGTAGAAAGACGTATGACAACGTATTCATTTATTTTGGCGTCACTGTATAACTAAATGATAACACATGAGATTGACAGTCATCGGCTTAATTTACTTATTACGTGACCCTTTTAATGAAAGTTATGGTAGCATAAAATGAGTTGCCAACTTGCCACATTCTGAATGGTTACTGACGAGCTATGTACAGGAAGTCAAAAAACCCATCACATAGCCATTATCTACGCATTCTGTAATGTATTAGGTAATATTGAGCAAAAGTTATTGTTGGGAAACCATTTTTATTTTTAGGGTGATATACGTTGGTTTTCGTTACATTGCGCTATGAGCAGCGCGCAATGTGACAGAAAACCAAACAATGTGTGCTTATATGGGTATTGAAAGTAAAATTATATGTATATTATTATAAACTTGATTTCGTAAAAGATTTCAAAAAAAAGTTGGAACTTTGACCATCAATTTCTCCATAACCAGAAGATTCCTAGTTATTGTCTAGTACAGTGTTTCCCAAACATTGTTCTGCCATGGCCCTGTAATTTTCACACTGCCCCTTCGTGATCCACTTAATACTTTTAAACTCAAGCTGGTTCCTTTCGGGAAAATAATACACATTTATAATAGTAAAAATGTTTTATTAATACTCCATATTTTGGTATCGTCTATGTAGTCACTAAATTTTACATCGATGGTAGGTATTATTTTTAAAACAAGGCGCGAATTTTGAGACCCGGTATTTTATTTTGATGGCCCGGTACCGGGTCGCGATATTTAGCCGTCACGGGACGACTGGCAGATGTGAAACATCGCACTACACACACATTGAAACACTACTACGTATAGACTGTATAAGTGTATAGTGGCGGATCGCCACGCGGCATGCGTCGCCCCTCCAGCAATCGGTTTTACGTTCGCCTATAGATGTTTCACATCAAAAATGATTACAATGACGGTGAGTATATGTAAGTGAGTCCCTGCTTCGTTGCCCCCCAGATGCTTCCCGGTGCCCCCCCTGTGGCGCACGCTGCGCGAGCAGTGCGTGCGCTGGCGGCACCGCGCGCCGCTGACGGAGCAGTGGGCGCGCGCGTCGCTGGCGCTCACGGCGCGCCTGCTCAAGCACATGTACGGCCCGCTGTTCCCTGTCATGCCCATCGGTAAGTGAGCCCCCCCACCCGACGCTTCCCGGTGCCCCCCTGTGGCGCACGCACGCACTGACGGAGCAGTGGGCGCGCGCGTCGCTGGCGCTCACGGCGCGCCTGCTCAAGCACATGTACGGCCCGCTGTTCCCTGTCATGCCCATCGGTAAGTGAGCCCCCCCACCCGACGCTTCCCGGTGCCCCCCTGTGGCGCACGCACGCACTGACGGAGCAGTGGGCGCGCGCGTCGCTGGCGCTCACGGCGCGCCTGCTCAAGCACATGTACGGCCCGCTGTTCCCTGTCATGCCCATCGGTAAGTGAGCCCCCCCACCCGACGCTTCCCGGTGCCCCCCTGTGGCGCACGCACGCACTGACGGAGCAGTGGGCGCGCGCGTCGCTGGCGCTCACGGCGCGCCTGCTCAAGCACATGTACGGCCCGCTGTTCCCTGTCATGCCCATCGGTAAGTGAGCCCCCCCACCCGACGCTTCCCGGTGCCCCCCTGTGGCGCACGCACGCACTGACGGAGCAGTGGGCGCGCGCGTCGCTGGCGCTCACGGCGCGCCTGCTCAAGCACATGTACGGCCCGCTGTTCCCTGTCATGCCCATCGGTAAGTGAGCCCCCCCACCCGACGCTTCCCGGTGCCCCCCTGTGGCGCACGCACGCACTGACGGAGCAGTGGGCGCGCGCGTCGCTGGCGCTCACGGCGCGCCTGCTCAAGCACATGTACGGCCCGCTGTTCCCTGTCATGCCCATCGGTAAGTGAGCCCCCCCACCCGACGCTTCCCGGTGCCCCCCTGTGGCGCACGCACGCACTGACGGAGCAGTGGGCGCGCGCGTCGCTGGCGCTCACGGCGCGCCTGCTCAAGCACATGTACGGCCCGCTGTTCCCTGTCATGCCCATCGGTAAGTGAGCCCCCCCACCCGACGCTTCCCGGTGCCCCCCTGTGGCGCACGCACGCACTGACGGAGCAGTGGGCGCGCGCGTCGCTGGCGCTCACGGCGCGCCTGCTCAAGCACATGTACGGCCCGCTGTTCCCTGTCATGCCCATCGGTAAGTGAGCCCCCCCACCCGACGCTTCCCGGTGCCCCCCTGTGGCGCACGCACGCACTGACGGAGCAGTGGGCGCGCGCGTCGCTGGCGCTCACGGCGCGCCTGCTCAAGCACATGTACGGCCCGCTGTTCCCTGTCATGCCCATCGGTAAGTGAGCCCCCCCACCCGACGCTTCCCGGTGCCCCCCTGTGGCGCACGCACGCACTGACGGAGCAGTGGGCGCGCGCGTCGCTGGCGCTCACGGCGCGCCTGCTCAAGCACATGTACGGCCCGCTGTTCCCTGTCATGCCCATCGGTAAGTGAGCCCCCCCACCCGACGCTTCCCGGTGCCCCCCTGTGGCGCACGCACGCACTGACGGAGCAGTGGGCGCGCGCGTCGCTGGCGCTCACGGCGCGCCTGCTCAAGCACATGTACGGCCCGCTGTTCCCTGTCATGCCCATCGGTAAGTGAGCCCCCCCACCCGACGCTTCCCGGTGCCCCCCTGTGGCGCACGCACGCACTGACGGAGCAGTGGGCGCGCGCGTCGCTGGCGCTCACGGCGCGCCTGCTCAAGCACATGTACGGCCCGCTGTTCCCTGTCATGCCCATCGGTAAGTGAGCCCCCCCACCCGACGCTTCCCGGTGCCCCCCTGTGGCGCACGCACGCACTGACGGAGCAGTGGGCGCGCGCGTCGCTGGCGCTCACGGCGCGCCTGCTCAAGCACATGTACGGCCCGCTGTTCCCTGTCATGCCCATCGGTAAGTGAGCCCCCCCACCCGACGCTTCCCGGTGCCCCCCTGTGGCGCACGCACGCACTGACGGAGCAGTGGGCGCGCGCGTCGCTGGCGCTCACGGCGCGCCTGCTCAAGCACATGTACGGCCCGCTGTTCCCTGTCATGCCCATCGGTAAGTGAGCCCCCCCACCCGACGCTTCCCGGTGCCCCCCTGTGGCGCACGCACGCACTGACGGAGCAGTGGGCGCGCGCGTCGCTGGCGCTCACGGCGCGCCTGCTCAAGCACATGTACGGCCCGCTGTTCCCTGTCATGCCCATCGGTAAGTGAGCCCCCCCACCCGACGCTTCCCGGTGCCCCCCTGTGGCGCACGCACGCACTGACGGAGCAGTGGGCGCGCGCGTCGCTGGCGCTCACGGCGCGCCTGCTCAAGCACATGTACGGCCCGCTGTTCCCTGTCATGCCCATCGGTAAGTGAGCCCCCCCACCCGACGCTTCCCGGTGCCCCCCTGTGGCGCACGCACGCACTGACGGAGCAGTGGGCGCGCGCGTCGCTGGCGCTCACGGCGCGCCTGCTCAAGCACATGTACGGCCCGCTGTTCCCTGTCATGCCCATCGGTAAGTGAGCCCCCCCACCCGACGCTTCCCGGTGCCCCCCTGTGGCGCACGCACGCACTGACGGAGCAGTGGGCGCGCGCGTCGCTGGCGCTCACGGCGCGCCTGCTCAAGCACATGTACGGCCCGCTGTTCCCTGTCATGCCCATCGGTAAGTGAGCCCCCCCACCCGACGCTTCCCGGTGCCCCCCTGTGGCGCACGCACGCACTGACGGAGCAGTGGGCGCGCGCGTCGCTGGCGCTCACGGCGCGCCTGCTCAAGCACATGTACGGCCCGCTGTTCCCTGTCATGCCCATCGGTAAGTGAGCCCCCCCACCCGACGCTTCCCGGTGCCCCCCTGTGGCGCACGCACGCACTGACGGAGCAGTGGGCGCGCGCGTCGCTGGCGCTCACGGCGCGCCTGCTCAAGCACATGTACGGCCCGCTGTTCCCTGTCATGCCCATCGGTAAGTGAGCCCCCCCACCCGACGCTTCCCGGTGCCCCCCTGTGGCGCACGCACGCACTGACGGAGCAGTGGGCGCGCGCGTCGCTGGCGCTCACGGCGCGCCTGCTCAAGCACATGTACGGCCCGCTGTTCCCTGTCATGCCCATCGGTAAGTGAGCCCCCCCACCCGACGCTTCCCGGTGCCCCCCTGTGGCGCACGCACGCACTGACGGAGCAGTGGGCGCGCGCGTCGCTGGCGCTCACGGCGCGCCTGCTCAAGCACATGTACGGCCCGCTGTTCCCTGTCATGCCCATCGGTAAGTGAGCCCCCCCACCCGACGCTTCCCGGTGCCCCCCTGTGGCGCACGCACGCACTGACGGAGCAGTGGGCGCGCGCGTCGCTGGCGCTCACGGCGCGCCTGCTCAAGCACATGTACGGCCCGCTGTTCCCTGTCATGCCCATCGGTAAGTGAGCCCCCCCACCCGACGCTTCCCGGTGCCCCCCTGTGGCGCACGCACGCACTGACGGAGCAGTGGGCGCGCGCGTCGCTGGCGCTCACGGCGCGCCTGCTCAAGCACATGTACGGCCCGCTGTTCCCTGTCATGCCCATCGGTAAGTGAGCCCCCCCACCCGACGCTTCCCGGTGCCCCCCTGTGGCGCACGCACGCACTGACGGAGCAGTGGGCGCGCGCGTCGCTGGCGCTCACGGCGCGCCTGCTCAAGCACATGTACGGCCCGCTGTTCCCTGTCATGCCCATCGGTAAGTGAGCCCCCCCACCCGACGCTTCCCGGTGCCCCCCTGTGGCGCACGCACGCACTGACGGAGCAGTGGGCGCGCGCGTCGCTGGCGCTCACGGCGCGCCTGCTCAAGCACATGTACGGCCCGCTGTTCCCTGTCATGCCCATCGGTAAGTGAGCCCCCCCACCCGACGCTTCCCGGTGCCCCCCTGTGGCGCACGCACGCACTGACGGAGCAGTGGGCGCGCGCGTCGCTGGCGCTCACGGCGCGCCTGCTCAAGCACATGTACGGCCCGCTGTTCCCTGTCATGCCCATCGGTAAGTGAGCCCCCCCACCCGACGCTTCCCGGTGCCCCCCTGTGGCGCACGCACGCACTGACGGAGCAGTGGGCGCGCGCGTCGCTGGCGCTCACGGCGCGCCTGCTCAAGCACATGTACGGCCCGCTGTTCCCTGTCATGCCCATCGGTAAGTGAGCCCCCCCACCCGACGCTTCCCGGTGCCCCCCTGTGGCGCACGCACGCACTGACGGAGCAGTGGGCGCGCGCGTCGCTGGCGCTCACGGCGCGCCTGCTCAAGCACATGTACGGCCCGCTGTTCCCTGTCATGCCCATCGGTAAGTGAGCCCCCCCACCCGACGCTTCCCGGTGCCCCCCTGTGGCGCACGCACGCACTGACGGAGCAGTGGGCGCGCGCGTCGCTGGCGCTCACGGCGCGCCTGCTCAAGCACATGTACGGCCCGCTGTTCCCTGTCATGCCCATCGGTAAGTGAGCCCCCCCACCCGACGCTTCCCGGTGCCCCCCTGTGGCGCACGCACGCACTGACGGAGCAGTGGGCGCGCGCGTCGCTGGCGCTCACGGCGCGCCTGCTCAAGCACATGTACGGCCCGCTGTTCCCTGTCATGCCCATCGGTAAGTGAGCCCCCCCACCCGACGCTTCCCGGTGCCCCCCTGTGGCGCACGCACGCACTGACGGAGCAGTGGGCGCGCGCGTCGCTGGCGCTCACGGCGCGCCTGCTCAAGCACATGTACGGCCCGCTGTTCCCTGTCATGCCCATCGGTAAGTGAGCCCCCCCACCCGACGCTTCCCGGTGCCCCCCTGTGGCGCACGCACGCACTGACGGAGCAGTGGGCGCGCGCGTCGCTGGCGCTCACGGCGCGCCTGCTCAAGCACATGTACGGCCCGCTGTTCCCTGTCATGCCCATCGGTAAGTGAGCCCCCCCACCCGACGCTTCCCGGTGCCCCCCTGTGGCGCACGCACGCACTGACGGAGCAGTGGGCGCGCGCGTCGCTGGCGCTCACGGCGCGCCTGCTCAAGCACATGTACGGCCCGCTGTTCCCTGTCATGCCCATCGGTAAGTGAGCCCCCCCACCCGACGCTTCCCGGTGCCCCCCTGTGGCGCACGCACGCACTGACGGAGCAGTGGGCGCGCGCGTCGCTGGCGCTCACGGCGCGCCTGCTCAAGCACATGTACGGCCCGCTGTTCCCTGTCATGCCCATCGGTAAGTGAGCCCCCCCACCCGACGCTTCCCGGTGCCCCCCTGTGGCGCACGCACGCACTGACGGAGCAGTGGGCGCGCGCGTCGCTGGCGCTCACGGCGCGCCTGCTCAAGCACATGTACGGCCCGCTGTTCCCTGTCATGCCCATCGGTAAGTGAGCCCCCCCACCCGACGCTTCCCGGTGCCCCCCTGTGGCGCACGCACGCACTGACGGAGCAGTGGGCGCGCGCGTCGCTGGCGCTCACGGCGCGCCTGCTCAAGCACATGTACGGCCCGCTGTTCCCTGTCATGCCCATCGGTAAGTGAGCCCCCCCACCCGACGCTTCCCGGTGCCCCCCTGTGGCGCACGCACGCACTGACGGAGCAGTGGGCGCGCGCGTCGCTGGCGCTCACGGCGCGCCTGCTCAAGCACATGTACGGCCCGCTGTTCCCTGTCATGCCCATCGGTAAGTGAGCCCCCCCACCCGACGCTTCCCGGTGCCCCCCTGTGGCGCACGCACGCACTGACGGAGCAGTGGGCGCGCGCGTCGCTGGCGCTCACGGCGCGCCTGCTCAAGCACATGTACGGCCCGCTGTTCCCTGTCATGCCCATCGGTAAGTGAGCCCCCCCACCCGACGCTTCCCGGTGCCCCCCTGTGGCGCACGCACGCACTGACGGAGCAGTGGGCGCGCGCGTCGCTGGCGCTCACGGCGCGCCTGCTCAAGCACATGTACGGCCCGCTGTTCCCTGTCATGCCCATCGGTAAGTGAGCCCCCCCACCCGACGCTTCCCGGTGCCCCCCTGTGGCGCACGCACGCACTGACGGAGCAGTGGGCGCGCGCGTCGCTGGCGCTCACGGCGCGCCTGCTCAAGCACATGTACGGCCCGCTGTTCCCTGTCATGCCCATCGGTAAGTGAGCCCCCCCACCCGACGCTTCCCGGTGCCCCCCTGTGGCGCACGCACGCACTGACGGAGCAGTGGGCGCGCGCGTCGCTGGCGCTCACGGCGCGCCTGCTCAAGCACATGTACGGCCCGCTGTTCCCTGTCATGCCCATCGGTAAGTGAGCCCCCCCACCCGACGCTTCCCGGTGCCCCCCTGTGGCGCACGCACGCACTGACGGAGCAGTGGGCGCGCGCGTCGCTGGCGCTCACGGCGCGCCTGCTCAAGCACATGTACGGCCCGCTGTTCCCTGTCATGCCCATCGGTAAGTGAGCCCCCCCACCCGACGCTTCCCGGTGCCCCCCTGTGGCGCACGCACGCACTGACGGAGCAGTGGGCGCGCGCGTCGCTGGCGCTCACGGCGCGCCTGCTCAAGCACATGTACGGCCCGCTGTTCCCTGTCATGCCCATCGGTAAGTGAGCCCCCCCACCCGACGCTTCCCGGTGCCCCCCTGTGGCGCACGCACGCACTGACGGAGCAGTGGGCGCGCGCGTCGCTGGCGCTCACGGCGCGCCTGCTCAAGCACATGTACGGCCCGCTGTTCCCTGTCATGCCCATCGGTAAGTGAGCCCCCCCACCCGACGCTTCCCGGTGCCCCCCTGTGGCGCACGCACGCACTGACGGAGCAGTGGGCGCGCGCGTCGCTGGCGCTCACGGCGCGCCTGCTCAAGCACATGTACGGCCCGCTGTTCCCTGTCATGCCCATCGGTAAGTGAGCCCCCCCACCCGACGCTTCCCGGTGCCCCCCTGTGGCGCACGCACGCACTGACGGAGCAGTGGGCGCGCGCGTCGCTGGCGCTCACGGCGCGCCTGCTCAAGCACATGTACGGCCCGCTGTTCCCTGTCATGCCCATCGGTAAGTGAGCCCCCCCACCCGACGCTTCCCGGTGCCCCCCTGTGGCGCACGCACGCACTGACGGAGCAGTGGGCGCGCGCGTCGCTGGCGCTCACGGCGCGCCTGCTCAAGCACATGTACGGCCCGCTGTTCCCTGTCATGCCCATCGGTAAGTGAGCCCCCCCACCCGACGCTTCCCGGTGCCCCCCTGTGGCGCACGCACGCACTGACGGAGCAGTGGGCGCGCGCGTCGCTGGCGCTCACGGCGCGCCTGCTCAAGCACATGTACGGCCCGCTGTTCCCTGTCATGCCCATCGGTAAGTGAGCCCCCCCACCCGACGCTTCCCGGTGCCCCCCTGTGGCGCACGCACGCACTGACGGAGCAGTGGGCGCGCGCGTCGCTGGCGCTCACGGCGCGCCTGCTCAAGCACATGTACGGCCCGCTGTTCCCTGTCATGCCCATCGGTAAGTGAGCCCCCCCACCCGACGCTTCCCGGTGCCCCCCTGTGGCGCACGCACGCACTGACGGAGCAGTGGGCGCGCGCGTCGCTGGCGCTCACGGCGCGCCTGCTCAAGCACATGTACGGCCCGCTGTTCCCTGTCATGCCCATCGGTAAGTGAGCCCCCCCACCCGACGCTTCCCGGTGCCCCCCTGTGGCGCACGCACGCACTGACGGAGCAGTGGGCGCGCGCGTCGCTGGCGCTCACGGCGCGCCTGCTCAAGCACATGTACGGCCCGCTGTTCCCTGTCATGCCCATCGGTAAGTGAGCCCCCCCACCCGACGCTTCCCGGTGCCCCCCTGTGGCGCACGCACGCACTGACGGAGCAGTGGGCGCGCGCGTCGCTGGCGCTCACGGCGCGCCTGCTCAAGCACATGTACGGCCCGCTGTTCCCTGTCATGCCTATCGGTAAGTTTGGATCTAATCAATCAATCTACCTAGCCTTTTCCCAACTATGTTGGGGTTGGGCTCCCAATCTGGTTGGATGCAGCTGAATACCAGTATTTTATATGGAGCGACTACCTATCTGACCGTCACAACCCAGTTTAGTACTGGGTAACACGATACCCCTTGGTTAGACTGGTTATCAGAGTTTTGTGCTTCTGACTACTCGTAACGACTGTCAAAGATCTACGTATGACAGCCGGAACCAACGGTTTAACGTGATTTCCGAGGCACGGAGGGGTCTCGGTATGTAATGAATGGTCACTCATCCACGAACCGATCGCGGTAAACGTAGCTTAACCTTCTATCACCCCGTGCGGCTGTTATTATTTAGCCACGAACCTACTACTTAATTAATATATTTTCTCAAACATGCTTGGAAATTTAAGCATTATTTTGACAACCTTATTCGAGATACGACGAAATTGCTGTACTGGCCAAATACATGCGACCAGCGGCCACCAAAAGTTGTATGAAAATCCATATCAGTCGTGGTTTAGCGGCCAAATAAATTACATAGTAAACTCATGTCTATCGTGTAATTTAAAAATGGAGCGATCATTTACTCCGTAACATGGCAACCAAGGAAGTAACTTATCAAAGATTTAATTTATATTTCGAACTGTCTTGCAAATAGAAAACTGTTTATTGAAATAAATACAAATGAACATATTGGCGCGTGAAAAATTATCGTTTTTCGTCATTGAATCTGGAATTTATAAACAATTTACTTAGTTTGAATTTCCACGCATTATTTGAGAGAAGCACTATACAAGCATTGGCCGCAACCAGGCATTGATGGACTCACGTATGTGTGCCTCGGCCCACATTTACACGTTCGTCCATCAATGCCTCTTTTGCTGGCCGGTGCAGTAATGTACTATAGATGCATTCACTCGCTGACAAGACGACGCACAACCTAAACAGCCGTCTCCAGAAGCGTGAAATATTGCGCAAGAATTCCTTTTGTAAACATAGTGAGGGTCCAGGCAGGATTTTTGAAAATTAAATATGAAAAGGGATGACAGTTTGTATGGAAGTTCGTCATTTAGCCGATGGGAAATCCACCGGGCTCACGACGTAAAATAATACAACTTGCGAAAAGTAGACCTTGCGAACACAATTTGTTTTGCAACAATTAATATATGTACCAGTTGATTCCACTGGTAGAAACCTAAAAGTGAGCAATTTACTGCATTTTGAGGAGCTATTCTGCTCATCACGCCGAAGGCCATAATCAGATCTTTACCATATTTCTATGAGACTAACTTAAAGTTACTACCTATCAAATAAAAACAGAACTATCCAAATCGGATCTCATAAGGCGGACTTATCCAGTAGCCCCCTTTTTGGAGGAAGTACGAGGGGTACTTCCTCCAGTCAAAAATTCCCGACGACAAAAAAATCTATAAAGTCGTAAAACCTGTATACCAAGTTTCGTCCAAATCGGTTGTAAAATACGACCTGTAAATGAGGACCAACAAACTGACAGGGGAAAACAAATTTTGTCAGACTTGAAGCAGACGCTTCGCTCGCTCGGTCAATGAGAGTAAAAATAAAAACGGCCATCAAACGCAAACTCAAAGCATTTATTCCAAATAAACCAATTCGGTATGTAAAGTAAAAATTAACCTAACCTATTCGAAAACCATTTCGAGATTTTAAGGTTTTATGAGTTATTTTTCTATTAATAGGTCTTAAAATTATAAGATCGTATTTATTTTCACAAAAATACTTAAAATCACTTGACTTTTATTTGACCTCTAAATGTCATAAAAAGTAGCCTGAATTGGGAATTTTCAGTGCCTCTTGTAATTAAATAATTAAGTTGTTCTGTATGTGTCAAGTGTCAATGTCAACGACAAATTCACATGAAGCACTTATTATTATTCTATTCAAATAGGTAAATAGTGTAGTTTTTCACCAGCGGCCGACAGTACAAGTCGAATCACATCGATGTATCGCCTCAGGAAAACTTAACTTACGTTCAAATGATCTTCACAATAAAACAGACGCCGCACAGACTAGTACTCAACGTTTACTTCCTCGCACCAGTTCTTTTTTAAGGTTTCTTTTACTAACAATCAATTTGTGTCGGCTATTTGTTGTGGTGTTTATACTTGACGGTATGAAGCACGTAGCAGAAGTAGTCTTTGATCCATTCATTTGATTAATAAGCTATAACTTTAAACTAAGGTACGGAAATCGCATCTCGTATGAAATGTAAACAAATTAACTGTCAAATTTGACTGTTTGACTTTACTGAATTTTGTTTTTAAATAAGTGTTAAACGTGGCAAACATCCTAAGCTATTCAGGCTACTTTAGAAATCAGCACGAACAACTCTTTAAAAAAATATATAAAAATAACTACAGCTTGTAAAAACAAAAAGATGAAATTATGTGTTTCAAATACTCTTATCTTTAAAATAAAAATATAAAAAACATACCTGAAAAATACTTTACATACCGAATTACAGGCACTTTTGAATTGTCAAGGGGTCGGTCAGTCATAGAGATGAAGCTAGTTGCCCATTCCAAAGCGTAGTAGGTTCCTATGGAGAAGAACGGGCAAGAAACTCCACGGACACTCTTTTTAATCAAAATATTGTGACAAAGTATTGGTTACATCATTCATGTAGAAATTATACATGTGAGGACAATGTAGAAAGACGTGCACGTTAAAAGCGTCCGCAATAAAAAGATAAAACCATTAAAAAAACAATTAAAATAAGTTAAAATAAGCCGTGGCAGCCAAGAAATTACCAGTCCCCACTGACGGCGGCGCCTGTTCACCAACATGACGCATGGATCAGCACCATTTAGCTCAACCATTTTGAAGGGAACTTAACGATCCAACACACACGCCATCACCAGCGAGACATTTGAGTGAGCATGACACACTCAGCCGCCAGGGCACATTCAAGTCAATTAAAGACGTACTTAGTAAATGGTAGGTCATAGTGCTCACACATGTGCTATGCAATTATACAATACTAAGAGATTGAATTTATACAATACATCGCTCAGTATAATGCTGTGAGCTATCAGATGTCAAACGCCGCCGTTCAGAAGTGGATGTGTGCCCACTTCGGTCACAGGTGCCAGCCTTTACAAGAATACTCAACACCCTTCCCCACCTTGTCTGTAAGAAAAGCATACCTACTACTTAATTATGCAGTGCAAAATTACAATATTTTTCTTGGCTTACCCAGGTGAAGAAGACGCCAACCTGATTCCTGCTGACATGAGCCCGGAAGCTGTGATGCAGAGCTGGTACCGCATGCTGCACACAATAGGGAACCCTGTGGACCTGTGCCGCCCGCATATCATCAGTCAGACCCCTGACTTCTTGCAGGTTTGATCACATACAAAACAATAATTTGACCAATAATAGAACTGTAGGAAGCAGTGATGGCCCAGTGGCAACGGCCCCGACTTCATCACCATCATTCTCCTCCCCTTATCCCAATTGATTTGTGGTCGGCGCAACATGTCCCTTTCTTCCATACTTCTTTATTAGTCGTCATCTCGGTAGTCACCCCCTTTCTAGCCATATCATCTTTCATACAGTCCATCCATCATTTCTTTGGTCTTCCCATACTTTTATAGCCATCGACATCCATACACAAAACTTTCCTCACGACATTTTCCTCATTCCTCCGCATCACATGCCCGTACCATGACAACCGATTTCCACACAACTTTTCAGTAACCGGTGCCACTTTCAGACTTTCTCTTATGTACTCATTTCTTATTCTATCCATTCGTGTCACACCCCACATTCCTCTTAGCATTCTCATCTCAACTACATGCAATTGTCTTTCATTCATCCGTTTTACGAGTTGATAAATCATGAGTTCGAACCCAGCCAGGCACTTTACTTGATGCAATTTGTATCATCATTACTGCTACAAAACGGTGACGCAAAACATCGTGAGTAACCTGCCATGTCTCATATAACGAACAATTCAAAGACAAATGATATCCACTAACACGTAATTGACCGCGTAATACGGCCCACTCCCTCTCACACAGAGGAGGCCTGTCTCCCAGCAATGTAATTAACGTAGGCTGATTATGCGTAGGGCCATTAATCCGGTCCAGCCTGTCCCTTGCTCTCCTCCCCCAGCGACGCCCTAAGCCGAGGTCCGTACCCCACAGGGGGTGCCTTTAGCGTGAGTCGCTAAGTTTATAAGTTTATGCCCTGGCTGGAGGCCTTAATTTATTGAGGCACCCACAGGAAAGTCCGGTTAAGCAGACAACAACATCCTAGTTTAAACAGCGTGATGCCCGTACTAAAGAAAAAAAAAACAAAAAAAAAGCCTAAGGTCTCGTTCACATGTAACACACCACATAGCAGCGACAAAATCTGGGCAGGCAGTAGTTACGTTAACGTGTGAATAGTGTCGCTTCATGTTCTTGCAGTTGCGTTGTAGTAACTACAAAACCTAATCAAATAATCGACGCAACGTTGTCTCTGCGATGCGGCAGGCCGCTAGTGCGTGGTCGCTGGTTACGTTATGGCTGCGAAGTGGTCGGTATCGCCGTCGCGGTTCATATTGACAGCAAAATGATGGATGATGGTCCGTGTGAATATGAATAAACTATAAGTTTTCATACAAATTACTATTTACAAAGACCGTTTTGTGTTCTGCGACGATGAAACCGTTTGACGTACTGGGTTCAAACAGTCTTCGTTGCACAAACCAGTCTTGGAATTACTTGGTGCAATTTTTATTTTACGCCTAAGAAAATACAGTCGAGAACGCAATGATTCAACTATGTATCACACTTCCGCGGTCGCTTACAAAACGGTCCTTACAATGAAAAGTGAACTTTAGTCAATGAATTACAATCGATAATGTATTACCAGTTGTCAATGCTGTCATTCGTGATGTGCCAGTCAAACCCGTTGATAGTTGTAAGAAACTGCAACTATTTCACTGGAGGACAACGCAATTCTATTCCATGTTGGATAAGTTCGTTCTTAAAGCCGTTTTCAAACCAGTTGCAACGACGACCGTTTTCTACAACCGTTTTCGTCGTCGGGAAAGCAGTTGCGTTTCGTCCGTAAAAAATTTGACAACGACCCACCACTACAAATTAGCGCCCGACCACGTGTTATCGTTATGGTGTGATTGTAGTACGTGTGATCGGGCCCTTATGCTAAATACTTTAACATCAGTCTAACGAAAGTGTTACTAGTGCTGAGTGCACTTGATCTATGAAAACCGCCCTTACAGTTACAAAATAAAGGCGCTATCAATTTCAAACAACAACTTTAACCATGTGTTTGACGGTACGCGCCAATAATATTTTACAGTTTTTTATTGGCTACATTTTTCTCCTTAGTATTCAATAACTCAAGACGAGGGCAGTCGCGACCCGAGCCAGCACCCATGCCTACAGGCGCTGCCGTCGATCTTCCACAAAGCTATGAAGGGCATCGCCGCGCACGTTGACGCCTTCCTCGGTATGTAGCGCGCACGGTGGGGCGGTGGAGTGTGGGGGCTTTCGTAGAGTATAGTATGGTGTTTTGAAGTAAACTTCAGTTCAGAATCTCAGATAATTATCAAGTTCTGAAATATCATAATTATTTTGTCAACAACATGCTTAATAGCATACACAACAAAGTTCAAATTTCATTGCAACAATCATTTAGTTAGTACTTTTTAATAACAAACGGCACACGAAATTCAACTTAGACAACATAACGCAATGGCTATTGATGTAAATTATTTAAGATTTGATGTAAATTATTTAAGATTCTGAATTCAAGTATAGGCCTTCTCGTCCAGCGATGGCCTGAGGCGCATGTGTATAAATTTCTCGACTCAATTTGAGCGTCGCACATTACGCTTGTCGGTTCATTCCACTTATCACATTTGAAATTTTAATATAATAAAGTGTCAAATCTGATAAGAATGTCTACTTTTTGGGTTAAAGCCGTGTTGGTTTTCAAATTGGAATCTTTATTTGTAGGAATTAATAATATTTAGGACCGTATTCTAGAACGTCAATCGAGTATCTCGATTTAAATAAAAGACGGTACATACTGGCTCTCTATTCGAATTAAGTTTTAAATCGGTATTCATAAATTAGCTTCGTCTAGAATACGGCTCTAAGGTCTGTTTTGGGTTGCACACTTGCACCGAAGAGTGTAAAATATCAGCACGATTTTTTATTGACCTGCTTTTAGACGAATCACTGATGAAAACTCGATTAAGGTATGCAGGGTGGCACGTATATATGATGTACGTATATACGGTACGTATATATGATGTTGATGACATAGAATAATTTCAGATTTTTATCTATGCAAACTTCGGAGATAAGGGTATTTTTTTTTACATTTTTCATCAAAACTCGGAAACTACGCTGCCTAAAAAAAAATGTTTGAGAATGTGCAAACAGCGCTCTTTCATATGATACCCCACATGCCCTAGTAGCCCCATTTCAAATTTTTAAGACCCCCTTTCAGTCCCTTTTGCAAAATATATATATTTTTTAATATAACGTTTTATAAAAAAAAAAAAAAAAAAATATCATTCTTGTTTTCAAAATAGTTGGGAAAACGTCATCTAAAACTATTCTAAATTTCAAGTTGATAATCATTAGTAGTTCTTGAGATATCCAGGTGTGACAGACAGACTTAGTCTTACCATAAGGGTTCCTTTTTATTACCATTTTGGTACGGAACCCTAACGAGCCAGCCTTACAGTAGTCGCATATGATGTGTAACATCTGACATCTCACCTTGTTAATAAGCAACTGAGCAGTGACAGAAATTAATCTCAAAATTACAAAAAAGTAAATATTGAAATATTTTTAATTAAACAATTATTATTCATTACTAGTGGTCGCCCACTGGTCGAAATTACTCTCCTTACAATCTATGTAGTACTTACTAATTCCGTGTTATTATAAAGTAGTTACTAATTCCATGCTATTAAAAAGTACTTATTTAATCCATGCTCAAGCTGTGATTTCCTGTTGCACACTTCCGTCCCTTTACACGAAATCACTCCCACAGAACGCGAAAGGAAAGATGTTGCAGATCAATAAAAAATCTCCTGTTTCCTACAAAAGAGCAAGGGAAATTTCATGGTAATTGGTCGCGCGTCGGTGTTCCTGCCACCCTGTATTATAGGTAATCGCACAAGTAATCGCTGGGCACAGGTTTTCGTTTTACTTTTGTAGTTCTTTGGGTTTTGATTCGCTTACAGCACAATAAGATTATCTCTCTGATTATATCTATTACCAAACATTGATTCAAGGATATTTGTCAGATTCTTATGTTGATTTTAATTCATTGAAAGTAGGCTTTCTTTTGTAAGTGATATTCAGTATAGGAGCCAATATAACAAGCAAATTATATTATACACATTTTCATCTCCTACCTTATAATGCAGAAGCAAATAAACAGAGTGTTTATTCCTAATTTACAAACTTCTTGAGGAAGCGATTGACGACGGACGGAACGTTGCTCATCTTTGTAGTTTTAGCACTACACTTATTCACTACTCTGTGCCCTTATTCCTCGGGCGATTTGATTGAAGCATAAAAACAGGGGTCCATTAGATACATAAAAACCGGCCAAGTGCGAGTCGGACTCGCGCACGAAGGGTTCCGTACCATCACACTATCACACTAATATTATAAAGGCGAAAGTTTGTGAGTGTGTGTGTGTGTATGTTTGTTACTTCTTCACGCTCTAACGGCTAGACCAATTTTGATAAAAAAAAATTTGGAGGTAGCTGCTGACAGGCTACTTTTTATCCCGATATTCCCACGGGATCGAGACTTACGCGGGTGAAACCGCGGGGCGCTGCTAGTTATCTATAAAAATGGCAAAAAAATCAAGTTTGTTGTATGGGAGCTCCCCTTAAAAATTTGTTTTATTTTAATTTAATTATTTATTTTTAAAGTGAATATATAACTAAATATTTTGTGAATATCTCAAACGTCTACTTGTCGCCGTTACCAATATCGAGCAAAAACGAGCAAAAAAATCACGTTTGTTGTATGGGACCCCCTTAAATATTTATTTTATTCTTTTTTTTAGTATTCGCTGTTATAGCGGCAACAGAAATACATCATCTGTGAAAATTTCAACTGTCTAGCTATCACGGTTCATGAGATACAGCCTGGTGACAGACGGACAGACAGACAGACAGACGGCGGAGCCTTAGTAATAGGGTTCCCGTTTTACCATTTGGGTACGGAACCCTAAAAAAGGGCTCATTAGATACAAAAATAAGAAGCTTTTTATGAAGTTTTTATTTGTACTCAAAATGACATCATTTGTACTAACCGAACACTAGGGACCTAATTCTACTAATTTACAAACGTTGTAATGTCTCATTCGTTGTTCTCAGTCTCATTTCCTACGAAATGTATGGGAAAAGTTATTTGCGATTTATGACTTTTCTAGTACTCAAACCTCAATTGGTCCAATAGAGGTTTTTGATGCTTATATGAAATAGGATCGATTGGCATAAAAAAGTTTTTGTGAAAATTGCCCATTTTCCTGCTGACTGTACATTTTTCTTTAAATCTGTGAATGCAGATCAAAATTTCTCAAAAAGTTAAGGATAGTCTCTTAAGACCGTTTTCCTGTAGCTACAGCGGTTAAGGTAGCTACCCTTACTGCCCCATCTTAAAAATCCAGCCTTTATAGTAAAAGTGAGCACTAAGGAAGGATTTTTAAAAATTCATCCTTGATTAAATACGGATGAAAGTTTGTCATTTTTGCCGATGGGAAATCCCTTCGGGCTTGTCAGTCAATAAATCACAATGAAGAGACTATTGTCACGTTTGTTGGTTAGTAGACTTGGCCCCCAGATGATTTGAAAATCCAAACTTATGATTCAAGACAATTTCTTGTACAAAAACATATTTTTGTAATCAAACGAGCTCGACTAGATATAAAGCATGTGCAGCACAGTAGTGTACATACCATAAGTAGTGTACCGTGGGGTGGCTCAGGGCGCGGCTCGGAGCGCTGGCGGGTGGGCGCGGGCGGGGGCGCGGGCGGGGGCGCGGGCGCGGGCGCGGAGCTGGACGACGGCGAGCTCACGCCGCCCGCGCACCGCCGCCTCGCCAAGTCCTTCAGCGTGTCGGCGGCGCGGCCGCGGGACAAGCTACCTGAGAGAAGTAAGATTCACAGTGACATACAAGGATATGGAAACCGTTTTGTTTCTAGAGATCGTCGTGTCATTCAGCCGAAAGACGACCATTGCAGGATATAAGGCCTCCCCCGGGCCTCGCCACATTGCCGGTCGGGTTCTCGTGTGGATTTCGCATCTAATTTGATGTTTGAAATCAAAACGGTTTCCATATCGAACTGCATTGTAAAGCCAGGGAAATTATTTTTTTGCAATTACTCTGTCAACTTAAATTTTGTATTATTGAAATCACAACTGTCATCCTTTGATGACTTTAGTCATTTCATACAGTTGCCACGGCAGATTGACATAGTATGTCAATTTGACAAAAAAATATTTTCCCTGACTGTACCTGTACAACAAGATCGTAGAATAGTCATTTGGTTTAGTTATTTTATTATTGAAATAGTATAATAATAGATAGACATAAAATGTACATTTTAAAATTATTAAGTTGTAGACTATACAGTATGGTGGCAAGGTTATTTTATGTAGATTGTGTTATAAATATTAGATTTCCCTTGCACTTGTTTGATACTAGCACTGTTACTGTGTGTGGTGATTTTTATTTTGTTGGTTTGTTTGATTATCTATCTCTTTTTTTTCAATTTCCCTTAGTTTTTAAGTGTTGATTTTTTTCTGGGTTGCTATTACTTTTTTATTTTACCAGTTGTATTTTTTAAGTTTCAACTTTGTTGTAACTTGCAAGTACTAGTATGTACTTTCGAAGTTATGTTAGAAACGGCAGTTTTATTAATATCTGTCCATTTTAAATGAAGTATTTAATTTTCAACATGCTAATTCCTCATTTAAAATGCGCTGCCCTGCTCTTACTCAGCCTCCTTACGCGACAGTAAACATCTAGTGTTCAGCCTTCATCCAGTAATCACATCCGTTAATATCTAACGGTGGTACGGTCAGCCTCAAAAATATACAGTAACATACATCAACAAGAATTCTTTTTATTGTTTACTATCTTTTTTCCTTCAAATTGCATCTATGTGCAGCCACAAATATATCACAAATTGTACTTAATCATAGCTACACATTGATAGAGGTCGTCTAATATAAAATTGCACGCTCAAATTTCTGTACATACATTTGAAATGTGTATGCAACAGCCAGTGGAGGGGCGTGCAATTTTAAATTAGGTTATCTATCTATACAATATTATGGAACACAATGTGTAGACAATCAAATGAATTCTTGTCGATGTATCTTATCATCTTTATGAGGCTCACTGTGCGCATATGCAGGTACTCCGCGCACGTCGCTCATTGGTCTGACGAGCAGCCGCCCGCCCAGTGTGGTGCCCACCACGCCGCCCAACTCTATCTCATCTCAAGGTAAATATTTCTATCGCTTAAGTTTTCTATGAAAGGTTATGTTTCTACGAGCTCAAATTAAATTAGCTAGCGGAACTCCACAGACGTGATGGGTATCCATATCTAAATTAGTATCTTTGTTTACTATAATTGTTCTATAGTGCTTATATTATCGATACCCATTACGTCTTAGAAGTTTACACAAAAAAAACACTGATTTTTAAATTGTTATTTCAAGTAAATACAAAACAAGCGGTCGTTGCCCCCAAAGAAATATCTTCAAATCATTTGTTTTTTGTTTTTATCATGTTTAGTTATCGATACTCGTCACGATTGTGAAGTTTCGCTAGCTAATTTAATTTATTTATTTATTCTTCGGAAATCTTACAGTCTAATATCATAGTATAGTAAAGGTCAGTTACGTACAATAGCGCTTACAGTTGCCATTTACAAGCGTTCAGAAATTAAACAAGAATTAAGAATTTATTTTACACTGTATAATTAAGCATGACAGGTTCCTGAATTTATATCAACGCACAGCCTACGGCCAAGCTAGACCAGCAAGATAAAAGGTCCAACTCTATGGTTTCTAAATATACTGTTAAACTATAAAAGATAGGCGCTTCGTTAATCTTCGTATTTCCGAAGATTGAAGATGATTCCCAAAACGCATACTTTTCTTGGGTTATCTATAAGCGTTTTGATTAAACTGTTAGTTTATGCTAGTGGTTTTTTTTAAAAGCTTTAAAGTGTTTCTTTTTTAATTCTAATCCTAACTTAAAATCATAAATGCGAAAGTGAGTATGTTTGTTTGTTTGTTACACTTTCACGCTAAAACTGCTGAACAGATATGGATCTCTCTCATACACATACACACACACACGAGTGCGCGCGCTCACCTAAATTACCCTCTTTTCATTTTGCTTTTTGTTTTGTTTAGTTTAGACTCCTTTGAAATTGAGTGTTTTTCTTCTTCTTCTTTTAATTAAGTTCTATAATTCAATAATTTAAATACAAATAATACTGTAACCATTAGAAGGGCGGAATGTCCTAACACAAGCATCTGTTTTGCTTAAAAGGACATTCCTAAAAGTAAAAATGTAACAAAGTAAGTTGTTGAAATAAACATTTATTATTATAGTGGGTGAATCTGAAAAGCCGCCGTTAACACCGCTCCGTCCGAAAGTGAACTCGATCTTCCATTTATTCGGAGAGTGGTTGTTTGAGGCGGCTCTGATTGGTACTACACCAGCTTATAATAACCAACGTGAGTATACACATACACTACCTATATTTTATGTCTGCTTTAGTATCAGATTTTGGAAACTCTAGGTTCCATTCTAGTTCTTGCAAACCGACTTTTTAACACTTTATTTTGGGTTAATCATCTTAACACATAATATTACGAGAATCAAAAGGCATGACATAGAAAAGATGTATGGATTGTGTGAAAAGTTACATGGCTAAGAAGAAAGTAAATTCTGGAATTGTAGATCAAAAAATAAATACGTAATAAAGCCGACCCTACTCACCTTGGAACGGGATAGTAATGAATGCCAATGGAACTGTAAATTGTTTCAGAGCGTGCGGAGGGCACTCCGCCACCTCCGTCCTTATCAGATGCTGCGTACAAACTGAACATGCTCAGCTATCAGCCAGGTACGTAAGACTGCATATGAATCTTTTTTGGAACTCTATTTAAAGAGAAATGATTGTGCGTCTATTAGCATCTTACAACTCGCAACATTGTCGCATTATTTGACTTTTTATGAACATTTACTTAGGGTTTAAATTAAGATGATAGGTGCGTGCTCGTGAAATGCAACAACTACGCACATAAACTCAAGCCTATTCTAATCCTTGCTTCCAATTGATGTTATTTCCACTTTAACTTAAATCAAGGTGATATCAGAATGACTAGTATTATTAAAAAAGTCATAAAGATGTTTAGAGTTAATAGCGGTAACTGAACTTTATGTGTGACTATTAAAATTGGTTTTTGTAAAACACATTTTTGTTTATATGGTTGGAAACGAAATTACGAATGCATTACAGATGAATTTACTGCTTAACGACAATGTTTATGATTGGTCGGGCAGGTCGCGCCGAAGCGCTGGGCACGCTGTGCCGCGTGCTGTGCTCGAAGCAGTGCCGCGAGCACGTGCTGGCGCCCTACCTGGCGCGCTGCTACGCGGCGCTGCACCGCGGCCTGCGCGACCCCGCCACGGCCGGCGCCGTGGTCTACAACGCGCCCGACATGTTCAGGTACACACACGACCATAACTAACGAAGCAGTGCCGCGAGCACGTGCTGGCGCCCTACCTGGCGCGCTGCTACGCGGCGCTGCACCGCGGCCTGCGCGACCCCGCCACGGCCGGCGCCGTGGTCTACAACGCGCCCGACATGTTCAGGTACACACACGACCATAACTAACGAAGCAGTGCCGCGAGCACGTGCTGGCGCCCTACCTGGCGCGCTGCTACGCGGCGCTGCACCGCGGCCTGCGCGACCCCGCCACGGCCGGCGCCGTGGTCTACAACGCGCCCGACATGTTCAGGTACACACACGACCATAACTAACGAAGCAGTGCCGCGAGCACGTGCTGGCGCCCTACCTGGCGCGCTGCTACGCGGCGCTGCACCGCGGCCTGCGCGACCCCGCCACGGCCGGCGCCGTGGTCTACAACGCGCCCGACATGTTCAGGTACACACACGACCATAACTAACGAAGCAGTGCCGCGAGCACGTGCTGGCGCCCTACCTGGCGCGCTGCTACGCGGCGCTGCACCGCGGCCTGCGCGACCCCGCCACGGCCGGCGCCGTGGTCTACAACGCGCCCGACATGTTCAGGTACACACACGACCATAACTAACGAAGCAGTGCCGCGAGCACGTGCTGGCGCCCTACCTGGCGCGCTGCTACGCGGCGCTGCACCGCGGCCTGCGCGACCCCGCCACGGCCGGCGCCGTGGTCTACAACGCGCCCGACATGTTCAGGTACACACACGACCATAACTAACGAAGCAGTGCCGCGAGCACGTGCTGGCGCCCTACCTGGCGCGCTGCTACGCGGCGCTGCACCGCGGCCTGCGCGACCCCGCCACGGCCGGCGCCGTGGTCTACAACGCGCCCGACATGTTCAGGTACACACACGACCATAACTAACGAAGCAGTGCCGCGAGCACGTGCTGGCGCCCTACCTGGCGCGCTGCTACGCGGCGCTGCACCGCGGCCTGCGCGACCCCGCCACGGCCGGCGCCGTGGTCTACAACGCGCCCGACATGTTCAGGTACACACACGACCATAACTAACGAAGCAGTGCCGCGAGCACGTGCTGGCGCCCTACCTGGCGCGCTGCTACGCGGCGCTGCACCGCGGCCTGCGCGACCCCGCCACGGCCGGCGCCGTGGTCTACAACGCGCCCGACATGTTCAGGTACACACACGACCATAACTAACGAAGCAGTGCCGCGAGCACGTGCTGGCGCCCTACCTGGCGCGCTGCTACGCGGCGCTGCACCGCGGCCTGCGCGACCCCGCCACGGCCGGCGCCGTGGTCTACAACGCGCCCGACATGTTCAGGTACACACACGACCATAACTAACGAAGCAGTGCCGCGAGCACGTGCTGGCGCCCTACCTGGCGCGCTGCTACGCGGCGCTGCACCGCGGCCTGCGCGACCCCGCCACGGCCGGCGCCGTGGTCTACAACGCGCCCGACATGTTCAGGTACACACACGACCATAACTAACGAAGCAGTGCCGCGAGCACGTGCTGGCGCCCTACCTGGCGCGCTGCTACGCGGCGCTGCACCGCGGCCTGCGCGACCCCGCCACGGCCGGCGCCGTGGTCTACAACGCGCCCGACATGTTCAGGTACACACACGACCATAACTAACGAAGCAGTGCCGCGAGCACGTGCTGGCGCCCTACCTGGCGCGCTGCTACGCGGCGCTGCACCGCGGCCTGCGCGACCCCGCCACGGCCGGCGCCGTGGTCTACAACGCGCCCGACATGTTCAGGTACACACACGACCATAACTAACGAAGCAGTGCCGCGAGCACGTGCTGGCGCCCTACCTGGCGCGCTGCTACGCGGCGCTGCACCGCGGCCTGCGCGACCCCGCCACGGCCGGCGCCGTGGTCTACAACGCGCCCGACATGTTCAGGTACACACACGACCATAACTAACGAAGCAGTGCCGCGAGCACGTGCTGGCGCCCTACCTGGCGCGCTGCTACGCGGCGCTGCACCGCGGCCTGCGCGACCCCGCCACGGCTGGCGCCGTGGTCTACAACGCGCCCGACATGTTCAGGTACACACACGACCATAACTAACGAAGCAGTGCCGCGAGCACGTGCTGGCGCCCTACCTGGCGCGCTGCTACGCGGCGCTGCACCGCGGCCTGCGCGACCCCGCCACGGCCGGCGCCGTGGTCTACAACGCGCCCGACATGTTCAGGTACACACACGACCATAACTAACGAAGCAGTGCCGCGAGCACGTGCTGGCGCCCTACCTGGCGCGCTGCTACGCGGCGCTGCACCGCGGCCTGCGCGACCCCGCCACGGCCGGCGCCGTGGTCTACAACGCGCCCGACATGTTCAGGTACACACACGACCATAACTAACGAAGCAGTGCCGCGAGCACGTGCTGGCGCCCTACCTGGCGCGCTGCTACGCGGCGCTGCACCGCGGCCTGCGCGACCCCGCCACGGCCGGCGCCGTGGTCTACAACGCGCCCGACATGTTCAGGTACACACACGACCATAACTAACGAAGCAGTGCCGCGAGCACGTGCTGGCGCCCTACCTGGCGCGCTGCTACGCGGCGCTGCACCGCGGCCTGCGCGACCCCGCCACGGCCGGCGCCGTGGTCTACAACGCGCCCGACATGTTCAGGTACACACACGACCATAACTAACGAAGCAGTGCCGCGAGCACGTGCTGGCGCCCTACCTGGCGCGCTGCTACGCGGCGCTGCACCGCGGCCTGCGCGACCCCGCCACGGCCGGCGCCGTGGTCTACAACGCGCCCGACATGTTCAGGTACACACACGACCATAAATACCTTACACTTAAGACGCTGACAACAGCTAAACCACGGTCGCTGTCAGACTGCAAACAAAATTTAAAAAGAATATCGAGAAGCGCGATTACACAACGCTTGTAATTTATTGCGAAATATGAAGCAAATATCTATTTACTCAAAAGTAAGTTGAGTAATCGAAAATAAAAAACTACCAAGTTCTGCACAGGGACCGTACAACCCCGGTTAAGGGTTAAGCCTTTCGAAGGGGTAACCCATTCAATGGGTTACCTTTATCATGATGTAACCCATTGAATGGGTTTTATACTAGAAACCCAATGAAAGGGTTACATGATAACCCATTCAATGGGTTTTATACTTGAAACGCAGTGAAAAGGTTACATGATAACCCATTCAATGGGTTCTATACCTACTTGAAACCCAGTGACATGAAAAAATCATAATATTATGTTATTTCGATATCGACCCAGCACGCGTAGCATGACCAAATCTACCTATATTCTACCCAGGGACCATTTTGGTTACCATTTTAGAAAAACCCTATCGAAAACCCTTTCAATGGAACGGGTTTTCGATAGGGTTTTTCTAAGCAGTTAATCAAAAACCCATAAGTTGTGGGTAATTTTGAATGGCTTAAAGTAAGCCGTTCAAAAGGGTTACCCATACCGTATAAGTTTTTTTCGAAAACCCTTTCAACGGGTAACCCAAATTTAATTTGTGAATTAATAATAACTTTTGTATAGTCTGCAATTAAAGTCTTGCACGGGCAGAACGAGTTGCAGAAATGTCGGCCGTTCAAAAGGGTTACCCATATCGTATGGGTTTTTGTTTAACCGCTTAGAAAAACCCTATCGAAAACCCTTTCAATGGGTAACCAAAATGGTCCCTGGTTCTGCATACAAATAAGACGTTCTTGTTATTAATTAAATAACAACTGTACGTTGATATTTAATACTGATATTTTGGATTGAAACTCAAAGTAAAGGGTTTGTGCAGCCATCTATCGGCCAGTAGCAACACCGCTCGCAAATCAATGTCGCACTCAAGCCGTACGTACTTTGGTGTTCGTAAAATGAGTTATCATCGAGATCAATAGATGGCGCTTCTTATTTGAGTCCAAAAGATAGATCGCGGTGTCGAGAATACAGCTTTCAAGGACCCTGAACAAGACACAGTAGAGGTTTTATTGTTATGACGCCCATTGGCGTTAGTGTTCCTGAACGTGTTAACATAGATATAGTTCGGAAATCTCGATAATTTGAGCGAAGCTAGGGCGAGTCGCTAGTAAGGAATACATACATACGTACATAAACTCACGCCTTCTTCCCATGGGGGTACGCAAAAATTATAGAACACCACCAGCTACGCTCATTACATAGTCAGTCATACTTAGTCGTTAATATTTTTTCACTTCCAGACTGGACCTAGATGGCGTGTTAGTCCTAGTTCCAGACTTCGTAACTGCCTTAGACCAGATTCTGTCAGAGAGGGAGCCCAAACTGGAGTGCGGGTCCATAGACAAGAGAGAGCTTCGTAAGGCGGCCATCAGCGCTCTACTGTCGCTGGTAGCCTTCCCTTATCATTATAAAGGATTGCCGGTACCTGAGTTTCCTGGATGTAACGAGTAGTAAGTATAAACATAAAATAATACTAGGTTCAGTAGGGCAAGCCTCTTCGTTTTGAAAGAGAAGAGAAATCTCAACATTGTCAAAGGAAGACCAACCTTATTACCACAAAATAAGCTTTACAGTTCCCTTCCAGCTCAGGCATGACATTAGGCGACTTTACTCGCGGTATCTCTGTTATGCGAGTCTGCAGTACAACTGAATTTAAAAAGAAAAGTACCTATATCTCACCAACTGGCAACAAAAACGAACCTTATTACTAGAACATAAGCTTCAATCTTGCCTTCCAGTGCCGGCATGACATTAGGCGATTTTACCCGCGGCAAGATATCTTTAATCTGCGTGTCGGCAGTACAAGTAGAGACTTCAGATGCGTTGGCCGTGCCGCTTCTGAGCGCGTTGTACTTGTGCGTGCGACACAACGCGCACGCCGCGCCCGGCAACACGCACAGCGCCCCCCCGGGCTCCACCATGTCGCATAGCACGGATTATAAAGGTATGTCGTAGGTAATTAGGGTAACGACAAGTTTCATAAAATATTAAGTCGTCATGAATGATCCTGCAAATTAACCAGGCTCTTTTCACACGTTCACATTTACTTAATATCGACGAAACTTCCGTGTCGTGATTTAATTCGAATAGTAATTTTATTTTGAAGTGGTTCTTAAACTACGACCAAACAAAAGTATTGTTCATGAACCATTGGTCGCCAATTGAAAGTTGATTCGTCTTTAACTAGGCTGAACGTGTGAAACGAGCCGCAGTAGGTAGGGTTTTTTTTAATATTTAAGTGGGGGGCTACTTTCAATATTATCACCAGTTTCATAGCTTCGTGAAGTTGTCAAGCTAAACCACTGCTACGAAAGATTGAAGGGAAGAAAGGAACAAAGTTCTTTCCTTCCTTCTAAACCACTGCAATCACACACACATGTGCAATAATCACTATAACGCACACACATACACGCTACATTTATTTTGCAAGCCAACATTAAATTGTTCTCAAATATTATGGACGCGACTGATTATACAGATCGCCAAAAGTAAATAGTAAGCCGCTACTGATAAATGTTTTACCCAATTTTCTTACATTTACCAGTGTAATAGAATCTATTGCTTTTGCTAAATTTTAAACACAAAGCCACACTATGCCTACAGGTAAAGATGGTTAAAAAGAATTTCGTTGTCCCGTCGGATTCAATGAATTGATGAATTTATTGATACGTGTTTGTCCAAGGCTACCCACGAATTCAGAGAGGCTTATAACTCTATTGATTTCTGTTGTTAAATCTTATGTTAGCTGTTGCGGTTGGCTGACTAAAGCAACAACGGCCAACCAACCAACTATAATCATTTTCATAAGTACAATGACCAAATCACTATGAGAAGTGGTGCATTTGGTTTTATACCGCGGCTATCGTTGAAACCTTAGTCGGTATTGGAAAACCTATCACAAAATTAATTGATAAACGATTTTTCTACGAATGCAGTACGACTTGATACGAGTATTTGAACTTGATTTTTTATCACAAGTCCCTTTTATGTGCCTATTTGAAATAAATGATTTGACTTTGACTTTAAGTAAAAAATATGATAATAAATAAAAAAATAAAACTATCAAACACACCCCAGATTTCAGGTGGCCCGCGGAGGCGGGCCGGCACTAGCCGGGGATCACGGAAGTAATACTAGCTCCCAAGATTCCTGGTGCAAGTGTGGGAAGGGAACACTGGGGTGGTTTTTACCGCATATTAACTTTTGTTCGTCATATACTGACTAATTAATAATGATCCTGCATCTTATTAATAATTATAGAAAGATGGCTGCGAAAAAAATATAAATTGCACCATTTTTGGTCAGTGGCTTTTGACAATACATTCTATTGATGTGTCTTTCTTAATCCATGGTCCAACATCCATCCAACTTTAAGTCAACCAACATACATGTCTAAAACCGGATGTGTAACAAACGCGTATCATGAAGATGTTAAGTACACATTAATGATGAGACCGGCGGGTGGCGCGTGTTGTAGCGCGCTCCGACAGCGGCAGCGCTACTGGCAGCGCGGAAGGACACTCTCTCGACGACTTCGCCGCGGACATTAGGGAGCTAGACCCATCCTCGCCTGTTTTCGGTAATTACACACCTTTTTGTTTGCGTTCTAAAGGGCAATTTGTTGACATAACAGCCATTTGAAATACGTAAAAAGCGTATTTTTTTAATTCGTTTCCTCGACTCCACTATTAAAAAAAAAAAACATTTGCTTCAGACAAAAAAGGCCATAGGCAAGGTAAGGTTGTTAGTAACAAGAATTTTTCTTATAAATAGTGTTAGTAACTATAAAAAGTAAAAAGAAGAAACTAGACACACTTTCTACCGTTCTACCTACTGAGCAGAACAGTATCGGTTCTCTCGCCAATCATCAATCATCCTTAGGACTCTATTATAATACCCTATTTACACGATGCAAGTATCTTGCCTGTGGCATACAATAAAATTGAAGCAACAAAAGACTTGCATCGTCTGACCACGGTGCAACTTTTATTGTTGCTTCAACATGGTATGGCATCGTGTTTATCAGGCTTAAAAATCATCTAGATTCCGGGAAGTTTCCAACTTTATGTTATCTTCAGGTTGAGTGACGTCAAGGAAACCACATAGATTACATTCAGTCGCAGAAAAAAAATCTAGATTAAAGCCCGGAATTCATGGGAATTAAAATTGAGAAACACGTTTTGTTAATCATGCCTTGTCAATATATTGCCCTTTCCACAAGCACACTCTAAGCTTTCTCATTTATTAAAACTCTCGAGTAACAATCAAATCGTTTTTCTCTAGAATTAAAATCCTGCTCGTTAAAGTTTACAGTGTGCGTATCAACGCTTGTTTTTATGTCTTACTGTTTTGCTTGCCTTTATTTCGTGATTTCACAGTACATTTCATTTTTTAACATTACTTTTTCATTTTTGGTCAATTATTTTTATGTTTTATAATACCTATCAGTCGATTTTTTTATAGCTTCCACATTCGATGACTTATTTTGTTCAAAAATGTTGTTTTTGACGAATTTGTTAGTGTATTAAGTTCTATTTTACGAATTGACGGCATTGTGCGTTTTGTAAATGTCTAGAATACAGTACGTCTTACTATATCATATCTTACTCCATGCAGTGCAGTCAGTAATCCATAGTGATTATCTCTGTAAAACCTTGTTTACACGAAAATTCTTAACCGTCGATTCGTAGGTGAGAATCGCTAGGCGATTTATCGCACTATTTACACTCATCGTGTAAACGAGGCTTATATGACAGGCCTTGATTGACTGTATGGAGTACAGCGCTACAAAGATCTTTTGGCGCTCGAATGGCATTAACATGGGGGCTCTGTTGGTAATCATTTGTGATATTGTTTGACATGAGGGTGCTGTTGGTAATCATTTATGATATTGTTTGACATGCATGATTACCAACAGCACCCCTGTTGGTAATCATTTGTGATATTGTTTGACATGGGGGTGCTGTTGGTAATCATTTATGATATTGTTTGACATGCATGATTACCAACAGCACCCCTGTTGGTAATCATTTGTGATATTGTTTGACATGGGGGAGCTGTTGGTAATCATTTATGAAAACAAAATGGCGGCGTTAGTTCCGATTTTGGCCACGTGCCAAAAGATCCTTGTACAGCTATAAGTAGGTTCTCGGTGTCCCATGTAGTCCCATGTGTTATGACGTGCGAGTGCCAGCAGGTGCGGCGTTGGTGGTGCGCGCCACGTACCTGGTGTGCCACCGCCTCATCTCCTCGTGGAAGAGCGACCTGCAGGTCTCCCTGGCTGCGTTGGAACTGCTATCTGGACTCGCCAAGCTGCATTCTTCGAAACCAGGTCAGTTGCAAATATTGTATAATAAATTCAGACTATATTACTTGTAATGTAACATCATGCAAATATGAAATGCTTGATTTGTTTCTCATTTTCGGCAAGTTTAAGTGGTAATAAAAAAGAAGTTACATGTTGCCAATGAATAGTGCCAATTATACCTATGCCTTTGGACTTTATGATTGAAATTCGTAAGAGAGAGTCTTTAATTAATGTATTGTATTTTGCATGCTATCTAGAATTTGTTATCGGTAAGTCTAAAAAATATTTTGAAATATCGTACTAAAATAATTAAGATAATGCTATGATTTGTACGCTATTTATTTGTATGAACACGTCGGTTATGGAGACGGTAATTATTATTATATTTGTGTATTTTCTCAGTTAAGCCCTGTTTTCAGTTTTAATAGTAGGTAATCAAAAGTTGTGCCACATTGTTGCAGCAACATGATTTTGTGTTTCTTGCAACATCAAAATGTTGTCAAGTATGTTACGCGCAGCTGCATAAGGGCAATCGCCAAATCAGCACTCAATACTTTTATTATTGAAACATACGCTGCAAATTTAACGGACGACGGAAACGGCGAGCTGAGCAAGCATTTTGTGACGCACGAACCTAGTTTACCCAAATAATGTAACTCTGTAAAATTCCATTCCATATTCACACTTCGAATAGGCGTTTAGGCTAATTTATAAAATTAATGTAATTCTTTTATTTTAAATAAATTAATAAATAAAATCATTTTTGTTTTTTTTTTAATCCTCCGCTTGCAGCTAACGTAATTGGCGCAGTCGGTAGGATATTCGCGGGCCGGTTCGCGAGCTTTAGGGATCTCTAATATCGATATCCGCGTACGCGAATCGCCTGGGTGGCTATCGAGCCCCGGCACCGAATATCCGAATCTACGGTCCAGCTGCAGTTCCGGAAGGAGAATCCAGACTTTGATTCACGAGAGAACCAGAGATGAAAAATTTGTGAGTACACCTGAATTGTTCTTGTGTTGCTTCCTTTTTTAGTCCAAGTACAATTCAACTTCCAAGATTTTTCACCCGAAAAATTCCAATTCCCCGGAGCCTACATCTCGTACGGCTCGGTGGAGTACTATAGATAATAGTCGAGATTTAAATAGTGATAGTGAAGTTAGAATCTTAAATAGCATAAATATGTCCCACGACCCGGATACAATTTTCAAGACCCTTCGTATGGTCCCGGAGTTCGATGGAAATCCAAATGTTTTGACTAGGTTTATTAGAATATGTGATCAAATAGTAAGTCAGTATGTTAGTAACGCCCCGGGTAGCGAGTTAACCAACTTATGCCTATTAAATGGCATTTTAAATAAAATAAATGGCTCTGCTGCTCGTACCATTAATTCCAACGGCATACCTGATAGTTGGCTAGGGATTAGGACACCATTAATCAATAACTTTTCAGATCAACGGGATGAAACAGCTTTGTATAGAGACCTTTCTTTAGCTGTACAAGGAAATAGGACACCTCAGGATTTCTATGAGGAATGCCAAACTTTGTTCAGTACGATTATGACGTATGTAACATTACACGAGCCAATTCCTACTACAGTGGAAGCGAAACGTACACTGTATAAAAAAGTTACTATGCAGGCTTTTGTAAAAGGGTTAAAAGAACCATTAGGGTCCCGTATAAGATGCATGCGTCCAGATACTATTCAAAAGGCCCTTGAATATGTACAGGAACAACTTAATGTTATATATTTACAGGAACGTAGTGAGTTTTCAAAATCCAATACCTAAAAGAATTCTAACCCTGTTACACCCCACGCAAATACTAATCTAATTCCTCAACGTAGTAATAATTTCGTAGTTCCAATTTCCAACTGGCCCAATCCCATAGAAATTAGACCCAACCAACCACCACCACCTCAACCATTTAGGTTTAACCCTAACTTTATTAATCAGCAGCCTCAACATCGCATGCTTACTCGTACACAACACTTGTTCCGTGCGGTACGTCAGACTTATAACGCTCAAAGTAACATGTTCCGGTTGCCACCTAGAAACATTCCGCTGCAAAATCAAAACCCTAAACCTATGAGCGGTGTACAGCATTTTACACCTAGACCCATTTTATCTGGTCATAATTGGCAGAATTCAGGTAATCCGCCACCAACTAATTATTTAAAAAGTCGAGAAATAAACATGAATGAGTGCGCGTCATACGACGACTCATATTACCCGACGGAGTATTATTACGAGCCGGACTATTTTAATTACGATAGCATTTACTACGATTATAGTCCGTTCGCTACATTAGGATGCAACTATGATCCGACTTTAAACGATGTGAGTGTTCAAGAAAATAATACTGGTTCAACTGAACCTCAGGCGGGTCCAACTCAGACAAGTCAAGATTTTCAGGAGGCACAGAAATCAAAAAAGCAAAAATAGAATTAAATCTTCAGACCAAGCGTCAGTTGCCATACATTTTAATATCAGATCCACCTTTAAAGTTACTAATTGACACCGGTGCGAATCAGTCTTTCATAAGTCCGGAAGCTGTTGAGAAATATTTTCCAAATTTTCCCTTAAATTACGACCCGTTTGAAGTAACCAATGTACACGCGGTTAGTAGAAATGACTATTCTATAAGTATACCTTGCTTTTCGGAATTTAACGATCCAGAGTTCATCAAGTTAGTCGTGTATCGTTTCCATGAATATTTCGATGGTTTAATTGGTTTAACTAACTGGGAGTCTAAGATAGACTTAAAAGAACAGAGGTTAATAACGCGCACATCATCAAATCCCATCCGTATGTATAACTCCTGTAATGTAAACTTGTATGAAGACATAATACCCGCTCAATCTTCGAAATTAGTTAGAGTACCGATTGACGCACCAAACGGTGCAGCATTAGTTAGTGAACAGACCATATGCAATTGTATCGTACGTGAGTGCATTACTACTGTGGATAATAATCGCGGCTACTTAGAGATAGAAAATACGAGCTCGAATGATATTATAATATCACTTGACCGACCAGCGCATGCAAGTTTATTTAATATCGAGTGCACGCGTACCGAACATTGTGGCACGCGAGTTCAAGAAGTGATAACGCGATTACGAACCGATCATTTAAACGAGGAGGAGAAGCTCAACCTTATTGCTCTTTGCTCAAAATATGCTGACGTGTTTTACATCGAAGGAGAAGCGTTAACTTTTACGAATCGAATAAAACATCGTATTAAGACTACGGACGAAGTCCCGGTTTACACAAAAAGTTACAGATACCCATTCATTCATCGTCAGGAGGTTAGGGATCAGATTTCAAAAATGTTAGATCAGGGAATAATAAAGCCTTCAGATTCAGCATGAAGCTCACCCATTTGGGTGGTCCCCAAGAAAACGGACGCCTCGGGCAAACAAACATGGCGTTTAGTAGTTGACTTTAGAAAGCTCAATGAAAAAACTATCAATGACAAATACCCTATCCCGAACATAAGTGATGTTCTTGACAAACTAGGAAGGTGCCAGTACTTCACCACTCTAGATCTGGCTAGTGGCTTCTACCAGGTAGAGATGGACCCCCAAGATATTCAGAAAACAGCTTTTAATGTCGAACATGGACATTTCGAGTTTCTCCGAATGCCCATGGGACTTAAGAATTCACCATCCACATTTCAAAGAGTAATGGACAATGTCCTCAGAGGTCTTCAGAATGACATATGCCTGGTCTACCTTGATGACATCATCGTTTTCTCTACGTCACTACAAGAGCATATGATCAATCTCGAAAAAGTTTTCAATAGACTTCGTGAATCGAACTTTAAGATTCAAATGGATAAATCCGAATTCTTAAAACACGAAACTGGTTACCTCGGACACATTATAAGTAGTGAAGGAATAAAACCTAATCCAGATAAAATTCATGCAATAGAAAAATACCCAATTCCAAAGACTCCAAAAGAAATTAAGCAATTTTTAGGCCTTGTAGGTTATTATCGTAAATTTATCCCGGACTTTGCGAAAATTACGAAACCTCTCACAGCGTGTTTAAAAAAAGGTAGAAAAGTTGTATTAGACTCCGATTATATAAACAGTTTTGAAAAGTGCAAGAATCTCTTAACAAATGACCCCATACTACAGTACCCTGATTTTGATAAGGAATTTATACTGACCACAGACGCTTCGAACGTTGCCATTGGTGCCATTCAAGGACCTGTAGGTTCTGACAAACCTGTGTGTTTTGCATCCCGAACTCTGAATGAAAGTGAGCTTAACTACAGCATCATAGAAAAAGAACTTCTTGCTATAGTTTGGGCCACCAAGTACTTTAGACCGTACCTGTTTGGTCGTAAATTTAAAGTACTAACAGACCATAAACCTTTACAGTGGATGATGAACCTTAAAGAACCCAATTCGCGATTAACTAGATGGAGGTTGAAACTCAGTGAATACGATTTTACAGTTATCTATAAGAAAGGTAAATCTAATACAAACGCTGATGCTTTATCTCGGGTGGAGATACACAATGAAGATACTAACACCTTAATAGACGAATTATGCTCTTTGATTCCTAATACATCAGAAAAACCGCCATCTGCGAACTCATCCACTGCAACCATACACACCAGTCACGAACACCCTATATTAGAAGTCCCAATCACAGACGAACCCCTTAACAGATTCCATAGACAATTATGCTTCACGATAGTAGAAGATGTCAAACGCAAACCAGTCGTTACTAAACAATTTGAAACACACACACGCATAGCAGTCCAGATATCATCATCTAAATTAGAACAAGACGTTGTCAATGCCCTCAAAGAGTATGTGAACCCGAAAGTAAAAACTGGTATTCTAATAAATCCACCTCTTGCCATGTATTCCATCATACCAGTCATACAGGATAAGTTTAAGAGTTCATCTATGAACTTAGTATTAGCTAAGATAGAATTAGAAAACGTTAAATATTATCTACGTCAACAAGAGATAATTCAACACTACCATGATGGCAAAACTAATCACCGAGGAATCACCGAATGTTATTTAGCTCTCTCAAGAAAGTACTACTGGC
The DNA here is from genome assembly GCA_963921375.1 of Tiliacea citrago. NCBI lineage: Eukaryota > Metazoa > Arthropoda > Insecta > Lepidoptera > Noctuidae > Tiliacea > Tiliacea citrago. The sequence goes on along the minus strand of OY992794.1, from coordinate 3,489,530 downwards.
CCAAAATGAAAGACCAAATAACCAAATTCATTAACGAATGCATTATTTGTGGGCAAGCTAAATATGACTGGAGAGACCCCAGTTTAATATTGTACCCCCGGCAACAAAACCATTCGAAATAGTTCACATGGATTTATTCACTGTTCACAACGAAAAGTATGTTACATTTATAGATGTGTTTACCAAGTATGGACAAGCATACCATCTTCGAGATGGCACGGGCATCAGTATTCTTCAATCATTATTACAATATTGTACCCACCATGGAGTTCCCTTAACATTAGTGACTGACAACGGAACGGAGTTTACTAATCAACTGTTCCTAGAATTCACACGCCTTCACAAGATAAATCATCATAGAGTTTTACCGCATTCGCCTAACGATAACGGTAACATTGAACGTTTCCATTCAACTCTCCTTGAGCATATAAGAATATTAAAATTACAACACAAAGATGAACCTATCATAAACCTTATGCCTTATGCTATAATTGGTTATAATTCTTCAATACATAGCTTTACTAGATGTAGACCCTTCGATTTACTAACTGGACACTTTGACCCACGCGATATTTCAGACATAGATTTTACCCACAATTATTACAACAATACGTTCATAACCATAGGGCGCAAATGAAGGAAGTTTATAATATTATTAATGAAACTTCTCTATCAAATCGTACCGCGTTGATAGAAAATAGAAATAAAAACCGCGAAAGTGAGATTGAATACGTTCCTCAATAACAGGTATTTATTAAGAACCCTTCTGCAAGCCGGCAGAAAACTGCACCGCGATATAAGTCAGACTTTTACTGACTAAAACCCACCCGTGTTCCTTCCGTTGCCTGTGTGCCAGGGCCACGATATCCCTTTCGGACAAACTCGCAAACTCGCAACCCCGGCAGGCATTGGTCCTAACGGACCCCGTCAGTTTGTGCTGACATCTCTTTGAGGCGCGCGTGGAACACAACGCGCCGTCGACCCGGGCCTGTTCCTTATCGGACGGCGAGCTACCCATCGCTCACCGTCCGCAGGCCCGCGCCTACGGTGGCCGGAAATCGGCTTGCGACTCCCGACGCCCGAGGCGTCTCCTGCGGCGACTAAGGGCGCGAGGGCGCGAACCTTGTCTCACCCTCACGCGTTCCGCCTCCTCCTTCGCTAGCATAACTGCTTCGCAGAAGGAGGTGACGGCCTCCCATGCACTCTCGCTCCGAACCATGGCCAGAACCAGGGCCGGACGCGAGAGATCGCCTCCGTGAGGACACGGCGGTGCTCCGCCCAAGCTGGGCAGACCTCCACCGTATGCTCCACCGTGTCCTCCGGGCGATCCACACAGTGGTGACACCCGGGCGTTTCCTCCCGCTTAATACTAAACAGGAACCTCCCGAAACATCCATGTCCGGTAAGGACCTGCGTCAGGCGGAAGGTGAGGACGCCGTGGCGCCTCTCCAGCCACTCCTCAAAGAGGGGACTTATCGCCACAATTGTGGCGTGCCCAACCGCGATATACCCAAGACACCATTCTTGCCGATTTACCCATACACGTTTATACATCCAAGAAACGTGGGGCCGTAGCCAAAAATAGGTTAAAAAGAGGCCCTAAGGAACCCAACTTGTTGCAGGATTCTACTATTGCTGTTACTTACGTAAAAATGTAGAGGATTCCATGGAAGGGGTATGGGATAAAAAGCACCTTTTATAGCAATAAAGTCTATTTAATAAGGATAATGATTACAACGATGTTAGCGGCGCAAACGGGGAACCGAACTCAAACACTTGCGAATTAACTTATAATAGATGGCACTGCTCACGCACTTCGTATTACATTAACACCTCCCCTCGAAGAAGTGAGCATGTATTATCGACATTCATATACATTCATCCATCATACCTAAATTACGTAGACATTCATGATGCTTTGTTCCACTCAAGCCTTTGGTCAATACATCAGCAGGCATTCGGTCAGTACACAAATATCTCAAATTAATTACACCTTGTTCGCACATATCTCGAACAAAGTGGTGCCTCACATCAATATGCTTCGTTCGTGGGTGATAGTTCCTACTTTGAGCCAGTTTAATCGCACCCTGGTTGTCGTTAAATAGCGTCACACACTCACACTTAATCCCAATGTTATTTAAAATATCTCGTAAATACATTGCCTCTTTAGTAGCTTCGGAAATGGCCAAGTACTCAGATTCGGTGCTCGATAAGGCAACAGTCCGTTGCTTTCGCGCCTCCCAACTAATTGGAGCACCTCCCAAAATAAATGCGAAACCGGAATAGGATCTACGATCTATCGCATTCCCTCCCCAGTCTGCATCAACCACACCAAAAAGAGGCAAATCTGTTCTTTCGTACACTAATCCGTAATCGGATGTACCTTTCAAGTATCTCAGGACACGTTTAGCAGCCTTCCAATGTTCAATATCGTAATTTGTATTGAATTGGCTTAAATAGTTGACGGCATACGTGATGTCTGGTCTCGTCGATACGGCCAGATGCATCAAGGCACCTATCAAACTTTGATACGGATACTGTTCCATCATATCACATCTGATACACTCAGGTTTCTCTAATTTCACATTAACATCTATAGGTGTGACAACAGATTTACACTCTCTCATACTAAACCGTTCTAGCAGTTTATCTATATATGATTTTTGACTTAAGTAAACTCTATTTTCACCATCACGACTAAATTCAATACCTAAACAAGTTGATATTTTGCCCATATATTTCATTTCAAAGGCATTCGATAATTGTTTCTTAATATCTTGCATCCATGCATCATGATTTGTTGATATAATCAAATCGTCAACATATATACCAATTTGGATCATTCGCTCACCTTTCTGTGCAATAAATACACAAGGATCCTGCGGCAACGCCTCAAAACCAATATCACTCAACTTTTTCACTAACTTTTTATGCCACTGCAACCCTGATTGACGCAAGCCATATAAAGATTTTCTTAACAGAAACACACTATCCACACATTCATCAAGATCCTTATTCCAACGTTTAGCTGTTTGGAGTATGTTCTTTTCTGTTATTATTTCCTTTTGTGAACCAATCTTTTCTTTTACGAGTACTCTCTTTAGAACATCGCTTAACTGTTCTGGAACTTCCATAAACACCTCTTCATCGAGTGAACCATTAAGGTACGCTGTTACCACATCCATCTGATGGATTTCTAGTCCAAATTCAGCCGATAAAGCAGCTATGAGCCTTATTGATGACGATCCCGGAACCGGGGATGAGGTCTCGTGAAAATCCTCCCCTGGCCGTTGTGAACATCCTTTTGCCACGAGGCGCACTTTCTTGCCAGTACTTTTTGTACTAAACACAAACCTACTTGGGTGAATATTTCATTTCGTGCATATTATCATCTTTTGGAGAATAGTCAAATAAATGTGCCTAATCATGTTCATTGTATGTTTTTTTTAAAGTGTTTAATGATGATAAGTGAAATATAACAAAGGGACAGTAATCAGACTTTTAGTTTTGAAGATATTGACGTTTGTTTTTTTTGAAGGAACGGTAATGAGATTTGACACAAATGGGAATTAGATATCTATTTATGGTAATGAGGTAGGAAAAATGGTAATTAACAATAAACCGACAGTTTCATAAATCAGCCTTTAATTATAATAAAACAAACCTATAAATTATTTTTTAAATACGTATTTTGAATTTATAGGTTTATTATTATTATTTATTGGGTGTATTATTTTACAGTTTTATTATTATGTACCTACATAATAGTAAAACTATAAAATAATACAGAAACAAAACATAATCATACACAAAACTCTATAATAATCTTTGATATTGTAGCTTGTAAAGCATTTCGAAATAATAATTATAGCAATCTATAATTTAATATAAATAATCAATTTTCATTGACATAATAGCATAATACCGATAAATTAATGAAAAAATTCTGAAACTTTAAAAAATCAATAATTTCTGGCTGCTCCATAGCTTATTTACTTCGCACTAACTAAATAATTAACATACAAACGTAATATAATTAATAATAACAAATAATAATAAGTAGTAGATAGGTAAAAAAAATAAAATTAAAATTTGTTGAAGTTTTCCCGCTATTTTTTTCTTTGCTGTCTCCTGGTTCTTGGGGTCATATTGACAGATTTTTTTTTCTTCTTTTCTGTTTAGGTATCTTTGGTGTTCTTATTCTTTTTGTAAAGCATAATAAAGGACAGGGTCTGATTTAATATTTTCATATCTTTTTCTACGTGCTATTCTTGCCCTTTCTAGTATTTCTTCTCTTGTTCTTCTTCTTCGAGGCATTTTGTTCTAAAAAAATATTATTGTTTATATGGAGACATATATGACAGTGGACAAGCAATAAATGTAGGTAAGTCCCTTTTAGTCCGTTATTAATAAGATTGTGCATTTTTCTTACTTGTCTTACTTTGAAAAATATAATGGTGTGCTGGTAACCAAAGACAACCCCCATGTAACTAAAGACAACCCCCATATAAGACAAATAAGGAAAAATACAGTGTATACAGAATTGAATCCCAGAATATAATCATTACCGTTCGTTTCTTCTCATTACCAATCGAATAAAAAAGAACGGTAATCAATGGTAATTAGAAGAATGGTAATTAGATTCATAAATATTTTCGATAAATTACCGTTATTTGGAACAGGTACAGCATTGTTAAGTTTATCAGCGGAAAAAGAGACTTATACCGAATACATCTGGCAAATAATTCTTATTATATAATTATTATTATACCTTTCATAACACGAACAGTATAGAGAAAAAATCCGAACCACGTCACTTTTCGGACAGGAGAACTTCAATTTACGTAGCTGAAATCACTCTTTCCCGCGCGTTTTCGGCTTGGTGGCCGAGCGTTGACAGTTGTCGAATATTTTGTGCGAAGCGCGATGCACAGTGACGCGTAAATATTAAAATATAGGATCGAACCTACCGTCGAATGGTAATTATGGGAAAGTGTAGGGACATTTTTCAAAATTGTATGAAACGGCTTAAATATGTTCTTCCTTACACAATAAATCGTCTCTGTATAGATTAACTATCCTGTTATCCTAAAAAGTAATTAAAATGTCGTTCTTCAAACACAGTTTTCAACAGGATGTGCCAATTTACTAAAATCTGGTAAAAGGGACACAGATGGTAATTAGATTTTAGATTCTTTCTTTTTAATTTAATGCATTTCTAATTAAAAAAAAGATGTTCTAAGGATTGTGCCTAATAGAACACCAAGTTGACTATACAAAAATAACGTTAAGTTCAACTTCTTTCAGCGTTTCATATATTCTTTGTCGTCCGCCGTGTAATATGCACGAAATGAAATATTCACCCACTTCCAATAACTTTTCGTTGTTTTGGTCGGGGTACAATTTCCCAGGTTTTATTCTTTATTTGTGACAAATACTCATCTTCTAGAGCAAATTTCCATAAATTTACGTCGCTTCTCTTCTCTACATCTTTCCACATCATTGGTTCTATCAACGCTATCCCTGCACTTATCTGTTCATTCGGTTTATCTGATTCATTTTCACTATCTATAGTTTCCTCTTTTTCTGTATGATATTCTTTCCGCGGTCTACCCGCCATACCAGTACGAATTAAACGAGGTCTTCCTCTTCCTCTTTTAGCAGGTTCTATTAAATTTTCCCACGAGACAGTTGACTCCCTCTTTCTATGTAATTGACTTCTATCTGTCTCTTCCTCTGGTTCATGAACTCTTTCAATCAATTTTCTTGATCTACTACCATCTTTTCTGGCTCTCAATATTTTCCGGTTATCTTCTTCTCTTTCATTATTCGCGTTAGACACCTTTAATTCTACTCTTATTTGTTCCTCATTAGTGTCTTCTTCGTCATCAAATATCTCTTCAACTTCACGTCACGACTCACTATTATTTTTCTTGTCGTAGGGTCATGTATCCTATATGCCTTAGATTGAATATCATAACCCACAAATATTCCTAACTGTGAACGAGACTCAAATTTTCCTTTCGGTTTTCCCTTGTCCTTATAATAAACTTTTGAACCAAACACGTGCATATATATTACAGTGGGTTTCTTCCCTTTCCATAGCGTAAACGGTATTTGACCATTTAACGCTGTAGTTGGGCACCGGTTTCTTATATAATTTGCAGTATTCATTGCTTCTGCCCAGAAAGAAGGAGGACTGCCTGCTTGGCGCATCATACAGCGTGCCATTTCAACTAATGTCCTGTTCTTTCTTTCAGCGATTCCATTCTGTTGGGGGGTATACGGGGCTGTCAATCTTCTTCGGATTCCAGCCTTTTTCAATAAATCATCAAATTCATTGTTTACGTACTCACGTCCGTTATCTGTCTGAAGGTTCTTTATCGTTTTTCCTGTTAAATTCTCTGCATAGGCTTTGTAGGTTTTAAATGCATTGAGAACATCACTTTTATTTGCCAAAAAATAGACTTCACACCATCTGGACTTGTCATCGATGAATGTAACAAAATATTTTTTACCGCCATAAGACTGATGTCTCATGGGGCCACAAACATCGCTATGCACTATTTCCAGTAATTCGCTTGTACGATCTTCCGTTTTCCTCGGAAACGGCGTGCAAGTCTGTTTCTCACTTATACAGATCTCACATTCAGACAATTTTTCGTCATCCTTGAATGTTAGCCCGTGTACTAAACTATTCTTGGCCATAGCTTTCAAGTCGCGTTCGTTGACATGTCCAAGACGTTGGTGCCACGTGTCTAGTGAATTAGTCACAGCTTGAACATTATTGGCACTGTTTTGACTCGTCCGAACATGGTATAGGTTCCCAACACGGTCTGCCCGCATATGAATTTTATCATCATTATCAATCACAATCGCATCGTTCTTTCTGAAACGAACCTCAAACCCGCGATCAGTCATCTTGGCCACCGATAGTAAGTTTGTTCGTAAATCGGATACGTAGAACACTTTTTCTATGTCAATTTGGCGTTCTTCACTGCCCGTGTCTACCAAAATCCTTACCTTACCAGCGCCGGTAATTTGTGTTTTGCCGCTATTAGCTAAATTTAGTTCGGAGTCCAGCCGCGTAAAATCCTCGATCATTTGCTTCTTGTTACACATATGACCCGTGCATCCACTGTCAATGCACCAAATAGGATTTAGTTTCTCACCCAGCATAACCTCTTCGGTAGTACTCAATAACATGGAACAAGTTGGGCGAATCAACTTTTAAGGCACTACTTTGAAAATGTTTTGCAATAGTAAAACTAAAAAATAAAATAACGAAAACTTACAAAAATAAAGTGTTATGTATTAAATAGTTTGTCTTACTTTTAGATTATATAGTTGGCCACGACATTTATGTTAGTATTCATGAGTTTTTTTTGAAAAGTTGGTGCCCGTGTCTTAAAATCATCTCCTGAGTTACGTTTTTGAAAGTATGGAAATTTGAAATAAAACTAAATATACTGCAAAACTAAAATAGTAAATATTTATTTCAACTTAAAATACAGTCTTCCAAATAATCAACCTTAATTTATAATAACGGTACCAACTAATAGAGACATTTGATAGTCCACTGCGTTACTTTGTTCATAATTAAATGCTATACTTTTAGGTAAATCGCTGTATTAGGTAATCAGTCATTCATTACATATTTCTAAGTTGAATTCTAACCCTGAGGTTTGCTAATGAAAAGTATTTAATAATGTAATAACAGTTTGACATAAGATATATTCAAAAATCCTTACACAAATTAAGGGACATAGTAGTAACGCCAGAGAAAAATTGGTAACGCCTGAGAATTCTAGACTATCTAAAAAGTAATAACAGCAATATGATGTGTGTAATGATAATAATAACAATTTAAATCAACTTGTCCAATGACTTTTTTGAAAGGTACTTACACAATTATAAAAACAAATCTACTAAAATAAACAAAACTTAAAATTAAACGAGATCACAGAGAAGCTGAATTATTCTAATAGGAACCTTGATTGAAGTAAGTTTAACATAATTAGTCTTTTATTTCTTTTCAAACACATCTACCGACTTTTCGAACTGGTAATACGAGCGATGTCCTTTCCTGATAATGTCTGGTGCCGGTAATTTCTGGATAATGTTTACATAATCCACGTAAGAAATATCCTTTTCATCCAAACGGAAACGTTTGGCGTTTTCGTCCACTACCTACTCGTAAAAACATTACTTTTACTTCTCCGTCTTCTTCAACATCAGTCAATGTTTTGCACGCATAGGTGTATGATTTGTTTATAGATGCGTCTACGTAAACCTTCACTAACAAAAAATCTCCACGTCCAATCTTCGTACTTTGGTCATGACTGCCACATGGCAATTCTTCGTCCGATGAAGAGCCACCATATATTGCGTCATATATTCTTCGGTGTCTGTTCGTCATATCCTGTAATTGTTTTGCAATTTTTAGGTTACTTATGAGTTCATCATCATCATCGTCATCATCTGACGCAGTTTCCAAGTCTGGCGGCATTTTTGATGTCGGATTACGATTTGTGAGCTCCACATTAGCGTTCGTAGCCATGAGATCAATTCTTTCTTTTATTATTGAATTGTTCGACAAAGTCTCATCATTCGTCAAGTCAGGAATGGAAGCACTCAGTCCAATTACTTCTGCATCATAGGACACTCCGATATCGTATGCCTTTGGATTGAGACACATACAGAATCCTCTTCCTTCCGGACTACCCGTCTCACAGAAACAGCTTAAGTCCCTAAATCTTAATTTACCATAGCAGGTCGAAAATACTTGATGAACTTTTAGGGTCCCTACAAGCCTTGGAATATTGACTGGCAAGGCTTTATGTTGGTCCTCGATTTTTTTTTCATCGATAATATATAGTTTTATTTTGCTGACGTTATTCATCTTATCATAGAATTGTAGAACGTCCGAAATATCATCACCATTGGCTACAATTTTATCTGCTGTTCTTTTCAGAAAGCCTCCAACACCATCAGCTGGGCCTTTCCCATGGCCAGCTTCAAAAAATGACCACGTCATGTAAGAGAACCCGTAATCATAATACTTCGTACACATCAAGTAAAAATTCTGCTTTTGTCTGTATTGTGTACTCGGGCCGTCCGAAAAGAAATGCACGGTGTCGACAGTATCAAATTTAGATCTTATCCATTTTAATACTGGATCTAAGTGACACCAAATGGCGGCAGGTTGATGATTGTTTGATGCGGAAATGCTGCAAAAAGAATTGACTGTATAACCTCTTGCAGCATCACTGTCAAAAGTATAGACCACAACCGTGTGAAGCGAAACTTGTTTGCGTGATCCTCCAAAATGATGTGATTGTACTTCTTGGCTATACTTACAACTATAATTTTCACTAAAGTCTGCGACCACAACGCATTCGTTCGAGCGAATACATTCAAGACAACAACGAAAATTTTTAAATTGTGTCTTAATATTAAACACGTGCTTTTTAAATGCTGCAAGGTCGTTCTCAAATATTTTTAAAAATGTACCTGCTTCTTCATTTTTATCTTCTTTTATGTTTTTAATAGTTTTAAGATTTTTTCCATCTTTTGTGTATTTTTCTTCCTTTCTTACCCATTCTGGCCATGTTATTGAACCTTTCACATTTGTAATACAATAACTATTTGTTTTATTGACACACTGAATGCATATACCATACATACAGTCTTTGGAGTTAGTACTGCAAATTGTTGATTCGATAAGAAGATTTAAATTATCAGTGCCCGTTATGCCATTTCTTTTTAAAGCTTTTGCCTTAAACGCAAAGTTCGTATGAGTTTTGCAAAGGCACATATCTCTGGCGTCGATAGAGGCACTTACGACATAAAAAGGTTTATTCTTGGTAAAATAAAAGTAAGAACAACGAAGATTAGGATTCTCTTTCATGAAGGTTTTAAACAGATTTTTCATTGTGTCTAGCATAAATCTTTTTTGTGCCTTTATGCCTGCTTTTGTGAGCGTTTCTTTTTTACCAGCTGTTGCACGTGATATGTCATCTCTCAAGTAAAATTCCCTGATTTTCTTCTTTAATACTGTGTTTTTATCTGCGCTCTCTTTTCTTTTAAGAATTATGACAACGCCTAAATTCTCTCTAAGTATCTGTATTTTCATTCGTGAGTCTTTGACATCCACAGTTTCAAATATCTTCTTTATTACGTCTCTTTCTTTCCTAGATTTTGTCTTTTTGAATGTCTTCTTAATAGCACCACTCAATATTCTGTACCGTAAGTCTTCATTGTTTTCAACTTTGTGGGGTTTAGCTTCGATTTGTCTGTTATATCTTTTCTTAAATTTTTCGTACTTTCGTCTTAAATTGTTGTTATCTTGCCTTAGTTTTGCGTTTTCTCTATGCACTTTTGACCTGTCCTTTTTCACTTTTTTTCGACCTAATTTTGCTGAAAGCGATGGTGACCTAGCTAATAGCGATGCGCATAGGGGAGTAGGTGATGCTGGTGGTGGCGTTACTGGTGGATGAATAGCATGGGGAGGGGTTGGTGGTGGAGTTTCGTTTAATTCTACAAAGTTTTCCAACCTGGAGTCAGATCTAGGCGAGTCGGGGGGTGTTTGTTGTAATAAACTTTGTACAGCCCGTTTTCGTTCTTTAAGTTGTCGTTTTCGTAATCTCCATATCACATTTGCATTATATTTTTCTTTAGGAGTCAAATCTTTTACTAATCTCTTAGACTTTTGATATCGTTCTCGGTGCTTTTTCTTCGCTTCGTCGTACTTTTCTTTATTACTTTTTAGTCTTTCTCTATAGCGTTTCTGTTTCTCAGCTGCACTTAGCGGCATTTTTGTTTATGTTGCCCAGATCTGAGACAAAATAAACTATTATCAATCTCTCAGAAAAATAGAAAACACTGAAAATATCCCTAATTAGCTATGGCATTCTGCCTTACATTCTCTGGCGTTATCGGTAACGTGAGAGAAAGTTCTCTAGCGTTACCGGTAACTCAGGAGAACAGTATCTTGCGTTACTGATAACGCAGGGGAAAATTTTGCTTAAAATGACGATAAATAATTACAAAATTGAAACTAACCAAAAAATAGGTCACGACCTTGAAATCATACGGCATGGGTCACATTGTAACGTAATATTAGCAACATATTTAAAAAACTCACCGTGATTTCCGTCGTAACTCAGCAGAACGGGAATAAACCCACGCGCACTCCTTGAGAGCTTACCGCGGACTGAGGGGCGGGTTACGTGAGGCCGGTCTTGTTGGACCACTCCGACGAATTATTAGACAACAGTCGCTTCTACTGACATTGAATTAGACGCCATCTCTTGAAAATTGTCTTCAACTTGTTTACAATAACGCAGTAGAACAGATATTTTTAACAATACTTGGGACTAATGTTTAGGGACGTCAAATAAATACTATTTATGTAAAGTAACTACAATTTCGTACTCTTATGTAAAGCTTATTTGATTCTGAATCGAAACTCTTCGTAAGTATTCAATGTTTTCATATATTTTTTTAAAGAAAATTCATAAATTGTTTCGTCACCTAGGCTTGGGGACAAATATTTTTTGTATGAAGAATGATTTTGTTCCGCTGAGTTACCAAAAAATCTCGTATATCTTACTTTAAATTTAAAAAAAAGATTATATTGCTGTGGTAATTAAAAACCGTATTATGTGCTAAGGTTAACAATCTAAAAATTTGAAGAGAAATTTAAAAAATATGGTCACTTCTATTCAGGGGACATGAAAGTAGTGCCTTAAAAGTTGATTCACCCGGTTGTCTTTTGCTCGTTGTCTTTACTGCCTTCTAACTTTTGTGCGCTTTGCTTATGCTTGTTGATGTTCTTAGTCTTGCACTCTCTCGCTAAATGCCCGCGACGACCACAACGATAACATTCAACATTATTTTTATGGTCTTGATTGTCAGTGTTATTCTTCTTCTGATTGGCATATTTATTTTTATTGATACGTTTGATGAACATAGCCCCTTGGTCTATCGTCTTAGACTTACGAGCTTCGTAATCCTCGATAATCTTGACCTTTAACGTTTCCGTTGATGGCAAATCATCGCGCGATTCCATTGCCGTCCTGAACATGGCAAACGAATCCGGCAAACTGTACAACAATAATATGGCTAATAGTTCGTCAATAACAACCAAACCGATTTCTTTGAGTTTTTTAACTGCATCAAAAAAATCCGCAATGTGCTTCTTCAAATCATCATCTTCCTGCATACGAGTAATCACCAGCTTTTTCAATAACGAGGCTTTTCTGGCAGGTCCGCTCGATTGGTACATAGATTTCAGCTTGTCCCATATAGCCTTGGAACTTCCCAAACCATCTATTGCGGCCAACTCACTTGGACTTACCGCCAACAATATGTCTGACTCGGCTTTTCTGTCCGTTTTTATCCAGTCGGCATATTTCATATCACCTAAATGTGGTTTTGGTAAAGCTCCCGATACATATTCCCATAGATCGTTCTTGATCAGAATTGCTCGCATGTGTATCTTCCATGTATCGTAGTTATCACCAGTAAGTCGATCAATCTTAATTGATGTAGCCATATCAAAGTTTCTTCAACTCCAAGTAAAACAGCAAATGCAGATAACAAAATCTTCGTAATAACTTATGAATAGTAGTAAACAAAGGCGAACGTAACTTGCAAGTCCACGTTACACTAATCACCTTGGTTAAACCTTAACTCGCGTAGACGCGTTTATAACTTTGCTTACGACGAACTGTTTTAGTTCAAATCACTGCAATTGTTCACTAATCAGTTTAGATTTCACTCACTGGCAAAGCCTGGGCCCATAACCTGAAGGGGTATGGGATAAAAAGCACCTTTTATAGCAATAAAGTCTATTTAATAAGGATAATGATTACAACGATGTTAGCGGCGCAAACGCGGAACCGAACTCAAACACTTGCGAATTAACTTATAATAGATGGCACTGCTCACGCACTTCGTATTACATTAACACTTAGAATTAGTTAGAATAGAAAATATGTTAACATTTATACATGCATCAAGCCCTGTTCATTCAATTATAGACGTACACACACTTAGGTCTATGGTAACTAGGTTAGAAAAAATATTCAGCAAGAATGAGCTACTAAGTTTAGAGCTCAGAGAATATTATTATATTATCCAGCACAGATCGTATTTCAATAAAAAATAGATAGTTATAGTTTTCCTATAACTTCCAAAATTGTTTACGATTTATATAAGCTATCTATAGTACCCAACAAAAACCGCACATCCGTTATCCCTACCTATCCCTTTATAGCAACTAATAAGGACTCTTTCATGTACATAGAAGCAGAATGCTCGAAGTAAAGTAACTGGTATCTCTGTGAAAAGGAAATAGCCCATCAAATAAGAACAAAAACTGACTGCATAGAAGAACTTATGATGAACCAAGTCCTCGATAATTCCTGTTAACTTACGACAGTATTTCTGGAGAAAGAAGCAATGGAAAAATTAGATGACCTGCACTACGTCTCTCTGGAAGAGAAAACTTCAATAGCTACAAGGAAGCTAGCTCTCTACTATTCCTGCCAACTGTTATCTCCGCACAAAGGAACTAACCATAATCAATGACAACGAAGTTATACAAGGACAACCTTTGAAATTAATTAACATTCCCTACGACGCAGATACATACACCGGATGCTGCATCAACCCAATTTCATCTTAGTTCAATTGACTTAGGAGGACTACACAGCATACAGAACCAAGTCATGACGAGTCAGCCGATACAATTTAACCAGCTGCAATCAGATGCCATATACCATACGACAATACCCTTTTACGTTGTATTATTAAGAGCAGGTGCAATTGTCATAGCCATACTGGGTTATCGAAAGAAATGGTTTTGCAAACGCTCCGAAACGCCTAAAACCAAGGGACATACCTGCGAGGAACCTGATAAGAAAGAAAAGGATCGCATGCCCAGAGGACAAGTACCAGCAACATTTTTTCTCCATGTTCTAAAATAGTTGCTGATCTGCGGGTGGAGATGTTACGCGCAGCTGCATAAGGGCAATCGCCAAATCAGCACTCAATACTTTTATTATCGAAACATACGCTGCAAATTTAACGGACGACGGAAACGGCGAGCTGAGCAAGCATTTTGTGACGCACGAACCTAGTTTACCATTTATAAAATTCCATTCCATATTCACACTTCGAATAGGCATTTAGGCTAATTTAGAAAATTAATGTAATTCTTTTATTTTAAATAAATTAAGTAAAATCATTTTTGGTTTTTTTTAAATCCTCCGCTTGCAGCTAACGTAATTAGCAACATGTATTCCGCAACACAAAATATGTTGCTAAAACAATGTTGTGCAACTTTTTTTTACCATAAGTAATGGGCTTTTAACATACAAAGATACTTCTAGCATAGCTCGTATCATATCGGTTACATAGTATAAAAATTAAATTTGCTTTTCCTGTCTGTCTGTCTGACTGCGTTGATCTTCTAAACTACGCAACGGATTTTGATGTCAAAGTCAAAGTCAAGTTAAGTTACAAGACATGTGCCATCTACCAACCCACACTGGGCCCGCGTGGTAGATTACAGCCCATTCCCTCTCGAAGAGAGGATGCCTGTGTCCCAGCAGTGGGAACATTATAGGGTGATTATGCACTACGTGTGAAGTTCGGACAGGTCCACTAGTAATAAAACATTCCTTGAATCCTGTTCAGAGGCGATCGAGCGCAAGCGCGCCGTGCGTTGGATCTGCGACTACATCACGGTGCAGTGCAGCCGGCCGCCGCAGGCACACTCGCGCGACCTGCACTCATGCGTCGTGGCCGCCTACTCATGCCTGGCCGCCTGGCTGTGTCCCGCGCTGCTCGCCGACCAGGAGTGCATAGCCACGCTGCTGGAGGTCGTCGAACTGGGCATATCGGGGAGCAAGAGTCAGGGTAAACTATGTTCTTACTGAGTCATCCCTGCTGGGCTTCAATGCTACTAAAGGTCGTCGAACTGGGCAGCAAGACTGAAATGGTAGCCTGGTACTGAAATGTCCAGTATAAAAATTGTACCGAAAGAACTGAAGCCCTTTTCTTTTCATGAAATCTTTTTTGAGATAATAATCTATGTATCTTTTTTAATAAGGGTGTAAAATAAGTTAATAATACAAATTTATATGAAAAAGGTGGCTGGGTCAGACTGGATGCGGAAGGCGGAGGACAGGGTGTTGTGGCGCAACCTGGGAGAGGCCTATGTCCAGCAGTGGACTGCGAAAGGCTGAGTTGATAGATTGGTTGATATGAAAATCCGTTATTATATAGTAAGACCCATTGGTTTTACCATTAAAATGACGGATTTTTAAATACCAGTTTTCATCAAAATTGTTGTTTTTTTATAGTAAGCGCAATGACTTTAAAAAAAAAAACATTAAATACGATGTAAAGGGGTTGAAATTTTGTTTCAGAAATCTAGGAGTGCATTCATGATTATTAATAAATTTGTTATAGGAAAACCTGGTGAGCTTCCAAAGATGAAGGACGAGAAGGAACTGAAGCCTGTATCTATGAGAGTGCGGGATGCTGCCGAGTCTCTGCTTATGTTAATATTAGAACAGGTAAAGTTGTGTATAATTGCTTAAAGTTTTGTTTTTAATATGACAACAATACATAACTTTGGTATTCTCTGAAGGAGTAGGCTGGAAGTATAGCCGTAAGTATAACCGTATTTCGCTAGTCATGTTCATGTTCCATGTAATAGTGGACATGCCTATTGCTGTTAACCGGCAACTCAGACTCCGGCTTGCTACTGTCATGGGAATAAAAAAAAAAAAAGAAGAAGCTTAGTTCTGGCCTGTAATGTCCAGGCGTAATGTTATGTGATGCTTATGACGATTATGGTGTGTTTCAATCAGTATCAAACAATGTTTTCTTTTTATAACATAGCAAATAGGCAACGGCGGCAATGGCTCATCGTGGTGCCGCCTGGACGAGCGCTGGCTGGCCGAGCTGGGCCACGGACGCTTACGACATTTCGTGGCCGACGGAAACATACTGCTGTCGTTGTTGGAGGAGCCGCTCAGTAACAGTCAGGAGCCGCAGCCTACACTTATTGGTGAGTTATGATAGCCTAGCCTGGTAAATTGTTATTTCGTCTTGTAGACTTTTCTCATTTTTTTTTTGCTTATTCAAATTGCAAAGCTTTTCTATGGATTTATTTCAAAGTCAAACTAGGTATTACAAGAGCAGTATGAAAGCTTTATATGAGGGTACGAGTTACATGTTAAACATTTAGTTCACAAGTAGACAATTCGTGCAATTTTATATATATTAATTCGAAAGGAGAATGGCGAGGTTGCATGTACAATGGGACCCACTGTTAGGAGTACCGTACAGTATGGAAACTTATAACTAGTTGTAGAACTATATAAAACTAGCAAAAAAGCAAATGGGCAGTAAGTTGTAGAGGCTGGGAGAAAAAAGATATGCAAGGTAAAAGATTATAACCTAAAACGAATCTAATAGTGCTTATTTAATAACACAATATCTTTTTTTTATGTATTATGTAGTTTCAAAAAGCTGTTCATTTAGAATAAAGATATTTACCAACACTACCATCGTGGATCTGCATCTCTCTGGCCAAATATAGGTACTTACCTACTCAAAATAAAAAATACATACCTACTATGTCTGGGAACTAGGAACTACAGTCACCTGGTCAAAACGAGATATGAAATACTGTAAACATAGACTAGATTGTTATAGGATGAAACTATAATCATTATTGGTAAAAAAGTAAGCTGAAAGAAGCGTAAATATCTAGCAGAATACCTACCTATGTAGTTTTAAGGCTCTATTGGCGCGACGTGTCTAGTTGCGACCGAGATTCTTTCTAAAGTCGGGTCGCACCTGCGTATGGAGTCGCGTGCTATACACTCACATTTTACCAGTTACATAATTGCCCGGTCAGTGACAGTTACTGTCACTGACCGGGCAATTATTCAGAGTTCAGGCTGATACCTACTAAGAATTCCACCTTACCTGACTTGGGAATCGAACCCAGGACCCCACGTTCGGCAGTCGTGCTAACGATCACTAGACCAACGAAGCAGTCGAAAACGAAGTATAGGTACCCAATAGGAATAAATATCTATCTCCTAGAACTCCCTCCGTGAAAAGGAATTAAGCAAAGATGCGATGTTACAGACTATTAGGAACTTGAATGTTTAAACAAGAGGTTTGTTGAATAAAACAAATATTTAGGATATAAAAACAAATCTTTTATTTCGTTTGTGATTATAAAATACAGGTTGTGATAAAAAATAGGATAAGGGCAGGAAGATGATGATTTTAATAATTACTGATACTTACAGTAATTGTATTTTTGTTATACCTTGTTACTGTTCGTTCCTAGATAACCTTTAATACATTATTTATCGAATTAAAAGGTTATCTAAGAATGAAGCTGGTGCAGCAACATAGTTTTGGTGTCTGGCATAACCCATGTACCACAATATGCTCATTATGTGAGAGCAACAGCCTACTGTCCGTGTCCCTACGGGACAGTGGCAATAATATCCTAATATGGCACTTCGCCCCTCCAGCCTTCTATCAACTGCAATATATGTAAAATAGGACTTACTTCCTATATGCCTAGATTTAATTCTGCCACGTATAATAAATGGTTGGCTGTCATTATATATCCCTTCTAGAGGTGTGTTGTCCTGGCAAACTTCTAAAGCATAAATTCCGTGGGCTCTAAGGTGCTCCCCGACATATGATTTTGCTTGCTTTATTTGATATGTACCCAAAGCGATTAGTTCTAGGTCATCTGTTGTCAATTCAGGGAATTCTATATTTGAATGTGTAACATTTTGGAACATTGTATGTCTCATATTTAAATTATTATGTTGAACAATTTCAGCAAGTTCGTTATTTTCAAATATTTTTGCTTCAATTGTTTGAATGACTTCATGGACATTTGTTCGTTCCCTGAATTGAACTGCGAAATGGTTCAATAAGGCAGCAGCAATTGAAAACTCTTGCATAATATGAGGGCACCTTTTATTTAAATAATCTGCACGGAATATTTTAAAATCCCTATTGAACCTTCCATTGACAGCTTCAACGACCCATCTATTCATCGTCACACATCTCGAGATATTGGCTTGGAGAGTCGAAAGTTGCCTTTCCCCTGTCGAAATTGTTTCGGGCATATGTACTAAGAAACCTTTAGTTGCCATGTTGTCTGCACAGTCTCTAAACCCACGGTCTAAAATAAAAACATCATCTTCCCTAAATAAATCCGTAAAGGCACCTCGCTCTGACATAAGGTCATTCATGATCGAAGCATCATTTTTGGTGGCTGGATACGGACCCACTGCCTCAATGATGTAACCATCGCAGCAAACTATGAGAAAAGGTTTAACTAAATTATAATATTTGTGAAGGGAATAAGTTTCTTTTTGAAATAAATAGTTACTACTCTTTTGAGTGCTTAAATATGTGCCATCAGCAATGGCAATTAAACGTTTTTCTTCAGTTGGCGCTTCAGGATTGCCAAAAAGATGCTCAGCAAGCAAAGAATTTCTGGCAACAAATTCTTCCCTGGGCTTGTGTGCCCATCCCAAATGTCTAGGCACATAGTCCTGGCAAAGAATTTCTCGTGCCTGCTGCATATAGTCTTCAAGAGTTCTTCTAGGTATTTGGAATAATGCTGAGATTCTCTCATCACTATCTCCAGTCCGCATTTTACACAGAAGTGCACTAAAACCGCTTTTTATTTTATGATTATTTAATCGCGGTACTTCTATTAATATCTCACGATATTCATCTTTTGTCCGTCCAAACCAGTACTTAAAAAGATGGTCATCAATACTTTCAGGGTTCAGAAAATCCAATTTTGAATCATCTGCTAGTAAATACACAATTTCTTCTATATGTGCAGCACTAAATGTTGATATAGCATTTTCACTAGCATACAATTCATGAAATAAGTTGGCACTTAAGTGAAAATTGCAAATTCTGGCATTTCTGGGTAAATAGAAATTGAAATCTTTAATAATCTGTTTTCTCAATCCATCAGGCACACGTCGTTTTTCGGTGTCATTACACTCCAAAAACAAGCAACGACGTGCTGTATCAGCGGCTCTTCTTAATGTAGGCAACGTTATTTGTTCAGTAGATGTTACCTGCAATGGAGGTCTGGTGATTGACAGACCAACCTCTTCAATATCTGCTGTGTCAGCTGCTTGTGTTGTGGGCAATATTTGGTCAGCAGATGTTTCATTCAGTGGCTGTCCAGATGTCGACGGAATGACCTCTACAACTTGCTCCATCTGTTGCGAAGATATAGGCTCGGCACTACCTCCTACACTAGATGTGGAAGGTGCAACAGGGGCAGAACTTCTATGAGAGCTATCAAACACTCTCTGTGCACGTAAATAGCAAGGCACACATATTTCATCAGTGTTGGTTAACTGAAACAATACAAGTGAAAAGATTAAAAAAAACAATCACAAAAATAATAAAAATACAGATCTCTGGAGTATGCACGTCATTATCAGTCTTTTTTTATTTTAATTACTAACCTGGCGGGGTCTTATCCATTCAGACACAACGTTTCCTATTTGCACTTCTCTTTCAGACATCTCTGGTCTGAGGACCAGTCTACTCCTGATTCTCAAAATAGATCTTCCACACCCAGCACACACATTACGATGTCCAAGTTGCTGTTGGGTGTTACGTTCAGGATTTTCATTTGGGTTATGATTTATCAACTCCCAACAGGAATGACAAATAAAGTCATCTCCAGTCATCTAAAAATAATTATTACCATGGTTTTAGAGTTATCAAATACACCAAGTTAATGTTAAGTATACTCATGTCAGTGGTTCAAAATCAAGAATGTGATCACTTCTTATCATCCTGCGGGTGACGGTTATTTATACTTTTAAGAGACTTGTAATAGAGGGCGAGTCTTGCAATCAAACGGAAACAAAACCACGCTTAAGTTAAGTACCAATTTATGTATAGATTTTACAATACTTACATCACGCGGATAAACCCATCTCTGAACTCTCTCAACTACCTGAGCACTTTCGTCGGACAAACGATGTCTCCGTAATCGGGCAATGCGCAATTGACAATTCACACAACGCATTTTAACGGGTAACTAGGTCCAAACCACTTGCAAATCGGAATCCAAAGGTAAAATCGGTTGTCTAAGTCGGTATGTAGAATAGTCAGTCCAAAGATAAAGCCAAGTCGTCAAGAATCCACACAATCGCATAGAAAATAATAGTTATCCCACGTTAGTCGTTGAAAACAAACAATGGAATAACAATAATTGGTTTTGACACTGACAGCCAACTCCTGTTGACAGTATAACGTTTCATTCTATGATAGTCCAAATAATCGTATTAATTACAATATTGTACTTTTTTGAAAAAAAAATGTGAATGCATTTTTAATAATTATTAACTTTTGTATTTTTTTCTTATATTTTAGTAGTTTTGTTTATTAAAAAATAATAGACAAGCGTAAACGTCTACAAATGTAAGAACGTAAATCATGTAATGTTATGGTTGGAATGTAATACGAAACACGGTGCGTTTAATAACTGCATGATGACTTATTTTCAAGTAAATAAAAATATTTTCTAACTTTTAATTCCCATCATCTAGTGACTCAATATTTTTTTAAATAATCCTCTTAAAAACTCATATTTATAATAAATATGAACTTGCAAGTGAATGACGCTTCGTTAATTTATAAATAATCTGGGTCCAAACTCGCCATCCTTCTTTCATGTACTTAGTAGTGCGCGCTTCGTAGTGTATTATAATTTATAATCTTTGTTATGGTCTGTGAACTTTTTTTGGGTAAGTAAAGTGTTTTTTTTACTATAATGTATGAAGTGTTCTTGCACATGCTGTTTTACTGACAATAATATATCCATATGCAGTATAAAATTTTCATGCGCCCCTCGATAAACGCATTTTTAACTTTTAATTACGTGGAAATAATGAGCAGTGAAAAAATTAAATAAACTTAGTTTGTTTGATAAGGATACATAAAGATAGAATACAGTTTTTAGGAGTGGTAACTCAATAAAACAAATAGGTTACTTAATTCAATTCACGTGTATTCACTAAGAGTTGACACATCCACACATTGGAGTGATCGCGTACGAGTGGCCACCTATCGTGTGCGCCTTACATTATAAAGTATTGTCTTACATACTAGATAGGTACCTATGTATACACTGTCGCTATGGCGTCCCTGCAAGTTCATAATTTTCATGAACATTGAAGCCTAGTATCTAGGTTTTTTTTCGTGCCTCAATCATGTCTAATAGTGCAAATTAAGAGTAGACTACTTGAGGTTAAACATATCAAAATGGTAGCTAAAGCTAACAGAGCGTTGTGAACTACTTTGATCCTTATTTGATTCTATTGGCTGTTCAAAAGTCCACACGTGAAACGTTACACATCTAAAAGCAGGAAAATACTAGTTATGTGGCATACTGCCTAAAGCCTGTATTCATTTGTCCAGTGGTTTAATCTAACACTTATTGTACCTACCTAGACGCATAAATTATAGTCCTTATGTCAATACATTTTAGAGATCTGCAGTATAACATTATTTTTAAAATCACTTAATAATATTTTATAATTTATTAGTTGTTTATGTAAATGTAGGTTTTTATTATTACTTTCATTCTAGTTTTGATTTTATTTTACTAAATACATAAATTATTCACATCATTCATTTATGTGTCATTCTTAAGTACGAGTAGGTAGTTGTAACAATATTACTCGATAGAGATGGCGCGGCGAACGGGTGCGCCCCATACCTAACCGCAAAGTTAGGACCACCTTGTCAATTTGTTACCATTTTTTAAAATAAAACAATGAAACTATTTAAAAAACATGATGTCACATTTGTAATATTAATAATTATTTAACTACAATTTACCTATCTTAAATTTTTAGAAAAACACAACTGAAACTCCTGTTTGCGTTACTACCGAAGAACCAGCGCTCGTTCAAGTTTATAATATTGATCAAATTGATAAAATTGTATCAAATCAAGATATTATTTTGGATAAACTCACGTACATGTCAAACTGAATAGAAAACATTGTAAGCAATCAAAAAAACAATTGCACAAAAGTTGGCTGAATTGTCTGTCAAACAAGACGAAAAGTACTGTGAGGATTGTAGAGAAATAGCAGCCACCGGTCACTTTGCTACAAGATGCACGTGCAGAAGAAAACGATCGTTTCACTATAAAACAAATAGAAGATCAAAATCAACTGGAATTATTGGACATTTTATTAAAGATTAAAATAAAAAAAACGATTATCTTTCTTTTCTATATATATATTTATATTATTTTCTAGAGCCCATTTTCTTATTTTTATGCGACAGATTAAGCTCCTATCACTGTGCTCTAGTTTATATTCATCACCACTTTTATCGGAAATCAAATCCGTTTCGATATTATAATCTCTAAATTTCGCATCCTCAATATTAATTTGTACGAAACTTTCAACTAAATGTCTTGGTGACACGCTTGGCACATTTATGCTCGTCTGATTTTTGGAACTTGTCGATTTTTTTTCAATTTCTTGAGTTGAACTCAATATGTTCATATATTCCTTTAAAACTTTTCTTCTAAATCCACCCGTTCTAGTTTTCGCTTTTAACAATTTCCTCGCAATGTTTCACTTATGACATAAGCGTCACTCGTAGCGTAACAAGGGTGAACGCAAGTACAATTATTAAGTCAAAACCATTAAATTAATGATTCTGTGAACGTATATACAGTAAAAAGTGTTTTAAGGGTCTACACAAGATCTTAAAACGTACCAATAATGGTGACGATGTGCCCCATTTATGTGCTTTAATGCAGCTTCAACAATTGGGTTAAAAAGGGTGACTAGCATTAGTAAGAGTACCGATATGCTTCTGTATGCATTACAACACTCAAAATACACCACTATAAAGCTTTGACCGTTACAGATACTCACAGCGCCTCTAAAAAATACAAGCGATATAGGGGTGTAAGCTTTTTTCCTTATAGCAGCAATAAACATATTTTACCTCCACTTAAATGCTCTTATGCTGCTAATAAAATGAAAGCTGTATAGCATCATCATCGAAATACTCTACTAATCCCAAAAGTATTACAGCATAATCTTCTCCTACTTTTAAACTGCCACTATACAGACTTAAGATATTTATGCAGCACACATTTTTGGCTCACGACTCAACTTTAATAAGTGTTTACAAATGCTTTCAGTTTACCTGTTTACCAAAAGTGAACATCTAAACAGCAATTTGTGTTACTTGGTACGGGATACGTGGTTTCTTGCTAGTTCACTCATAGGCAACCATGGTCAATCTAGACTGCTATCTGATATAATAATAAAATAATAATAATAAAAAGTTTATTCAGGTAAAAAGGTAAAATACTAAATACAAATTTGCTTAAATCTACGTAAAATTATATTGTGTTATGTGCCTGAACTAGGTTATCCTGTGTTTCAGGCGAGGCAAGGCATAATATTTCTGAATAAATATATGTATCACAGCGCGTCACAGAGTGTAACACAGTAGGTATCATAAATACATTGACCGCATAGAAAACATACAAAGACGGTTCATAAAATATCTTTGCTTTCATCAAAAGATTCCATATCAGTCAACTGATTATCTTGGACTCTGTAAGAAGTATCATCTGCTACCACTGGTAGATCGACGTAAAATTGCAGACTGTTTATTCTTGTTCAAAATCCTCAATAACAATATTGATAACCCTGAGTTATTGTCAAAATTTTATTTTAATGTGCCAAGTAAAGCATTTCGTTTTTTTCCACCCATACGTGTACCTCATACCTCTTCGAATTATAGGCAAAACAGTTATATTGTGCGCGCAAGCAGAAATTTCAATGATATATGCAAGGAATATGATTTTGATCCATTCACAATTAGTGTGAATTCGGCCAGAAGGTGCTTAAGCCTCAAATTTTTCAAGTAGCAGTAGGTTTATTATTTGTTTATTTTTTTTTTTCATAATATTTTCTCAGTTATATAATTTAATTGCAAACCAAGTAACCAAGTAATGTATATTATGTATGTTTTATATTGCTTGTTACATTTTGAGGCGATGTGCTTTTTTGTGTGTTGTTTTTTTTGTTTTGCTCACACCATAATTTATTATTATAAGTCTATAAGTGAGGATTTGTAATTGGCTTTCTAGTGACTAAGGTTTCTTTATTTTTGTCTGTTTTTAGTAGCTGTTAGTCCTCCATGTTTTAAATAAATAAATAAATGACATCAATTATAAAAATCTAGTCATCAAATAGGTATTTAAAAAGGTGTAAATAGTACAAAAATCCTACTTGCTAAACTTAATTAGTACAAATACAACTAATTTATTTAAGTACAACTAATAACTTCTCTGTATCTTCATAGGACATACTTTGAAGAGCTTCCTTTAGAGTTCTTTTGCAATTATTATAATTAAGAGAATAAATTTTGGCTCTTGCATTTAGTCTGTTATAAAGTAATGGTCCTAGGAAGACAAAAAATTTGGCTGCATAGCCTGAGTTTATGTTTTTTGATCACTGTGTAGGGTTCTTAGATGTTGGGGAGTTAATATATTTACCAATGTTTCAATAGTTTTGTTGGAATGTGGTTACAGTAATAATCCGTTGCGGCTGGGGTCGATACGCGTGGTCTTTAAGCGCGCGGGGCGCGGCGCGCTCTGCGGGGCGCGGCTGTGGCGGCGCGAGTGCGCGCCCCGTCGACATGCGGGACTCGCGCCCCGCCGCGCCCCCCGCCTGCCGCCCGCTGCCGCACGCGCCGCCTTGTGCGCTGTGAGTACCTAACATAGCCGACGTCGACATGCGGGACTCGCGCCCCGCCGCGCCCCCCGCCTGCCGCCCGCTGCCGCACGCGCCGCCTTGTGCGCTGTGAGTACCTAACATAGCCGACGTCGACATGCGGGACTCGCGCCCCGCCGCGCCCCCCGCCTGCCGCCCGCTGCCGCACGCGCCGCCTTGTGCGCTGTGAGTACCTAACATAGCCGACGTCGACATGCGGGACTCGCGCCCCGCCGCGCCCCCCGCCTGCCGCCCGCTGCCGCACGCGCCGCCTTGTGCGCTGTGAGTACCTAACATAGCCGACGTCGACATGCGGGACCAGATATTTCTCGACGGCATGAGAAGCCAAGTCAGAGGCCATGGGCGGCATAAAAAAACTGTGACTCCAGGTTAGTCACTAATCGCACGAAAAAGAAAGAATAAGTTAGTAATCTGATATACTTTTCCAAAATTGGTAAACTTAAATTTTAGTGATTTGATAATAAAACTCCTCAGACCTATTTTTGACCCATACAAATAAATACAAATTTCCTCTCTGCAGTGACTCTGCGTTCCCGAGCTTAGAAGCAGTATTACGTCAACTGAACGACCCGGAAGCCCCCACGTTATTCAAACTGTTAGAACAACAGGCCACCATCGAGAAAAAAGTCAAAGAAAGCGAAGAAAATGTTGTGAGTATGCTACCCAACCAGTATTGTAAATAGATCCTGGTTTTGAAAAATGATGGTATAACTTGTATGGTCGATCTTGTATTTGCTTCAGCACCTGTGACAAAACTCCCAGTAAATTAAAATTTCACAAAGGTTGAAAATGTCCGTCACATACTGTGCGTTCACTTGACGCGTGACGCGATTGGTAGCACTGAATTTTGCAGTCATGTGATTGGTAGCTCTGTTCTGTCAGTCGCCATTTTAAACTCTAGTATTGAAACTAACACTGCAAAATTCAGTGCTACCAATCGCGACACGCGTCAAGTTATAGTGAACGCACTATAGTAGGCCTTGACGTTTTATGACGTGGAAGTGACATTTAACCTTAGGGTGGTAAAGCAATTACGAGGTCGACTGTACTTTGTACAGCGACTGATAAATTATATGATTACAAGTCGTGTGCCCGATGGGATTTCCCATCGGCAAAAATTACGAACTTCCATACAAACGTTCATCGGATATTTCACTGTACATTTTTTCAAAATCTGTGAATACAGATCAATATGTCTCAAAAAGTTACGGACGGTCTCCTAAGACCGTTTTCTTGTAGCTATAACGATTAAGGTACCTGTCCTTACTGCCGCATCTCAAAAATCCACCCTATATAAGGTGTATCTATCTATTCATACACGAAAACTCTTAAGGGGTCATTGTACTCATCATTATGAACTTTTACTATGGGACTAAACCTAAAATCACGAAAAAAAATCAGCTGTTCCCTACATTTATGTTCGCTTAATTTTATATTTAACTAAGGAACGATAAGCGTTGATTTGATTTTTTGATTTTACGTACGACCAAAAATCTTTGGGGGTTTTAAAAATGTCTTCTTCAATTTTCGGAATATAGCAGCTACAAGAAACTCTTGTGCAAAATTTAATATTTCTAGCCCCAGCGGTTTAGGCTGTGTGTTGTCTGTCAGTGAATGAATGAATGAATGTAAGATTTTTATTAAGTAGAAGATGGGTATGTGCGAAAGGCTGCAGCGCAACGGGCTGCTAGTTCGATTCCTTGCTGTTTCTCTTGTATCTTAGGGCGGGTCTCCCCATGCCATCATATTTTATAGAAACTCTATGAATCAATCTCCACACGTGACTATCGCAGCGATTTTCTCCTCCGTGGAGAGGGCGCCTTAGGGAAACTTCTTCCTTAACCCGGATACAAGGTATCCTATGAACTAATCCAAGACACGATCTATCTGTGTGTCAAATTTATTTAAATTCATTAAGCCGAGTATTGAGACACAAATCTTATAACGGACTTTGTAAAGATGTTGTTTATTTACCCTTAGGTTCCCGAAGAGTACATCCCTCCAGAGCCGGTGACAGAATTCCAAACAGCAAGATTATTCCTGTCACATTTTGGATATTTGAACATAGGGGGCGATAAAAAGGTATTGATTTTGATAATTTTATTAATTTGCTTTATTTACGTGATATTTACTTTTAGTTTCTGACAGGTTGTTCAATATAAATTTCATAGTAATAATTAATCAGCCTATAATGTTCCCACTGCTGGGACACAGGCCTCCTCTCTTCTTGGGCTTTAATCTACTACACGGATTACTGGATGTCTTCGAATTTTTGGTTCTGGGACATGCCGGTTTCCTCACGATGTTTTGCTTCACCGTTTTGAGAGCAATGGTGATGAAATTATTTACACAAAGTAAGGCGCCTGCTTGGGATCTAACCCACGACTTACCAACTCGTAAGTCGGGGTTGTTACCACTGGGCCATAAAATTACCACTGCTCTCAATTTCATTTTAATTTGTTGTCAGTCATGACCAGTGATCGGAGTAGGTAGATTGATTTTTGGTACTTGTATCATAAATGCACACAGAAAGAATAACATGGATAAGCCATTCTTCCGGAAAGTAATTCCGGTATTTCCGGATTCAATTAAATATTGTTAATGTTGATAGTGATATTATTACTACTCAAATCAAAATTTAAAGGAAGGTATCAAAACTAAATTAATTCATTATTTATCTGTTGAATAATAAAAACAATCGAATTCCGATCGAAGCTTTCATATTTATTTTTTATTTTTCAAATCATCAAATGACTCCTTTCACTCTGGCAGAATACAATTCCTACATAAGTTCCGATTTTTTTTTAATAATCCACCAATTCCGGAGGAATGTCCATATTAATATATACGTTTCGGATCAATGGCCCCAGTTCAATCTACCTACTCCGATCACTGGTCATGACTCATGACAGCTCATTAATACGGGATTTGGTAGCGTATTAACTGATTCGAATTTAATTTTTGGTAAATATTTGTCCAGAATCAGAATATACTGATTAGAATATTGGGACGTATTCTGAAATCCTAATGTCGTTTAAATTGTATCGTTTTGAAAAAGGGATGGTACGGTCAGTGCTCTGCATGCCTGACCCCTGTCAGAAGAAGAAGAAGTGTCGGGTTATGCAGCTCACTGACTGTACCGTACCATTCATATATGGCGTCACCTCTGTCGCACTGGTTATTTGTGTGGTAAAGAAGCTTTTTGTATACCCCAGGGCACGCTGCCCCGGCTGGTAGCACTGGACGACTCCGGGCCGGGCTTCTCGTCCGCCCTGCGGCGCGTGGACGCGTGCGGCGCGCGCGCGGCCGTGACCGTGCACGTGTTCTGCGCGCGCGCCGGCCAGCTGAGCGCGCAGGACATCGTGCACAACGCGCGCAGTCTGAACACCGTGCCGCCCGCCTTCGTGCGCATGCTTAGAGGGTATGTTTTAAAAAAAACAATTCGCCAAATCAATATAACAACTTTTCACAATTCATCTCAAGATACCAATAAGCAGTAAAGGGAGATACAGTTGTTGTTTGGTATGTATCGGTGCTTTATACTGCACTACGATGGAACAGTTTTTCTCGTTCTCTATAAAGGTACTTATAGTAGCAGACTTGTGACAAAATAATTATTTTAATAGCAAAAAATGTAGTGATTAATAACAAAGCAAAGTACAGCAGAAGTAAAATTGATGTAGGTAAACATAAAATAGTGAACTTTATGTTTGTAAACTTGTAGGTAGATGTTAAAGTTGACTTAGTATATGCAAAATATTTAGTATGTAAATGGTCTACAATGTCACAGGCTTACTAAATCTTACTCCTTAGCGTACAGTCAACGCAAACGAAACAGCTGAATGCTCGAACATTTTTCACTGTTAAATGATTAAATCGCAATGAAAATAGCGTACAAGAGAAGACATGTGTGACGAGTCTACTACACGTCTAAATTAGCACATTATAAACTAGCACCAAGAAAAACAATCGAAATAATATGGCAAAAAAACGAACCAATACGACCGAATGAATTAGTCGGTAATTTGGTCAATCCGACTAAAAAAAGTCGACCCTCTGCAATCAACAATTAAGCAGTACTCTTACGGCGTCTCAATTTGGACGGGTTGCAATGTAAGCTATGCTTCCAAAATGAGTTTTGGAAGCATAGCTTACATTGCAACCCGTCCACACATTTTCACACACACAGTCGCACTTTTGCTGTGTGTATGAAGAGATGCGTCGTATGAAGAATAAGCAAGGCGTAGTACTGCTTTTGCTCACGGAAGCGCTGCCTGCGCGTTGAATTGGCGGTGCGCGCCATCTATTACTTTTATTGGAAGAACACCCTTCTTCTAATAAAAGTAATAGATGGCGCGCAAATCGCCTTAGATTAATTTATTTCCACGATTTTTATTGAGTTATAGTTATTTATCATTTAGAGGGGCATGTATGTATGGGACACTACAGGGTGTGCAGAGCTTCTTTGCATGTATGGAGTGCACGCCACTGACATTATTATGCTATTTTCTACTTTTTTTGTTTGCCGGATTTAGATCATATTGCATTTATTAATGAAAATTACTTGAGCGTTTTGTGGCTCAGTATACGCTAACCGTTACAGTCAGCGGTGGTTACGGAGGAAGCATTAATAACTTTATAAATGATTTTATTTCTGTAAGTAGGCTTGTACAAACACTTTTACACATCAATCATATTTTAAAAATTAGATGAGCTCGGCGTTTCCTATCTGACTACTTTGAGAAGAAAGGCCGAAATAATCTCAGCGGTCACAGTCTCTTTTAAATTCCAGACATGATCTGACCAAGATTGTCTGATGTGGTGTCTGAAATGGTCTTTTGATGAATGAACCACACAGATTGAGTGGAGCTATTCAGTCAGCGCACGCATTTGTCAGTAATCGTGTAGCTTAATTCAGAACTTAAGGAGCTCAACGATTCGACGAACACTACCAAAGAAAGGACATTTGGGTAGGCCGCATAAATTACTCAAACTGCCAGACTTTTCTCTTTCCGATTTTTTGTGTGAATGAAATTGTTTGAGAAATCTGCGATATGTATAAAAAAATAATTTCAAACCTTAAAAGCCACCCGGTTTGGTCTTCAGCGGCGCTGAATAATAGAGTCAAAATTAAAATTCAAGAGCGGACATTCATAAAAAAAAAAAAAAATCACACAGATTTACTTACTTTCAGGTTTAAGTCTCCTCTATCTTATTGCATAAATGTATTTATGCAATAAGATAAACTCACGCCTTTGTCCCATGGGGGTATGCAGTAACTACAGGACGCCACCTGCTCCGATCCTTACATACTCCTTTTGCTTCGTTTACGTTCATACATTGAATGTCTCGGACACCTTCAATAACGAACGTTTTGTACAACTCGGGCAGGCTAGGCAGCCCGGTGCTCGTGCGCGGCCACCCGGGCTGGGCGGGCCACGTGGCCACGAGCTACGACGCGCGCGCGCAGCCCGCGCCGCCGCACCCGGAGCATGCGCCCGCCATATATGACGCGAGAGAACAGGTACTGACTGAAGAATTTGAATAAATAACTATAAACCATTTTTACAGGGATTTTCTTAACTAGGTATCGCCTTTTAAATAAGTATTAATTCATGTATATTTTTGATAGCAGTCAAATACCCTATTAGATAAACAGTGGTCTCCAAACTAGGCGACGACGCCTGTATCTTGGGGGTCCAAGTTACGCCCAGTCCCTATATTCAACTCACATCTGTCATTCTTTGACAGTTGTATGAAATGGCTATTATATACACGGCAAAAGTGTGTCAATTTGATCATATTAATTTCCCTGACTGTACATCGTCAATCTTTTATACCTACCTACACAAACAGTTTTGAATCATCATCTGCCTAGCCTTTTCCCAACTGTTGGGGTCGGCTTTCAGTCTTACCGGATGTAGCTGAATACCAGTATTTTACATGGAGCGACTGCCTATCTGACCTCCACAACCCATTTACTGGGTAACACGATATCCCTTGGTAAGACTGGTTGTCAGACTTTTGGGCTTCTGACGACCCGTAACAACTGTAAAAGATCTACAAATAAAATCCGGGACTAAGGGCTTAACCTGCTTTCTGAGGCACGGAGGAATCTTGGTTTGAAAAGATGGTCACCCATCCACGGACCAACCGCGGCAAGCGTAGCTTAACCTGATCGATCGACCCGTGCGGCAGTTATTACTTAGCCAGTCACAAGCTCCGTTTCGTTCAAGTCTCAAACGGTTTTGAATAAAATAGTAAATATATTTTGTATATTATTACATAATAATAAAATCATCATCGCGGCTTGTTTTTCTGAAGGGTTAGGCAGTGGTATAACCATAGTAGTTACAGTACATTTCGCCAGTTATGTTTAAGTCTCATATAAAAGAGGCGACCCTATTGCCATCAACCGGGCACATATCCAGAATCCGGGCTGCTACTGAGGAATTCTTAATGCTCGACCTGGGAATCGAACCCAGGACATCATGCTCAGAAGTAACGCTTGTGACTTCTAGACCAACGAGTCCAATAATAATGTTGAACGTTTTTCCTTTAATATTATCTTCATCAGGTACTGTACTGGTCAGACTCTACGAACGAGATAGCTTTCGTGGTACCTTCCGGACGTGAACCCGCGGACAGTGAGGACAGAAACGATAGCATCAAGTCGGACACCGATGGAACGTGCTTGTCCAATCGGTAAGTCTCCTAATACCCTTTGAGTACGATGTATGTTCACACACATGTTGCACATGTGCAGAACATTTTGTGGGGTTGTGTGATGTGTATCTTATAGTGCAATAGTATATTTGAATGCTATAACTATACCTTATTTCTGCCGCCAAGTGAAGTTAATAGAGGATATAGATAACCTTTCTAACTAATTTTAAAGAATCAAATATTGTCATGGTCATTATTATTTTTTGACTTTTTCCAAAAGAGTTTGTAGAGTTTTTTAAATTTCAAAGCATGTTTGAGAAAATATTCTTTATACAGGTCATGGTCTACCCATGTGCCAAATTTCATCCAAATCCGATCAGCCGGTTTAGCGTGAAAGCGTAACAAACCAATGGCCTGATGGCCGAAAGCCTCGATCAACATCTCTCGAGGCTCTCATTAGGTGTTTGATTCAGCAGGCAGTACTCCTTGATACGGCCAGCATCGTGAGGAGGTTCCTATCTCTGGAGCCCAAACCACCGGTAGCTTAGACCCTGCTCCCCCCCGAACCACAACTTTTTATATTTTTTAATGTTTTTTTTAAATTTTATCTTTTAATTATTTAAAAATGTATTTTATAAGGTATAAATGTATGTAATAAGTATGTATATAATAAGGTATAAGGTTTAAATGTATGGCAGCCTTTCTGGATCTAAGAAAAGCCTTTGAGACTGTCTCTACTCCCATTCTTTTACGCAAGCTTGAGGCTATTGGAGTTGCTGGAATACCACTGGCACTGTTTAAAGATTATCTTTCTGGTAAAACACAAAAAGTGAAACGTGGACAAATTGTTGGTGAGGATGCAGAAGTATCATACGGCGTACCTCAAGGAAGTGTACTAGAACCTACGCTGTTTTTAATTTATATAAATGACCTCTGCAACATGAAGATTAATAATGCCGAAGTATTCTCATACGCTGATAATACAGCTGTCGTGTTCACAGGGAAACCATGGGATAATGTTAAAATTGTGCAGAAGAAGGGCATGCTCTTGTTGCAACTTGGTTAAAAGATAATCTCCTCACCCTGAACGCTAGCAAAACCAACTACATTTGCTTTAATATTTATAATGGGGTTCAACCTGATAAGGAATTTAAGTTAAGAATGAAAAGAAAAAAAAGAACGTGCGACATTGTTACAGATAGAACTCGCTGCAATTGCCAAACTATCCAACAAGTTACCCATGCAAAATATCTGGGAGTGATTATTGACCAGCGTCTTTCCTGGTATCCTCAACTGGAACAAGTCACGAGTCGAGTAAGGAAACTTATATGGATATTCAAAGAGCTGAGATAATTATGTTGTACCAAGGAGAATAAATGTAAATAAAAGTAAAAACAACCAAAGAAATATATTAAATGAAATTGATGTATCTTTGGTCTAGTCTGTTATAGTGTATTGCATAACGGAATGGGGTGGAGCAGCGAAATCTAGTATTCTAGGGGTGAACGCGCTCAAAGAGTGATACTTAAGGTGATGTACTAAAAAAAAACCGGCCAAGTGCGAGTCGGACTCGCGCACGGTTCGGTACCATTATATATAAAAATGTAAAAAAAATCACGTTTGTTGTATGGGAGCCCCCCTTAAATATTTATTTTATTTTCATTTAGTTATTTATTTTGAAAGTGAATATATAACTAAATATTCTGTGAATATTTCAAGCGTCTACCTGTTGCCGTTATCAATATCGAGCAAAAAAATCACGCTTGTTGTATGGGAGATGTTTATTTTATTGTGTTTTTTAGCATTTGTTGTTATAGCGGCAACAGAAAAACATCATCTGTGAAAATTTCAACTGTCTAGCTATCACGGTTCATGAGATACAGCCTGGTGACAGACGGACAGACAGACAGACAGACGGCGGAGCCTTAGTAATAGGGTTCCCGTTTTACCATTTGAGTACGGAACCCTAAAAAGAATATTCCCTACTAACAAGCTTTATTATTATTAATTATTATTAATTTATTTATTGTCAGAAAACAATGATCCATAATGGTTAGTAACAATTGAAACTTATAAACTATGTTAGTAGGCACAAAAATCACAAAATAAATATTACAAAATTAAATAGGCATTTGAAAATTTAAATTGGATTCACGATTTAAAATAACATTATAACATTAGGCTTTACGTGAACCATACAGCAGTGGTTCACGTACTGACAGTCAAAACGTTCAGAAAACGCGCTCAGGATACTGTTGCGGCTGCCCCGCATCCTACGCACCAGGGATGTGCACCGTTTGCGCATGATTGTGTGGAAACAATCCACACGAGCTTCGGCAAACATCCCCGACGCGCTACAGAAGCGAGGCAGCCTCAAGAGTACCCTGAACGCATTGTTATACTGGACACGTAGGGCTCCGTACTGTTTCTGCGTGTAATCCAACCACAGACTGCCAGTATAAAAGGACGTACAGAATGCCCTAAACAGGGCTATTTTGACGTCCCTCGAGCACCGAGCAAATCTGCGGGCGATCATATTTGCACGAACAGACAGCGCCCTACGTTCCCTTTCGATGTCTGCATTATGCATTATGTAATCTGCTTTCACTAAGAAAATTGTTTAACCTTCATAGCATCCTCAAAACGCACAAGGAGATACCATATGATGCTAAAATACTAAGAAAAAAAAATAAACACTACATATTAAACGTTCCCATAGCTAGGACAGAATTTGCCAGCAGATAATATAAAAACATCTCAGCTTTTTTATACAATAAAATTAATAAAATAATATAAAAAATATCAATAAAAAAAACTAATAATATGGCTTTACAGTTTAAATTATGATGATACAGAGTTACTTTTGCAACGTGTGACTTAATAATAAATATTGTTAGAGTTGTGTTATTTGCTTATTTAGTCACTCATGTTCACTCAAAATTTCTCTCTCTCACATACACACACACACCCCTACACACGCACACACCCTCGGACTCGTAAAAATGTATCGTATTTTTTTTTCCTTTCTTTGTTTCTTTGTATAGAGGCACCGCTCTTCCCTTTCATTTATAAACGTACGAGTACAAATAGGGTACTTCAACTACAGGCATTTTCTATGCCTAAATGGCGACTCCTCGACATGCAATATAAGCCAAGTAAGATATATGAAATAATTTTTTTTTAAATGTTTTTATGGTATGAAAATAAATAAACTATAAAAATAATAATATTATATTTCACAAAGTAAATATTCTTGTCATTGATATAATAATCATCAAATGTCAAAACGTACATTTATAAAAGAGTCGTACATTTATAAAAAGAGCAAAAAAAAACAACATTCAGTATGTAAAAATTGGAGCAGGTCAATCCCAAGCCTCCTTCCTATACAAGTCCTCAATATAATCTTAATAAAAGGCTTCCTGGCACAACTTACGTTTAAGAGCATTCATCCCGTGCGAGCTGGCAACGTCGCATTTCTAGAGGGTTTTCGTGTCAATTTTATTAAATTTAAATCAAAGTACA
Organism: Tiliacea citrago; assembly: GCA_963921375.1. Taxonomy (NCBI): domain Eukaryota; kingdom Metazoa; phylum Arthropoda; class Insecta; order Lepidoptera; family Noctuidae; genus Tiliacea; species Tiliacea citrago. Next base: position 3,454,453 of record OY992794.1, on the reverse strand, counting down.
TTTTTTTTTCAGCCAAGCATTATAAAGCGTGTTACGGAAAGGGTATATCCATACAAAGCGGGTGAAGAGTGCATCTGGTTCAGAATCTACGTACAAAATTTCGGCTCAAAAATAATAACTTTGAAAATGTCTGATATTTTTTTATTTCGATAGTTTATTACATTTTAATCATAAAAAAACGTGTCACCGCACTACAAGGCGTTATCCATTATCTGTGTCTGTGTGCCTAGTACACACACACACTTGCCACAGCTCTGCGACACGGCGCCGCACCGACACGCGGTGGCACGATTGGCGGCGGGATCAAACGAATGGATTAAAACGTGTACCGATCAGCTGATTTGGTCTAGTGATGTGTAGAATTCAATTGGAAATATTTGATTTTTATTAGTTAAATATTTCTTAACTTTATAATTATGTAGGTATTATTAAAAAAAAAATGTTGCCATGTAGTTTGTTATCACCAAAAGAATCCGTGCCTGATCGCGACGATAGGTCGTAGTGGAGCAAAATGAAAGGAGTGGACTGTATAACATGTATAATAATAAAATAAAGGGAAATACGAAGATACAACTGTGTCGGTTAGAACGGAAAACAAGATTATGTATAAGGACGTTAATATAAACGCGTAAGCGCAGCCGTGCGTGAAGGCGTGCTACAGCTGACTTGTGTCGCGGGCCCGCGTCGAGCCGTGCGGCCGTCTTACTCGCCGCTGCCCCCGCACCCTTCGTTCACTGCCGCCAGCGCGCGGCGATGTTGATATGTATAATAACCCTTTCCGTAACACGCTGTATACTTGTTATTTATAAGTATGTATGCAATTTGTTGACAGTTTTTTTTTTTCTTTTTGGCTTCGCACGGTTTGTGCATTTAGCCAGTGTCATGTAAAATTAGGTAACAAGTACAAAGTTATTTAAATAATTATGAAATGAACTCCACTCAATGCATGATAAAGATGATTGATGATATCCCGCCCCGCTCCCCTTGAGTTTAAGTAAAGACGCGGCACTTTACTGAAACCTCGCGCGGACTTCTTGAGAGAACTTAAAGTGATGTTGCACTGTTTTGTTTCATTTGCCTACATTTAATGCAGGTTCACGAACACTTAATGGTTAATAATCCACCACTATTACACATTAATATTCGGCTAAACACAAATTTTAGAAAATAAAACAAAACTGCTAACATGACGCTTCACTTTCCCGCCAAGAACTTGTTGACAGTTACTTTGGTATTTACCCATAAAAATAGACATATTGTCAATTATTTTCTATTTTCAGTATTACGATCAAATATTTTTATTTACTATAGAGTAAATGTTAAAAATAATTACAAAATAGAACGATCTAGTGCTTGGCTGAGAAAAAAACTGTATTTTGATTTAAATTTTATAAAATAATCACGAAAGCCCTCTAGAAATGCGACGTTGCCAGCTCACGCGGGATGAACGCTCTTAATGAACTATTTGAAGTTAGTGGCAGTGTATCCAACAGTATAACGTTAATTTGTATCCGATTCCAAAGCACCCATTTAAAATAAAAGCAATCAAATCAATTCCCAAAAACGTTGTCAAATATTTAGGGAAATTGGAGGTATTTTAGACAGATTGAAACTGACATTGGAATGTGAACGTTCTTATAAATTCAGGAATTGCCTCTCTGGTATCGGTAGTAATCGATTGTTAGCACTTTTACTATTTCTTGTTTTTAGTAGCTCGGAGAAGGGCGCAGGTTCGTGCTGGGACGTGTCGCAGGGCGGGAGTGCGACAGGGACATACTCGCGCAGTGTGAGCGAGTCGGAGCGCGCGGGGGGCGCGGGGGGCGCAGGGGGCGCGGCGGGTGGGGCCAAGCTGCACGACAAGCTTCGCGCGCTCAGCCTCGACCTCGACAAGCAGCCCGCCGCGCAGCTTACTGGTCAGTACATGACAGGGCAATAAAATATTATATAAATACCCAACTAAAATAGAGTTAAGCCTCGTAGATATATGTTTTTTGTTTACTATTAACACACATAATACAAGCGCTGGCTTAGTTTGGGTATTAGTTTCAGTACCGAAAGCAAAAATAAATAAATAATGTACCAATGTACCAAATTCATGTGAATCCTGTCATTGTGATAATAAACGTTTACTTTACTTTTACATAGTTAAGCATGTTTCCGTGGGCGCTGGCCGTTACTATTCATGGAATTAAATCGGTTGATTGTTATAGACGAACATTTTTTTTTTTACCTAGTTTGACATTCATTGAATAAAGTTGCAAGGTCCTTGCTCTAGCTTTAGAGGATAAATGACATTGTGTTTTGTAAAACATAAAAAATGTTAAATTCCAGGCAGCGGAAGGCGTAATAGGGATTACACAACGAAGATTCTTATTATATGGCTGGAAGACTTCGAAGATCACTTGAATTTACCTATTGGTGAGTGTGCTACTATAGAATTTAAAAAAAAATCGTTTATTGTGAGAATATAACAAGGGTGTACCAAATCGGAATCGAATTGAAATCGGTCATATAAAAAAAACCTTGGCCACTAAGAAAAAGGCGGCCGAAATCATTCCAGCGAACGGATTTTCTTTTCTTTGAATGGAAGGAGACGATTCAAATTTACCCAACTTCCGGCTAATGGTTTGTATTCCAGAAAATAGAGTAGTAATGCATTATACTATCATCATCGTTCTACTTTTTTTTCCCTTGTTAATAAGAACTAAATTTCTTAATAATTTATTACAATCTAGCCTAATAGACTAATAAGCAATTTAACTTATTATTTTACGTGATAGAATACGTTATAACTAAGAATAGTGTCAATTTGCACTGTTACACAAGTCCGTAGCACTTTCGTAGAGTCTGATATTGAATAAAAACACTTTGTTCATGTGTTACATGTATAGCACAGCATTGTTACTATTATTCATTCCCTATTTATACACTACACTAACTCAAATGGTTTAGTTCTCTTTAGCCTACGCGCTATGTCTGTGTTGTCTAGCAGCTGAATTGCCTCGACATTCACATGTCGGTGAAGTCTGTGTTCGTGGGCTTCAGCAAATTTTTGGATGATGGTGGTGATGAGTTCCATTTGAAGGTCTCGGTAGAGGTCTTCATTTCTAATGTACCATGGTGCATTTACAGCGTCCCTGAGTACTTTATTTTGGAATTGTTGGATTATTTTAACGTTGCTTCGTTTAGTACAGCCCCAAAGTTGGATGCCATACGTCCAAATTTGCATAAGAATATGCTTGTATAATATAATTTTATTATGTATTGATAGGCAGGATTTTCTTCCGAGTAACCAATACATGCTTTTATAACGTATGTCAAGTTCCCGTCTTTTCTTTTTGACGTGAGATTTCCAACGCAGTTTGGCGTCAAGAGTTATGCCAAGGTATTTGGCTGTATTAGCATAAGGCACTTGCATGCCGTTTATATGGATTGGGTGGTAATCGCAGTGTTTGTTAGTGAAGTCAATGTGAATTGATTTTGACACGTCGCAAACTTTTTGTATCTCAAAGGAGATACAAAACGTTTGCGACGTGCTTGGGTTTTTTTCTATGGAACCTGAGATGTCTACTTTGAAATGCGTTTCATTATAATAGGTTGGGCAAAAAGTATCTTCGCATTTTTTAAGAAAATTCAAAACATTTTTTAATATAGTTTATTTACATTTAACTAAAGTATGTAGGTACCATTTTGTTCGATAACTTTTTGCCATCTTGTAGGTAGGGACATGATCCCATTGCTATAGATATTTTGGGACTTCTGATCAAAATACCGCGACAAGTGGTTTTGGCAGTCCTCTCGTGATGTTAACCTGACACTGCCTAAAGAATTCTGAAGAGACCGAAACAGGTTAACACCTCTCAGCCAAACTCTCTTAATTTTTGCTGAGTGGCTAAAGATGTGTGAGGTCTAGCGTTATCAGTCAGCGTAACTTTGTCGCGAGAGTACCAACGCGTGAAAAAGAGAGCACGAAACCGATTATAGTCTGCTTCTGTAATCGTTACGTGAAGGAAGACTTCATAGCAGCAGCCAGATACTCGTCTAAATCTTCCACCATAACTACTGGACACCTAGGATTACCCGGCAACCATAAGATTTACGTGAATGACCACTTGACTATAGACTAAAAAAGCCGCCGCAGAGATGGATTTTCGATATGTCTGGGTAAGATACACACCAAGAAAACCGATACCTCTCCTACCATAGTGATAAAAGTAGAAAAGGACCTTTCCAAAGTGAAATAGTGATATTAGCTGTCTCAAAAAGTAACATATTATTTGAAGTGACTCAAAAGTTTGAGAACCGCAAGGTAAAATGCTTTATTACTACTCGCGGATTCCGAGAAATGCCTAACTCTTGCACGTGTTCGACGCACCTGCATTTTCTTTTCGATTATTATTTTTGTTTTATAATTGTTTTTTTTTTGCTAAATGCGATCTTATTGTGTTATTTTTAATATTTAATTTAAATTGCGCTTTACTGCTGCTTGCTACTAACTGGTACTGGTCAAAATTCGCTAAATGTTTTGTTGGTTTTGCAGATTATTGTCATATTGCTACCTACTTAAAGGTGAATGTTCTATGCGTGTTACTAACATTTGTTACTCATTGTTGCTACCTATGGCTATTTTTGTTTACAATTCTTGCAAGGTTTTGGAAGGTTATCCGTTGGGCATTGTTGTGTTTGTTAAATTCTGTTAAGGGTTCCATAAGACATAATTATTCAACTTGCTACTATTGTTATTTTATCAACATAGATATTGGTGAAGGACTCGTCAATGGCTCCGCTTAATATTTATTACCAAAACGTACGTGGTCTCCGTACAAAAACGAACAGCCTATTCCGAAACGTATGTCTTAAATCCTATGATGTTATAGTATTTACAGAAACTTGGTTAGTGGATGATATTTTCAGCAGTGAATTATTTGATTCGCGGTATGTGGTGTGGAGACGCGACTGCGACTACAGCCGCATCTCGCAAACTCGAGGAGGCGGTGTGTTGATTGCCGTGCGGAATGATTTGACCGTGGTCGACAGATGTAATGTAAGTTCCGCGGAAGATATCTGGGTAACTATAACCTTAAGAGATCGAGACCTCAAGTTACATACAACATACATATCTGTGCCCTTTACCTTTGTAATGAACATGTGGGTAATTCTTATACTGCTCAGCTCCAGAATTTTACAAATAATTTAAATAACTTAATTTTGACCAACCCATTAGATAAATTTATTGTCCTCGGTGACTTTAACTTTGGTAATGACGTAGAATGGTGTCGTACTAATGACAGCGCTGAATTAATACCACAAAACTATTCAAACCGCTATCTTATTGATTTCTTCGATACTATAAATTTATGTAACCTATCCCAGTTTAATAATGTACGCAACGCTAATGACAGACTGTTAGAGCTCGCATTTTCTAATGGTACCCTGGGCATACACGAATGCCCTGACTCATTGGTAGTACCTATTGACAGACATCACAAACCCTTTACTATACATGCTGATTTTGTTCAAATACAGTCACTATCTGAAAAAAGCAACACTAAATATCAGTTCTATAAAGGGGACTACACTGCTATCATGTCTGCTCTTGATGACGTCGACTGGGATGAGTTGCTGAGTGCTGAGCCACTAGACAATGCTGTTAGTATTTTTTATAACAAGCTTTATGAAATCAAAGATCTGTATATTCCAAAAAAGTCCGTTAAACATTCATCACACCCTCCATGGTATACATCTGCACTAATTAAGATCCTAAAAGAAAAATACAATTATCACCGGAAATTTAAAACGTATGGAAATTTAACAGATTACCAAACCTTTTCTTTATTGCGCCATAGAGCTGCAGAAGTAGAGAAATCTTGTTACCGTACGTATATGGATAAAGTCGAGTCATCAATTATCAAAAACCCTAAAAACTTTTGGTCGTATATTAAAAGCAAGAGAGGTAATAGTCGTAGTAACTTCCCTAATATACTGAAATACCAAGATACATCCGCAGACACTGGAGAAGAAATCAGTAACCTGTTCGCTACATACTTTCAGTCAACATTTCAAGAGCCAGTCATAGATTACCAGGATCAAGCCCCAACACCATCCACGAGCACAGCGAACATCAGCTCCATAGAGATATGCCATGAAAAAAGTAATTAAATTACTTCAAATGCTCGATCTCTCTAAATCGGGTGGCCCGGACTTAATACCACCTATATTTATAGTCAACTGTGCGGAAAGTCTACCCAAACCCATCTGTATTATATTCAATCGGTCTTTAACAGAAGGTACCGTTCCTAAAATCTGGAAATCTGCATTCGTTACGCCAGTTTTAAAAAGGGAGATAAGTCCCTAGTAAATAACTATCGCCCAATTTCGAAGCTATGCCTGTTCTCCAAAGTGCTCGAGCGCGTTATTTACTCCGCTGTATATTCAGCCTTAAAATGTGACTTTGGTGATGAGCAGCATGGTTTTCTTCGTAAGCGATCTACTACCACTAACCTTATTCTTTCCAATGAATTTATTTTTGAAGGTATGGAGCAACGTGCACAAATTGATGTAATTTATACGGATTACAGTAAATGTTTTGACCGCATTGATCACAGAGTACTTTTGCGTAAACTTTTCTTAGCTGGAATTCACGGCGACCTATATCGATGGTTTTCCTCCTATATTGAAAACAGATCACAAGCAGTAGTACTACAGGGTTTCACCTCCTGTTGGAATCTGATACCATCTGGAGTTCCTCAGGGATCCATTTTAGGGCCTCTTCTATTTAATTTATTTATAGCAGATGTTAAGAAATGTTTTATTAATTCGTACATTCTATTATACGCCGATGACATGAAAATACTTTAAACAATACGTAGTTCATCTGACACATCACTACTCCAGGACGATCTTAATAGGTTTGTAGATTATTGTAGATTAAACAAACTTCAACTTAATGTATACAAATGCTTCCATATGACTTATACACGGCGAAAGATGATAATTGGTTCATGGTACACTATGGATAACCAAACAATCACTAAGGTGAACAATATAAGGGACTTGGATGTTATCCAGGACAGTAAACTCATATTCGAAATGCATATTGATGAAATCGTAAAAAAAGCGTCCAAGTCCCTAGGTTTCATAATAAGATCTTCTACTGGCTTTAGTTCTCTTAAACCACTCAAAGTATTATACTGTTCATACGTACGCAGCCACCTTGAATACGCATCTCAAATGTGGAACCCAAAATATGAAGTGTATAAGTCAAGAATAGAAAGCATTCAGAAAAAGTTTTTAAGATATTTAGATTATAAGACAAAGCAATGCTCAACGGATTACACTCATCGTTGCAGAAGATACCATTTTCTACCGCTGGAAAACAGACACCAAGCTAATGATATTACTTTTCTGTTAAATATGGCCAATAGTTCCATCGATTGTTCCCAACTTCTCTCCAAAATATCACTCCGAACCCATCACGTAGGCTTCAGGCAACGGCCACTTCTTCACATTCCGTTCGCGTCAACAAACTACCGACGCAATGCCTTCTTCTTACGTAGCGCAGCGAACTTCAATAATCTGCCCTCTCACTTAGATGTTAACCTATTTAAAACCAGCCCTAGCACATTAAGGAGAACTATAAATAAAGAATACTTTGTTATAGAGCGCGATAAGTAGCATTATTTATTATTTATGATTAAATAACATGTTACAACACATGAGTGTACATTATCTTTCTTTTTACTGTTTTTAGCACAACTTATAAACTGTCACGATTTTAGATACTAATTACAATTAATAAATTCCAAGATTTTTGATGTTTTGTTTTTGAGGTGAATTTATTTTGTTTTGTTTAAAGAAGAATTTGTTAAGCCATCTATAAGAAGATTCTGTTTTTTGTTTTTTATTTTTGTATGTTTCTTTTCTTTTTAATCTTAGGTACATAGTTTTTAATTTGTGGAAGCTTGTAAATGGCAACTGTAAGCGCTATTGTCCATAACTTACCTGTACAGATGTTAGACTGTAAGCTTTCCGAAGAATAAATAAATAAAATAAATCATGATGAAAAACCACACCCCTTCTGTTGATTAATTCCGGCCGCTTTCTCTCAACTTCTTGCTTTAATCTTATCAGTTGTTCGCAGTAGAGTTCAGAATCGATGGTCCTGCCTGGTGGTAACAGCTCATAATGAACAATGCCCTTCCAATCCCACCACACACACAGCATCACCTTGTTGCGAGTTAACCCGGGTTTCGCCACGGTCTGTGAAGCCTGACCGGCCTTTGACCACGACCTTTTTCGCACGTTCTTGTCGTACGTGATCCACTTTTCATCACCAGTTATCAGCTTCTTTAAAAATGGTTCGGTTTCATTACATCGTAATAAAGAATCACAAATGAGTACATGGTTCATTAGGTTTCTTTCAGTGAGCTCGTGAGGTATCCAAATATCGAGCTTTTTTGTGTACCCAGTTTTTTTCAAATCTGCCAAAACTGTTTTGTGGTCAATTCCCAGTTCTTCAGCTACGTCGTAACTACTGATATGCCGATCTTGCTCCACTTTTTCAAAAATGCCATCCATTTTATCCGTAATACCGCCGTCCGACCAGAGCGACGTGCATCTTTGACATGAAAATTTCCGGATTGAAAACGCTTAAGCAAAATTTGTGCTACTCTCACAGACACTGCACTGGGTCCATAAACATCGCAAATTTTTTTCGCGGCTTGCGTTGCATTTTTACCTTTTTTGTAGTGAAATTTTAATATGTATCGAATTTCTTCATTAGATTCACTCATCTTGACAGTACGAAAAACAAATGAAAATCACATACTTTCCTAGTTTGAATTTGGAATTATGTTCTTTAAAATTTAAACTTTCAATGATACCAAAACCAGCCAGATACAAATAGTATAGCCAAAGAGATTTTATTACAAGTTCATACATACTATAATGCGAAAAGACTTTTTCCCCAACCTAATATTTGTATGCAGACGACCTGCTGCCGTACTGCGAGACGGGCCTGCCGTGGCGACGGCACGAGGTGGCCACGCTGTGCGTGTCGGCGCGGCGCTGCGGCCTCGTGCGCGTGCGCGCGGCGCCGCAGGCCGGCGTGCTGGCCGACGGGGCCCTGCTGGCGCCGCGCCTGCTGCCCGACTGTCTGCGGCGCGCCGCGCTCGACGCCGCGCGTCGCACGCGCCTCAACACTGACCTGTACGTACACACACTATACACTGCACATGACACGTGCTGGCCGACGGGGCCCTGCTGGCGCCGCGCCTGCTGCCCGACTGTCTGCGGCGCGCCGCGCTCGACGCCGCGCGTCGCACGCGCCTCAACACTGACCTGTACGTACACACACTATACACTGCACATGACACGTGCTGGCCGACGGGGCCCTGCTGGCGCCGCGCCTGCTGCCCGACTGTCTGCGGCGCGCCGCGCTCGACGCCGCGCGTCGCACGCGCCTCAACACTGACCTGTACGTACACACACTATACACTGCACATGACACGTGCTGGCCGACGGGGCCCTGCTGGCGCCGCGCCTGCTGCCCGACTGTCTGCGGCGCGCCGCGCTCGACGCCGCGCGTCGCACGCGCCTCAACACTGACCTGTACGTACACACACTATACACTGCACATGACACGTGCTGGCCGACGGGGCCCTGCTGGCGCCGCGCCTGCTGCCCGACTGTCTGCGGCGCGCCGCGCTCGACGCCGCGCGTCGCACGCGCCTCAACACTGACCTGTACGTACACACACTATACACTGCACATGACACGTGCTGGCCGACGGGGCCCTGCTGGCGCCGCGCCTGCTGCCCGACTGTCTGCGGCGCGCCGCGCTCGACGCCGCGCGTCGCACGCGCCTCAACACTGACCTGTACGTACACACACTATACACTGCACATGACACGTGCTGGCCGACGGGGCCCTGCTGGCGCCGCGCCTGCTGCCCGACTGTCTGCGGCGCGCCGCGCTCGACGCCGCGCGTCGCACGCGCCTCAACACTGACCTGTACGTACACACACTATACACTGCACATGACACGTGCTGGCCGACGGGGCCCTGCTGGCGCCGCGCCTGCTGCCCGACTGTCTGCGGCGCGCCGCGCTCGACGCCGCGCGTCGCACGCGCCTCAACACTGACCTGTACGTACACACACTATACACTGCACATGACACGTGCTGGCCGACGGGGCCCTGCTGGCGCCGCGCCTGCTGCCCGACTGTCTGCGGCGCGCCGCGCTCGACGCCGCGCGTCGCACGCGCCTCAACACTGACCTGTACGTACACACACTATACACTGCACATGACACGTGCTGGCCGACGGGGCCCTGCTGGCGCCGCGCCTGCTGCCCGACTGTCTGCGGCGCGCCGCGCTCGACGCCGCGCGTCGCACGCGCCTCAACACTGACCTGTACGTACACACACTATACACTGCACATGACACGTGCTGGCCGACGGGGCCCTGCTGGCGCCGCGCCTGCTGCCCGACTGTCTGCGGCGCGCCGCGCTCGACGCCGCGCGTCGCACGCGCCTCAACACTGACCTGTACGTACACACACTATACACTGCACATGACACGTGCTGGCCGACGGGGCCCTGCTGGCGCCGCGCCTGCTGCCCGACTGTCTGCGGCGCGCCGCGCTCGACGCCGCGCGTCGCACGCGCCTCAACACTGACCTGTACGTACACACACTATACACTGCACATGACACGTGCTGGCCGACGGGGCCCTGCTGGCGCCGCGCCTGCTGCCCGACTGTCTGCGGCGCGCCGCGCTCGACGCCGCGCGTCGCACGCGCCTCAACACTGACCTGTACGTACACACACTATACACTGCACATGACACGTGCTGGCCGACGGGGCCCTGCTGGCGCCGCGCCTGCTGCCCGACTGTCTGCGGCGCGCCGCGCTCGACGCCGCGCGTCGCACGCGCCTCAACACTGACCTGTACGTACACACACTATACACTGCACATGACACGTGCTGGCCGACGGGGCCCTGCTGGCGCCGCGCCTGCTGCCCGACTGTCTGCGGCGCGCCGCGCTCGACGCCGCGCGTCGCACGCGCCTCAACACTGACCTGTACGTACACACACTATACACTGCACATGACACGTGCTGGCCGACGGGGCCCTGCTGGCGCCGCGCCTGCTGCCCGACTGTCTGCGGCGCGCCGCGCTCGACGCCGCGCGTCGCACGCGCCTCAACACTGACCTGTACGTACACACACTATACACTGCACATGACACGTGCTGGCCGACGGGGCCCTGCTGGCGCCGCGCCTGCTGCCCGACTGTCTGCGGCGCGCCGCGCTCGACGCCGCGCGTCGCACGCGCCTCAACACTGACCTGTACGTACACACACTATACACTGCACATGACACGTGCTGGCCGACGGGGCCCTGCTGGCGCCGCGCCTGCTGCCCGACTGTCTGCGGCGCGCCGCGCTCGACGCCGCGCGTCGCACGCGCCTCAACACTGACCTGTACGTACACACACTATACACTGCACATGACACGTGCTGCTACACTACATATTGTACATAGCATTTTTGAAAGTCATTGTTGGGTTTTTTTTTTGTCCTGTCGATATCCGTAGTCTTCTCTCATTGATGGCTACCACTTACAGGTTGGTGTTTTTAAAGTATTAGGCCCCACTAACTCCACAAATACGTACTTAAAACATCATTCTGTCTCTATTATCTTCAAACGTGATTTGTGCTGCAAATAAGCCTTAGTCTTACGCTACGATTTCTATAAGACACTCTTCAGCAACACACGGTAATAAAACCAATATTGCAGGTACCAGCCGCCGCACGTGCGGCGTCGCCACCTCATCCAGGAGTTGTCGCAACAATACAAGAAAGACTTGACTGAACCGGAACTGTTAGAGTCCTTGTTCAGGATACCGGCATAGATACAACCATTAGCTGATCCCTTCCCGTCTCATTACAAGAGGAGTTTAACTATGGTTACATGGGACGAGTGTGTGTGAGAGAACATGCGCGATGGTTCGGAGAGCCTATGTTCAGACTGGGCATGATTCATCGGCCGTATTGTACAAGCTCAAACCTTCGAATCATTGTTTGTATTTCGAAAACTTACTTTTTCTGACTATTTGTTACATGAAAAAAAAAAACACTTGACATCTCTTGCGTGCTGACAATTTGTGTTGTATTGTACTTTGTCTTATCTTATTCTTTTTTAATTAAATTATATACACCATAATTGTCAATAGTGTGACGTAGGTAACTAGGAATCTTATTTAATGTTTCTATGTTAATTAATGTAATTGTTATTGTACCGTTTTATTACCAAAAAATACATAATAACAAAAAAAAACTTATCGTCGCTAATGACAAGTTAGACTCTGTTCTAAAGTCAGTTTTTTGTATAATGAACTTTACCTAAGTCGGAATAAAGTTTTAAATACCAAAAATGGCTTGAAGGTTCGAGCTTGGCCTAAAGCTAGAACTGGTTTTGGTAAGGAGACGGTTTTACTTTTATTATGAAATGTAATACTGGAATACAGCTAACGTTTTTATCAAATAAAAATGTTAGTCTGTATGGAGGCTCTAATAAACGATGCAGAGTGCTTGCTACAAGGATATTTTGGCGCCAGAATGACATTAACAGGGGAGCGCTGTTGGTAACCATTTGTGAAATTGTGTCACATAAATTGTATTAACGTATATATCATGCCGGGGTCACCAGTATAGTCATGAGGAACAGGGTGTAAGTTCACCCATCCTCCATGGAAAAGGGAGGATCCTCCGACCAGACGGGTCTTGTGTCTGGTGGGCAACTGCTCGACGGTTGTATATACAATCTTAGTTTTTATATATGCGAAACACGTGTCTAGTATTTTTTATGTAAAGACTCTATGTACAAATTTCAAAACTGTATCATGAAAAATCACAAAGTTATAAGGTTGTTATGTTACCGGGTTGTCCGTACAAAAACATGCTAACGGCGCCCCCGCGCCTCCAGGGTCGTCTTGCGCTCATTGATAATAATTTGGCAGTAGGTACCTAACCGTACGGCGAGTGTATTGTAAGTAATTAAATTGTGATAACATTTTCCATCACACTTAATGATTTGAAATCGATTCAGTTCCTTATTCTGAACAAACTATATTCAGGTTTCGCATATACTAAAAATAATGTTGTATACTAGTCGCGCGGTAAACTTTGCTTGCGCGATGCAGGATTTTGCGTGACGTCTGTGTGACGCGTAGTTTGCATGTGGCGATGTAGATGCCGCCACAGACGAAACAAGATCGCGAGTTTTGTTCCAATTTTAGCTATGCGCCACAATAACCTTGTAGCATTGAAAAGCATGTCTTGAAACAGATTCGTTCATATTAATAATTTACCTATGGAACTATAAAGTTACGTTACGTTTTAAACAAGGTTGATCAACACAATAATACATACACAGTCAAATCTTCAAAATGTTCAATCATTTCTTTGCGTTATGTTTACCGCATATAAACCTATTTTTTTCTTCTTTCTTTTCTTCTAAATCTCGTGTTAACTGCTGACTGGTTGACTAGAGTAGCAAAAGCCAATCAAATTGCTCTACATGAAATTTGAAATTTTATATACAATTCAGTACGCTTTTAGAAACTGGGGATCACTCTTGTTGAAACGCTGTATTGCTAAACAATTGTATGTTTATGGATTTCGTTCACGAATTAATCATTTCCATTGTAAGTGACCATGGTTGCGCCACCATGGTGTCCTAGTGAGATTTAAGCCTTAAACCTAGTACAGTACGCGGGCTCTAATATGGCTCATCGAGGTTCAAATCAAATATTTATTTGCATAATATAGGTGGTACATGAATGTTACATAACATTACCAGGATCCTCGAATTTACCATTTCTGGTACGCGAAACTTATCATTATAATATTTTAGTAAAATTAGCTTTAGAAAGAAAAATCGGGGTGTGGCTGTGTCGTGGACACGGCCATGTGTTACGTGAGTACATGTACGTAACTGGGAATATTTTCTTTGTAACGATTTCTTTGATCCTTCAGCTATCGAGTGGTGTATTTAAATTTTGGATGTAGATGATAGATATGTAGCTGCAACACCAAACTGTCCCCTGATTTTATTATCATCAGTTTTCTGAATTGCCTCCCACTATGGAAGCAAATTTAAAAGTTTGGCTTTGTAGAACGCTGCCTCTGACTCTCATTCCTGTGTGACAGTGTCTAAACTCGGTGTGCCATATCTATTAACGCCTGGGTACTATACTAGGCCGAGGTTCGTACGAGCGCTCTTTTTAACGCGGTATTTCGTGGCGTGAGTTGAAAATCCAACTGTGCACTTTTTTAACGCGCTAGGGTTGCACCCTGTTGGATTCTCAACGCTCGGATTGACGGCGAGAGTTGAAAAATCAGAGCACGGTCAAAAACGTCGCGTTAAAAAAAGCGCCCGAGCGTATGTGGGCTTACAGTCCTTCCACAGTTATTTTACCTCTGATTTTGCATCTTTATTGTCATTACAGTAAGGTTGCTGTTGGGTTGCTGCACTGACATTTAGTCTGTCTAAATCAGTGACCTTTATTCTCGTTGTAATAAGGTTGCTGTTGGGTTGCTCCACTGACAAGTCTGTCAAAATTACAGTGATATTTATTGTCATTACAATAAGGTTGCTGTTTGGTTGCTGCTGTCAGAGGTAACATAACTGTGAAAGGACTGTAGGAACACGGATATTTTTAAATACCTACAGATGTTATAAGGAACGAAACTCGAATATTTAGATCGATGTAGGTATAAACATTCACGTGTTTTAGTGCTATTTATTAATTAAGACTGATAATTAATTATTCATTATATTATTGTTACTAAGCATTCAACCAATGAAATGTAAGCGTTCATCAAGTTAACATTCCAATTTCTAATACAGTATTTTATTTTCATAATGTATGTACTTAATTTAATTGTCATATTTTAATAAATGTTATTAATTTATACCCAATGGTTTTGTTTCCGAACAGTGGCTCGGTTGTTGATCATGCGTATTGGTATATTCTATGCCAACTTGTAATATGCACATGATCCACTCATCATCTGCTCCAAAGGGCAATGGAGAGGGCTATGCTTGGAGTTTCCCTACGTGATCGAATCAGAAATGAAGAGATCCGCAGAAGAACCATGGTAACCGACATAGTCCGAAGAATTACCAAACTTAAGTGGCAGTGGGCAGGGCAAATTGCTCGCAAAACAGATGGCCGATGGGGCCGAAAGGTTCTGGAATGACGACCGCGTACCGGAAGTCGTAGCGTTGGAAGGCCTCCCTCAAGGTGAACCGATAACCATGTGAAGGCCACAGGAATCTGCTGGATGCGGGAAGCACAAAACCGGTCGAAGTGGCGGTGCTTGGGGCCTATGTCCAGCAGTGGACGTTTTTCGGTTGAAATCATGATGATGATGACAGAAAATCGAGTTGTCGTTTTTTGTTTAAATGATAAATGATAAATGATTTTTATTTCTGTAAGTAGGTTTGTACAAACACTTTTACACGTCAGTCATATTTTTATAACTAGATGAGGTCGGCGTTTCCTATCTGACTACTCTGAGAAGAAAGGCCGAAACAACCCATTTTCCACCCGTTTCCCATAACACTATTTGCAATTTGTTTGGGTTCCGTTGTCAACAAGGAACCCTTAAAGTTTCGCCATGTCTGTCTATCTGTATGTCCGCGGCTTGAGACTTGGTACTAGAAAGCGGAAATTTGGCATGGGTATAATTTTTTTGGGGTAACCTACGTGTGAACTGGGGATGTTTTTTTTTCTCGTCAAGAAATTGTGCATACAGACTGATCACGCTCTTTCTAGAAGTTTTGCTGGATGTTTAGTGGGATTTCAATAATTTATAAGTCACTATCACCACTCTCATCATAAGGAACCTGTTAATCAGCCGATTCTTTAGAAGAACTTGACTTAAATAAGTTATTTTTAACTTCTTTTATATTCTTAATAACTTTGCCTGTATGCTTTTCTTTTTCCTTTCATTTCTTATCTTTTTCTTCAAAGACCGTTTTCAGAGGTGTGGTAGTAAGAATTTCTGATTGTTGTGTTATTTTTCCTTCGCCTTTACCTTTTCCAATGGAAGGCAACTCGCTTTAGAGGTCTTTCTAGTCCAGTTTCTTGGTATCTGAAATTTTCAAAAAAGTTTTATCATGATAAAAGACGATGCGGGGAATGGGGGTCAACTGACTCTCATTACCCCAATGACGGTTTGTTTGCTAGATTTGAATTATTGCACAAAAAACAGAAGATACAGAAAATCTAATAACTTGCATTAATGAACATAAGTTTAGTTCCAGTACTACACTTAAAGATTATTTTATACGCAAAATCAGTAAGTTGGTTTTTACGAACGAGTAGACGAATGTAAGCCCGAGACGAAGAAGGCTAGTCAAGGGCTTACCATAGTCACGGAGTTTGTAAATACCAATTTCCGAACGTGTGCTTTTTCCATCACATTTGCGAGAAAATGATGGCTTGTTTCATTCGGTACCTATTGTAGGTACCGAATGAAACAAGCCATCATTTTCAGAGAATGATTGAATATTTCTTCGACTCTTCCATGATATAAAATTATTAAATAGCGCTCTCGCGATTTTGACGGCAAGAGACCATGGAGGTGGAGTAGGTTCTAATTAATATCGGATTCCTTTGTAAGAATATAGTCTCTGATTGTGCCTGTAAATTTCTTGTTTTGATTTATTTGCGAGTATCGAAAGATGTCGCAATAATGTCGCTTATATCGCCGTTTTTTATTGCGTTAACTTGGAAGCTTGACTTTTTTAGAGCTTCAAGGGACCACAGATTTACGTATTTGATATTAATTTCAACTTGATACCTCTGTTCGTTCTTGAGAAAAATGGTCTTGACAGACTGACAGACACACAGAGTTCGGTTTTTTCCTTTTGAGGTACGGAACCCTGAAAACATTTTTTGCGATTACAAACTTAAATTTTCAGTTGGAAAATTGACCGTGGCGTATATCGATATAAGGGAAAACATGTTTTTCAACTACAACGTTAAGTTTGTTTTAGGGATAAATTCATCCTAACTACGGAACCCTTCATTGTGCGTATTCCGACACGCTTTTGGCCGATTTTTATAGATAATGGTACGGAACCCTTTGTGCGCGAGTCCGACTCGCACTTGGCCGGTTTTACTTATAAGGACTTTATACGGCTTCTAGTATAAGACGAACTTAAATACTGCTTGTATACAGCTTGAAATGCTACTTGGGATATCTACTCCTATTTCTGTATAAATTCAAAAGAAGATCTTATCTTTCCGAGACAAGGTACTAAAGTTTTCAAGCTTGCTTCGCTCGCTCTTGCATCCTACATTCTTTAAACTTTTCTGCATATTTGGTCTTCAAAGTAACTTCTATAATCTGTATATTTGTTTAAAAGTTAATTTTAACCTATCCGAGACAGTGTGCAAAATTGTTCGAGCTCGCTTCGCTTGCTCTTGCCAAAGTATCTCCTATTTCTGTACGAATGGTCAAAATAAAACCTCTAACCTTTGCAAAGAGGGGTGCTACTATTTTTGAGCTCACTATGTTCGCTCTTGCATCGTGCATTTTATTTACATAATCAACCTATAATGTTCACACTGCTGGGACACAGGTCTACTCTCTTCGAGAGGGAGTGGGCCGTAATCCACCACGCGGGCCCATTGCGGGTTAGTATATTTATTTTGATAATTTTATTAATTTGCTTTATTTACGTGATATTTACTTTTAGTTTCTGACAGGTTGTTGTTTAATTTTCATAGTAATATGTTGCCCACTGCTGGGACACAGGCCTCCTCTCATCGTGGGCTATAATCTACCACGAGGATTGATGGATGTCTTCGAATTTTTGGTTCTAGGACATGCCGGTTTCCTTACGATGTTTTCCTTCACCATTTTGAGAGCAGTGGTGATGAAATTATTTACACAAAGTAAAGCGCCTGCTTGGATTCGAACCCACGACCTACATTTCGTAAGTCGGGACCGTTACCACTGGGCCAGCACTACTCTCGCATCTTATTTATTTTTTGCATATCTGGGCCATCATTTATTTACAAATTGTATTTCTCATCGATCATCAGATATGTTATTATTATTATTAACCTTTTTGGTCGGACAAACTTAAGAGTGTAGTCTTCAGTCGCATATTTGGCGTTTAGTTATGTTTTGTATGTCCGTTTGCCAGTCGGTAAAGGCCTCCTCCAACCTTCTCCATTCCTGCCTCTCTCGGGCCACTCTGCCCCATGCCGTTCCAGCAACCTGTGTGATGTCATCGTCCCACCTTTTCTGTGGTCTACCTTTCTTTTGTTTGGCCGTTTCCTGGGTACCACTGTGTAACTATTTTGCTCCATTTGTCCTTCCCTCTAATCTTGTGTCCAGACTATTACCACTTAAGTCTTCTGATTTTTAGGGTTAAGTCCTGAACCTTGGTCTTGTGTCTGATGGTTTTGTTCCTTATTTTGTCTGTTTTTTTACTCCTAGCATGGTTCTCCATCGCACGTTGGCATGTAGCAAATTTATTTGTTGAGTTCCTTGTTAGGGCCCAGGTGACTTCCATACATTAATACATACATAAAGATTTGCCACCGGACCCATAAATACTTTTTGTTTACGTTTAATTTACACCATCAAATGGCCGGCCACTGGCCGTCAATAAAAAAAATTACTTATATTTGGAAATTCAAAATAATGACATAAATTCTTTTCCGATGAGTATATTTTTAAAATGATATCAAAAATTTACAATAATAGAAACGGGTTTGTCAATTGTGTTTTTACAAGCATTATTGTATTGTATACTGTTTATCTTTTGAAGCAGTTGTTAGTTTTGTTAATCAAGGTGTTAGAATCAAAATCTTTGTAATAGCAGGCATGTTAATAAGTAAGATACCTGACAATGACGGGGGAAAGGATGAGACTGTCGCAGTTCCCGAAGAGGAGAGCGATTCACATGAATATCAGACAGCCAATCAACTCTTTGAATTTATGGCTAAAAACCAAAATTTTGACACCAGTGGTAAGTGCTTTTTCGTTTATTTTCGTGATAAGGCTGATATTAGCTAGAGACAAAACTAATTCAGAATAAGTGGAGTTGATGTAGTGCGAGGAGGATGTAAGTCTCTGGCTCTCTAATGGTTCGGTCAGTGGGTCGTCTTAGGGGTGGAGTTAATGGTTCTTCTAATCCTGTAGTTAGTGAAAGGGTGGACGTTGCTTGAATGTAATTATTATCATAATCATTGGTAGCTTTGTTCCTCCCACTGGTATAGGCCCACTCTCTTTTGACTGTCATCACTCCGTTTAAACTTGGGCGGAATGACAGCTTAAAATATTCTATCTTTTCATTTCATAGAACTTCTCTTTAGCAATAAGTAACAATATTTGTTGATAATTATTGAAACGTTCATTCAGATGTTGACAAGCTAACAACCAGAGATTTAGTACTTCTGTACAAGAACATCGACCTGGGAACGAAGCTGATGTCTGATGCTAATGAACTGAAACGCAAGAAACCAAACCAGCACGTCGAGAGCGTGGTGTACAATGATGAGGCGGAGTCGGACTCTGACATGAGCGACATGTACAGCAACGAGGACCTGCGCAGCGTGTTCCTACTCAACAGCGAGCGCCTCGACCTCCTCACAGCGCCGGCCTCCGCAGGGAACACCCTCTGCCATAAACTACTCAACAGCGAGCGCCTCGACCTCCTCACAGCGCCGGCCTCCGCAGGGAACACCCTCTGCCATAAACTAGGTGACCTCGAGATGCAAACCTCGAACCTCACCACCGAATACGACAAACACTTCCTGTTCAAAGATCCATACATACAAGAACAGCTCAAAAGCTTAAAATTATTAAACAAATCCTCTGATTTTGACGGCACAGTACTCCCAGCTTCATTACTGGACTACATTTGTTGCAAACGCCTGGAAGATAATTACAACTTTTATATGGACAATATAATTCGATACGTCAAGAATACGATAGACCAACTAAAGCGTATCAGCAACGGTGACTATTTAACTGATAAAGCTAAGGAAAAGTGGCGGGAAGTTGAGAACATTGCGGAAGATCTCCACACGAATACTAAAGTTCTGGCGACGTCTACTAGCATACCGCTACATGTGGAACGAAAGATTAGCGGCCAAAACACTACGTGGGATGACATAGTTCATTCAGCAGTAGATATAAGATCTTTATCAAAAATTCTCGAAAAGAAAATTGTTGTGGAAGTACCGAAACTTTTATGTGGATCATACAAACTTTTGAGCAAATGTTGTGCTGAAAATCTTATCATAAGTTGCAAGAAAGATAAGCAGCCAGTTGAGGAAAGAGTTGATGTGGTGTTCCAGTTACAACGTTCTGAGACAGGACAGGTTATCAGCAACATCAACTCGATTATGATTCTTCAATCTGCGCCTGTTGAACGCGGTAATGACTTCAAAAGTATTAAAGATTAGGTAAGTGATTATTTTTATTGAAAAGATTGTCTATTTATTTTCAATTTTTCAGATACACTAGGACCAGAAGTGCTGCCCTTAACTTTGTCTTATATAGAACAAAGTAATGATAAACTCGCTCTTGAAAAGAAACCCAAAATACTAGAATTGGAACCGATAATAATTAACGAAACGGTACATGAAGTGTCCGTAGATTCTGGGTGTAGCACTCACTCCAGCGACAATCCTGTCGAAGATTCTTTTCTAGACAGCATTGACTATGTGTCGTTACAGAACTCCAGCTATCAGGCATCGACTGACTCTAGTGACGCATTAAAAGACATTCTAGATAGGAAACATAAGACTGTACAAAAGGAAGCAGCTTGTGATGTGTTTTCTGATGATTTGCGTTTGACTATACGAAAGTTGACTATGCAGAATGCTTTAACAGAAGAAAGCGGGGAAGAAATGTCACAGTCAACATGTAAGAATAAATCGCCGACGCGAGTCAGAATAAAATCACCATACGAGAACCAATCCTATATTATGGAAGAAAAGAAACGAAGGAAGCTATTAGAAATAAGAGAGAGGCGTGAAAGGAAGAAAATGGCGCTAGTGGAAAACTGCAAGATTACTAAGCATAAGTACGCAAAGGGAACTATACTGCCGCAGTCTGCTAGCTCAGTTACAAAGTTGTCGATAACCAATAAATCTTTCTATAATTCAATCTACGGACAAACTCCGAACGCCGATTCTTGTAAACAAAATAAAAGAAGAAACCGAAAAGAAGAAAAACAGGACGTTTCAGAGATAAATATGGATGATAATGGGGGCAACCACGACGCTTCGGTGGTGTCATCCTCGAATAAGAACAGCAAAAAATATATTAACAGGAGCTACTATTTAGATGACGCCGTTACGGAAATTATGTATACCAATATGAAACGAAATGAAAACGATGCAAAAGATTTATGTTCTACACCCACATCAGTTTTGTCCAATGAATTCCGAAATAATTTAAATTACTTTTCGCAGCTTATAGGTCCGTCTGAAAGTGATCTTAATATTGGCGACGATGAAATGTTTTCGGATAAAATTAATCCGTAAGTACATAGTATATACCTATGGTTTCCAGGCTAAATTGCGTACTTAAAGGAAATCTTAGAACATCAGGGGGCCGATCGCGCTAATTTTGAACGTCAATACCAAAACTAAACCACAACCAAAATCGTTACGTTAGACACATTTCGTATCGCGCTAATCATTTCAACTAAAACGATTTAGCTTTACTTTGGAAGTTACGTTAGAGGAACGATCGATCGAACAATACTCTCACAAAAAATAGCGCGATACCGTTTCTTACATCAGCTAAACCAAAACTAAACCAAAACCAAAAACGTTCCGTTCGAACGGTAATTACGTTGAGAAATAGCGCGATCGGCCCCCTGGTAGTGTTATGTAATGTTATACCTTTTTATATTGACAGGTTGAGTGCCACAAAAATCGAAGATAACACCGATGAGAGTACTACAAAGGAGTTGCTTACATCTCAAAGTATACTTACTAAAATTCCGGCGAATTCTCCAAATATGTATAAGCAAGATAACACTGACCCGAAGAAGCTTACCTCTTCAGTAGAATGTAGAAAAAGTATAGATAAAATATATACTTTGATGAATAAATTGGGAAAGGCTCAAGAGATTGAAAATAAGTCGACAAATAGCAAGTTCGTTATGAGTACTCCCAAAAAAGTCGACGAGAAAGAAGGTCGGATGAGGTCGACGTGTCAGGGCAGTGAGAGTGGAACAAGCCTGAAACATCATATAACGTCGTCTAATCCGAGTTCTTTTAGCATTGACAAAAATAACACTGAAAAACCTAACAATTCTCATAAAAAAAAAACAGGAAGTTTGTCACCTGTCGTACCTAAAGTTATTATCAGCTCAAAATCATCACTGATCCCTAAAAATGAATTAGAAAATAATCGGAAAAATCGCCGGCGACCAGGCACTAGTCCTATAACAAAGGTATCAGAAAATCCTTTGAAAGCAATATCACAACTTTTACATGAATTTGAGAATGTACAAAAAATTAGACAGAAGCCTAACACTGACCTAAAGTATGGTAAGAAAGTTGACATGGCAGCCTCTGACGGTAAAAGTGGGTTGCGAAAAAGTTCAATTAAACGGCATTCACGACTTGACAAACACGATGAGTCTCAGGCCGAGAGGAACGTGAGACTTTTATCAAACAAACAACATAAAGAGATGGATTTACCAAAAATTCCTTATCAACAAACTCCCGCCCACGATAAGCATACAGAGAGACTACCAAGAAAGAAAATAATAGACATGTTAGACGAAGCCAAAGAAGCCAGAGGGGAAGCCGTCCGGGGGCCTTCTAAATTCAATTCTAGACTGAATTCACTCGCACAACCAAAGAGATCTTACGTCCAGGCTCACAGTGAGGAGTACCAAACTAAATATGGCAAAACTTTAATGACAGATAGGCTGCAGCGCTTAGCAGCCGCGCCACCACTTTCCTTGGATAGACCAGCAGGCTCGGGTAACACCAGGAACAAAGCGAAAAGAGCTGGATCCGAGGTAGTTCCCGCTGTAGCGGCATTGAAGCCACCTTCGCCTGTGCCACCCTCAGGTGTGTAAAGGTGAATTTTATTTGATTTCTTGAAATGACGATTTAGGTTTAAAAGTATAATACCTACTCAAAATATTGGTAATTTCCTTCTTTCAATCATTACGTAATTTATATAGTACAGCTGTATATTACAATTTAGAACTAGCATTCAGAACACGTCAATCTCGGAGCAGCAGTCCCGAAGCTAAGGAAAGGCTGAACCAAGTGATGGGGTCGTCCTATAAACAAGCTAGCGTGCCGGAAGCGCCCCAAGCATTGTAAGTTAATAATTTTAAAACTTGAGTAGGTAATTGGTTCGGGTTTCTTTACCTCATCAATTATTATTATTATTAGGGGCTCGTGGCTAAGTAATAACAACCGCACGGGTAAATCGAATGGATATGCTGAGGTTGGCGCGGTCGGTTCGTGGATGGGTGATCCATTACATATCGCGACCCCTCTAAGCCGCGAAAAACACGTTAAGCCATTGTCTCCCGGCTGTGATTCGTAGAACTTTGATAGTCGTTACGGGGTAGTCCGAAGCCCAAAAGTTACCAGTCTTACCAAGGGTATTGTGTTACTCAGTAACTGGGTTGTGGAGGTCAGATAGGCAGTCACTTCATGTAAATTACTGGTATTCAACTGTGTATCCAAGCCGACCCCCACACAGTTGAGAAAAGGCTAGGCAGTTTGATTGATAATTATAGTTGCACGTAACTTTCATATTTACGCAGTAAGAAAAAAATGGTGGCAGTTGAATCATACGTGAAAAATCATTATGGACGGGCAAGGCCTACCTCGCCAGGCAGCAGCGAGCCTCAGAGTGCACAGAAGTCGCGCGTCCCTCTACTGCCGAACGACATCGAATTAGGTGAGTGCCGCAGCTCGACGACTAGATTGAATTTTTCGATATTGATTTGCTCCCAACTGATTGTTACAATTTTGTGGTCATGTTATAGCGTCTTCGACCTCATCCGCAACATTTCAAGAGTCTACCGAGTTAGGAAGCCGGCTACACAATATTATAAACTCGATTATGAGGACTACTACTCCAAAAGGTCTGGAGGTACTAACTGAATGTCACGAAAGCATTTCTCTCGCTGAAAATATATCTAGTGCCGAACATCTGAGAACGTCTTCTGATTCTGAGTTCACTTTAGATATATTAGATGATAATAATGTAATAACGTCAGTCGAAAATATCGACAAAGCCTCTGAAAAAGAACAGAAGCAAACCGATTTTGGAAACACTGGCGCTATTCCAAACGATTTCCAACCTGTTAGATCGGTCGCAGAATTAGAAAAGTTAGAAAATGCCTTATGTAACCAAATTCCGGTGGGCACTTTTCAAAAACGGTTACGGATCAAAAACTTGACCATGACGCCAAAACAATCGATGCAGCAGGTATTCGTTCTACAGTCCGGAGACGCAGGCTCGCTTATTGTTCAAACTCCAATCGCACAAAACATAAAAGAAAAAACTGATGAAAACTTTACTGATTTAACCGCTTTGCCTATATTGTCGAAATCTCATTTAAATTGGAGATTCGCCAATTTCCCTATGACAATTTCAACCGTTGGATATGCTTTCCCGGATTATAAATCAACACAACGCAGTTCTAACTCCCCTATACAATTATTTGACGAAGTTTCAATAAAACCGGAGCAGGAAAAGCCTTTAATTACTAATCATAAAAGTGATGAAGACAGTTACACTAACAAAGGTGCACAGCCTACACTTCGCTTCGAGCAAGCTGCTCAGGTTGACTTTCTGACCGCTACTACATTAGTCACTGTAGGGATAAGTAGTAGTTATATTCATGTCATGGAATCAGATAAAAAGCAAGAAATAAAACAGGGCGATGCAACCAATGCAGTACCAAAGCACGTCTTCAAAGATTTCAGTCAAAATGAAAAAGTGGAAGATCCATTAAATGGCGAACAGTCACAAACCCACACTGTAATGGGGAAAAATGAAAACGTGTCTGAAGCAGATAAGCCTGACAATATCGAATACACAACGTCCTTAGACATATTAGTCGGACTCTTAAACGAAATTCAAAATATCACAACATGTCAAACACAAATGACTAAGGGTGATAAAAGCCCTCCTGAGATCCAACAAAGCAAAGTATTGGAAACTATTTTAATAAATGAAGCCGCTACTATGGGAAATTCTATGAAAAGCAGTCATTGCGATGTTGTTTCTTTAACGTCTCTAGACAGACTCCGACAGTTAGAGTCTAATCCGAGTCTGTACTCTTTCTATTTGTCCGACAATGAAGGGTCTGAAAACGGTAATAGTCAATTGAACTTCCATAAGGAAGTAATGCCTAATTACACTAACGAACTGTGGTATCCCAAACGGATTTATGTTGACAAAGAAGTAGGTGTAGACTTAGCTGTCAGTAAATTACCGGATGCTCCTTCAGAATTGCTCTCACCTGCCATGAGTCGCAGTACAAACATGGCCAACTCACTGATCAGAGTGCTCAGCGAGCCATCTGTACAATCAATGTTATTTGCAGAATGTCCTACTTTTAATTGCTCTACTGTCAATACAAAAGCTGCATCATTAGATCATAAAAGCATTATAGATATTCCACATATATTAATAACTGGAGAACCTAAACAGTCTCTTGATTTTTATGATGTTAATAACCAAATAATCGAAAAGCCAAACGAAATTAAGTCGCATAAAAAGACAATAGAATCCTTTGAAAACGAGAGGATTAAAAATATGAGGACGGCAAATAACGACAAATTTCGTTTCAAAACAGACTTTGATCCGATTATGAAAATGAAAAGAGATATCTTAGTTACGGTTTATTCAATTTTGGTATTTACTGTGTTCGCTTCTTTATCTTTTTCCGAAATGTTGTATCGTATTTGAGAGTCGTGAAATTGATTAGTATTGGGCCTTATGCATAAAACATTTTGATTAGTATTCTTTTAGTTTGTGTATTCTTTTTATACTTAATACTTTTATTCTCAAGTAACTTTATAGGTACCTACTTCAAATAGTAGGTACCTATGTCGTCTATGTTCGTCTTTTCGACCAAAACTATCAAAATAATGTTTTGGTAAAGGACATGTCCAGTTTCTGCCCTCTGGTTACGGGTAATGTTCAGGATTGCGGATTTTACAGTAAAAATTAAAAATAAAGATTAAAATTGTTGATGTTTTAGAAGTTCCATTTTATCCCCTAAGTGTGTGAACAATCTATAACTCGTTTATTTTAGATCAACGTATTTACGTGTAGCATACGCCAAGATTAGATACTAAAACATTTGTTAACCACATAAAACGTGTTTTTTTAAATATCCTCTTCCGGAAATCAATGACGTAATTATGTTTTATGTCTCATGTTGGCATTGACAACAAGTTACTTTCTGTTTTGCTTATAATAATTACTTACTTTTATCCTAATTTAGCAGGAACAATACTTTTATCGCATTCCACATGTAGGTAGGTATTCTTAGGTGGTAAACTTATAATCAGATCATACGGACCCTGACCCTGAATAGTTAAAGATAAATAAATATGGGAACTAAAGATTTCAAGTACCTATAAAATTAACAATAAATGCTTCAGGTTTCAATAAACGAAGGGTGTGGCCAACAAAATATGAAAAAGATCACTGACCTCACATAGGAGTTCCACCTGTGTTCACTCACAGATGGCGATAAAGTAAAACAAACATATTTAAATCCTAGTAGTATAAATATAAACTATATTTTGATCAGTATTCGTAAGTTCCTGACTCGTAGCTAAAGCTTATTAATTGACAAACTAGAAAATATAGCGGTTATAAAATTGATAACTTACTGAACATTTAATTTTTGACTAGGTACCTAGGCAGTCGTTCATTGACCCACTGGACATGTCCTTTGTGAAGGTACCTACCGGCATCAATTGCCGTACCTATTTAATTGTTTATTTATATAAATGGCCCCCTTTTATTCAAGTGATTTCCTCGTCTTTGCAAAATTTGTCGTATTGAAAAAAAAAATTATGGGTGTCGTTTATTTATTTAAAAATATAAGTTTTAAAATTATGATTGATATATTTATTTTACCCAGAGCACGGTATCGCCGGGCATGGTCTCTCACAGAGAGGAGGCCTGCGTCCCAGCAGTGGGAACATTATAGGCTGATTATGGTATACGGTATCGCGACACAGGCAGCGACCGAGACGGCAGTAGGTATGAATGAAATGCACCGACCCCAGTGTGGGTAAACCAGACTCGAGTACTCGAATGAACCGAAGGATTCACACTAGCCCCTGGAGCCTCATGTTTCAGGGGACTATAGAGATCATTGCATATCAAAGAGTAGACCGGCGGGTGCGATAATGGTAGGGAAGACGTGCCCTAATTGGGATATGGCAGGATTATTAGTGTGATACTCCCTGGCCGCACCACAGTCGAAAATTAAAAAAAAATGTTTCTAGATAAATTGTACCCTATACGTGTAATGAAGAAAATTGTAAATCAAATATAATGAGGTTTTGGTGGCGCGGTTTTTTTTTTAAACTATGAGGCGTACCCGGACATAGAAAACGTACGGAAAAGAACAATTTCCGTACAATGCTTTAGGGTATACTATGTCTGGGTACGCCTTATAACTCTTGGTGGCGCAGCCACGGAGCATAATCCGTGGCCTAAATAACATTTTTGAATCTCTTTAATAGCGTAGGGAAAGGACAATTTCCGTACAATTTTTTAGTCATACAATGTCCGGTTATCCCTTATAGTTTAAAAAAAAACCGTGGTGTGGCGCGGCCACGAGTATACTCCCCAGCCGCGCCACCAAAACCTCATTATATATCATTATTCTTTGAGGTAATTTTTTTTTCATTACTCGTACCGTGTAGTACATAAATGCGTTGCCGACACCAGATTATCACACGGTACAATTTATCTAGAAACAATTTTTTTAAATTTTCCAATGTGGCGCGGCCACGGCGTATCACATGATTATTAGAGCTCTACCGGATATTCATACTAATAAAATTTGTGGCGCCGAAACTGCGCTGAGCGCAAAAATTCTGTGACGGATCGCCTTCAAAGCCGTCAGTTTCTACAAGTTTTGTGTCGTAGTGCGAGTAAACGGTGAACGGCTTCGTTTACATGGAAAGTGTTGACGGTGCCGGCGAGGCGTATCCAGCGGCGGTCGCCGAGGCGTCTGCGTGCTCTATGATGTTACTCCTTGAGTCGTCGAACCGTGGCGTGGGATGAGCTAGGTTTGACCGCTGCGCCTTCTAATAAAGGGACATAATTATTTACAATGAACCCCCAGGCTGTTATAAAAACTTTTAAAGATCTTAAAATTAAATTAAATCAACAGAAGATCTCTGGGGCATGTCTGTAAAAGTTTGTAGATCTATCATCGAAATCATTGCGCTCTATTTAGCTTTCATATTTAACACCAGTGTGGACCAAGGAGTCTTTCCGGATCTCATGAAGCACAGTAAAGTAGTTCCTTTGTTCAAATCCGGAGATAGTAAAGAACCCAACAATTATAGGCCCGTGTCAATTCTGCCAGTTTTCAGTAAGGTGTTTGAAAATTTGATGCTCAATCAAATGTTACGTCACTTCAATAAAAAATCCATCTTTCATGAACAACAGTACGGTTTCACTAAAGGTCGTTGTACCACTGACGCCAGTGTCACACTAATAAAGAACATTTTTAACGCCTGGGAGGAAGCACAAGATGCCATTGAAATCTTTTGTGACCTCTCTAAGGCTTTCGATTGCGTTAACCATGAGACACTTCTGCTGAAACTAGATCACTATGGGATTAGGAATAAAGCTCTTGATTTACTTTTAAATCATACCTGAAAGATAGAAAGGTTAAAGTTAAACTAAACGGCGTGAATTCATTGGGGTCTGAAATGGCAATGGGCGTTCCTCAAGCTTCGATATTGGGTCCATTCCTCTTTTTAGTTTACATTAACGATTTACCCCAATTACTTCAAAATCAACCGAAGATGGTTTTATTTGCAGATGACACGTCATTGATCTTTAAAATAGACCGACGGTCTCAAAACCTTGACGACGTGAATAATTCTATTCTTCAGGTCCAAGATTGGGTTTACGGTAAATAATATGGTTCTAAATGAAAAAAAAATCAAATGCATTAGATTTAAACTACCTAATGTTAGAAGTAGCGAATGTGATATCATCGATATCATATTGAATGGAGAAAAACTGGAATGTATTAATCAAACGGTTTTCCTAGGAATCACTCTAGACGAGAAACATCTCTTGCGGGGCGGTTAAGCTCGGCCGCTTATGCTGTTAGGAAGATAAGACAGTTAACATATTATATGTAGAAACTGCGCGTTTGGTCTATTTTAGCTACTTCCACAGCATTATGTCATATGGCATTTTACTGACAGGTCGGGCTGCTGACATTGAATCCATCTTTATTTAGCAAAAGAGAGCTGTCAGAGCCATTTATAATCTACGTCGCCGAGAATCTCTTAGGGAACTCTTTAAAAGGATTAATATTATGACGGTACCTTGCCAATTCATTTATGAAAATACGAGTATTATGTATGTAAGAAAAAACCTACATCTTATAAAAAAAAATAAGTGATAGACATAATTTCAATACTAGAAATAAAGATAAAATAGATCAGCCATGTTTCAGATTATCTAAAGTACATACATCTTTTATGGGGTACTGTGTTAAATGTTACAACAAAATACCTTGTGATATATTGCAATTAAATAAAAGTTAAAACTCATATAAAAAGTACACTTTGTAAACAAGCTTATTACAAATTAGAGGATTATATTCAGGATAAGAACGCTTGGAAACATGCTGGTCCAGCTCCATAGGACAATCTAGAGTCTAGACAAAATCTAACTGATTGCTATTTTAATTGTATATTTTATTATTTTTTGTGACATTTATTTTACACTCTGTGATTACCTTAACTCACACACTGATTATTTTAGGAAAATATATTTTTTTTTTTTTACAATGTTTGTAAACATGTGAGCACCATGTATCTATCACATAATTAATTTATCTGTCATTGCTTCATTATTAATTATTTTTACCTATTGTGGTATAGTAATTTTATTCTAGGTGCATCGTCTTCACATATAATTATATAATTGATGTACCGATACCAAATATTGTAAAACATTTTAAAAGAGTAACGGTGGAGTTTCTTGTCCATTCTTTTCCATACGAAGCTACCTTTTGGAAGGGGCGACTAGAATCAATTCTATTTTATTTGTAAATTTTGACGTTCAAAAGTGCCATCTGAATCTGAATGGTTTTATCTAAATAGTCGCAGCAACAAAAAACATTATCAATATAATAATGTCCCTGTCCAACACCAGATCAGAGGGCTATGACGAGATTAATACTAAAATCTTAAAATCTTGTTGTAATGAACTGACTGGTATCTAAACTCATCTAATAAACATGTCATTTGCAGCAGGAACATTTCCCAATAGTTTAAAACTCTCCATTATAAAGCCGTTATTTAAAAAGGGAGATAAAAATTATATTAATAATTACCGACCAATTACATTGATACCTATTTTTTCTAAAATTTATGAGAAATGTATGTTTAAAAGACTAATTGATTGACTAAATTAATTGTCTGACTGAAAGTTATAAATATGAATTGACTAATTGATATTAGCCATATTCTCTCTTATGAAGGCAATACTTTCGAATATTAATAATAATTACTACTGGACTTTTTTTTGATTTATCAAAAGCCTTCGATCTGGTGTCGCACAGCATATTGTTGGATAAACTAGAGACTATTGGAATTAGAGGACCTACACTCCAGTGGATTTCATCCTATTTAGATAATAGACGGCAACGTGTCGTTATTAATAAAATTTACAATAATAGAGATATGATACCGTACTCGTCAGAATATAAGCAAAATAAATATGGCGTCCCACAAGGAAGCGTGCTAGGTCCAATATTGTTTCTTCTATATATTAATGATATCATAAAAATAACCAAGCATAAATGCATATTATTTGCCGATGATATATCTATCATAGTAACATCAGATAAAAAGAAAAACAAGACAGATCATGAGATTGACATTAATAATACAATAGACACATTACTGTTTTGGCTTGACATGAATAATTTAAAAATAAATTTAGATAAATCGGTTTACAAACTTAATATAAATAAAATCGAAGAGGTAACCCATACAAGGTTTTTAGGCGTAATAATAGATAAAGGTATTAACTGGAAAGAACATGTAGATAATATATATAAGCACTAGAATTAATAAATTTGTATATGCACTGAAGCAAGTTAAAAATATAACGAACATAAAAACTGCCATTATGTCATACTACGCCTATGTTGAATCGCTACTGCGTTATGGTCTCGTAATGTGGGGCAATGGTACCAATACGGATAGAGCATTTATCGCACAAAAAAAGTGCATCAGAGCAATATGTGGACTTCAACCTGATGACTCATGTCAACCTATGTTCAAGAGGTTTGGTCTGCTACCGCTACCGTGTCTGTACATATATGAGGTATGTGTATTTGTAGCTAAAAATAAAGATTTATTTAAGTCAGCAAACGATATTAATCCCAGAAACAGACGAGATCCTTATGAACTGGTATTAAGTGATCTGCCGAGACTTGCCAAATATAACAAAAACTGCCTAGCAATGTGCGTACGCATTTATAACAAAATGCCAAGTCGCTTTAAGGTATTAAACTCGAGGAAATTAAAGATTGAATTACACAAGTGGATTAATGAATGTAATTTTTACAGTTTAAAAGATTTTGTGGATGTAAGATGTTGATTCGTTGCTCATTTTGTTAAAACATAAATGTTTGCTTGCTATGTGTTATGTTAGCGAAACATGTTGATCTACTCTAATGATATTAACACCAATGTATACATACAAACACATATAAATGATTTACTTACTTACAATATAAGCAGTAGCCGTAGACAAATACCTACGCGTTTGTTCCAAAAACATATTTGAAGATTGCATGATTTGAAGAGGGTTATGGGTTATAATCCACTGTTATTTGAAATATTTTCCAAAATATTAATATTAAAGTCACCACAAATAATTACTGTTGCTGTTGCAAGTTTTGCTAAAACATCTTCCATTACCGACTCAAATATTGAGTATTTTTGATAATTTGGGGTGTTGTTGCGCACATTATAGAATGCTTATCTAGCTCAACACAGGACATATTATTATATACAACAGATAGTTCCACTATATCTATAAAGTCTTAGATTGTAACAATTTTTTATTAAGATTAGAATGAACTGCCCACACTACCGTACGAGACTTTTAACCAGCTCGGAGTCTCGAGACCTGTGTGCGACATGAACCGCCTATTAATAATTGTATCCACTTCCAGTCTCTACCTTTTCAGCCTTTTTTGTGAACATAAATAACAAAAACATAAACACACCAACAACTACATACTACACGTCCATACCATACCAACCACCACCACCACCACCACCATACCTACCATATTTAACTAAAATAAATAAAAATAGCCTTTATTTCTTCTGACCCTTTGTACATAAACAAGTTCTTATAAACTAATCAGCTGCTACCAGGTCAGGCTGTCTTGTATCTCCTTCCACTTATTCCTGTCCAGGGCTGTTCTTCGCCAACCTTTTGGCAGATTATCCTCCCACCTTTTCACCTCTCTTCCTCTACGTCTTTTTCCGTGACTTTTTTGGTTAATTTTTCAGTGATAACGGCTAGCTCTCATCATATGACCTGCCCATTTCCATTTCAGTGTTCTTGTTTTTACTCACGTCTGCCACTTTGGCTTTGGTGATGTTCCTAATTTGTGTGGCTTTCCATTTGTCTAGTAGTCTCAGATTCATCATGCTCCTCTCCATTCCTCTCTTTGACAGACACACAGCCTGTGTTATTTTTATTGTGATAATGGCCAGGTGGCAGCCGTACCTGAGGCATGGAAGAATGCAGGTGTTTTATAGCTTCCTTTTTTCTGAAACGGGTACATTTTTATTTTTCATTATTTCTTTAAGAGACCAGCAATATCTTTGCCAGGTGTTATTTATTTTTCTGTTTACTTCTTTAATCGAAAAATCTATTACAGCTATAATCTGTCCCAGATATAGTATATATGTATTTGTTTACATATTCAATCTCTTCTTCTTCCACTTTTATACTGACTTTTGTCCTATTAGTCATAAATTTGCACGTATTCATTGATAGTCCTGCTTTTTACTTTCCAATGCTAGTTGTTGAAGCATGGTTTGAAGTGCGGTAGGGTCATCTGCAAAAAGAATGAGGTCGTCTGCGAATCTAAAGTGGTGTAAGCATTCTCCGTTTATATTAATGCCAAATTCGTCTGAAGACGTTTTCCAAAACAGCATTAAATATTTTTGGTGAAAGCGGGTCTCCTTGTCTAACACCTCTTTTAAATTCTTGAAGAGCTGTACTTTTACTGTGCTATTGGCTTATATTAGGTTGGGAAAAAAGTCTTTTCGCATTATAGTATGTATGAACTTGTAATAAAATCTCTTTGGCTATACTATTTGTATGAGCTGGTTTTGGTATCATTGAAAGTTTAAATTTTAAAGAACATAATTCCTAATTCAAATTAGGAAAATGTGTGATTTTCATTAGTTTTTCGTACTGTCAAGATGAGTGAATCTAATGAAGAAATTCGATACATTTTAAAATTTTACTACAAAAAAGGTAAAAATGCAACGCAAGCCGCGAAAAAAATTTGCGATGTTTATGGACCTAGTGCAGTGTCTGTGAGAGTAGCACAAATTTGGTTTAAGCGTTTCCAATCCGGAAATTTTGATGTCAAAGATGCACGTCGCTCTGGTCGCCCTATTACGGATAAAATGGATGCCATTATTGAAAAAGTGGAGCAAGAGATCAGTAGTTACGACGTAGCTGAAGAACTGAGAATTTACCACAAAACAGTTTTGGCACATTTGAAAAAACTGGGTACACAAAAAAGCTCGATATTTGGGTACCTCACGAGCTCACTGAAAGAAACCTAATGAACCGTGTACTCATTTGTGATTCTTTATTACGACGTAATGAAACCGAACCATTTTTGAAGAAGCTGATAACTGGTGATGAAAAGTGGATCACGTACGACAAGAACATACGTAAAAGGTCGTGGTCAAAGGCCGGTCAGGCTTCACAGACTGTGGCCAAACCCGGGTTAACTCGCAACAAGGTGATGCTGTGTGTGTGGTGGGATTGGAAGGGCATTATTCATTATGAGCTGTTACCACCAGGCAGGACCATCGATTCTGAACTCTACTGCGAACAACTGATGAGATTAAAGCAAGAAGTTGAGAGAAAGCGGCCGGAATTAATCAACAGAAGGGGTGTGGTTTTTCATGATGATAACGCCAGACCTCACACATCTTTAGCCACTCAGCAAAAATTAAGAGAGTTTGGCTGGGAGGTGTTAATGCATCCGCCCTATAGTCTTGACCTTGCACCTTCAGATTTCCCCTTTTTCGGTCTCTTCAGAATTCTTTAGGCAGTGTCAGGTTAACATCACGAGAGGACTGCCAAAACCACTTGTCCCTACCTAAAGTCCCAAAATTGTCCCTACCTACAAAATGGTAAAAAGTTATCGAACAAAATGGTAACTACATACTTTAGTTAAATGTAAATAAACTATATTAAAAAATGTTTTGAATTTTCTTAAAAAATGCGAAGAAACTTTTCCCCAACCTATTATGTATTTGTTGGATTATGCTTTAAATATATCGTCGGCGTAGGTAACTGAATAACTCAAAATTTCAAATTTAGAGAAAATTGCGATTTACTGTTTTTTTTTTAAAATTTTTGGTGTCATTAATAAATGGGAGACAATTTTACCGTGGGTAATTTTATATTCTTCGGGTATCTGTACCTTTTTTATATGCTTAAACAAACGAAACTCTTTCTAGAAGAAAAAAAAACCGGAGTTATCTAATTTTGCCATAACTTAATATTGTAAGTATACCGGAGTTAGCTACTTTTTAAGGTTAATTGTTTAGTTTTCCTACGCGTTTCTTATATAGCAGTAATAAGTAACTTCATTTATTTAACTATGTTTGCTAAGCATCTTGTATTCGAATACTATTGTGTTACAGAAGAAATTGATAATATTATATTATTCATAAATTGAAGTGTTCTAACATTAGAATTTCAAATGTGCAAATTAAACAACTCTCGAGTTATTTAGTTTTCCTTAAACATGGTTATTTGATTGAATTGTTGATGGCAAATATGTACAAAGTGTTCATAAAGTTAATATTGGAAAGGTTGACTAAAGAACTAAGCATTTCTTAAGTTCGGTATAAGAAAATTCAAATTTATGCTTTTGATAAGAAATAATAAAGTTTGAGTTTTAGCTTATTTGTAAAATCATCCCCCAACATAACGTAACATAGGGGATGATTTTACAATACACATGATTATTGAAATTTTTGTTTATCTTTTTTTAAGGGATTTAAGAAATTGGAAATATAGTCAGAGTCCGTATCTTGGGGTAATATTTATTTTAGTATAATTTATTTAATTAAAATCCCCGCTTATTTATTACGATTTAAAATTATAGTTGCTATGCAGATATTATGTGGTCAATGGCGGCGCTAGAGTATTTCAAATTAATGGTGATAATATTAAAATGAATTATTATTATTTTTAAGTTAGACTTATTTTTAATTTAGAATCTTAAATACCTGTTAAATTAAAAAAAAACGAAGATTATCTGCACTTATTTTCTGTCTTTCTATTACCCTTTCACGCTTTGACGGCTGAATTGATTTGGATGAATTGGTAGTTTGTAGTTTTATCACATAAAAAACAATTTTTGTGCGATTACAAACTTACATTTAAGTACAGTTGTAAAATTGACCGAGGCGCAATCGATGTATGGGAGAACATGTTTTTCAACTACAATGTTTAATTTTGTTTTTGGTTTAAATTCATCCCAACTACGGAACCCTTGATTGTGCGTGGTCCGAAGTCAAAGTCAAATTATTTATTTCAAATAGGCTCATAAGAGGCACTTTTGAACGTCAAAATTTACAAAAAAAAATAGAATTGATTCTAGTTGCCCCTTCCGAAAGGTTTGGAGAAGAATGGGCAAGAAACTCCACCGTTACTCTTTAAAAAAAAAATTTTTACAATATTTTGTTTAAGATAATTAATTATATACACAAGCACTTGGCCGCTTTTTCCTATTACAACCAACTTTATTTTGCGGCCAAATGTGTAGCACAGAAGGGATGCGGTCGGGCGGCGGCACCCCAAATGTGTAGCACAGAAGGGATGCGGTCGGGCGGCGGCACCCCAAATGTGTAGCACAGAAGGGATGCGGTCGGGCGGCGGCACCCCTCTGCTTACGGGTCCGGTCACTCACCTACTGATTATGAATAACCAGCTGCGCCCCGCGGTTTCACCCGCGTAAGTCTCGATCCCGTGGGAATATCGGGCTAAAAGGTGGCCTATATGTTAATTCTGGGTGTCAGCTATCTCCATACAAAATTTTATCAAAAATGGTCTAGCCGTTTGAGCGTGAAGAAGTAACAAACATACACACACACTCACAAACTTTCGCCTTTATAATATTAGGTGATGTGATTCTGCCATTCGGACGGCTTATTATATTTTACATTTGGTGCGGCATGGCGGCACCCTAAATGTACACAAGTGACACAAGCCACGCACTTGGCCGGTTTTTTGTTTTATGTTGTCTTGCGTAAGTATAAATTTAGCTTTTACAGAATGTTTGTTTTGACTAAGGCAGATTTTTTATAATAAAATATTTTCATAATTGATTTTCTGGAACCTATGTGAAAAACTTAAAAGAATACAAAAATCTTAATTCGTTTAACTTCATCTCACTCCTCCCCTTCCTGACTGCCAGGAACTGGCTCTGCCTCAGTGACAGGTGTACTGAAAGTAGTCTCTTTAATGTCTTGAATGCGAGTCTTCTCCACCCAGTTGTGTCTCCGCGTGTACATCAGCTGCAACAGCGCTTCTACGCAGAATATCTGAAAGTTTTTTTCTATATAAGTATCTATAGGTATATAAAAATATTTCTACTTAACTATATTTAAAAAAATTGTGAGGTAATTGACAGTTCTCGAATAAAAATTATCGCATAATACTCGTATGTGACAAATTGTCAAGCGCTCGTAAATTGCTCCGGTTGGCTGATGGTAAATAATTTTCTTGAGGAAGAATATATTATTGGTTGTGAGAAAAGAAGAAGACAAATTCAAATATTGTGATAATTTTCATTCAAGAAACTGGCGCTTGTCTCGTCAATTTATTTATTTGATCGATAGCACCACCTCAGTGGTTACCATCATCACATCATAGAGGGGAGTTGCAAAACAGCTCCAGAACCCGCAACGCCTGTTAGAGCACATCCCTGGGGAGATATTGATTTAGATTATCTAACAATATTTAGATTTAAAAGAGTTGCTTGCCCATTCTTCTCCATAGGAACCTAATACTACGTTTTGAAATGGGCAACTAGCTTCACCTTTTTTACGGACCGACTCTTTGACAATATTATTCAAAAGTGCCTGTAATTGTTTTAATCTAAATAAATGCTTTAGGTTTGGGTTTGAGCTTGCAAAAGAATTCCATTGTACCCCCAGGAGCCAAACCCTTATGAATGAGGAGTAAAGTTGTAACTTTACTCCTTGTTCAAAATACCAGAAGTTTGTACTAGAGTTTTCTGGTGTACCAGAATTTAACTTTGGTTGAACCATAATATGTTAAACATTGTAATAACTTTAGTTATATATAGATACCAAACTGAAACCTCGAAGTAAACTTCGCGTTTATTAATAAGTGGGAAATAGTATAGCCAGCCAAAGATTAGCTCCATGCTCAGTAGTCGCGTTTGCAACCACTTAAACGACGACTACGTGCCAGTTTCTGGAACAAAAATGATCGTAAAAAAACCGGCCAAGTCGCATAATAAATCGCCATATTTTTTTATTGCGTTGACTTGGAAGCTTGATTTTTTTAGAGCTTCACGGGAACATAGACTTACGTATTTGATATTAATTTCAACTTGATACCTCCACGCGTTCCCGAGAAAAAGGGTCTTGACAGACTGACAGACAGACGAACAGATAGACGGACAACGAAGTGATCCTATAAGGATTCCGTTTTTAGGGTTGCGTAGTAAACAAGGAACCCTTATAGTTTCGCCATGTCCATCTGTCTGTCTGTCTGTCCGTCCGTCCGTCTGACCCCGGCTTAGCTCGGAGACGCTGAGTCCTAGAAAGCTGTAATTTGGCATGGGTGTACATATTAATCACGCCGAAAAAGTCTTAAAAAGAAAACATGAAAAACATTTTTTTTAGGGTACCTCGTACCGGGTTTTCTCATCTAATACATGGTGTGGAGTAACGTTGGATAGGCCGTTTAAAAATATTGTGGGTCTGTGAAAAACATTTTTCAATTCTGAGATCCGTTTGCGTAATACGAGTATTAAGCTTTAAAGTGCTTTTTTTTTGTTAGAGTCAAGTGTCCCCCCCCCCTGCCAGCTAAATGGTTGGGTTTGGATATGTGAAAAAAATCATGGCAGTAGTATATATAACGAAATTAAAAGCAAAACTATCACAGCTAAGTAGGGTTTATAAGTTAACGAGTAATAGTCGACCAACTTAAATTTGCAGTTGAAGAATTGACCGTAACGTATATCGATGTATGGGAGGAGAGCATGTTTTTCAACTACAATGTTAAGTTTGTTTTTGGGATAAATTCATCCTAACTACGGAACTCTTCATTGTGCGTGGTCCGACACGCACTTGGCCGGTTTTTTTCCTTTTGAGGTACGGAACCCTAATGAATGTGACATATTGTCAAAGGCGTAATAACTGCTGAGATTGGCTGTTTATATCATGCAACCAATGGCAGCAGTTTGCGCGCGCTTGACAATTTGTCACATTCAATTTGCCGTAATTTTCGTTCTAAAAACCGGTCCACACTCTCGTTCAAAGTGTGAATAAAATAAATTTTAACCTTGTGATGTTCTTCAGTTAATCCGTCTAGCCTGAAAGTGTATCCGAACACGCTGGTTGATATCTTAGACTCAGGCACCACCAGGTAGTTGTCCTCAGTGAACAGCGGGTAGTCTATTAACTTGTAGCGACCTGCCTTTAGGGGACATTCTAATCTGTAATACAAAATTATTAATTATTGAAAGGTCAAGGCGTTTGAAAAAAAAACAAAAAGGCTAAACGCGTTTTTTTGGTAGGTGGTAATGTAGAGATTGTTGATAGAGGTTCCTTCATACTTTTTTCTTGATTTCTTTTGCAGCACTGCATTGAAAAAAAATCGAATAAAATAAAAAGTACCTACTAAGTATTCAAAAACTTGTTAAAAACCAATAAAAGCTACCATCCCATGAAAAGTGATGGGGTGTTAGATTTTATCGGTTTCACTATCACTCAAGAGTAGGTACCTACGTTTATACTTACCAGATTGAATCCGATATAATGATAAATAAATAAATAATATTATTGAATCACGTATAATATTTTACACAATAACGATAAGACCCTGTCCCTGATAACATTGGGTCACAAATACAAAATACCTAAGAACATAGGTTTTGTTAACAGAAATTATTAAACGAAGCTCTTAAATTTTTATTTTTTTTATTTTATATATGGCATCTCGCAGTTGACCTTGAGAGGCCGTGACTGCTTAACCGGTCTTTCCTGTGGCTGCCCTAAGGTATTAGCTTAAAGCCTCCAGCCAGGAGCGTAAATAAAAGTATTAAAAACTAAACGACAGCGCTCTAAGGGCACCCCCTGTGGGGTACGAACCTCGGCTTAGGGCGTCGTTGGGGAAAAACAAAGCAAATTGGGGACGGGCTGGATCGAAAGTTTAAATTCATGATTATTAACGGGGATTACTATTAAATGCTACGGCTCACTCAGCCTCGGGGCTGGCGGTTCGACGTGCAAGGGACGGGGGGAACAATTTATTCTTGATCTTCGCGTGGTACCTCGGCGGCGAGGACGGAATGACGGTTTGTGTTTGTGCACTGTACTTGTGGCCCTATTGCTTTCCTGAAGGAGAGTAATGGGGTCATCCGGGTCTAAAAGAGTATGCCTAGGTCGGCGAGTCTTACTAATTTGAGATGGCCTATAGCTAGCTGCCTGCACAACCAAGGGGTTGCGATGTCTATCTGCGGACTCGAAGAACCGCTTTGTCGCGCGTTTCAAAAACTGCTTAATGGTGGGGATTCTAAGATCTACGTGTAGGGTTTCGTTCCGAACGAACCATGGAGCGTCCGTAATTTTACGGAGAAATCAAAACTTCAAAACCGTTTGAAGTGCCTGCATTCTGTGAATGAGATGGGGACGGGCGTGTGCGAAAGCGGCACACGCGTACGTCATAATCGGCCGGATGCACGCTGTGTAAATACGCAATTTGCCCTTAAGGGACAACTTGCTGCGTGAGTTCAGGACGCAATGAAGCCTACCGAGAGCGAAAGCAGCGCGCGAACGCACTTGCTTTATGTGCTCAGCGAACGAAATGTGGTGATCTAAGATCACACCGAGATATTTGGCTCGCTTCTCCCAAGGGATAGGCTTGCCGAACATCTTGATCTGTCGTGGTAGGTCCGGTCTACGCCGGGGCCTAGAAAAGAGGACCGCTTGGCTCTTATCAGGATTGACCTCGATCCTCCACTTCCTGAACCAGTCACCGAGTCTGTTGACTTCGGTCTGTAGGATGCGGGAGATCTGGTCTTGACTGCGGCCGGTGTAGTAGATGGCCGTGTCGTCTGCGAACAGAGCTAACTGCGCCTTTCTACTTTTCGGGATGTCACTGGAGAACAGCGTAAAAATGAGCGGAGCCAGCACAGACCCCTGAGGGACGCCTGCGCGGATCGGATGAGGGGAAGAGAGCGCACCCTCGATGCGATAGCGGAAGGTGCGGTTCAACAAATAGTCCCGTAAGATGAGCACGAGACGATCTGGCACACCAAATTTGTATAGCTTATACAATAAGCCGTTGTGCCAGACTTTGTCGAACGCTTTCGCGATATCGAAGAACACAGCATCCGTCATGAACCCGCGCTGGAAACCGGCGCTTATGTGTTCTATGATACGGTGGACCTGTTGTACGCAAGAATGTTGGGTTCTAAAACCGAACTGTTCGTTGGGGATGAGCCCCTTCGTCTCGGCGTAGTCTCTGAGACGCTTATAAATAAGCCTCTCATAGACCTTGCCGAAAACGTCGAGCAAACTGATGGGACGGTAACTGGAAGGCTCGGTCTTAGGCTTGCCGGGCTTCGGGATACCGATGACGGTGGCATTTTTCCACGATTGTGGAAAAATGTTATTACTAAGAGCACCATTGAAGATGGTGGTCATTAGCATGATCAGGTGAGCCGGGAACAACTGGACCACCCTATTGGTGATACCGTCTGATCCAGGGGCTTTACGGGGTTTCAGACCCTTGATTATATCGTGAACCTCGTCCGGGGAGACGGGGTCTAGAGGACAATCAGGGTCTTCGACCGGAGGGAGAAGCTCTTAAAGTAATAAATTCTTATTTGTATAATAGGTTCCAATGGGGTGATTCTTTGAAACACATTTTTGACATGTTTTTGACTGAAGAACACATCAATATTTTCTCCAAATTGAACATCGATTTCAGGTTTTATGATAAATGAAAATGTCTATCGAGGCCTATATTAGTCAATTGGGATTACTTAAAACAAGCAATAATTAAATCAACAGAAAACAGTACAAACTAATTACTCTGGTGTGTCCCCATGCCGCTTTTTGTTGAAGTATTCGATTTTCTGCGATCTTACGAAGCAATTTATTATAATAAGAAAGTTGCACCGATATTTAAATATATGTTTCTTGATATGTTATAATTTATATTCAAAATAATTGTATTTATTCGTAATTACGTTACTTTAAAAAATGTCCCCGACTAAAATAATAATTCAACTGGCGCAATTTGTTCAAGCAAAATTTCAATGTAAACACAAATTATTTGATACAATAATATCGACTCGTGGTTGGCCGCGTCAGGCAGTGCCGACCTGTCATACGGAGAGCTCGTGCGCGGGTGAAATTTTGCAAAAAAGTACGATTGAAAGTTGTGATCTGGGCGTTTGTAATGTAAGTCGCATAATTAATCTGTCTTCTTTTATGGATTGTGTATGTTTAGTCACGTTTAACTATACCAAGGTCTCTCATAAGGTTGTTTATTCATGTTTATTACACCTTTGATTCCATCCGTTCATAAATAAAGGATCAGGGTTCGATTATCTTCAAATTCCCAATTTGTCTGGCTCCCATTAGTCTGGTTTTATCTGGCTCTTATGACCAGATGAATTTGAACGGGGCAGATAAATTAGGTTTAATTCAAAATAACAACAACATCTCCAACAAAATCACCAATTAAACCTACCTGTTAAGGGGTCCATTCAAGTATTACATAAATAGATTTTTTGGTAATTATTAACCCCCTCGTCAGCGAAGGGAAGCAAAGCTCTTCCCCCCCTCCGAATCTTACGTAAACATTAGTACTTATTTCACTCTGTCCTGGTTTGTTATTAATTAATGAGCAGATGGTATCAGATTTTGTAAATTGCCATTTTAAATATTGTATTTTATGCCGTATAGTCATTTATTAGATTTTTATTTAATTTATATCATATATTATTGGGTATTTATTCACAACACACACATGTATGTCACTACAGTATATTTAATTTTGTGAGCTATTTTTTATATTATTCTATCTTTTATTACATTATTTACTCTGATACCTTTTTTATGAACCGGACACACACTTCCCTGTTTATTATTCTAGCGTATGGCACTCGTGGGTTGCAGCTGAAAATCAGCGTCAGGTGGTACACTTCGTGTTGTCATCTGACAATATGCTGAGCTGAGGCCCTTTTGGCATTATAATCATTGTTTTCTGTTTTTATAGTTATAAGGTGTATTTTCTCTGCAGTAATGCCAATAAACGCATTTTTCTTTCTTTCTTTCTTTCTAAATACTCCCCCATATCGTAATGTAGCCAAGTAATGGTGCCCAATTTGACACCTACTCAGCGATATCGACTCTAGCTGTCGCTTGAATTTCTTGTTTCAGATCTGTATTTTCGAAATGGCAAAACCAAAGGAGCAAACAAGAGAAGAAAGGCTTAGAAAAAAAGACTCGCGGAGAAAAGGAGATACGAAAGAATGAAAAACAAACCTAAATACGTAGGAAAAAGAAAAAAAACAACTATCAATAAATGAAATGACCTGACAGAATACAAAGATTACAGAGAAAGAGATGGCGAAAAAAATATAAGGCATATTACCTTAGAAAGAAAAAAGAACAGTGGCTCTGCTTGAAGAAAACACCCCACCTCAAAGTCCCAGCATTTTGTCGGATACTGAACCGATAGTTTTTCAAGAG
This sequence comes from Tiliacea citrago, assembly GCA_963921375.1. Classification (NCBI taxonomy): domain Eukaryota; kingdom Metazoa; phylum Arthropoda; class Insecta; order Lepidoptera; family Noctuidae; genus Tiliacea; species Tiliacea citrago. Next base: position 3,410,881 of record OY992794.1, on the reverse strand, counting down.
CCACGAGAAAGAGAATATGAACACCTTTACGTTTCCAGTTTACAAACAGAGAACTGGAGTCCATCCAGTATCAGGTCCATCTAGAATTTTGCGCATCATTTCTCAGCAAAGCAATCAATTTTCGACTGATTTAGGAGTAAATACACTGAATACAAAATCTCCTTCCTGTTCTCCACCTGTATCTTCTACCGTAAGACGTATCCGTTATAAATCACAAACAGAGATAAATAATCTTAAACGAATAATAATAAAAATGAAGCCAAAAAATGAACGATATTTAATAGACTCTAGTGATGAAGAGAATTTCGATATTTATTAATATATAGGTATGTACTTTGCTATCATCATAATATATTTAGTTTTTTTACGATCGATGGTCCGGCAACGTGGCCCGCAAAATTCAAATTTTCATATGTTTTTTGAATAATTGTAACTCTGTTTTAGGTCGTATATTAATCAAATAAAAATGTGATGCGCGACAAATAGGATAGTAAACTTACTGAATATATAAATCATACGAATCATCAGCATTATTCCTCTTGGGAAAAAATCAGATTGTTGTTTTTTGTTGATTGCTGCAAAAACAGATGATTAGATGAAATCATCAACATACTCCTATTAGTATTTTTTTATAGTATTTTTTCCCAAGAGGAATAATGCTGATGATTCGTATGATTTATAGTCAGTAAGTATACTTTCATTATTGTCGCGCATCACATTTTGATTAACATGTACAGACCCTCAATTTGCAAAAAACGTAAGAAAATAAAACAAATTATTAAAAAAAACAAAAAACCCGACTGCAAAAAGTGAACTGAAAGGATGGAAACAAGATGAAAAAAAATGCAGTCGGAGGCAAATTTTAAGGCGTACGTAACATCCTAGTTGCCTCCGACTGCATTTTTTTATTTTTGGTACTTAAAGGATACTGGTTTACTTTTCATCTTGTTTCCATCCTTTCAGTTCACTTTTTGCAGTCAGGTTTTTTGTTTTTTTTAATAATTTGTTTTATTTTAAGATTTTTAGTGTTAATAATGAACAAATTGTTTAGTTGAGTATTGGTGAGTTAATAACCTATAGGACATAGTAAGGTTAGCAAGATAGGATAGGTCAATTGGCTCCTTTCCTTCATAGAATTCTTAACGTTAAAACTCCAATTTAATACCTATTTATTTTAAGAGTTTGATATTTGCACAGAATTTTATACATCTTTTGAACCCACCACATTTATGCAAATAAACGATTTTGATAGGAAAAACTTTGCTATTTCTGACTTTTGTAATGGCCAGTCTGTTCATTATAACAAAAACTGGTCAATTGCGTGTCAGAAAATGCACAATTAAGGGTTACGTAGTTAGGATGAATTTATCCCATCAAAATAATATGTGGCATGAATGGCCGTATTTTTTTACTGCGTTGACTTAAAGCTTGATTTTTTAGAGCTCTTATCTTTTAGACCGTAGACCTTCGTATTTGATATTAATTTCAACCTACCCTTTTTTCAGGAACGCGTAGAGGTTTTAAACCTCTACGCGTTTCTGACAGACAGACGGACGGACGGACAGACAACCAAGTGATCCTTAAAGGGTTCCGTTTTTTAATTTGGCACCATCTTGCGTTTTGATTTTGACTACATTATCGTCGTCAGCGCCCTCGAAAACCATGAAAACAACACCCATGATAAAAAATTTGCAAATTTTCGGTAACGCCATTTCAAATTTTGATTTTGTCACCATTATTGTTTCCAGAGACCTCGAAAACGATAACAACGACATCCATGTCGAAAAATCCCGCACAAAATCACGACAACCATCTTTTCGCACAGGAGGGCTCGCGCAAGTGTCTTTAGCAGAAATGTCATTCGCGCAGGTGAACCAGATCCGATGCATCAAATCTCAGTTGGTCTAACTCTCTCAAATAAGAAACAGCTATTGGCATAAAAAAAAGTGAAAATTGCTCATTTTCTTGCTGGGTGTACATATTTTTTTTAATCTGTGAATGTAGATCAAAATGTCTCAGATTTTTAGGACAGTCTTCTAAGACCGAATTTGTGTAGCTACAACGGTCAAGATATCCTTACTTCCCATCTTAAAAATCTACCCTGCATAATATATGCTATGATAATTGACTGCTTAGCTCTATAAAGATATAGCGTGATGGTAATCATTTAAAAGGTTAAATCTGTAACTGTTTGGCTCGTCTTTTTACAATTTTCTGTAAACCTTAGAGGCATACAAATATAATGCAATATTGCTCATCCCCCATAGTAAATAGCGTGATAATTTATAACCTATTGGTTGACCAGACATATAGGGAATACATATTATATGCAAAATTTGAACAGAATGTATCCGAATAGAATTTGCGTGATGCTAGAACCTACATTCTGAAAAACAGACGAAAATTCTAAAAACTATATTTTCGGCATTAGAACGATCTTAGACCTCAAACCAATTTTTTTTTTCAAAAATTTTCAATGGACAATGTTAACTTTGCTTCGATTTTGTTATTAAAGTAAATGTACTTTTTTGTAGTTTGTGTCAAAATAGTAGGTTAAAAGTGTTATAGTGCTATTTACTAGCTTTTATTTGATACCCATATTAATATAATCACAAAGTATTTTTTTTTATTCCCTCTCTCGTTTTTGATTCGTAGATGTCACATTAAAATTTTATAGCCTATGTCACTCCCACAATTAAAACGAATCTAAGGATACCTCATATGTTAAAATCCATCAAGCCGTTTAGCCTACAAAGCGTGCCAAAGAAATAGACATACATACATACATACACTCGAAAAACATAACCCTCCTTCTGGAGTAGTCGGGTAATTAGGCTACATTGATGGAACCCCGTTAAAGTTCCTATTGCTAATTTGATTTAAAAGACTGAATTTGATTCTCAAAGAGATTATGTTTTATATTATTTTTATTAAGAGTTTGAGCATTTTGTTTAAAACAAAGATTTTTATTGTTTTTGTTTTTAAGATTTTGTAGTGTTTTGGTTTAAAACTAAGATCTTTTTATTTTTGTGTTTACGTGTTACCTATTTCATTTAAAATCATATTATAGCTTTAAAGAAATCCTGATTTACCTTTTAAGTTTAACGAACGTTTAATTCGAGCAAAAAAGTAACGATTAGTTTTAAAATTCTCAACGTGTGCCAACGTAGTATATAAATTAGAATTTATTATTATGATAATCTTGTTTTAGATGTGACTGTAATTACTTCTATATTTGTCAGATATTTCATAATAAAGTTGATTGAAGATAATATGTTATTCTCATTTATCTGCATAATTCTAATTAATATGGTGCAAAGGCTCATTCATCTGCCTTGGTCATCATTAATCTGGTTGACCAATTCATCAGCACAGTCTATATCCTAAACTACGGGGTACAAATTAGTGCCTTTGATATATGATATAACATGTACACCTATCTATGTAACCTGGACACGATAATAATGTTAATTAAGATCTAAAAGTAATAAAAAAATTGAGCCATATCAATGAGGCAAATACACTCGGTTTCAAAGAATCACCCGTGTAGATGTTGATGGTGTGAAATCTTCCGAGTTACCAGTTCAGTTAGGTGTACCTCAAGGCTCAATACTAGGCCCATTCTTATTCTTAGTGTATATTAACGATTTACCATTCTATATAAAGGGTATCTGTGACGTTGTACTGTTTGCAGATGATACCTCTCTTATTTTTAAAGTAGACCGGAATAGACAAGATTTTGACGACGTAAACATTGCACTCTCAATGGCTACGGATTGGTTTACGACAAATAACTTAGTTCTCAATGCCAAGAAAACGAAATGTATAAAGTTTGCCTTACCGAATGTTAGAAATTTAGGTCCCAACATCGTTTTAAATAAAGAGGTGCTTGAAACTGTAGACTCGGCAGTGTTTCTGGGTATAACAGTAGATCATGCCAAACTTCAGTGGGGACCTCATACCTATATCAAGCCTAGCGGGAAGGCTCAGTTCGGCCGCATACGCCGTCAGGAAAGTAAGACAATACACTGACGTTGATACATCCCGATTAGTCTATTTTATTTATTTTCATAGCGTTATGTCCTCCTGTATTCTGCTGTGGGGTAAAGCAGCTGACATTTAAAATATATTTGTACTTCAAAAACGAGCTGTTCGAGCAATTTACCAGCTGGGTGCCAGAGTCTCTCTAAGAGATTTTTTTAAAGATATTGGTATACTCACGGTGGCATCACAATTCATCTTCGCCAACATCTTATATGTTAGGCAAAATATACACTTATACACTAAAAACAGTGATATTCACAATATTAACACCAGAAATAAGGATAAATTACGTGCTCCATTTCACCGGCTTCATAAGGTTCATAACTCATTTGTTGGACTTGGTATAACTTTTTATAACAAGCTACCCTCTTCTTTGTTAGATTTGCCTTTTAATGCATTTAAAGTTAAAGTTAAATCCAATCTTTTCCAATTTCCAATCAATGACGACAAGAATAGTTGGTCGCTGTGATTAACTCAAGACAATGTTCATGTTCTTTCTCCAGAATTAGCGTACCTATTAACAGGTTATATGAGTTCTTATAATTGTTGATTTTATTTGACTGTCTAAGTCAATTTATTGTTATTTATTAGTGACAAGTGCAACAAGACACCATACTCATGAAATGTTTTTTTTTTATGAGTTGTATTGCAATAAGTGGTTAGCTAGCGACCTCGACAATTGATTATATTATTCTTGCGAGCAACCGGCAGCAACGTCGTCATGCTCCCTTAGATGTCACTGTTTGCGGTAGCGTCGGGGGTCGGGTTGCATCCTTCCCTCAAATATGGCGAAGGGGGTGATGGCTGATCTTTGAGTTATGCTCGTGTTCAACATTAAATATGACCGCTACATAAATGGTAACAATTTTCTATTTATTCAACTGGAAAAGCTGTCACTGACCATTGGAATAATTTATAAGCCACCTAATACGAATGCAAAACAATTTCATGAAGCGTACTCGACTTTGTTAGAAAGAGCAAGACAAAAAACAATTGTATTTGGTGACTTTAACATAGATTTACTGCGAAATGAACGTAAAACCACAGACTACAGGAACATGGTACACGAATCAGGCTACTCTATAATTATCAATACTCATGAACAGTATGCCACTCGGGAAACAGTAAATACAAAAAGCATAATCGATCATGTGTGTACAAATATTTCCGATTCCAGCATACACATGGCGTTAATTGTGTAAACTTTATCTGACCACAAGCAAATATACGTAGAGGTAAAGAAGTATAAACAATCATTAATACAGAAAAAAAAAATCAAGTAATTGACTACAGCGAACTTGTTAACAAAATACAGAAGGGAAATTTACCTCAGGAAGACTATAGCTACGACACATTTGAAACATACATCAAAAAGCAAATTGAAGATGTAAAAATTTCAAAAACTAAAATCCTTAATTTACTCCAGAAGGACTGGATTAATAAAATTATAATTAACAATATAACTGAAAGAAATCAACTATGGCACAATTACTTAAAAGATCCTAAGAGTGAAGAACTAAAATCAAAGCTAACAACTGCAAAGGAAAAAGTGAATAAGGCATACGTAAAGACAAGAAGAAATATTATTATGATGCTTTTGATAAATGTAAAAAGAACCCCAAGAAGATGTGGAAATTAATAAATACCCTTGCCAAAAATAAAATAAACTGTGACTGTGCTCCCCCAAATTTAATTGTAAATAATACTGTCATATGAAATGGTACAGAAATTTGTAACAGTTTTAATCATTACTTTGCGACAATCGGTTTAGCTCATAAAATACAATCAAACCAACCTAACACTATACACACAAAAACTATACATAAAGCTAGGGACAGCCAAGGCCCTAATCTAATCGAACTGCACCCGTGTTCAAAAGATGAAATCAAAAAAATTATAGATAACTTAGATAATAATACCAGTTGTGGGATAGACGGTATATCCACTAAGGCTATAAAGTGTATCGAAAACCTAATCGCAAATAATCTCGCGAATTGTATTGATGACTGTCTAAAGAAAGGTGTTTTCCCAGACAGCCTTAAGATAGCCAAGGTGACCCCTATTTATAACTAAAACTGATCCCGGCAACTACCGGCCTATCTCTGTATTGCCTGTAATTTCAAAAATATTTGAAAAGGCCCGGTTACTTGATTACTTGAACAAAATAGACTTTCTTTATGAACATCAGTACGGATTTAGACCACATTCTAATACACTCGCAGCAACAATCGATTTAGTAACTAAAATTAAAAATAATATCGACAAAAAGCAACTAGTTCTAGGTATTTTCATTGATCTTAAAAAAGCATTTGATACAATAAGTCATTCCATACTATTAGAAAAGCTAAAAAGCATTGGAATCACTGACCAAGCTTACAAAATATTTGAATCTTATCTTGCAAATAGACATCAGATAGTAAAAATTGATAATTTTGAAAGTGCATCTACAGAAATTGTATGCGGAGTTCCGCAGGGATCAGTTTTAGGACCACTGCTTTTCTTAATTTATATAAATAATATAAGTAATATTGGGTTGGCGGGACATATCTCACTGTACGCAGATGACACATGTCTTTTTTATTTTGGTCACTCCTTGCATAGTGTTATTACTGAGGCACAGCAAGACCTTTATGTCCTAAGTACGTGGCTTAAGCAAAACTTACTGACTATTTAATTAATGTTAACAAAACTGCATACATAATATTTTCTCCTAAGAACAAAAAGATTCCCGATTTCCCTCCCCTTACGGTTGATGGCCAACAACTGTTAAGATCAAACCATGAGAAATACCTGACCCTGATCTTGGACAGCAGACTGACATTCAGACCACACATTGATTATGTTAGAAGCAGATTGATTCCGTTGACTGGAGCTTTGCGAAATATTGCTAAATGTGTGCCATTTAAATTACGCTACACAATCTATAATACACTAGTCAAACCGCATCTAGACTATTTAATCCAAGTGGGACAGGCCGCTATTACACATCTTCATGATCTACAAGTAACGCAAAACAAAGCAATCAAAGTTCTTTTTAATTACAATTACCTTAACACCTACGAAAGACATTTATGCTAAAACTAAACTATTTAACCTTAAAAAATTATATATTTACCAAACATGCATACTAATAAAGAAAATTTTAACAAACAAAATACATTCACAAAACAACATTCAAGCACAAAACTCACCACTACTATACCAGGAATACGGATAGTATAGAACTGCGTTCAGTTAGGACTTTGTACGGAAGAAGAACTTATCAGTTTGAGGAAGCGCAGCTTTATAATAATTTACCGAAAGAAATTTATAAGCGATTCTTCATCAGTGAACATTTTTAAGAATAGGCTGAAGTTGTATTTGGCTAACCAACAATAATAAAACATTACTTATATGTACTCGATAGATTGAACGACAATTATGTTTACCTATTACTTAAGATATTTTGTTTAGTTTCTCATATTTAAGTGAACTATGTATAATATGTTCTTTTTGAGAAATAAATTTCTTTAAACCGAATTGGCCGAATTTGCGATATAGATTTTTATATGCGAGCAAGGAAACGATGAATGGGCTGTATAATGATGTTAAGGCGTGAAATAAGGCGACTGAAGAAGAAAATACGCCCAAGCAAATTAGGTACATTAAAAGCAGGACAATAAAGCTGGTTCTTGTAATATTCGTAATACCTCAAGAACTTCTCCGCGTATGGCATACGAACTGGAAATCGAACCACGTATAGGCAGTGTTGAAGAAGTCTCCAACAGTGATGACGGAAGGCAGGCTCTCGCTGCTCTCAAATCAATAAGAAGAATTAATGATGAGGCCTTCAAGAAACATTTACAAATAAATTTAAGCTCTCACTTAGGGTGTGCATAGTGGAACAGTATATTATTATACGTCTCTTGCTCGTTCTCATCCTCGTCGCTGCAGCCATCCTTCACCAAGTAGAAGGACCGGAAGAAGTCGCACGACTCCATGTTGCGAATGTCGACGCACTTTTGCATAGTTGCCTGGAAAAATGGAGACTGTCTTACCAGCCAATAGACTACCAACTGACAAAATGCTATTTCTTTGCGTGTAGTACTTGGCACTCGGGAGGTACCTAAACAAAAGCCTTTCTTGCAACATCGCCATCATTATCCACAGCGCGACTTTACCCACTGCTGGGCACAGGCTTGTCTCTGCTGGTGGCCATCCCCACGCTACAACAACAACTTTACTGCCGGTCTTTACGTCCAAAATAGCTGGTGTGCTTTCGCAAAATCTCAAAAAAAAAACATTATTTTCTCTTCACATCCACAAGATGCCAAACGGCAGCGCTCTCGTGTCAGATGAGGATAATCAAGACGAGCCTAAGGTCCTTAGGGGTCATGTGATATGCACATCCTGGATTTGGAAAGCGCTGGCTGGTCTACTTTGCTGGCTGGTTTGTCTGTTTTCGTTTATTAGAAACAAATACGGCTCTAAGAGAGTTAGCTCCTCTACAACTTTGCTGTCGGTCTGAATATCTTTATGACGACATTTGCTATTCTTGTATAAGTACCTAATGCATGCCGATAAGCAGTCACAGAAGAACTGGCAACACAGTGGAATATGCAAACACTGAATTAAAAACTAAATTACCTTAACCTTCCAGCCGTTCTCAATATCCTCGGATACGTTGAACTCCCCACTGAGCAACGAATCGTATGTCTGTGTGGTCAAACTCAACTCGGAAACGGTAATGAGGGTTCTTGCAGCGTCATAGCAGGGCCCGGCTCTCGTTATCAGAAAGTGTGTCGGTGCCATAGCAGAGGCTGCCAACGATAAGTAGAATAGCAAAATAACTATTTGATACGAGTAGCACATCGTAATCATGAATGTCTAAACTACACCTTGTTACTGAATCATGAGGTATTCCTGAAACGACATTTAGGTAGGTAGGTACGTTATTATAACTCAATTAGTTTTCTAAATTGTATGTACGTATTTACGGATCTAGTCTTTATTTACAAGTTCTAAAGTGTAATTTCGTTGTTCATATAGTATGTAGGTACATTATAATTATTTTCTAATGATATTATAATGAGAACATTTATCTAATTTGGATATACGCTACATAGTTTAACTGTAATACATCTATAATAGAAATTGAACCTTGTTTGGAGTGCTTAAGGCTATATCAGACGAACCTGCCCCTAATCAGTCCTACCGGATGTTTGCATATGAATGTAAGTAAATAAATTATTAGTTTGATTTGCTTCAGGGAATGGTTACACCGACTGTCTATCTTGAGTACAGGGGGTCTACTCAGAAGTTCATCGGTCGAATGTTCGTCCGTTTCCTGACTACGGCTCACTATGGCTGACTACAGCGAAAGAAAAAAAAAACGATGGTTAGAGTGATAATGATAAAAAATACACCTTAAAACTATAAAAACAGAAAACAATATTATTATAATGCCAAAAGGGCCTCAGCTCAGCATAATGTCAGATGACAAGCAGCAGCGCGCAGTTGCTTATTACCAAGGTGAGATGTCCGATGTTACACATCATATGCGACTACTGTAAGGCGCGCTCGTTTATAGGGCTCCTTACCACAAAAGGAAAAAACGGAACCCATATAGGATCACTCGTGTGTCTGTCTGTCTGTCACAGCCAACTTGTTTCGATTATACTGGATCGATTAAGTTAAAACTTGGTACACAAATGAATTTATATGACCCAAACAAGGACGGTGTAACGTTAATAAATTAATTTTGAATATCCCGTCACCTTTGGCAAATTATAAAACTAAAACGGTCCCGTGTGTGACATACCAAATGAAAGGACTTGTTGTAAGGATTTCGGATATATTTTTTAAATCATTTTAATATAAATACTTTTAAAGTTACTTAAGAAAATAGATGAAAATTGACCATTCCCCCCCATAACTCCGAAACTCTCCGAAGTTCTTTACTTATAGATTACAGGAAAACCTATAAGATGTCTATGGTCTTAAAACAACATGGTCAATCAGTCGCGATATTACTACAAACAGTATTTCTTTTGCAAAAAAATCTAGGCAGGCTAATTATGCTTTTTCAATAAGTCTTGTTGACTTTCAATAACTCTTAAGTTGAAATTGGTTAAAATTTTCCAAAATCGACTTTTTTGTATCGAACTAATAAATAATGAGTTGTAAAAAAAGATTCAATGATTGCACTGCAATATTTTTGTTTAGGTAGGTAGGTACGGTACCTACTTGATGGTGATAATACGAGTATAACTAGATGGAACATTTCACTATCTCCATTATTATCGACAACGTTATAAAGTTTACTACCTACTACTCGTATGTACATTATTTACTTTAACGAAGTTATTTTACTAGATACCATAAAAAATATTATGTCATGCTTTTATTTGACTTATTTTAACTTTATTAGTACCCTCGCCTTTCAGTCATTGTTACGAAATAATGTTTTATGTTTTTTTACGAGGCTATCTGATAGGAATCTGTGACACTATCTACCACATCAGTCTTAGTATTCTCATCTCAGCTACATGCAACTGCCTTTTGTTCATCCCTTTTGTGGCCCAACATTCTGCTCCATACAAGACAGCAGGACTAGCCGTTGTTCTATATATCTTCCCCTTAGGTTTAAGGGGAATGCGGGAGTCACAGATTATCCCAGTGACCTGGCGCCATTTCATCCATCCAGTTTTAATTCTGTGCTGATTGATGACTAATTCTGTACTTCGCCATCGCTTTGCACGAGTGAACCGAGATACCGAAAGTCGGAGCAGAGTGGGAGAACCGCACCATCAAGCTAAACGTATTTTCTTTCTCTATGGCTCCAGAACTGGAGAGACCGCCGAAATCGCAGAACATATGTTAAGTTTTGGTACTGCTGATTTTCAAGCCGACATTCTCCAGCTTCTGTTGCCATTTCTCCAATCTGCACTGGATCTCAGATCTTTACCGACAGTACTTAACACTTGTCATCGGCAAACAGCATGCACCAGGGTGCCTCTTCCTGTATGTCCGATATCAGAGCGTCCATAATCAACAGGAGTAAGAACTTAAAGCCGACTCTTAGTTTAAGCCTACAGCCACACTGAACTCGTCGGTATTGCCAGCAGCCGACCGGACGTAGCTACAAGATTGACTGTACATAGCACAAATTAACTCTACATACTTCACGGGCAAACCTTTCTCTTTGAAGGCCCACCACAACACAACACATCCCGAGGTACCTTATCATACGCTTTCTCCAGATCAATGAACACCATGTTCAAGTTCTTGTGTGTACGTCTGTACTTCTCGCACAATCGGCGGAATGCAAAAGTGGCGTCCATTGTTCCTCGATCTGGCATAAACCCGAACTGGTTCGGGGTAATCACGCTCTCCTCTCGCAATCTTTTCTCTATTACTTTCTCCCATACCTTCATATTGTGAGAGCTTTATCCCTTGATAGCTGTTGGAGTCCTGTACAATTGTATAGGAATTATAATTACCTTTATTCTTGAAGATGGACACTAGTGAACTATTGCACCATTCTTGTGAGATCCACCTTCGTGCAACAGCTTATTGAAGAATAAAGTCGGCCACATACATCCATACTTCTATTGGTATATCATCTGGGCCCATGGCCTTTCCATTTTTCATACCTACTTCGAACTGCCTTTCTTACTTCATCCATGCTAATTTCCCTCACTAACCCCATATTTACTTGTACCTCTTTGAGCACACCATTCCATTTATTCCCTTCGTTCATCAGCTTTTCAAAATAAACCTTCTATCTTTCTTTTATTTCGTCTTATTTGGACAGAACCTTACCGGCGTCGTCTTTCATACAATTAATGTGAATTATATCTCTCATTCTCCTTTCTCTTGCTTTTGTAATCCGGAAGAGCTCCTTCTGGCCTCTAGGGCTATTCAGTGAGCCATACAGCCCTTGAAACTGCTACCGCCCTTTTCGCCTTTTTCTTCCATTCTTTTATAAACCTTTTTCTTATCATCTCTCAAACTATCATTCCCCTTTTTCTATACCCTATATACGCTTTAAACGCAATTTTCTTTTCTTTAAGCATGCTTTGTCGTCTTCATTCCACCACCATGTATCCTTTTATTATACCTTTCCCTTTCGATTCTCCAAACACATCTTTTGCTACTCTCCTTAACAATCCGCCATTTCTTTCCAACGTTCATTTACAGATTTTCTTTCCATATCCTTAATTTCAATCATTTTATGTACCACTTGACTCTTAAACATACTGGCACATTCCTCTTCTTCTATCATACGCCACCTGGTCTTAGGTGGAAGCCGTTCCTTATTCCTACTGGATGAGACACTGACTTTTACCTCCGTTATTATTAGTCTATGTTGTGAGACTGAGTCTTCACCTGGGAGCACTTTACAATTTTTGACCCTTTTAAGGGAGGACATTGCTAGCTAATGATATTGTTAGTAAAAATAGAGGGTGGCAGGGACATCGCCGCGCATCCTGTTACCATGGATTCAGTACATAATATTCTTAACACCACTAAGTTAAAAACTTTGGTCGGTTATTTAAAAAAAAATTCGCTGTTCCATACATTTTGACCGAGTAGGTATTGCACTTCTGTAGGACACCGCTGTTTTTTTTTGTAATTACCGACGAAAAATTTCAACGCACGGGGGTCAAGTATGATGTACTGAATCCATGGTAACAGGTCGCGCGTCGATTTCCCTGCCACCCTGTATATTAATTCCTTAATTCATTAAGAACGGTCACGGATACGACCTTCGTCTTATAGTTCGGCTATATAATAGTATAAAACTTACTAATTATGTATATTACTCGACAAAGTTTACACACAAACTGACACACCTCCCGCTCACATTCATGTATTATTGGCGCACTGCCCCATTCAACTTGCTTCATTAATCAGTGGGCCTCACCAGTCGTTCAGTGAGAGCCGAGTCAAACGCACGTCCAAAATGGCCGCAGACAATTTAACCGCTCTTCTTAAAAAACCCAAGGATTTGCAACTGGTGAGTCCATAATAACATAATCTAAAATTATAAGAATAAATTCTATTAACAACGCGAGGAATTAGAATTGTTAATCTTATTCGATTGAATATTCAAATAACTTTGAGTCGTCTTGAAGTTCAAAAGTATTTAATATGTGTGAAAGAGATTTTAATTTAATCTGGTGTTCAACTGTTTGTTAGGTTATGTTAGGTTAGATCAATACTTTTGCCAAGGAAACGTTATTTTATCTCCAGCAATGGAATGGAATATTACTGCCTACAATTATTATTATTGGATTAATAGTTAAGATACCAGTCAGTATTTACTTAAAGTTATCAGTAAAATATGCTGCTAGCAATTATTACGAAATCGGTAGATTAGTTGGTTATCCACTGTTCATAATTTCCTTATATTGCTCAGCTAAGAACACTCAAAACAAGTGATAAATTGAGGATGTAGATTTTTTAATGTTTGTTTTTCTGCTGGCGGAATATGTTTCTTGTTTCCCTTAGATCCAGATCATTTTGTCGGCAATTTAATTTTTAGCCATTTTAAACACGATCAGAACTATTTGGATGACCTACCTATTAAGGCGCTGACAAGAGGCAAATGATAAAAGTAGGCTTGTCTTAAACAAAAAAATTGCCAAATCTATAAAGTTTGTGGTAGCGGAAAAAATATATGTTATGCTTGAAAATATTTCTCAGAACTTGGTTGTTACCAAAACATGTTTAGAAAAAAAAATCTCGATACAAATTAACGGTAAACTAACCCTTTACTTTGAGTTTCAATCCAAAATATCTGTGTTAAATATCAACATACGGTTGGTATTTAATTAATAACAAGATCGTCTTATTTGTATACCGAACTTGGTTGTTTTTTATTCTCGATTACTCAACTCATTTTTGAGTAAATAGATAATTGCTTCATATTTTGCAATAAATTACAAGCGTTGTGTCATCGCCCTTCTCTTTCTTTTGTATGCTGTCTGACAGTGAAAGTGGTTTAGCTGTTATCAGCGTCTTAATAACTGTTCTAGTATATTTATTTACTAGGCTAAGTTCATAATATCTAGTCAATAGTGGACAAAAACGATATACCAATCAATTAACCAAAAAATAAAACCACATGACATAGGTCAGTTTCGCCGCCGTCATAAATACCTAAGAAGGAATAAAAAGTCTCAGCTTAGAGGTTCAGTCATACCTATGATCTTATCAATAAGTAGAACGATCAATTCATCTGCCTAGCCTTTTCCCAACTTTGTTGGGGTCGGCTTCCAATCTAACCGGATGCAGCTGAATACCAGTATATTACATGCAACGACTACCTATCCTATCCGACCTCCTCAACCCGGGGGTCTACTCCGAACATAAATCCGAAGTATCGGCGGCCGTTGCTTAACTACGGCTAACTATGGCTGACTACGGCGAAAGAAAAAAAAAAACGACAGTCAAATAGATAAGTCAAAGTCAAAAATGTGACTTTAAGTCGGGTAAGGATTTAAAGTCAAAAAAGGGAACTATGGAAGTTATAAAACGGCCGAACATTCGGCCGATACTTCGGATCAAAGCTTCGGAGTAGACCGCCAGTTACTGGGTAACACGATACCCCTTGATAAGACTAGTTGTCAGACTTTCGAGCTTCTGACGACCCTTAACGACTGTCAAAGATACACGAAATACAGCCGGGACCAATGGCCAGGCACGGAGGAGTCTCGGTTTGTAAAGATGGTCACCCATCTACGGACCAACCCCGGCAAGCGTAGCTTAACCTGATGGATCGACCCGTGCGGCTGTTATTTATTACTTAGCCACCAGCCCCTCTCAATAGAACGATCATTTAAATAAAATATGTAAGTGTCTATTACTGGAACAGCTGTACCACCGTGGATAGGACCGGTCAATGTGACGATGTTTGGGGGAACTCAATGACCAGCAATGGACGTCATTCGGTTGTATGATGATGTTGATGTAATCCTTATCCATACGCTTTTTTTTCTCAGGTGCAAACGCCGATACCACAAATAGCCGATGATGGTGAGTTTATTAAAGTATTATTAATAACTAGATGGACCTGTAATCTCACCGATCCCGAGGGAAAATCGGGATAAAAGTATCCTATGTCCTGATCCTAATCCTGGTGATAGTTTTTCCAATGTGCCAAATTTCATCTAAATCCGTTCAGCCGTATTAACGAGAAAGCGTACAAAAAACAAACTCATTTACGCATTTAATTAGTTAGGATTATTGTGACTTTCTCGTTGATTTAAGGCGCTGACTTGTCTTAAACAAAAAAATTGCCGTATATAGTTTGTGGTAGCGGAAAAAATATATGTTATTCTTGAACATATTTCTCAGAACTTGGTTGTTACCAAAAAACGTTTAGAAAAAAAAATCTCGATACAAATTAACGGTAAACGATATTTTGGATTGAAACTCAAAGTAAAAGGTAACCCTTTACTTTGAGTTTCAATCCAAAATATCTTTAATAAATATTAGCGTACGGTTAAATTGGTATTTATACCAGGAACGTCATATTTGTATGCAGAACTTGGTTGTTTTTTATTTTCGATTACTCAACTCATTTTTGAGTAAATAGATAATAATATTTGCTACATATTTTGCAATAAATTACAAGCGTTGTGTCATCGCGCTTCTTCTCTTTCTTTTGTATGCAGTCTGACAGTGACCGCAGTTTAGCTGTTGTCAGCGTCTTGAGCCAGGTTTGATCATCGGATCAGGCAGTGTTTTGGGTTTATCTAACTTAATCTGCCTAGCCTTGTTCCAACTATGATGAAAGTAAGCAGCTAATTATCAGTATTTTATATGGAGCATCTGACAGACACAACGCACAGCCGCAAAAAGACAATCCGCTGGGTCGAGAAGCATGACATTTTACAAGAGGGTTTCTTTTACAGGGTCAAATTAAATTAAATTGTGAAAGACGTAATGGATATCGATATATAAACACGATAAAGTAAATAAGATATGAAGTTTTTTTTTTGGGGGGTCAATGACAGCTGGTTGTTGTGTTACTTGAAGTATCAGTTGAGAACATTTGTGTTTTATCGTGTTGTAGGTATCGATACCAATCACTTAAGTCAAGTTTACACAAAAAAAAATAGTAGATTGGTATACAACTTTTCATTTCGAGTATGGGGATTTTTTTTTTTTTAGTTTTTCTAATTTTTTTTTTTTTGTTTGCTAGCCACTTCATAAATTGTATGAATTTAAATATCTTTCCTTTGAAATTTCTGGTAAAAGATTTTCGATTAGTATTTGCCTCGTCTTTAACTGAATCTGGGGTCAACATTTAAGAATCGCTTGTACTCATTTTTATTACTTAATCAAATATTAGTCTATAAAACCTAGATTTTGAATTTCTGTGCAGCTTACAGAGTTAGTATCCCGCCAAATAATAGTATTTTTTTCATTTTAAACATGGAACACACCGCGTCACCGCCGCTGGCCGTACCTCTTAATAGGTTTTATTTTTAAAATCAAACTGGCTATATTATACAGGGTGGAAGGGACATCCACGAAATGAAAATAAGATTTTTAAATTGATATTTCATGTGACGTCACTAACTGCGGTCCCCACAAAAAATCATCAAATTAATTTCTTTTACAAGCGTCCATCGTGTCTGTTTAGCTAGCTAATTTAATTTTACCTTGTTTAACGAAAGTGAGTTACCTACTTAGAATGGATTTTTGAAAATGTACTAAAGGAAGATGAAAGTGTGTTTGGATGTTCATCATTTTAGCCGATGGGATACCATCGGCCACAAGGCTAGTGCATTAACAAATTAAGGATCAGGCTCGAAAGGGGAGGAGGAGGTTTGGAAAAAATCACGAAATATCACAAGAGGCGAGGAGTATAGTGAGATATCACGTGTATTTGTTGTATTTTTTTTGTTGAACGCGTAATTTCTAAACCGAAAAACGGTGCGTGACTTAGACTAAAAAAAAAATACTAATGAAAATATTCTGAATTTTTAAGATACTTTGTACCAAAAAAATATCACGTGATTTTGGGTAGGTGGGCGGGAGTTAGTCTTCTCTTAGGGATATCGTGGCCCTGGCACACAGGCATCTGAAGGAACACGGTGGGTTTTAGTCAGTAAAAGTCTGACACTCCCTCCCGCTCCACCCAGAGCGGGAGAAGTTATTTGATAATTTCACACCAAAAAAAAAAAAAAAAGCCGCAGGTAAACCTCTGCTTTAACCTTCGGGGAATGCAGGCGTGATGTTATGTTATTTTACAAGTCTACCTATATTATTATTGTTCACTCACAAGTCACAGGCATTCATGTTTGTGTCGATATAGTTGATTGCAGCCATTATCACTAAATAAATATTGGTGAATACTACTTAGATAGCTGGCACAATTACTTTAACCCAGTAGGTACCTACTTTAATTAAATTGCCTCGTTGGTCTAGTGGATTCCCAGGACGGGCAAAGTGTTAATGTCCCGACATCTAGCGGCACCCAAAGCACAGTATACTTATTGACAGTATGGAAACTAGGCCTAATTGTTGAAATAATTACCTACCGCAACTGACAGCACCGCGACAACCGCTTTGGGGTCTCGTCAATGAGCCTGTGAGTCTTCTGAGTGAGTGTGCCGATTCGAACGTTTACTACGTAGATTCTGTACTGTCCATATATATTGTGTCCAAAGGCCATAACAGAGCGATACAAACATACAAACTAGAACAACTTTGGTGTCATAGCGTTGTTCTTATTTTAGTTCTACGCCTACGTTTTCACATTATACTCGTACTTACACTAAAACCATAAGAAATAGTAATTCCAGCACTCTAATTGCAAAACAGTTTGAATCGGAATGATTTTGAAGTATATTGCTAATCCATTGCTTCAAGTGGTAGAAAATTTGTCTGCTCAACAACGCTAATAACGCAATGAATATTGATAAGCTGTCAAATTAAAACCGATTCCTACTGATAGTGTGTTACACAATTAGCCCGCTGTTCTTGTACCCAGTCAACCTACTCACATTGTATAAATATTATGATAAAGATACTGACAATATCAACAACGATAAACAAGGTCCCAGCAGGCCTGGGAAAGTTTTATTGGGATTTTCCATTAGGAATTTCTAAATAGACCCCGAAGTTAGGAAATACCTACACGGTGAGATACCCGTAGCTCCGAATGCTTGGTCTAGCGCCTGATCTCTCTGCGGTCGTTTCGGATCGCCGTCCCATTGGACTATGAGGAAAAAGAATGCACCTGTATCTGCGCAAGCACATGTTTATTACAATGTCTCCTGCGTCGATATCTAGTCTCTATTACCTACTTCTTTTTTACAGAGGTGCTGCTCCGGATGGACTGCGTTGGCATCTGCGGCTCAGACGTGCACTACTGGCAGAATGGCTCCTGCGGCCACTTCGTCCTCAAGGAGCCCATGATCATGGGTCACGAAGCGTCTGGCGTCGTTGCTAAGGTAAGGACACCTTTTCAGAAGCTGAACTTGAACGCCAGTTAGTTCGTCGCTCACAGGTCCTTTGCCACACGGGGGTAGGCAGTAACTGCAGAACGCCTTACGCCACCTACTACGGTTCTTACATGTATTAATACCCCTTTTTCTTTCTCGTTTATAATTATGTACTTATAATTATCGGCCATAATAATATGATCTTACAAATGTGTCGGATGTCGGAATGCACGTTGACGTAGTTTTAACACGGTCAGCTGACGCCACGCGCATCATAAGCATCAACTTGTCAAAAATGGAGAACGTCAGAATGTAATTATAAAGGGAAACTAACTATGTACCTATTCCTAATTTTATTGACAGGTTGACGTATAACTGCGTTCAACTGTTGCGTTAACTTTTATTGTTAGCGCCCTGTCCAGCGATGGTGACGCAATTAAATAGTAATCTGCAAACATTGTCACATATGGCTCCATAATTTATTCAAGGTCGACCACACTTCACAAAGGTCTGGTTATTTCATATTTAAAATTACTTGGTATAGTTCAAAATGTCTGTTGGAGGTAGGGTTGGCAACTTTTGTTATATCAAATAAGTATAGTATTTTTGAAGCCATTGCCTGAAAAAAATATAAGGTAGACAGCGAAATATAAATATAGTTGCTAAGTTTTTTTTTTTAATACATATTTTTTGCTGCTTTGATTTGAGCCTTTATTAACGGTTACTTATTTATTATAAATGACTTATTTGTTACAAAACACATTCAGCTTTTATGAGACTAATACTGGGCCTATTACGGTCATCTCGCCGTTTTATTTTATTTAAAAATATAGTATTTAGGTCTCTAATATAGCAGTATTTATAGTAGGGTTGTTGGCAACCCTAGTGGGAGGTGTGTTGTCTACTACGTAGTTAAACGGGCACACCCACAAACTGACACGTCTGTCGTCTATTTATATTCTGTCGGCGATGGCAATGACCGTGAACCGGCCTTGCTATTAAAAAGTAATCTGGATTTTTTGCAGCCCTGTCCGCTGCAGTAGTATTTCTCCTGTTGGAGCTGGGGTTACTGTTTTAAAAACTGGTTGCTGTTTTATCAAAATTGTGAATTAATGATAGTGTTAACAGCTATAGATTATGGCTTTCGTTTAAGAAATGAAGACTGTTAATATGCTAGGCTTAGTTAATATATTGAAATCTTTAAAAAGAGGTTTACATGAAGTCAATGGTCGCATATAACAAAGAGCACGGATACACTGTTTTTGAGCTATAAATACCCTATTTATAACGACAGAATTCCTCCATATCACAATGCCGTATCTAATGTTGAAGCTACGTAACCATGATACGCTAAGAGGGCTGTTTTGAGGTTGGCTATTTTATAAAGTGTCCACAAGGCAAAAGCGAAACGATTAATCTTATTTGTGACCTTTAAGCAGAGAGGTTTCTATGTGCAGCCACTGTCCACAGTTATTGCAAGAAAAATGGCTTCGCACACGAAGCCATTTTTCTCATTAACTCTTTAATCGTAAGGTCAGAATTTGATTTTCTATTGTGGAATAGAACGAAGGAGGTTTTATCTATGTTCACTTTTAAATTATTATTATTAAGCCATGTTATGTTAGCATTTACCGCTTCATTAATTTCTTTATTAACATTAAGCATTTTATTCTCCGTGATAACCACCACAAACATTGAGTAGAAATGCTTAGTAACATTTGGTAAGTCGTTAATATACAGAGTGGGAACTTTCAGCGGGGCAGTAATGGGAAGTACCTTATCCGTTGCAGCTACGCAAAAATGGTCTTAAGAGACTATCCATATTTTTTATACCTCATAACTTAGAACACAAAAGTAAAATTTCTAGGTGAGTCCAAATGTAAAGTTTCAAGTTTTTAATTTTAAGGTGAAATAATACCCAAAGTAGAAGTTATAGTTTTTTATTTGTTTTTCGATCAGTCTTTTTTTGTAGCGGCCAGTTTATCGATGGTAAAAAATGTAAGTTGGAACTTCTCATTTCCTACGAAATGTATGGGAAAAGTTGTTATGCGATTTATGACTTTTCTAGTACTCAAACCTCAATTGGTCCAATAGAGGTTTTTGATCCTTATAAGAAAGAGGATCGATTGGCATAAAAAAAAGTTTTTTGTGAAAATTGCCCATTTTCCTGCCGACTGTTCATTTTTTTCAAAATCTGTGAATGGGGATCAAAATTCCATAAAAAATTATGGATAGTCTCTTAAGATCATTTTCGCGTAGCTGCAACGGATAAGGTACTTCCCCTTACTGCCCCGCTGAAAGTTTCCACCCTGTATAACAGAAAGAATAACGACCCTGTAACACTACCTTGTTGCATTCAGGGGGCCAAGTCTGCTATATTCAATTATTGGTCATTATGACGACCATACCAAGGCAACGCCATGACCATTGTGCCAATAGTTTGTAACCTCCTAAATTCATAATGGCGTGACAGTGGTCCTTATGGAAGTCAAAATAATAGGAGCTTGTCAGTACGAGATTACCAAATACAGACAATTTTTCCAATGGAGTATCAGAAGAAGACAAATATCATCCCCACTACAATTTTTTTTTGTCTACTGACTACCTACGTGATTAATATGTAGGTATATCCATACCAAATTACTACTTTCTAGTACTAAGGGTCTCTGAGCTAAGCCGGGGACAGACAGACAGACGGACATGGCGAAACTATAAGGCTGCATTTCACCTAGTTGTAAAATTTCCCCAGTCAGCTAGAGGTAGGCATACTTACGGTTTTGAGCTGATATCAGACGCTTCACAGTAAGCGAATGTTCATTTTTGTTTCATTCCACGTTCACAGGACACCGACAAAATCATATACGTTCATATGCTCCATTCATTTATTTTTCGATCATTTCGGTAGGCGAGTGAAAAAAGCCGTGATCCAACATCGTTGGATCGGGTGAAATGAATTAATTTTTCAGTTTCGATTCATTTTGTGTTCAGATGTTCCACTTCAAGTGAAAGATTCCAAATGGAAGACAAAAATGAACTAAAAGTGAAGCGTCTATAATCTGCTTAATCGTTTTATGAGTGGCTCAACTCAGTCACCGGTGTGCTAGAACCTGCTGGGTAACAATATTGTTATCACACGCATCTTTCGAATCAATCGACCAACGTCAGTGCACATCACCCGTGGGTTTATCAATAAGTCTGTTATTTGACCTTATTCTGTGTTGTTTGTTTCAGTTAATAAACTGATAAAACAGTGGAGAAGTATGCTCTCACACATTACTTCGATATTAAATTAAAGATAAATTATTTTGTGAAGATTATATCTCTAACTTATTGAATTGTGTTGAGCAAAAGCCACCAGAAAGGACAACGACCTCAATCAATTATGTAATAACTCTTAAAATTAAAAGTTACGGTCAATATCAAGTGTGCTGATAAAGAGGTTTGTCAGTTAGTGACGTATAGTGTTCGATCTGCTGATAGCTACATTTTTAGGGTTCCGTACCCAAAGGGTAAAACGGGAACCCTATTACTAAGGCTCCGCCGTCGGTCTGTCTGTCTGTCTGTCCGTCTGTCACCAGGCTGTACCTCATGAACCGTGATAGTTAGACAGTTGAAATTTTCACAGATGATGTATTTCTGTTGCCGCTATAACAACAAATACTAAAAAACAGAATAAAATAACTATTTAAGGGGGCTCCCATACAACAAACGTGGTTTTTAGGGTTCCGTACCCAAAGGGTAAAACGGGAACCCTATTACTAAGGCTCCGCCGTCTGTCAGTCTGTCCGTCTGTCACCAGGCTGTATCTCATGATCCGTGATAGCTAGACAGTTGAAATTTTCACAAATGATGTATTTCTGTGTCCGCTATAGCAACAAATACTAAAAACTAGAATAACATAAATATTTAAGGGGGCTCCTATACAACAAACGTGATTTTTTTTGCTCGTTTTTGCTCGATATTGATAACCGTAACAGGTAGACACTTGAAATATTAACAGAATATTTAGTTATATATTCACTTTAAAAATCAATAATTAAATTAAAATAAAACAAATATTTAAGGGGGGCTTCCATACAACAAACTTGATTTTTTTGCCGTTTTTATAGATAATGGTACGGAACCCTTCGTGCGCGAGTCCGACTCGCACTTGGCCGGTTTTTTTTGCTCGTTTTTGCTCTATATTGATAACGGTAACAGGTAGATGCTTGAAATGTTCACAGAATATTTAGTTATATATCCACTTTAAAAATAAATAATTGAATTAAAATAAAACAAATATTTAAGGGGGGCTCCCATACAACAAACGTGATTTTTTTGCCATTTTTATAGATAATGCTACGGAACCTTTTGTGCGCGAGTCCGACTCGCACTTGGCCAGTTTTTTTACTAAGTCAAGTTTGTTTACTACATTTATCAGTTATCACGTTTGGCTTACAAATCAAGCAGCACTGCACGCGGGTATTAAATGATATAGGCTAACTATCTTGATCTTTCTTTTTAGAGTTCCGTACTTCAAAAGGAAAAAACGGAACCCATATAGGATCACTCGTGTGTCTGTCTGTCTGTCTGTCCGTCAGTCACAGCCGACTTGCCCCGAATCTAAGTTGTTTGGTACACATATGGTAACAACGTAAATAAATGAATTTTGAATAGGAGGGTCACTTTTGGAGTGCAAAGTAGAAAATTTAAAAAAAAACTATACCGTGTGACATATCTATTAAATAAAAGGGCTTATTGTGAGAGGGCCTCAAACATATTTTTTTTATAATTTTAAAATAATTCGTTTTAAAGTTATTTAAGAAGAATAGACGACAATTCAAATTCAAAATTCACCCCTTATCTCCGAAACTACTGAGCCTAAAATTTTGATAAAAATACAGAAAATAGTTCTTTACTTATAGATTACAGGAAAACCTATAAGAAGTCTATGGTCTTAAAATAACAAGATTGGAATGTATGGGGGAACATGTTATTCAACTACAATGTTAAGTTTGTTCTTGAGATAAATTCATCCCAACTACGGAACCCTTGATTATGCGTGGTCCGACACGCACTTGGCCGGCTTTATTTACTGTGGCTAACTCATTTGCTACTCGTAAATACCCCTACAGCTGAAAACCTTGAAAATCCTCCCTTAGCCATAATGCTACGCAGTTTTTTTCATCGAAACGTTACTTAGGTACCGTGATAGTTTACATAAATCACATCATACAATGATCTAGCTCGGTGGTAGGTATTTATTGTAAGTATTGTAACGCACTCGAGCAAGTAATTCCACAATTATTTCAATAACAAAATCGCAGATGCAACTACAGTAATTTGGTTTTTTATTTCTATAAATTTTATTCACGTAGGTAAGCAAAACATTTTAGTAACAATACAATTATTATAATGTTACCTTTATTATAATAATTGAAGCATTGTTGCATGGCATAAAGAACATGAGTGCAAAAAAAAAATACCTGAGCATATTATGCTCAGCTAAAATGATTACTTACGAGTTACTTATTTATTTTCTTTTCCGCGTCTTACGATAATAATCATTATAATTAATGTAAGTACTTACTTAACGGTTTAATAGACTGATATGATAAACATTAAACATTGATGTCGGTAAATATTACATGATTTAGGTACATATTGATGTTATCCTCTTGATAACAGCATTAACTTCATAAGTACAAGTAGACATTTTGATATCTTGCTTTTGTGAATGTAAGTCTTCTTAAAAGACTTGAATACAAACAGGTAGTGGGTATGGGTAGGTACTGTAATGAAACGCCTTTGAAATAGAAATAGAAATAATATTTATTTGCATAAAACATGGTGTAGTTGTTTTAAAAACACATTAAAGAGCATACATGTTTTCTTACTCGTAGACTATATACTTGCATGTTTTGCTTATATAGCATGCAAATATTATTGGTTATATTACAAAATGTGTCCCTTCAGTAAATTCTTTCATGCTGTAAAAATTATTGTTGTTTAACGATATCAGGAATATTTTTTTAAACAATTTAAATCTAAAGTTTTTAAATCACTTGGAATGTTATTATAAATTCGAACACACATGGCTAAACAGCCTTCATTATATTTAGCCAGTCTTGATAAGTCATTTATTAAAAGCCTGTGAGAATCTCGCCGGTTTCGAGGAAATACATCCTCTGCCTTTTTAAATAAGTTTTAATGCTTCTTAACAAACATGCATACTTCATAAATTTATTGAGGGTAACGGTATTAAACAAAGTTCTTTAAATATTGGCCTGCAAGATTCATGAGGTTGAAGCCCATATATTGCACGAATACACTTTTTTTGTGCAACAAATACCCTATTTTTGTCGGTACTATACCCCAGATTATGAGCCCATAGCGTATTAATGATTCAAGTTTCAACATTAGCATGATAGGTAGTGATAGCAGTTTTAATGTTTGTTATTTTTTAACATTTCTTAGTGCGTATACGAATTTATTTATTATTTTAGATATATCATCTACTTGATGTGCTTTCCGATGTATGTCTTGATCTATTATTACTCCAAGAAATTTCGTTTGTGTCACTTATTAAGTTTTGGTATGTCAAGTTTCAAATTGTTTTTATTATTATTAGATTTATATATATAGACTTATCTAAATTAATTGGTAAATTATTCATGTCAAGCCATTCGATTAATTTGTCAATCGTGTTGATAATTTCTGTTTCATGGTCATAAATTGTATTAGGTAGTCTTTTTATCGGACGTCACTTTAATGGAAATATCGTCGGCGAATAGTATATAGATTTGTTATATCTGTGATTGAATTTGTACAGGGTTATTTTTAAGTCGTTTATAACCTCTTAAGGGGCCATTGTACTCATCATTATGAACAACTTTTACTATGGGACCAAAACTGAAATCGCGAAAAAAAAACCAGCTGTTTCCTACTTTTAACAAATTATTCGAACATAAATGTAGGGAACAGCTGGTTTTTTTTTCAGCTGGTTTTATTATTAAGTTCGGCTGTTTGTTTTTTTTTATTTATGTTCACCGATGTCTCCGTCAGTTGTGGACCGATTTTGTAAATTATTTTTTTGTTTGAACGGGTATGCTCAAAATCCTCAAATTTTATACGCATAGCGATTTGGGTATTTTTTATAGTAACTCGTGCATTTGCTCTCGGAAACCACCATTTCGTGAAGTGGAACTGATGATGAATACCACAGATGGCCACCGGAATAACATAATAATAAGAATTAGAAAGGTAATTTAATATGGTTGCCAAGCAATTTATGCTCATCACATATAGTGAGTGGTCCTGGTTCTTACCAGGAGAACTGCTCAACAATTAACGTCCCAGCATCGGGAAAAGTAATATTTTGTAAAAGGTTATTCAGAGCAGTTGACACTAACACTAATATAGGTTATTGTAACTTAGATAAAATTAAAACTGACCCACAAAAAAGTGAAAAATAAAACTTTGCAAAAAAATCGTCCCCACAACACAGGGAATCCTGTCCCCACAACACAGGGAATCCTAGTGTGGGGTTCAGGGAATATGTACAAATCTAGCACTTATGGCTCCTACATTTAACCTATTACTTTTTTTATTGTTGTACTGTGTTTTTTTTTTTTTTGTAACTGTTTAAAGATTTTTTTATTTAAAAAAAAATTATAAAAAAAAATAACAAGCGAATGGAAATCATGACAGTACCAACTTAGAATCATCCAAGATTCAAAATATTATTTAAATGAACTATTAATTTTATTAATTATTTATTATTATTAATATTGTTTATTAAAATAACGAAATAATATTGAAAAGAAAAAACGTTTATTTGCGGTAAACATAATGCAAAGAAATGAAAACACAAACACAAAAGAACAAGTTGAGGGAAAATATGCGTCACACACACGCAAAACGGCCATCGCTCAGCATAATGACAGACAGAGCCCCAGCGCTGGTTTTCAGCGACAGCCGGCAAACCGGCTGTATTGCCGGAATAGCGTCCTAAGGATGATTGGCGAGAGAGCCGATACTGTTCTGCTCAGTAGGTTTACTGAACTGCATGTGTTGCGAGACCGATGAGCCTACTGTGCAGGAGCAGACGGTGTGTCTAGTTTCTTCTCTTTACTTTTTAGTTACTAACATTAGTTCTTGTTACTAACAACCTTGCCTTGCCTATGGACTTTTTGGTCTGAAATAAATGATTTTAATTTTTTTTATTGGAAGGAATAATTTTGGAAGGAAAACAGGAAAGCGCAGCTAAAGATTGTTATTCTTATTCAGAATGCTTGTGCTTGCAATAAGTACATACTTAAGGTTTTAGGACAGTTTAGTTATCTTCCTGTGTAGAATATTTACTTGTTTCCTGTACCTACATTATTATAAATATCAACCATTTTTTTTATTTGATGTAATCAACAGATTCCGTCGTATTTAAAAAAGTCGTAACCATCTCTAGCCAACACTAGAGCAAGATGAACCTTTTATCTTGTGTGGACATGGGTATGGTATTATGATGTGCCACAAGCGCAGCTAAATTGAGTGCCAAGAATGAATGACTAGAACAGACCATAAATAAGTACTAACAGCGGACGAGGTCAGCGTCTGATATTGAAAATTATCTATCTACTATAACCGTGTGAGTGTTGTGTGTGTATGGGCACAACGAGTCGTAGGAAATGTACAGCTCGTCTACTGCCGTAAAAATCTCGTTTGTTCCCACTAGTTCTACTGAACAGTTCTACGGTAGCACCATAATAACTTAGTTGGAGAGCTGTCATAGGGATTGACACTATTCACAGCTCACTTTAATTACACAGTTTTTTTTTTTTTTAACTTTGCCCCACACTAGGAATTTCTCATGTATCGTGGGTGCGTTTACAAACATTAAAACTCACATACACAAACAGCCAGACCCGGAACAACTACTTATAGGTCATACAAATATTTGTTCCGTGCGGGAATCGAACCCGCGACACGCAGCGCAGCAGTCTATCGCTTAACCACTGCGCCAACTGTGCCGTCGCCAATTTAATTTGATTCTGATGATTTCTATTCATTTATGTTTGGCAATGGGTGTTGTTTGCCGGAAATAATTAAATTTATTTATTTAATCTCAATGCACCTCAGTTTTCGCGGTGAAATTTTTACAGAATAGCATAGATAGAGCAGTAGGCTGTTTGTAAAGCCAAGTCTGTGTGACAGACTCTTTATAGAACTCGCTTGTTGGAGTATCGGCACATATGTGTTAGAACTACAACAATAGCTCAATCAATACTCAATCATTGAGTAACTACTACAATAGCTAGAAATTGTATGCCACCCTCTGGCCTCTGCCCCTCCCTCCCATTACATAAGACTTGATAACTTACCTGGTGAAATATGGGAGTACTATAGGTATACCTCTGCCTAACCCTTCGGGGATTACATGCGTGATGGTATGTATGTGTTATGTGTGCCTACGCCCGCGTGAAAGTCAAAGGTTTTTCACTTTATCTGCCTGATCGTTAGTTAATTGCTATCCAGAATCCAGTACTAATTGAATACACCTTTGCGTCTGCAGCTCGGTGCCAAAGTGAAGACTCTGAAGGTAGGTGACCGCGTGGCCATCGAGCCGGGCGTGCCCTGCCGCTACTGCGAGTTCTGTAAGACGGGCCGCTACCACCTCTGTCCTGACATGCAGTTCTGCGCCACGCCGCCCGTGCACGGAAACCTCGCCAGATACTATAAGCATGCTGCTGACTTCTGCTTCAAGTTAGTATTAGCACTGCATATCTATGGGTAGGGTCAAGTCTGAGCGGGAGAACGCGGCACACATTCACTCCATCGTAGAAAATTAAAACGTTCCGAATGTGTCCGAATGTGCCATATCTGGGCAGAAAAACAGCGCTGTGCTTGCGAATTTCGCCTTTTGAATTGTCTAGGAGTCTTGTAAGACAGAAGGCTGAAGTTAGTCCGTTCCAAGACATAAATGACTATGGAGAAGAACAGACAAGAGAGATAAAATTAAATTATGTTTATTTCTATAAGTAGATCTTAGGTCACTTTTGCAAGTAACTTTTTTTGGTCAAAATTTTAAAACTATAGATACATAGTCATTTGCTAGCTGACTGATCCCTGAGAAGGAATACCGATATGAACTCAGAAGTCATGGTCTCTTTTTAAAGTCAACGTAAAAGTAACTGGGTTGTGGAGGTCGGATAGGTAGTTAATACTCCATGTAAAATACTGGTATTCAGCAGCATCCGGTTAGACTAGAAGCCAACCCCAACTTTGTTGGGATAAACTTCTAGTCTAACCGGATGCTGCTGCGGAGCCGGATGATGATGGAGCGACGGAATATCTGACCTCCACGACCCAAACATTAGACTCCATGGTTATTCTTTTGTTCTTCTGTCCGTAGACTGCCAGATCACGTGTCGATGGAAGAGGGCGCGCTGCTGGAGCCGCTGTCGGTGGGCATCCACGCGTGCCGGCGCGCCGGGCTCACGGGCGGCCACGTAGTGCTCGTGCTCGGCGCCGGGCCCATCGGCCTGCTCACCATGCTGTCTGCCAAAGCCATGGGCGCCAGCAAAGTACTCATTACTGGTAAGAGGCTGATTCTATCTTAATATTCTGATGGGTTGGAATGAAAAACAGACAGGTTTCACTCTCAAACTGTATAAAGGCTCACTAGCCAGCACGTCGCGGTATGGCACGGCAAAGCATTAACATTGGTATGGCTCAGCATGGCGAAGCCCTTCTGCGGCATACCGCACCATCCCGCGGTATGCTCAAGTTGTAACGATTCAATGAAATTTCAGTGCTATGGTATGAAAATAAAAGATAAAGATTAAAATAAGATCAATTTCAGCTTACGAAAATCCTTTGCCATGCCACTATTTGACACGTCGCGGCGTCGTGGCGCCGCCTAATGAACCTTAGGGGAACTATACCGTTATTATATTGTTCCGCTACGTTTGGCGCTGACCGTGGACTGTTCCCGACTCCTCGTCGACAAGTTGCGACCACGTACAGCCCTGAACGTGGCGGGACAGCGCTGAACGCGGCAGAACAGCGCTGAACTTGGCGGGACAGCGCTGAACGCGGCGGGACAGCGCTGAACTTGGCGGTACAGCGCTGAACGCGGCGGGACAGCGCTGAACGCGGCGGGACAGCGCTGAACGCGGCGGGACAGCGCTGAACGCGGCGGGACAGCGCTGAACTTGGCGGGACAGCGCTGAACTTGGCGGGACAGCGCTGAACGCGGCGGGACAGCGCTGAACGCGGCGGGACAGCGCTGAACGCCGCGATAAAAACACATTTGTCCTCATTTGATACCTGTTTGCCGCGAAGTCGAATAGACGCGGAAAGCTGAACGGATGCGTACGCATCTCCATACAAAATCGTTCTTTACTACGAACAAAAGCTGAACAGAGCCGAATAAGTGTGGTTAGTCCCTATACCATTAGTCGAGAGTTCTTATTTGTAATTTGTTATGGTGTTTATAGAGTATTCTATCTATCTATATCTACCATAATTATGCGCCTTCGTTCTCAATGCTGTTCCTACTTAATTCTGAGCTAGCGTTACATTGGTTCTTTGAATTACCTGGAAAAAAAACCTGTGAACTTACCTTTTAATATATTAGGTTGGGGAAAAAGTATTTTCGCATTATAGTATGTATGAACTTGTAATAAAATCTCTTTGGCTATACTATTTGTATCTGGCTGGTTTTGGTATCATTGAAAGTTTAAATTTTAAAGAACATAAATTCAAATTAGGAAAATGTGTGATTTTCATTTGTTTTTCGTACTGTCAAGATGAGTGAATCTAATGAAGAAATTCGATACATTTTAAAAATTTACTACAAAAAAGGTAAAAATGGACCTAGTGCAGTGTCTGTGAGAGTAGCACAAATTTGGTTTAAGCGTTTTCAATCCGGAAATTTTGATGTCAAAGATGCACGTCGCTCTGGTCGCCCTATTACGGATAAAACGGATGCCATTTTTGAAAAAATGGAGCAAGTTCGGCATATCAGTAGTTACGACGTAGCTAAAGAACTGCGAATTGACCACAAAACAGTTGAGTGAAAGCGGCCGGAATTAATCAACATAAGGGGTGTGGTTTTTCATCATGATAACGCTAGACCTCACACATCTTTAGCCACTCAGCAAAAATTAAGAGAGTTTGGCTGGGAGGTGTTAATGCATCCGCCGTATAGTCCTGACCTTGCACCTTCAGATTTCCACCTGTTTCGGTCTCTTCAGAATTCTTTAGGCAGTGTCAGGTTAACATCACGAGAGGACTGCCAAAACCACTTGTCGCGGTATTTTGATCAGAAGTCCCAAAATTTCTATAGCAATGGGATCATGTCCCTACCTACAAGATGGCAAAAAGTTATCGAACAAAATGGTACCTACATACTTTAGTTAAATGTAAATAAACTATATTAAAAAATGTTTTGAATTTTCTTAAAAAATGCGAAGAAACTTTTTCCCCAACCTATTATGTTTCATCTCATCTTTATCAATAGCTGAGTACCATAAACTTGTCGAACACACATTCTATGTACCGAGTTTCTGGCAAATTAATTACTTTGAATATACCTCATAAAAACTCAAACTCAAAGCATTTATTTATATTTTAAATTAAACCATTAACAGGCAATTCTGAAATGTCAAGGAGTTGGTCAGTCACAAAGATGAAGCTAGTTGTCCATTCCAAAGCTTAGTAGGCTTAGTGGGTTGGTGGGTGGCATTAGAAAATGGAGAAGAACGTGCTAGAAACTCCATGGACACTCTATTAAATCAAAAATATTGTAACATAATATATATTATCTTCTCTCATTTCCTCCGCAGACGTCCTGCAGTCTCGCTTGGACTTCGCAAAGCAGCTGGGCGCAGACTGCACGCTGCTGGTCACGCGGGAATCGACCGAAGCCGACGTGGTGACGAAGATACACGAGCTCCTCGAGGGCCAGCCCGACGTGTCGTTCGACGCCAGCGGCGCGCAGGCCACCGTCAGAACGTCGCTACTGGTGAGTGACGACAGCAAAAACTACAATCCTGTAGCAAAAACAAAATATTTAATTTCACATAAACCTACATGGGCACTTATGAAACGTCAGAAGCTAATTTCAATTGATCGTTTCATATGGAGAAGAGCCGACAAGAAACTCCACGGTTACTCTTTTAAAAATTACAGTGTTAATAGGTATAGGAGCGCCACCGGTCAAGAGAGTCGGACTTTCGCACCGAGGGTTCCGTACGTATATAATGATGTTGATGATTTCTGAAAAACTGTGCTATTTAGAGACATCGTTTTATTTTTCCTGTAATCTTTACATAAACTTCTATCACATAGAATAATTTTTAGATTTTTCTCTATGCAAACTTCGAAGATAAGGGGGGCACGGTATTTTTTTTTACATTTCTCATCAAAGTCGAAAACTATGAGCCTAAAAAAAAAACTGTTTGAGAATTTGCAAACAGCGCTCTTTCATATGATGCCCCACATGCCCTAGTAGACTCCATTCGATTTTTTAAGACCCCTTTCAGGCCCTGTTGCAAAAAAGATATATTTTTTAAATTTCTTACTTGTTTGCAAAATTGTTGGGCAAACGTCATCTAAAACCATTCCAAATTTCCAGTTGATAGCATTAGTAGTTCTTGAGATATCCAGCTGTGACAGACAGACTTAGGCTCACCATAAGAGTTCCTTTTTACCATTTCGGTACGGAACCCTAAAAATTAAAATAAAATACAGTTATTTTCTCTGATTTTACATTGCTGGCAAAATCACAGTGATCTTTATAGTCGTTACAATAAGGTTGCTGTTGGGTTGTTGCTATCAGAGGTAACATTACTGTGAAAGGACTAAGGCTGCCTGTCCACCGGAGCGGAGCGAGGCTGCGGAGCGGAGAACCGGAGAAATATTAAACCATAGGATTGCAAGTGGACAGGGATTTGCAATACTATTGGTTAATATTTCTCCGTTTCTCCGCTCCGCAGCCTCCCTCCGCTCCGGTGGACAGGCAGCCTAATACCCGGTATCTCAATTAAGAACTTGAAGTTGAGAACTTGTCAAGCTCTTCTTTAGCATAACTTATGGTGACTACCATAAGCTATGCATGCTAACTTCAATGAAGTCCGTGAAATCCAAAATTTCTTACGTTGTTTGCAAAGAAATTTCAATTAAGAAACCGTGTGTAAGGATGCTTAAATAAAATCAGCTGTTTTCAACTTCTGACAGAAAAACCGGTGTAAAACCCTGAAACCAAATACATGAAAGGAAACACCTATTTCTGAAAGAAATGTTAAATAATTAAGCGTAGATTTTTGCAGATGAACTATGAAAAATGTGTGCGAAAGTCTTGAAAATTAAATGTACCTAAATGAGGTCTCGGGCATCACCTATGTAGTTACTTTATCTACTCGACATACAGCGACACAACGCCCCCGACATTATAATATAAATAGGTATTTATCATCCAAGGTTTTCGTCATGATATGGAAGAGTATTTAGTTACTATACCTTATGCACAAGACGAAGCATTGAAAAATATGCATCAATCAAGTGAAATAACCTTCTAAAGCAGGTATCAGACCCATAACATTTTGTTCACTTTTGTCTTTCATTTTGCATCTTTCACCCGAAGTGAAAAGTCTGAACAGAAAATGCATCAAAAGTGAATAATGAATTCATTTAGTTAACCGATCCAACAATGTTGGATTTCGTCACTCGGCATTTTTCGCTCGCCTAACGAATGATCGAAAACTGAAATTAAGGAGCAGGTGAATGCTCACTCAAACGACACCGACAAAAGTACCTACATACCTACTGTAGGTACTTTTGTCGGTGTCGTTTGAACGTGGAATGAAACAAAAATGTCGAGGTCACTCGAGTGAACAATCCAGTCGAGTGAAGCGTCTGATATCAACTTAACCATTATACTCAATTCAATATAATAATAATTTATATATTTAACAGACAACAAGATCCAATTACGATACAAAAATACTTACAATTCAATTTGCTATGTTAGTACTTCAATTCTAATACCGACAGGGTCGTGTTTATCAGATGCCTCATTATGCCCCATAATAATATTGTGTTGTATAATATTATAATGTATCATATTGTATAATGTTGCATGCAGGCGACGAAGTCAGGCGGCGTGGCAGTGCTGGTGGGCATGGGCGCGGCCGAGCAGACCGTGCCGCTGGCCGGCGCGCTGGCGCGGGAGGTCGACATCCGCGGCATCTTCCGATACGTTAACGAGTATGTGCCTTCATTTTTTTGATCCGGGTGGAAAATCCTCATGGATGTTCTGCTGAAAACCACCCCGGTGTTCCCTTCCTACACTTGCTCCGGGATCATGGGATCTTGTGTGACTTCCGCGATCCCCGGCTGGTGCCGGCCCGCCTTTGCGGGCCACCTAAAATCTTGAGGGCGAGGGGGTGGGGTGTTTGACTTTCCATGAATTATATTTATATTTCTATGATGTCCCCAGGTACCCTATCGCGCTGAACATGGTAGCAAGCGGTAAGATCAACGTGAAGCCCCTGGTGACGCACCACTTCAGCCTGGAGCAGACTACGGAGGCCTACGAGGTGGCGCGCCAGGGCGCTGGCATTAAGGTCATGATACACGTGCAGCCGCGCGACGCTAACAACCCCACCAAGTTCTAACCTGCTTTACCTTACCTTCTGCTCCCCGCTTCAGGACTGTTCGGTTTAATACGACACAACATAGCGCTAATTTCAGCAACGAAATTTAACGCTATCAGCACATCTAAGCCGCGTCTATGAGGTGTCGTCAATATTCCCCAACAAAGATGACCCTGACAGTTCTTGAACAATGTTTGGATGTGCTGATCGCGTTTAGTTTCGTTGGTGAAATTCGCCCTTAAAGGTTCCTCTCATATTGTGACTCGCACAAGAAATTAAGTACCGACAAACAACAACAAAAGTACCTATCTTAATGTAAGTACCTAATTGTGCGACCAAAGTATCTAGTATTCGCTTATCTTCGCTCCACGCACGAAGTACTGGACCTTCGTGAAATCGTGACCATGTCAATCCCTGCCTACAAAGAACTCTATAAACTCAAGCCACATCATAATGTGTGGTGGTAAATTCGTCAATTACGATCTCTTCCGAATCATAATTCGGAAGAGATCGTAATTGACGAATTTTGCAGATGGAACCTTTTTGTTGTTGTGTCGTGTTAGTATTCCATTTGTTACTCAATCATGATATTATTGAGTCTAGAACAGTTTTGTTTAAAAATGAAGTTGATTGAATCACCGCAAATGGATGAAATGGATGTAGGTACCTATTGTATTTATAAATACCTACGAACTAATTTTAAAATTGTTATTTGTTAAGAAGGAAAAGTCTTCGTTGTTTTTATTGTTATTAAATAATGAGTGTGTTTATAAATCGATCCTGATATTTAAAGGTAGTTATTTTTTCCAGACGAAATTATACACATCAGATTACAAGAATAAAAGTACTTGGATACTTTTGTAAAAGAACAAGTACAAAATTAAAATAAAATATTTTTATATTTGAATAAAGATTTATGTTTTCCGAAAGCTGTTGTTTGTTTATTTTGTAAATTTGGTAGGGGTTTTGAAAATACTTAAAAATTTAGGCGGTCGTCTAGGTGCTGAAGCGCTAGATCTATGATCTATGCCCGACTCCGTAAGAGCGAAGCCACATGATGCTTTGCGACGACTGAGCGGTAACATTGCGCCGTTCTGCATATAAAATTAAAGCACACAAACATATGCTTCACGGTGGACTGCGACGTCGTGCGGCAAGGTAACGCACGCGCACCGGACCAGGGGAGATGAAGCGGGGAGGGATGATGCATTACGAATTCGGAGCCGCAGCGCAGCGCAGTGCTGTTGTTTCACACACATCAAACATCCAACATCCACACACACACATCCAACATCCAACACACATGCAACTTCGACGTCATATGTAGGGACTTCACACAAATTGTAACCACTTTCTTATTTAATAAAGAAAGAAGATTATTTATATATAGTAACCGCCACAATCATAGTGATAATGATAACGCAGTGATAATATATGATTGACCGACAACGCATCGCGTGGCTTCCCTATAAGCTGCACAGATCCATGTGACCCAGAACTACTCCTATGTGCATCCCGGGTTACCAGCCCGCTGCCACCTATAGCTGACTGGCCATATATAATACCTAAAGTACTTTTTATCTCGGTAGTACGTTCCCGTGGGATAATTTCCGACCTACACGCGGGTGAAGCCGCGGGCAAAAGCTAGTAATATTATAAATTCGAAAGGAACTATGTCTGACTGTATATTACCTACCTTTTCACGCCAAAACCACTGAACGGATTTTGATACAATTTGGCAAGGAGGTAGATGGCATTCTGGGGAAAGACATAGTAGGCTTATTTTTGTCTCATAAATAATCCTAAAGGGGGTGATATAGGGGATGGAGCGCAGGAGACGCCCCGGGCGTCGGGAATCGCAGGCTGATTCCCGGCCACCGTAGGCGCGGGCTTGCGGACGGTGAGCGATGGGTAGCTCGCCGTCCGAT
Organism: Tiliacea citrago; assembly: GCA_963921375.1. Lineage (NCBI taxonomy): Eukaryota > Metazoa > Arthropoda > Insecta > Lepidoptera > Noctuidae > Tiliacea > Tiliacea citrago. Next base: position 3,374,830 of record OY992794.1, on the reverse strand, counting down.
AAGGACCAGGCCCGGGTCGACGGCGCGTCGTGTTCCACGCGCGCTTCAAAGAGACGTCAGCACCAATTGACGGGGTCCGAAAGGGCCAATGCCTGCCAGGGTTACGACCCTGTCCGAAAGGGATATCGTGGCCCTGGCACACAGGCATCTGAAGGAACACGGGTGGGTTTTAGTCAGTAAAAGTCTGACACTCCCTCCCGCTCCACGCAGAGCGGGAGAAGTTATTTGATAATTTCCCACCAAAAAAAAAAAAAAAAAGGCGTAAAACAATTGATCAAACAGACTAGGTGGCGCCACAATCTTCGCAGGGTGGCAGGTGGAAGAGAGTAGCCCAAGATGGAGTTAAATGGCTTACCATTGGAGTGGAGAGACATCGTGTCTAGCGCTGGACTTTACTGCTGGTGAAGATAAGAAAGAAATCACTGTGTAGATTCTGATAATAATACATACTAAATTAAAGTTCCTAAAGTTCACTCATCCTCCATAGAAAAGGGAGGATGCTCCGACCAGACGGGTGTTGTGTCTGGTGGCCAACTCCCCGACGATTCATGATGGGTCGTTGCATATAAGTATACTCGTACTAGTCGCGCGGTAAACTCTGCTTGCGCGATGCAGGATTTTGCGTGACGTCAGTATGACGCGTAGTTCGCATGTGGCGATGTTGATGCCGCTACAGTAGAATGATCCTTTCTGCTTTTCCTATCTAGACTGCCCAGTGTATACAAAAAAAATGTGTAACATAGTATGTAGTATGTTATTCTCACGAAGCGACGCGAGCTTTGCATGTGGTCACCAACAGGCTTAGTACATACGCCTACATATCAAGCTAGAAAGTTCCAGTTTAAGCTGATTTCGAGAGGTCAGCTTATACTGGAAATGTTTATGTGGAAATGAACGTGTGTGCGCTTGATATGTAGCTGTACGAGAACCGTAGAGAAGCGTTTTGTCGACGAAAGAGTAGACAGAAATGACGTTTCCGTGTAGACAGTAGAACATTTTCGGTAGAGATGCGATTCTATGCTACAGTTGAGTAGAAATAGGAAATGTCATGCTAAGCCTGCTGGTGTACAAACACGCTATGAACGCGTGCGTGAAGACGAGTACCGTCAGCACATACCGCACACACGTCCGACTTCGCCATTGTCTCTTGCTGCGCTTATACACATTCACAGCTTGTTTGTACACTTGGTAACCACAACTAAAGCGCGCGTCGCTACGTGAGATAAAAATACTGTAATAAATAAAGATAACTAGATTATTCAGTAGCCTTATTTAAACAAACTTGACCTTTTAGTCCCTTGTTATCACGATTACATATCTTTTTCACATCTTTGTTTACATTATTTACCAGAAACATTAAACAAAGTGTGTATCAAACTAATGATCATTACATCGCCACTGTTCTTTAGTAACCCGACGAAAATGGCCGACAACCGCGCTGCAGTCCTGCATGGACCTTACGATGTCAGAATTGTGAGTTTATTTTTGTCAAAAACTTTTTACGACTTGGATTAATTATATTTATGTAATGAGAAGGCAATTAATTAAAAAGTATTTTAACGGATGTGAGTGACTCTGGGAGCTTGCAGTGAAAAAACCTATCCACTCAAGTGCACCGTGCACATGTTTTCTAAAGTGAACCTGAAACTAATAGGTACCTATGTGACGAAACTCTATTGGTAATTGCATTTTGTTTCAGGAAGATTGCCCAATGCCAGAAATCAACGACGACGGTAGGTAACTTCTTCGATTTGTACACCTAGATTCCATAAAAGCTCCTCAACAGTCCCCTGCTGCAGTCTCATACTGAGACAAGTGCAGGAAGGCAAGAGTATTATTACCCGACACGGTTGATCATTGCGGCTTGCGCGATTTCAGAGTTTTCCGTCTTCGTGAGCCAGTGATATCCGAAATTCACAATTTCTTTGGATCTCGGGCTTCGATTATAAATATAGTTTTCGTACCTATATCTGATACTCACGCATTGGCGTAGCTAGAGATTTTGTCTAGTAGGGGCAGCCATCCAGCTGAACTAACCTGCAGTCATTTAATGAGAGATCATAAATAACGCCTAATAATAAACATTTTTGATGTGACAACAATAAAAAAATCCCAACTTCAAACCTTAAAAAATACATCATCATCATCATTGGAAGTTGTCCACCCACTGCTGAATACAGGCCTCCTCACTTTGTGCCATGCGTCCCTGGTCTATGTGAGTCTCATCCAGGATCTTCTGTAGGTCGTCCGCCCACCTGGCCGTTGGTCTGCCAACACTCCTTCTATCGGCAACCATTCCGTTAGCTCTCGGCTCCACCTGCCATCACCACGTCTAGCCAAGCGTCCTGCCCACCTCCATTTCTTAGCCGATAACCGTAATCCGACGTCCTAAATCTTAGTCCTCCGTTGGATCCGAGTTACGAACTCGGTCGTTCAGTGATAGGCCTAACATGGCGTGCTCCATAGCCCTTTGTGCAACTTGGGCTTATACACAGTATCTTTAGTGAGCGTCCATGTTTCTCGTCTTAATGCATGGCTGTATTTTCTTCAGCTCTCGTTGTGGGATTATTATTTATTTATTTATTTATTTACATACATACACATTTATTTACATTTACATGTTTCTTCCACTACCGACAATGCTTACCGCGAAAAGCAAAAGAGTTTGAAATAACTCGAGTGTGGAAGGTAGACGTTTCTAGGGTGGGCGTAGCCCACCGATGCCCCCCCCCCCCTAACTACGCCCATGTACTCACATCGATATCTACCTTTCATAATCATTCCGTGACCTCGCATTATATCTTTTGTAAAATTATTTCCAACAGCTACTGCATTCACCTACCCAACAGCATTCTTTCAATCAACCCTTTTATTGTCTCTATGTGCTAATGTTTGTTCCAGAGGTGCTAGTTCAGATGGATTGCGTGGGCATTTGCGGGTCTGACGTGAAGTTATACACCACAGGAACCTGCGGGGTGGACGTCATCACAGATCCTATTGTTATCGGTCACGAGGGAGCAGGCGTCGTCGTCAAAGTAAGCTTAGATAGTTGCGTACGGCGTTATTATGGCACGTCGAGCCTAAGAAAGAGACTCACACAGGTATGAGTGACAGAGAGGCTACAACAAAGCTTACCTTTTTCTGAAAGTCGGTGAGCCATATTGTTTTGCTGCGTACTGCCATATAAACTACAGCCCGCGGCTTCACCCACGTGAGTTTTTCTAAAATAAAAGTTTCCTACTTCATGGGATGGTGTGGTATTTTTATTGATTAGTGTAAAATAATGTATCTGTATGTTATTAACATAAAGACTTTTCTTAGATGGTGTTTATTTTATTTTTTTGTTAATTTTTGTACGGAAAACTGGGAAAATTCGCTTTCCCTGATTTTCTTTGATTTTTTTTTGTAATATATTGCAAGGCAACATTGTGCTAATTCTTTTTTAACGTGTTAGCTTATTTCTTAGTGATTCCAACGACGTACGTATTATACGAGTATACAGCTCCGCAAGCTCCGCTTAGTCGGAACAAACAGACAGACAATATTTTTTGCAAAATTGTAGTAAAAATCTGAACTGAAAAATCATAGGTTCATCAGGTACTACGCCTGACGAACCTATGATTTTTCAGTCAAACGGCATTTTTTTTTTCGACCAGATCGGCTCCCGTGTGACATCACTGGCTGTGGGCGACCGCGTTTCCATCGAACCGACCCAGCCGTGCCGCGCCTGCGAGTACTGCAAGGTGGGGCGCTACAACCTGTGCGTGGCGCCGCACTACTGCTCCTCCATGGGCGCGCCCGGCAACCTCTCCCACTACTACAAACATGTCGCTGATTTCTGCCACAAGTTAGTATAACAACGCTACAGTATATAAAGTATATCTTCTTAGGATGACCCACAGTAACCATTTTTATCTTTAAAAATGTTTACTTAAACAATTCATTGTTATTTCTGAAGCTATTTGGATCGGTATTATATTAAATCCCTATCCAATAAAATATGTTATTTCAATTGGGCATTTAATTTAGATTAAACTATGCAGGCTGACATCATATATCATTTTATGAATACTTTAAAAGATATCACAGATTCAAAATGACGCGTAACAAAATAAATAGGCCCGCGGCGGCGGCGGCGGCGCGGCGCTAGGACACCCGTCAATGATATTTTCCTAATAACTATTAGGTACCTACCTATGCAACCATCGCTTCGCTTCCCCGCTTCGGTTCCCGTGGAATATTTTCCGCCATCCACGCGGGCGAAGCCGCGGGAAAAAACTAGTTCCTAATAAAATTAAACTGAAAACAATTACGAGGTCAACCATACATATACCTATAAATAACGTAGATTGGGGCGGGCCGCGCCGCAACTCAACGCATTGCAATAATCCTCCGTCATAAATATTCTAAGAACCAACGCACATTATAGGTGGGCCGCACCTGTAATGTGGAAAAATAATATAAATATACTTACACCGTACTTTTTATTTGAAAATGCGTTGCACTCTGGACCATTGCGGCTGTAATGAGCGCTTGGTTTTATTGCTAGAAAATATGAATAGCTAGAAAAGTCTAACATAGTTATCTATTTTTTATAAGAATGCCAGACAACCTAAGCATGGAGGAAGGTGCGGCGGTGCAGCCGCTGGCGATCGCCATGCACGCGTGCGGCCGCGCCGGCGTGCGGCTGGGGCAGCGCGTGCTCGTGCTGGGCGCCGGGCCCATCGGCATCCTGTGCGCTATGACGGCTCGCGCCATGGGCGCCAGCACTATACTTATCACGGGTAAAGTAGCTACATCAAGTATTTTCTCTGCGCACAGTTTTTGTTTATGCACTGGTTGGTAATTACATAAACTTAACACTATGTATGACAAACACTCTATACCTACACTCATTAAAATGGGGATTTTGATAACTTTGAAGACTTCCTCGTTGATATGAAGGTCGCAAGCGCGACTAGGTAAGTACGGAAAGTTGTGTTCTGGGTTCAATTCCCAGTTCGGCCACTGCAGTTGCTGGCTTTTTCTATCAGATGAGGAATTTCTCAGTAGCAACCTGAGGGCCTAGAGAAGCAATCAGCAATCGCTTTCAATGCGTTTCGTATTTCTACAACGATATTGACATAAACTTTTCGGTAGCATGTCAATCTAATACTTTTTGACGACGTCATCGCTTAAAAGTATAATGTCACTTTGTCTAGGCTTTTGCCGTCTTATTACATAACAAGGTGTAGCGGCATCAACATCGCCACATGCGAACTACGCGTCACACTGACGTCACGCAAATCCAGCATCGCGCAAGCAGAGTTTACCGCGCAACTAGCATATACATATACAACGTCCCGACATCAACCGTCGGGCAGTTGCCCTCCAGACACAACACCCGTCTGGTCGGAGGATCCTCCCTTTTCTATGGTGGATGAGTGAACTTTACACCCTGTCGTACCACCAAACTGGTGACCCCGAGTATGAACGTCAGCGCAGCCTTCGTGCAACTACTTCAGCGTGACGTCATCATAACCATCACTTCCTCAAGCTCTCGAGCGGCGAGTCACACAGCCAGCCAGCACCCACGGCTTCAACGGGTATCCTGACCACCAGCATGCAGCGGACGCGCATTCCTGGTCATCACCCACGGCCTCATCAGCAACCGTGGCACAGCACACTGCACTTTCGGCCGGTCCACAAGCAGAGAACATGATACCTCTCCTGGTCGACGCCAGCAGTCAGTCTCAACCCGGCGCTGTACCACATCCGATTCACTGGAGCATAATGCAGCGCCACCCCGACTCACTGGGGAATCACCGCAGACAGTTCCGACCCACCGAGAACTATGCGGCACCCGGTTCCGACTCACTGGAACCCTCTACTGGCACTGGCAAGCATCGCAAGATACAAGACTCACCACTATCGACCTCCGGCCTCCGGGAGGGTGATGTAGCGGCATCAACATCGCCACATGCGAACTACGCGTCACACTGACGTCACGCAAATCCTGCATCGCGCAAGCAGAGTTTACCGCGCAATTAGCATACGAGTATATACAACGTCCCGACATCAACCGTCGGGCAGTTGCCCACCAGACACAACTCCCGTCTGGTCGGAGGATCCTCCCTTTTCTATGGTGGATGAGTGAACTTTACACCATGTTCCTCGTACCACCAAAAAGGTTTATCTTCAGACCCAGGTTTTACCCATGGAGCCATTATTGAATATCGAACTTTATTCCGTCTATGGTAAAGTTCCTAATACAAAACTGACAACTTAGTACCGAACTAAGTTATCAGTTTTGTATAAAGAATGGTATTTCAACGACAGTTACGTTCTTATTACAAAAACTGGCTCCATGGTTTAAGCCATGTCAAAATATAAATCTTGTTTTGTAATAAGGGGGTTGGAGTTTGGATTTGTTTGTGCCCCGGTTAGGCTCCACTGATAAAATTACTATGTGAGTGTGCTTTACACCTCTGCCTTTGGGGATGACAGACGTAATATTATGATGATGTTATATTTTACTGATTTTTTTTCACAGACGTGGTGCAGTCCCGGCTGGATACAGCCCGGGAGTTGGGCGCAGACTACACACTACTGGTGAAGAGGGAATACAGTGACCAGGAGGTCGTGGACGGCATCGTGGCGCAGCTCGGCTGCCAGCCTGACGTCACCATCGACGCCTGCGCCTACGCATCCGCGCAGAGAATTGCCATGCTGGTAACAGCTACACTAGTGACACCTACACGGCTACATTTATTTATATTATTAGTTGGCAAACAGGCCAGCAGTGGAGGCCCAGTGGTAATTAACGGCCTCGACTTACGAGTAGTAAGAGGTCGTGGGACTCGTGGGTTCGAACACAGACAGGCGCTATACTTTGTCTACTAAATGATTTCATCACCACTGCTCTCAAAACGATATAGGAAATCATCGTGAGGAAACCGGCATGTCCTAGAACTAAAAATTCGAAGACATGTGACATCCACCAACCGGCACTGGACCCGCGTGGTGGATTACGGCCCACTTCCTCTCACAGAAAGAGGAGGCCTGTGTCTCAGCGGTGGGAACATTATAGACTGAACTGATTACGTACGTATGTATTTATGTAAACAGGCCGGCCTGTCTGTTGTTATATGGGTACTGAAGTCCATCCATACTCCATACGAATATTATATTAAAAATGCGAAAAAAACTCTCGTCAGTCTGTTACCTTTTCAAGCCGAGCTGAACGGATTTCGATGTTTATTGTTCAATTATTATTATTATTATTATTCATTTATTTTCAGATTTTCAATACATCCATAAAACTTGTTAGTAACACAGAAATGCTTATAAGAAACTAATGTTAGTAATGACAAGACACTTTAAAAAAAAAAAAAAAAAATACATATCAATGAAAAAGAAAAGTATATAAAATACTATTTTGGAAGTATCAGACAGTAATTTCCTTTTGTTAATTTAAACCAAAATGAGCATAACATTAACTTAAATTTTAATTTTGCGAGGCCACATTGAAAATCCTTATTTTCAGTTCGGCAAAATCTTTAAAAAATAAAACATAATTGTATTGTTTTTTCCAAAATATTGTTCATTTGCGGTCTCCGACCTAGATATACTTATTTTTCGGAAAAAAAAGTTGGTAACGATAGTACAAACTTCATCATTATCCTATATCGATGCGCAGATTCATATTGCACCGTCTGTATGGAGTTACAGGTACCTAACTATGACACTTCGGTCGTTTGCCAGGTAACGAAGACGGCAGGAGTAGTGCTCGTGGTGGGCATCGGGGCCAGCCAGGTGGAGGTGCCGCTGACGCAGGCGCTGCTGCGTGAGGTCGACGTTCGGGGCTCCTTCAGAATTGTTAACACGTAAGTCTCACTTCAACTCTAATGTGACATTTTCGATTCATAAGTACTTTCTTCATTTATCTTGGACATTACTGAGATCGGTGAAGGTAAAAATATCGTGAGAAAACTTGGACTTTATAATTGACTTTAGACGACATGGTTGGCGCAGTGGTTAAGCGATTGACTGCTGCGCTGCGTATCGCGGGTTCGATTCCCGCACAGAACAAATATTTGTATGACCTATAAGTAGTTGCCATAACCTTATGTTGGAGTAGGTAATAGAGTAATTAATAATACAATAACTTGTTTTAATATGTATAGCTATATTAGTACTTCTAAGTAGACATATTTTTTCACAAGTGACATATTATATTATTTAAACTAAAGAACAACACTTTACTTCTGTGCAGTAGTCGCATGAGGCGTGTATTCCGACAGTTCCGGGTCTGGCTGTTTGTGTATGTGAGTTTAAATGTTTGTAAACGCACCCACGATACTGGAAAAAAACCCAGTGTGGGGCAACGTATTGTTTAAATGAAAAATATAATAATAATATGTCTGAAATGGCCAACCCGTTTTTAGCAAGCGCACCACGCTTGCTTGAATCTCTATGCTATGTACGAAAAGAGGCCCTGCAGTGGCACTATAATAGGCTGGTATATACATTAAGTCACATAATATATAGACTGTATTCTCCGAAGGATTAAGCAGGGGTGTTAGTCCCAATCTGCGCTCTAGCCTTAAGAAGACGGCATTTTACTAAGAAGTCAGGTGTACGTATGGTTGACCCCGTAATTCTTTTCAGTCTAAATTTACTAGGAATTGATATGAAAAGTAACATCACGCCGTTTTTCCCGGAAGGGTTAGGCAGAGGTGTAGAGTACACCTACATTTCGCCAGTTATGTTTAAGTCCCATGTCTAGGGGGGCCTGGCCATCCACCAGGCACAGATCCTATCTCTGGGAATTCTAGTCAAAAAACCCAGTAACACTTTGCTCGACCAGGGAAAACCCAAGGACCCCAAGCTCAGAGTAAGGCCGAGATTAATAAACATTACTTAGCATTTTAGCACGTAGGTACTTTGGCTTAGAATTTTTCCGTCTCTATCTAGCACATGTACCTACTTGTCTCTGTCGCACAGCGACAAGAACATGTGGCAGAAATAATTTGTATGTTTGTTAATTTCGGCCGAAGCAGTTACAAAGGGCACCAATGATATCTTAAAGACAAAAAGGTATATAGGTTACCTACGCAAAATTCGATCTTCAAAAACGAACGGCACACTAACGTACTCATTTTTTTAACATTATATTGAATGACACGTGGAAAGAGGAAATAAATATCGGGAGCGAAAACAAGACAAGCATATCTCGCTACACAGCACGCTTCCGTTGACACTGAATGCAGGGTTGCTAACTAGCCAAGTTTTAATGTTCCACTTGCGGAACGCGTGTAACCTATCAACGCTTTTTATTTACTTATAATATCATTGGTTATGACATCTTTACTCTGTGCAGATACCCGCCAGCGATCGCGGCAGTGTCATCCGGAGCGATAGCCCTCAAGAAGTTCATCACGCACCACTTTCCGCTGCAGAGGACAAAGGAAGCACTGGAACTGGCCAAGTCTGGCAACGCCATGAAGATCATTATACATGTACAGAAGTTATTGACTTTTACTTCCACACTCATTTATGACGTAGTTTCATGAGAGAATTCTTCTCCCAAAATAAATTATTAGAGAGGAAGGGTCCAGTCCCATCGCCGGCGATTAGCGAGAAACGAGTGTAGCAAGTAAAACTCTTTTGTACGTTTCTTAAGCGACAAAATATTCGATAGCTAGTCGCTTCCTCCGGTGGGACAGGTGTCTAGGCTTGAGCTATATTCACCGCGCGGCTTGGCCGTCCTGCTTTGAGGTAGCACGAAACAATGCGTTAAAAATGATATATAAACGGCGGTGTTGACGCTTGCGAACTATTTCTTATAATTTTGCGGAGCCGGTTCGGATTATCACGCGGCCAGTATCATTCGGGCCTTAAGCTTAACACACTACTTACGAAACAGTTTATCGATAACTGCTTATATAAACGTCGTGGTACGATCGTAGAAATGGCCATAACGAGATCTGCCTGGCCATTTCACGATACCCCGCCAATTCATGATTTGGCCGGTTATATCACGATGCTGATCGAAAGTCAGCCCGATCGACGAAACCAACCTATTAATCGACATTTCCAGCTGACCACTGGGCATATCGCAAAGTAGTTACATTTCACGCCGCTAGGGGCGTGCCTCCACCAAATTCACGCGAGCCGAGCGAGCACTACATCCAAGTTGGGCGCAGTTACTTGGCTATTTATTTCGATAACGAGTAGGAATAGATCGAATAGGAATTATTATCTGACTGCGCGGCAGCAAACACAAGGTTATGTTTTAAATGGCCAGGCATATTACGCTATGGCCATTTCTACGATCGGACCACGACATATACAATGTAGGTATAATACAAATAAATACATAAACAAAAGGACACTTAGGCGTCGAAGAACTCGCCCGCATCACTGTCATCCGGAAACGTGCCCAGAAGACTGGCAGCATTGCCACGTTGAATGGCAGTGCTAATTCTTTGGCCAAAGAATGAGCCAGCCTTTTGGTCACGTGAAAATTTCCTTAAAAAGCTCCATGACCCAAGTGTTTCGACCACAACCAGAACACAGTTTGAGGTCCTTGAAATACTCATACGAATCTTTACCGACACACTCACATATATCACACTCAAATATAGAACGTTTTCACACACTTCAACTGGTGCTTCAGGATTTTTCTCATACTCGATTAAGTCAAGTAAAACTAAAAGTTAATAAGTAATTATTTAATTAAAACAACTTATTTTTATTAACACGAATTTCAACATTAATTTACAATTTAAAAATAGAACAGGCACATTGGATTATTTTTTAAATTAATTAATTAAGTCTTAATGTAATCGTGTTTTTGAAGAAATCACAAAGAGGAGAGGAGACTTTCACGTCCGTGTCATGCGTGTGAGTGGTTCGTGATACCACTCGAAGTATTGAAGTGAATCTCTCAAACGGTGGGCAGTGGTGTCGGTTCATATGAGGTTGAGTCGCGACGGGTTGAACACTCCGGGGCGCGTGTTGAGCTGTGGCACCGGCATGCTGCCCAGCCGCGCTCCTGCAACACACACGTACACCACTCAGACAGTGCACTATTTTTCAACAACTTTGGCTGACTGTTACGTACGACAGAAGTTGCTTGCCTGTGGCATAGAATAAAATTGAAGCCACCTCATCTAGTTTTTAAAATATGATTGACGTGTAAAAGTGTTTGTACAAACCTACTTACAGAAATAAAATCATTTAATTTAATTTCGAGCTTATTGATATGAAATTTATTTTATTGTATCGTTTTACGCTATCATGCGTAAAAAAGCGGCGTCCTTGCTACAGAGCGTTTGCCGGAACGGCATCCTGATTGTTAACAGGCCAGACTTTCCTATACAACGGCACTGGGAGGAAATAGGTATAGGTATACGTAGATAAGTTACCTATGGTGCTACCACACTGAGCCTTGAGGGCGGGCTTAGGCAATTTAGTTGTGTTTGTGTCCTGTGTTACTAAGCCAACACTAAACAACCTATGGTCTGTTCATGTATGTGTTCATATCTGAAATTGTTTTTTTTTTTTTTTAAACTGATGGACCCACTTTTATTGTTGCTTCAACATATAGTAATTAAATTGCACCGTCTAAATCAGGCTTAAGAGAATACCTAGTTCGCTTATGTGCTTTTTAGTTGCATTAAGTTAAATAAATAAAAGAGACACGCGCGGAGTACTCCCGCTCCGCTGGGCCCTTGTTTGTTCCTATGTCTCTGTGAGACAAGGGACTAAGGTCCCCAGGCTACATAGCTGCACTAGTTAATACCGACCGGTGGAAGTGGAAGCTCCTCTTGCGGCGCCCCGGGCCGCGCAGGCTCCGCGCGCCGCCTTCTTCTTGGATGCTGACGTCGCCTTGCGTTTGAACCTGATAAACACATTATTTTGATTTGAAGTTGATATAAAGAGACATAATATTCATACGACATAAAAATCTTGTAATAAAAATACCGTTTTATTACGAGAACTAACTTCCTAAACTTTTTTTTATTATTACAAAAAAGATCCGTAACTATCCAGTAATTTTTCATTCTGGCAACACTTAAAATGCTACACTTGAATTTCAGTCGACCAAATAAAAACCTGACTGACGAAAAACTGTTAAAAAAATTAAACCAACGCAAAAAGAAACTAAAAGCGAAAAATAAAAAATACCTAAATTAATGTAACTAATTTTGAATCGGCTCGTTGCTAAAAGATTACAGCCCTTCGATGTTGGTCCCGTGGAGAAAGTTGTTCAGTTTGATGGTTTATACCACACCCTTCTGATACACGCTGTATATCCGCGTCTACTTGAGAACCTCCTCGTTTTTTCGTCGGTTAATAAAATATATAGAAAGACATATAGTTACTTCTTGCGCACTCCACCACGGAAAGTCCGTCCGCGGCTCCTGCGCCGGGCCCCCTGGGACCCGGACACGGACACGTCGGCGGCCTGCGCCAGGCGGCCCCAGTCCGTGTCGGAGCCCGATCCTGCCTCGTCTTCTACCACCTTGGACTCTTCCTCTTCTAAGTCGTCCTGGTACTGCATGAGGAGGCCTGATGATGATTGTTAGAATTTTATTAGTGAAATGCTTGACATTTTGAGGGTGCGTGTAATGTTTTTTAGGATTCAAGTTATGAAAGTTATTTTAGTATTTATTTACTCACGACACCTAATAACGTATGTACTTTATAAAGATTGAAAGACGGGCGTCTATATTGCGAGGTACGGGACAACTGAGGCTCGCTGCGTATGTAACTTTAATCAACCTCAAAATGTGTGCGCGTCAGCGTTCCTCTCTAAACCAATGACTGTCCCAAGTAGCATTGCAAGCTGTAAGTCCGTTTTTATACTAAATGCTGTACATTCAGGCTGTATAAGCGCTTATACAGTCACGCTTAATTTTGCGTTAGTAGAGCTGTAGACTCAAAAAATAAGCTGCATTGGAGCTGTTATTCATTTTACAAAGAAACCATTACACTACAGATATCATTTTATAAGTATCTTGTAAAGAAAAGTGTTCTAAATAGGTTTTTCAAGGGAATTACAAAATAATAAAAATTAAACGAACTGTTTTCGATGATACGTTTAATAGAAACGTACTGAATGGCGACATTATTATTTATATAATATATATTGGTATAAAAGATAATCTTGGACTTGGATATCTGATGGTGTAAATTGGTGAATTAAAAGTGCAGATTCATATTTATTGTGAACATGTGTATGTTTTCCGTGAAAATATTCACGCGCCAGCAAAATAACCGAGCTGACATAAAGAAAAATACTAAATACGGTGTTTGTTTTTAAGGTTAGAATAAAAAAAATAATAGATATAGGGCACAGTGATCATTATTCAAACTGATAATCATGATACAGCTTTAGCTGTTAAATTATCATATTACTTTACTTTAACATTTGTATATTTTTTTACTTTATGTTGAAATATTTAGAAGGGTTTTATTTTACTCAGGTTGCAGAGTAAAATAAAATATAGTACCCCGTTGGTTTTTTCTTTTTCATTATTATCCGTATTTTCGCGGAGCCCCCATAGAGGCTTTGCGGAAACCTAGGGCTCCGTGGAGCATACTTTGAGTATGGCTGCTCTAAACTATACCCCCTTTTTTTAAAGTAAATGAGTCATGATAAGTTTAAGGCTAAATGATACAGCCAGCCAAAAGGAAAAACGGAAAAAAACGTAGAAGATTGCGGAACGAGCTAGACAAAACAAACAAGACATGCAGGGCTAACATAACACACGCGACAATTACTCACTCTCACGCGAGTAATTCTTGTCTATTTCTGTAACTATCTCGTTTTCTGACAGCGCTCCCATACAAAATACTCGACTCGTTCTGTCAAACTTGATGTTTTCTCGACAAACCCTAACATGGCACGTATTTTATCTCGAATTTTAACATTTCAACACGAGATATCTCTGATTTTTCTGTCATTTACTCGTCCTCGATTTTGACGACGAGAAGAGTAGACAAAATTATGATACAAAAAAAAGGCATTCACTGGCGACAGACGTGAAAAATTAAAACTTTGGAATAACATAATAAATACGTATACATGTACGCAGGCCGCAGTGGGACGCCAGTCTGCTGCAACACGTTACATTAGCATTTCGGTAACGTGGCTAACATGTTGACGAATCGGTAAGCATGTAGGTGACGCAAGTAGCATGTCGGGGACGCTGTTAGCATCTGGGTGACTAGGTTAGCGAGTTGGTGACGCAGTTAGTATGTCGGGACGCGGTTCGAATTGCTGTGACTCAGTTAGCATGTCGGTGACACAGGTGACCCTTTTGGAAGGAGCGACTAGAGTCAATTCTATTTTATTTGTAAATTTTGACGTTCAAAAGTGCCATCTATGTGCCTATTTGAAATAAATAATTTGACTTTGACTATGACAGGGACGCTGATAGCATGTCGGGACTCAGTGAGCTCGTTGGTGACGCAGTTAGCATGTCCGGCATGTTTTAAACATGTCGGCATGATTTTTGCATGTCGGTGACGCAGGTGGTATGATGGGGTCACTAAGAGCATGTCCGGATTCTGTGAACAAGAAGGTGACGCAGTTAGCATGTCGGCATGTTTTAAACATGTCGGGATGGCTTTAGCATGTCGGTGACGCAGGTGGTATGACCGGGTCGCTAATATCATGTCGGAATTCTGTGAGCAAGGTGATGCAGTTAGCATGTCGGGACGCTTTTAGCATGTCGAAGACGCGGTTGGCAAGTCGTGAATTGGTTTACATGTCGGGGACACTGACAGCATGTCGGTGACGCTGTGACAAGTCAGTGACGCATCTAGCATGTTGATGACTCGGTTAGCACGTCGGTGACACGACACCACAGATTTTGGCCCTACCAAAAATGTCTCACTCATTTTCATTTGCGTGATTTTGTTTTGTATTTTAATTTCAGCATGCCAAAGAAAAACATTATTTTTTAAACAAAAAAGCCTGTTACACAAAAAAACTAAACATAAATTAAAAGAGGTGGATGAAAATCAATATAGTACACACTAATTCCATGCGTAAGATCGAATGAATGAGCCGATGTTGCTATCATAAAAATTATTTATTTTTAATAATTTGCTACATCGGTCTCTCGTCGCGAGATAAAGAACTGTCAAATTGCCTTTCTCGAGTTTACTCGAGCTTATCGGTCATGATAGTGTTTAGAATGACGTCATAATCGTCGACAGATTTCGATAAATCGAGAACGAGAGCGTTCTCGCGCATGTCATGTTAGCCCTGCTGATTTTCATTAGTTCAGTAATTACAACTGGGATTCAAAAGGAGAAGACTTTGTCCAGTATTGGGATATTGTTATAAAATGGCAAAAATGTAACAGCTTATAACTACCTCACTTTTCGTGGTCCTAATAGGAGTTTTGTGATTATTACCCGACTGCTCCAGAAGGATGGTTATGTTTTTCGGGTGTATGTATGTATGTATGTCTATTTCTTTGGCACGCTCTGTGGGCTAAACGGCTTGATAGATTTTAACATATGAGGTATCCTTAGATTCGTTAATTGTGGGAGTGACATAGGCTATAACATTTTAATATGGCATCTGCGAATCAAAAACGAGAGAGGGAATAAAAAAAATATTTTGTGATTATATTAATATGGGTATCAAATAAAAGCTAGTAAATAGCCAAAACACTTTTAACCTACTATTTTGACACAAACTACAAAAAAGTACATTTTCTTTAATAACAGACGAGCCAAACAGTTACAGATTTAACCTTTTAAATGATTACCATCACGCTATATCTTTATTGAGCTAAGCAGTCAATTATCATAGCATATGCAGGGTGGATTTTTAAGATGGGAAGTAAGGATATCTTAACCGTTGTAGCTACACAAATTCGGTCTTAGAAGACTGTCCTAAAAATCTGAGACATTTTGGTCTGCACTCACAGATAAAAAAAAAATGTACAGCCAGCAAGAAAATGAGCAATTTTCACTTTTTTATGCCAATAGGTGTTTCTTATGAGAGAGTTAGACCAACTGAGATTTGATGCATCGGATCTGGTTCACTTGCGCGAACGACATTTCTGCTAAAGAGACTTGCGCGAACCCACCTGCGCGAAAAGATGGTTGTCGTGATTTTGTGAGGATTTTTTGTCATGGGTGTCGTTGTTATCGTTTTCGAGGTCTCTGGTAACAATAATGGGGACAAAATCAAAATTTGAAATGGCGTTACCGAAAATTTGCAATTTTTTTATCATGGGTGTGGTTTTCATGGTTTTGGAGGGCGCTGACGACGATAATGGAGTCAAAATCAAAACGCAAGATGGTGCCAAATTAAAAAACGGAACCCTTTAAGGATCACTTGGTTGTCTGTCCGTCCGTCCGTCTGTCTGTCAGTCCAGAAGACCCTTTTTTTAGGAACGCGTAGAGGTATTAAGTTGAAATTAATATCAAATACGAAGGAGGTCTACGGTTAGTCCCTTAGAGCTCAAAAAAATCAAGCTTCAAGTCAACGCAGTTAAAAAAATACGGCCATTCATGCGACATATTTTGATGGGATAAATTCATCCTAACTACGTAACCCTTCATTGTGCGTTTTTGACACGCAATTGACCAGTTTTTGTTATAATGGCCATGACAAAAGTCAGAAATAGCAAAAGTTTTCCCCATCAAAATCGTTTAATTGCATAAATGTGGTGGGTACAAAAAATGCATAAAATTCTGTGCAAATATACAGGGTAAATATTCAGTACGACTTTCCCTGTAGGAAAGTCGTACTGAATATTAAAGGAGGTTATTATTCAGGTCATTTCTGATGATTTTGATTCTGAAATAAAATGTCCGAAACTTAACCGTTATGGAGATATTAAATTTTAAAGATTATTTTTAAAAATCCTTTATTTTTTGGCTTTTAGTCGTTTTCTTTGGGATTAGAGCTCCTAGAGTCGGTTTTTTTTTATGTATCTAGTTAGAAGACATGTCCATTAATAAAAATGATCAATAGAAACAGAACCTACTACTAACAGCTTAAAAAACTGCTCGACAACGGTTAGCATTATGAATTTTCTAATAGAGTGTTCTTAACTTTGATGGGCTTTAAAAAAAAAAATGTATGGAACTTATTTTGCGAATAACTTTACAAAGTTCTACGTCTCTTTAGCTATTCAAAAAGGTATATCATCTACTAGGTTTGTTCATAAAATCTTAAAATAATGTTATTAGAATAGGCCCATCTGGTAGTACAACATAACAGAATTTCGATACAAAAGAATCCGGCTTACTACCTGGCACTTTTAAACAATGAAAAAAGGTTTGGGTAGACATTGTTTGTGCCCGGGAGACGTGCGGTGACAGGTATTTATGTCATTTTAAATGTCTGAATTGTCAAATCGTGGATCGTGGTGTTTGTTTAGTCTGCTCATGCGATTCTTCCATGGTAGATGTGTTATCCGTGCCCTCCGATTTTTTTTTTGGAAAAACGCGACTTGGCTTGGATTTTTGGACTGTTTCATCTTCTAACTGTGTGACGTGGCTTGTAACTGGACTTTGATTTGTGTTGTGCACATGGCAACATTTACCAACGAGGAATATGCTGACATCCTAATGTGTTATGGATTTTGCGAAGGAGTGTCGTTGCGTGCACGCAATGAATACATGCTAAGGTATCCTACTCGCCGAGTACCTGATATTGGCGTATTTGACAGAGTTTATCGAAGACTAGGAGAAACTGGTTCTGTGCTAGTACGTCGGACTGACATGGGACGACCTCGTGTTCTTGATGACGACGACGAAGATAATGAAATACGACGTCTCTTTGAAGCCGACCCAACCACGTCAACAAACGTTGTCGCTCGACGGCTTGGTATTTCCCAGTGGAAAGTCTGGTTCGTAATGCACAGTTCTGGGCAATACCCTTACCATTACACGCCAGTGCAAACAATTGAAGAAGGGGATCCATTGAGACGACTAGACTTCTGCAGATTTATGCTCAATGCCGATAATGAAGATCCGGATTTTTTAAAGAAAATCATGTGGACAGATGAGTCGAAATTTGACAAAGACGGCATCACAAACTATCATAACACCCATTATTGGGCTCCCAAAGCTCAAGGTAACCCCAAGAAAAAACGACCAAAAGGGTCACAAAGGAGATTCAGTCTTAATGTGTGGATGGGTATAATATCAAATAACTTGATAGGGCCATACTTCCTGCCCGATAACTTGAATGGCGAGACATATGAAAACTTTTTGAGGGCGGAGTTACCCTCTTTAATGCAAGACTTGCCTATTGCATTGAGACGAGACATGTTCTTTCAACATGATGGCTGCCCAGCGCACTACAGAAGAAGTGTTCGAGCATGGTTGGACGAGAATTACCCAAACCAATGGATTGGAAGAGGCGGACCCATAGCATGGCCGGCGAGGAGCCCCGATTTAACGCCGATGGATTTTTATGTGTGGGGTCATATGAAAAGCCTAGTATACGACCAAATGACACCGATCGCAAATGTCGATATTCTAAGACAAAAAATTATTGATGCGGCTGAGGAAATGAGGCGGAACCTACGAACTTCTGTCGTGAAAAGTAATTTAAGAAAAAGAATGAGACTTTGTGTAAGAAATAGCGGCGGCCATGTAGAACATGAATTATAAAAATATTGCTAAAATTTTTGTCTTTTTTTTACGTATTTTAGCTAAAACTAAAACTCAAACCTCAAACTAAAAATGTACCCTCTCCTAACTTAACTGTTATTTGGGCAATGTTTTGCCTATTTAATAGCAAGTGTTATACCTTTTTGGATAGCTAAAGAGACGTAGAACTTTATAAAATTATTTGCAGAATAAGTTCCATACAATTTTTTTTATTAAAAGCCTGTTAAAGTTAAGAACACTCTATTAGAAAATTCATAATGCTAACCGTTGTCGAGCAGTTTTTTAAGCTGTTAGTAGTAGGCAGTTTCTTTTGATCATTTTTATTAATGGACATGTCCTCTAACTAGATACATCAAAAAACCGACTCTAGGAGCTCTAATCCCAAAGAAAACGACTAAAAGCCAAAAAATAAAGGATTTTTAAAAATAATCTTTAAAATTTAATATCTCCATAACGGTTAAGTTTCGGACATTTTATTTCAGAATGAAATTCATCGGAAATGACCTGAATAATAACATCCTTTAATATTCAGTACGACTTTCCCTGTAACCCTGTATATTCCGCCGTGCACTGATGGCATGCCAATATTTAATGCAAGTTTGTCAGTTAAGCCGTAACATACAATTATAGACAAACTCATAAAATAAATAGGTATTCAATTGGAGTTTTAACGTTAAGAATTCTATGAAGGAAAGGAGCCAACTGACCTATCCTATCTTACTAACCTTACTATGTCGTATATATATCTTATTAACTCACCAATACTTAAATAAACAATTTGTTCATTAATAACACTAACAATCTTAAAATAAAACAAATTATTTAAAAAAAACCCGACGGCAAGAAATGAACTGAAAGGATGGAAACAAGATGAAAAGTAAACCAGTATCCTTTAAGTACCAAAAATAAATAAATGCAGCAGTCGGAGGCAAATTTTAAGGCGTTCGTAACATCCTAATTGCCTCAGACTGCATTTATTTAATTTTGGTACTTAAAGGATACTGGTTTACTTTTCATCTTGGTTCCATCCTTTCAGTTCATCTCTTGCAGTCGGGTTTTTTGTTTTTTTTCAATAATTTGTTTTATTTTAAAAATACAATCTACTCTTAATACGTCAAGCCGACGCGCGGCGGTCCCGGCAAAAGTCAAAGTCAAACCATTTATTTCAAATAGGCACATAAGAGGCACTTTTAAACGTCAAAATTTACAAAAAAATAGAATTGATTCTAGTTGCCCCTTCCAAAAGGCAGTTTCGTATGGAGAAAAATGGGCAAGAAACTCCACAGTTACTCTTTTAAAAATGTTTACAATATTTTGTTTGAGTACATTAATTATATGATTATATGTGAAGACGATGCACCTAGAATAAAATGACTATACCATTATAGGTAAAAAGAATTAAAAACCAAGCAACGAAAAATAACTTAATTATTAGATATATAATTATGGTGCTCACATATTTACAAACATCGTAAAAGTACGTTTTTCTAAAAAAATAAATTTAAAAAAGTAAGTGAGTGTGTGAGTATAGGTTATCACAGAATGTAAAATCAATATCATAAAAATAACAGATTTTACCATAAAAATTGCAACCAGTTTGATTTTGTCTAGACTCTAGATTGTCCCATGGAGCTGGACCAGCATGTTTCCAAGCATTCCTGTCCTGGATATAATCCTCTAACTTGTAATATGCCTGTTTACAAAGTGTACTTTTAATATGTGTTTTAATTTTTCTCTCATTTAATTGCAATATATCACAAGGTATTTTGTTGTAACATTTAACACAGTACCCCATAAAAGATGTATGTACTTTAGATAATCTGAAAAATGGTTGATCTATTTTATCTTTATTTCTAGTATTAAAATTATGTCTATCGCTTATCTTATTAAAAACATGTAGATTTTTCCCTGCATACATAATATTTTCATAAATGAATTGGCAAGGTACCGTCATAATATTAATCCTTTTAAATAGTTCCCTAAGAGATTCGCGGCGACGTAGATTATAAATTGCTCTGACAGCTCTCTTTTGCAAAATAAAGATGGACTCAATGTCAGCAGCCCTACCCCACAGTAAAATGCCATACGACATAATGCTGTGGAAGTAGCTAAAATAAACTAAACGCGAGGGTTTCTATATCTGTTAGCTGTCTTATCTTTCTAACAGCATAAGCAGCCGAGCTTAGCTGCCCCGCCAGAGAGGTTATATGTGATCCCCATTGCAGTTTCTCGTCTAGAGTTATTCCTAGGAAAACCGTTTGATGAATAAATTCCAGTTTTTCTCCATTCAATATAATATCACATTCGTTACTTCTAACATTAGGTAATTTAAATGTAATACATTTGGTTTTTTTTTTCATTTAGTACCAAATTATTTACCGTAAACCAATCTTGGACCTGAAGAATAGAGTTATTCACGTCGTCAAGATTTTGTGACCGTCGGTCTATTTTAAAGATCAATGATGTGTCATCATCAAATAACACCATCTTCGGTTGATTTTGAAGTAGTTGGGGTAAATCATTAATGTAAACTAAAAAGAGGAATGGACCCAATGTCGAACCTTGAGGAACGCCCATTGCCATTTCAGACCCTAATGAGTGAACGCCGTTTACTTGAACTTTAAACTTTCTATCTTTTAGGTATGATCTTAGTAAATCAAGAGTAATCCCATAGTGCTCTAGTTTCAGCAAAAGTGTCTCATGGTTCACGCAATCGAACGCTTTAGAGAGGTCGCCAAAATCTTGTGCTTCCTCCCAGGCATTAAAAATGTTCTTTATTAGGGTAACACCGGCGTCAGTGGTACAACGCCCTTTAGTGAAACCGTACTGTTACCGGCTGTCATTTATTTGTAGATTTTTGGCAGTCGGTACGGGAAGTCATCCGAAAGTCTGACAACTAGTATTATCAAAGGGTATCGGATTACCCAGTAACTGGGTTGTGGAGGTCAGATAGGCAGTCGCTATTTTAAAAACACTGGTTTCCAGCTGCATCCGGATAAGACTGGAAGACCGACTCCAAGATAGTTGGGAAAAGGCTAGGCATATGATCACTTTATTCTCATGCTTCTACATTACTCTCATAGGGATGTGACTCACCCATCTTCTCGATAGCATACGCGCTGGTGATGTGCAGCAGCTGGTCGCCGTACTTGAGGAAGTTAGCGCGCGTGACGTAGGGCAGCGCCAGCATGTGCTCGGGCAGCTCGGGCAGGCGCGCCGCCATGGCCTTCAGCGCCGCCTGCGGCAGCACGGTCGTCAGCGACACGCCGCGGGCAGAAGCCATTTCACTGCACAAAGCACCACATTATACATACAAAAATACTGCTGTCCAGATTTTTTTCTTCTGATACAATGAAATGGTCATTTTTATGGACAACTCGCACTTGACAAGAAAATAATAATATTGCAATTTATTTTTTTCATAAAAAAGCGCTAATGTTTCCTAAGACAGTTTCCCCCATATCTCTTATGGATCAGATTCCCCCTATTGTCCTAGTAAAAAAACACTATCACAATCTTCTGATACTTAACGTCTATTTCTAAATCCAAGATGGCGGCGATAAAATTAAAGCTGAAGAATTAATGTTATGTCGTCTTTAAGTCGTGTATTTGGAATCACGCCATAACACGAACTTCAAGACGTTTGTGATGCGGACTAACTTCAAATCTTCATAAAGGAAGCTATTTGCTACATGGTGTTACGTATCGACGTTTTTTAGAATGGTAATTATATCTATGAGACTACATACTTTCCTGAAAATAAATAATGTGTGCGTTATTACCGGCAAGCCTCAACCAGGTCGGCGTAACACCGCTCCTCCAGACGCTTGAGCAGCGCGGCCACGGGCGAGCTGGCGGCCGGGGCCGCGGGGCCCGCCGGGGCCGCGGGGGCCGCGCGCGACACCTTCATGGGGAACACCACGCGCAGCCCGCCGCGCATCAGTCTGCGACCAGACAACAATGAATTAATACAATATTGTCTGACCACGTTCACGTGAAAGGTCCATAGTTTTTCTTCGGCGGAACCGAAATTCGGCGATCAGATAGTGAAATGAATATCGAGCCCAGAGTCTGAATTTGTGCCCGGTTTTTGGCAATAAGCTCGCCCCCTTTATCATAGGACTTAACAGAACTGGCGAAATGTGGGTACAGTAATGGGTGTACCTAAGCACATCTCTGCTTAATCCTTCGGGGATTACAGATTCAGGACGTATGGCAATATAGCGGATGAGTCAACATTTAAGCTTCTTTGTGAAAGGGTGAAGGTATTAGAAACGCAATGTTATACTACTTGAATTTTACCGAAAAATCTATTAAAGAAAATCTTACATATTTTTGGACCTTAGTTAAAAAACGACACAACTCAAACGCAGTTCCGAGAACTTTAAACTATAAAAGCGAACCATTGCGTACCGGAGAAACAATATGCGAAGCGTTTTAGAATACTCTTTATTACGTACACCATAAAAGTTACAGATATAAATGTTGAATGTTGTTTTCTACGTACTTTCACTATACATTTCTGGTTACTAGCCCTAGTCATGAAATTTCTTCACCCCCTCTACTGAATCTTCCAGCCTATCTGATATATGTAGCATTGTAGTGAACGTTGAATAAGGTTCTAACTTGCTCCGCTGTTCGACTTCGATTGCGTATGGGAATACGAGTACGAGGTGATTTACTCGGATGGTTTTCTTCTTATCTGGAAAACAGGTCCCAAGCAGTAGTATTAAGCAATTATGTGTCTGGTTGGGTGCCTGTCCCCAGTGGAGTCCCCCAGGGTACACTGCGCGGCCCATTACTGTTCATTATCTATATAAACGACACCAACTGTTGCTTCATTTCATCCAAACTGCTGTTTTGCTGACAATCTATGCCACAATATCATCACACGTGGACGTGATTGCACTTCAGGATGATTTACGTTGTCTGGATGTATTGTCGTGGGAGTAAGCTTGATCTTAACCCTGCCAAATGTTCGGTTCTAACATATACTCGAAAGCAATGCAATTATACCTTCATCGTATATCTTGGGTGATCAAGTACTGCCTAGAACGGAAGCCCAGGGATTACGAAAAACTGTGTGTTCTGCCTGCAATTCCTTTGTGAAAATAAAGTATGTATGGGCTTGTACCACTGCCCTTAATACAAGTTATTTCATAACTTAGTAAGGGTACTGGTTGCAACACCTACCTGTTACGTTTGTTAACTAGCATATGTCAAGCAAGTATACCTACCGATGATAGTTTTTAATGTTAACATTGTTATTTTGATTGATTGAATAAATAAAAAAATTAAGCGTATGCAGAATAAAATAATGGTATGTAATTTAGTACTAAGAAGAATTATAAATATGTTAAATGGCAGAAAAATTAAAAACATTGTATGACAATCTATTTGAAATCAGAAAATATTTGATAAAGATCGGTCCAGATAGCAGAAAAGGTAACATTGTAGTCGTAAAATTAGAAGAGGCAGATAACTTAGTAAAAGAGTACAAGTTATTTTTAGAATATTATTCTAAATCCAAAAGCTCCTTATGTAAGAGTGAATGTTCGCTTATTCACGAGCTTTGCGCAGATTTTGACAGTTTATATGAGCAAATATTAGATTTGTGCTCACAGAAACAAAGTACGGCAGATAAGATGGCAATTAATAATTGCTTTAATGTTATTGCTAGTTTGTATTGACGATGAGGCTAGCGTAAAGCAACTTATAGACGGCATAGAGTATGTAAGTGAAATGTCTCTGTTCTGAGTACGTCGTGCTGTTTTATTACTATAAAATACTCCCAACTCGTCGATAAAAAGGGCGAAAAAGATCTTCGATGATTATAAGGTCCTAACGATCCGGAACGGTTTTTGAAAAAAAGTTAAAAGTGAGCTGAGCGGAGCGAGGTCTAAGTGGACCGTTAAAGGAAGTGGTTTTAAAGTGATCAAAGTGCAATTTGAAAACTGTGAGTTCGTTATTGTTTAATTAAAGTTCCAAGTGTTAAGTTTTTAAAATTAATGCAAGGATTTAGAAAAATTTGAAGAAATTTGGGACCTAGAATTTAGAATAATTCGCCAAAAATTTAAGAGACTCCGAATTTATGCCCGATTTTACCTAGAATTAAAGTACAGTTCTAAACACTTAGAAAAATTAAAAACTAAAGAGTACATCAAAACCGGCATGATCCAACCGTTGAAGACCTTGTTTCCGCCTGAAAGAAGACAAATTAATACCTCCTTCAGGCGACCAAAGAAGTGCTCCTTCAACGATTGTTTCATGTCAGCAATGTAGATGCTTTACGCTTCTGACTTACCCAAATATGTCCTAATGGCTAACTTTCGCTACATAAGCCACTCTTGTGCAAAATTTCATGTTTCTAGACCCAGCAGTTTAGGCTGTGTGTTGAGTGTGAGTGAATGCATTTAAGATTTTTATAATGGATGATCAGCTGCTTGTAATATTAGTTAGTACGTACTGGTCCACCTTGGGCCCCAGCGCCACGTAGGCGCTGGCGATGTCGTTGGTGACGACGAGGCGCTCGGCCAGCACGCCGCGCACCAGCAGCTGGCGCAGCAGGCGCGCGGGGTCGCCGCGCTGCCACGCCCGGCAGCTGCGTACCGGGGACGACGTTACACGTCATATCAAAACATTCAAGATTATGCTTAAGCGGGATGCGCTAAGGTAGTCCGCGAAATTAAAATATTACGTTTTTTGCAATTTGCAGGTCAGTAATAGGTTGTATGTTGATCTAATTATGATTCGCGGCCGTAACAAATATCGCTTTACAGAATTATAATCATTAGAATTAGCATTACAACTCTCAAACTTCATAAAATCCTACTGAATGATTATTTCAGAAATATTCATTCAATAGGATTTTACAAAGAGAGCTAGTTGTACTGCCTATTCTAATGATTATAATTATGTAAAGCCATATTTGTTACGGCCGCGAATCATATTTAGATCAACATACAACCTGTTACTGACCTGCAAATTGCAAAAAACGTAATAAAATTTTAATTTCGCGGAGTACCTTAGCGCTACCCCCTTAATAGTTTGGTCATGTTGAGAGGATGAATGGCGGTTTAGTCATGTATCAACAGCAAATCGCAGCAGTTTACACGAGCTTGAAAATTTGTCACATTCATTATGCGATATTTTTTGTTCGAATAACTGGCCCCTAGTGTATGTACGTAATACATTACTACATGGAGCATTTTTTTATTGTGGTCGAATCTTCACTGATGATATGGGTATGGGTAACTCTTCTCTTTGATTCTATGTTAAATTATTAAATGAGTTGGGTCAAATAGGTGGCAACGCCAATCGCGGCATTACTGGCGCCATGGGCAACTATTGCCCATAAAAAATATTTTTATTTTTTGTCCTATTTTATAACTGTCTGTGAAGTTTTACCATTACTTTATAAAAGCCCTGTGTTGTCCTTTCCCCCTTTCTCCCTCTCACGTCGATTTTGTTCCCGCATATCCGGCAAATGCCATCTTTATGAAATGTCGGAAAAGTTAACTCATTAAAAATAACTTTTCTTCTCCGTGAGTGTATCGTGTACGGTGATGCCGCTTTTTCTCTCCAGACACAAGAAGTATCTTCTGCAGCTGTCGTCAACTCACCGTCCATGTAGGGGCGTGTTCTGCAGCGCCTGCAGACGCGCCTGCATGGAGCCGCGCAGTGTGTCCGCGATGTGCAGCAGCGTGAAGGACGCGCGCGGCCCGCTGCAGCTCTCGCGGATGCAGCGTGCTATCACCTTGCAGTCTTCCGTTACATCCACTGGCTACACATGAAATGCGTAAAAGTGAAATGTCAAATGTCCTGAAGCAAACAAGGCAGCCGTACATTTTATATTTCAGTCAGATTATTCTGTGGCCGCTGCAGAATTTAACAATGACCAAAAAAAAAATTGTCATTTTCAGATGGGGTCAAAATTAATTATTTTCAAAATTTCACAGACATCACGCGAAATTATGAATGAGTTTTGAAAATAATAATTTTGTGTAACATCAGGATTTGATACCGGTACCATTCAAGTCTGAGAAATTTCGCCAGCTAATTTAATTTGAGCCTGTATAAGCCTTTGCCAGACTTGACAGAAATGGGGAAGGAGGGGTTAAGTTTCTGTAAGGAGGAATTCTGTGTCCGTCTGCACTATACGTTAACAACGCCTAAGTTCATGCCAACTCTCTAGGACGCACTTCGCTATAAAATTTGAGCCTGTATAAGCCTTTTCAGAAATGGGGAAGGAGGGGATAAGTGTCTGCAAGGAGGAGTTCTGTGTCCGTCTGCACTAAACGTTAACAACGCCTAAGCTCATGCCAACTCACTAGGACGCACTTCGCTATAAAAACATTGTACCAATCTTCAGCGGCTGTTTAAATGCTGTCAGATGTTTTTGATATTTTATAACACACTGTTGTGTGTGTGTGTATTTTCAACTCTCAGCGCTAAGCAGTGCGTTGAAAATCCAATGCAAGTACATGGTTTTAAAATATGTATTTTGATGCAATAAGTTAGTTATTAGGCTCGCGTATTTGCACTTTGATCGCGACCTACATACCGGAGCGCATTGCCATACGGCGGAGCCTAGATGATGCATTTTTGTACATAATTTAATTAGTGTTCAATTAGACATTTGCATTTTTATTTAGATTCATACCCGTTGAGCATTCATTGACACATTTTACAGTTTGGTTAACACATCGAACAGCGGGGAAAAAATCGCCGCGTAAAAATCCACTGCGGGGAAAAAAATCACCACGTAAAAAAAATCGTGCGTGCGTACCTGGGCTAAGTGGTAGGAAGCTTAGATTTCATGTAAACGCATTTGCATGTGTTAGTGAGTCGATTCGACCGTTTGTTCCTAGCTGAAGTACTGTATGTTAATACTATTATGTGGGCTTCCAAGCAAAAAGGGTCCAGTTCCCGGCATTTAGTTTCCAAGATATGAATGACTTTATATGATGTTTCTAAGTACCTACCAGAAATTTTAAGAGAAAAGTTTAGTAAAAAGGTCAAAGAAAACATTTTTCTGAAATCAAGTTTTTTCAGAGATTTGACTTCAAATGTCTGATAAAAAAAAATGTGCCAGTTCTGAATATTTTTTTAATCCATTATCAATTGACTATTCTAGATACCGAATCTAGTCTTAACACAATAACCCTTTTTTTTGGGTGGGAAATTATCAAATAACTTCTCCCGCTCTGGGCGGAGCGGGAGGGCGTGTCAGACTTTTACTGACTAGAACCCACCCGTGTTCCTTCCGTTGCCTGTGTGCCAGGGCCACGATATCCCTTTCGGACAAACTCGCAACCCCGGCAGGAACACAATACCCCTAGGTATTGTGTTAAGACTAGATTCGGTATCTATATACGGGACCCTTTTTGGGACGCCCATATATGTCTACGTTAGTGACCTTGTAGTCTTGTGCGTTGAGACAGTTGTCGCATGCCGTGGCCCGGTCCCTCACACACTCCTCCCTGCTGAACCGCTCGCCGAGGTAGGCGAGCACCTGCGCGCGCCGGCACTCCGTCACACTCTCGCACACCTCCACCATGTGCAGTAGGTTCGCTATGTGCACGCCGCGCGCCTCAGCCGTAGTGTTGCGCTCCACTGTAACACACGACATACAGAACATAACATGCAACTCCCCGAAGGGCTAGGCAGAGGTGTACCTGTAGTACACCCACATTTCGCCAGTTATGTTTAAGTCCCATGTAATAGGGGGCGAGCCTATTGCCATTGACGGGGCACAAATCTAGACTCCTGGCTATTACTAAGAAATTCCTGATGGAAAAACCCAATAACACTTGGCCCGAACTGGGAATCGAACCCAGGACGTAATGCTCAGCAGTGGTGCTTGCGACCACTCTACCAACGAGGTACACAAGACATACAGTACTTTAAACGATTAAAGTTATGCGCCTCGACAATCTTCGTGTTTCTGAAGGGGGTTAAAAACTGAAAGTTCGTCGTAGGTGGCACAGTTGTCCATCGACAAACCGCCATTGTTTTGTTTATGTTTACTCTTATGTCGAACACAAATTAAACGAAAACTAGACAAATACGCATGCGACTTGGAGTGTGGCACTATTTAAAGACGAGCAGGAGAATCGTCTATCACTGGTAAAAAGCAGCTTTAGTGGAAAAATCAATAATTTCAGGCATTTCATATTCCACCTGAACTGAAAATGACATAAAAATGCACGGTCCCTGTGGAAAGAGCCGCAAAAGACAGAAAGGAATTGAAGACGCAGCAGTAAAAAAAAAAATATATAAAAAGCCAACGTACTTTCAAGCAATCTTCTATACCGCACGACGTCAGAGTACGAATAGTATAGCAGACAAGTAGCGGTGTCACCGTCGCGGCCGGCGCGGCCCGCCTCCTGGTAGTAGCCCTCCACGGACTTGGGCAGGCTGTGGTGGATCACGTAGCGCACGTCCGCCTTGTCCACGCCCATGCCAAACGCGATCGTCGCGCAGATCTGACCACAACAGCGCGCTACGTTAAGTGCAACCATACCGCGTTCGATCGACGTCGACATGGTAACAAACGCTTCTTTCGTAGCAGGGACACACAGGGTGAGGGACCGCGGGGATTGTGCGTGCAGCTTTGGGCAATAAAATCCAGTAACAATCGCAAACCGAACGGAAATCCTTCATCACCTCAACACTGCTCATGTAATATGCTAAAGAAGCATACGTAGCTCGTATTTAAAATGTATCTGGCCGAAAGCTTCTTTAGCTCAACTCCGTACAAGTGTCGGTACGATGAAGCGTTTGTAAACACGCGACGTCGACCATCGATTCTCAGTGTCACATAATAAAATGTGTCACAAACCGCGGCCTGTTCGCTACTTCAAAGAGTACAAAGCTCAAGTTCAACAATACATTTCCCCTTCTGCAGTCCTACTAAAAAAAAATATTTTAATTGACCGGCGGACGGCGGGGGACGGCATCGAGGAGGATTTCGCGGATCGCGGGACATGCGCAGCGCACCGCGCACGGCCCCCCGCGCGTTCTATGCTAGCGGACATGCGCAGCGCACCGCGCACGGCCCCCCGCGCGTTCTATGCTAGCGGACATGCGCAGCGCACCGCGCACGGCCCCCCGCGCGTTCTATGCTAGCGGACATGCGCAGCGCACCGCGCACGGCCCCCCGCGCGTTCTATGCTAGCGGACATGCGCAGCGCACCGCGCACGGCCCCCCGCGCGTTCTATGCTAGCGGACATGCGCAGCGCACCGCGCACGGCCCCCCGCGCGTTCTATGCTAGCGGACATGCGCAGCGCACCGCGCACGGCCCCCCGCGCGATCTATGCTAGCGGACATGCGCAGCGCACCGCGCACGGCCCCCCGCGCGTTCTATGCTAGCGGACATGCGCAGCGCACCGCGCACGGCCCCCCGCGCGATCTATGCTAGCGGACATGCGCAGCGCACCGCGCACGGCCCCCCGCGCGATCTATGCTAGCGGACATGCGCAGCGCACCGCGCACGGCCCCCCGCGCGATCTATGCTAGCGGACATGCGCAGCGCACCGCGCACGGCCCCCCGCGCGATCTATGCTAGCGGACATGCGCAGCGCACCGCGCACGGCCCCCCGCGCGATCTATGCTAGCGGACATGCGCAGCGCACCGCGCACGGCCCCCCGCGCGATCTATGCTAGCGGACATGCGCAGCGCACCGCGCACGGCCCCCCGCGCGATCTATGCTAGCGGACATGCGCAGCGCACCGCGCACGGCCCCCCGCGCGATCTATGCTAGCGGACATGCGCAGCGCACCGCGCACGGCCCCCCGCGCGATCTATGCTAGCGGACATGCGCAGCGCACCGCGCACGGCCCCCCGCGCGATCTATGCTAGCGGACATGCGCAGCGCACCGCGCACGGCCCCCCGCGCGATCTATGCTAGCGGACATGCGCAGCGCACCGCGCACGGCCCCCCGCGCGATCTATGCTAGCGGACATGCGCAGCGCACCGCGCACGGCCCCCCGCGCGATCTATGCTAGCGGACATGCGCAGCGCACCGCGCACGGCCCCCCGCGCGTTCTATGCTAGCGGACATGCGCAGCGCACCGCGCACGGCCCCCCGCGCGATCTATGCTAGCGGACATGCGCAGCGCACCGCGCACGGCCCCCCGCGCGATCTATGCTAGCGGACATGCGCAGCGCACCGCGCACGGCCCCCCACGCGATCTATGCTAGCGGACATGCGCAGCGCACCGCGCACGGCCCCCCGCGCGATCTATGCTAGCGGACATGCGCAGCGCACCGCGCACGGCCCCCCGCGCGATCTATGCTAGCGGACATGCGCAGCGCACCGCGCACGGCCCCCCGCGCGATCTATGCTAGCGGACATGCGCAGCGCACCGCGCACGGCCCCCCGCGCGATCTATGCTAGCGGACATGCGCAGCATGCATAGCAGATGTTTATTTTAAACAGAATGGAGGTGAAACTATCGCGCCAAATGATACTTCGCGGAAGAGAACGCGGAGTTCGAGTTTTTCATCGTCATCGAAAGGAGGTGATACGGTGTCATCGGCGAGCGATGTAGGCCATTCAGCGCCGCGCAAACGCTCCCGTCAGGTACGCGAGCGCTCCCTCTCGCAAGATTCTGAACTGGATCGCAGGTTTGATCTACTATCCCAGCAGTTGGTGAGTCATGTAAATAATGTTTTAACAAATTATATGATCGGAAATAGTGCTCCATTAGCACAAAGCCTACCCGCCACGCAAAATTATATTGGCACCGCGTTACCTTCAACATCGACTGCGCCTACCCTCAATTTACAGGAAGATTTCCTACGTCCGCCGCAGCTTACCCCTTGCTTAGAAAATATTGCAAATCTAGACGTTTCCGTTAAGGAACCTAGTGTACCTAAAGCAAATCCAGAACGTGTAACAAAAATAGCAGAAATGCAGAGGTTCGACTCCCCGGATTGGAATGCTGTACGTTACACAGAAGTACAAAAAAAAATATGTAGCTTTTCCCAGTTTTGTCGAATTGAAAGTGAACGAAGAATTGCGGCGTTTTGAAGATCTATTTTCACCATTAAAATGGTTTCAAATGGAACGTAGTTTTGCGGCGTTATCTAATGCTTTCCTAACTCAAAACGAACATGTGCCTGCCATGTCTGCTAATTCGAACGTCCAATTATCTTCAACTAACCTCTATGACAAACTGAAAGAGTTGTTTGGTGCTGAGTCATCTTATAAAACGGTATCTCATGATATTCTCCAAATTATTTGCGGTAAACGAGCTGAGATCATAGAAACGCGGCGCCGATCGTTATTGAAAAATGTTAAAAGTAAATACATACATAGAAAAAATTCTCAATCGAATATATATTCAATCCTCAAAATTTATCGCACTACCTACAAAAAATTGGGGGTATACAAAAATTAGAAAGACAGAATAATAGTGCGGGAACTAGTCGTCCGATATCTTTAGAGCCTTCGAAGTCTTCCGAGTTCCCCGAAGCGAGATGACAAAAAAGACAACAAACGAAATTACGATTTTTCTTCAAAAAAGAAGGGGGGGCGAAAAGATAAGAACGGGAGGCCAGCAGGACATAAGCATAAATGACTATTTTATACCGAGATTTTGGGGCGGCTGTCTTCAGCATTATATAGAAATATGGAATCGTTTCAACCCTCCAAAAACTATTCTAAAAATGATATCGGGAGCTCGTATCCCCTTCAATCGGGCACCGCCCTTAATTCTACCTACTTGGGACAACCTGTCAAAATTTCAAACCCCTGTTTCGGAAAAAATGTCACTAGAAATTCGCAAGATGATTCAAGAACGAGTGTTAGAGCCTGCTCCTTCGACCCCTCGTTCATTTGCCCCCTTTTCATGATCACAAAGAGCAATGGCAAAACTCGAGTGATATTCAATTTGAAAGCACTAAATTTATACTTGGAGCCAAAGCATTTCCATCTTTTCCACCATCAACGAATGCCTTCGTTTCTGCAACAAGGCGACTGGATGGTCAAGTTGTACCTCGGCCAGGCCTATTATCACCTGCCAATACGCACAGAACACAGGCGCTTTTTGCGCATCAGCTACGGTGGTCAACTTCTGCAGATGACATGTCTACCATTCGGCCTGGCTGCTGCTCCCAGAATGTTTGCTACTATAACAAACTGGACTGCAGAATACCTTCGCACAAAAGGTCTGCGTCTCGTCGTGTATCTAGAAGACTATTTATTAGTCCACCAGAACAAGGAAGTACTCAGCACTCATCTAAACATAGCTGTACGTTTCTTGTCCAGTCTGGGCTGGTGTGTAAATCACGAGAAATCGATCACCAGGCCAACGAGGTCGATCGAATATCTCGGCATCGATTGGGACACCCAAACAAACCGCAAGTCCCTACCACTAGAGAAGGTAAGAAAAATTCGGCAGATCCTCTCGACCAGACTCGCAGCGGGCAGTTGGACCCTCAAGCAGGCGCAACGCCCCCTAGGGTTTCTCAACTTTGCGTCCTTCATCACCCACCGGGGAAGGATGCATTGCCGTGCGCTGCAATGTCACACCAAAGTACTGCGTCAAAATCCTCTGGAAGCAGTACAGCTGACACAAGACGTTCGCCAGGAACTCGAGTGGTGGATGGAAAATGTAGGTCAAAAGACAGCAATTCACACAGATGTGCTACCCACAAACTTTGTCATCACGGACGCTTTCGACATTCTGTGGGGTGCCCTGGTCAACAACTACAAGGTGCATGGCAACCCGACCAGAAAAAATGGCGTTGCAATCTCAAAGAGATGTATGCTGTGATTGCTGTGCTGTCGAAGGAATCCAGAGCCCTCCGGGACTCCAGGATAATTCTACAGACCGACAACAAGACAGTGGTTTCGTACATTCAGAAGGAAGGCGGCACGAAATCACACCGATTGATGGAATTGACGCGGAAATTGTTGACTCTGATAGACGACCTCAATGTTGTACTGATCCCTCACCACCTACCAGGGGTGTACAACACCGAAGGCGACCACTTGTCGCGAAATCGCGCCGGCAGCGAGTGGCACGTGCAGGTGGCAGCATCCTCGAAGATATTTCAGACTTGGGGAAAACCGGACATAGACTTGTTCGCGTCACAAACCGCACACGTCGTGATAAATTAAGTTTCTCTAGATTCCTCAGACTCCAACGCCTGTTGCGTTGGAGTCTGAGGAATCTAGAGAAACGAGAAATCACGAGAAATCACGACGCGTTCAGCAGATACTGGCGATACGCCCTCGCATGGGTGTTTCCACCGCCGGCGTTGCTTCCACGAGTTCTTCACCACCTCAACTCGTCATCAGGTCGGTACATAATAGTAGCACCCAAGTGGAAGAAACCCTTTTGGCGGCCAGACCTGAAGAATCGATCCTTGGCACGGCCGCTGAAGATCAGAGACCTGAAGAAGTCCTTGGTGGACACGGTGACCGGCCTACCACCAGCTCATGTCAAAGATCTGCAGCTGGAAGCCTGGCTCATTTCGGCTGGGACACCATGACAAGCGATTGGTCTCCACAAGAGAAAGATCTTCTTTTATCTTGCTGGCGACCTTCAACTCTTAAAACTTACACAAGTATTTGGGGCAAATGGTCTTTGTGGTGTAGTCAAAATAATGTAAATTTCCGTACACCAAATCCGACAGACGTTGCGAAATATCTAGCATATCTATATCTTAATCAAAAGTTAGTTTACAGAACTATTCTTGTGCACAAGTCCGTTATCGCATCTATCTGTGAAACTGCTTCAAATATTAGAACTTCTTCTAGTCACATAGTTAAGCACATTTTGAAAGCAATTTCAATTGCAAAGCCGTTGCCACCTAAGGTGCCCACATGGGATGCCAGGGAATTAATTACTTATTTAAAAGATAAAACTCCTTGCATCAGTAGTTTATATGAGATGTCTAAGCGAACGGCGACTATTTTATTATTATGTTCGGGACGTCGTGTACACGACCTATCCCTTTTGCATATCGACTGTGATCATTTTGTAGATAATGGGGATTCCATAACTTTACACCCAGTGTTCGGGTCAAAAACAGATAGTGCGACTTTCCAGCAATCCAGTTGGATTTTGTTGGCATCACAAGATCAAAATACAAATCCATTATATTGGCTCCGCACGTTAGTAAATTTATCAAAGGAAAGACTTCAAAAAGTTCTTTAAAAAATTTGTTCATAACTACTAGAGATCCCGTTAGAGCAGCCACACCAACTATAATCGGTGGTTTGGTAAAACGTAATCTCTCTGATGCTGGAATACAAGCCTCTCCAGGTAGTTTTAGATCGGCTGTCTCATCATTAAATTGGCTAGAAAATTATCCTATAAATGACATATTATCTAAGGCAAACTGGAGGCATGAATCAACTTTCAGACAATTTTACCGTAAAGAAATCAGACCTAATAACGAAATGTCCTCGGCGCACTCGTTATCAAGATTATTTCAAGTCCCCAATTGATTCTAAGTTAACAGATGAGTCAAATCAAGTCAAACTCATGAAGCTATTGCACGATTGCTTATAACTTACTTACGTTTTGCTCTATAATTATACTGCCAGTGCTTAAATGTCTGGATTTTTGTTCATTTAAAAAACTGTGTTTATCAAGGTATAAAATGGTGATTAAATATAATATTGGTTTATAATTCACATTGTTGCTTTTCATTCATACAATCCACCAGGAGATAACAAACATATCTCTCATAATGGACTTCGGACGTCAAACGGAACACATAATATAATTTTTTTATCTTCAAATAAAATTTGTATTATGTTTCCTAAAACGTCCGAAGTCCAGGTAAGGTCTTTCTGGTGCATACCTACCTACCTTTGCATCATTATGAGCCCAACAATGACATAACACTTCATCATGGCGGCTTGTATGCGGTTTTGAAAGTAGTTCACAGATATGACGTTGGGGGTGCTAGTGGCGCGATTACGAGGCGGAAAGTAACGACATCTAGCGGCTGATCATGTAAGGAAGCGTGCACTCTCTCATAATGGACTTCGGACGTCTTAGGAAACATAATACAAATTTTATTTGAAGGTAAAATTTTTATATTTTCTTGCAAATAAACAACCGCCGTCCGCCGATGTGCGCTACCCTTAACAGACACTTTAAAACTGTCAAGGAGTCGTGTCTTCAACCATCTGGCTAACTAACTTAGCCAGATGGTTGAAGACATTAATACAATACCAATAACATCGCTACTAGTACCAACTCACTTACCACATTGTATTTATCAGCGACCCAGCCTGCCTGCACCTCCTCTCGCTTTTTATCGCTGAGTCCTGCGTGGTAGGGCGCGGCCTGAATGCCAGCCTTGCGTAAGTCCGCCGATAAATTCTCACACTCCTTCCGTGATAAGCAGTACACTATGCCACATACTCTGTAAACCAGTTAGGATGATATGAAATAACACGCACAGGTCACTATTTTCCTGTATTTCTATCCTTAAATTAATTGGAAGTCCATTGGCACGTGAAAGGCCTTTCGATGAGAACGAGTGCGGATGCTTGTGAGCGGACTTCTCGCTCTAGGGAATGACGCCTCTAAGAGACAAAAAAAATGCACGCGTGTATGATTCCACCCTTATTTTGGATATAAATTTTCCAAGGTTCCACGATCACGGGTTCCGATCATTATGTAAAATCGTGAACTGGTGTTTATTACTCTAAGTTCTTCATTGCTAAACACTTGATTTATAAGGTTGATCACTATGAAAATCATTTTGTCATGCAAATTACAACTTGTAATTTTTTTTTTAAACCAAGCTCACACTGCACCTAAGTTTTCACGGTGCGACTTTTACTGGGCAGATTGGCAGGAGTCACGTTTAAGAAATCACAAAAATCTAAGAATGACGAACTACTTAAAGAAAACCACAATATAAAATACCATTATCACTAGTACGAGGGCTGCACTAAAAGTATCGGGAATGGAATATTTCCACTGTTCCTGTCATATTAAAATCTTTTTAATTGAAAACTCCTTGGTTTTAAAAATCGAATACCATTTATTTATTTAAAAAAAGATTCTCGGTCTTGTCACAAGATTTTGTCAAACTTGTTTAGTCATTGAGAAAATGCAATTGACTCGAGAAAATTCAAGAGCGATGATTTATTATGACTTTCGAACTGGTTTAACACAAAAACAGTGTGTTGACCGGATGATTTCTGCATTTGGTGATGAAGCCCCATCCAAAACCACAATTTATCGCTGGTTTGCTGAATTTCAACGTGGACGTGTCAAGCTCAGTGATGATCCCCGTCAAGGTCGTCCAAAAACTGCAGTCACCCAAGAAAACGTTGATGCTGTGCGTAAGCTGATTGAGGAAGATCGACATGTGACATACCGCGAAATTCAGGTAACTTTAGACATTGGCATGAGTCAAATACAAATAATCTTGCATGAACAATTAGGTGTAAAAAAGTTGTTTTCCCGATGGATACCGCATTCGCTCTGTGAAGAGCAAAAAGCGGCTCGCGTTACTTGGTGCGTCAGAACTCTCGAAAGATTCCACGCAGGATCCTCAAATGCTGTATACAACATTGTATCAGGTGACGAATCCTGGACATACGCGTACGAACCCGAAACAAAAAACCAGTCACGAGTTTGGGTGTTCGAAAATGAGTTAAAGCCAACAAAAATTGTTCGTTCACGGAGTGTTGCAAAAAAAATGGTGGCCACGTTTGTCTCCAAAACCGGCCATGTTACGACTATTCCTCTTGAGGGACAAAGAACGGTTAATGCAGAATGGTATGCTAGCATTTGTTTGCCACAGGTCGTTTCTGAACTCCGTAAAGAGAACTGCAACCGCCGCATCATCCTCCATCACGACAATGCGAGTTCTCACACCGCGCACAGAACAAAAGAGTTTTTAGAGCAAGAAAACATAGAATTATTAGACCATCCGCCGTACAGCCCCAACCTAAGCCCTAATGATTTCTATACTTTCCCTAAAATAAAGAATAAATTGCGTGGACAGAGATTTTCATCACCTGAAGAAGCTGTGGACGCCTACAAAACGGCCATTTTGGAGACCCCAACTTCCGAATGGAATGGTTGCTTCAATGATTGGGTTCCATCGTATGGAAAAATGTGTCAAATTTCGCGGAGAATACTTCGAAAAGCAATAAATACATTTTTAAATAGTAATGTTGTGTCACTTCCTTGATTCCCGAAATTTTCAGTGCCGCCCTCGTAATATGATTGTGTAATTTACTTTGAAAGTATTTTTTTATTAATTTAATGTTAATGTATTTTTGTATGCTGAAGTGAGGAAGCGAAATATGTGCAACGATTTATATTTCAGACCTTTTATGTACTACATTTTATGCAAAATAAAGATTTTTTGTTCAACTAACCTGAAAAACTTCTGCTTAATCAGTGTGGCAATATCCTGGTTAACAGACTTTGGTTTCTTCTCGAGTATTCTGTAGGCGAGGTTAGGCCGGTTGAAGCTGCTGAGGAACCACTTGCAGGCGGACACCTGCAGCTGGTGCAGCAGGTCCGTGCGCACGCGCGGCGTGGCCGTGGCCGTGAGCGCGATGATGCCGGCGCCGGGGAACTGCGCGCGCAGCACGGACAGGCGCTTGTAGTCGGGCCGGAAGTCGTGGCCCCACTGCGACACGCAGTGCGCCTCGTCGATTACAAACCTGAGTCCGTACCATCATTATTTGCAGGGCTCTTTAAGAGCGTATACTACGGCATTTCATACAAACTTTCAAGACCTTGTTTCTCGAAATTACCGAACCGATTTTAATGAAACTTCATACACAGAAGCAGGATACAAAGGTCTAAAAAGTTAGTTAAGAACATTTTCGAAATTGGAAATCTCTGTTTCTATGGAAAATTTGAAATCGGTCTAGTTTGGCTGTAACACTATTTTTCGAAAATGTTCTTAACTTTTTAGACCGTTTTAGACCTTTGTATCCTGCATATGCATATGAAGTTTCATTAAAATCGGTTCCGTCATTTCGAAAAACAAGGGCTTGAAAGTTTGTATGAGATGCCGTACGGCGTATACGCTCTTATGTGCAGGTCAAGTTGACAGTCTTTGATTATTTAAATATCTAGACAGAGTGTCGCGCTGCAAAAGAACTAAAACAAAGAGGCCAACTTTGTTATGCTGGTGTGCGTGACCGCTACGTTTTACACTCGCGCCACGTCACTGTGTTATTCTAGTATGCGTGCACTTTGCGGCCAAGAGTTGGACGCAATTTTTTTGAAGCTCAAAAAAAATTCACAGCTTTGACTATCTATCTAGACATATTTATATCTTCGTTGGCAGTAAAAAGTGCACCGAACATAGTTCGAAATCCCTTGACATTGGACCTGCTTTCTGACAAGCAACGTAATGAAAAAAAAAAAGTATACAAGGATCTTTTGGCACTCGAATTTGTGAAAATTGTTTTATGAAATCCATAGACATAGAGAATGGACTGAGCGTTCAGTATTCAGTTGTGGAGAGAGAGACAAAGCGAATGTGCGGCGAGTAGCTGTTGTCTCTTTTTAGAATTATTTAGCTTGGTCACTTTTTCTGGGGTAACGCTCCGTCCATTCTCTATGTCGGTATGTTCTCTATGTGTGTTCTGTTTGTGTGTGTTCTGTTGTATACTCGTATGGTGAAATCTATTGAAAAAACAGGATAGCGGCGTTAGTTCCGATTTTGGCCACGCGCCCAAAGGACCTTGTAGCGCTATATAAGCATTTAAAATGATGTGCTAGAGAGAAACGGCACTAACGAACTATTACGTTACGGTAATCCTAACACTAAAGCCATACATAGCTCGCAGCGCGCGACACGGTTGAAAATCAATCTACTAAAGCGTGTAGTTTCTTCTCATTATCATCGATTTCATTGTTTTCTTTACTCATTTACAATGCCTTAAATAAATTATTTGTTTGAAGGTTTTAAATATTAGTCAACATCCCTATTGCATTTAATGATGGGTTAAAAGGGGAAAGTTGTCCCGTATGATGCAGGTAAGTAACTCAATCAACGAACGGCCTGTGTACAAGAAACTTGGTGTGCATTACCTAGCGAGTTTGCCGCGCGAGTAGAGCATGCTGAGCATGGACTGGAACTTGGTGGAGTTGCTGATCTTCTCGGGGGTGACGTACAGCAGCTTGATGCCGGGCTCGCGCAGCGACAGCTTGTGGTAGATTTCGTCACACGTCGCCAGGGATACGTCGCCCGACATGTGAGCCGCAGGGATCTAGATAACAAGACTGCTTCATCACATCACACAGACAGCTGTGCTGCTGGAGAGTTTGTTGCGCCACTTCTTCCCAGCTAAAGCACTAGGTAGTGGTCATGGGCGGGCCCTTTCGGTATGTCATATGTTATTTTGACGTTCAATAGTGCTGATTCTCAGCCAAATTCGAATAAATAACTTTGGATTTTGATATGAGCCTTAAGACCCAGGCAGTGTAAATCAAATTTCTACGCAAGCTCCGCCCCTTGCTCCCCGCCACTCCATTATGTGCTAAACACTAACACATCAGTAATAAAGTTGAATATCACGTGCGCTCTTTGATCGTGTTCGAGCACGAAACTAAATAGCGTAAGTCTCAATTGTAATTTCGTTTATAACTAAAGTAATAACTGATCAAGAGAAAAAATATCTGGTGGCTTAATAAACTAAATTTTCTTGCTGTGAATATTTATTTTAGACATAAAAGCCAAATAATCTTGTTTGTTTTTTTATAATTGTTATCCTTAAAAAACATGATTTTCGAATAAAAAATTTATCGAGAGAAAATATTACAGTTACGTAACTGTCATCAACATGCAAAGAAAAAGATTCAATAAATCATATACTAAAGTTTCATTTTGGTTGTATGTGTGACTGTTTCAGAATATTCATGCAAATTAACGTAAAAATAGGGAGCCTCCTCTTAATAGTCAACAGATCTAGACTAGCCAAAAAATCCGAGGAAAAAATTTGATAATTGTTCTGTTTTAATTATTTTTATGAATTGTATTATACCGTCAATTCCTTTTTTCTTTTTCAAATACATATTTCTTTGTGATAATAAGTACCAAAACAAATATATTTTTTTTAAATAAGTAGTTAATTAATTAATTTTACTGTATTTTAATAATCTATTTTCTTCTTTTTTTTAAACATTTTTTTTACATTTTTTTTTATATAATATATCTGAGTAATGCTACTCTAGTGGCACTTTTTACATAATCTTATTAATTTTGTTAACATGTGGATAATGCAGTGGGCTGCAATATTGCTAATACTACTTATGAGCCTATATTATTATTTGTAAACAATTTATATTGTAGCTGTTTATTGTCCCTTAATAAATAAAATAAAAATAATCCTCTACCAATATTCAACAATATTTTTTTTAACCTCTGATTTTGCATCACAGTGATCTTTATTTTAACCTTTTATATTGTCTATGAGCTCGTGGCTAAGTATTAACAGCCGCATGGGTCGATCCCTCAGCGTAAGCTACGCTTGCCGGGGTTGGTCCGTGGATGGGTGTCCATCTTTACATACCGAGACTCCTCCGTGCTTCGGAAAGCACGGAAAGCCGTTGATCTCGGCTGGCATTAGTGGATTTTTGACAGTCGTTACAGATCGTCAGAACTCCGAAAGTCTGACAACCAGTCTTAACAAGTGGTATCGTATTACCCAGTTTCTGGGTTGTGGAGGTCAAATAGGCAGTCGCTCCATGTAAAATACTGGTATTGAACTGTATCCGGTTAGACTGGAAGCCAACCCCAAAATAGTTGGGAAAAGGCTAGGCAGATTGATTGGCTATGCTTTATAGTTGGTTGGAATAACTGTAAAATGTCCGCAAAGTCAGCTAACTTGCAAGTTCTTTCCAAACAAAGTTGTCCGTGTGCTGAGTAGTCAAGTCTTATATCACTCTTGTGGATTTTTTTGAAGTCATTATGGACTCAACAAAATGCATACGCGTGATACCTGTAATTTATAACTAAACTTAACTAAGTACAGTACCTTTGTACTTAAATTATAATTATGTCGTATCGCTCTGTATTTTACTGTCTCCATATATAATAATATCAATAAATAAATAATACAGTCAGAGACATTATTTTTTGTTTTTGGTTTAGGTTTGTTTTGCATTACGTCAATTTTCCGTGTTAAAGCCATTTCATACCACTATTTTAGCTATTCAATTTGCTAACCCATCAATTTCCCTGAATTTACATTAATTCAACTGACTTACATCTAGCGACAGTAGTTTGTTGACTTGGTCCAGAATGAGTGACTTGAGCGGTGATATCACGATGGTAACGCCAGGCATCAGTATCGCCGGCAGCTGGTAGCACAGTGATTTACCTGCGGAGGTCAATTGCTAATATGAAATTAGTAAAAAACCCCACAAAACGGATATACGGACCTCCAAGGAAAAGTATAGCACATAATCAGCCTATAATAAATTAATAAATCCATTTATTTCAGGCGACACAGGCCCATAGATAAATACCTGTCTCCTAAGATACAGGCCATCCCTAGGTTAGGAGCCAGGTTTTAATTTTTTTGTTAATATAATATATAATAGATAGTTATTATTTTCCACTTGTGTCCATTGTTAGTTGATTAGGTCTTAGCATGTAACTAGTATACAACGTGTGTCTACGTATATTTTTTATTCAATAAACTTATTATTTATTTTATTTATTACCTTAACGGAAACATACATATAAAAAATAAAAAAAATTGTTCCCACTGCTGCAACTTTTGAGTGATATATGACGATCTGTGACC
Organism: Tiliacea citrago; assembly: GCA_963921375.1. Classification (NCBI taxonomy): domain Eukaryota; kingdom Metazoa; phylum Arthropoda; class Insecta; order Lepidoptera; family Noctuidae; genus Tiliacea; species Tiliacea citrago. The sequence continues at coordinate 3,332,417 of OY992794.1, read as the reverse complement.
GGAGTAGGTAACCTGACAGATATAAAACTTCATACGCCCAATGATAGGATTGATAGGTACACTACTACAAAAGGCGGCATCGGCAGGGCAAAAGTTAGAAGCTTGTCCCTGTGGGGGGGTTATCTGTGGCGCGACGTTCGTGTTAATTAGGAAACATGAAGATTACCGAATCTTATACCTTTTTTGGTTTACCTGAACATTATGATCGCAATATACTTATTATTTGAGGAGAACGTTTTTGACAAAATCTTCTATAGCTAGAATATAATTTATTGTAGAAAATGGAATTAGCAAAATGACTTGTCTATGAGGTAAAATAACGAGGTCACTTACCGCCCCCAGTGGGCATGAGCACGAAGCAGTCGTTCCCCAGCAGTGTCGCGTTGATGACCTGCAGCTGGTTCGGGCGGAAGGACGTGAGCCCGAACCTCTCGTGAAATACCTCTAGCATTAGCTCTGAGTGAGGGTAATCCAAGCCGTCGAACTCGCCTGAAACACAAAAACAATACTACTACTACCAGCCTATTATTGTCTAACTTCAGGGCAATGGCCACTCCTCATACAGAGAAGGCATTACTATTGACCACCATACTTTCTCAAGGCGAGTGAAACACAAACGATTATTTTATTGTCTGGATCAGTCCATGTCCACAGTGGCGAACTTTCCCTAAGGCGAAAGATGCCCGGGCCAGATATTATGGGCGGCCAACTTCCGTTTGTCGCTCGAAATATCACTCAGTAAATAATAGAGCTATGACGGCTTAAGGCCAATTTCACCGTTCGTATTACAAAACGCGTTTAAGAAAACCAAGTTCTGCATAAACGAGTTCAAATATCGATATTGCTCGATTTACGTCCAACCGATTTCACCAGCTACATTTTGATCGCGTTTACGAAAACCAAGTTTCCATGGCATAGAACGTAAATGTTGTCACATGAACGCAATTCGTTTAGCATTTGCAACATACGATAGCGACCAACTGCGCGGTTTTGCAAGGAGACGATATCTCAAAAATAGTAGTAATATATGTAAATAATATTAGAGGACCTAACCTATCCGAGGATTAATCCTTACATTTTCGAGCTCACTACGCTCGCTTGATTGTGTTGGCAAAGTTACTCCTATGCCTACTTGTGTATGAATGGACCATAAAACCTAAGCAGCAGAAAACAAATTCCATAGCCGCATAGGCAAACACATTGAGAGGCTCGCATTGTTGAGCCACTGTAAAGCACGGGCGAGCGGCGAAGCCTCGACCCCGCTGGCCACTGGACTTCCCCAACGGGGCGGGCGGGAGCTACTACTAGACGGCCTAGGGCCGAGTCTGCTAGTCCGCCTCTGCATGTCCAAACTTCCAAAGTGATACATTATACCAGGACCCATTTTGGTTGCATTGAAAGGGTTTTCGATAGGTTTTTCTAAGCGGTTAAACAAAAACCCATACGATATGGGTAACCCTTTTGTACGGCTTAAATTAAATTTCGGTTACCCGTTAAAAGGGTTTTCGATAAAAACCCATACGGTAGCGGTTACCCTTTTGAACGGCTTACTTTAAGCCCTTCAAAATTACCCACACCGTATGGGTTTTTCTAAAATGGTAACGAAAATGGGCCCTGGGTAGAATAGAGATAGAATTGGTCATGCTACGCGTGCTGGGTGGATATCGAAATTACAAAATACGAGTATTATGATTTTTTCATGTCACTGGGTTTCAAGTAGGTATAGAACCCATTGAATGGGATATCATGTAACCCTTTCACTGAGTTTCAAGTATAAAACCCATTCAATGGGTTATCATGTAACCCTTTCATTGGGTTTCTAGTATAAAACCCATTCAATGGGTTATCATGATAAATGGGTGGGGATCATGATAAAGGTAACCCATTGAATGGGTTACCCCTTCGAAAGGCTTAACCCTTAACCGGGGTTGTACGGTCCCTGCATTATATAGGACCTGTTTTGAATGAATTGGCGAAACTTCACAGACATGAGTACAGCATTGAGAAGAAATAAAAACGAAAAACAAATGATGGGTCAAATTAAAATGGCCACGCCATCGCCGTCGTTATTTAAACGGTTGAAGGACACTGCACGAGACACGATAGAAGTTTTATTGTTATTACGTCTGCGGGTGTTTAGTGTGCGTTATCCGTTAGTGAATGAATGAATGAATTTAAGGTTTTTACTAAGTAGATTTCTTTTAGATACCCATCACGTCTGTGAAGTATCGCCAACTATTTAAAACAGCCCCATATTTATTTATTTAAACTTCTCACACTCAATAATGTACAAAGGCGGACTTAATGCCTGAGGCATTCTCTACCAGTCAACCAAAGGTGGTGAAGAGATAAGATGGCGGGTGCTCTGATTGAGAGAAAATAATAATCTTATAAAATATTAAAATATAACATAATTAAATATAAATATAATAGGTACAAAAGTACATAAATAGGTTATAAACTTAGTTATAATACACGTCATATATTTACTATAATATATCCCTACTATATATATATATACATATAAATTCAATGAAAAGACATTAAATTGTGATGACTCTACGCTATTTGTTTTGACAAATAACTCTGCAATTTTCGCTTAAATGCAAACCGACTGGTGGCCGTCCTGATATCGAGACGAAGCGCATTCCAGAGAAGAATGGACTGAATATGAAAGGAAGAATGAACGAAGTCAGAAGTATGAGAAGGACAGAGTAGAAGAAGATTGTTGGAAGAACGCAGGTTCTTAGCGTGTGAAGAACATAGATATTGGAAGTGAGACATAAGATAAGAAGGAGGACTCGGAGAGTTGAGAAGGGAAAAAAGTGTGGTCAAAGCGCGCAAACTTCTTCTCTGGCGAATGGACATCCATTTGAGCTCAGACCTATAACTCGACACATGGTCATATTTTCTTAAATTAAATATGAACCGGATACCATTGTTGAGTAGTCTGTCGAGCTTGTCTAGCAAAACCGCATTTAAATCAAAGCAGCACACGTCAGCATATTCGATGATAGGAAAAATCAAAGTCTGCACAAGTCTTCGTCTTAGCGGGCAAAAAGTTTCTCAGACGATACAGGGATCGTAGAGTACCGTTGACCCTTTGACTAACACTAGAAACCTGGCGTTGCTAGCCTAGCGTTGAGTCAAGATGCAAACCGATATCTTTCACCGTAGGGGTAATGGGTATAACGGTACCATTAAAAATAAGAGAAGGAAGAGAGCTAAGAGCCACCCTACCCATCATGCGCGGCCTACCAATTACAATGGCCTGACACTTTGAGGGGTTATATAAAGTACATTGTGAAAATCTTAATACAAAAACTACAACTCACCAGTGATGCCATCGTTCTGTGTGCCGGCGTGAAAGTCACCCATCCCTTCATACTTAGGCTTTTCCTTTACTGTCGAGTCATCCATCAAATTAAACACTTGTGGCTCTTGGTTGCCCATGTCTTCGATATTTTCTTCAAAGTCTTCAGGTCTATATTCTGGCCAGCCATCTTCATCAACAGGTATATCTATAGCACTGTTCATTGCATCTGCATTACTGGTACTAGCGACAGAATCACTGATGTTAATGACACTCGCTTGAGCTGCTTCCGGCATAATATCTGTTACATCATCCATGTCGATTGGTACTTCATAGTCATCCATTGGTTCACCGTCTTCTTCATTGTCTTTAACTGAATCTGTGCTAGGTCTATTACTGTTCAGTAGAGAGTTCTTGCTAAGCTGTGGTGGCTGAAAATCTACGGAGCTCTGCGCTACTGGTGGACACCTCGGTGCTTCTGTCGCAGTCAAAGGCTTCAGTCTTTCCGAAGCGTTTCTAGTTCTCTCAGCAGTAGATGACGGTATATCTTTGTTTGGCGTAGATTTGTTATCCTCAGTCGTAAGCCTTGAAGGCTTTTTGAACACAAATTTCCCCTTCCCTTTAACTTGTTCCGATGTACTAGTATTCTCCGCTTCAGATTGACAGCTTGTTTCCAATTTAGATGAATTGTTAAGTGGTGAAAATGCGTCGAACGATAGAGATTTTTTGGGTAATTCATTTCTTGGTCCTTTGTCATTGAAAACAAGGTCAGGTGTGGATGTTGCAGTTCCTGCATTATCAGCTTTTTGGAGACATTCTGTTACTCTTTTGTGTACTCCACTGGAGACCAGGTCAAAGTCGTCTGTATCATCATCACCATGTTTACTAAGCAGAGACGGACTATGACTACCATTATGTTGATTGTCCCCATTACTAAGTCTACTGTCTATAGCACACTGCGATACTTGTGTACTTAAGCTATCAGGTTTGGCTAATATTTTCTTTAGTTTGTACTGTAATTGTTTTACTTTAGCATAAATTCTTCGGTCATACCCCGGAAATTTTTCCTTTATACAATTTGGGATTTTGTCAAAGGCGTGAAATATTTTTTCTAGTAAATCTATATATAGTTCTTTACACCTTTCCTTGTCTCCGGGTTCTATTACGTTCTAAAACATTAAAAGATTGAAAATATACACAACATTGTTTTTACTTCATTAAACTATTTTTTCTAGTAAATCTATATATAGTTCTTTACACCTTTCCTTGTCTCCGGGTTCTATTACGTTCTTAAACATTAAAACATTGAAAATATACACAACATTGTTTTTACTTCATTAAACTATTTTTTCTAGTAAATCTATATATAGTTCTTTACACCTTTCCTTGTCTCCGGGTTCTATTACGTTCTTAAACATTAAAACATTGAAAATATACACAACATTGTTTTTACTTCATTAAACTGGCGTTTTGCCAGGTAGGTAGATTTTCCCATACAAAAATCACCACCACATTTTAAAAAAAAATCATACATTTCCAGATCTGTCTATGCTATGGTATCCAAACATAATAAGTAATTTTGTGATACTTTCAACGCACTTGATTACGTGAATATGTTTGCTAATGTCATAAACGGGGTTGATGAATATATAGAGCGGTATATATACTCCATTTGAAATAACATTAGAAATTTAAATAAACATTTTTTACAGTCCGTTCAACCAATTTTGACTTCTATTCCGTAGCCACAAAGATGGGGTTAAAAGCAAAAGCGTGGTTACAATACCAACTGTATAATATAGCTGTCATTAGTCATGCCACCAACACAATAGAAGTCAAAATCGGTTGAACGAACTGTAACAAAGGCTTATTTAAAGGAGACGTTTCATTTTTGTATAGGACTCCGGCCATAACATGTACGCTTTAGAAAACCTGGGAAACGAACCCCTGAATACAGTAAAGAATGTCTTTTTTCATAATAACTAATATTTTTTAGGCACTAAATAAAAACTGAAAATAATTGACGTTTGTCATGTTGTTACGGCCATCGACAGCCAGCCATTTTTCGTCCAGAAATAGCTACAAATCTACAATCTACAAAAATAAAATATATTTTTTTATCGATCACTTTCTTATAATCAGCCAAAAAAGTTGTCTAAGATAAGCTATCTTATTATGTTAACTTAATAGCACAGAAATTCATGCCTTTCATATTTATATACATAACTTCTACGTGATATTATTACGTTTTAATGTAACATGATTTCTGGACGAAAGCAGTATGCAAGTAAGACGACGCCATGTTCAATAGAATAAGACAATAATTTGAAAAACTATTATTTTTTGTGCCGAAGTAATCAGGGGAGTATTCAGGAAAGAATACTTTTCCTGAATTTGTGGAATTTTTTCCTCTTTTTTCATTACCGTACACTTTATGGCCGAAAATGAAACATCTCCTTTGTAATCTTATTTCAAATGGAGTATAAATACCGCGTATCTCTTTGGGTAGGAGCCCGAATTTTCGGGGCTTTTCTTATAAATACCGTACGAAAACCTGAAAGGTCGATAATGTATTTATGAAATTATTTACCTTATTATTCGCCAGCACAGTATGTTTGGAAACAGTCTCCAAGAACCCTGACATGGAGTCATCCACCATGATGTTCTTCAAAGGGTCCTTGTCTTTGAGACGCGGCTTTTCAGGTGTTTTCAAAATCTTCTTCTTGTTCTGTTGTGTTTCATGTTTATTCTTTGGTGGAGTTGGAGTTGAGCTTATCCTAATTGATCTATTTCGTCTCTCTGGTGTTCGGGATTTAGATTTCTTATTAAATGCTACTGGAAAGTCTTGAACATCGTCCTGAAAGTATTGTTGGGTATTAATATAATCTTTTAGCTGTTGTCCACGACTTCGTCTGAATAAAATTTGTATTAAGTATATATATTTTTTAATACAAGTTTGGTGGTATGAGGAACAGGGTGTAAAGTTCACTCATCCACCATAGAAAAGGGAGGATCCTCCGACCAGACGGGTGTCGTGTCAGGTGGGCAACTTCCCGACGGTTGATGTTGCGCGGTAAACTCTGCTTGCGCGATGCAGGATTAGCGTGACGTCAGTGTGACGCGTAGTTCGCATGTGGCGATATTGATGCCGCTACACAAGCATCCAAGATGAAATGTAGACAGTGTCCTTCTCCAGGTCCAGGTCAAAACGATCGGTTCAGTGGTTTAGGCGTGAAAATGTTACAGACATACAGCGTTACTTTCGCATTTATAGTATTTTGATAAGTATTTTTAAAGTAGGTAAGGAAGTTCTTATGAAAATCGCATCGAAATAATAATTATGACTAACTGAATATAATCGCGAACATTCAATATGGTGGTATGGTACTAAGGCGCTCAACTTTTCATACTGCAAGTGTACGTAAGATAATAAACTGACTTACCACATCCATTTCAAAGATGTCATTACTTTGATTATCATGTCGCGTTCTGTTGTTGTGTGTGATCGGACTGACTCCACTGTTCAACACTTTACGGGCTGGCAGGAGAGGAGGTGACTCTTGATACCCATTCGAAATTTTTGGTGTCTGAAACACAAAATAAACATTTTGACAATAGGAAGGTGCATGGCCGCGCCCTAACTGAAAGCGATTTTCGCACAAGTACGCGATCGACGCGCTTGTTTACATTAGGCGTCGTCCTAATTGGCTACGATCGTACGAGCTAACGATGCGATTTCCTTGCGCGATGAAAATGATCATGCGATAGTCCAACAGGCGTCCCAATAGCTCGCGCGATCCCGTCGCGCCGTCACCGCAACGGCGCCATTTCAACAATGGCTGTTGACAGAGATACACAGTTTTTAGTTTATATTTCAATTCCGGAATTGAGAGCAGTAATATCGTAATACAAATATTAAAAAAAAAAAATGTTTTTCTGAACGCACCCAATCTAACGTTTATGGTGGAACATTCCAAGCCGCTAACAGGTCGGTCGGACCTATTTAAGGGTACCGGTACCTCTACCCGCACGAGTGGCACGCCTTCACGACGTGCAATCGTGAATTCGTGATGCGACATTTGATACAGCCAATACGTTACAGATGCTCAAGAAACAACGAATAGAACAGCTTTTTGAGTTATAAACTTGCAATGAACTTGCAGTCGTATAAAACAAAGACGACTACTATTAGCAGGTGTGCTCCACTATTTACACAATCCGGAAGACTTCTTTGCACAAGCAGAGGACGATGCCTTTCCTAAACCGAATAATAAATAAATTTCTGAGATTATTGTCGATTTACTACGTCAGCTCAGCTGAAGTTCAGAACTCCTAGCGAACCCATCGACTCTACAATTACTGCACAGCCTACTAGATTCTTCTGATAATGACGTTACAAATATAATGTACCAACTCTACAAGAGCAGCTCGATAAAAAACTAGATAAATGTAATAAAATCTGTGTATCTGACAAAAGCTTACAAGTATATTTTATGCGTTCTACCAACGAATGTGGAGAGTGAGAGAGTATTTTCGTGTGCTGGCAGATTTTGTAACCGAAACCGAATACGAAGTTCACTCTCGGGGAAAATGTTAGATGCTTTATTGTTCTTGAGAACACATTATCAAGAACAACGGTTCCTGTCAAAGGAATAATTAGTGATTTACTTGATCTCAATGTATTGTTTTTTTGCTATCTCACTTCATAATGAAAATTTTAAGACTGGACAGTATGGCGGTACGTGACACGTAATACGATTCAAATATCGTATGTTTTTTTTTCATAATATTTAATGTGTATTAATTCTATTGTGTGATAAATAAACCTTGTTTATTTTACTGTTTAAAATGTCTAGAGTAATAAACGAGAAAGATGACCAAAGTTTAATTTTTGATTTTTATACGTCCATGTTTTTGATGTTATTAAAAATTGTCAAAAGACTGATAATTATAAATCTTGTTTGATTTGAAGCAAACCTTTTTCTTTTCCGAGATAGAGAAGGAAGAGACACCAAAACAATTAAAAGTTACCATTTCCGGAATTCCGTAATCAGATCTCCAGTATTGGAACTCAGCTCCGAAATTAAGAGCTTTCCGACATTACACACCCTAGTTTACATGAATATGACATACTCGTGCGATCAACTAAGTCGCGTATATAGTACGTCATTATCCAGGTAAAATATCGTATATCCGCGCGACTGTCTCTTTCGGTTAGGACGCAGGGTAAGGTACACCATTCTATGTGAGGGATACAAGCCTTACACAATAAAAAAATAAAATTAAACTCAAAGTGGTACTTACAAAAGTTATACTTGCCGTTTTCTGTGGCTGATCATCTGTAGTAGTTTTAAATGGGGGTGTCCCTGAAATTGAAATATGAAACAATACAAAAAATAACACAATCTAGATAGATGATGATGTTGGTCACAAATAGATCACAAGCCAAACTGTGCCCAGAATGACACAAGACACAATTTTCGACTTTCAGTATAGACCAAAACATGAAGGGCACAATTAAAATTTGGATTTAACAAATAAGTTAGGTTCTTAATGAATGATACTCACAGTTAGCTGTGGAGCTTGAGGATTTTGATTTAAATACAAATCTGGATTTCTTCTCTGAGACCTGCTCATTTTTGCTTCCACTGAAAAACAAAAAAAAAATCTTAGTAACAATTAAGTAATATATTTTTGTACTGTAAGTGTACAAACTGTCCATACTAAGGAGCAGCACAATAAGTTTAAATTCAACTATAGTAACCTTTAGAAGAGTATTCTTAAATCAACTAGGTAACTAGTGACATCAGATTATTTACGTATAATGTTATTGTAACATCTCCAATCTTGGGTACTGATCAAGGTGATATAATTAAAACCATTAATACGGCTTTTTAACCTTTCAGCTTACAATTGGTATAGCAGCCTGTGTTATTAATTGTACTTTGATATGTTTGATCCTATGAGGCTAGCCAAAGTCACCAGTCCTATAAGTCACCAAAAAAGACATATACAAGAAACATAACTTTTTTTTTTTTAACTTAACTTTTCTTCTTAAAATGTGCATAGGCATGTGCATACTAAATATATTATATAAATAATTAATTTCCTCATCAATAAATTGAAATGTAGAGGAATAATCATACTACATCTACAAAATGATCTGAAACCAGTTTTGATGAATGTCTGCATGCTAACACCAGGAGCTTTCCATAACATAATTTTGGAAAGCATATTCAAGATAGGTAGTATGTAAGAAATACCAAGTTGAGGATCATCTCTTCCTTCACCTAACTTTTCCTTCATGAATGGTACTTTATTGTAGTTGAATTGAATTGTTTGACAACAGCTGATGATTGTTATGCATGACTCACATAAAGGTCAGGCGGTCCTATTATATACGGCGGCATATTGTTAAATCAACCAGATTTTTTAAAATTATTTACAAAATCACGCCGGTTTTTTAAATTTAGAAAATAGCAGTAACACTCACTACCCTCAACACTAAGTTGTGAGATAAGTTTTAAGAACATGCTAAAAAAATAAAATAAACTGTAGGTACTTTATTACTGTTACGTAAAAACACAAAATATTTAAATTAATGGTTTGTTACTAAATAACGAAATCGACGACGAGGAATAATGGAAATATAAAAAGTAAAAAGTTATTCTACCTTGTATTGTTTGAACTCGAGTTTCCAGTAGTTTTCTTGATAAAATTCATCAAAGAAGATTGCTTGCTTATTGATGACATCTTTGTAACATCAAAAACCATCCCTTTCATAAATCATTTTATAGAATTTCCAAATATTGTTGTGATTCTTCGCACAATTTCGTTCGATTTTATTTTAAAAAATTCACTCTATCACGTTCCAGAGAAAATCACTGCCAATGCCAAACTGCTGTCAGCAAAGTATTTGGCCTTCTAAAATAATGTAGATGGCGTAGATGGCTATGGCTTTTATTCGACTTCATGCTAAAAATGTTAAATCTAAAAAGAAATGCTTTTCAAATATTCACAGGGACTTCTTGGCGGGAAAGTGAAGCGTCATGTTAGCAGTTTTGTTTTATTTTCTAAAATTTGTGTTTAGCCGAATATTAATGTGTAATAGTGGTGGATTATTAACCATTAAGTGTTCGTGAACCTGCATTAATGTAGGCAAATGAAACAAAACAGTGCAACATCACTTTAAGTTCTCTCAAGAAGTCCGCGCGAGGTTTCAGTAAAGTGCCGCGTCTTTACTTAAACTCAAGGGGAGCGGGGCGGGATATCATCAATCATCTTTATCATGCATTGAGTGGAGTTCATTTCATAATTATTTAAATAACTTTGTACTTGTTACCTAATTTTACATGACACTGGCTAAATGCACAAACCGTGCGAAGCCAAAAGGAAAAGAAAAAAAAAAAAAAAATATTCACAGGAAAGCAATATAAATATTCACAGATTATTAATCAGTATTCGAACTGCACACACTGTCAATCACAATTTCAATGTTTTGAATTAAACTACAAATTCATTGCTTCTTATTAGTTAAGTTTTAATTTATGTTGGAAAAATTTGTTTGCTCAACAACGTAAATAACGCAATGAATGTTGTTGAACTGTGAAAATTAAGCCCATAAGCTACTGATAGTGTGATACGCAATTATGGGGCTGTTCCAAGTCAAAAGGTGAAAACTCATCATCCATCATCCACAGCCCACTGCTGGGTATAGGCCTCTCTTTGTTTATGCCAATCTCCACATTCCTAAGCCAAGTTCTTGTGCTAGCCTCCAGTGAAAACTCGCCTAATTTTAATTTAGTAAGGATGATGAAGGACAAATAGAAAGAAGGTACCAGCACTACTACCCACGAGAAAATGTGACAGTTCAATGACGTTTCTTCATTTGTTGTGAATGTGATTTTATAAATGAAATAATGTCTCTTAGAAAAGTGCTTTTTCTAACAAGAACTGCGTGTTGTAAGATAGGAAATCTGCATTCTAAAAATTATTCAAGGCAGAATATATGGTTACTTTCCGCCAACTCGCCCAAATTGTACAGCACTGAAAATATAGGTTAGTATCCAATTTTCGCCCTTATACCCGGCAAATGTTGAATCAATAAGTTAATTCAAGTAACCCGTAAAGAATTCAATTAAAAATCATTACAATAATTTCTGACGATATTATCAATAGCTGTTATCACTCATATATTGCCATTAATCTTTGCTTTGAGATGTGTGATTTTAAAACCAGTGAATGAGACCCAAAAGGTACCAGTGTCATGTAGAATACTTACCTGAAGAATAAAACAGAACTGTTTATCCTTTGTAAAAACTTCAAAAGCCCTTGTTTGTATCATAAAATGTGTTTCAGATGTAAGAGACCAGTAAAGCCATGTGACATGGTTGTCCCCACTCACTTTCATTATGGAAACATTATACTATAATATTTATCTAATAATCTTAGTAAATTAACAGATTATGTGCCTGTATGCCAACCCCCTGAAACCATTATAACATTCTTCTTACTTTTTATTATTATATGCCTACGTAGTCCCACTGCAAGGCTGAGGCCACCCTTCCCTCTTTCTACTTTCCCAGTCTTAAACAAATGGGGGGCCAATCCTTTGAATAGGTGTCTAGTTCATTACACCATCTCCTTTTGGGCCTGCTGCGTTATCATTTTCTGCCATAAATATATATATTTTTTTAATGTAAATAGTATGAAATATTTAAAAATTGCAGGCTCTGAAATATTAACTTACAATATACAAATAGAAAAAAAAACTCCCAGTAATGGCACCGAAATAAAACTCTTTGGATGATTTTTAACTTGATATTTTCCAAACTTCCAGATAAAAATAAAAAAGAACCTGAGAAACCGGATATCTTAGGCCGTTTTTTCCCACAATCTCCGCTGTCCACAGAAGATGCACAGGCCATTAAGAAGGAGCAGGAGAAGTTTGAGCAAGAGAACAAGGAGAAAACAGAAGAAAACGAGAAGAGTTGGAGGCGGATGAAGATGGGGTATGTCAGGAGAATAAGCTACTAATGTCTGCTACACAAGTATCTAATGAAGGTGTAAAAAAACACTGTTCAGCAGAAATTCTTACATAATCACTCTCTAAACGGAATTAGTAACTCATTAATCCAGTAGTTCCCAAAGTATGGAGCGAATATTGGGTGGGCCCCCAAAAATAGGACGACAAATCGTCCAACGGGGCAAACGGGCGGGCAACCGACCAATGACCGTGACGGACGACAATCGCGGCGCGGGGCGCTTGGTCTGTGATTTTCGTCGTATGCGCGGGTGGAGGGGGACGACGGAACGCACCGAAATAAATTAGACGTATCAAACTTATTGCGATTAAAAGTAACTAAACCTGAAGTTGATCCTAAGGCTATAATGACACAAAATAGGAAACAAATGCATCCTTCTCATAAGTTTAAATATTAACACTGGATCGGAACTGAATGTTTTTTAGGGTTCCGTACCCAAAGGGTAAAACTGGAACCCTATTACTAAGGCTCCGCCGTCTGTCTGTCTGTCCGTCCGTCTGTCACCAGGCTGTATCTCATGAACCGTGATTGTTAGACAGTTGAAATTTTCACAGATGATGTATTTCTGTTGCCGCTATAACAACAAATACTAAAAAACAGAATAAAATACATATTTAAGGGGGCTCCCATACAACAAACGTGATTTTTTTGCTTGTTAGGGTTCCGAACCCAAAGGGTAAAACGGGAACCCTATTACTAAGGCTTCGCCGTCTGTCTGTCTGTCCGTCCGTCTGTCACCAGGCTGTATCTCATGAACCGTGATTGTTAGACAGTTGAAATTTTCACAGATGATGTATTTCTGTTGCCGCTATAACAACAAATACTAAAAAACAGAATAAAATACATATTTAAGGGGGCTCCCATACAACAAACATAATTTTTTTACTTGTTTTTGCTCGATATTGATAACGGCAACAGGTAGACGCTTGAAATATTCACAGAATATTTAGTTATATGTTCACTTTCAAAATAAATTATTAAATTAAAATTAAACAAATATTTAAGGTAATGGTAATAAATTATTAAAATTAAACTCCCATAAAACTTCAGAATTCAGAGGGTTGATGTTAATGGCAAGAGATCTGCAGGATCTGCGGTCACTATGGGAGTTCCGCAGGGTTCAATTCTAGGTCCTTTCTTGTTTCTAATTTATATAAATGACTTACCTTATCACATAAGGGATAATCACAAGATTGTATTATTCGCAGATGATACTTCCCTCATTTTTAAAATCAAACGTCAGCTAGTCAATTTTGAACATGTTAGCGATGCTCTAAGGTTGTCCATTGGTTTAATGTAAATAATCTTCTCCTGAACGAAAAAAAGACTAAGCTTATTAAATTTTCAATGCCAAATGTCAGGCAGCTAACTACCAATGTTCAACTTAATGGAATAGAGTTGGACCCTGTTGAGTCGACAGTTTTTCTTGGGATAACTATTGACGGTAAATTACAATGGGGCCCACACGTAGAAAAATTGTCAGGAAGGCTTAGTTCGGCCGCCTATGCTGTTAAAAAAATTCGACAGATAACTGATGTAGATACTGCCAGAATTGTTTATTTTAGTTATTTTCATAGTCTTATGTCATATGGGATTCTTCTCTGGGGAACTTGTGCGGACATTAATACTATCTTTGTTTTACAGAAAAGGGCTGTTCGAGCCATTTACAATCTAGGTCCAAGAGATTCACTTCGTGAAAAATTCAAAGAAATAGATATTCTGACTGTAGCCTCTCAATATATATTTGAAAATCTATTGTATGTACACAAAAATATATCAAATTTTAAGAAAATGTCCGATATTCATTGTTTAAATACCAGGAATAAACACAATCTTGCTGTACATCGCACCCGCCTCCACAGAGTAGGCAACTCGTTCATGGGTCAATGTATACGCTTTTACAACAAACTTCCTACTGACATTCGAAACTTACCCATTAAACGATTTAAAAGCTGTATTAAAACCAAACTTTGTAAAAAAGGGTACTATAAAATTTCTGATTATTTAGAAGACAAAAAAGCTTGGGATTTAGCTGCTCGCTCTGCAAGCCTTGTGATCAAACTGGAAAACTTGACATTTAATGTTATTATGCATGATTTTATATAAATATTGACATTGCAGAATATTATATACAATATTACATTAATGTTTACTTTGAAAAGTATTATATTTACTGCTTTAATTTATTGTGAATGTGAGCACTATGTGGGTCTTTTTTTTTTCTTTAAATATTTTCCTATTATTTTATGCTTTTTCTCAGTTTTAATGGTGGTCTGGCATTTTGAGCACTTTATGAGGCCTACCCAAATGTACTTTCTTTGGTATTGTTCGTCGAGTCGTTGAGCTCCTTAAGTCTTGAGTCGAGCTGCACGATTACGACAAATGCTTGCACTGATTGGACAGGTCCACTCAAAATTGTGTGGTTCTTTCCTCAAAAGACCATTTCAGACACAGATCTACATGGTCCTCACATGATCTGACCAAGATTATGTCTGGACTTTAAAAGAGACTTTGACCCCTGAGTTTGTTTCGCCATTTCTTCTCACGGGTAGTCAGATAGGAAATGTCGACTACGTCTAGCTTATTTTTTACTTTTTAATATGACGTGTAAAAGTGATTCCGATATCCTATTTACAGAATAAACGATTTCATTTCATTTCATTTCAAACAAACGTGATTTTTTTTGCCGTTTTTATAGATAATGGTACGGAACCTGCGCGAGTCCGACTCGCACTTGGCCGGTTTTTTTCTTTTATGAACAGTCCTTCATTCTTATAGTCAGGACTCGTTTTCCTTCATGAAAACCAAGAGGTGAGTCCCGAATTCAGAACTTTTTGTTAGATGACTCGCGGCTAGTAAACTTTGGGAACCACTGCTTAATCTGTATTTAGACGGTTTCAACTTTGTATCTCACTACATTTTCAAACAATTACTATTTGAATAACATTAATTATAATATTCTCATTGAAAAATCGTCAACGAAAATGTAGGTTATAAATTTAACATCAATTGTCAAATGAAAACCATCTCTAAGGTGATTTAAAATTACAGTTTTGGGTTTAAGGACCAGGCCCGGGTCGACCTTGCGTTGTGTTCCACGCGTGCCTCAAAGAGATGTCAGCACCAACTGACGGGGTCCGGTAGGGCCAATACCTGCCAGGGTTGTGAGTTTATCCGAAAGGGATTGCATGGCCCTTGCACGCATGAATAAAAACTTTGACTTTGGCACACAGGCATCTGAAGGAACACGGGTTGGTTTTAGTAAAAGTCTGACACTTCTCCTGCTCTGCCCAGAGCGGAAGAAGTTATTTGATAAACCCCACCCAGAAAAAAAAAGGGCTTCAATACATTTCAATGAAACACAGGTAGACCATCACATGGGATACTTTTTTTATCCCAGTACCTAGTACGTTCCCGTAAAACAATTTCCGACGTCCACTCGGGGGGAGCCGCGGGCATTAGTTAGTGTTTCACGTAGTCAAGAACTTTTTTCAGTTCAGTTATGGTTTAAAATCTGAAGTGTTAACTGATTTATGTTGGTCACCATTTCTAATATCTTCTCATCGAATGCCTTAAACTTTTATGTTTTAGTCATAAAGATATTAAAATTATAAAATAAATATACATAAATACTATATTGATTGTTAAAGGCTTTTGGTGAAATAAATAAATAAATTTATTTTATTTATCGCAGGTTCGCAGTATTCGGCGGCGCCATGACGGTAATGGGCAGCTGCCTCGTGGTAGAAATGGGGGCTCCTCGCCGCGGTGACGACGGAGAAGTCATTGAGGACGAGTTCTCAGAAATGCCCATCGTCCTGCAGTACCTACGGCGCACGTGGAAGGAACTTACCTTTTATGAAAAGGTACCATCCTTTTGCTCATGTGTGATAAAAAGTCATGTCTGTATGTCTGTCCGTTGGCTACATACACAGAGCACGGAACCGTCGCGCCCGCCGGCGCCGCCACCGGCAGCGTTAACGCGGCGTCCTGCGTGAGCGATCTACACGCGAACGCGAAGCGGCGCGGCGCGAAAACACGTTCGCTTCATTTCGCACCGCACACCACTTGCGTATGGTTACGTAGGCCACGTCAATAGGTTTCGACTGTTTGTTGTATTCGCACCGCGCCGCGCCGCTTCGCGCTCGCTTCTACATCGCTCACGCTACGTCCTACGTAGGCGGTTCAAAGCGAACGCGATTATGAAGCGATTCTATGCGGTGACACGCGAATTCAATGTGATGCGGTGCGACGCGGCGGCTATGTCCTACATGCACGCGAACCGTCCAGCACTGACGCCGCAGACAAACAAAAACGTCGGCACCGCATCCAGTTCGCGCGAAAATATCAAGCCAACTGATCGCGTTCGCTTCATTTCGCGCCGCACCGCACCGCACTTGCGTATGGTCACGTAGGCTACTCCAATAGGTTTCGACTGATTGTTTTTTTCGCGCCGCTTCGCGCTCGCGTCTAGATCGCTTTGAACCGCCTACGTAGGACGTAGCGTCACGCAGGACGTCGCGTAGATGGTTGTATTTATCAAATTCCTGTTGCCGAAAGTGCGCTCAGCGTACAACTGCTGTCCCGGACCGCCTTCAAAGCTGTCTGTTTTTATAGGTACGTCATTTGTGTTTTAGTGCGAGTAAACGGTGACACGCTTGATTTGTATGTGTCTTTGTGCTCTGAGGACTACATACAAATATAATCTTTTCATCAGCATATTTTCAGTAGTAGTCTTGAATCTGGTTGTGCCCAGTGGAATGATGTCGTAATTTCTTTACCACTCTTGACTATAGTCACGCGCAAGTGCTAGTCACCGCTTGAGGTATGGGAGCGGTGATGGGGGAGATTGACAATAGTGAAGCTGTTTCAGTCTGCTAATCTTATCAATGGGGTCTCCCCCCCCGTCTCACGGCTCACTTACATCAATCAGGCAGTGACTCGCACTTGCGCGCGGCCTATACAATACATTGCCTAGGAAATAATAACTTCACTAAGGTTGAAAGTTTTCCTTGTCGTTAAGACCTTGTTGTTTTAAAACGTGCACGTAACCTTAGGCTGATAAAGCAATCACCAGCACCTTAATTGCGTCTTTACTTTCAATCTCAATCTAAATGATTTTAAAGTATACCTATTGCTAATCCATTGCTTCATATGTTCTAAAAATTTGTCTGCTCAACAACGTAAAGAACGCAATGAATGTTGTTGAACTGTCAAGATAAAAGCCAGGCAAAATCGTCAGGGTAGCAACTAAATTAAAATTTTCTTAAGTTTTTTTGCAATTTGCAGGTCAGTATCAAGTGTTGATCTAAATATGATTCACGGCCTTTTATTCCGGATTTCATTGCAAGGCGATTATTGCGTGCAAGTTTTGCCTCATCTTAACACAGAGTTGCACGTCCTTATACAGTTTATTCAATTATCGCCCATATTTGCGCTGTCAAATATTTCATTAAAATTTTATTAAACGACTTTTTTAAAACTCAAGATTTTTTAAAACTTGTTTCATTTGTTCGTACTTGTAGAGCTGAATGCGATTTTATTCTACGGGCTGTTTACCGGCGGTAACCTATACCAGTATAGAACGGCAATAACTCGCCCGTATCGTGCAACAATTGATTGTACGTGTTGTTTAGACGGTGCCAGTCAATTGCTGCTTCAATGTGGTATGCCACAGGCAATAGACTAGGACCGTGTGAATGGAGCTTTGCGCAATTACCTCGCAACTCGACTGTACACACTATCCCACCTCTGTCCTCCCTTGTGAGAATACTGGCGTGAAAACAAAAGAAAGATTTTTTTAAATTCGTGTCCCGTGATGATGTGTTATTGGTCTACAGATGATAAAAGAGCCGTCCCGTGAGAAGTTGCTGCCTGACCCGCTGCCTCCTCCGTATCAGCCCACGTACACGCTTGTGTTAGAGTTTACTGATGTCCTGGTACATCCCGACTGGTCCTACCAAACTGGATGGAGGTATGTTCTTCAAGTTTATCGGCAGAGTAAATCCTGGCGCAGCCTGGCAAAGTGCGGTTTTCCATGCACCGCACTTAAATTCGCAATGACATTTGTCGGGCTACAAATAAAAATACGTAATTGGTATACAAAAACTTTTTACAAAAAAAAATAACTGACTTCCAAAAAAACACTACAAAGTGAAAAATAACTTTAATTTCGGAAGTCGGTGGCTTTGGAACTGTATTTTAGTTATATGCCACCGACTTCCGAAATTAAAGTTTTTTTTGACTTTGTAGTGTTTTTTTGGAAGTCGGTTATTTTTTTTTTGTAAAAAGTTTTTAATTTTTCACTTTTTAGTGCCGAAAAAGAATTTTCCAAATCGGTTCGTAAATGACGGAGATAAGCGCGAACAAAAAACGCAATGCAGAGTAAACGAAAATATCGTTAATGTAGAATTGTAGACAATGTAGATAAATTTTTAGATGTTTGTTGATTTTTTAAAACCGCTTGTCCGATTTCGATAAAATTTTCATAGGGCCATTTGGGAATATACCCTTTCCAACAAAAAATAATTTTTCACATCGGTTGGCAAGCGACGGAGATATGCGCGAACAAACATTAAAAAAAAATACAAACATCCGAATTGAGAACTTCCTCCTTTTTTAGAAGTCGGTTAAAAAAGAACTATCACATAGTATTATCAACGCATTCTATACATCAAACTAAGTAACAATGGGAAAAAATTATTGCTGCGAAAATACTTTTTTTTATTGCTGTTTACGGCAGCGCATGTAATCTACGTAACACATTGTGGATATGGGTGCATGCAAAGTCCATAATTATCTCCGTAACCATAAGGTTCCCAGGTATGGTGCAGTACAAAAAATAAGTTTTTACGCACAATATAGAGAGTTACCTTGTTATTTTAAGACCATAGACTTCTTATAGGTTTCCCTGTAATCTATTGGTAAAGAACTATTTTGTGTATTTTTATCAAATTTGTAGTCTCAGTAGTTTCGAAGATAAGGGGGTCAATTTTCATCTATTTTCTTAAATAACTTTAAAAGTTTTTATTTCAACACATTTTTTTTTTAAGTCTGTAATCCTTACAACAAGCCCTTTCATTTGATAACGCACACGGTACAGGTTGCAAAACTTTTCTTTTTCAATTTTCTCCATTTGCCCCCCAAAAGTGACCCTCATATTCAAAATTCATTTATTTACGTTACACCTCGTATTTGGGTCACGGACATGCATATGTGTACCAAACAGCTTAATCGGTCCAGTAGATTCGGAGCAAATTGGCTGTGACGGACGGACAGACAGACACAAGAGATCCTATAAGGGTTCCGTTGTTTCCTTTTGAGGTACGGAACCCTAAAAATATCACAATTACGGGGAGTATAAGTGACTCTTGGTTTCATTAAGCATGTTTATACACCCGGATATTTATTTATTTGCTCCTACATCACCAGGTTCAAGAAGCGTCCAGGCGTTGACCAGTTCCTGCAGTCGGTCGCCAGCTCAAACTACGAGGTGGTCATCTTCACCTCGGAGAATGCCTTCATGATATGGCCAGTCCTTGACAAATTGGACCCCGAGAACAAGTTCATCACATACAGACTCTTTAGAGACTCTACGCACTTCATTGATGGCGTTCATGTGAAAAATCTGGAGGGACTTAATCGGGATCTGTCTAAGGTATAGCTCCCCCCCTCCCCCCTCTATTCATAAATATTGCTTAAAGCTATAAAAAAATGTAAGGTTAAGACGCTGACAACAGCTAAACCGCGGTCACTGGACTGGTGGACTGCATACAAAAGAAAGAGAAGCGCGATGACACAACGCTTGTAATTTATTGAAAAATATGAAGCAATTATCTATTAACTCAAAAATGAGGAGTAATCGAAAATAAAAAACAACTAAGTTCTGCATACAAATAAGACGTTCTTGTTATTAATTAAATACCAACCGTACGTTGATATTTAATACAGATATTTTGGATAGAAACTCAAAGTAAAGGGTTAGTTTACCGTTAATTTGTATCGAGATTTTTTTTTCTAAACGTGTTTTGGTAACACCCAAGTTCTGAGAAATATGTTCAAGGATAACATATATTTTTTCCACTATTACAAACTATATAGATTTGGCATTTTTTTTGTTTAAGACAAGCCTACAAATGCAAAAATGATAAAGGCAAATAAATGATAAAAGTCAGCGCCTTAAGCAACTTTTATTTTTTTTATATAAAACTTTAACTATTGCGTCTTGTATTGAAGAGAGTTAAAATGTAAGGCATTATTTTCTAGAAAAATGTATATATTATGTACTTTTATTTCTTTCAGTTTTAATTAAATCCATAGATTTTTCATATTACTAACTACTACTACTACTCTATGTCGCGACAAAAGACGAATAAAGATCCGTTTTTAAAATATTGACCTAAATATTTAATTAAAATCAGAACAGAAATCTCCATGGACGGCGCCAGTATCCAAAAAATGCAATAGAGAACCAGTGACAACAAGTTTTTTTTAATAACCTCATGAGTACTCATGACTTGACTTGTTAGGACTTAGGACTAAAAAGGCACCTACATATTGTAATTGCAGGTCATAGTGATCGATTGGAACAAGCAAGCTACCAAATTCCACCCGCAGAACTCCCTCATCCTCAAGAAATGGAAGGGTGCCGACGAAGACACGGCTCTCCTGGACCTCGCCAATCTGCTACAGAGTAAGAACACTGCTGCTTCTTTTATGATTAGTTGGCGAAACCGCACACAAGTGATACCGAATTACCGACACCCATCACGTCTGTGTAGAGTTACCAACTACTTGACTGCTGGAAAACACACCTGGGGCTCTACTCTCTACGGCGCGTTCACACATAGTCTCCGTATTTACGGTAACTGCATTAACGGATACGACAAAAAATTATGCTATGTTCACACATAGGCATCGTATAACGTTCAACGTATCCTTTAACACTGGATACGATGTTCACAAGCAAATTCGACAATGATAATAGACAATGCGTGCGCGTACAAACTTGTTTGTTAGCTGCACCGCCCGCCCGCCTCCTCACCCCACAGAGTTTATATCCGGTAAAGTTGTACGGATACATGACGGATACGTATTCCGTTCATCCAGTATTCGATGACAAAACGGAATGTCATAATTTAACGGACCGATATTTTTTACTGAATACTGAGTCATATGTGAAGTCGAGTTCCATACGCCATCGATGAAAAAAAAAAAAGCCGTTCAGACATTCTTAGTCTCACCATATGGGTTCCTTTTTACCATTTTGGTACGGAACCCTAATACGGACATTTATGCGGCATATTTTGATTCTCGCAAATAAATCAAAACCCGTTGTACTTCCCGGGTTTTACCCGTTGACCTAGAATCATGAAATTTGGGAAGAAGCAAGGTCTCACAGCACAAATAAAGGAAAAAGTCCGAAAATCGTTAATTTGTAGTTTTATTACATTTTTAGGGTTCCGTACCCAAAGGGTAAAACGGGAACCCTATTACTAAGGCTCCGCCGTCTGCCTGTCTGTCCGTCTGTCACCAGGCTGTATCTCATGAATCATGACAGTTAGACAGCTGAAATTTTCACAGATGTATTTCTGTTGTCGCTATAGCAACAAATTCTAAAAACCAGAATAACATAAATATTTAGTTAAAAATAAATATTTAAATAATTAGGGGGCTCCCATACAACAAACTTGATTTTTTTGCCGTTTTTGTAGATAATAGTACGGAACCCTTCGTGCTCGAGTCAGACTCGCACTTGGCCGGTTTTTTTTTGCGATTGTATACTTACATTTGCAGTTGGAGAATTGACCGTGACGTATATCGATATAGGGGAGAAAAAAAAATCAACTACAAAGTTAAGTTTGTTCTTGGGATAAATTCAACCCAACTACGGAACCCTTTATTGTGCGTGGTCAGACACGCACTTGGCCGGCTTTTCTTTTTTCAATTCGTTTTGTGGTTCCCGGTCGTAAATAAGGGACATTCAGTTTTCCCCGTATAAACACAGGCGTGATGTTATGTTATGCCATCCCCAGAACACAGGCGTGATATTAATTTTACGTTTTCCCTTCCTCACAGCGATAGCTATGTCAGACGTAATCGACGTGCGCGAAGTCCTGACGTACTACAGCCAGTTCGACGACCCCATCGCCGCCTTCCGCGAGAACCAGCGCAAGCTGATGGAACAGCTTGAGGAGAAAGAGCGCGAGAACAAGGGGCCCGACCAGCCGCTTACTAGGAGCTGGCTCAGGACCTTTACGAGGCGCTAACTGTAGTAGGTACGTCACTCAACAAGAAACGAATATAAACTATACCCTGCTCCAAAAGTACCTGATAAAATGTTAACAAATGGTCAATGGATGAGAAGACGTACCTGTGGTACGTACCAAATTGTAGTGCCACTTACAAATTCAGTGTTTTGATTTGATTATGTGAATACTTAAACCTGATATTCTAAAGCGTCAAGGTTGCCCGCGAAATTCAAATTTTCTTAAGTTTTTTTTTGCAATTTGCATGCCAGTATCAGAGGGCTAATTGCGTAACACACTTTCAGTAGGAATCTGTTTCAAATTGACAGTTCAATAACATTCATTGCGTTATTTACGTTGTTGAGCAGACAATTTTTTCCAACATATGAAGCAATATACTTCAAAATCGTTCCGATTCCGATTCAAACTGCGTTACGCAATTAGGTTGCAGGTTGTATATTGATCTAAATATGATTCGCGGCCATATCAAATATTATATATCATCAATACAACTCTCTCAGTTCATATTACCCTATTTCATGAAATCATAACATTTGAGGTCAATTCTAACAATGAGCTCTTTATCGTTGTTTCTAATGATTATAATTCTGTTTAGCCATATTTATTACGGTCGCGAATCATATTTTAATCAACATACAAACACACTGACTCGCTAATTGCAGAAAACGTAAGAAAATTTGAATTTCACGTGCTACCTTTGATTTTAATTTGACAATTGACGTCAATTGTTTATAACCTTAATGAAATCTACGTCGTTGTATCTGTTTGTTGTATATTGTTTATCAATTTCAATTGAATGATATTATTCAAACAACAGTTGTTAGAAGTTTTGTTTGAATTTTGTTAGAAGGTTTCAACGTTATAACGTTGAAATCTTCTTAACACAGATGAATGTGTTACTAATTCATTTTAGTCAGTGATGGCGTAAGCATCACCTAAATAGGGCTTGTTACACTTTTATCAAATACTTTTGAAACAGACTTTAGCTACTACCCGCGGTATCGCTCGTCGGTTTTTTTTTCGAGATGTAGTTACTCTATGTCACCTTCCAGCCAATAAACACAGAAACACATCTATGAACACACTCGCATTTATTGCATTTATAACCCAATATTTCACGTAGCAACGGATCAAAGTTTTGTGTTTCTTGCCATTAAGAGCGGCCAACCCGACATAATTTTCATACAAACGCTCGTACGTGATTATGGCGTTGTAACACATCTTTCTTTGAAATTTTTGAACCAACAGGTCTCTTGTGCACTATATCTAGGTTTCTATGCAAGCAAAAATAAAATCAGTATAAGCCTGCAAAAAGCTGCTTTTTTGCACAAATATTACCTGAACTTTGGCCATTCATAAGGTACTCATAAATTGTAAATGTTAAGAAAACATTACGATAGAAACCTTGCAAATGTAATGGAGATTCTAAATGACCAACATTTATTTCACAAACTGGTAAGGTCGTTTGTTAATAGTTTTCACTTGCGCTGGATGAAACAACAAACTTTTCGACCATGCTCGCGTTGACGATATAAGGAACCGGGAAGGGCCCTCTTAAGATTGTTTATAGGCCTGAGAGTGACTTAAAGCTGTTTTTATTTCGAAAAATATACGGGAATCTGCATGTTGGTGAAACTGCGGGGCGTAGCTAGTGCATGGTATAAAACAGTTGCGCAACTTTTGGTTACCACCACTACAACTGAAGCCAATTCTTATGGACACTCAAACCACAGGTATTAATACAGTGTGAGTCTTCATAAAGTGCACATAACGAAATGAGGGCTAAACTAAGCTTAATTTTATCGACGAAAAAAAATATATAAATATATATATTTAGCATCTTTAAAATTCTTGTTCGTTGCTGTGTGTGACCCCTGTGTAAACAAATCGGTATAACTTAACCATCTATCACGATGAAACAAACTGAGTAATGACTGGAAATAACAGGGCGTATAGCATTTTTTAAATTCTCGTTCGCTGCTGTGACAGCAGCGAACAAGAATTTAAAAAATGCTATAAATAATTAAATTGTTTTTAATGTTTTTTCTGTCCATAAAATTAAGATTAGTTTCCCTCATTTTGATATGTGCACATTAAGAAGACTCACACTAGTGCAGTCCGTTAAATATGTATTTAAAATTAATCCTAATATGGTCCGCTTAGGTGCACCATAATGAAATGAAACATATTTTTATAGTTTATAATTTCGACCAATATCCGACCAAATCATTTTCTGTTGCATAGTCAACCAAAAGTTAATCCAAAAAATTTACCAAAATTGGCGTTTTATTTGTTTATCTTCTTACATCTACCATTACAGGATAAACCAATGATGTTACTTAATCGTTGTACGTAGCTAATAATAAAATTATATTCTATTGCAAAATTATTCGTAAAATGTTCTAATTTATACATCTGTATTTTATATTATTGTTTCAAATAGTCGTTACTTCGTCATCTGTATATTTTACTATTTGTGGTGCCGCCGTAAAGGGAAAAGTTGTTTCAGTGTGAAAAGAGATAGAGCTAAACGGGACGAATAACTGCATTCTCTTTTCGCACTCGAACAAAAATTACTTGGAGACTACCCTCTCAAAGTCTAGGAAAAACAAGAAAAGACGATTGAAAATATAGCAATCATTTTAGTTTATGTGGTACCCATGTATTTCTTTGTATTATTTAAATCGTTTATACTACTATTGAATGCAATGTGAACTAATCAAGGTGATGCGTCCTATGGTTGTTATATAGTCGAAATTGGTTTCCTTTGGTTGGGAGATATCAACTGTGCTTATTTTTCCAGTTTTCGACGATGTACCCGAAGACTGAATGAATACCTCTGCGGGATATCTACTGATGCTATTTTCTTAAAAAGCTAAGCTTTAACAACTCTGCATTTACATGCATTGTAAGTAGTTTGCTTCATGCAACACCAATTAAATTGTTAGTATGAATGGTTGATAGTTCCCAACTTGTTTCTACGACGACGTAGTTTTAAACTTGCTACTACTCGTACTTACTACTCGGCGCTCGCGCATGTTTACAACTACGTCGCCGTATCTTTATGAATTAATTTTAATGTGAATATGTTTGTACGTTCATTTGATGTATGCAAGGTCGTTTGTAAAAACTCAGTCATATAGGTAGGAAATATAGATGTTTATAAATAAAATTATTGTTTTATTTCACTGTCATTACTAAAAAATAAGGTGGATTCATCATTAGTGTCCTCATACTGGGTGCTGGGCCATATGTCCAAGAGTCCAGATTCGAGCTCTTCGTTTTCAAATGCGTCATATATTTCTTTTTCACTGAACTTGCTAACTTTCCTGTGAAACTTATTTTCACCTAATTTAAAATCGTCAGGTATCCTCTTCAACTTTTTCCAAATATTACTGATATCTTCTGTAGATGATACTTCCAAATCTTTAGGTTCTCTCTTATATGCTTTACTCCATTCGCTTAGAAGCTCTGTGCTGGTGTCCTCGAAAAAGGCGGTCATGTATTGTGGACACAGAGTGTGATACGACACATCCCCTAGAGAGTTCAACATGAGTATGTTGTATTTATCATCTTGTTCTAATACTAATAATCCAGTGATTGAAGTGCATAGTCTATTTTCGATAGGATTATTTAAATCACAGCAAAGCATTTTCTCTCTAGCCTCATTTAAAACTTGTAATATACTTGGTGGCCGATATGGGATTGTAACACTGCTGATGTCTGTGTGCCTGGTCAGCCTGTCTGCGTGATTACTGACCACACACAGGTCTTCACACCACTGACTGCTCAAACTTATCAGCTCTTTGTTATAATCAAACTTACACACTGACATGTAAGTTGGTAAACACTGCATACCATGTGTCCATCTTTGTACGACTTTAAGCTGGTTTTTTTCTTTTTTGTTGTAGCGTAGATCCATTAAGAACAGATGATGATCGGTTCCGAAATACAGCAGGCGCTTGTCTGTGGCATGGCTCGCGACACTAATGTCATTACATAACACATCGTCAGTGATTCTTCTTAGGTTTTTCCACCGTTGGAAAGCAGAGTTAGTTCTCTTATCATAGAGTGTAATGGAATTTTTCGAGACATGTGTGAAGTAACCTCTTTCTGAGCCAAGGACAGTACTCCAATTGTCGATCAAACTTGTTACATTCCCTCGTAACTGTCTACTGCGTCCCCTCATTCTGTCTAAGTTTACAATAGTCAGTTTGTAGTCTAAAGTAGTAACATACAATATGTTTTTATGATATTCATCAAAAGATATACCAGTGAAAGGTAATGTGGATCCCATTTCTTTAACTTTTTGTATTTGTATGAAACCATCAGTTTCTTGTATTTTTAATACAAATATCTTCTTTTTAGTTCTCAATGCTATGATGTTCTGTGATGATATTGTTTCAAGAATATTCAGGTCTTCTCCACAGTCAAACTTTACTACAGTGTCGTTTTCTATTAACAAATTGTACCTCAAGAAATGGGAAATATCTGAAAAACACACAGAAAACAATTCAACTAATTAACCTTTGACAGAAACAATTTATACTGCTTGAGAATACAGTTATTCAGAAACATTTCTGTGAATTCACAGCCTTTCATTAGGCAGACTAGTCCCAGGTCTTGGTAAATTAAAAATAACAGCATTGGAAATAGGAATACTCAAAACCAGACAGATAACTTTAAAGGTTCAACACAGATTTATAGACAGTGCATAGAAGACAACTTACACATGCAACTAAATTCGCTGTGCACCAAATAGTCAAGTCCATTGAAACTTAACAGCAACATGTTTCCATGACCGGCATAGTACCAATTGTAGCTGCTCTCGAAGTATGGATCCGGGTTCTGTTCGTAATGCGCTGCTATCTTAACCAGTTGCTTGGGACAGTGTAATACTTCATCATTGATCCATTCATATTTACGTTTTCTACTCATAAGACCTGATGAAAATAAAAGAATATTAGTTTTATTTGTTTTTTAAACCTTAATTTTCTTTGGACAAGTGATGATTATAATTAAATCATTACACAGTCAACAAACAGCAATTTGAACTTAGGCTTGTATTACAGAACCTCCCTCAAGAGTCAAGCATTTCATATAACTAGTTTCAACAATCATACATACATAAACACATCTTCTTCCCATGGGGGTAGGCAGAAACGACAGAATGGCACCTGCCATGATCCTTACATACTCCTTTGCTATGTTACAACCAATCAAAATGGCTTAAAACTAATTATAAGTAATGCTTGAGTCTTGAGTGAGGTTCTGTAATACGGGCCTTAATAATGTTGCATAATATTTTATGTCTAGATAGTCTACCAGAGTTAAGTAATAGAAACAAATTGCAATGATAACTTACTCATAATCCTCTTATAATCGTTCATGGTGTTTTGCCAAATCATTTTCTTGTTCATATACTCTGTAACTGGATCTTTCTTATCAATATTCTGTATGAGCGATATCATTTTAGGTAGCAGACTCTTGTGTGAAAATGTTTCAAAGTAACCAGAATTAAGGCCTCCGTCCCAGTCATCACTGAACATGTTCAAAGGATGTCCAACAAGAAGGAAATGCTTGTTTTTTTGGTAGTCGCTGGGTCCGGTCCGCCTCTGTCTCACTGTTTGACTGTACAATGTGTAGATTTTGTTCTTTTTCCTTTGATTTTCTTCTAAATAATCAATTATTTTGTCTACTGGGGCATTGTTATCTAATTCGCTGGCTACGAATGTAGCTTCTTTTCTTTTCTGAAAGTAATGAAATAAGGTCATTTACTATTGGCCGCAATGTGATTGCAAGATTATAAAGTTAAACTTTGCAAACCTTTATTATTTCCATTTTACTATCTTCGTGAGACATTGTGATGGATTTTCTAGCTCCAGCTAATCAATATCAAATTTAAAATATAGCATGCCAATGTGTAAGTACCAATACTGCAAAATTGCCTGATTAATGCACGTCCAAATCAATTTGAAGGTTGTGATTTTGTTGTTGTTTACCACTACCAGCTGTCTTTTGTCTGTCATCTTTTTTTTTTAAATAATGTTTTAATGGCCTGGTTGCTGGAACCTTTTAGCCAAGTCTTTATTTGGTTACAAAACAAAACTGCTAAACATGACACTTCATTTTCCCGCCAAGAATCCAGTGTCATCGGTTCACAGATAACTAATGGATTCTGCTTCTCCTTTTTTTAGGGTTCCGTAACTCAAAAGAAAAAAATGGAACCCTTATAGGATCACCCGTGTACGGGAATGCAGAACCGGTTCTGTTTTAAAGAACCAGGATTTCGGGACCTACTGGCTAAAGAACCGGGATTCCTGGTACTTTCGATACTTTAAGTAAGCTTTTATAAGATAGTAGAGTTGAAAGTGTGAAACGGAGAAAGTAAGAGAAAGACGCAATGGCAGGACAAAATAAAAACATTTAAATCAAATCAAATCCAATAAAACGTTTTATTTCTTGTTTCATAGATTGGGTAATCAATCAGTCTTATTTAGTATAGTTTTACTATTAAATAAGCACATTCTACCAGCAACATCTTTATAACATTAAAACATTTTTGTAGGTACTTAATCCCACCTTAAAATTTTTGGGTTGAACTGGGCCTTACGGAACCTGACTGAAATTGAGTAGTGTTAAAAATGACAGCTCAAGCATAATGGCCACAAAAGTTAGACTCATGATAAAAAAAATAAAAATTGGTGGCTTCCAACGGCCGAACCCAATAACCTATCTTCAGAGAAAGATAGATCGCTAATAGACAGTATATTTCTATCTATCCTTGTATGACGTATCACAATCATGGATAAAGGCTATCTATCTAACGAAAACTATAGATAGGGTTCTCTACTTGGCCTTCCCGTGAATTCCGTTACAACCAACATCACTTTAAAGAACAACGTATATAAAATAGCCTTAAGGGGGATGCGCTAAGGTAGCCCGCGAAATTCAAATTTTATTACGTTTTTTGCAATTTGCAGGTCAGTAACAGGTTGTATCTTGATCTAAATATGATTCGCGGCCGTAAAAAATATGGCTCTACAGAATTATAATCATTAGAATCAGCATTACAACTCTCTAAGTTCATAAAATCCTACTGAATGATTATTTCAGAAATAGTCATTCAATAGGATTTTACGAAGAGAGTTAGTTGTATTGCCGATTCTAATGATTATAATTCTGTAAAGCCATATTTGTTACGGCCGCGAATCATATTTAGATCAACATACAACCTGTTACTGACCTGCAAATTGCAAAAAACGTAATAAAATTTGAACTTCGCGGGCTACCTTACCGCATCCCCTAAAAAATTCTTTATTCTAAGAAGAACAAAAAAATACGTTTATTTCCGGTGTGGCGAACCAACTAATTGTCTATGGTTCCCACCATAGACAATTAGTTGATATATATATGATTGAAAAAAACCGGCCAAGTGCGTGTCGGACCACGCACAATGAAGGGTTCCGTAGTTGGGATGAATTTATCCCTAAAACAAACTTAACATTGTAGTTGAAAAACATGTTCTCCCATACATCGATATACGCCACAGTCAATTTTACAACTGAAAATTTTAGTTTGTAAGCGCAAAAAATGTGAATGTTTTTATGTGATAAAACTACAAATTA
This sequence comes from Tiliacea citrago, assembly GCA_963921375.1. Lineage (NCBI taxonomy): Eukaryota > Metazoa > Arthropoda > Insecta > Lepidoptera > Noctuidae > Tiliacea > Tiliacea citrago. The sequence goes on along the minus strand of OY992794.1, from coordinate 3,302,164 downwards.
ACAATTTTCGGACTTTTTCCTTTACTTGTGCTGTGAGGCCTTGCGTCTGCCCAAATTTCATGATTCTAGGTCAACGGGAAGTACGCTATAGGTTTTGATTGTTTTGCGAGTAGCGAAATATGACGCAATAATGTCGCTTATATCGCCGTATTATTTTATTACATTGACTTGGAAGCTTGATTTTTTTAGAGCTTCAAGGGACTATAGACCTACGTATTTAATAATTAATTTCAACTTGATACCTCTACGCGTTCCTGAGAAAAAGGGTCTTGACAGACAGACTGACAAACAGACAGACATACAGACAGACAGACGGACAACGAAGTAATCCTATAAATGTTCTATAAGGGTTCAGTTTTTTCCTTTTGGGGTACGGAACCCTAAGTTCCGTTTTTTCCTTTTAAGGTACGGAACCCTAAAAACATATAAATGGAAGAGTTTACTGTTTCGTCGACAATTCTTTACTGAATTGTGATCGTTGCTTTGCTATTTAACTCAGCTTCAATGCGGTGTACACGCGGTTTCGGTGCGGCGCGCGGCAGCGCGGAGCGGTGTGACGACGGTGCGGTGGCGGTGCGACGCATGAGCGATATTCATTCGTATGACACAAACATGCGGTTCGGAGCCGCGCCGCGCCGCGCGCCGGTGCGGCCCCGGCGGGCGGCGGCGCGGCGTCGCGTCGTGTTCATGAAGCCATATGGCCGTCGTCGGCCGGATAGGACTCCCTACCAGAGATACAGTAACGGAGAAAGGCGGGCGAGGCGCGTACATCCTTGCCATCCTTGGTATCCTCTGTACCTAATGTTCTTCTTTCGGGATATCCTTAGGTATCTTATGAATAGACCCACACACAGCGTGGTACCCCAATCACAAACGCAGATGAGATCACGATGAGATTCTGATTGGGCTTCACTTCATTCACCTGAATCTGATTTTATCGTAAAATTGTTGGGCTATTAATACCTACCTACTACCAAACAATTTTTCTACTCACATCAGTGAGTCTTTCATTATAAAGACATTAACAAATAATTGCACATAATAATACCTACCTATCATACACACTCCCACACGATCAGGTACTCTGCGATTTGTACCTACGTTATCCTCTCAACCATTGCTTTTGAATCAGAAATGTTTGTTCAAACAGTCCTCCTAATTTTGCATTTCGTTATCATAGACAGTACCCGAGCACCTACACATTTGTTGGTAACACGCGTTGGGCCATGCTACGAACCACAGCTGACCATCGGAAAGGTTTCTGAGCTTAGCGTTACAACACAGACATACGATTCGAAGTTGAGTGGAGTGATTGTTATTACTGAAAACATTACTAATGGCTGGAAGATAAAGGTAAGTTAGATTAGTTGATTGCATCAAAATCGGGTTGGCACGAGCAAGCCCCATGAATAGGTGTGAACCAAGCTGGAACTGCCTTAAAGCTAGACAGTATGTACAGCCAACCCCACATCAGTGGTAACGACTGCACTGCGCAAACTGCCCTTACTGCTTAAATAAAAGGCGCTATCAATGCCAAATTGTTACAACTGATGTGCGGTTGACTGTACCTACCTACCTACGTACTTATAATACCTACACTCTTTATTGCCCTCCTTCCGCTTAAACTTAGCAAAGGTCTTATTTTCTAGGCAACTATGCAAAAGTGTGTGGACATTCGAAACATAGACTCGTGCGACTTCTTCAAGTCATTCTTCGTGGTGAACCACGGCTGCTGTAGTGACAAGAACGTGCAAAACTTGTACAGCACGCTCTTCAACTTTACTACTCCCAAGTGAGATTAATTCTCTAACCTCGAGAGTGTGTCTAAGTAATAATAGTTAAGTTTACCCCCTACACCTTTTACGAAAATAGTATAATGTGTAAATACGACTCATGCTCCACACTGCAATGCACCCAAAATTTATTTTCCGCTTCGACTTTCGCCTGTACCTAAGTTCCTCTCAATTCTTGATTGCAGTTTTCTTTCAGAATTAAATGTCCAGTTGAAGCTGGTCGCTATGAGCTACAAAATTATTCGTTTTATATCGAGGACAACTATGTAACGGTGTTCGAATCTAAAATATCTACCAGCGTGTTTGGCTTCACGTTCAGATTGGATGGATACACTCTTGATCGAAAAAAGGTAAAAAGTTGTAAGGGGCTGAAACAAATTCGTTAAGAAGAATTTAACTTTGTTGTGGCAAATACAAAAGATTGCTACTGTAACTGATTAGATTTGGTGTATACCAGCTCCCAAAGGGTCTTTTTAACCGACTTCAAAAAAGGAGATACCTAGTTCACACCGTTTTTTTTTTACTGAATTAGAGCCTATGTCTATTGGTGGACAGTTGCCTGATTGAAGGTAAACACTTTGGTAGTGGTGGATTGGTCATCATTGGTATGTTACCATGTTACATATAAGGCTATCGCTTCCTTTAATAGCACGGCATTTCTTCCAGATATTTTGCGTAGAAACATACCTGCAACTGCTTTACAAGAGGAACCATAACTGGGTCAACAGTACCAATGCCCGAGCGAGTACCTCGCATCAGACGACACAGAAAACAACAGTCGAGAATGAAGACTACTAATAATATTGAAGGAAGATAAAAGATAAAATAACGTCCCTACTTACTTCTTAATTATCAAATAAATCATGGCATTGATTTAGTATAAAAACCGGCCAAGTGCGTGTCGGACCACGCACAATGAAAGGTTCCGTAGTTGGAATGAATTTATCCCATAAACAAACTTATTATTGCAGTTGAAAAACATGTCCTCCCATACATCGATAAACGTCACGGCCGATAATTCTCCAACTGCAAATTTAAGTTGGTCGACTATTACTCGTAAACTTGTAAAGCCTACTTAGCTGTGATAGGTTTTCCTTTTAAAGTCGTTGTTTATACTACTGCCGTGATTTTTTTCAGGTACCTATCCAAAAACAACCATTTATCTGACAAATGACTTAACAAAAATTGGCACTTTAAAGCTTTGTTACGCAAATGGATCCCTGAATCGCAAAATGGTTTCACAGACCCGCAATATTTTTGAACTACCTATCCAACGATACCTCACACTGTGGGATAGACGAGAAAAAAAATATCATCTCCACTTTACGCCCTACAAAAATTGTGATTTTACCACTTTGTCGGCGTGATTAATATGTATACCCAATACCCATGCCAAATTACAGCTTTTCAGTACCAAAAGTCTCTGAGCTAAGCCGCGGACAGACAGACAGACGGAACATGGCGAAACTAGTAAGGGTTCCTTGTTGACCATTGATATAATACACTATAATTATTGACTACTGAACCCTAAAAACCGATGGAATCGTTTTTCCTTCATCATCATCATCATTTGCTGCTGGACACGGGCCTCTCACAAACGTCGCCACATTGGTTGGTATTTCCATATACCTAAGTCGAATACAAAACCTTACTTTTTTATCAGCAAGCAAATTAAATAAAACGACGAATTAAATATAATAATTTTATTCATCCCATCCCCACAATCCGTGGCTCTCTCTAATAGTTTCTTTGTTATCTCTCCTCGACCTCGTGACGGCACTAGCTTCTCCTTTCGCGATGGCCTTCTTTCTCTCCATTTTCTTCTGTCTTATTTCTAGATTCTTCTTCACTTGCTGCTTTATTACTTCTGGAGCTATCGTGCTTGCTGACGTGTACGACCTCATTGATCTAACGTCTGATAAAGCTTTCTCGATCATAGCAAGTCTATACTTTTGAGAATTTTTGTCTAATTCTGCATCGTCATCGCCTGTTGGGTCTACGAGTGTTGGTATTTCTTCTTCGTCTTCTACTTTTGGGGTCTCTTTGTCTGTTATGGTAAGGTTTACGGTTTTTGTTGTGATCTGATGGGCTGAGCGCTCGTCGTTCTGTATTGACGTTTCCACCTAAAAGTTTGATATCAGGTTAGTTTATAACAAAGACTATGTTTGCGTTGTAATGTAATTCACCTTTTATCATTTTAATCAGGCAATTTTATCTCAAGGAATCATTGAATCAATAGAAGAATATTTTAAAACAAAGGTACGAAAGCCACTCATGAAATGAAAATAATGATCGTATTACCTCTTTCCTAAGCTCATCAAGGTCTTGCTCTGTCATCTTGTTCTTGTCTTCTGCCTCTAAATCATTATCAGATTCCACTTCATCGTCACTTACTAGAAGCCCGATGCCCATTTCCTGAAAAATAACAGTACGTTAAAACAGAATTTTTTGATTACGATGCACTGGCAACACGCACTGGTCAAAGACCTTCGTTTTGAGACACTGCGGTATGTGGGACGAGAAGATATTGCGAAGCTTCCCGAACGCTGCCCAACCGAGTCGGATTCGACGATTGACCTCTTTCTCGATGTTATCTACCTAACTGGACAGATTGTCCTAGGTAAACATACTCGTCCACAACGAGTGTAGCGTCTCCGATCTTCATGAGAGTGGGTGTTACATGGGCATTACCTTTGTCTTGTCAATGTTTATTTTAAGACCCACTCTATCGGAAGCTCTACTGACGTCATCGAGCATTGTACTGAGGTCCTCCATAGTCTCAGCCATGAGAACTAAATCGTCGGCAAACCGAAGCACTCGCTATTTATGTTGATGTCTAGCCCTTTTTAGTCCATAACCTTGAAGACATCCTTGCAGCGCTGAACAGTTTCGGAGAGATAATATCTCCCTGTCATGGTCCTGGAGTCGGACTGACATAGTAGTGTTTTGTACAGACATTTCAGCACCTCGATGTACCGATAGTCGATCTGATACCGTTGAAGAGACTGCATGCAGTATAGCCTATGTCTCGATCAAATCGAAGGATTTCTGGTAGTCCACAAACGCCAAGCAGACTGCTGCCGCTTTTTCGGGAGGCTGGAAGTTGCCAAACATGCGCGCGAGACGGTTCGTGATGATTCTTGAAAACAACTTATAGACATGGCTCAGAAGTGAGCATTGTCGCCCTTCTTAAAGAAAAGTATCACCACACCTCTGTTGCATGTGGTAGCGGACCACATTCAAAGTCAATTTTCTCGAAAACTACTAAAGCACCAATTCTGTTGTTCGAGCACTAGTTAGCACCAATTGAGCACTAATTATTTGCTAAATATGGAAACGATTGGCGTTCGTGGTCCGGCGGTAGTCACGAACATGAAATAGAGTGGTTCTATTCTTTAACACTGCACGGCCTACGGATACTATAAGTATAAAAAACAGTTAGGGCGAAGGAGAATCCGAGGCCCATTTCAATTACCTCAAGCAGTTCATTATCAACGTCCTTGGTGCGTTTGTACCCAGAGCATGCTACCTCCGTATCGAGCTGGTCATCCCGTTCAAGGTCACTGAACTTCGGGTAACCGTCGCTTTCGTATCCAAAACGTTTCTTGAAGAACTCACGGACGCAACGCACATCGCGGTCGAAGTAACTAAAAAAGTATAGAAAATATAAATAAAATAAAACAATTTTAGATGATATTCGTGGCATACGCTGTATTACAACGTAATGCTAGTAGATGATAAGAACGCTAAGGTGAATAAGGCGGCAGGCCACAGAAATACTAGCGACGACCCTTGGACTAATCTAAGAAGATTGAGTTAAATGACGTGCGGAGTTTGGTCCTGCTCTACAACCACAACTAATTGATTAACACTTGAAAATACTGTTGGACCAGAGCTGCTGAAGATTGTAAGACTATCTTTGCATTGTATAAACTCAATCTCCTTTCTATTATATAATTGCATAGCACAGGTGTGAGAACTATGTACTATAGAGCTACCATTTACCGGGTAATACGTCTTTAATTGACTTGTGCCCTAGCTGATGGTGACGCGTGTGTTTTATCGTTTAGCTCCCTTCAAACTGGTTGAGCTGAATGGTGCTGATCCATGCGCCATGTTCGTGAATGGACGCTGTCAGTTGGGACTGGTCATGTCTTAGCTGCCACGGCTTATTATTATTTTGTTTCTATTTGCTGTACTCTGGATGCTTTAAACGTGTACGTCTTTTGTACATCGTTCTAACATAATTATAATTTCATTATCAATACAATTTAAAAGAGTCCATGGAGTTTCTTGCCCATTCTTCTCCATAGTACCTACTACGCTTTGGAATGGGCAACTAGCTTCAAATTTTGGACTGACCAAATCCTTATCAATTCAAAAGTGCCTGTAAATGGTTTAATAAAAAAAAATGCTTTCAGTTTGAGTAGAGGCCTATGTCCAGTAGAGTAGACTTTTAAAGGCTGTCAATGATTCAGGTAATATTCAATATTTTGACACTAAATGACTTATATTCTATCAAAAAAAACTCACAGTTCAGCATTAGGATGCGAGGTGGAGACCATTTGCGGGAAGTCAATGATGATGGGATGGTTGTCTTCATCAATCATTATATTGAACTCGTTGAAGTCGCCGTGAATGACGCCGCAGTTGCCCAGGCGCACTATCAGGTTCATCAGCTCGTCGTACAAACCTTCCGCGTCCGCTACTGAAGCTACGTGGGTCCTGTAATCATGGAACCAAATACATAAAGAAGAAATGTTTATATTTCTGTTCCTTTTTTTGAAAAAAATGTTTATATTTTTGTTCCTTTTTTTTTGTTTCTTTTTGTGTTTTTTTTTGTTGTTTTTGTTTGTTTTACATATTAAAAATTAAAGTCGCTCTCCCTGTTTGTCTGTGCGACCGCGTTATTTCTGCGAAACTACGCAACGGATTTTTATGCAGACACCAGTATTTAGAGAATATATTCCAGAAGGTTTATTTATGAGTATGATAGATTAATATTAAACTAACATATAATTAAGAAATATCGGTGTTTTGTCAAGTTGTAAAATAGTTTATTTTTCATAAATATTTACATAGTGGATCTGGTCAAATTCTGACAACCAGTCTTACCAAGGGGTATCGTATAACCCAGTAACTGGGTTGTGGAGGTCAGATAGGCAGTTGCTTCATGCAAAATACTGGTATTCAGCTGCATCCAGTTAGACTGGGAAGGCTAGGCAGATGATGATGATAATTTACATCAAATGATTTATGTCAAAGAAATCAATAACTGACCATATCAAATGCTTTTTTGAAAAATACTCACAACATAAACCTTAAAGAGTAAATTTTATACATGCTCTATTAAATTTAATATTCACACACTGTATGGGTTAAAACTTTGGAACAATTGAATTAGGATAGATGACTCCTGCTGTGATTTCATATTATATTATTATTACAAAGATAAAGGCAAACTTACAATGGTCCACCGCTCACCAACTGCATCACTACGCAATGCCTGTTGAAGTCAATAGGCTTAGGAACAGGAAATTCTCTGTCATACAATGCCTTCATGTAAGCAAACTCCTTGGTGGCTGATATACGTGACAGGTACAGCCAGGATGCGCGGTTGCGGTGCGCATGGTAGTCGCGCTTGTCTTTTACATTGCGGAAACACGTGCGGCCCAGTCTGAAATTATAATTGAGGGTCACAGCGTATTCTGTAGGGATTGGTAACTAATTAATTTCTGGTGGCAATAATTTGCTTAAAAATTATATTGTATATTTTTAAGGCCATTCTAATGCTCAAAAGAGCAAGCACAAATGAGCCAGTTGTGTGTAGTTTAATTCAGAATCCAATCAGTTTAATTTTAGTACATTCTTATACTTATAAAGATGTTATAGCCCATCCTCACGGCATTTTAAGCAAATGTGGTGATAATCACACTATTTTTGATTAACAGCTGTAGAAGCTTTTTAGTATGTATACCAAAATGAGTTATCTAACAATAAAAAGAGGATATCATAATAAAAAATTACCTGTGCAGCTTCAGACACAATGGATTGCGATCTTCATCACCCACTGTATAAATATTAGATTCTTTGCCCACTCCAATCTGGTTGCCAAATGAAGCAATTACTTGTCTGTTGGTCAGCGCTTTTAGAGCTAAGTAGTCATACCCAGAATTTGTGAGACGGTATCCATCATCTGAACATAGAAAGTCAATAGTAATGAAATTCACAAAGATAAATTAATAATTTATTTAATTAAGTGCAGGTTCACTCACAGTGTTTTCCACGCTCATATGTCAACAATCTATGTTTACATAGTTCTTTCATTAATTTGTGGACACCCCCGTGACGGAGATTTGCTATAGATGCCACGAGTGAACCAGGAACCAGTTCATGGTTCTTCATACCCATTTCCACCTGGAATGATTAAGAATTTATCAACAAAATATAAATATTTATTTTGAGGTTACTAATAGTATGTTTATTTCAGCAAAGCTACTTACTGCGGTCAAGACTCTAAAGTCTTCAGCAGTTAAATAACGCAACATTGCGACGTCTAGCTTTCCCATCTTGAAAAGTTGTTATAATTTCCGTTTTCTTTAGGCTACGTTTACCAACAACGTGATAGCAGACGTGATCACTGAAAAAGAATCATGAAGGCAAAGAAAACACCACAATATTACGGTATTTACTATGTATGCCTCTATCTCTTTTACTAAGCCCTTAGTAAAAAGAGATAGACGATTTAATCATGATTAAAATTGCACTTTTCCACCACACCACAGACAGAGTTCTATAAGACATTTATGACATGACATGATGACATTGACGTTTTTTTCACGTCTAAGGGTGCATTCCGAATTACGACCTTAATCGCTGTAATCGATTTTAGCGCGCTTAAACGCGTTCCCTATTAGCGTGAGCACGAAAACGTTGTCGCCTGAAACGTCATAGATGACGTCATGACATGCGCCATCTTGCGATAACGCCGACCATGTCGTAAATTAATATCACCGTGAGCGCTGTCAAAAATGACAGTTGCGTTGTTTTGTTTTGAGTCTTATCTTATTTAAAATTGCGTGGCATTTTCGAAATTGTGTTTCTGGCTACCATCGCCATCTAACCAAAGAAGAAGAAGTGTACAAATGTGTGCGTGTGGCGTTTAAACAAAGAAATACTGTAATCCAATCGTGAGCGCGGTCACGAGCGTACCGAATTGATGAAAGTTGTCGGCTGTCATAATCGTAATAACTAATTCGGTACGCAAATTATTGATGTGAGCGATGTCAGCGATTAAAGTCTAATACGGAATGCAGCCTAATACTAGCCGAAGCTAACAAAAACTTCGACAACTGTAGTATTCAAAACATTGATTCTTTATAGCATGATTATCTTGCTTTTTATTTCAGCGTAATAAAGCAAATGTTCTAATAAAAATGTGATCTCGAGAAAAGAAAATCCGGTTTGGTGTTCAGTAAGTTGAAAATCTCCAGTATTCTCGTCACCGTAGGAAAGCTCTATCAAGGACATCTTGAATTTGTGTGTTTGTTTGCCATATCAATTGGTTGGTGGCAAGAAACATATTTACTCTGGAGAGAAGAATAAAAAGTCCGTACAAATAAAATGGTACGGACGGGGGGATGACACCGAAAACTCGTGAAAGCGGGAAATTCAAAATCACATTTCTAGATAAGGTCTGTCCACGAAATCGAACTGGGAAACCGATGTTAATGATTGTGAAATTTCACTGGTTGCAATTTTCCAGCTCCACTTTGGTGGTTAGGCAGCCATATTGTTTAAATTAACATAAAAGGTGAATAGGAGTCAATTCATGCTTGTAGAAATCTTTGAATTTCTAAAAAAGTTTCTCAATTCGGATGTTTGTATTTTTTTTTTTATGTTTGTTCGCGCATAACTCCGTCGCTTGCCAACCGATTTGAAAAATTCTTTTTTGTTGGAAAGGGTATACTTCCCAAATGGTCCCATGAAAATTTTATCGAAATCGGACAAGCGGTTTTTGAAAAATCAACAAAATTCTAAAAAAATATCTTTTTTTTCGATCATTTTGTTCACCCTGCATTGCGTTTTATGTTCGCGCATAACTCCGTCATTTACGAACCGATTTGGAAAACTCTTATTCGGCACTAAAAAGTGAAAAACAAAAAACTTTTTACAAAAAAAATAACCGACTTCCAAAAAAACACTACAAAGTGAAAAATAACTTTACTTTTGGAAGTCGGTGGCATAAAACTAAAATACAGATCCAAAGACACCGACTTCCGAAATTAAAGTTATTTTTCACTTTGTAGTGCTTTTTTGGAAGTCGGTTATTTTTTTTTGTAAAAAGTTTTTTATATACTAGTACACGGCTACACATCGAGCTATACATTTCCAGTATCAGCTGACCTCTAATTGTACGGAAAACAATGAGAGATCAGCTTATACTGAAAATGTTTAGTTTGATGTGTAGCCGTGTGTACCTTCTCTCCGTATCGGGATTTCATATGAATAGCGTACTCCTATCATGCATACGCCTAATATTTTGAATATTTAACCAATCTCTACTTCCGTCACTTACTTTATTTTGTATTTATGAATTTATTTTTTACACATTATTCATCATCATGTCCACTGCTGGACATAGGCCTCTCCCAAGTGGGGTGTTTGCCATAATCGCCACGCTTGGCAGGCGGTTGGCGATCGCAGTATGGTGTTAAAATGCATAGAGAACGCTGCTGCCTAGAGATGAAGCGTATATACTAGAACAGATCCAGGGACTAGGTATTTAATGAGACTAGGTGGCACCTATTCCAACTTTTAAAATACGCGATCCACCTAGTCTCTAGCCTCACTGTGCCTACGCGTACGCGGCGTACGTCACATCACCCAACGACGGCCCGCTCGGATTCGGAATCGGAACCAATCGGAACGAAGGACCGGGCTCGGGCTACCGGCGAGATAGCAAGTCTGCTTTGCCGCTCACTTGTATTTGCCAAAGCCATTCGTGTGTCAGTCATTAGAATTTGAATCATATTTCAATGGACATAAAAGTAACGCGACGCGCACTTGAGTTGTGCAAGAATATATATTGTCCTTTTTAAGTACTCTATTCCGCAGTCTTTCCATCTTTGTCTGACAATACTCGACACTAGTCGGGACTTCAATCCATTTACTAGGCAGATTTTATAGACTAGGTACTTTATAAATACGCGATACGAATGAAGACTTAGATCCAATGCAGTCGGGACTCGAGTATCAAGTACGGACTAATGCGCATGTGATCTTTTTTTTTTTTTTTTTTTTTTTTTTTTTTTTTTTTATATGGCATCTCTGCTGCCTTGAGAGGCCGTGACTGCTTAACCGGTCTTTCCTGTGGGTGCCCTAAGGTATTAGCTTAAAGCCTCCAGCCAGGAGCGTAAATAAAGTATTAAAAACTAAACGACAGCGCTCTAAGGGCACCCCCTGTGGGGTACGAACCTCGGCTTAGGGCGTCGTTGGGGAAAAACAAAGCAAATTGGGGACGGGCTGGATCAAAAGTTTAAATTCATGATTATTAACGGGGATTACTATTAAATGCTACGGCTCACTCAGCCTCGGGGCTGGCGGTTCGACGTGCAAGGGACGGGGGGAACAATTTATTCTTGATCTTCGCGTGGTACCTCGGCGGCGAGGACGGAATGACGGTTTGTGTTTGTGCACTGTACTTGTGGCCCTATTGCTTTCCTGAAGGAGAGTAATGGGGTCATCCGGGTCTAAGAGAGTATGCCTAGGTCGGCGAGTCTTACTGATTTGAGATGGCCTATAGCTAGCTGCCTGCACAACCAAGGGGTTGCGATGTCTATCTGCGGACTCGAAGAACCGCTTTGTCGCGCGTTTCAAAAACTGCTTGATGGTGGGGATTCTAAGATCTACGTGTAGGGTTTCGTTCCGAACGAACCATGGAGCGTCCGTAATTTTACGGAGAAATCGGTTTTGAAGTGCCTGCATTCTGTGAATGAGATGGGGACGGGCGTGTGCGAAAGCGGCACACGCGTACGTCATAATCGGCCGGATGCACGCTGTGTAAATACGCAATTTGCCCTTAAGGGACAACTTGCTGCGTGAGTTTAGAACGCAATGAAGCCTACCGAGAGCGAAAGCAGCGCGCGAACGCACTTGCTTTATGTGCTCAGCGAACGAAATGTGGTGATCTAAGATCACACCGAGATATTTGGCTCGCTTCTCCCAAGGGATAGGCTTGCCGAACATCTTGATCTGTCGTGGTAGGTCCGGTCTACGCCGGGGCCTAGAAAAGAGGACCGCTTGGCTCTTATCAGGATTGACCTCGATCCTCCACTTCCTGAACCAGTCACCGAGTCTGTTGACTTCGGTCTGTAGGATGCGGGAGATCTGGTCTTGACTGCGGCCGGTGTAGTAGATGGCCGTGTCGTCTGCGAACAGAGCTAACTGCGCCTTTCTACTTTTCGGGATGTCACTGGAGAACAGCGTAAAAATGAGCGGAGCCAGCACAGACCCCTGAGGGACGCCTGCGCGGATCGGATGAGGGGAAGAGAGCGCACCCTCGATGCGATAGCGGAAGGTGCGGTTCAACAAATAGTCCCGTAAGATGAGCACGAGACGATCTGGCACACCGAATTTGTATAGCTTATACAATAAGCCGTTGTGCCAGACTTTGTCGAACGCTTTCGCGATATCGAAGAACACAGCACCCGTCATGAACCCGCGCTGGAAACCGGCGCTTATGTGTTCTATGATACGGTGGACCTGTTGTACGCAAGAATGTTGGGTTCTAAAACCGAACTGTTCGTTGGGGATGAGCCCCTTCGTCTCGGCGTAGTCTCTGAGACGCTTATAAATAAGCCTCTCATAGACCTTGCCGAAAACGTCGAGCAAACTGATGGGACGGTAACTGGAAGGCTCGGTCTTAGGCTTGCCGGGCTTCGGGATACCGATGACGGTGGCATTTTTCCACGATTGTGGAAAAATGTTGTTACTAAGAGCACCATTGAAGATGGTGGTCATTAGCATGATCAGGTGAGCGCGCATGTGATCTCGGTGCTCGTCGTATTAATACTTACTCGACGTCGTAATCGGATACGCGTATTGTGCGTGTTGTGTATTTTGAAATCGGTTTTCGTAAATAATTATTTTTGTTAACTTTAGATTTTATTTTTTAAAGACTAGGTACAGCGTTTATTGTTTAAAATAATGGCTCCCAAAGGAAGTAGTGTCGCCTGGGATCATTTTACAGACAAAGGCCAACAAATAGCCGAGTGTAACATTGTGTAAAATACAATTAAGTTAAAAAAAAAAAAACTGATTACTCTAAAAAATCAATTGAAATCTTATAAATACGCCAACAATCTACAATGTAGATACATCGTTACGTTGACAGTCCTAAGCCTGAAGATTACAATTCATTACAGACTGCGTATGTACGTATCTCAGACACGTATCGGACATCGGTGGTACGCGAGCGAGACTTTAGACTAAGCATACTTTAAAATATGCGTACTTCATGGACTAGGTGGAATAGGTATTTGGATCGAGTATTTGTACGGAATTGGACTAGGTGCACTTAGTACAAAATTTACCTAGTACGACTCATCTCTACTGCTGCCCACTCTCTAGTAAGTCCATTTTATAAACAACTCACAGTTGTTTAAAAATTACTTGTTTTGCAATATCTAAACGTAGACTTTGAATGAATGAAGGAATTCCAAGAAACCGAATGAAATATGAATGTTGCGAAAAAAAAACGTCAAGGCGAGGTCAAAGCAATTAAAGAGATAACGAATATTGTGAAGCCAAATAAAACTCAATGGTTATCGCAATAAGAGTTATTATTTTTTGGCGTAAACAGATAATATAGTCAATTCGCCGATTATTATTTTATTTTATCTTCTGTTTGGCGCTGCCCAAATTCTTAGGTTGGCCTGTCTGTGTTCTATTTTTTCTCTATCCTGTAATGCAGACAGAATGAAAAATACCTATTGATTTGCTTTAGACAGTGACTTTGCGATTGTTTGCGTGTACTACTTGTATATTTTGTCAAACAGTTTGTTTAGTTGTTTTTTTGGGTGATTTTGTTTACGCAAATTAAAGATAATGGCTGGCGCCTTCAACAATGGTGTGATACACTTGGATACGAGTCCAGTATTCGTGTTTTATTCTGGCCAGATTGTGGAAGGCTCAATAATGTTTGAGCTGGATCAACCAATAACTTTTTCTGGTAAGTACTGACTGATGCACTATTACCTGCTGCAACATTTCTGTTTTATGAGCTTATTAAATATTTTCACCTATATTTTGTGTTGCCTATTTCATTCTGAAAATCTTATGTTTAGATGCTATGAATTTAAGTTAGACAGACAAGAATTTAGTATAAATGTTTAATGAAAGCTTGAAGAGATAGATAAAGTAAAATAACTTTTTTATCCCTGTATACAACTCAGTCACAATATTCTTCTCTTCTTTCTTGTGGACACAAACAACAGAAGAATAAGTCATGCCATGTTACTTATTCATCATCATCTTCTGCCTAGTCTTTTCCTAATTATGTTGGGGTCAGCTTGCAGTCTAACTGGATGCAGTTGAATACCAGTATTTTATATAGACCGACTGTCAATATAACCTTCACAAATCAGTTACTGGGCAATACAATACCTCTTGGTAATATTGGTTGTCAGACTTGCGGGCTCCTTATTCCCCGTAATGACTGTCAAAGATCCACAAATGACAGCCCAGATCAACGGCTTAACATGCTTTCTGAGGTACGGAGCGTTCTTGGTATGTAAAGATGGTCACCCATCCATGGACCAACCACAGCAAGCATAGCTTGGTATTCATAGTCATATCTTTATTTGCATTCAATAATGTTAACAACATTTTACAATGACTAGACAAGCTACAATTATAGAACCTGGTTAAAATATAAGTCTGCCTGCTACTGATTGCCCAGGGTCTGCGATTTATCCACTCATTGAGGCTATTTAAGTGCAGTCTCAATAGACATTAGCATGTCAAAGCCTACTATATTTTATTTCTGTAAAATAAGTTGTAAAGAACACATCAAAAATAATAATAATATTTTAAAACTGGATGAAGTATGTTACCTACAATCTACTCCTTTCTATAGTTACTCATGATTTTTCTATACAACAATCACAGTTGTTGTTACAATTAATATTGTCTGCTTACGGGTAAAAGTAGTTGAGCATGAGGCCGTTATTGGGTTTTCCATCTGAAATTTCTCAGTAAAAGTCCGAAATCTGGATTTGGTCCCGGTTAATGGCAAAAAGCTTGCCCCATATTACATGGAACCTAAACATAACTTGCGAAAAGTAATGTAGGTGTCCTCGGGGTCCCGGCCTTTCGACTCACATCTGCCTTGTAAGTATATTTTGTTACATTGTGAACAGCCAGTAGAGCCATTTGGGCATCTACTGGTTGTTTACAATCGCAGATGGCATGAGTTTATGTATATCGTCTTCTATCGTGTGGTGTAAATTGACAAAAATAAACCCCAGTTCAACTGTTATTTTATTATATGGAGATAGTTTAACTGTAAGAAAAAAGGACATAGTCTGTTGAATGTGTCCATTTGATGTTACATCTCAATGAGACAAATAGTTGTAAATTTATTTTTTGTGCCTTGCCTTATTCTCACTATTTGTCTGATGAGCATAATAGGCACATTTATAATTTAAATATGTTAATTTATAATAGGTTTGTAGGCACAGTGACGCTATTTTATATTTTGACTGTAATCAATTTATTACTGATTACAAACTGACAAATTATACAATGTATTTGCCACCTAGTTGTAGAAGACATATTGCTAATCTTTTAGCATACAATATACATAGTGACACTGGTACCTGTAGTGTACCATCGATTACTGTTAGTAGTGGTACTAACACTACTTTTGATACACCTTGTAGTTTAAACTATTAGGTGCGACAACGGGTCAGCCGCATATGTTGAATGTTGTACATCAAAATATGCAGGGTCTGTCTGGCAAAGAGCTAGACTTAAGTTTATTTATGGAGAACTATGATGTTCAGGTCTTATGTTTGACTGAACACTGGATGAAAGAACATGAAGTGGTATTTATGAATGATAATAATTTTACTGTACAAAGTGCATTTGTAAGGAAAAGTGCTATTCGCGGTGGATCTTTAGTTCTTGTTTCAAATATGTTGAAATGTAAACAACGCTTAGATTTAGTTAATCTTTCCATCGAGCGTACTATTGAGTTGTCTTGTGTTGAACTCGAGCGATACGTTATAATTTGCGATTATCGACCCCCCTCTGGGGATTTTATTCGTTTTGAATCAGTAATGGAGGATTCACTGAATAGGTTAAAATCTAGTAATAAAAGTATAATTTTATGTGGAGATTTTAATATTAATATTTTAGATGTTACTCCATTAAGTATTAGACTACTCAATCTGTTTAGGTCTTATAATTTAAGTAACTTGTTTTTTGAACCTACTAGGATCACGGCATCTTCGTCGACTTGTCTAGATAATATATTTAGTGATTGTGATGCCAAAAATAAATTAGTGTTAAGTGACTTAACGTCTGACCACTGTGGTTTACTAGCTAGCTTCCCTATGCCATTACGTAAAAATACGCATAAAATAAAATGCAGGCCTTATACAGCTAGTCGTTGCAACAAGTTTAAAAATAATATAGCACATAAAATTACACCATCTATAGTAGAACACAAGAATCCTAATGACATCTATGGAGCCCTTTTTGATGTTGTACAAAAGGAGTGCCAATCTACTTTCAAGACCAAATCCATTAACATTAATGGTACCTCCGTTGGCTTTAATCAATGGGCTACCCCAGGTATTTATAAAAGTAGAGCGAGACTATACAAGTTATATGGTTTGAAAAAATACAGGTTTGATACTCCTTTTCTAGAGTATGTCAAAAATTATTCAAAATTATTTAAAAAGATTTGTGTTTTTGCTAAATCTAAATTTTTAAGCGATACAATTAAAAAATCTAATAATAAAGTAAAAACCACTTGGAAAATTATTAACAATGAAACTGGTAAGTCTGTTAAACAAGAAAAGCAACTAGAAATTATGGTCGAAAACAAATTAGTTAATAATGCAGCTGACGTAGCTGAAGCATTCAATGAGTTTTTTGCCAACATACCTATAACTACGACTCGCTCCTTAAATTCATCCCTGTCTAAAGCTGAAAATCTTTTGCATAGTAGTGTGCCTAAATATAGTCGTTTATTTAGCTTCGAACATGTAACACCTCATGATGTAGTTAATGTTTTTATCACACTTAAATCTAAAAACACTGGTGATTACTGGGGCATCTCCATTAAACTATTAAGTAATATAATAGACATCGTAGCCCCCTATCTAGCTGTTACTTTTAATAAATGTGTTGATTTAGGAACTTTTCCTGACCTTATGAAGAGTAGGAAAGTCATACCTTTATTTAAATCAGGTAATAAAAATGACGTTGGCAATTTCAGGCCTATTTCTATCTTACCTGCATTTAGCAAAATATTTGAAAAGTTAATACTCAAGCAGTTGCTAAGACATTTTAATTTAAACAGCCTCCTTCACAATGAAGAATATGGCTTTACAAAAGGTCGTTCGACTACAGATGCGGGTGTTGCACTGCTGAAACACATATTTAACACATGGGAGAACTCGCAAAATGCTATTGGAGTTTTCTGTGATCTCTCTAAAGCCTTTGATTGCGTGCACCATGACACGCTTTTGCGTAAACTACATCATTACGGCGTCCAAAATGAAGCTCTTAAAGTAATAAATTCTTATTTGTATAATAGGTTCCAATGTGTAGATGTTGATGGTGTGAAATCTTCCGAGCTACCAGTTCAGTTAGGTGTACCTCAAGGCTCAATTCTAGGCCCATTTTTATTCTTAGTGTATATTAACGATTTACCATTCTATATAAAGGGTGTCTGTGACGTTGTACTGTTTGCAGATGATACCTCTCTTATTTTTAAAGTAGACCGGAATAGACAAGATTTTGATGACGTAAACATTGCACTCTCAATGGTTACGGATTGGTTTACGACAAATAATTTAGTTCTCAATGCCAAGAAAACGAAATGTATAAAGTTTGCCTTACCGAATCTTAGAAATTTAGGTCCCAAAATCGTTTTAGATAAAGAGAGGTGCTTGAAACTGTAGACTCGGTAGTGTTTCTGGGTATAACAGTAGATGCCAAACTTCAGTGGGGACCTCATATAGCCTAGCGGGAAGGCTCAGTTCGGCCGCATACGCCGTCAGGAAAGTAAGACAATACACTGACGTTGATACAGCCCGATTAGTCTATTTTAGTTATTTTCATAGCGTTATATCCTACTGTATTCTGCTGTGGGGTAAAGCAGCTGACATTCAAAATATATTTGTACTTCAAAAACGAGCTGTTCGAGCATTTTACCAGCTGGGTGCCAGAGTTTCTCTAAAAGATTTTTTTAAAGATATTGGTATACTCACGGCGGCATCACAATTCATCTTCGCCAACATCTTATATGTTAGGCAAAATATACACTTATACACTAAAAACAGTGATATTCACAATATTAACACCAGAAATAAGGATAAATTACGTGCTCCTTTTCACCGGCTTCATAAGGCTCATACATAACTCATTTGTTGGACTTGGTATAACTTTTTATAACAAGCTACCCTCTTGTTTGTTAGATTTGCCTTTTAATGCGTTTAAAGTTAAAGTTAAAGCCAATCTTTGTTCAAAGGCATACTATTCTATCAATGACTACTTAAACGATAAGAATAGTTGGTCGCTGTGATTAACTCAAGACAATGTTCATGTTCTTTCTCCAGAATTAGCGTACCTACTGACAGGTTATATGAGTTCATATAGTTGTTTATTTTTATTTGACTGTCTAAGTCAATTTATTTTTATTTATTAGTGACATAATATACACATGAAAATGTTTTTTTTATGAGTTGTATTGCAATAAGTGGTTAGCTAGCGACCTAGACAATTGATTATATTATTCTTGCCTGAGCAACCGGCAGCAAGTTCGTCATGCTCCCTTAGATGTCACTGCTTGCGGTAGCGTCGGGGGTCGGGTTGCCTCCTTCCCTCAAATATGGCGAGGGGGGTGATGGCTGATCTTTGCGTTATGTTCGTGAACGGGTGCTGCTTGTGGTGACTGGTCGTCTTGCTGACCATGGTTTTATTATTGTTATTAATGATTAACTGTTATTTATTTTACTACGATGGTGCTAGTTTATCATTTTTGACTTCGAGTTACAGCTATAGCTTTGTGTGGGCGGGCACGCCCATTATGCCTGGAGGCTTTTATTTAGGTACGTTCTGTTTACGTTATTTCTGCTTGAGTATAGTTTTCGACGATTTTTATGTTTTTTTGTTGGTATAGTGGCGTGTCCTAGCTAACATAAGGCAAATAATTTAATTTCAAATTCTTTTACATTCTATTGTATAGATTCAAGTTTTATATCTGAACAGACAGCTGTGCTGCTGGGGAGTTTGTTGCGCCACTTCTTCTTCCCAGCTAAAGCACTAGGAAGTGGTGAAGGGTGGGCGTTTTTGGGGGACTGTCTTATGTAATTTTTGACGTTCGAAAAGTGCTGACTCTCAGCCTAGTTTGAATAAATGACTTTTGATTTTGGTGATTTATAACCAACATAATATAACAATAGTACACTCTTGACCGCACGTGACGTGACTGGATACGGCCACGTAAAAGCAACGCATCTTTATTTATGCCATAATCTGACAAGTCTTCGAGTTCGAGTACACTTCCTCGGTACGCTGCAATATGAGTTTGCTAGCTTAAGTTGGTAAGTTTGGGCGCATTCTCTTAGAAGGTTAATACATGTTGCCTTACCTTTCACTGTAGAGGCCTCGTCGACACATGACACAGTTACGGTGGTCTTCCATTATGATATTCCGATCGATAAGCAGTCCAATATTCCTCCACTCAACCCTAGGTCTACGTTTATAACAGGTAACAATGTCCAAAAGAAAGCCGGGGTCAGTGATGAAAACAGGATAAGAACGCCAAAGTAGTCGAACTGTACAAAGTGGGGTGGAACTAGTCTCACACACAACTGACACAACACACACAGGGAAGAGGGAAGGCGGCCGTTCGTGTGTGGTGAGCATTTCCTTAGTTGGTCAAAAATGGGCTGAAAAATACAAAATAATAAAAATATAATTTTTATTTCTGCAAAATAAGTCATGTTCATACCGGGATAACTCCGAACGGGCACCGTCATAGCATTATATTGTTCCTATTGGAAAGTTGGGGGGGGGGGGGGGGGGTTACAAAACGCCCATCATCCTTTCTTTATTAGATTTTCAACTGTATCGCTACAGCATAAGGTTCAAGTTTGATTGGGAAATTTTGACAGTTTCGGGTAGCTTGACCTGTTAGCGTCTGTACACCTCTGCCTATCCCTTCGGGGAATACAGTCGTGATGCTATGTTATTTTTATAAAAGATACATTCATACATAAACTCATGCCATCTGCGATTGTGAACAACCAGTTGATGCCCAAAACGGCTCGACTGGCTGTTCACAATGTAACAAAATATATTTACAAGGCTGATGTGAGTCGAAAGGCCGGGACCCCGAGGACACAAGACTGGCGCGTTGTGTTTGCTTTTCCGATGAATCTCGTTTCGGTATGAGGCCGGATACAAGACGTACTCTAGTTTGGAGGACCTCTGGACGTCAAGAACGTTTGAAATTTCGTCAGGAAGTTCATTCATACGGAGGGGGAACAATAATTATTTGGGCCGGTATTTGGATCGGTGGAAGAACCGATCTCATTTGGATAAGGGGCAACCTCAATGCTCAGATTTATGCGGAGAGGATTGTTTCAGATGTGATCATCCCTTTGCGAAGCCGGTTGGGTGATTCCCAACCGGCTTCGACCACACACGGCTAGAGTCGTAACACGCACTCTTGCCGATGCTCGCATCAACGTTCTGCCGTGGCCCGCTTAATCGCCAGACCTCAACCCAATTGAGCACGCATTGGATATGCTCCAAAGAAGAGCTCTGCCGAGTATGGATGCCTCGCATACCCCACAACAACTTTTTGACTTTTTAGAAAGAACGTGGGTGGCATTCCTCAAAGTAATTTTGATGAACTGATTTTAAGCATGCCAAATCGCTGTGATTGTGTGATTCGTGTCAATTGTGTAAAGTACAGTCAGCACTATTCTAAGTTTTAAAATAAATATCACGTAGCAAATTAAGTTAGATTCAAATTACTTATATTACTCATATAAGCTAGATTGTTATTAATTATTAAGAACCTGCTTCTTTTTAATAAAGGATAAAAAAAAATAGTGTAAACACAGATTATTTTTTTTTTTTTTCAAATCAATCTTCCTAGCCTTTTCACAACTATGTTGGGGTCGGCTAACAGTCTAACCCAGGGGTCTCCAAGCTTGGGGGATCCCCCACAGCGCATACTTCCACGTAGTTTCCCCCGGGCAACGCCGTGTCTGACCACCGTAACGGAGTGGCAGACCGGCGGCTAAAGTGCGCTGTGATTCGTAGATATTCATGCGGTCGTCTGCGAATACTGAGAATTTTAATTTTATTA
Organism: Tiliacea citrago; assembly: GCA_963921375.1. NCBI lineage: Eukaryota > Metazoa > Arthropoda > Insecta > Lepidoptera > Noctuidae > Tiliacea > Tiliacea citrago. The sequence goes on along the minus strand of OY992794.1, from coordinate 3,280,753 downwards.
TGATGGGTAAGCCAACGCGGGATGCGTCTGGTCGTTTTGTCACGAATCGCTCCTCCCAGGGCGATTCAAACGGCCCTTCTCAGGGCCAACCCAACGGCCCTTCTCAGGGCCAACCCAACGGCCCTTCTCAGGGCCAACCCAACGGCCCTTCTCAGGGCCAACCCAACGGCCTTTCTCAGGGCCAACCAAAAGGCCCTTCTTAGGGCCATGCCGGCGGCGCTTTTGCGTCGGAAACTGACCGCACACCATCTGCGGCCAGCTTGTTTTGTAGGCCGGACGAGCTGTCGGACTCCGACGAGTCCAACATGGACACGTCGGCGGCTGAAAGTGACCGCTTCAAGCGGAAGAGGTCCGAGGGCTCCTCGGAGTCGGCCGTGGGTAAGGCGAAGAAGAAGTCGAAGTCGAAAAAGGCTTCGACTTCTGCTGCGGCTCATACCCACGTTGTGGGCTTGATGGACGCCGAGCGCCAGCTAAATTTGGCGAAAAGGGCGCAACTCCAGTTAGACCTGGAGGAGAGGGTCGCCGCCAAGGAGCGGCAGGCGCATGTCGCCAGGTCGAGGGCTGGCTATGGTGCATCCAATGTGCTGTATGCTGACCACTCCCTGGCAGAATTGGAGCGCATGGCGCTTGAAGATAAGGAGGAGGTCCTGGAGGTCGCCTCCAAGTCTTCAAATTTAAAGGGGACCTTCCAGAAGGCCCTAAAATGCCGGGCTGCCAGCATGCACGGCATTGTGTTGGAGCTGGTGAAGAGGACGGCCACGGACGAGACGCGGCAGCTGCAGGCGAAAGTGGATCGCCTGCAAGCGGAGGTCAGCCAGCTACACCAGAAGCTGGCTGAGGTCACGGCGAGGCCTGCGCAATCTGCCCCGGGTCCGGTGGCGACAGGCTCCTCCTCCTCCCCTGCCAGCCTTGAGGAAATGTTCCGCAGGGTTGTCATGGAGGAGAGGGCCTTCACCAGGGCCTGCTTCGCAGGCATCGAGGACCGGCTCTTGCCTGAAAAGCGGCTCCGACCGCCGCTAGCAGCGGACAAGAGGCCACCGCCGAGGGAGCCGGAACCTGCGCCTCTAGCAGGCCCGGTACCGGGTGCGAAGCCCTCCAAGGGCAAGGGTAAGGGCAAGAGGACCAAGGCGGCTCCTCATGCCCCCACCTCAACTGAGGAGGGAGCGTCTGGGTCGTCTGCCACTCCAGCAGCCTCCCAGAACTCGCAGGAGGAAGACGCCCTTCTTCCCTCCACCACCCCGTCCAACCAGTCGTGGACGGAAGTGGTCAAGAAAGGGAAGAAAAAGGGGAAAAATTCGGCCCCCAAGCCCGCTGCGGCTGCTCCTGCAGCCAAAAGGGCTCCAGCCGGCGGGAGGAAGGTGGTTCCTCCCAAAACCGCGGCCGTCGTGGTGACCATCACTCCGGAGGCCGCGCAGCGGGGCGAAACTTACGAGTCCGTCCTAAAACGGGCTCGTCCCAACGCTGATCCCTCCCAGCTGGGGATCAGCAATATCACGTGCCGCCGAACCCTAACTGGGGCTCGAATTTTCGAGTTCTCAGGGGAACGGCGCGGCACAAACGCAGACCTCTTCGCAACTAAGTTGCAAGAGGTCATCGCGGATGCGGCAACGGTCGTCAGGCCTGTTAAGACCGCAGCCTTGGAGGTGGCCGATCTGGACGATTCGGTCACCAAAGAGGATGTGGTGGCGGCCGTTGCGGCGGCTGGAGGCTGCGACGCTGGCGCAGTGAAAGGTGGAGCCATCAGGCTCGGCCGCCGCGGCATGGGCATCATCCGCGTCGAGTGCTCAGTCGCCGCGGCTGGGGCCGTCCTTGCCGCGACCAAGGGACGGCTGCTTGTGGGCTTCAGCTCGGCTGTGGTCCGGCCACTCGAAGAACAGCCCGTGCGCTGTTTCAAGTGCTTCGCGTTCGGCCACACCCGAGCCACGTGTCCCTCCAAATTCGACTGGGGAGGCGCCTGCTTCCAATGCGGGCAGGAGGGACACAGGAGTGCCGCTTGCCACTCCACCGCTTCGCCACACTGCGCGGCGTGTGCTGCCAGTGGCCGCCCCGCGGCTCACAAGATGGCGGGCAGGAACTGCAAGCCCCCCGCGAGGAAGGGCGTGGTGCCGGCGCAGGTTCGCCCTGTTGCTACCGCCGCCGCCATCGTCGCCGCTGTAGCTCCAGCGGCGGCAGCTGAGGAGACTGGTGCGATGTCGGAATAATGGTTTCCGACTATCGCATCCTCCAGGCGAACACCAACCACTGCAGAGCGGCCCAGGACCTGCTAGTGCAGGTCATGGCCGAGTGGTTGGTGAACGTGGCGGTGGTCGCCGAGCCCTACTCGATCCCCGGCAGCTGGCTGGGTGACGAGGATGGCTTGGTGGCACTAGCGGCGCGGTCTTCCACAGACTCCCCTCCCGTCTCGCTATTAGAGAGGGGACCGGGATACGTGGCCGCCGCGTGGGGAGACTTGGCCCTTGTGGGGGTCTATTTCTCCCCAAACCGCCCTCTTCAGGATTTCGAGAACTATCTCGGAGTCTTGGCGGCCGTGGTCGGTAGGGCGGCGCCGCGTCAGGTCTCCGTACTGGGAGACCTGAATGCCAAGTCGGTGACTTGGGGCAACCCGGCCACCGACGCACGTGGGCGGGCAGTGGAGATGTGGGCAGCCTCCTCTGGACTCTCCCTCTTGAACAGAGGAAGCGTCCAGACATGCGTGCGGCGGCAGGGTGGCTCAATAGTGGACGTCACTTTCGCCACCTCTGCGTTAGCCGCGCGCGTGCTGAACTGGCGGGTGGACCTGGTGGAGACTATGTCGGACCACCGCTACGTGCGGTTTGACATCTCCACCAGTGGCCCCGGAGGGACGCGGCCCCTCTCGGGGCGATCACCGTTTCCACGGTGGGCTCTTGCCCGCCTGGACAGGGAGGCGGCGGCGGAGGCGGCGTTCGTCCAGGACTGGCTTTCGCCGCCTTCCGCCGGCCTAGATGTGGACACCGTGGCGGGGCACCTGAGGGAGTCTCTGACCGAGGTATGCAACTCCAGCATGCCTCGGTCTCGCCGGCCACTGCCCAATCGCGCCGTGTACTGGTGCTCGATGGAGCTGGCGGGGCTTCGAGCAGCGTGTGTGGCGGCAAGGAGGGCCTACTCGCGGAGTCGGCGGCGGCGTCTACGGGACTGGGCCAACGAGGACCACCTCTATGAGGTATATTTGGAGGCAAAAATGGTCCTCGGTGGGGCCATCGCCGCCGCCAGAGACTCGGCGAGAGCAGAGCTGCTGGAGGGTCTCGACAACGACCCCTACGGGAGACCATATAAGGCGGCGCGCAACAAATTGCGTCCCTTTGGTCCTCCGGTCACCGAGACCCTGGAGCCCTCCTTTCTGGATGGGGTGGTTCAGTCCCTGTTCCCGTGCAGGGACGACAACTTCACCCCACCAGTGATGGGCCCACCGCAGGGGATAGCTCCGCCAGCTGAGGAAGAAGAGGAGGCCCCTCCTGTCACGGAGTCGGAACTTGGCGCGGCGATTCTTCATATCCGCGCCAAGAAGACAGCTCCGGGCCCCGATGGTGTTCCGGCGAGAGTGGTGGCGATCGCTGCCACTCAAATGCAGGAGAGGTTTCGGGAACTCTTCAGCGCATGTCTTGCGTCTGGAAGGTTCCCGAAACCGTGGAAGGAGGGACAGTTGTGCCTCCTTCGCAAGGAGGGCCGCCCAGCAGACTCCCCCTCGGCATACCGGCCCATCGTTCTGCTCGATGAGGTCGGCAAAATGTTCGAGGGGATTGTCGCTGCCCGCCTAAAGGGCCATCTGCGGAGTATCGGACCGGACTTGTCGGACGCTCAGTTCGGTTTTCGGGCTGAGCGTTCCACGGTGGACGCGCTGGCCTGCCTTAAGGGCCAGGTCAAGGAGGCGATAGAAGCGAGGGACGGATTGTTGGCTGTGTCATTCGACATAGCCAACGCCTTCAACTCCGTTCCCCACTCCACCATCCTAGAGGCGCTCCGATTCCACGGAGTGCCTCGACACATGCGCAGTCCGCTGGCCAGCTACCTGGAGGATCGGGCGATCCTCCTGGTGGATAGGACTGGCCAAGTCCGGCGGTACGCCGTTGAGGCCGGCGTTCCGCAGGGGTCAGTCTTGGGACCTCTCCTTTGGAACGTCGGCTACGATTGGCTCTTGCGGGGAACTCTCCTCCGAGGTACGAGTGTTGTCTGCTATGCGGACGACACTCTCCTTACCGTCCGGGGGGGGAGTTTCAGGGAGGCGGCCAATTTGGCATCGGCGGGCGGATCCTTGGTTGCAGGGAGGATCCACCGTCTAGGCTTAACGGTGGCGCTGCACAAGACCGAGGCCGTGTACTTCCACGGCCCTCGGCAGCGCCCCCCACCTGACGCCCACATATTTGTGGAGGGCGCCAGAATTGAGGTGAAGGCCCAGATGAAATATCTGGGCCTTGTACTCGACAGCAGGTGGCGCTTCGGTCCGCATTTTAGCGGGCTGTCGTCGCGCCTGCTGAAGGCCGCGGGCGCCCTCTCGTGGCTGCTTCCCAACTTGGGGGGGCCTAGCGCGCGATGCCGGCAACTCTACGCCGGCATCTTGAGGAGTATGGCCCTCTACGGAGCTCCCATCTGGGAGGACTCCCTCCACAGGAGGGAGAACGCCGCGGCCTTGCGGGCACCCCAACGGGCCATAGCACAGCGTGTGGTGCGGGCCCATCGCACAGTGGGCTTTGCGGCAGCATGCGCTCTGGCCAGCACCCCTCCTTGGGAACTCGAGGCGTGGGTGCTCGCCAGAGTGTATGAATGGACGGCGGGGTGGAGGGCGAGAGGAGAACGCCCAGCCCCGGAAGAGCGGGCTGCAGTCCGGCGGGAGGCGAAAGACGCCATCGTCGTCCATTGGACGGGGGAACTCGCCACTGCAGCCTTCGGCCGCCGAACCCTCGACGCGATTGGGCCAGTCCTGCGAGACTGGCTCGAGCGGTCGCACGGGTTCCTCTCGTTCCGTCTTGTGCAGGTGCTGTCCGGACACGGTTGTTTCGGATCGTACCTGCATCGAATCGGACGGGAGGAGACGCCGTCGTGCCACCACTGTGGCGCGGCGGAGGACACGGCGCAGCACACCCTCGAGGTGTGCCCGTCGTGGTCCGAGCCGCGCCACAGTCTGAACGCGGTGATTGGATCGGACCTCTCACTCCCCGGCTTGGTTAACGCCATGCTGAGGGATGAGGGGTCCTGGGCGGCAGTCGCCTCCTTCTGCGAACACGTCATGTCCCAGAAGGAGGCGGCAGAGCGCACGCGGGAGGACGATCCTGCCGCGGCGCCGCTCCGAAGGCGGAGGAGGGGTCGAAGAAGACGTCAGTTTGAACGTCATCTCCGACTCCTCCCAGGTGGAGGCCAGCAGGCAACGGGTGCGGGGGCACCCTTACCTGTATTGCACAGGCCTCCACCAGTGTCGGACGGGAATGGCCAGGTGTTCCCGGCCATTCCCGTAGCCCCCCAGTAACGGGGGGGCATGAGGGGCCCGCCAGCTAGGCGGGCATGCGCCGGGAGGGTTGTGGAAGAAAAGGCTGAGCCGTTATCCCATGGCCCTCCCAACACGGCGATGTGGGAACACCGCTGAGTTTTAGTGGGTATACTGTAGTGACAGGAGTCCCACATACCCCGACTCGTCCCCCACGAGCGGGCATGCGTAATGCATTTCTCAGCGTGAAAAAAAAAAAAAAAAAAAGGGGTCTCCAAGCTTAAGCCTTAGGGCCAGAATTATTTTTTCAGTATGTTCCAAGGGCCAAAACAGTTTTAATTTTTCTGCCCTTAACTATATTTCTAGACTAGTCGCAAAGTGCGTGACCTAAGCAAACATATGCCTTTTTGCATTTCAATTACTATTGTGTATTGGACACTTAACGACATCTTGTGGCGAGTAGTGATACTACAAACTATTGTCGGTGGAAAATCACAATTACATAAATCTCATAGTGTTTTTTGTTTTACTGTGATTAGTGGGATTCATTTCAATTATTTGTTAGGTTTTAATATGTTTATGCTTAGATACTTAAGTTTTCTGCGTCATCATTTCTTTCGTTAAGTTTTACCTTGCAAGTAAATAAAACCGAGTAATTATCATTTTGTGTTTTCTTCTTAATAGTAACAACAATAAGATATTGGCTGTCGCGGGATGACACTAGGCCTAAGCTGTCGCGGGCCAGATTGATGGTGCCATCAATCTGGCCCGCGACAGCTGGCGCGTGCCGTGGCGCGGGCGGGCCGAACTTCGCCCGCGGGCCGTAGTCTGGAGACCCCTGATCTAACCGGATGCAGCTAAATACCATTTTACAACAATACATCAATATTGATTGTTGTTGATTTTTCAGTAATCTACATGCAATTCGTCGGAGAAGCCAACGTGTCATGGACTGAGAGTGAAGTAGAGACTGTTAATGGTGTTAAAAATCATAAAATAATTAAGTATGAGGGCCGTGAGGAATACTTCAATTACAACTACAATCTGGCAGGAGGCGGATCAGGTATACTAACATTTGTTTTAGCCCTTGTGACACAATGTGCAGATAGGCATAGCAAAGGTTTGGCTTGATAAACGGGCTTAGCAAAAAAAAATATCAATGAGCTCTGATTCTAGAATAAAATGGGCTAAGTTAAGCACAAGGAAGTAATGAAAGACAACCTTTCCTATTGTTTCTTCATTTGCAAGTAGTAGATTTAGGGGCGACCGCAGGCGCGGGCTTGCGGACGGTGAGTAATTGGTTGCTCGCCGTCCGATAAGGACCAGGCCCGGGTCGACGGCGCGTTGTGTTCCACGCGCGCCTCAAACCAGAGATGACAGCACCAACTGACGGGGTCCGTTAGGACCAATGCCTGCCAGGGTTGCGAATTGTCCGAAAGGGATATCGTGGCCCTCGCACACAGGCAACGGAAGGAACACGGGTGGGTTTTAGTCAGTAAAAGTCTGACACGCCCTCCCGCTCCGCCCAGAACGGGAGCAGTTATTTGATAATTTCCCAACCAAAAGTAAAACAAATTTAACAACTATTTTCGATCTTCAACGCACATTATAATTTGTCATCCATTTCAGGTACTTCCCGACTTCCAACAGGAAGACAGAATATTCCTTTTAAGTTCCAAATACCGTTCACGGCTCCATCATCCTTCAAAGGGGAACAGGGTCAAGTGTCTTACTCCATGACAGCACATCTGGTGACCCCGGAACATTTACATGCACATGAAGTTATTATGAAGAACTTCCAAGTTGTAGCGCCATTCAATTTAAATTTGGGAAGTCCAAGGATTAAAGTAAGTACCATGCTTTTGATACTTGCTTTCATGTACTACACTTAGACCGAGGAAATTAGGTTTGAACCCTGCACTAAATCTTTTTCAATTAGCTATTGAAATAATAATAAAAAAACCGGCCAAGTGCGAGTCGGACTCGCGCACGATGGGTTCCGTACCATTATCTATAAAAACTGCAAAAAAATCACGTTTGTTGTATGGGAGCCCCCCTTAAATATATATATATTTTTTTTTTAAAGTGAATATATAACTAAATATTCTGTGAATATTTCAAGTGTCTACCTGTTACCGTTATCAATATCGAGCAAAAACGAGCAAAAAAATCACGTTTGTTGTATGGGAGCCCCCTTAAATATTTATGTTATTCTAGTTTTTAGTATTTGTTGCATTTTTTTTTTTTTTTTTTAATTTGTATTTGTTGAAATTTTCACAGATGATGTATTTCTGTTGCCGCTATACGGCAACAGAAATACATCATCTGTGAAAATTTCAACTTTCTAGCTATCACAGATCATGAGATACAGCCTGGTGACAGACGGACAGACAGACAGACAGACGGCGGAGCCTTAGTAATAGGGTTCCCGTTTTACCCTTTGGGTACGGAACCCTAAAAATAACATTTTACAGGAACACATCAAGATAAAAAAAAAACAAAAAAATGTTTTTGTGAATAACAATTGAGGCAAAATAGTTATATTTTGCCTCAATTGTTATTCACAAAAACATTTTTTTCAGCGCATTAAAATATTTAATAAGGTAATTAAATTTAAAAAAACAGCTGTTAATATTTTTCCTTGAAGAATAATTATTTTTAATTTTTATGGAAATGACCGTGCACGAAAATGTTTAATTCTGAAAAAATATGTTGGTTTTATAATTTTTTTACATAATATAACCAAAATTTTCCTTTAGATAAAAAAAAAAAACAAAAAAATGTTTTTGTGAATAACAATTGAGGCAAAATACTATTTTGCCTCAATTGTTATTCACAAAAACATTTTTTGTTTTTTTCTTATTAAATATTTTAATGCGCTATTAAAAACAAATTAACATAATGTTTGTTTTGCAATAGCGGTCCAGGAAAAAGTTTAACAGAATTAAATTTAGTTTAACTTTTACTTATAGGCTCTACCTGACATTAAAGAAAATCGTTATTAACAAAAAAGATTTGCTTTAATGTGTTTAATTTTCTTGTCAGATAGAAGTTCGACATAACAGACGAATTCCTTCGCGGGAAATAAAAACGTCATCTGCTTACTAACAGCTGGCTTCGGAGGTACTACAAAAATACACAGTTGCCCAATAGAGCTAAGTGCTCATTTTCTAATATCGATTATCTCATTACCAGGAACCTGTAGACCTGGAATTCGAAGAGGTGTATGGATGCTGCTGTTCTTCCGATCCTGTGACGATTCGCGTACGACTGCCCATATCGGGCTACTGTCCCGGGCAAGTGATACCCGTAGCCGTCCAAGTGGCTAACGATAGTAATGTCGAAATCACTAAGATGATTTTCGAAATATTGTCGGTAAGCTAGCAATTAATATGTACATATAATATATTAATTATCACGCTTCGAAGCTTCTTTCGAATTTATTGATTTGCATTAAATGAGTGAACCCCAGTAGGTGCCCACGTTATATACTCGCGGCATCAGTGGCGTTTTTAGGTCCTCAAAAGTGCTGGTTTAAGGACGCTTTGTGCTCTACAACAGATGGGATATGGTTTGGTCAGGAGCAACTCACTCGGCCAGGGTATCAGAGCGATCTTTAATCCCCAATTTTGCTAGATTCCAACCTACTTGGGTCCGCAGTCGATGGGCGGGGGGGGGGATTGGGTGCGCGGTCAGCAGTGCCCTCTATATATCGCACTGCAGATCACGGTGGCAGAGACATGTACATAATATCATGCCATGATTTTCCCTAAGTGAAGAGTTCTATACCTTTCTCCATTTTAGTCCCAAAGTCCCATGTAAGACCGGGGCACAAATCCAGACTCCCGGATGCTATTGGGCTAATAGAAAACCCAATATCAAAGAGGATACTGAACCCAGGGCCCGTTGCTACGCAGTCGCGCACCCGATCATTAGGCAGGCAATAATAAAAATAAAACAATATGTTTCTCTTTAATGAATTTAAAATAGTGGCTGTTTGATCGATCCTAACTGTTTGCGGAAACCGCAGGCGAAATTAGGTACCGGTAATTGGCGTATAATAAACGAGTTTGGATCAAACATCCTCTTAAAGGAAAACTTCCCTTAAAATTAATAAAATAACATCTGTAATCCCCGAAGGGTTAGGCAGAGGTGTACATAGTACACACACATTTCGCCAGTTATGTTTAAGTCCCATGTAATAGGGGGCGAGCCTATTGCCATCAAGTATCAACCGGGCACAAATCCAGACTCCGGGCTGCTACTGAGAAATTCCTGATGTAAAATCCCAATAACACTTTGGCCCGACCTGGGCAGGTACTAATGAAATACTCATCACACACACTTCACACTAATATTATAAAGGCGAAAGTTTGTGAGTGTGTGTGTGTTTGTTCCTTCTTTACGCTCCAACGGCTGGACCAATTTTAATAAAATTTTGTTTGGAGGTAGCTGACACCCTGGATTAACTAAATAGGCTTTTTATTCCGATATTCCCCCGGGATCGTGACTTACGCGGGTAAACCCGCGGGGCGCAGCTAGTTATAAATAAATTAAAGTCACTTTTCGTGTCTTGTCTATGTGACCGCGTTGTTCTTAAAAACTACGTAACGGATGTTGATGTAGTTTTCACCATCGTTTAGAGAATATGGTCTGGAAGGTATATGTATTTAATATATTCATATTAAACTTACATATGATAAATCTCGATATTTTGTCGAGTCGTAAAAATGGGTGGGTCGCTAGTATTAATTACTGGTTGCGCCCCGCGGCTTCCCCCGCATAAGTCTGGATCCCGTGGGAATATCGGGATAAAAAGTATCCTATGTCCTAACACATGCCATGGTCTACCCATGTGTCAAGTTTAATCGAAATCCGTTCAGCCGTTTGAGCGTAAAGAAGGAACAAACAAACATTACATTAATTAGGTTATTGCAAGTTTTTCAGGCTTTAATTTTACGAGTTTCGCATGCAGTTTCCCCCATGAAATTAATTTTAAGAAAAACCTCGACAGAAAGAGTTATACCGAAGCCAACACCCCCAGTCCGAGTACATACTACCAGAAAATGTGCTGGTCACCACAAAGAAAGGACCCGTGATGGGCAAGTGCACGCGGAACTTCACCGTAGACCTGGCCGTGCCCGAGATCATACCACCTAACCTCGAGAACTGCGATATCATTGATGTGGGGTACTTCTTCCGGGTGAGTTGGTTAAAATGTTGTTTTTACCCCTTTGTTAAGGCACATGAAGGCTCTCTGAATTCATAATTTGAATAGTAGGGAAGTGTCCGCTACTTAACCTATTGGAACATTATCCACCAAAATAGCTGCATACCTAATCTTAAAATGTGAAGCATTGACGTCGGCACTATTTAGCCCCGAAATGTAAGCTATATCCTTTTAATCCTGTTTTCTATTTCAGATAACAATAAAACTGTCAGGCTGTAACGACGAATTGCAGGACGAGGCCGAACTATGCCTTGGATTGATCCCTGTACAAGAATTTACGGAAGGCGAGTACGTTCACCCCTTAGCCCACAGCCTGCCAACAGGGCCCATTCCTGACCCCAACAATACCACCGAGTTGTTGCTCCCTCCCGTCACAGCAGGTTTCAGGGGATCCAACACAAGCCTGCAAAGAGCCCAGCACAGTCCGGTTCAGGCCGTTCAATACCCGAAAAATCCACCTCAAACCGGTCCATACTCGGACAGTCCACCTCCCTATCCTTACCCAGAAAATAAGTTCGAAACTCCCGTATCAATGGAAATAAAGCCAAGACCGTATCAAGATTATGGTATTGGTTTCAAGGTTCCGGAAAGTTTGCCCGCAGGTAAGACGCCTGGTTACCCCACTAGCGGGCCGGGTTACCCGACAAGCGGGCCGGGTTATCCGACTAGCGGGCCGGGCTACCCGACCAGCGGGCCCGGTTATTCGACGAGCGGGCCCGGTTTTCCGACTAGCGGGCCCGGTTTTCCGACTAGCGGGCCTGGTTATCCGACTAACGCCCCGAGTAGAATGGATCCTCCACCCTATGGAAGTATCCAGCCGCCTTATCCCGCGGGCAATCAAATGCCCAGGAGTAATAATGGTGGGTCGCCATATGCCCAGGGAGGATACCAGCCATCCGCCCCGCCCCCGAACTAAGTAGGATGTTCAGCCTACCGCACGTTTATACTCGTAGGGACGTTGACAGCGCCCTTAATTGTGCGGTTTATCGTACTAAAGTTCGTTTTAATCCCAGATACTAATTTGACAGGAGCAAATGTCAAACTCCAAATTGAAAAAAACAAAAAACAATCATTTGAAATTTCATATTATTCTCTGGGATTCAAAAACGAACTTTAGGTTTATGCACCAGCAGCTGATAAAGTCCTTGTGCAAAACCAGCCTTTACATACGCTAACGCTTAACATTTGCGTACAAATATGTTTGATATGTACCTACATTATCTTAATAGTGCGCCATAAAGAGACAGTTGAACAGTTTATCTTGCTTGTGATTTCAATACCAATTTTTTTTTTTTGTTTATTACTAACGTGAGTACGATAAATACAATAGGATTTTGAAATGTCCGGGTAAGCTAATTTTTTTTTTGGAAACCGTTTATGGTACTTACTGGGTACTTAGTCGCTTTTGACTTTCGCTTTCAGAGTATGAATATATTATTTAATACAAAAAATATAAAGGTCTTTAATCCGCCATAAAATGCATGTTTTCTACTGGAAATAACTTAACACTAGTAGTTACGCGTAACTTTTACACGTTTTTACAAATAGGTATTTGTAGAAAATACTAATGTGATAACCTGAGTACATTAATTCCTTTCTACCTATTTAGCATTTAAAATGACGTTTTATAAACTTTACATAATTAATAAATAGAATTAAGAACATAATACCTAATTATTTAATACTGTTAAAACTTTTTTTGATATTAAACTGTATTTAGTGTGTTCTTATGAGAATGATAACAATTATCGGCCTTAAAAAAATGTAAAAATATACCTATTGTATAATAATCTTGCTTAAAGTGATATTATACATTGTACTTATACATTATAAACTTTTTCGAGGTGCCTCTTTTAGTAAAAGACAAAAAATCTACTGTAAATAATTCTACACTGAAATGCCATATTTTCTATAAGCATAACTACACAATATTTTTGTATTTAGACAAACTAGTAAATCCAGCAGGCTTAGCATGACGCTTTCTAGTTTTACTCTACGGTAGAATAAAAATCGCTTGTCTACCGAAAATGTTCTACACGGAAAGGTCATTTGTGTCTACTCTTCCGTCGACAAAACGCTTCTCTACACGGTTCTCTTGCTAAGCGTGCTGCAGTGTCATTGTTATTTACGGTGAGACGGTCTATCTAAGCTATGTATAAACATGACGTCTCCAAGATACTCTATTGAATAATTATATTATATACCTCAGAAATATATTAGATATACTATACCTACTCTTGTTACTGTTGCTTTGATATTTTAATAATACTTTTGAGATGTAATTTGTCGCAGTACAGTGTTTATAATTTTATATTAATGTTACCTGCACATAAAAGTGACTACTTTGAAAACTATGCAGGATTGTAAACAATTGACCACCACATAGATTTAGTATCGATTTTTATATTTTTTGATGATGAGTTTCACTTGATTTACTATAATGATTAACAAATGAGAGATGGAAATGTTTTGTTTAGAAAATATAAGAAATGGTGCCTAAAGTAGGGTAAGAACGTTGGGTCTAGTCGTTATATGAAAAGAGAGTGGTGGGAAACTGGGAAAGAACTGAGATACTGAATGTTAATGAAAATGAAACCTAAGTTAAGGGGAGAACAAGCGAAAGTCGATTAACACTTTTTATATCATAACTAGCTGCGCCCCGCGGTTTCACCCGCATAAGTCTCGATCCCGTGGGAATGTCGGGATGAAATGTATCCTATGTCCTAACCTAGGTCATGGGATCACCCATGTGCCAAATTTCATCCAAGTCCGTTCAGCCCTTTTAGCGTAAAAGCGTAAAAAACTAACATACAAGAAATCAATTTTTATATCATAGAAAAATATAAAAATATTCGAGATTATTACAACTACAACAAGAATAATATGGTCTATTTTAAGCCATTATTTGAATATTGTCATAAATTTACAGTTTTCGTATTGAATACTCTACTGTTTATCAGGAACACTTTTATCAGCATGGATTTTATCCGTGACTGAAAAAAGAGGAATCAATAAATGCGTTTAACTTACTGAAATATTAAAAATAACGGTATATTGTTTTAGTGGAGAGTAAGGCACATTCCTGGCTAGAAATACTTTTTTTTACTGACTAGTTACTATATAAAAATAGACATAACAATTATACAATCTTAAAACTATGACTTGCAATACAAATAATAATTATGAAAATCATCAAAAGAATATTGTTGTTACTAAGGATATAATAATTTTTGTGTCATAGACAATAAAGCATCTTATTCTAATTTATCGAAACACCATAAACAAAACGAAGGTAGAAAGAAAAAGAACAAGAGAAGTACTACTAATAAATCATTTAAAGGTATGTAAATGAGTTAAAGAATAAAGCAATCCTATGGTCGTTTTCACTACCACTAGATACCTATAATTTAATGCCTAAAGCCGCGGTGTTGGATTTTCAACTTTTGGCGCTGAGTCGAGGGTTGAATATCCAACTGCCCGCTTTTATTTAGGTTTTTATTTGTTTGTCGTCTAGTGTTAGTGTAAAGCGCATAGTAAATTTGATAAAATATAGTACATAGACACTTATATAATTCTTTTGTCGAAACTTACTCTAGAATAGATTATATAATTTGCAACCATTAAAATATATTTTCTTACAAGACGTTATAAGCTTAATTGTACGTAAAAAATGCTGAAAAAATATAACAATTGTAAAATACATTATAATTTTAAAATCTACGAGTACAGTATAATAAAAATATAAAAAGCTTTTATTTTATGCTTTAAAAAAGCCTTAACATCGAATTTATAATATTTCTAACTTTTACAGCCCTGTGTATATAGAGCTTTATTTAATTGTAACAGTGTAAGAACAACGAGTAGAGTACGCGTTAAACTTTATGGCGGCTCAAGTACCGCACCCCTCACCCCCGCTGACCCATGCATTTGTTACTGCGTAGCTTCTCGCCTCATGTTCCGAGCCGCCATAAAGTTAGCATCGGGCTGTAAATGTCGCAGGCAGATTGTATGATTCGACATTAGACAAACGGCGCGGCGCCGTCCGTTTACAAACGCTCGCAGTTATGCAAAATGCGGAAGGCAAAATAATATATATAATGTATATAATATGCTACAACATTTGATGGACAATTCAAACGCCGTTTACAAAATGCTGTTATTTTGTCATCCGGCGTAAAATAACGCTACCGTGTCCACAGAATTTGGTGGTCGGAGGACTCCTGCAAAATATTAGTGGTCAAAAATTGTGAACTGCAACAATTTAACGCATTATTTTTCGATAGTTTATAATCTAACTGAAATACCGACAAATTGTGAACTGGTATCAAAATAGCCTGTCTAGTTGCGAGCAACTTGGCAGTAGCGCTCGCCGGTCGCTGCCGCGGCACCGCTCGCTCGACTCGCGCGCGGTTGGTCACAGTTCTAACCTAACTCATTTCACAATTTTTCAACTTTATAATCTACTAGCGGTTCTTACAATTTTACGGACTACGGTGACATAATAGGTACCTGATTGCTGAAATAAAGTCTGATTTGTCCAACCTGTTTTATGATGGCCATCCTACAATAACAATCAATGGCGAAATTGAACGTGTTGCATTGCATTGCCTTCGGCATTTTGCATCACTGCGAGCGTTTGCAAACGGACGGCGCCGTTTGTATAATGACGAATTATACAATCTGCCTGCGACATAAATATCTGAGTTATCAAAAATGTAGAGGCTAGTGGAAGAATTCGCTTAAGTAAATATGCTTCTCAACAGGCACATTTGAATAAAATACTCTTATTTAATTAGGCACATTATCCCAAATTAATAAAGTTAAGAGAATAATCTCGTGTATATTATAATTTTGACAACCACAATATGCTCATGTTTTTGTTAACCGTCGTCTTAAGTTAAGACTAAAAGGGCAGCTATAAGCGCCATTAAATGTTAATACAGACCATTAAGTATAAATCTTAAGTACCTAGCTACGTGATGTTAAAATATTTAATTTTGTTTATTACGTTTTATTTTCTTAATTCTATAACCTTTCAGCCCTCGGTACCAGTCTTCCATTTTATAATGAGATACAGCTTACAGCTACATTTTAAATGCAGCACCGCCGAACTCCTATATTTAAACCAATCGAGATCGTATCATTCTATCTACTAATTTCTATCACATGGCACCACATTCGCTTGCACTCTTTTTGATGTAAATGTTCAAAAAGATTACTGTATAATTATTTATAGACTGCTAAAATAAATGATTCTGCATACAATGATTAATGTTAACTGTAGTACGACACAAGAAATGAATTATTATTATTACGAAAATAATTAATAAGCGTCAAGATACACGATAATATTAACCATCGTATACAGACATTATGGGCCAGCGCAGGCCACCAAAATGTCAGTAAGTTAACAATTGAAATCCAACTTTAAACACAGAACCTTATGGTTGAAATTGGTGTGATATAAAAATTAAGATAACTTTGAATAACGAAACTGCGCTGACCCGAGTATAGTAAGATCATTAAGTAGTAAGAATGCAGTGATAATACACTCAAAGTATGTACAGTCAGCAAATTAAGGCATGCGGGGAAATGAGCCGTCATGGTGGATATTCTTCGCTGCTGGTGACTGTCATGGCGGAACGCATATCATTGTATCGTGTTTAAAGAAATACAAATTTCGTATAGCAGCGAATATCCCGCTACTAGTGCGTTGAAATTAATTATTCGCGGTAATACCCTGCCGGCGTTTCGGGTAGTTTTGCATATTATTATCACTGCACTTATTACAATAAGGTAGTAATTGCAGGTGTTTGTTTATTTTTTAGTTTCTTTTTCATTTTTTTCGTCGCTGTTCTTCATAAATTCTGGGTTATATGGCGGGGGTTCAGAGGTATCATCTAGAGGTAGTTTTTCTGTAAAATAAAAAATAAAATTGTTTATCACCTTTGGAAACTCAACAATCAAACAATTATCATGAAACAATGACAAAGAGGACCTTACTAAAAATGATCACTCAAAATTTATATTATTATAGGTACAGTCAACCGCACATCAATGGCAACACTTGCTCTATGAAACAAATGACATAAAGGCGCTGTCAATTTTAAATTGTTACCACTGATGTGCTTAACTTTTTTTTTTTTTATTCTTTTTTTTTTTCTTTTTGGCTTCGCACGGTTTGTGCATTTAGCCAGTGTCATGTAAAATTAGGTAACAAGTACAAAGTTATTTAAATAGTTATGAAATGAACTCCACTCAATGCATGATAAAGATGATTGACGATATCCCGGCCCGCTCCCCTTGAGTTTAAGTAAAGACGCGGCACTTTACTGAAACCTCGCGCAGACTTCTTGAGAGAACTTAAAGTGATGTTGCACTGTTTTGTTTCATTTGCCTACATTAATGCAGGTTCACGAACACTCAATGGTTAATAATCCACCACTATTACACATTAATATACGGCTAAACACAAATTTTAGAAAATAAAACAAAACTGCTAACATGACGCTTCACTTTCCCACCAAGAAGTCCGATGTGCTTAACTGTAAAGTCGATAGTTGAGTAAAGTTACATTTACACGGTGCATGTTTCTGGATCATTCAAGAGCAATAATCGCATGCCATAAGCACGTACGTCCTTGTACAATTTATTCAAGTATTGCCCGTATTTGCACGCCCAAATATTTCATAAAATTTTATTGAATGTCTTCTCAAGTTCTTTTTAGGGTTCCGTACCCAAAGGGTAAAACGGGAACCCTATTACTAAGGCTCCGCCGCCTGTCTGTCTGTCCGTCTGTCACCAGGCTGTATCTCATGAACCGTGATAGCTAGACAGTTGAAATTTTCACAGATGATGAAAAACGGGCTTGAAAGTTTGTATGAAATGGCGTACGTCGTATACGCTCTTAACTTGTAAAGCCTACTTAGCTGTGATAGTTTTCCATTTAGTTTCGATAAATATGCTAATGCCATAATTTTTTCCATATAAAAAAAAAAAACATTTAGCTGACAGCCCACCCCCTCCACTTGACTTTGAAACGGTGAACCTAAAAATGGTTTTCACAGACCTGCAATATTTTTGAACGGCCTATCCAAAGATACACCCGGGATAGACAAGAAAAAATAATAATACCGACCTTACGTGCAAGGGACGTAGGTACCCTACAACTTTTTTTATTTCAAGATTTTATTTTACCACTTTGTCGGCGATGATTATTTACAGCTTTCTAGTACTAAGCTTCTCTGAGCTAAGCCGCGGACATACAAACATACGGACATGGCGAAACTATAAGGGTTCCTTGTTGACTATGGAACCCTAAAAACATAAGTTAACTTGAATAAATGATATGAGCAGCATGAGTACAGAACAGAAATAGTCGGCAGCTGCACGTCGTGACTGTGCAAGCCTTCCACTCAGCATGGTGCTGTGCCATGGTAACCCACAGCACAACGCTGATTTTCAGTGGTCACCCGAACAAGATGTTGGTTTATATAAAATATATAACTAGTATGATGTTACTACATCCAACCCCAATAAGGATAGAGTATGCTAAACCTCTTCTACAACAATGTATATTTTATCTGTGGTCGCTCTCTATGTGAGCTTGCTGCGTGACAGTTGATCCATTCCGAATAAAAGTTCAAGTGAAACAACGCTCGTTTTTATTTCAAGTTTTAATAGGTTATGGGCCCAGAGCACCCCAGAGCATCCGATTAGTTATTCTTAGTGAATTATCTCGCGGAAGTAAAACAGTAGTTTTTATTCGCAGTAGGATAATAAGAAAACTAGTCAGGCTAGTAGATACATTTTTTTTGTTCTGCAAGATAACAATGGCGGCTAACTACATTGCAAATGTGCCGAAGCTGAGAGGAAGAGAAAACTATAGTGAATGGGTATTTGCGGCGGAAAACTTCCTAATTCTAGAAGGAATGACGAAATGCATCGAACAAGAAGATGTTAAGTCGTTTGCCGTGGAAGATGCAAAAACAAAAGCTAAGCTGATTCTCACGATTGACGCCACATTGTACGTGCACATAAGAAACGTTAAAACTACTAAGGAGCTATGGGACAAACTCAAGGCGCTGTTTGACGATTCTGGGTTTTCAAGGAGAATTAGCTTACTTCGACGTCTAATATCGATAAGGCTAGAAAATTGCAGTTCCATGCTCAACTACGTAACTCAAATCATAGAAACGGGACAAAAATTGTGTGGAACGGGATTCCAGATTAACGACGAGTGGACTGGTTCATTGATGCTAGCGGGGGCTACCTGAAAAATATGCCCCCATGATAATGGCCATAGAACATTCGGGAATCCAGATAACAACCGACGCAATTAAAAGTAAGTTGCTAGATATGGAAACAGGAACCGGAAGTGAAATGAACGATGAACGAAATAGTGCATTGGCGAGTGGTTTTAAAGGCCGGCAACACTCATCGGCAAAGAAATCTATGGTTGCGAAAAACAACAATCATGGCAGCCAAAATGGATCCTCAATGTCAACAAAGAATAAGAAAGAAATTAAATGTTATAGATGCAAACAAATAGGTCACTATAGATCGCAATGTACGATGGATGTATCGGATAACAAAGGAAATGAACGTAAACAAACGAATGCGTTCAGTGTAGCATTTCTAAGTGGAAATTTCAATAACCAAGATTGGTATGTTGATTCCGGGGCCAGTGTGCATCTAACGCCGAATGAAGAATGGCTTCAGAATATTTCTTACGATAAAAAGGATCAGACTATTGTGGTTGCAGACAAGACAAAAGTGCCGATTTTGTGTTCGGGTGATGTCAAGATAACCACCATTGCTGGTGATTGCAGTTTTGATGTGGATATAAAAGATGTATTTTGTGTACCAAAATTGACGACCAATATATTATCAGTAAGTCAGTTGATTCGCAAAGGGAATAAAGTTGAATTTACAAAGAATTCCTGTGACATTTATAACCAAAATGGTACACTGGTTGCCTATGCATCTTTAGAAAATGGAGTTTACAAGTTAAAAATTCAAGAAAACATATCTGCAGCAGCAATCTTATCTGGTGAAGTCTGGCATCGTAGGCTTGGACATATAAATAGTGACTGCCTGAATAAAATGCAAAATGCAGTCGACGGAATGACTTTGGAACGCAAAGTGGACATCACTAAATCTACCTGTACTGTTTCTTGTGAAGGCAAGCAATCCCGGCTGCCATTCACACATGTTGGTAGTGCAAACACAGAGGTGTTGAACACTATTCACAGACATCTGTGGTCCAATGGAATGCAACTCTATTGGGGGCTCAAGATACTTTGTTTTGTTTGTGGATGATTTCAGCAGAATGACAGCTATTTATTTTCTAAAAAACAAAAGTGATGCTTTGGAGAAATTTAAGGAGTATAAAGCAGTGGCTGAAAATCAAACAAATAGAAGGATAAAAATACTCAGAAGCGATAATGGAGGAGAGTTCTGCAATGCTGAATTTAACATTTTTCTAAAGAAAATGGGTATTGTTCACCAGACAACATGCCCTTATACCCCTGAACAGAACGGATTATGTGAAAGAATGAACAGGACTATAATTGAGAAAGCAAGGTGCATGCTGTTTGATGCACAGTTAAGCAAAATGTTCTGGGCTGAAGCTACAAACACAGCTGTTTATTTACACAATCGCATCGCTTCATCAGTATTGCAAGGTAAAACTCCCTATGAATTATGGCATAATGCCAAACCAGATATTAGCCATCTGAGGGTGTTTGGTAGTAAAGTAATGGTACACATAGCCAAAGAGAAGCGGAGCAAATGGGATAAGAAGGCTCAAGAATGTACTTTAGTTGGCTATGCTGATGCAAGTAAAGGTTATCGAGTGTATGAGCCTAATAAGAAAGTAATAGCTACCAGTCGAGATGTGATAATTGTAGAAAAAGACAAGACAACCACGACTATAGCAGTGACAGAGAGTAAAAATGCAGTTGAAACTGTACCAGATCCACCTTCAGTGGGGGAAGCAGAGAAGATGTTGGATAGGTCACTATCTCATGAAGATTCCATAATTAATACGGATTCAGACTCGTCCTGTGTACCCAGTGAGTATGAAGATGTGGAAGAGGATGTAGAAATTGTACCTACAAGACAAGGTAGAGTAAGAAGACAACCTGACAGATTCGGTTTCAGTAGTCAACAATATCTAAATGAGAAACTTCATGAAGCTGCTTCATGAAGCTGGAGAGATGACACTGCAGGAGGCACTAACTGGGTCTGAAAAGGAATTCTGGGAGAAGGCTGTAAAGGAGGAACTTCAGTGTTTCGCGGACAACCAAGCTTGGGAGCTTGTTGATGCACCGTCGAGTGGTTGTGTTGTTCAGTGTAAATGGGTATTAAAGAAAAAGCGTGATGTAAGGGATAAAGTTCTATATCGTGCGCGTTTAGTGGCTAAAGGTTTTACACAGAGACATGGACTAGACTACACCGAAACTTTCTCCCCAGTGGTAAGGTTCTCAACCTTAAGATTATTATTTGCTTTGACTGTAAAATTAGGTTTAGAGACAACACACTTAGATGTTAAAACAGCCTTTTTAAATGGACATCTTGAAGAAGATATTCTCATGCAAAAACCAGATTGTTTTGGTGACATAAATGATGGTAAAGTGTTAAAATTAAAGAAAGCCATTTATCATTTGTTAAGTAAATTTAACATGGTAGATTGTCACACATCAGATACACCCATGGAATGTAAATTGAATCTCAATGAATGTAACCAATGTGATAAAAGCATACCATACCAGCAGTTGATAGGTAGTTTGATGTATTTATCAGTTTTAAGTCGTCCTGATATATCGTTTTCTGTAAGTTATTTGAGCCAATTTAATAACTGTCATACCAAGGAACATTGGCAACATGCCAAACGTATTTTAAAATATTTAAAGAAAACCAAATGTTATGCCTTGAAATATGATTCAAAGGAAAATTCTGATATACTTGGTTATGTTGATGCTGATTGGGGTAATGACATTATTAGTAGAAGGTCATATACAGATTTTGTTTTTAAATTATCAGGTGGTGCAATATCCTGGGAAAGCAGGAAACAAAGGGTTGTTGCACTTTCCAGCACCGAAGCTGAGTATATAGGAATTTCAGAAAGTTGTAAAGAAACAATTTACCTAAGAAACCTGCAATGTGAAATTACAGACAGGTCATATACTATTGTAGTTTACAATGATAATCAAAGTGCTCAAAAATTATTACTTAACCCTGTTTTCCATAACAAATCTAAGCATATAGATATAAGATTTCATTTTTGTAAAGAAATAATTGCACAAAAGTTTGTAAATGTTGACTATCTATGCACCACAAAAATGCCAGCAGATTTGTTGACCAAAAGTTTAACTTCAAGTAAACATCAAGCTTTTGTTACTGCAATCGGTTTACATAGTTAAAAATAAGTATGTATTTAAATTGTTATTTTATATAGTGGGGGTGTTGGTTTATATAAAATATATAACTAGTATGATGTTACTACATCCAACCCCAATAAGGATAGAGTATGCTAAACCTCTTCTACAACAATGTATATTTTATCTGTGGTCGCTCTCTATGTGAGCTTGCTGCGTGACAGTTGATCCATTCCGAATAAAAGTTCAAGTGAAACAACGCTCGTTTTTATTTCAAGTTTTACTACAAGACACGGTACTAAAACCAAGTCATTATGTGCCAAGTCATATATACACTTACGTTCATCATTCCCGGGCGTCGACGGTTCAGGCGCGGAAGCAGTCGCGTACGGATTCGATGGTGAACTTGTCGGCTGTAATAACATACTGAGTAAAATATACATATATAAAACTAAGATAAGATAGGCTAAGATCAGAAATGTTTTTAAATTAAGAGGGCCCTTCCGTCCGTCTATCAGCAACGCGAGCATGGTCGAAAAGTTTGTTGTTTCATCCAGCGCAAGTGAAAACTATTAACAAACGAGTGAGAACGCGATAACATTGAACGAAAAATAATGTGCGGAATTTTCATAAAACTTGTTCCAGGAAATACGTGTTTTTGAGTAAGCCTTACCAGTTTGTGAAATAAATGTTAGTCATTTAGAATCTCCATTACATTTGCAAGGTTTCTATCGTAACGTTTTCTTAACATTTACACTTTATGAGTACATTATGAATGGCCAAAGTTCAGGTAAAATTTGTGCAAAAAAGCAGATTTTCGCAGGCTTATACTGAATTTGTTTTACAAAAAAATAATTTTTTGCTTCCATAGAAACCTAGATATATTGCACAAGATACCTATTGGTTAAAAAATTTCAAAGAAAGTTGTATTACAACGCCATAATCACGTACGAGCGTTTGTATGAAAAGTATGTCGGGTTAGCCGCTTTTAAATAAGTTTTAAAGCTTTTGTGCATCTAAAATAGCGAATCACAATCGCTTCAAAATTTCAGGTTTTAAAAAACCTTGTTTGCGGACCGAACGAAAACATTAAATTACCCAATAGTTTTAACTACCAAACCTTCTAAAAGGTAAATAAGCAATAAGCCTTTGTTCGTATTTTTCTGTTCCTATCTTGTCTGTTTATATGTGTAAATAAACTGTTAAATAATAAATAAATGGGTTAAAGACTTTTGACACCCTATGGACCTAAATAAAACATGATGCAGGTAAAAACTTACATAGGGTACATTGGCTCCCATGGGTAACAGAGGCATTTTAGCCACATCACCGTGTGGTATCCCAAAGCCGATAGTTCCAGTCTTCAGTGTTGAAGCTCCTGCAGCATAAGGCGGCACTGGGCTTTGTCTAACCCCTGGGTAAGGCGGTACGGGGCTTGAGTTAGCCCCCGGGTAAGGCAGGAGAAGGTTCGGGTTAGACCCGTGAGGAGATTTATCAGTAGAGTACGGAGTGTTCGAAGGGTAAGGAGAGTTTCCTGGAGGGTAAGGAGAGTTTCCTGAAGGATAAGGAGGGTTTACACCTGGGTAAGGAGGATTCGCACCCGGGTAAGGCTGGTTTGGCGGGTAAGGAGAAACGTTAGGGTAAGGTTGATTTCCAGGAGAGTAAGGTGAGGTACTGCCACCGAGATTGGGAGTGGTTGGAAAGCCAGGGTAAGGAGAATTATTGGGGTAAACTTTGCTATTAGAGTAAGGAGAGTTTGGCAGTGGTTGATTTATGATTGGCGGGAGAGGGTAACAGTTAACTCCCTGTAGATTTTGAATCTCCATAGATTTAGGCAGTTGATCATGAAGTGGGTGCTGTACGTCATCTTGGAAGCCGACTAAGGGGATCGTGCCAAAAATTATAGGGTGGGATTCATCACTACCCTCGTGGCAACCACCGCTTTCCGTAGATACCTGTGTAATATAAAAAGACGAGCTGTAACCAAAACTGTAACAAAACATGCAACTTGAATTACTGCCCTTTTTTTTTTTTTTTGGGTGGGAAATTATCAAATTACTTCTACCGCTCAGGGCGGAGCGGGAGGGCGTGTCAGACTTTTACTGACTAAAACCCACCCGTGTTCCTTCGTTTGCCTGTGTGCCAGGGCCACGATATACCTTTCGGACAAACTCGCAACCCTGGCAGGCATTAGCTCTAATGGACCCCGTCAATTCGTGCTGACGTCTCTTTGAGGCGCGCGTGGAACACAACACGCCGTCGACCCGGGCCTGGTCCTTATCGGACGGCGAGCTACCCATCGCTCACCGTCCACAAGCCCGCGCCTATGGTGGCTGGAAATTGGCTTGCGACTCCCGAAGCCCAGGGCGTCTCCTGCGGCGACTAGGGGTGTGAGGGCGCGAACCCTGCCTCTACCTCACGCGTTCTACCTCCTCCTTCGCGAGCATTACTGCTTCGCAGAAGGAGGTGACGGCCTCCCATGCACTCGCTCCGAACCATGGCCTGAACCAGGGTCGGACGCGAGCGATCACCGCCACCGATCGCCTCCGTGAGGACACGGCGGTGCTCCGCCCAAGCTGGGCAGACCTCCACCGTATGCTCCGCAGTGTCCTCCGGGCGATCCACACAGTGGTGACACCCGGGCGTTTCCTCCCGCTTTATCCTGAACAGGAACCTCCCGAAACATCCATGTCCGGTGAGGACCTGCGTCAGGCGGAAGGTGAGGACGTGGCGCCTCTCTAGCCACCCCTCAAAGAGGGGACTTATCGCCGCAATAGTGGCGTGCCCAGCGCTGGGTTGCGACAATCGCACTCCCCATGTCGCCATGAGATCTCTCCGGAGCTCTGTCCGATGTGCCGTGATTTCTCGCGGCAGTGGAGTTTCGCCCCGGCGTTTCGCCTCCTCGCGACACTCCCAGATGTGCGCAAGGACTTTTGCCTCCAGATCCCATGGCGGTAGTCCGGCAAGGAGGCTCACTGCCTCACGGGAGACCGTGCGGTAACCCCGTACCAGCTGCCTGCTGTTCACATCTGTACACATCACATCTGTACAAGGATCACATCTGGAGTTTCGCTAGCTAATCTAATTTGAATCTGTATGCATTTTAATTCAATTGATACATGGCACATGCCTACTGTAGCTGCGACTTCCCAACAGAAATCGTAGGTTTACTATTCGATAGGTATTTCATTCTGAAGGGTCCGTGTTCACCTGTACCCTAATTGCGTAACGTAGTTTGAATCGGAATCGGAATGATTTTGAAGTATATTGCTAATCCATTGCTTCATATGTTAGAAAAAATTGTCTGCTCAACAACGTAAATAACGCAGTGAACGTTGTTGAACTGTCAAATTGAAACCGATTCCTACTGATAGTGTGTTACGCAATTAGCCCTCTGGTCTACATTTAATCGGTCGGAACACGGACTTTTGAGAACTAAAACAAAAGGTAATTGTTGTGTGTCATATTAACAATAAAAAAAAAAAATTGTATATGGCACATCGAGTTTATCAAAGTTCAGGTTTGTAGAGCGTCTCCTCTGTCAATTATACCTGTGCAGTAGTACCTATCTTTTTAAGTCTATGTGTCATCTATTCGCCCGGGTTCTGTGTACATACATGGTGTAAAAACACGTTTAACGAAGAACTCCCCGTCACGCGTCATTGTGATATATTTTTTTGCACTGGACCACCCTTGGGAACCAGGTTACGGAGTTCAATATCTCCGTAACCTGGTTCCCAAGGGTATTCCAGTGCAAAAAAATATAGTCAAAGTTCCAACTATTTTTTACTTCTTTTTTTCACAATAACGAGTTATAAATGTTATAACTTAATTTTAAATACCCCACAACTATACCGTTGCATGCACCCATAAGCACAATCTTTTGCGTACGTTACATTGCATTGCGAACTGTAGTAAACGGCGATTTTTCATACCAAAAATTAAAGTCGTTTCCCAGCAATATTTTTTCTCAATGTTACTTAGTTTGATGTACGTATATATAAGCTTGGTGATGGTTCTTTTAACACTCTTTATAATATGGCAATGTGGAATGTTCCTGACCTTAAATTCGTAGTCAATATCGATGAAACGGCACGGCATAACATTATAAATGTCCATGGCGGGCACCACCATCTCAACAGTCCAGTTGCGCGTAGTGTGGCCCGGTATTGGGCCCTTCTTTATTTCGGCCACCGTGTCGTGTTCGTTGCGCGTCCCGGGTTGGGATATCGCCAGGAATTTCACGTCCTGGATATACCAAAGTCAAAGAAAAATCATTTATTTTAAGTAGACCATTAAAAGGGTACATCAACATATACAAGAAAATAGAATCGAGTCTAGTAGAAGAAAAGACGAGAAACTCGAGTTACTCTTTTAAAATGTTTTATAATATTTTCTATACGTGAAGACGATGTACCTGGAATAAAATTACTATACTAGTCTGCACTAGGTATTTTTACCAACATTACCAAGGTCACAAGTAAAGGGAAAACTTGCAAGTTAGCAGGTTTTTAAGTTATTGGTAGGTAAACAAGCAGGCGGCGCTGTATCGATTTTCTAAGCAGAAATATACAGTTAACCAAATTTCTTTTTTTATGCGCTATCTCCACAAGTTGGTGTTTATGGACGGCTCCTGTGATAATGGCCCACCTTCCATCTTGCGCCACATTGTCACCAGCATACGTCAAGACCTATGGCTTCCCCAACAGACGGTATTCGCGTTACTGAATTTGGGGCCCAAGTTTCAAGTAGGTATGTATATAAAATGCGTGTGTGTGTGTGTGTGATGTGTGTTAGTTTTGCGATCGACACGGTAAGAAGGAGAACGATTTGCATTAGGCACACTTATTTTTAAATTACCTTTTTAATCGCGAGCTTAATTTCGTCGATCTCGACGTTGCTGTCGTTTTTGCAGGTGACCTCCATGGGTATGATCTGGCCGGGGCAGTACCCTCCCACAGGCATCTTCACCGTCACCTCCGAGGACCCCGCACTCATACACCAGCAGCAGTAAGTACTTGACAGTTCATACTCCATCGGTTCCTGTTAGTAACGACATGTTCATTTAGTTAGACAGACTCCCTACAGAGCTGTAGTTATGACGTATTTTACATAAATACGTCATAACTACTATTATTACTAAGTACTTATAAGACCATCCATCCTGATATTAATGTATACTAGCTTCTGCCCACGAGTTCGTCTGCGACTCTGCGTGGACTCCAGAATTGGGTTCAGGGAAAAATGCAGATAGACTAGAAAAATTAACTAGTGTAGAGCTACATTTTAATGGATCTTTCTAGGAGGAATCATTCCGTAATACTTAAATATAACTCTAATGGTTTACGCGGCGTTCCAGTAAAGCTCCCAGTCGGCATGATTTTTTCCGACATTTTCATATTTCAGCCAATTTACACTAAACTTTCGTTAGCTACCCGTGGTCTTTCCCGTACTCCCTGGAAGGCACCAAGGGTATATTTTACCCGTGGTCCCTCCGAGAAATACAATGCTGCAGAATTAAAACGGTAGTCCCTGGAAAGTACCATCCCTCCGAAAAATACAATGCTGCCGAATTAAAATTTTAGAAAGTCAATTCATAATACAACCAAAGGGATTATACGTAATTAAAGAATCACAGGATGAAAAAGTCACGAATATATTTGTAACATAGACAGTTGTTTAACAAAAACCTTGTAGCGTCATCTCTTCAGCCCTATCGAATAGTTTAAATTATCGTACTTTCTCAAGGGCATGACCTAATGAAATTTCCTGATTATTCTCGTCGATTCTTTATAAATATATTTGGGTCGCAACCAAATTTTCTTATGTAATTAATTTTCTGCATATTGAAAATTTCCACCAAAAAAAACCAATAACATGTACAGTAGGAATCATTTTTAAAATTCGTTTTTAAGCATCTTTTTCATAATCACAATGTACTATTGATGATTCCCACAATAACTAATTAGATTAAGCAGTACTGGTAGTCGTTATTTAATGATTCATTAACGCTTTTGTTATATTGAAACAAAAGCGTTGATAAGTCATTAAAGTACTCACAAATGCACCTGTTATTTAAGGAACTACTTAGTGATGACTTATTCTCAGTAATAAGTATACTTAATGTACCTCCATTCCATCAGGAATACAATAACAAAGATAGTTACTATGGGCAAAATAACTCTGGGGGCACCATGTGTCCTTGAAGAAAATGTGGCATAAAATGAGTAAATAACAGTAGTGAAAACCGCAAATCGAACAAGGAGGGAATCATGAGATACAGACATTTTTGTGTTCGTTTCCATACAAAAATAACAGTTTTCATCGAATCGTTCCGAAAGCGCTGGTCAAATAAAAAAAGCGTGGTAACAATTTTTGTTGTTCTTTAATAGAGGAATGCAACTGTATTTTTTTATTTTTATTAAATATTTTTCTAATTTTTTATTCTATGTCACACCTCTTGTATGGGGACGATCCACTGTGCGCCCTGTCAAGATAACCCATAAGGAGACAGCTCCCTAAAAGATACCAGACGAACGAAAGGTCTCAACACAGGTGCACATACCACCGCGAACGTTCCCGGTCTACCACTTTTCGCCCTTATGCCCATAGTAATAAGGTTGAAAAGTGGTCGACCGGGAACTTTCGCGGTGGTACATCTTCAGCTATCGTTTTCAGGATGCTGTTGTGGCTCCCCCGCACCCTACCCTCCTCATAAGTGACACGACTTTTTTCGGAATGACGGCATGAAAATCGTCAGTATGAGCTTTTTTTTTTTTTGTTGCCGAGGTGGAAAATCCTCATGGATGTCCTCCGCCCTAGGGTGGGCGGAAGGGTCTGCGGGCTACCTCAAGTCTGCGGGAGGGGGGGGGGGGGGGGTGTAAGAACCCCCCGCGACGTCTGAAAGGGGCGCGCGAACACTACGCGCCGCCACCTCGGGTCCAGTGTGATAGGGGGCGGCGGACGTCCCCGAGTCCGCCGTCCCTGGACCAATTTAGGGGGGCCGGGAGGGCATTATCTGCCCTCTGCCGTCGCCCGGTGTGCCTGCTGCGGGCCGGGTGAGCGGACGAGATCTCCCGCTCACTTTCCGCAGCCTCCTTCTGCGACACGACTGTTTCGCAGAAGGATACCACCGCGTCCCAGGACTCCTCACTGCCGGCCATCGACTCGACCACGGCCGGCAGCGACAGGACTGCCTACTCCTGAGATGAGGGCACGGCGAGGCTCCTCCCAAGCGGCACACTCAGCCAGCGTAGTCAGTATAAGCCTGCGCGAACATCTCGGAGGCACTGCAGAAACGAGGAAGTCACAACATCATCCTGAAAATGTTATTGTATTGGACGCGCAGTGTCCAGGGATTTTTTAGAATAACTAACCCATAGACCACCCGTGTACAGACCCTGACAATAAGCTTTAAATAGCGTGATCTTGAATTGGTCCGTACAGCGGGCGAATCTCAAAATCAAAATCAAAATTTTTTATTTCACATAAACCTACATGGGCACTTATGAAACGTCAGAAGCTAGGTGCACGATTCCAATTGGTCGTTTCCTATGGAGAAGAGCCGGCAAGAAACTCCATGGTTACCTACTCTTTAAAAAAAAAAGTGGGCTTTAACAATGTTATAAGTTACAGTGTTAATAGGTATGGGAGGACAGTGTAGGCCCGTCAACAAGTACCAAGTACTTAACAAAATAAAAGATAGTTTACAGAGCTACAGTCTATTAAGCCTACAACGTTCTCACATTCACAAATTAAAAAAGAATCTATATAAAATATTACTAAAGTAATAAAAATAAAAACCTACATATTTAAACCAAATGACAACATTGTCATTACAACTGTAAAAAAAAAAACTGAATAGATATTCTGTCCACAAGTCACTAATAAATATTTTAAATTAAAATTTGTAGGTTATGTCAAAGTATGTAAAAAACAGAAATAAAAATCGTAATTTAGGAGCAGTTAATAGACGTTCACATAGTTATGCCGTTAATGAGGTACCAGGGAAGCCACATGTGCAGAAGGAATTATTGCCAAACTTCCTTGTCTTCAACGTAGTCCTTAATCTTATAGTATGCTTTTTTGATTAGGACGCGTTTGATGTGGGTTTTGAACTTTCCATCGCTAAGTTCTATAACCGACTTTGGCAACTTGTTATAGAAGCGGATACTGTTTATAAGAAACGACTTGCTAGTTTTAGTTAATCTAAATTTGGGTATCACAATTTCATGTTTACTACGTGTATTTATATTATGGAAATCGCTTCTTATTTTGAAAAGTCCTAAGTTTTTGCGAACATATAAAATACTTTCTAAGATATAAAGAGAAGGCAGAGTTAGTACATCAATTTCTTTGAATTTGTTTCTAAGGGACTCACGAGGACCCATTCCATAGATCGCGCGGATTGCCCTCTTTTGTAAAATGAAAATTGAATCTACGTCAGCAGCCGATCCCCACAGCAGAATGCCATATGACATAATACTGTGGAAATAAGCAAAGTACACTAACTTAGCTGTGGCTATATCAGTTAACTGCCTTATTTTTCTTACTGCATATGCAGCTGAACTTAATCTACTTGAAAGAGCTCTAATGTGGGGACCCCATTGTAATTTTGAATCTAAATTAATTCCTAGAAATACAGTTTCCGTAATCTACGGGCCAGCATGTTGCCACGGACTGACAGAGCCCTGCGCTCCCTCTCTATGTCAACATCATCCTTAAGGTCGTCGGCAAGATAATGTCCAAGATACTTAAACTGCGACACCCTATCTAAATTAACACCATTCAAAGCAGGAGTTCTTCAAGGCTCGGTGCTCGCTCCCTACCTCTTCATTTTATTCGTGAGTGACGTTCCGGTGCAGGTTCGTACTCATCTAGCCTGTTTTTCCGAGGATACAGCATCGTACACAAGCGATGATGACATCGACATTATCATGGGTAGACTTCAGTTGTCGCTCGAGCTACTTCAAGCTTATTTTAACAAGTGGAAGCTGGAGTTGAACGAATCCAAAACTGAGGCAATACTTTTCACACGTCAACGTACCACCCCAAAAAGAAAATCGCTGGGCAATTGATTCCGTGGACCACAGAAGTTCGCTATCTTGGAGTTACGTTGGATAAAAAGCTCAACTGGACAAAGCATGTAACTAAATTGCGCATTAAAGGAGCTCAAGCAGTCGGTTCTCTCAGTCCTATACTTAACCGTAAAAGTAAGCTCAGCGCTAACAACAAACTTAGGATATACACCACTCTAATTAGACCTTGCATCACATATTCGTGTCCGGTATGGAGTAGCACTTGCCAATCTAATTATAACCTGTTACAAATAATTCAAAATAAAGCAGTTAAAATTGCCTCCAGGTTAGTTTTAAACGGCGTACGTTTAAAACTAACCCTAAAGCACTACACACAAATATAAAGTTACCTAGCGTTACAAAATTCATCTTAAAACTAACTCGTAAATTTTACAACAAAACTAAATGTCATCAAAATACATTGATTGCGAACATTGGACAAACTAAGTTGAAAGACTTGCGAAATATCGATGGATACGGTACATACAAGCTTCCCCATTACTACGTGTTGTTCGCGCACAATACTGATAACGCGTCGTAGCTGGGCTCGTACGATGACTACGATGCGCGCGGGAGGCGCGGTAGCTCGTGCGTCGCTGGTGGCCACTTGCGATCACCTGAGCTACCGCTTGCACCGGTCGCACTTACGCTGACCGCGTAGTTAAATATTTGCTGCTACCCCCTCATTTTTGTAAATAAAATTATTACAATAATTTCATAACGATAATGTTATAGGATTAATTAAGGAATGCCTCATGCTGTAATAAGTTTGTAACCATTATTATTTTATACTTATAAAGGTGCTCCTAGCCTGTAAAGTGTTGTTAATATTAGTGTAACTGTAACTTTACTTGTACTACAGTTATGTATTTTTTATGTTAATAAAGATTTTTTCTAAACTAAACTAACCATTCAAAGTAATGGGTGGAAGAGATTCATAAATCTAGCAAAATATAAATTTTGCGCAAAAAGAAAATTGAACATATTATCAAGCACTGTGTGAAGATAGAAACATGAATTAAATTAATTGGCTCGATAAAAAAAAATCACAAAGATGACACTAAATAGCTCACCTCGTAAGACCCGAGGTCAAAGGCCTTGGAGAGATCCAGAAAACAGGCATAGAATAGAATAGAATAGAATAGAATACTCTTTATTATGTACACCATAAAAGTTACAGATATAAATGTTGAAATTTTACACAGGGTGACACAATGGGCGGTCTTATCGCTAAAAGCGATCTTTTACAGACAACCTTTGGATGGATTAAAAGAGAAGGAGAGACAGTACTGCAGGTAGTCAGTGGTGAACTATTTACATGTACAATAAATACATACATACACTAAGCATAACTTATCCATAATATATATATACAATAATAAACATGAAACAAGATCAAGGAACTGTATTCTGTAATGATGCTGTTTAAGAACAGAGAAAGTGTTTTTTTACCAGAATTTTAAAAGTGGACAAAGATTGAGCACGCCTTATCGACACGGGCAAGGCATTCCATAACCGTACTGCTTGAACTGTAAAAGACTTGTCATAAAAACTGGTAGAATGCATCGGCATCTCTAGTCTCAAGCATACACCGGTGTCTTACGACCTGTGTAGTACTGGAACTGGACAGTATGTTTGAGACTTAAGATTGCGCTCTCAGTAGATAGTCCGGGCCGAAACCCAAACTGCGCATCATGTAGTTTTAGATAATTTTGCAAGCAAGAATCAAACAAACCGTCCGGCAACTTTGCTATCACGGTCGCGAGGCAGATCGGGCGGTAGTTATCCTTATCCGAGATGTCACCAGTCCTGTTCTTAACTAGGGGCACCACTGTGGTTTTCATTAGGTCAGCTGGAAGGGACTGATCCACATAGTAAACAACAGAGACAGGACTCTCGGGAGGTGCAAAAAAAAAACGATCCGTAGGTTATTTAATTTAGAAAATTAATAAAAAGTGTTTTATTTATGTTAAATTAGTATTTTATAGTCATACCTAGTTATTATTTAGTATATTCAGTGATTATACAGTGTTTTTAGTCGCGAAAACTGATATTAAAAATGATATTAAACCGGCTGTCAAATCAACCAACCCAACGGTGACGGATTTCAAAATATCATCAATCCCGGGGAGTATTTTGTTCTAGTTATATTATTATTCTACATAATATTTACAGACCGCGGAACAACACAAATACTGCTCGGGTCTCTGAAGTAAAATCGACGACGATAACATTTGCTCAGACAATAAACACTACATAATTTTACTACACAAAAAATATGCTCATTAGGCCTTATTGATTACTATTTAATGTTATTCATATTTGAGACTATTAAACCTATAATGTGTGTAAACTTGTTATTGTCAATCAAGTTTCTTTAAGCAACCAATCGCAACCAATGGATAAGATTGTCAAAATGTTTAGTGAATTGGATACGAGGTTTTTAGCCACTTTGTATGTGTATTATAAATTATGTTTAGTTGTTGAAATGTGCGTTTTGTTTGTGCAGAATAAACAATTTTTCTTTCTTTTTTTTTCATTAAATAAAAGTAGTTTATTCTTTGTAATTTCACTTTAGTTTAACATTCCCATCTAATTCCTTATTAACTTCATCTATTTATAATATCTACTTATTTGTTAACAATTCATTACCTATTCTCAACTTAATTTTTCTCTTCTACCTCCAACTAATCTAAATTCTAAATTTTTCACACATTCCAGGTGATTGACATTTCAAAGAAAATGATAACCCGCAGTGCTACAATCAGGGATATGGAAGCAAAACTAAGAGCTACCTTGAAGGAGCTCGAGGGTTCTAAAGCTATGTGCAAACAGCTGCTCCAGGAAAGGGACGACAGTGAAGTGGAAGTGGAAAACATTAATTTAAAGAACACATCCCTCAAGAACGAACTGTCTCAGTTACACACACAGCACATGGACGTAACTGGTCAGCACAGTGAACTACAACATTTAGTTTCAACATTTCAAGAGTGCAGTGACACCCACGAACTGGCTCTGAATCGAATTACAGAACTTGAACACAAATTGTGTGAAGCTCAAAAGGCGCTACCTCTCTCAGAGTGTATCAAGGTCAGCAAACAGGTTGCTAGTACCAGTAACCTATTTAATGAGTTGGTAGGTAGTAAGCCAAATTCAGTGTGTGAGCCAGCTGTAATGATTGATTTGACTGGTGATGACACCATACCATTGTGTCCTATTGTTATGAGTTACAATAAATTAAAAAAATACATTAGAATCAAGAAATTAATTAAACGGTCACAGAGAGCAATTAAAAAACAAAATCTCTTAAAATTGATTCCCTAAGAAAGGAATGTGTAGTCCCATCAAAAACTTTCAATACATGCACTATTGAATTAGATAAATGTAGGCAAAAATATGACACTGACATCCAGCTCCTCTATAATGATTTATTACACAAGGAGCACTTACTGAAGGATATTTTTGAAAAATATGAGAATTCACAACGTCAACTAAGTGACCGCTTGTTGGAGGCTGGGAAACTACTGTATTTGGTGAAGTGTAATGCTGAGAGGTATGAGTCTCTTGACTAATAAACTCTCATGTAGCTGTGCCAACCAACCATTACCTACTCAGCCTCAGCCTAACTTGACCCCTCCGGTGTTGGCTCTTCCAGGAGAGACTTGTGTTAGCTCACAGGAAAATAAAACAATATTTTTTTGTGATGAATTAGGTTCTGGCTTTGGAAAAAATTTACTCAATTACCTTAGCCATAGTTTTCCAACCAATCAGGTGCCGTATTATGACGTTTTAATGCCATCATGATTCCAGTGCAAGAGAGAGATGGATCTATACATGACCGCTAGCACCGTCCCTTTTTCGGTCTGGAATCATAATGGCATTTAAACTTCATAATATGGCCCCAGAGCTATCATAACATAAGTTTTAAACATGATTAAAAGAAATGCAGACACAAACCTAAATAATTATTCTACAATGCTTTTGTTATTAGGAAATAGTACTAGTATTACCAGAAAGGACATAGTGGATGGTGTGAACACCTTATTAAAGTTAAATGTAGGAAAGCCGATATTGTGTGCTTTTCCTTATTCTCACACTTTATCAGATGATGATGTTGTCATAGTGACAAATTATTGTATTTTGACACTAATTAGTTTGTTAGTGGTTTTAAGTTGACTCAGAGAACTTTATCTCTGTTTGGGAAATGTAGACATAAGATTGCTATGTTGATATATAATATTAATGAGGTTATAGCTAATATAACGAAATATAGTATTAGTGACGAGTCTGTGTTGTCTAGTTATACTAACAACATAGTGATTAATTATGAGTCATCATGTTGTACGAAGGAGGATCCACCTATAATACCAATCCTTGGAGGCCACTACCAGTCAGATAGGGTATTCTCTTCCTGCTGGAACTCAAACAGGCATTCTAGACTCTTCAGTTGTAGTTGTGGAGGTCACTCCGGATAATACGTTAAACTAGACTGTAAGACCTTCAAATAACCAATTATTATTATTAGCGAATAATAAAAACGTATCTTCTGGCAATATAACTCATAAAAAAAAATAAGGGAGTGCAACATACTTTAAAATTATTTTATCAAAATATCCAAGGTTGCTCTCCAAATTACTGGAAATAGAATTGTTTTTACAGACTTCCGAAATTAAAGTTATTTTTCACTTTGTAGTGTTTTTTTTTGAAAGTCGCTTGTTTTTTTTTAGTAAAAAGTTTTTTATTTTTCACTCTTTAGTGGGTCTGTTTGTAATTTATCCAATTTACAATAGCCTAATGTCAAATGCTCATCACCTTTTTACAAAATATTGCTTTTCCCGATGCAGGGGCGTTAATTGTTGAGGAGTTCTCCTGGTAAGAACCAGGAGAACTGATGATGATTTCACCATATGCATTTTGACGAGCATAAATTGCTTAGCAACCATATTAAAGTGCCTAATCGAATCGCAACGGTGAAATACTTATTGTTAAGTAGTTCCGGTGGCCATCTGTGGTCTTCATGATCAGTTCCACTTCACCAAATGGTGCTTTTCGAGTGCAAATGCACGAGTTACTATAAAAAATACTCAAATCGCTATAGGTATGCCTATAAAATTTGAGGATTTCCCTCGATTTCCATGGGATCCCCTAATCAGATTCTGATTTGCTGGCAATGGGACCACCTCGGGAGCATACCCTTCCAAACAAAAAAAGAGTTTTCAAAATCCGTCCACAATTGACGGAGTAATCGGTGAACATCATACAGCCGAACATATAACCTCCTCCTTTTTGGAAGTCGGTTAAAAATACCAAGTTTGATGTCATTTGTTTAACAGAACATTGGTAAAAAGATCATCAAGTGATGTCGATTAATTATGAAAATGATTGTGTAGTTAGCCATTTTAGCCGAAAACATATGATACATGGCGGATCATTAATATAAATTAAAAATTATATTAAATCGAAAGAACGGAAAGA
The DNA here is from genome assembly GCA_963921375.1 of Tiliacea citrago. Taxonomy (NCBI): domain Eukaryota; kingdom Metazoa; phylum Arthropoda; class Insecta; order Lepidoptera; family Noctuidae; genus Tiliacea; species Tiliacea citrago. The sequence goes on along the minus strand of OY992794.1, from coordinate 3,244,153 downwards.
CATCATCGGACTGTCTATTGAACACACCATTGAATTTTCCTGTGATGAGCTTGATAAGCATGTTATAGTATGCCATACCTCCAAGTTACCAGAATCTATCTTTGTTTGATTCTATACTGGAAGATGTGTTAAAATAAACTTAGTACTAATACGAGGGCTGCACTAAAAGTATCGGGAATGGAATATTTCCACTGTTCCTGTCATATTTCCTTGGTTTTAAAAATCGAATACCATTTATTTATTTAAAAAAAGATTCTCGGTCTTGTCACAAGGTTTTGTCAAAATTGTTTAGTCGTTGAGAAAATGGAATTGACTCGAGAAAATTCAAGAGCGATGATTTATTATGACTTTCGAAGTGGTTTAACACAAAAACAGTGTGTTGACCGGATGATTTCTGCATTTGGTGATGAAGCCCCATCCAAAACCACAATTTATCGCTGGTTTGCTGAATTTCAACGTGGACGTGTCAAGCTCAGTGATGATCCCCGTCAAGGTCATCCAAAAACTGCAGTCACCCAAGAAAACGTTGATGCTGTGCGTAAGCTGATTGAGGAAGATCGACATGTGACATACCGCGAAATTCAGGCAACTTTAGACATTGGCATGAGTCAAATACAAATAATCTTGCATGAACAATTAGGTGTAAAAAAGTTGTTTTCCCGATGGATACTGCATTCGCTCTGTGAAGAGCAAAAAGCGGCTCGCGTTACTTGGTGCGTCAGAACTCTCGAAAGATTCCACGGAGGATCCTCAAAAGCCGTATACAACATTGTATCAGGTGACGAATCCTGGATATACGCGTACGAACCCGAAACAAAAAACTAGTCACGAGTTTGGGTGTTCGAAAATGAGTTAAAGCCAACAAAAATTGTTCGTTCACGGAGTGTTGCAAAAAAAATGGTGGCCACGTTTGTCTCCAAAACCGGCCATGTTACGACTATTCCTCTTGAGGGACAAAGAACGGTTAATGCAGAATGGTATGCTAGCATTTGTTTGCCACAGGTCGTTTCTGAACTCCGTAAAGAGAACTGCAACCGCCGCATCATCCTCCATCACGACAATGCGAGTTCTCACACCGCGCACAGAACAAAAGAGTTTTTAGAGCAAGAAAACATAGAATTATTAGACCATCCGCCGTACAGCCCCGACCTAAGCCCTAATGATTTCTATACTTTCTCTAAAATAAAGAATAAATTGCGTGGACAGAGATTTTCATCACCTGAAGAAGCTGTGGACGCCTATAAAACGGCCATTTTGGAGACCCCAACTTCCGAATGGAATGGTTGCTTCAATGATTGGTTCCATCGTATGGAAAAATGTGTCAAAATTTGCGGAGAATACTTCGAAAAGCAATAAATACATTTTTAAATAGTAATGTTGTGTCACTTCCTTGATTCCCGAAATTTTCAGTGCCGCTCTCGTATTTCCCTTAAAACTACTGAAACTTTAAATTTTTTTACCCGCGCTCTCTGCTGCCTTACTTAGCAAGAATGTAAAAGTATGCTCTTTGGAATTTAGGTTCCAACATACAAACCACCAGGCTGTTACAAAAACTTTTAAAGATCTTAAAATTAAATCAACAGAAGATCTCTGGGGCATGTCTGTAAAAGTCTGAAGATCTATAAGCGAAACCATTGCGCCCTATTTAGCTTTTATGTTTAACACCAGTGTGAACCAAGGAGTCTTTCCGGATCTCATGAAACACAGTAAATTAGTTCCTTTGTTCAAATCCGGAGATAGTAAAAAACCCAACAATTATAGGCCTGTGTCAATTCTGCCAGTTCTCAGTAAGGTGTTTGAAAAGTTGATGCTCAATCAAATGTTACGTCACTTTAATAAAAATTCCATCTTTCATGAACAACAGTACGGTTTCACTAAAGGGCGTTGTACCACTGACGCCGGTGTTACCCTAATAAAGAACATTTTTAACGCCTGGGAGGAAGCACAAGATGCCATTGGAATCTTTTGCGACCTCTCGAAAGCGTTCGATTGCGTGAACCATGAGACACTTGCTGAAACTAGAGCACTATGGGATTAGGAATGCAGCTCTTGATTTACTAAGATCATACCTAAAAGATAGAAAGGTTAAAGTTCAAGTAAAAGGGCGTTAACTCATTAGGGTCTGAAATGGCAATGGGCGTTCCTCAAGGTTCGATATTGGGTCCATTCCTCTTTTTAGTTTACATTAATGATTTACCCCAATTACTTCAAAATCAACCGAAGATGGTGTTATTTGCTGATGACACATCATTGATCTTTAAAATAGACCGACGATCACAAAATCTTGACGACGTGAATAACTCTATTCTTCAGGTCCAAGATTGGTTTACGGTAAATAATTTGGTACTAAATGAAAAAAAAACCAAATGTATTAGATTTAATTTACCTAATGTTAGAAGTAGCGAATGTGATATCATATTGAACGGATAAAAACTGGAATTTATTAATCAAACGGTTTCCCTAGGAATCACTCTAGACGAGAAACGGCAGTGGGGACCACATATAACCTCTCTAGCGGGGCGGGCTGTTAGAAAGATAAGACAGCTAACAGATATAGAAACCGCGCGTTTGGTTTATTTTAGCTACTTCCACAGCATTATGTCGTATGGCATTTTACTGTGGGGTCGGGCTGCTGACATTGAGTCCATCTTTATTTTGCAAAAGAGTGCTGTAAGAGCAATTTATAATCTACGCCGTCGCGAATCTCTTAGGGAACTATTTAAAAGGATTAATATTATGACGGTACCTATTGGCAAGGTACCGTCATAATATTAATCCTTTTAAATTAATCATTTATGAAAATATTATGTATGTAAGGAAAAATCTACATATTTTTAATAAGATAAGCGATAGACATAATTTTAATACTAGAAATAAAGATAAAATAGATCAACCATTTTTCTGATTATCTAAAGTACATACATCTTTTATGGGGTACTGTGTTAAATGTTACAACAAAATACCTTGTGATATATTGAAATTAAATGAGAGAAAATTTAAAACACATATTAAAAGTACACTTTGTAAACACGCATATTACAAGTTAGGAGGATTATATCCAGGACAGGAATGCTTGGAAACATGCTGGGCCAGCTCCGTAGGACAATCTAGAGTCTAGATAAAATAAAACTGGTTGCTATTTTTATGGTAAAATCTGTTATTTTTATGATATTGATTTTACATTCTGTGATAACCTATACTCACATACTGACTTTTTTTTTTTTTTTGTTTAGAAAAACATACTTTTACGATGTTTGTAAATATGTGAGCACCATGTATCTATCTAATAATTAAGTTACTTTTCATTGCTTAGTTTTTAATTCATTTCACCTATTATGGTATAGTAATTTTATTCTAGGTGCATCATCTTCACATATAATCGATAATAGATAATTAATGTACCTACTCAAATAAAATATTGTAAATCATTTTTCCTGTTTTTTAAACTTAGTTAATATTCCTCATTCCCATTCATATAGTGTACATTATTCTACTAGTCAAGCCCTTTCATTGGATACCCATATTTAGGGAGTTATGACAAGAAAAAGTTATTCGCCATTTTGTGGTGGCGGCCATCTTGGATTTTAAATTTGTCATCGTGTTATTCTTCTACTCATGCCCTTTTATTTGATACCTATATTGAGGGGGTTGTGAAATAATATGTAATCCGTCATTTTGTGGCGGCGGCCATCTTAGACCAATTTCCATCAAACATAGCTAAGAAGTAAGAACACTCCCGACTAATTCACCTTTCAAACAAAAAAAAAACAAAATCAAAATCGTTTCATGCGTTCAGGAGCTACGATGCCACAGAATGACGCACACACAGACAGACAGACAGACATGTCAAACTTATAACACCCCGTCGCGTCGTTTTTGCGTCGGAGGTTCAAAAAAATAAAAACTGGCCAAGTGCGTGTCGGACCACGCACAATGAAGGGTTCCGTAGTTAGGATGAATTTATCCCAAAAAACAAACTTACCATTGTAGTTGAAAAACATGCTCTACGATACATCGATATACGTTACGGTCAATTCTTCAACTGCAAATTTAAGTTGGTGGACTATTACTCGTTAACTAGTAAACCCTACTTAGCTGTGATAGTTTTCCTTTAAATTTCATTATACAGGGTGGAATTTTGTAATGCCACCTGGAGGGAAAGTACTCTTAATACTGCGGTTCGTATTGAAAAAAATGGTAGAAAATTTAAAGAATACGGGTGGTTTCAAGAAGAGACGGCAAACTATTCAGCAAAACTATTTCGATTTTGAACTAGATGTTTTAACATACTTTGAATCATTTCCAAAGGCTTCAAGTAGAGATGCTGCCGATGAATTAGGAACCCACACTCGCGTACTTAAAGTGCTGAAAAAGTATAAGTATAAATGCTATCGTGAAGGTCGGTTGGTGCAAAAATTGTATATTGGGGATCGTGATAGACGACTACAATTTTGTGAAAACATGCTTGGAGAAATTGCCCGAAACCCTAATTTTTTGAGTCACATTGTATGGTCTGACGAAACCAACTTCAGCAATAATGGCATGTACAATCGCCGCAATAACCATTATTGGTCTCGAGTGAATCCTGTTCGTGTTCATGAAACTAACAATCAAGTAAGATTTTCTTTCAACGTTTGGTGCGGAATTATGAGAAATAATGTAGTGTTAGTCCACGTGTACGAAGGTCATTTAAACACTGTCAAGTATATTGAAATACTGGATCTCTTAAGAAACGAGTTAAATGGTTTCCACGAGGAAGAGCGAAACCAAATAATTCTACAGCAAGATGGTGCTCCAGCACATAACAGCAGAATCACTACTGCCTACATTAATAACCATTTTAATACCTGGATTGGTACAAACGGCACAATCAGATGGCCTGCGAGATCGCCAGATCTCACCCCATTAGATTTTTTTTTTGTGGGGATATGTAAAAAATCAAATTTACATGAAATCTTATGCGAATGACAACGAGTTGAGAGTTGAAGTTCAGAATACGATTTATAATATTCACCACAACACTTTATTAAAGGTTACACTCCTGCGTCTTTATTTATATCACTGTACAGCGAATGCTCGGCTGCATTGTATTTTTCGGAGGGATGGTATTTTCCAGGGACTACGAGAGGGACTACCGTTTTAATTCTGCAGCATTGTATTTTTCGGTGGAACCACGGGTAAAAAAAATCCCCGTGGTGACTTCCAGGGACTACGGTAGGGACCACGGGTAAGGAATGAAAACTTTAATGAATTATAGTGTCCAGTCCAACTTTCCGAGTGATAAGTGATGGACCGGATTGTTGTATTCTAAACTGGTCCACAAGTGTAATACCCAGCATACTTATTCCGTTGCATATCTCTCTGGCAAACCTCGAGGGCGGACCTCTGCAGAATTTTCAAAAACCATGTTTGAGAATCATACGTGAGGATGGTAAGAATAGACATGTCGATGTGTCTTCTCTTGAGGGATAGAGGAAGATCGCCCTTCATTCGATCTTTCATGGCCCAATAGCTCTTTGAGGCATTTTCGGTGCGTCCATCATCTGCATAGCCTTTTCCCAACTATGTTGGAGTTCGGCTTCCAGTCTAACTGGATGCAGCTGAATACCAGTATTTTACATGGAGCGACTGCCTATCTGACCTCCACAACCCAGTTACTGGGTAACACGATACCCCTTGGTAAGACTGGTTGTCAGACTTTCGGGCTTCTGACGACCCGTAAAAACTGGCAAAGTTTTACAAATAACAGCCGGGACCAACGGCTTAACGTGCTTTCCGAGGCACAGAGGGGTATTGGTATGTAAAGATGGTCACCCATCTACGGACAAACCGCGGCAAGCGTAGCATAACCTGATCGATCGACCCGTGTGGCTGTTATAACTTAGCCAAAAGCCCGCATTTTCGGCGCCTCAATAGTAATACTAATAAATAGAAACCATTTCAAGCAACAAAAAAAAAACGACACTTAAAACTTAGATGCTCTAAGTTTTCGAAAGAAAACGCGATTTTCCATCCAGAGTGCCGGCTGCCAAAATATCTACCGCGGGTGCCGACTTTGGTATTACTAAGTTACCAATCGTGGTTTTTTTTGGACCCGGTGCCTTCAGAGGCATATTCCTTTTACTGGCCTCTAAGAAATAATAATAATAATAAAAACCCTTTATTTCACACCACAGAGAATCACCCAGTACTGTTAGGAAACTTAAAACTAATGTTAGCATCCAAAAATAATATGAATGCTAGGAAGTCTGGAGCTGAACTTCACACTATCCACGAAGTATGAAGTACATAGCGCACTCGTAGACGTATGAAGTCCGACCCAGAGACGCAGCATAATGCTGTAGGTACACAAAAACATTTTGAGCCGTCGGCGTCGCGGGACGCCTCGCCTGGCAGATGTGAAACAACGAAAGTATTTTTTTTTAAATATGCATGAAAGATGGTTTGTCAACGGAAATAAATATGGGTTATTCAAAAATAAAATATTAAAAAAAAAAATCAAGAAAAAAAAATCTGTTTAAAAATACATATTAATATTATTAATTTAATACCAAAATTAATTTGCGTAACTCTACGACTCTCTCGCAGAGTTACGACATTAGATGTTTCAATCTAAAATAAAATATCTTACCCTGCAGTAAGGGTTCTGGTTCAAGTCCAACGGGGCGTGTACTCTGACTGGGACCCACTTGTCCTTATTCATCGTGAACATTCCGGAGGTCACCATGACGACCTTAACGCGGTATCTAATGTGTCCGTATGTCCCTTCGAAAGTGGATGGACAGTTGGCCGGGATTGGAAATTCAAACTTGAACTCATGCTGACCTGGTTGCAGGTGGTGCTCCCCTGGGTGCAAACATAATAATGGGAACTATGTAATTGATCATGTAAAAACTTATTGACATAGTGATGATATACGCTTTTTAAAATAAATGAGCCTCTTTTTATTAACTTTCTGGTTTTTTCTCACAGTTAGTCGCAGTAACTAAGCTAGGCCACCCCGAGCAAATGGATCAGGTTAGGTTAGAATTGTGAACAATGGCGCGCGAGCCGAGTGAGCGAAGTGAGCGATGCTGCAGCAGCGGCCGAGAGCCGGGCGGCGCGCGCTACATACAAGTTGGTCGCAGTTATTTGGCTATTTATTATTTTAGGACACCGAAATGGGTATTTATTTATGTATTATTTGAGGCTCATAAAATGAGGCACATTTATTAAGTGTACTTATATTGTATATTGCACAATCAGCCTATAATGTTCCCACTGTTGGGACACAATATTATATTATATACAACATTATTTTTAGTATATACTTATATACAGCGAAACCTGAATATACGAGTACCTACTTTGTTCAGAATAAGGAACTGAATCGATTTCAATAATTTTTACACCATGTTATATTTTGTCCCAAAAATATTTAAGTGTGATGGAAAATGTTACAATCGCTCGCGCTGTATGGTTAGGGACCTACTGCCAAATTATTACCAATGAGCGCAAGATGACCCTGGAGGCGCGGGGGCGCCGTTAGCATGTTTTTGTACGGACAACCCGGTAACATAACAACCTTATAGCTTTGTGATTTTCATGATACAGTTTTGAAATTTTGTACATAAGATTCTTTACATAAAAATACTAGACACGTGTATCGGGTTACGCATATACTAAAACTAATATTGTATAATTCGGTAATCTACCACGCGGACCCAGTCCGGGTTGGTAGATGTCACATGACTTCTATTTTTTGGTTCTAGGACATGCCGGTTTCCTCACAATGTTTTCTTTCACCTTTTTCAGAGCAGTGGTGATGAAGTTATTTACGCTAGTAAAGCGCCTGCCACTTTCTACAGAATGGGCAGCAGCGTTCCCTATGCATTTAACACCATACTGCGATCGCCAACCCGCCTGCCAAGCGTAGCGATTATGGCAAACACCCCCCCTTAGTGGGAGGCCTATGTCGAGCAGTGGACGTCTTTTGGCTGAAATGATGAACGATGAAAGCGCCTGCCTGGGTTCGCACCCACGACCTACACCTCGTAAGTCAGGGGCATTACCACTGGGCTACCACTTCTCTCATTTATTAGTGTCCATTTATATTTGTAGTGGATCAAACTGGAAATTATTTGGGGTTCGATTAAATACATGGCCCTATTAATTACGACCCGGCCACATTATCAATAAAAAATAATACTAATAAGAAGGCCTATGACTCGGTGCCATATACATGGCTCATGAGGGTGCTGGAGTTGTATAAAGTAGATACAACTCTGCGCATCTTCTTGATGTCGTGTATGGGGCAATGGAGAACGGTACTTCGCTATCCAGGATGTCGAAATATACAGAGGAATAGCGAGCCAATAAGGATCGAGCGAGGCATATTTCAGGGCGATAAGTTGAGTCCGCTTTGGTTCTGCTTAGCCTTGAATCCTCTAAGCAAACTGCTCAGAGGATTCAGGTCTAGGCTATCGGTTGAGGAGAGGTGATCAGGTTATATCTCACCTCCTCTACATGGATGACCTTTTTTTTTTTTGGGTGGGAAATCATCAAATAACTTCTCCCGCTCTGGGCGGAGCGGGAGGGCGTGTCAGACTTTTACTGACTAACCCACCCGTGTTCCTTCCGTTGCCTGTGTGCCAGGGCCACGATATCCCTTTCGGACAAACTCGCAACCCCGGCAGGCATTGGTCCTAACGGACCCCGTCAGTTTGTGCTGACATCTCTTTGAGGCGCGCGTGGAACACAACGCGCCGTCGACCCGGGCCTGGTCCTTATCGGACGGCGAGCTACCCATCGCTCACCGTCCGCAGGCCCGCGCCTACGGTGGCCGGAAATCGGCTTGCGACTCCCGACGCCCGGGGCGTCTCCTGCGGCTCTACATGGATGACCTAAAACTCTTTGCTCCCAACAATTTGCAACTGGTGGAGCTACTGAAAGTAACTGAAACTTTCAGTAGCGCCATCAGGATGGAATTCGGTGTGGACAAATGTGCGGTTATGCATGTAAAGCGAGGGAAGATTGTGGAATCCGTGGGAACCCAACTCTCGGATTCTATAAACCTTAGAGCCCTCTCCGCATCCGAAACCTATAAGTATTTGGGTATGTCGGAAGCGTTGGGCATCAATGTTACTGACATGAAGCAATCGTTGAAGGAGCGCTTCTGTGGCCGCCTGAAAAAAGTATTTAATAGTCTTCTATCAGGCGGAAACAACGTGCGCGCCTTCAACAGTTGGGTCATGCCGGTTTTGATGTACTCCTTCGGCATACTCAAATGGACTCAGACCGAACTCGACACCCTAGATAGGAGGGTTCGTACACTGCTAACTGCATATCGAATGCATCACCCACGGTCCTCGGTAATGAGACTGTATATCCCGCGAAAGTGTGGAGGTCGAGGCTTTCTAAACGCTAAGACCCTCCACAATCACGAGATATACAGTCTCTGGGAATATTTCCTAGAAGCCGACGTGGTGGACACGCATTTAGATGTGGTCGTGGTGGACAAGGGCCTCACCCCGCTCTCCTTGGCTACAGAGAACTGGCGCAAACCTGTAGTGCTTGACACTAACGGTCGCAGGGAGGTATGGCAAAGTAAAGAGCTTCACGGACGCTTTTTCCGGGCCCTACATGAACCCGATGTAGACTTTTTAGCGTCCGTAGCCTGGCAGCGTTTCGGTGACCTCTTTGGGGAAACCGAAGCTGGTTTTGTCTGTGCAATTATGGACGAAGTTATCATGACGAAGAATTACCGCAGATTTAGTGTGAAGGACGGCACGGTTGACGTGTGTCGGGCATGCCACCTTCCGGGAGAATCAATCCGACACATTATCTCCGGGTGTTCTCGTCTAGCTAACGAAGATTACTTGCATAGACACAACCTTGTAGCCAGGATTATCCATCAGCAACTTGCTCTGAAATACAGCCTTGTGGAAGCGGAGGTGCCGTACTACAGGTAATGTGCCCGACCCAGTCCTCGAGAATGGAAATATCACAATGTACTGGGACTGATCCATCATCACTGACTGGACTATTGTTGCCAATAAGCGTGATATAGTGGTGGTGGATCGCATAGAGCGGCGCACAAAGATTATTGACATAACGGTCCCTCGTGACGGGAACCTCGTGAAAGCCGAAAAAGATAAACAAATCAAGTATCTTGACTTGGCTCGCGGGGTTTCGACATGTGGGATGTGGACTCAGCAATCATTGTGCCGATAGTTGTATCAGCCAATGGCTTAATTGCCAAGAGCTTCGACCAACACCTAAAGAGGCTCTCGTTGGATTAAGGGCCTGATTCAGAGAGCGGTACTTCTGGACACGGCTCGCATTGTTAGGAGGTTCCTCTCTCTGGAGCACTGATCGCCGGTAGCTTGGACCTTGTTCCCGATACCGGTGGGCTACTATTTTTTATATTTTTAAATGTTTTTATATATTTTTTATAATCTAATATTTAAAAATATAATCAATATGTCGTTTATGAAATAAAGGAGATAATAATAATGCACAAATCGGCATAAATACTTCGAAAATAATTTTCTTTTGGTGGACACGAATGCGACTTGACATGCATGCGTACAACACTAGACTGAGCGACTATTGCCCACTAGGACAAATGTATCGGATTACGACTTTGTTCGCTATGTCCCGTGAAGTCCCGTCTATTGTTAAGTAAATCATTTAATGTCTTTGGTAGGTACCTACCATGGTGTGTGCAATATTTTTGCATCACATACAATCATGACAACCAATATCAATAATAATATTACATTCTGCGTAATAATTATAATCTATGCAGGCTGACATGCAATGTAATCAAATAGGTTTTTATTGATTTTGTTTTCAGGCACTTCAACCTGAACCGATGGCAAGGAAAAAGGTCTTATTTTTACTTCTCCTTCTTTTGGTTACTTCTTTAGAGTCAATTAATTTTAGCAGTTTTGTAGTAGCTTTTACTTTTTTTATTGCAAACTCAACGGACATAATCTTACAATACTTTATTCAGCTAAGGTCTCTTTGAAAACATGAAAAACCCTGCAAAACGATGACGAGGAGATGGGATTATAGATATAAAACTTATCTTCTTTAACCCTTACCGTTTTCATTGCCAAATAAGAAACTTTTACTTCTAAAATATTCTTCGAAAGAGTCGTGGTTAACAGTGTAGTATTGTGTGCGTTTGTTTACTGTCCGAGAATGCGTCGTCGTCCAGTGAACTTTGCAGAAGCCTTTCATATCCACGTAGATTCCTGAAAGATATTATCAAACATTAAAAACCCGGCCAAGTGCGAGTCGGACTCGCGCACGAAGGGTTCCGTACCATTATCTATAAAAATGACAAAAAAATCACGTTTGTTGTATGCCCCCCCCCCCCCCCCTTAACATTTATTTTATTTAAATTATTTATTTTTGAAGTGAATACATAACCAAATATTCTGTGAATATTTCAAGCGTCTACCTGTTGCCGTTATCAATATCGAGCAAAAAAATCACGTTTGTTGTACTCGTTTGGCCCCCTTAAATATATATTTTATTCTGTTTTTTAGTATTTGTTGTTATAGCGGCAACAGAAATACATGATCTGTGAAAATTTCAACTGTCTAACTATCACGGTTCATGAGAACAGCCTGGTGACAGACGGACAGACAGACAGACGGCGGAGCCTTAGTAATAGGGTTCCCGTTCGATCACGTCCATTTTCTCCTGGTAAGAACCAGGAGAACTCCTCAAAAAGTAACGTTTGTTCCACGAAATCCTTTAATTACGAATGGCCTTCTTTTCAAATTCGAATGATTACAGTTTCCCCTCAAAATCTGCTTTGCAATGACTATAAGCAAGTATCAAAGTCAAACACTAAAATTTTCGGGAATAGACTTGAGAGAAAACTGTTTCTCACACGGGCAATTCTACGTAGCTTGCTCACGCGTAAGCTCGCCCAGTAGTTTGGTGGTTTTGACACCAACAAATTTAGTGAAGAATATTGTCTATAAAGAAGTTTTGTAAATAATAGTTTTCTATATGTATGACTATATTCTTCGAACCTAAAATTGAACCGCTAAACTAAAAGGCTAAAACTAAAATTATCAATCAAAATAAATGTTGGCGGGAGCGAAGCCGCCGGCAAAAGCTAGTTTGAAATAAATGCTTTGAGTTTTGAGTTTATTGAAGACTACTACTGTGTAATCATTAATTGCACTATACAATATTCAATTACATAATAATACAATATACAGTTTTTTGTAATAAAACAATTGCATTTATTTTGTATTCATTTACAAAATAAATGCAATTATTGTTTTATTACAAAAAACCCAAATGAATGCAAAACAGGCATTGTATTGTTATCAAATTATAATAATTATGGTTTTTATGATAAAGCTTGATAACTGGGCAATAATTACCGGAGGTTTTATGAATTAGTAGTAATTGGGTTACCCGTTAACCCCTCAAACGATCACCCACTAGAAGCCATATTATGCATATAACCACTCAACGGTTTTTCTTTTGAAGGATCCCAGGTTCATACCGATCGAAGGGTTCCAGGTTGGGGAAAGTTTCTTCGCATTTTTTAAGAAAATTCAAAACATTTTTTAATATAGTTTATTTACATTTAACTAAAGTATGTAGGTACCATTTTGTTCGATAACTTTTTGCCATTTTGTAGGTCGGGACATGATCCCATTGATATAGAAATTTTGGGACTTCTGATCAAAATACCGCGACAAGTGGTTTTGGCAGTCCTCTCGTGATGTTAACCTGACACTGCCTAAAGAATTCTGAAGCGACCGAAACAGGTGGAAATCTAAAGGTGCAAGGTCAGGACTATACGGCGGATGCATTAACACCTCCCAGCCAAACTCTCTTAATTTTTGCTGAGTGGCTAAAGATGTGTGAGGTCTAGCGTTATCATGATGAAAAACCACACCCTTTCTGTTGAATAATTCCGGTCGCTTTCTCTCAACTTCTTGCATTCATCTCATCAGTTGTTCGCAGTAGAGTTCAGAATCGATGGTCCTGCCTGGTGGTAACAGCTCATAATGAATAATGCCCTTCCAATCCCACCACACATACAGCATCACCTTGTTGCGAGTTAACCCGGGTTCCGCCATAGTCTGTGAAGCCTGACCGGCCTTTGACCACGACCTTTTTCGCACGGTCTTGTCGTACGTGATCCACTTTTCATCGCCAGTTATCAGCTTCTTCAAAAATGGTTCGGTTTCATTACGTCGTAATAAAGAATCACAAATGAGTACACGGGTCATTAGGTTTCTTTCAGTGAGCTCGTGAGGTACCCAAATATCGAGCTTTTTTGTGTACCCAGTTTTTTTCAAATGTGCCAAAACTGTTTTGTGGTCAATTCCCAGTTGTTCAGGCTACGTCGTAACCACTGATATGCCGATCTTGCTCCACTTTTTAAAAAATGGCATCCATTTTATCCGTAATAGGGCGCCAGAGCGACGTGCATCTTTGACATCAAAATTTCCGGATTGAAAACGCTTAAACCAAATTTGTGCTACTCCCACAGACACTGCACTAGGTCCATAAACATCGCAAATTTTTTTCGCGGCTTGAGTTGCTTTTTTACCTTTTTTGTAGTAAAATTTTAAAATGTATCGAATTTCTTCATTCGATTCACTCACCTTGACAGTACGAAAAACAAATGAAAATCATACATTTTCTTAATTTGAATTTGGAATTATGTTCTTTAAAATTTAAACTTTCAATGATACCAAAACCAGCCAGATACAAATAGTATAGCCAAAGAGATTTTATTACAAGTTACATACTATAAAGCGAAAAGACTTTTTCCCCAACCTAATATTATGAAACTTGTCATATTAATGATACCTACACTCAAACTGGCCTGGCAAGTATGCAGGTACCAGATTGAGCTGAGCATTTGAATTATATAAATAAAGTTTTTTTTTTCAATTTATCCAAGTTCAGTTTCTTCAAGTAGTGGATCTACTTGGATAAATTGAAATTGACATTAGCAAAACTTTTTGAGAGGGTTGTCTACGACCAAGTTTACCTGAGTTAGTCTTTTAGTCCTTCTCAGCACGGATTTCTTAAGGGTCGTTCAACTGTATCTAACCTGGCTTTGCTCAATGACTTCCTAACGGACAGAATGGACAATGGGGCACGGGTCGACGTTGTTGACACGGTTTACATTAAGGCTTTTGATAGAATTGACCACAACATTCTTAAAACTAAGCTTTTTAATAATGATATCAGAGGAGGTCTACTTAGTTGATTTACTTCATACCTTGAAAACAGGTCTAAAGCTGTCGTTATCAGTAACTACATGTCAAGCTGGGTTTCAGCTCCTAGTGGTGTTCCTCAAGGTTCCTTGATGGGTCCGTTACTTTTATCATTTATGTGAGCAAAATCGACTATACTTTGTTTTGCTGATGATCAGAAGATATTTTTAACAGACTTCTAAAAAAGGAGGAGAAAATTCTTCTTCGTCACTAAAAAGTGTAAAATAAAAACTTTTTACAAAAAAAAATAACCGACTTCCAAAAAAACACTACAAAGTGAAAAATAAATTCAATTTCGGAAGTCGGTGGCATAAAACTAAAATACAGATCCAAAGACACGCGTCCCTCTCCCTACAACTTATAAACTTAAAGGGCAGCTATTACAGAGATGCGACGGGTACGCGACCTGGGCGTTTTTCATATTTCGAAACTTTTATTTAACGTGCACATCGGACAAAGAGTGGCCAAAGCATCTAAGTCACTGGGTTTTGTTATGAGACTCGCAGGGTGCTTCAAGAAAGCCAAAACCCTTAAGAATCTTTATTGCTCTTTTGTAAGAAGTCATCTTGAATATGCCTCGCAAATTTAGAACCCGTGTTATGGCAAATACATTGATTGTATTGAATGTATACAAAAAAAGATTTATTCGTTTTCTATGTTTTCGGCTGCGTATTCCATACCATTCTGATAATTACTTAAAACTCTGCAAGAAATTTCCACTGCCACTTATAAATCGTTATTGACTAGCAGATTGCACCTTTCTTTTTAAAATTATATCTAACGAGATTGACTGTTCTTTGCGTTTCAATGTCCCTCAGAGATCAGTTAGATTTAATCCGCCTATTTCTATCCCATATTCCTCTTCTAACTACAGGCAAAACTCATACATGTTGCGAGCAAGTAAGGACTTTAATATTCTTTGTAAATAGTTCTCATTTGACCCATTTACCACTAAAACCTATTCTGCACGCACGCAGTTGAACATCAACTTTTTTAAAAGTGCATAGTGTTTATTGTACCTTATATTATATTCTTTTGTATCATGCTTGTTAGTGATCCTAAGATTTCTACTACATTTTCTGTTTTTTACCTGTGAGAACCTCTGCGTTTCATATAAAATTGTTATCCATCTGTTATAGCTGATGGTTCCCCTATATATAAATAAATAAATAAATAAACACAAGCTATGGCCAAATCCATCAGAATTAAACTTGATGTTTACAATCTATTTAACACTGCTAATAATTGTGTATTACAGTGTTATTTCATTCAGTCAACACATTGCGTTAAATCACTACAAATATTACTGGCAAAACTATTTGACGACATGGACACCACTAGAAGTTCTAATCATTGTCTTCGGATAAAATAAAATAAAATTATTAGCTTTATTCGAACTAAAGGATACAACTATAAATAGATACCAGTTCCATAAGGCATGCAATAATGTTTAGAGTCAAGGCCAAACACCCAACAATGCAGACGTACAAAAAAAAAACAACATGTATGTAGACATAACAACCTTATCCAATCAACTATGGTGCCGTAAATTATCTCAATTAGTTTGGTTATTACTGGCTGCAATTTTTGTTTTAGTAAAGGAGGCCCTATGGAAAGTATTAATAATGTTGAAAAGAGGAAACTATTTAATTTTTAAATAAAATCTTTGCAAAAGATCCTTAATATATATCCTAAATGAAAACTTTGTATTGCAAAAGAAGCAAGAAACAAACTCTATATTGGGTTTTATTTGCAGATTACAATTTGGTAAAATATGTTTCAATTTACTGAAATAAGAGGTAGTCAAAAACACAATTAACTACTTTCTATGAATTCTATAATATATCCTTGAACATTTTGAGCATGACAATGGCTACACAAGGAGATAGATTTTTTGCTGCTAACGTAACCCGGTTTTATAATAATATCGTATAAATTTACCATTATTAAGATAAAAACACTTAAGGCATTGTGATAAACATTTATAAACCACACACGAAACCAGCGCGCGGCGTAGCAAGCAATAAATTTTTTGTTAAGTAATTCAAATGAGGATCTTTTTTGGACAGTGTGGTAATCAATTAGAGGCGTAAACACATACCATGAATAGTTTTTTCTTTACCCTGGGAGAAAAGGATTCGCCCGTAAACAGTCTGGCCGGCATAATAAGCACCATTTTCATGGTCCAAAACTATTTGACCATCGTCGAATCCCATTTTAAATAAATAAAACTAATTTCATAAAAAATACAACAACATCCCAGTATTTGTGGAATGAAACTGACATTTACTTACTGCAAAATTGCCAAATGCCATGGCGTTGGATGACATTGACAGACAAAAAGTGAGTTTTATTTTTTCGCGCTTCCAACCTTGAACCTTGTTGCTAATACATTACTGCTTTAAAAAACTGAAAAAAATATTTTACGGATGCGCTAAGGTAGCCAGCGGAATTCAAATTTTCTTACGTTTTTTTGCAATTTGCAGGTCTGTGTCAGGTTGTATGTTGATTAAAATATGATTCGCGGCCGTAACAAATGTGGTTTTACAGAATTATAATCATTAGAATCAGCAATACAACTAACTCTCTTCAGCTCTTCGTAGAATCCTATTAAATGACTATTTCTGAAATTGTCATTCAATAGATTCTATTTATTTATTTAACCATTTATGTACACACATATAAACATACAAGAAGAAAGGGACAGAAAAATACGTACAAATGTGATGCTTATTTCTAAAGATATCTCTTCCAGCATACGTATGCACTTAGGCAGTTTTAATGCTGATTCTAATGATTATAATTCTTCTGGGTACCAGTCGCCATCTAACCAAAGAAGGCGAAGTATACAAATGTGTGTGTGTGGTGTTTAATCTTTCAAGCCCTCAAAGCCCTGTGACATTATAAATACAGAAGAAAGAAATACTGTAATCCAACCGTGAGCGCGTTCACGATCGTTCCGAATTATTAACTATTACTAAATCAGCCTGAGCTGTATCAACTTTTGGTATTGAATATCCACATTTTATCGATAAAAAATTGTCAATCTCTAGTGAATTTGCAGTGTTCGTCATTTGTTCTCGGGACAATCGTAGTGGCGTTTCAAATTGTTACACAAAATTAGCTGTCATTTGTATGGAGACGAGACAGCCTGTCAAGTGTGATTATGGTAATTCACATTCATTTCTTATCTTTTTCCAGAATTCTTCTATATTGTCCTCAGTATCCGTGGAAGTTCCACATTAGTGTAGAGTTTCCACATGTAATGGAGGTCAGGTCACAGATTACTAATATGTAGCAAGCTAGGTCAGGTCAGTCAGTGCACAACTGTTGCAATGAATCATTCAATCACTGTCAACACAAAAGCTTGAATAGATTCCGTTCATTCAGTTAGTTGTCAAATGGACGGTAAAGCGGGTGTTTGTTCAAAATTGCTCCAACGCGCTGTCCGCGTGCTTATAATTCTATCACATAATTTACAATTTTTCTAACAGAAAACCACATTGTAATGATATTTCCTAAAATCACAAGCGTTTTTTGCCGAGGAATTCTACCCCGTTTCTTGTGTTTATAAAGTATCGGACATTTATTATCATTAAAAATAATGTGCTAATATAATAATTTGTTGAATTTAATCCGACTGAAAAGATGGGTACGCGACAGAAGGACATAGAGTTAAGCCCTGTGAAGCCTGAGGCTAACACGAGCACTGCTTCGGAGAAGTTAAATGTGCCGGTAAACGATGAAGAGGACGTTATTATTGGGAGGTTTCGGAAGATAAGTTCGGCGAAGTCTATGGCAGCGACGAATGGGAACATACAGTACCCTACAGCTGCGGACGTGCCGTCAAGGAGCGAGGACCTGGAGGCCGGGCTTCAGTTCAGGACGCGGGAGCCGGGGGAGAAGGATCGCTTGCTGCCGGAGGCGGTGTCCAACGGTTCGGTTTCGATACAGTCGCGCTCACCGGTCACAAAAAGTAGCTTCCGAGATGTGGAGAAGCCATCCAGGTTCAAGGATCAACCGTCTGCTACAAGATTTCAGGTGAGTTTTATCAGCTTGATTTGCATCCATCAAATCCAGTTGAGTAATAGTTATTAAAAATAAATAGGGCTGTCTCTATGTATGTGATTCTTATGAGTTAAATCCTGGCCTAATCTTACTAATTTATTATAGAACTTTTAATGTTCTAAAGTAAAACAGTAACATTATTATTAAGAATTTAACTCATGAATATTAAAATAAGTTTATAACTAGAAATAAATTGTGTTGAAATCCAATTAAAAAAAGCAAGATAGTTACACAATACACATACTGGCTTGTGGAAAAAATATTGATAACTTGTTTATAACAAATTCAAAACATTGTTTTTATCATCCAATTAATGGCACATTCCACTTCATATTAATAAGAGGAATTCATTTGTCACAATCTATACATAAATAAAAAAAAAAGTGTCTGTTTGTAGTGTCAAAATAAGAGCTTTATAATAAATGCTTCGGAAAGTATATACGGTACCTATAACAAAAAAAAACAATTGTTAAAATTTTTGTCTGTCTGTTTGTTCCGGCTAATCTCCGAAACGGCTGGACCATTATTAATGGCAGATATCTGATGTTATAAGGAATAACTTAGGCTCCTTTTTTATTTTAAAAAACACCATGCGGGCGAAGCTGGGGGCAGCATCTAGTTATTTATAAATAATTCATTACTTATGCAGTTGTGCATTATGTGTGGGCAATGCAATCACTGAATAAGCCATGAATGACCCATTCAAACAAGATAAAGCAGATAATACAAACAATGTGACTAATAATATTTTGAAACAATGCACAGATAAAATCCTCATTGTGTAATCTGAATGTAATTCATGTAGTACCTATGTATGTTAACCATGATTGTTTAACTTCACATTATGTGGCATATATCCGGAAATTATCACAAGTAGGTATTCACTGCTTACAGTGATTAATGAAAGCTTGTGAGCTAATAAAATGTAATCACATTGGTGGACTCCAACTTCTGTTGGAAATTCCGACGCATGCATTATTAACTCGGACGATGACGTTGCGCCCTTGCGCACGCGTCTTGTGCGCATAAATCTAAAGCATGGTGATTGGTGACACGCGGTACACGCACATAATCAGCCTATAATGTTCTGCTGGGACGCAGGCGCGGAACACGAACAATACACGTAATTATTTCTACTCATTGTGCAAGCTCCCTCTCTGTCCCGGATAATGTATACCGCACGCACAGAAGCTTGCACGTATGCGTTACTGTGCATGGCATGCGCTTACCATAATTATGCGTTACTGCGCATGGTATGCGCTTGCCATTGCGTTATTGCGCATGGCATGCCTTTCGGCGTGTGCTTCGCGCCCCTGACAACGCGTATTTTGTAAACACTCCCTGGCAAGTAGTTACCATGGGGCCATCAAAATTGAGGAATGGACAGTCTTTGCGATTCATCATCATCATCATCATTTCAGCCGAAATACGTCCACTGCTGGACATAGGCCTCCCCCAAAGGGGCGGGTTTGCCATAATGCCACGCTTAGCAGGCTGGTTGGCCATCGCAGTATGGTGTTAAATGCATAGAAAACGGTGCTGCCCATTCTTTAGTAAGTTAGTCGCCTTTTACGACACCCATGGGAAGAAATAGGATAGTGCTATTTTTTACGTCCGGCACCACACGGTACCCCGTAATTTGCGATTTAAATGCGAATTTTTCAGGCGTTTAAATATTAAGTAGGACTAAATTCTGTCATAGAGATAAACTTGACGACTGTGACGTAATTTATACATGTACAGTCAGTCATGTACTAGCTTTTGCCGGCGACTTCGTCGGCGTGAAATTTTAGCGCCCGATCCACCTCGTCGCATTCTATTATTCCTATTGCCCGCCCGCGCTATTGCTTCGTTTTTGCTTAGCGTTCTTTCTGACTTTATTTCTTTTCGCTCGGCTCCTAAAGGCTGTAGCGTGATGTTAAATAGCCTACAACCTTCCTCAAGAATTGGGCTATCAAATGCAAATATAATTTTCCAAACCCGACTGGAATTTCCAGAGATAGCGCGTTCAAACAAACAAACTCATTGTTCTGCGAACAGTAGACCTCGCGAGCACAAATTTTTTTGCAACAATTATTATACCGGCCGATTCCACTGGTTGGAATCTAAAAATGAGCAATGTAATGCATTTTGAGGAGCCGTTCTGCTCATCACGCCGAAGATCCTAATCAAATCTTCACCAAATTTTTATGAGACTAACTTAAAGTTACTAACTACCAAATCAAATAAAAAAGAACCATCGAAATCGGATCTCATAAGGCGGAGATGTCTAATAGCCCCCTTTTTGCATTTTTTTGGAGGAAGTCCCCTCAAATCAAAAATCACCGACGACAAAAAAAAAATCGTTAAACTTGTATACCAAGTGTGAAGTGGTGCAGATCGGTTATAAAATACGACCTGTAAAGAAGTACCAAAAAACTGACAGAGGAAAGCAAATTTTGCCAGACTTGAAGCAGAGACGCTACGCTCGCTCGGTCAATTTATTATAGACTAGCTGACCCGTGCCCACTTCGTTGGGCGGAAAGTCTTTTCATTTTTCGGATTAATATATAGTCACAAATAACGTGGCTTTCTATGGGTAAAAGAATTTTCAAAATCGGTTCAGTAGATCCAGAGATTACCCCCCACAACCTCACAGACTCGCAAACTTTACCTCTTCATAATATTAGTATAGATATCCCCACGACTCCTAAAAAGCTAACATCAACTGCTATATAAAACCAGCCGTGACGTAGGTACACTTACTTTTATCCGTAGACAAACAGGATCAAGTACATTTTCTTCCTGTGTGCACTACTAGACCTTGAGATCCCTAGTAGAATGTTCTTCCGTCTAAGTTGAAATCAATAAAATGCGGTTCAAGCTAGGTGGGTGGGTTTGCACTGGAGTGTTGTTCAAACCTGGGCTGTAGTAAAACGGATATTTTCGCATTTTTACGATCAAGATGTTGAAAAATATTTAAAAAAAATATGGTTCACACTCACACGCACAACATGGAAGAAAAATATACAATGTTCACGTACTTTTATTAATTATTGAACTGGCAGTTGGCCCACGGGATGTACAGCAACCTTGGCCCTTGTTAAAGAGTTTCTTCCGGGTTCTGGAGAAGTTCTGCGACCATAAATCACTACCGCTAAGCATTTGGCTGTTTTCCAGTTTAATTTCAGGTATAATTCAGAACATTCTTGTTCTTCCCAAATATTACGCGAATTCTTGCCAACAAATTACCGACAAGACGGAATTAGACGGTTCATCTAAATTAATCATTTTAAGTCGAAGAGGATGACTGATGAACATTGAATGCTAGGCTTAAAGACCAGTTACCTTTACTTCCCGCTAATGTATTACTGAACGCTGACATGCTCGGTCGCGAAGCAGTCGGTCTAGGTCATAGGCGCCTACTTGTACGCTACCAATAAATCATAATAGCGGCAAATTGGATAAGTGCACGGGCGGCGGCAAGCTTCCTCTTGCCTCGTCCGTGCCCGTGTCTTACGGGCCCCGGTAAGAATGGACGCATAAGCTGACGATTGCTCTAGAGCCAATACGGAAGGATTAATTATAGATCAGTGATATTTCCTGGCTACTCTTTTTGTAAGAACGAAAGGAATAATGTGGAATCCTCTAAATGAGAAAATTTTCAGATTACCTCAGGCATTGCTCATTGTCATGGAGTGTCATCAGCACTCCTGGAGGTAAGAGGAAATTGGTAGAGTTGTTTAGTCATTCCTAGAGGTAATATTATGTCTGAAGTTGTAATGAATGTGGGTACCGACCGACTAAGTGGGCTTGATGTCAGACCGTACAATAAGCGTATATCCACAGGACTCACAACCTCACAGGTGTATGATTTCATAGCATTCATCATATAAGCAGTTCCTTCTTTAACAATGAGCAATCCGTTTTCCGACATCGTCCAAAATAACAAGGGATGGTAGAATGTTACAATTTTTTTGGAATATTTTTCCTGTCGAAAGAAAATGTAAAACAGTGACTACAGTCCTATTTCCAAAATAATAGTTTTTTTTACCCCTTTATTTATAGCCACTATGACGTCAGTAGTCAATGCAAGGTTTATGACAACCCCTGAAGACATACAACTGTACCGCCTAAAGGCATACGTACTGTTTTGGGTTGTTGTGATAATAATGACTTCCATTATTTACGGCAGATTTTACGATTTAACTCACGTGCATTAAGCATCTGTTGTGTGTAAATTGACGGTTAAGACTCCGGAGTACGGGCATCCCCGAAATGTTCACGTGGACACTAAAAGCATCACAACACAATGGAAAGGAATGATTTGTGTATCATCATAATTATTGTTGAACCGTTAGTTACAGCAGTCGATGTTATTATGGTACTAGATTTTAAAAGGTTCCATTCCATTCTTCTTCTTCGTCGTGTTGATGGTACGACAGTGTATTGAATTTTGTTGGCCCAAAACTTCGCCACTTCCACGGCATCGTCGGTGCCAGCGCAGAGGTCACTATGGCTGCATTCAGCAGAGTGTACACTAAACTGCAGAAAGTTCCTGAAAATGGGATCGTTCTTGAAGAGCTATTTGCTGAGCTACTAACATTCTAGCAACTGTTACTATGTTAGTCAAAAAGACCGTACTATTGTACCTAATGACAAAGTATTCCGAAACTAGTGCAAGTAGAAATGCTTTTTATTACTTACTGCATTTTATGAGTCAGTTCACGTGCACGTACTTGAAACAACGTAAAATAAAACGCACTTACTACTCGACTATGAAGGTCGTATGAAACTTAAAGAAAATGCGTTTCTAGAATAGAGGTATTTTTGAAAGGGGCGATTTTAACCTTTTAGTGATTAATGTGTATAGTTTATCTTTGTACCACCAGACGTTATGTGCATGTCACAGTCCATTTCATCTTTTGAAAAGTACCTGTTGAAATGTAGCTCGTTGCACTTGAAACTAATGTGTTCAGTATTTATTTTAGTTTCCCCATTGAACCGATTATGTACCACGTGTGTTGAAAGATGGCCAAATATTTCAAGTTTTCCTGGATAATATGACGCTGGTCATTCTTCTCATGCTTCGTCACAGCGAGTTCATCGCATCAGATTATAAAACACTCATCAGTTACAATGAGTTCAGGACACTGGTTCACATAAAAGAGACATCCACTTAAAGAAGGACAAAAATAGCAACAGAACCATTCACTTTATGCATGATGTCGGAGGCGGGGGTTAATTTTAGAACAGCCAATTTAACTATCAAGTTTTAATCCTAATTGTAACAAACAAAGGCTGAAATTACAGCCAGGGGGTCTACTCCGAACACAAATCCGAAGTATCGGCCGAATGTTCGGTCGTTTCTTTACTACGACTAAATATAGCTGACTACGGCGAAAAAAAAAAGTCGAAGAGATAAGCCAAAGTCAAAACTGTGACTTGAAGTCAGGTAAGGACTCTAAAGTCAAAGAAGGAAACTGTGGAAGCTATAAAACGGCCGAACATTCGATACTTCGGTTTAGCGCTTCCGAGTAGACCCCCAGCAAACTCTAGCTAGATGATCCACCGCTGGTTGTGGCCACAGAACAGCCGTAAAAACGTCGTTACTTTAAATTTTACTGCAGTTTGTTATGAAAACAAAAAATGATAGATATCTTTTAAACGGCGCCAATGTAAACATCCTGTGGTTCATAATAATTTGCTGTTCAATTTCAATCTAGTTTGCAAGAAAAATAATAATACACACATACATACATAAACTCACGCCTTCTTCCCATGGTGGTAGGCAGAAACTATAGAACGCCACCTGCTACGGTCCTTACATACTCCTTTTGCTTCGCCTACGTTCTCATACACGCACGCCGATTGCGAGTACTACGCACCTTATCTTTCTGATGAACATCACTAATTTGGTCACTATATGTCCTCCTAGGGCGTCCCCTGCCGCCGTTTCCACTTACCTCTGCTTTATAAATACCTTTTGCTAGTCGCCTTTTACTCATCCTCTCAACATGACCAAACCATATAAGCATACTCGTACTCTTAAAAAAAAACACCAACAACATCATCATTTTTCAACGCTTGAAAAATAATAATGTTTTTGCTCATACGTTGTAGAGAGATTCGCCACTAATATACTTGATAGAAATTTGTTGCTTACCTATTGCGTTTTAATCTGCTGGAATACGCCGTTTCTACATCTTGTGCGACTTAAGCTAGAACTAAGTTCAGCGCAGTTAAAATTAGCACAGTAAATGACATGGCTCTCGCATATCCTAGAACAAGTTTAAATTACCGCTTGCGCCATTAAGTACTTAGATCTAACTAGGCGTGGTGGAAAATATTCCATGAGCAAATCAGTCATGGTATCATGACACGAACTACAATTTTAACTGCTCCTTATAGGAAAAAGGGATTTTTACTACTCAGACAGCGGAAGAATGTTCTTGTATTTGAATCTATAAGTCAATTGCTGTTGCAGAGATGAGTTATATCTTATAATCACTCGATTTATCATTTCAATCCCCAGTCTTGGGAATATCTAAGCTCTTATGGAATTTTAACGATATGCACGGCTGATGAATGGAGTGCCCTTTGCCCTGTAATTGATCAAACCCTTCATGTGTGTCAGTATTGCATATGATAAATAAAAGAGAAAGCTTAGACATCAGTTTCTCTTTCAAGTATTAAGGTTATTCATATTTTTAACGCTACAAAGGCGGTGTACCGTTACGAATCGAAAGGGCCCACGTGTGCTCCATGGAACAACTTGGAATTATTTAACATTTAATATAATGAGCCATTGTTCATCTGGCCATGACTGGGAGTACACAGTAAGACTGTTATGTTCTCAATCGTTTGGAAAACTGATTTCGTACCAAAAGTATGATTTTGGCACTTCACTCTGGTAATTAGCAGTAGACCGCGTAGCCCCTTGAAGCTCAAGCACGATTTGACAAAAAATAGCATCATCGCATCGATGCCAAACATGCGCATGAGTTACAGTTTGTGTCGTTACAAAAGAAGAAAAGCTAAACATCTAATAAATCGTACAGGTAACTTCAACTAAGGCCCGTATTACAGAACCTCCCTCGAGACTCAAGCATTACTTTAAAAAAACTAGTTTAAAACGATCCTTAGAGACTCGAGGAAGTGGAAGACGTTGAAAAGTTGACCCGTTGAGCAAAAGGGTGGGCAGTTAGCAACAACTAACTGAGAAATACGATTTTATGCAACCATGTATAGATTAATATTTTGTTTTATTTGCCATTGAAATGTTTCGCGTTGTCTGGTTTACCTGTAGTTCCGTAACTAATGTGCTATGGACTTCTGTGGCTGGTACACATACATATATTGAATTTCGTCACGCCTAACGTAGCGCATTATTTCATTATGTCGGAGTTTTATTTTTAATTCACTCTTTTTTTATTAAAACTCTAGTTTCGGCCGCTCTTCTTAGACTCTTATGAAACGCCGACATCATCTAGTTTTGAAAATATGATTGACGTGTAAAAATGCTTGTACAAGCCTACCTATAGAAATAAAATCATTGATAATAATGCATCATTCATTTATCAATTTAACTTTACTTTATAGGACAGAGAAGTATTGGTTTAGTTTAGCGTATTTTTCTTTATTCAGTGAGCGCTTATACTGCTTATCCATGTAGAAGTAGGGATCGTTGGTAAAGAACATCAGTGTTTAGTTTCAACGCACGTTTTGTTCATAAACTCTGTAGTGCAATACATTTTTTCTTGACCGCATCCTCGACTCAACGTGAATGAAATCTGATCAATGCTTAAGGGCTTGAGGATCATTCTAGAATGATGTAATAAGACTGTTCCTTTGACATGGTGAAGAAGAACGGTATAACGGATAAGACGTAATCATTCATCAATTTGTATCCTGCATTGTTCGTCCGGTTACGAGAGGAATATGACCAGATTTATTCAGTTCGAAAAGAGATATACCTGGATGATTCGATGAAGACATTCTTCTCGAACAATGCAGGCAGGATGTGTATGAATATGAATAACTATGCATTTTTGGAATTTGTTAGTTTGTGTGTTGAATTTGTGGAAACTTAGGTACCTACCTACTTATTTACCGGATTCACACCTAGAACAAAGAAGAGATTATCTTGACTGAACTTTGTGACCTTCATAGCCTTTTGTCTGATCTTGTGCTTGTGTAGGTCAAGGTTGAAAAGGCAGAGGACATAAAGAAAGTGTCCATGTCTGGCTAGCCATTGTTATTAGATGTTTGAATATAATAGGTATCTACCTAATGCCGGGTAGATTGGTGAAACGTAATCACACGTTGAAACAAATTCGCCTTGTTGTTGATTTACTTTTCATAGATTTGGACGGCTTATTTCTGTTACATTTGGACGGCTTATTTGTGTAACATTTCATGTTACGTTTCACCAGTCTGTACCAAGCATATTATTTATGTTCTCGTATTTAAGTAAGTGGAAACTTATACTTATGATGACCAGTTTATAATACATTTTCTAATTAATATCTCTAGTGTTCAGTTGTCTCCCTCGTTGGTCTAGTGGTCGGAAACGTGACAGCTAAACGAGAGTACCTCCGTTAGATTCCCAAGTCCGGTAAAGTGTTATTACCAACATTTCAAATTTTTGATATGTAATATCTTTCCTCACGCTTTCTGTGGGATTGATTTTGTGAAAAGGGACGGTAGTGTGTAACAGGATGTGACAGTTTGAGCATGGAATGATTAAGTACTTCTTATTACCATGGTATTAGAAAGTACTTTACAATAGCATGTAATTAGTAAGTACTATGTAAATTGTAAGTAGAAGTGGTCGAATTTCAACAAGTGGGCCACTAGTAATTAATAGTTTTATTAAATATTTTAGTATTTAGCTTTAAAAAAAATTTACGTTATTATTCTGTCGTTGCGCCAGTTGCATATTACCAAGGTGTTACACATCATATGCGCTACTGTAAGGCTCGCTCGTTTATTTTGTCAAGTGTCCCTGTAGGCATTAATCTATGCCATGGGTCGGTTAAACAGGGGCCCAAGTCTGCTATTTTTATAAATTCAGTCATTCCAACACGATGCCATTGTCATTTTGCTAAAAGTTCGTAATCTGGTAAATTCATAATGGTCGATCATTTTCTTTGTAATTTCTTTCAATGTAGTGTCAGTTGCCGACCATTGGAAAGTCATAATGACGCCATTATAATAGTAGATTACCAAACTTGTCAAAATCAACAATTATGAAATTAATGATCGACCATTCTGACACTATTGTAATAGCAGACTTGAGGCCCAGGAAGCGTGCCTTAAATCAATTGTACACGATGTCTTGAAAAGTTTATGACGAAAAAACATCATTGACATAAATTAGATTCGTGACTTATATTTTAGCGGTTTTACGAGTTTTAAACTAATGTAAAGTATGTGGTCATGTCATGACTCATGATAAAGGTGCCATTTGTCCTTCAGTGTATTGTAAATAACTGGGTTTCAATGTAAAATAATACATGGAAGTAGTTAAGTAGTAGTAGTAGTTTAGAAGTTTTCTTCAAATTAGTTCAGGAATATCTACGGATCTTTGAACATGCAGTTTATCGGGATCGCCCGACTAGTTTCGGAACAAGGCTAAGGTTCGGGAAAAGTTCAAAACTAGTCATTTTCTTAAATCATTGTAGTTACGATATTATGAATACTTAAATAATTATTATAAATAATGATTCATTATAGTCGGTTTAGTTTCCGATGACGAGAACAGTCTGTATGTTCGTTTAACATTAATGGAAAAAATATTCGTAACCCAATTCAGCGGAAGTAGTGGCGGGCAGTTCAAGGTTTTGTGATAAGCATAATAATAATGTACACCGCCGTATCTCTACGTTGACGTCGTGGTGGGGTTTGCGCGCTCTGAACTCTAGGTCTGTGCCGGTAGAGTTTACTTTGCCGGAATAGGTCTAGGGTAAGGAGCCAGACCAATAGAGATACAGAAACCCGCAGGGTAGCATGTGGCGAGCTGTTGGGCAGTAGCGACTCCACGGATCTTATCTCCCGGGAGAAGTCTCGTTCCTCATCTCTGGCTTGTCTTTATTGGCCGGCTGGAGTGAACACTGATGAGGAACAGGGGTCCCACCACATTCTTGCTTTTATAGGCCGGCTTGATTGGAGATTCGCAAGAGCAAACTTGCTCGGAGGAAGGAAGTATTCCATTAAGTGCTGGTATGGATCTTGACCATCTTCCGGGCTCTGGGATTGTTCTGATAGCCGTGGAATACATCTCCAGTCCTCAAGCACCTCAGGACATAATAATATTGCCCCCTTGTCGCTACGTCACTATGGCTAGCGACAGTTTCCGGGGGCCTAGGTATTAAATGTGAAAGTCACCCCCTGCCTTATTATCTGTGTATTTCATAACATTGATCCGCAGGGGACATAGTCCTACAATATTTCAAGGTCATCAATCCATTATAGCCACCCAAACCCATAGCCCAATAAGTTTTGTTTCCATGTTTTGCACCAACCGGGGGTTGTCCTTAGATGCATTTACATAGTCCGAGGCCATGTGTTTTTATGGTCCTCGGAACGCGCCACTGTCGGGTTCCCAGATAATGGCGGGAGGGGTTCACATCGGCGTCAAGTCGACGATGAAGTGCCTGGGACTCGTCCTCGACAGCCGGTGAAACTTCGTGGAGCATTTCCGACGTTTGACTCCCTGGAGCGAACCGGAATCCAAACGCCTCCTGCCGGAGGCTCTACGCGGGGGTCGTGCGGTCCATTGCCCTTTACGGGGCACTGGTGTGGGCCCGTTCTTTGAGGCTGCGACCAGCCCGCGTCCCAAAAGGTCATGGCCATCAGGCTGGTCCGAGAATACCGCACGATCTCCGGTGAGGCGGCAAGCCGTCTTACCGGATTGCCGCCATGTGATTTGGAGGCAAAAGTCCACGCGCACGCGCACACAATAATATGGGAGTTGCGCGAGGAGGCGAAACGCCGGGGCGTAACTCCGCTGTCGCGAGAAATCACGGCACAGCGGACAGAGCTCCGGCGGGATCTCATGGCGACATGGAAAGTGCGATTGGCGCAACCCAGCACTGGCCACGGCACAATTGCTAGAGGGGCGCCGCGGCGTCCTCACCTTCCGCCTGACGCAGGTCCTCACCGGACACGGTGGTTTCGGGAGGTTCCTGTTCAGGATAAGGCGGGAGGAAACGCCCGGGTGTTACGACTGTGTGGATCGTCCGGAGGACACGGTCAAGCATACGGTGGAGGTCTGCCCGGCTTGGGCGGAGCACGGTGGCGGCGATCTCTTGCGTCCGGCCCTGGTTCAACCCATGGTTCGGAGCGAGAGTGCATGGGAGGCCGTCACCTCTTTCTACGAAGCAGTGATGCTCGCAAAGTAGGAGGCGGAACGCGTGAGGGAGAGGCAAAATTCGCGCCCTCACGCCCCTAGTCACCGCAGGAGACGCCCTAGGCGTCGGGAGTCGTAGGCCGATTCCCGGCGACCGCAGGCGCG
The DNA here is from genome assembly GCA_963921375.1 of Tiliacea citrago. Taxonomy (NCBI): domain Eukaryota; kingdom Metazoa; phylum Arthropoda; class Insecta; order Lepidoptera; family Noctuidae; genus Tiliacea; species Tiliacea citrago. Next base: position 3,214,336 of record OY992794.1, on the reverse strand, counting down.
GGCTTGTGGACGGTGAGTGATGGGTAGCTCGCCGTCCGATAAGGACCAGGGGCCGATCGCGCTATTTCTCAACGTAATTACGATTCGAACGGAACGTTTTTGGTTTTGGTTTAGTTTCGGTTTAGCTGATGTAAGAAACGGTATCGCGCTATTTTTTCTGAGCGACAAAATCATTGACGTTACCCAATACTGAAAGTTCGATCGATCGTTCCTCCAACGTAACTTCCAAAGTAAAGCTAAATCGTTTCCGTTGAAATGATTAGCGCGATACGAAATGTGTCTTACGTAACGTTTTTGGTTGTGGTTTAGTTTTGGTATTAACGTTCAAAATTAGCGCGATCGGCCCCCAGGCCCGGTTCGACGGTGCGGTGTGTTCCACGCGCGCCTCTAAGACATATCAGCACAAATTGACGGCGACCGTTAGGGCCAATGCCTGCCAGGGTTGCGAGTTTGTCCGAAAGGGATATCGTGGTCCTGGCACACAGGCAACAGAAAGGAATACGGGTGGGTTTTAGTCAGTAAAAGTCTGACACTAACTTCTCCCGCTCCGCCCAGAGTGGGAGAAGTTATTTGATAATTTCCCACCCAAAAAAAAAAGGGGTTATCGTCGGATAGTGCCTCATTTAATTCTAAATGACTAATGGGCCTCTGCAAGTTGGTTCGGCCCCTCGTACGCCTTCCAAAGGTCCGGATTCCGAGAATCAAAGATGTAAATTAAATAGATTCAGTTTATGTAATAGCCGTGTCAAAACGTGTGAACGTTTCATTATTAAGGTTTTAGCTTAGGAAAAGTTTGCCCTCGTCGTGTTTCTTTTTTTCTTGTAATTTTTGGAAAAATTCTATGACAAACGACAGCCCGCACTGGGCTCACGTGGTGGATTTCAGATCACTCCTTTTCACAGAGAGAGGAGGCGTGTGTCCCAGCAGTTGCAGGAACTGAATTGGCTGCCCTTTGATTGGCTGATAATGTGCGTACATTCAGCGCAAGATTAACTAGTGCATTAACACCAACACTACATCCAACCTTCACCATTTGTTGTTGGATTTACTATTTCCATCATATCTACAGCTCAGCAACTGCCAAGTTGATATTTTCATCATAAACCATGTGAATGCGGCCATGGTATTTATATTGCGTAATGATATGGCTTCAGCACGTTAAATATGTCTGGCATGTTTTGAGTATATGAGTCGCTTGGAAACAGATTCTAGTATGCTTTATACTCAAGTCTCATGGGTTTGTTATTTTAGGCCACTCGGTCGTATGGTGTTCTCCGTTTCATTATATGTAACGCAAGAGCCTGTTGCGCGGGGCTGCGTAATATTAGTGCTTTTTGGACGTATTGAAAACGAAAAATTACTACCCAAAACTACTCTTCACTGCTTTATACTGGAAACTGTAATTTGGGAAAGAAAAACAAATCATCGCAGTAGGTGCAACAAACACATAAACACATCAGGGGGCCGATCGCGCTATTTCTCAACGTAATTACCGTTCGAACGGAACGTTTTTGGTTTTGGTTAAGTTTTGGTTTAGCTGATGTAAGAAAACGGTATCACGCTATTTTTTTTGAGCGACAAAATCGTTGACGTTACCCAATACTGAAAGTTCGATCGATCGTTCCTCCAACGTAACTTCCAAAGTAAAGCTAAATCGTTTCCGTTGAAATGATTAGCGCGATACGAAATGTGTCTTAACGTAACGTTTTTGGTTGTGCTTTAGTATTGGTATTAACGTTCAAAATTAGCGCGATCCTGTGCGCGACCTGTTAACAATAATAAATTAGTTTTGCAACTACAGCGACTTAAAGACATCAAAGACGATCCACCATCGCAACAGAACATAGGTTCTTACTTAGTTCACGCAGTCATTCTTCAGCAAGAGCAATATGAAATCCATTTCTCCATCAGTCAATTATGTTATCAGTCCATGAGTCCATGAAGAATCCTTAGAAATTTTAATTGTATTGTTATTGTTTGTGATGGTAATTAACGTGACTGCGTGTTTTCCTATTATTCTTATTATGAGTCATGTTACTTGAATTAAATGATTTGATTTGATTTAGACGATGGACTAAAATGATCTAGATAAACATTAAAGCAGGTCATGCTCTACTGTGAGTGGCATAATTATGTCTAAATATTGTATTTTTCTGGTCAATACAGTTTTGTAAATAACATAGCACAGAAAATGCCACTACAACCTTCACGCTGAATATGTATGAATGGTTCGGCAGAGTATGGTACAGAAAACATAGTAACAATTACGGCGGCCATATGTCAATGTAGGTCTTCACCTACCTTCCTAATGAAACGGGAGGTACCTTTAATTAATGAACGATACGAGTACATGTTATTGTTACTCAACACATACCGTATTACGCAGTTGTTCCGCTTCATTGTATTTTAAACACTGGCCATTTGGATTGTAAAAGAAGCCAGTTAAACCAAACCCCAAGAAATTTTTACGATGGTTTTTTAATTTCCCAGATTAGATTGCTAGGTCCAGAATTCTGGACGATTGAGATTTAACTGTGTACCGCGGGCCCATATGACACTAAGAAAAAGTTCTTAGTAGGTACCAGTTCTTGGCCGCAGCCGGTCGGGCTTAGGCATAGCTTTGCAGTTCGTTGCTTAGTTTAAATAAAATATTTATCTTAAGTATTTCTTCCATTGTTTATCAAATGGAGCACCTGTCTATACTCACAGTACGGACATCCCATCGTTGGCCTCTGACCTTTGAACGCCATCACTCACTCGTCGACCACTATCCCGCTGACCAACACCGTCGGCTTTATCAGACGCTTTTATCCAAAAATATAGCTGGAATCTTATGACATCACAAATGTGTTTCCCGCAAATAACTGCATGATGTCTTGTTGAATGATTTACCACTGGATAGTAATCGGATCAATCGTTGCTATGACTAACATGAAACTGCTGTAAATCATTCGAAGCGTTTTATTGTTAGCCGTTCTAGTCGGTTTTCAAGTTTATTGATAGCTAAAATTGCATTTTATGCGATGTATCATGTGATGTGGTTGTGAATAGGAATAGATCATCACATCACTTCTTGTTGCGTCGAGGAAGTGTTAGGTTTCATCTAATTCTAAACTATTGAATGCTCTTCATAACTGCTTAACTTGGGTCAAGCAGTTGGTGGGATTGCAAGCTTTTAATCATAACTTCCAAAGGATTTCGATTAAGTATTAGCAATAGCACTTTGTATGTAGATAACACTATATTAATGTGAAATCAAAGTCATAGCGAACTTAACCAAAGCTAGATAAGATAAAAGGTAAATTAACCGCGAAGTGCAGCTGATAATACGCCGAGATCGTGTCTAACTGAATATTATTTTTGTTCTCAGATGGAAGATGACCCGGAGGATGATCAAGAGCATACAGACTCCGAAGGAATGGATAGCGATGATCCTCTCACGTGTACTGACACAAAATATGGGAAGAGTTTCAGGTAGAATATATATTAGTACAACTTTGAACCCGTCTGTCTGAGAACCAGTCTTGGTTGTGGATGTCTTATAGGCAGTCGCTCCATGTAAAAAAAACTTGGGATTGCTGCATCCAGTTAGACTGGAAGCCGAAGCTAAGATGATAGTTGGCAAAGGCTGATGAGTTGTGGAGCCCAACATGGAGCATTTGAAACGGAATGAGGGTGGCAATGTTTCTTTGCAAAGCATACGTTAATTTGCATGAATATTCTGAAACAGTCACACATACAAGCAAAATGAAACTTTAGTATATGATTTATTGGATCTTTTTCTTTTCATGTTGAAGACAGTTACGTAATTGTAATACTTTCTCTCGATACACTTTTTATTCGAAAATTATGGCTTTTTTAAGGTTAATTATAAAAAAAACAAACAAGATTGTTTGCCTTTTATGTCTAAAATAAATATTCACAACAAGAAAATATAGTTTATTATCCTACCACAAGATATGTTTTCTCTAGATCAATTACGAGTATTACTTTAGTTATAAACGAAATAAGAATTGAGACTTACGCTATTTAGTTTCGTGCTCACACGATCACAGAGCGCACGCCATATTCAACTTTATTACTGACGTATTAGCGTTTAGCACATAACGGAGACCCGCCGACCTTAAAAAGGTGGCTGGGACAGACTGGATGCGGAAAGCGGAGGACAGGGTGTTGTGGCGCAGCCTGGGAGAGGCCTATGTCCAGCAGTGGACTGCTATAGGCTGAGTTGACATAACGGAGTGGCGGGGAGAAAGGGCAGAGCTTGCGTTCGAAAAGACTGCCTGCTCTTAATTAATAATTGCTTAATGCTGTCAGCTGGTGAAACATAAGCGTTAGTACTTATAGCAATTAGTACATTGTGTGGTTTATAAAAATGACGATTTTTAAGGCCGTTCTGGCTTATTTCATGTCATATACTTTGGGCCAGATTTGTGGTAAATTGTCATTATCAGAAAATATTTCGGCTCGTGTGAGCATGTGCACACTATAAGGGAAGAAATATTCAAATAGATTAGTTTCATTTTATTTACGCAAGTCATAAAATTCTACTTTATGAGAATGATCATGGATGTTCTGTCGATAAAAAATGATTTATGTACTAACGTATATTTACAGGCATTTCACCCGAGAAGCTTTGCCAAGGCTGGACAACTATAGAAACGTTTTATCGCTCCACGCAGCGCCCCGACCAACGCTAGACGAGCTGCACAATGCTTCACTATCTAGAAAGGTAAGGATCTACATAACTGGTCTTGCATCAGGAACACTTTGAACTTAAGACCTTCTAACTTTTAGTTAAATTGGAGTACCCACACAGTATGTACAAAGCAAAGGTTATTTATGACAAGTGATTAATAAGTTGCATAAGTAGTTAAGCAATAACAGGAACTACATACATTAATGTTCTATAAAATAGATTGTTTAGAACATAACAACATAATTATCACACCTGTAGGTATTCACCGAAGTACAGGAGGAGGTGTATCATGTACCTACACCCACATTTCGCCAGTTTTGTTACTTCCATGTAAAGGGGGGTAAGCCTATTTCCATTATCCGGATTTCAATCCAAACTCCAGGCTACTAATGAAAGTTTTCTACCTGGGTATCGAACTCCACGTTCAGCAGTCTACTACTCTACCAACCAACCCACTCTGATATACCAACAATGGGGCAGCCTTCGATTATTTATATGTGTGGATAGTGTCGCGCTGCAAAATAAATAAAACAAACAGCCCACTTTGTATGCTGGTGTGCGTGACAGCTACGTCTTACACTCCCGCCACGGCATTGCGTTATTCTATGTGCGTGCAATTTGCGGCCAACTGCTGAACGCTATTTTGTTCGACGATTGTGAAACGTTAAAAAAAATAGCTTTGAGTTTTTCTATCTAGACATATTTATTTAAATATCATGGGGGACTTCCAGCTAAAACAAACAGATCAAGGACAGTACACAAATCTGAAAGCCAATTGCAGGTCTCCACTTATAAAATACAGAGAGAAAAAAAGTAAATTCTAAGGACATTCATATTTTTATCTTTGAAAGGCAGAGAAGGCAGTTTTTTCCCGACTGCAAAGGTAAGATATTATAATACCTACCTACCTATTAAATTGTAGAGTGCGGTTGCTCGGTAACCGCGGTAACTGGACACCGGACATATGAACAAGTGTAATGAAATGTATTAATAATTACAAATGTTAATAAGCCTCAAAGTAGAATCGATTTGACAGAGCACCATACAATTATTGAACGTTAGATACACTGTCGACAGCTGTGCTGCTGGGGAGTTTGTTGCGCCACTTCTTCTTCCCAGCTAAAGCACTAGGATGTGGTGAAGGGTGGGCGTTTTTGGGGGACTGTCTTATGTAATTTTTGACGTTCGAAAAGTGCTGATTCTCAGCCCAGTTTGAATAACAGACTTTTCATTTTGATTTTACCCTTTGGGTATGGACGCTTTTTTTCACGTCCTCCTCACATTCATTTACGTTAGTTCACACGCACATTCAGTTAGTTTCAATAAAACAAATAGAAAAAAAATAGGCCGTGGCAGCTAAGAGATGACCAGTCCCAACTGACAGCGCCCGTTCACGAACATGACACATGGATCAGCACCATTCAGCTCAACCATTTTGATGGGGGCTAAATGATCCAACACTCTACTGACTGGCATAGTATCGTCAATCAGATAAGCTTTGGGCTAAAAGAACTGATGAGTCCCTCTAAAATGTACAAAACCTAGCTATCGATCGAGCAGGCCGAGGCGACAGAATTACTTAATTCGAAAAAACGGGCGATAGGTATAATAACTACTCTAATATCAATTAATTAATTGACCTGAATCACTTTTCCTACTTCACCTCAGTACTTAGTATGAACCTTAACCCATAATAATTAGCTGTCCAGGTTGCAGGGGCGTAGCTAACGAATAACCCGATTCCTGTCGGACCAGGTTGCTAATTGTGGAAATTGCGTCCATCAGTTAATTGGTCACGTTGCAAGACGCACGCGGGACCTCTTCGTAAACACCGTGTCCTGAGGGGTAACTGCGTAACACACACTGAAAAAAAAAAGTGTTGTTTGCTTTAAACAAAGTCTTGTTTAATGTGACCACTCATCTTGACTCCATACGAGCCTAACAAGATCTTGACTTCTGATTTTCTGAAGCTAGGAGAACTTTGTTAAACTATCATAGTTCCGTCTACTAAGTAATGAATTAGTTTAATTACGCGTAGTTATTTAATTTACGTAGCTTAATTGTTGGCTAGTTTAAGAATGATATAATGCTAACAAATTGCTTGTGAGAGTGAAGAAGTAAAATCAAACAAAGCATGTATGATGTACGAGTAACAAAGACCGGTGATTATCCTGTTCATGTACATTTGTCGATATAAATAAAATTAATTTGTTCTGGCAAATGTGCTGTCTTGTTTATGTTTATAGTAAATAGATAAAGAATGATTCAATGAAGTCAAGTCCCGTGTGGTGCCGGACGTAAAGAATAGCATGCATCACCCTATTTCTTCCCGTGGGTGTCGTAGAAGGCGACTAAGGGACTTACTGGAGAATGGGCAGCGTTCTCTATGCATTTTAACACAATACTGCGATCGCCAACCCGCCTGCCAAGCGTGGCGATTATGGCAACCCCGCCCCTTTGGGGGAGGCCTATGTCCAGCAGTGGACGTCTTTGGGCTGAAATGGTGATGATGAATGATTCCAAACATTTTAATGCCAACTAAGAGAAAATGTATCTTATTTAGTCTGCAATTTTTTCAGTGCACTATCGGTAGCAATGGATTTCATTTTGACAGGTCAACAACAGTCATCGCGTTATTTACGTTGTTGAGCAGACAAATTTTTCGAACATAAGAACCATTGGATTAGCTATATACTTCAAAATCATTCTGATTGTGATTGATAGTGTTTTACGCAATTGTTCAGGTAATGGCGATTGGATAATCACACTAATATTATAAAGGCGAAAGTTTGTGAGTGTGTGTGTGTTTGTTACTTCTTCACGCTCAAACGGCTGGACCAATTTTGGTAAAATTGTAGCTGACATCCTTTTTTTTTTGGGTGGGAAATTATCAAATAACTTCTTCCGCTCTGGGCGGAGCGGGAGGGCGTGTCAGACTTTTACTGACTAAAACCCACCCGTGTTCTTTCCGTTACCTGTGTGCCAGGGCCACGATATCCCTTTCGGACAAACTCGCAAGTCTGGCAGGCATTGGTCCTAACGGACCCCGTCAGTTGGTGCTGACATCTCTGTGAGGCGCGCGTGGAACACAACGCGCCGTTGGCCCGGGCCTGGTCCTTATCGGACGGTGAGCTACCCATCGCTCACCGTCAGCAGGCCCGCGCCTACGGTGGCCGGAAATCGGCTTGCGACTCCCGACGCCCGGGGCGTCTCCTGCGGCGACCAAGGGCGCGAGGGCGCGAACCTTGCCTCACCCTCACGCGTTGTTTCGGAACCTGCGTCAGGCGGAAGGTGAGGACGCCGTGGCGCCTCTCTAGCCCACTTCTTAAAGAGGGGACTTATCACCGCAATTGCGGCGTGCCCAGTAGCCGACACCCTGGATTAACATTAGGCTACTTTTATCCCTATATTCCCACGGGATCGAGACTTACGCGGGGGAAACCGCGGGGCGCAGCAAGTCTAATATATTATTGGTTAGAGTTGTGTTGCTTCTTCGCTTGGAGAAAAGTACAAACTTTTCCTTTTCTGGTAATCAGTAGACGTACTTACCTATGTAAGTACGTCTCACAAGACATCAATCAATGGCCACTTCAATAACATTCGATCATCACTTTAAGATTACACGAATCACTTATGTTATTACGTTCCACAGCTTTTCCGTAACACTCATTAATGTTACCAAGAACTTGTTCAGGACAAGTATCTATAGTACCTCTCTACCCACTCATACGACCTTGGGTAACTAGTCCTATTAACAGCATTAACCCTCGGTTCAAAGGATTATGACCCTTAGCCCGTAGGTATATGCACTTCATTAATTATTGCACCCATTATGATCTTTTGACCCGTTCATTAGTGAAGTATGAATGAATACGAGTAGTAGTGGATCGTAATTCGTAATTAACAATTGATGCAATGGTATGACGCGTGGGGTCATGTGGCTCTGTTATTGTACATGTTAAGTGTGATTTGATGTGATGAGTTAGTGATGAGAGAGATGTACTAAGTTCTATTTATATCGCTAATGGTCTACAGATTTTAATTGCATTTGGTAGAACACATACAGAGACTTTATTCATAAAATAAATAAATAAATTTGAATTTGTTATGTACTTCAGAAAAGTCAGGTGCGTAGTACTCGCAACTGGCGCGGCGGCGTGCGTGTATGACCCGTAAATTAAGCAAAAGGAGTATGTAAGGATTCGTAGCAGGTGGCGTTCTGTAGTTTCTGCCTACCCATGGGAAGAAGGCGTGAGTTTATGTATGTATATCGGTAGAAGATTAAAGCAAAAAAAAACATGAATCTTCTGAATACGCTAGTTTCATTGTAGATCTTATCCATCGCTATCTACCTACCTGGCGAGATGGAGGTCAAAGACGGACAATTTCTGAAAACCGTACCCGTTTTTTGTTTTATTTTTATCAGACAGGATGCTGCATAATTTCTCACTAGCTGTGAGTAGCATATAAAACTGAAACCAAAAATGAAAATCTTTCTTTCAAGTTTTGTCAGAATATAATGTTAAAACATTATTTAATAGTTATCTAGGTTTACTTATACGTTTCCAATTTCCTAGTAATATTAACCGAATTTTTCATAAATTTTCAGCCACAGACTCTGGAGAAGGACTTAGGAACGCCGACACTCGCGTCTTCGAACATCAAGTTTGGCTGGATCAAGGGTGTGCTGATGAGATGTCTCCTCAACATATGGGGTGTTATGCTGTTTCTTCGGCTCTCCTGGGTCGTAGGACAAGCGGGCGTGGGTTAGTACCATTGGTTTTTACCCGACTGCGGAGGAGCCTAAAAAGGGTCGTCTTAATTGAATATTTTTAAATCAAAAAGTTGGTTAAACCGAGTATACTTTTTCTCTATGCATAGAGCTACTGACAAACGATGATGGATGTATATTTTACATTATAAATGTGGACAATAAAAGCGTTATTTTTCGGCAGCGCAGTCAATGCTCTTGATCCTCACGACGTCCGTGGTCACCACCATCACGGCGCTGTCCATGTCGGCCATCAGCACCAACGGCGTCATCAAAGGAGGTAAAATTTTCAATTTAAAATATTTATTTTTGTTTTGTACTAGCGACCCGCCCCTGTTTTGCAAGGATTTTACGACTTGACGAAACATAGTGATTTCTTTATTATTTGTAAGTTTCATATTAAGAGCAGGCAGTCTAAATCGAATTTCGAACGCAAGCTCCGTCCCTCACACCCCGCCATTCCATTATGTGCTAAACGCTAATACATCAATAATGAAGTTGAATATCGCGTGCGCTCTTTGATCGTGTTCGAGCACGAAACTAAATAGCGTAATTCTCAATTCTTATTTCGTTTATAAAAAGTAATAATTGATCTAGAGAAAAAATATCTTGTGTCGGGATAATAAACTATATTTTCTTGCTGTGAGTATTTATTTTAGATATAAAGCTAAACAATCTTGTTTGTTTTTTAGAATTGTCCTTAAAAATATATGATTTTGGAATAAAACATTTATTGAGAGAAAATATTACAATAAAGTAACTGTCTTCAACATGGAAAGAAAAAGATCCGTTTCGTAGTTTAAAAGATCACACAGACTCGAAAAGCGGATTCAATTTAATTTATTTATTACAACTTGCATGCACTGGACATTTAGTAAACGTCAAAGGTTATTAATTTTTCTTTCTTTTCTATACCTGCGTGGAAATAGGTAATGGATCACACGTGTTTTTTTCTTTGGATTAATATTACGAGATAGTAGATCTCGTAATATTAATACATTGAAAAAAACATAACATCACGCCTGTATTACCCCGAAAGGATAGACAGAGGTGTATGTATCCACATTTCGCCAGTTAGGTTTAAGTCCCATGTAATAGGGGGCGAGCCTATTGCCATCAACCGGGCACAAACTCCTGATGGAAAAACCCAATAACACTTTGCTCAACCTGGGAATCAAACCCAGGACTTTCAAGATTCAAGATTCAAGATTCTTTATTTGTGGAAACATGAGTACACATACAGAGCATGCAAGTTATTAAATACGTTGTAGTTTATGACCAGTCATGTTTGGCCTTAGTGGCGTACAAATATTTAAATTTCAGTACCTAATAATAGTTATTGGATAAGTTTGAACAATTACATATGGACAAAAATAATAAATAGTAAATGTCAATTTTGGTCAAGAATAAAATTAAATATATGGTCATAATTACGAAACAATTACTAAATATCAATTTAAATTATCATCATAGCAATAATATGTTGCTTTATGTACAGATTATGTCAAGATTATGTCAAAGATGTATTGATAATATTAGGTACTAGATGTTGCCGTTAAGAAATTCTAGAATACTGTAGTATGCTTTCCCTTCTAGCAGTATCTTTAATTTATTTTTTAATTGACGGACTTTATGCTCAGCTTTAGCGTTTGCGCCCATTATACCAACGATGCAGTCAGTAAAATGAAAATGATAGAGTATAATGCAAGTTCGCAGTCAGTGTGCAACTAAATGTCATCAAGAGATCATTAACAGCTGCACCTAAGTACAGTTGTCTATAAAACAAGCCAGTCATTAGATTGCAAGGTAAACAGACATTGAATCTATAATTGTTTACGAAACATAGATGCACGCGCAAATTTACGTCATAGTTCGAGAGACTGGTTTCTCAGAACATACTTTTGCTTTTTTGGTCTAGTGGCTGCAAGCGTTACTGGCGAGCACGAGGTCCGGGGTTCGAATCCCAGGTCGGGCAAAGTATCTATTGGGTTTTTCCACCAGGAATTTCTCAGCGGCAGCCCGGAGTCTGGATTTGTGCCCGAATGATGGCATGGGACTTAAACATAACTGGCGAAATGTGGGTGTACTATAAGTGCGCCTCTGCCTAACCCTTCGGGGATTACAGGCGTGATGTTATGTGTGTTATGTAATCTTCTTTTTGACGGTTGCTTATTGAAGTTAAAGCTTCTAAAGGCGTGTTGAACGTTTTTTGGTATTGGAAAATCTTATAGGTTCTCGTCACCGACATGCTGTAGTAGCAGTAAGTGAAGTTAAATTGACCACGTGAAAAGTTTAATTAGTGAAAAGTTTAAATTGTGTTTTAGGTAATCAATATTTTATTATAATTAATATATATAATATAATATATTAAATATATATTATATTACTTCTTTAGGTGCGTTTTTTTTTTGCAATTATGCCCATTTATACTAACAGTAGGCGACACCGAAATTAAAGCCTCAATAAAATCGCGCTGTTACATTTTCAACTTTCGGTGCTAAGCCGAGCGTTGAAAACTCAACAGCATGCCTTTATCTAGGTATCGCCTAATGTTAGTAAAAACTATTATAAGTATTAAGTCATACTTCAGCACCTTTTCTGCTTCGTGAGTAACTCTTTCGAACCAACACTGTCTAGTGTCTATGTTTAGTAATAAATATTGTTTTTTTCTAAGATACAGTCAAGTCTTTTATATCTTCGCGCGTTCTTTTTTTTATCAAGTCAGGACACATAATACCCTTTTAATAATTACTTGATAACAAACATCACAAAACATACGCCTTTCACTAATTTCGAGTTACAACAACCTTTTAATGGCCTGCCATTTTATGAAATGTAAAAAAAAAAAAAAACAGTCTGTCAGTGTGAAATTTTTAATTCGGTATGACATGTATAGAAGATGGCTGAATGTCATTCTGCGGTATTGATATTAGGTCTCATTATTATAAGGCTGAGCACACATGGATAGTATGCTCACGCCGGGAGCAGCAAACACTGTGTTACCGTGCTTCGGATGACAGATCTCGGGGATAAGCGTCTAGGGATGTGCGGCCGGCTTTGGGTTTCATCTCGATGGGTCTCTATGCTGAGTCGGTAAAGCAGATACTGTCGTGCAATGAGCAGACAAAACTAGCCCATAAGGCGATGAACACATTTTGGATGTGACTGTAGATACTACACGGTATCTCAGGCTTTGAGAGGAGTTCCACTTTCACAATAACATAGCACATTTGATTATTTTCTGATAAATATTGTTATGTTTCAAGGTGGCACATACTACATGATATCCCGGTCGCTGGGCCCTGAGTTCGGCGGCTCCATCGGGCTGATATTCTCAATGGCGAACGCCGTGGCGTGTGCTATGTATGTGGTCGGTTTCGGAGAATCGCTCATCACGCTGATACCGGAGTCTGCTTATATGGTGGATAAGGGATGGGTATGTATGCTTTTATGTTTCTTACGAAGGTCTGTGTTTTAGGTAATCATTATTTTATTGAAGACGTGACTAATAGCGAAGTATGGAAGAAAGGGACATGTGCGCCGACCCCAAATAATTTGACGTTACGTTATACTTTGACGCTACGTTTATATTTTTATATTTAGCATACTTAGGGGGCCTCCCACTAACTAACAGACAAACAAACTGCCTTTTACTAATTGAACATAGCCTTGTTATTTAGTATTTCATTAAAAAGTACTTGTCAATAATTGGGGGCCCCAGGACCCCGCGGTGCCTCGGGGTGGTTTTTAACTAATTCCTAAGGATTAAGTTTTAAATGTCATCTTTTTATACTGGGGTTCGCGGGTTGTTGCACGAGGCCCCTGCAAGAGCGGTTGCCCTGCTCGCACCGCCTTTTTTTTTGTTTGGCGATCTACCTATCGTTCACCGTCCGCAACTACGGTGGCCGGGAATCGGCCTGCGACTCCCGACGCCAGGGGCGTCTCCCGCGGCGGCTAGGAGCGTGAGGGCGCGAATTTTTCCTCTCCCTCACGCGTTCCATGCACTCTCGCTCCGAACCATGGTCTGAACCAGGGCCGAACGCGAGAAATCGCCGCCACCAATCGCATCCGCGAGGACACGGCGGTGCTCCACCCAAGCCGGGCAGACCTCCACCGTATGCTCCACCGTGTCCTCCGGGCGATCCACACAGTGGTGACACCCGGGCATTTCCTCCCGCTTTATCCTGAACAGGAACAACCGTGTCCGGTGAGGACCTGCGTCAGGTGAAAGGTGAGGACGCCGTGGCGCCTGTCTAGCCACTCCTCAAAGAGGAGACTTATAGCCACAATTGTGGCGCGAGCGCTGGGTTGCGACAATCGCACTCTCCATGGCGCCATGAGATCTCGCCGGAGCTCTGTCCGCTGTGCTCGCGGCAGCGGAGTTAAATGACAATGGATCATCATCATCAGCCCATAGGCGCACCCCCTGAGGCCGCCACTGCCTTGGGGTATCTTGTTACCCGGTAACTGGGTCGTGGAGGTCGGATAGGTAGTCGCTCCTTACCAATTATAATATATAATCGCTGATGACCAAGTTTCTGGGTAGAGGTAGGAGTATCTTAACAATATATTTAAATTATTTGCTCACTTTACAGGACCAAGCAATCTACGGCTGCATAACGATAGTGCTACTGACTGGCATAGTAATGGTCGGTATGGAATGGGAAGCGAAGGCTCAGATAGTCCTGCTAGTGATACTGCTGGCGGCTATAGCAGACTTCTGTATCGGGTCGATACTTGGACCAAAAACCGATGTGGAGATGGCGCAGGGATTCGTCGGGTATAATTGTAAGTTAATTAACATGTTTTCAGGGTTTTTTTATTGTGAAGTAACAGTTATAGTCAGCCACAAACTTAAACCCTAACTATCCTAATCCTAACTAATAATATAAATGCGAAATTGAGTTTGTTTGTTACGTTTTCACGTTCTTCTTATAGAATTTTAACACTTCTGACACTATACATATAGCGGTATTTGTAAAAAGTAATCCTAAGTGGTTTCCTCGATTGTCAAGTAATTCCGATAGAAATAGACGTGAGAAGTATAGACTTTGGGTGCAGTCACACTCGGCCAAAACAGCACTTCTAAGAAAAAGTATTGTATGCGTGGCCTCATTTAATATAGAATAAAATTCCGAATGACATTAAGCATTTCAATTTTAATTTATTTAAGAAAACACCCAAAAAAGTTGCTTACTGATAAGTGCTATTATAACATTGTTGATATTTTTAATGATAAATTTTGAATTTTATTGTTGTTTTAATTTTATTATATTATATTGACATAATATTTTACTGTACTGACTTGTATATTGAATTATTGACTACATTTTGCACTAACTTTAATTTTATAAATGAAACTGTGTTTACCAACTTAATTATTAAAATGTAAACATTTTGTACGCCTAGTGAGGCAAAACGTGTTGGTTCGGTAAAATCATGTTTCTATCTATACATGCATATTCATGTATCATGTTACACATGTTTGAACAAATAAATTTATCTTTATCTTTAAGAAAAAAAAAATGTTTATTTGGACACAGTTCGTGAAAGACAAAAGTCCGGCCATTCATCCTTTAGTCCAGCTTGTCACAAGAATAATACACGTAATACTTATATTTATTTACAGGGACGGTGCTACAGAGTAACATAGGGCCAGACTACAGGCTCTTCGAGGGCGTGGAACATAACTTCTTCTCCGTATTCGCGATATTCTTCCCTGCGGCCACGGGTATATTGGCGGGCGCTAATATTTCCGGAGATTTGAAGGTAAATCTTATATTAAAACAACATCACCCCTTTATTCCCCGAAGGCGCAAGCCGAGAACATTTTGGATAGTGTTCAAAATCTAAAGAATCGAGCTAATATTTTTTGCTGATTAATTGGAGCCAAATTATCAATTAGGTCTGAGATTTCTGATGTTACTTGTATCAAATCTCCACTTATATTAGTAATGAGTCAGTTTTAGCTCTGCTGAACGCCTTATAAAATCCCATTTTCCCTTGCAGGATCCACAAAAGTCGATCCCCAAAGGAACTCTCCTAGCAATCCTGCTGACAACGATATCGTACTTAGTGATAGCACTGCTGGCTGGCTGGACGGTCCTGCGGGACGCGTCGGGGGACGTCGCGGATATCAGTGCGTGGGCCATGGCCGACTGTGCTGGTAACAGGACCTGCCCTTATGGACTGCAGAACAGTAATGATGTAAGTTTACTAGGTTTTACGGTCTGTATCTTAAAAGGAAAAAAACGGATTCCTTATATGATCACTCGTGTGTTTGTCTGGCTGGCTGGCTATCTGTCTGTCCGTCTGTCACGCCCAATTTGCTCCTAATCTACTGGACCGATGAAGTTGAAATTTGGTATAAGTATATATGAATTTCCGTGACCCAAACACGGACGCGTAACGTAAATAAATTCATTTTGAATATGGGGGGGGGGGGCACATTAGAACATTTCAAACTGTACCGTGTGACATATAAAATGAAAGGGCTTGTTGTAAGGATTTGAATTTGAGATATTTTTTTTTTATAATTCTTCTAAGTTATTAAAAAAAAAATAGATGAAAATTGACCTGAGACGAAAATGTTGAAAAAATACAGAAAATAGTTCTATACTTATAGATTACAGGAAAACCTATAAGAAGTCTTAAACTAACATGGTAAATCTTTCAATATTGTGCGTACAAACTAACATTTGCAGTTGGAATGTATGAGGGAATATGTTTTTCAATTACAATGTTAAGTTTGTTCTTTGGATAAATTCATCCCAACTACGGAACCCTTCATTTTGTGATCCGACACGCACTTGGCCGGTTTTTGTAAGATCCTACTGACCCTGCCTGTTTTGCTATAACCTGTACAAGTTATTCCAGGGTGTTAATATAACCGATCGAGCTTTAGAAAGAGACTGTCACACATGCATGAGTGACAGAGACAATGTTTATAAAACGGAGATTTTTTAAAATCTCAATGTGCCATAGAGTAACTCTTTTATTCTTTGAAATACCTGTGCTAGTCTCAGTATCAGACACAATTTAGACTCCGTTTTTCAATACTTTATTGTGAGGCGAGGCGGTGCTGGTCTAGAAAATGGAGAACGTAATTTTTTACTGCTGATAGATTGTCTAATCTACGTTTAAAGATTTAACTAAGTTACCTCTTAACATTAACATAACAACATATAGGTATGTGTTGTTTGTTACACTATATGTAACTGCTGGTGCACAGGTGATCCGCCTGGTGTCCGGCTTCGGTCCGCTGATCTACGGCGGCTGCTTCGCGGCCACGCTGTCGTCTGCGCTCGCCTCGCTGGTGTCCGCGCCCAAAGTGTTTCAGGTCAGTAGCAGTTCTTGTAGAAAGCGTGAGAAGAAATGGAGCTATACGACCTGTATGAAAAGAGATGGAGCTATCTCATTCCCACACACTGAAGTAGGATTAGTATACGACTGCTACAAGAGGTGGTGTAGTGGAAGCCTCTTGCAATCATGCGGGCATGCAATAGTAAAGAAACAAGAAAAAGAAAGGAATATATTTTATTTGAGACACGCACAGGAAATACAACAATAAAAAGTACAGTGGTATGTATAGTACATTGTTCACGAGGGGAGAAAGTGACCGATTACTAAGAGGGTGTAGTTTGATTAATACACACACGAGTTGGGAATTGCAATTTCTTCCGAGTGATACATAGTGCTTTATAAATAAGTTACCTACGCGGAAAATAATATATATTTCTGGTTTTCTCGGGCAGTTGCTTTTAATTCTGGCGGCATCATCAAATCTTCACTATCAGTACTAGACGGCATTTCGAGTAGATCGTAAACACAAATCGAAAATTCTGATAAATAAAACAAAAGAATGCGAACCGCGCGCGCGAATTTCACTTGTTCATTCTTTTTTATTTTATTTTTTTAAATCAACGTTCAGCAAAAGTATGTGGCCAGTATCATTTGCGCTTGGTAATAAAAACTTTTTGTCTTTTGGCATTATACTATATTTAATTAGGTTAGCTACAGAATAGCCCTAAATTAAAAAAAAAACAGCAGGGTAACAATGGATTTTCATTACTTTTTCTGCCCGCCCAGAACTTGTAACAATTTGTACAACAGTAATGTACATTCTGCCTTATTTTTTAAAAAGTTATAAGGTGGTTTCTGAGCAGGTATAGTATAAAGTATTATTTCTCATTAGCAACCTAGAGTTTAGGTTTATGCCCAGTAAATGGCTAAAGGCCTCACTTTAACAGATGACGTATAACTTAACTGGCGTATTGAAAGTATGGTTAATAACCTTCCTAACCGGCTTTCAGTTAACACAGGCGAGTTATGTTTAATTAATAGTGATCGCGTATTTGCAGGCGCTATGTCAAGACAAGTTGTACCCGTACCTGATCTTCTTCGCGAAGGGCTACGGGCCCAACAACGAGCCTGTGAGAGGATACGTACTTACGTTCGTCATCGCTGTTGCTTTCATACTTATGGGTAAGTTTCTTCTATGAAATACTATCAGACTTTGTTATGACTACGTTTCCATTACATTTTTAAACCCTGAAAAGTAAAATCATTTCTTAACGAAACGAAACGAATGCCGTAGTCGTCGACAAATTGGATTGAAATAAAATACTGAATTCATCATACATTCATAAACTCACATAATATACATTTAATAAACTTTTGAAAGTATGGCTTTATGTCAAATGCCCGATCGTCTGCGTAAATGGTTGTCTTCTGCATATAAATGTGTACCTATAATAATGAGAGTGCATATTCTTGGCTAAATTATAAGTAATTTGTAGTTTGGTTTTGTCCGATGAAGCATAAACTCACGCCTTCTTCCCATGGGGTAGGCAGAAACTATAGAACGCCACCTGCGACGCTCCTTACATACTCCTTTTGTTTCGTTCACGTTCATACATCTGGTCACACACGCGCGTCGGTTGCGAGTACTACCCACTTGACCGTTCTGGTAAACGTCATTTCAAGATTAACCAGATAAATGATAAATTCAATGTCTGGTTAATCTTAAAATTGACGTTTACCTTGCTTCATTTCACACCATCTCTCGTTTTGACATTTCCCCTACTATTTCCAGACTCAAACGGTTCCCCTATTCGTTGATTGCACGGGATAGTCTCGCGGCGAGCAAATCGCAGTATGTTGTAAAGTGCTCAGCTGATAACGACATGTAAATTGTTCGCAGGTGGTTTGAACCAGATCGCGCCGTTAATTTCGAACTTTTTCTTGGCCGCGTATGCGCTGATCAACTTCTCGACGTTCCATGCGAGTTTAGCAAAGCCTGTGGGATGGAGACCTACTTTTAGGGTAAGTAAAGATCTTACCGGGACCGAGAGGCATGGCAGAAAGGAAAACGGGGTTATAAATCCGGCAGTGCGTGATTACAGGCTGAAGTGAAGGTGATGAAAGAAAGATCTTGGATATTCTTTGTGAGAGCTTGTTTCAATACGCAAATTAAGAGAGTTGTGGGCAGCTATAAACTGAGTATAAAATATACCTACAAATTAGATTAACTGGCGAAACACAGACTTCTGTAAAGTTTCGCTAGTTAGTAAATTTTTTTTTTTAGGTTTATCCTCATTAGATCATCGTCATTTGTCTAGCCTTTTCCAAACTATGTTGGGGTCGGCTTCCAGTCTAACCGGATGCAGTTGGATAATATAATATCGTCATTCGATATTTATATCCTCTAGTTTCAGACGCAATAAATCCATAGTCGTGTTATGTCCGTGTTGCAGTTCTACAACATGTGGCTGTCCCTGGTTGGCTCGATGCTGTGCGTGGCGATAATGTTCGTGATCTCGTGGATCCAGGCGCTCGTCACCTTCAGCTTCCTACTCACGCTCTATCTACTCGTGTCTTATAGGAAACCAGGTAGGTAATCATTATTATAGGTGTGAGAAAGTAAGAATTACAAACACATTCTGTAGTGCAGTTCAAATAGAAAAACGAGTGAGCCTTACAATGATGTGTAACATCTGACATCTCACCTTGGTAATGAGCAACTGAACAGCGACAGAAATTAACGTCAACATTAAAAAAAGCTAAATACTGAAATATTTATTAGAATAATTTATTCATTATTAGTGGTCGCTCAGTGGTCGACATTCGACCCTCTCTACTTACAATCTATATAGTACTCACTGATTCTACGAGTACACTAATTCTATGCTATTAAAAAGTACTTACTTATTCTATGCTCAAGTTGTCACTTCCGTCCCTTGTCACAGAAAGCGAGAGGCAAACACGTGTAAAGACAGACGGGCTACGTCTCTTACACTCTTTTAAAGCAAGAATGGCAGCGTCAGCTACATGTCTTATTTTTGTAGTAAAATTGGCTTACGGCGAAAAAATAAATCTTGTCACCATTAAACATAAGAATCAATAATATTCCTGAAACTGACTTCTAAACATGATAATCACAACTCAAGCACATCAAGAATCAAGACTATTTGTGTTCTGCGTTATCGGATCCTGCAATGACATTTGCACGTTCTCAACTGCAAATCGAATATTCGGCGAAAATTTGGTGGTATGCCCGCCGTCTCAGTAGACACGTCTACGTTTAATTAAATATTCCTATAATTCCAGACGTGAACTGGGGCTCCACGACGCAGGCGCAGACGTACAAGGTGGCACTAACTGGCGTCTACCATCTCAACACTGTCACTGAACATGTTAAGAATTACAGGTAGGTTTATTGCTATAGCTTATTTGTGGGTCAGCCTCAGATATGAGTCACAAAGACGGCGCTCTACAATGTTGAATGTTTCCTATAACTCGATGAGCCATTTAAAAAAAAACTAAACTTTATGGCGGCTCGGAACATGAGGCGAGTCCCTGCGAAGTAACGAATTCATGTGTCAGCGGGGGTGAGTGGTGCGGTACTGAAAGAAAGAAAAAGAATTTTATTTGTCACAGAAAAACGTGCTTCCAAAAACATATCTAATAAACTCGGAGGTAAACATTACACAAAACAGACTGCGCAGCGAGTAGCACACTTCAGAGCCGCCATAAACTTTGACGTACTATACTGTAGATTTATCGTACAGCATTATCAGCCCATAAACTTCCCACTGCTGGGACACAGGCCTCTCTGTGAGAGGGAGTGGGCTGTAATCTACTACGCGGGTCCACTGCGGGTTGGTAGATGTCACATGTCTTCGAATGTTTGGTTCTAAGTTTCCTCACGATGCTTTTATTTGATTTATCGTACACCTTTACCAATTTTGATGTGAAACATCTATAGGCGCACGTGTAAACGATTGCTGGCGGGGCGACGCATGCCGCGTGGCGATCGGCCACGATACACTTATACAGTCTATATGTAGTTGTGTGTAAATGTGTGTGTAGTGCGATGTTTCACATCTGCCAGTCGTCCCGTGACGGCTTAATTTTTTGTATATAACCATTAAGTACGCATATATACTTATAAACAGCCAAGAAGACGATAACAGAAAAATACGTACAAAGGTGATGCTTATTTCTAAAGAAATCTCTTCCAGCATACCTGCGATAGGAAAGTAGACAAAGAGATGTAGACACCGTGTGTAAGAAGAGGAAATAGAATACATAAGATCAAAAACATTTCACTTAATAAAATAAAACAAATAACATGAGTGTATTATGTGCTGAATGCCAGCGTATCTAATAGCGAAACGACTGTATTACTTGATTTGTCTGAAGGCCTCAAATCCTGGTGCTGACCGGCTTCCCGGGAGAGCGGCCCATACTGACGGACTTCACCTATTTACTTACCAAGGGACACTCGCTCATGGTGTGTGGCCATATTATGCAGGTAAGCATTTGAGGATGTTTCTAAATTTTTTTTTGCTGAAAATATTTGAATCCGAACTGCCTTGTTCTGCAGATCATGTTAGCTTGCAGTCTAAAATATTTTTTTGTTTTGGACGGCGAAGGTGCTAACTGTGAGGCAAGATGAAATATACGTACATTCCTTGCAATATTAACACATTCATTGTCTGCTTTGCAGTTTGCATGCAGACAGAATAGTTAAACAATCACCCTAGACCATGAAGTGTTTCATAGAATAACACATAACATCACGAAGGGTTAGGCAGGGGTGTACCTACTAGTGCACCCACATTTCGCTTGTTATGTTTATGTACATGTATAAATGGGCGAGGCTATTGCCATCAACCGGGCACAAATCCAGACTCCAGGCTCACAGGCAACGGCAGGAAAACGGGTGGGTTTTAGTCAGTAAAAATCTGACACTCACAAAGCCCTCCCGCTCCGCTCAGAGCGGGAGAAGTTATTTGATAATTTCCCACCCCAAAAAAAAAGGCTGCTACTGAGAAATTCCAGATGGAAAACCCCAATAACCCTTTGCCCGACTCAGGAATCGAACCCAGGACTTCACGCTCAGCAGTAGTGCTTGCGAACACTATACGAGGTAGTCAGTGTTTCAAAGGCCAGGGTTAATTCAACCTGGATTCAGCTAACTGAATGCTTATCGTAAATTGTAATTAATATTTGATTTCTAGGGTCAAGTAAGTCACCGCGGTCGTGAGGCGCTAGCGAGCCGCGCGTACCAGTGGTTCACCAGACGGAAGATCAAGGCATTCTACTCCATCGTGGATGATGTGGGATTCAAAGATGGAGCCAGTGCTTTAGTGCAGGTAACTTTATACTTACCACTAAAAACTTTAACGGCCTTATTACAAAACAAGGTTTATCATCAAACCCAGGTTTAAACCATCGTCCCTCTCGCAGGGAGGAGGCCTGTGTCCCAACAGTGGGAACATTATAGGCTGATAATGTGTCATTTTTAAATTTCGAACCTTATTTCGTCTGCAATAAAGTTTTTAATACAAAAACTGATTTTAAATCCGAGTTTAAGGTGACAACTTTGTATTAAAAACTTTATCTTAGACGAAATAAGGTTCGATATTTAAAAATGACACCATGGTTTAAACCTGGGTTTGAAGATGAACCTTGTTTTGTAATAAGGCCGTAAATCTCCATGATAAAAATCATAAATGCACTGACAAGACAACGCACAGCCTAAACTGCTGGGTCTAGAAGCTTGAAATTTTGCACAACAGTTCGTTATATAACGATGAGGGGCTCGTGGCTAAGTAATGCTAGCCGCACGGTTCGATCGATCAGGTTAAGCTACGCCTGCCGCGTTTGGTCCGTGAATATATTACCATCTTTACATATCAAGACTCCTCCGTGCCTCGGAAAGCACGTTAAGCCGTTGGTCCTGGCTGCTGGATTTTTGACAATCGTTACGACTCATCAGAAACCCGAAAGTCTGACTTCCAGTCTTACTAAGGGATATCGTATTACTAGTAACTGGGTTGTGGAGGTCAGATAGGCTATTTAAAATACTGGTATTCAGTTGCATCCGGTTAGACTTGAAGCTGACCCCAAACATAGTTGAGAAAAAGATGAGCAGATGATGAGTTCCATAAATAACAAAACTAGGCACTAGGGAGGGATTTTTGAAAATGTATTCCCTAAACGGAGTTAAATAGGGGATGGAAGATTGAAGTCTGTCATTGATGAGAAATCCCATCTGGATCACGGCTTGTATGTAAAAAAATACAAAAGTATCCGTTTGCTTTGCCTTAAAAAGCGTTGAGAAGTAACTGTTTTCAAAGTAAAACAACAATAAACAATAACGAGTTCAGACGAGAAACCATTAATTATATCCATCACTAGGATATATAAAAAACACCTTATTACCACATAAAGCAGCAAATTCCATTTATTTCAATATATTATATATGAAAAAGTTCTTCATATGGATTCTGTAATAAAAGAATGCATGGCAGCGTGACAATCTTGTTTTTTTTTTACATTATAAATATTTTCCTATAGGTCAATTTTCAATAGAGGTAATGTTTAAAACGCAAAAGCCAATAATTTAAGACTTTATTTAATCTGAAACATAATCACTACAATATCTCCAATCCAAACATCTTCAAGGCCAAGACGGTGTCTCTCTCTTGCCCATAACATCTCCATAGAGTTTAGACTTGTCTCTGTAGCTGGTCATCCTCAGGGTTTCTTGGTCATCCAAGTACTTGCCTATGAGAAAGCCTCCAATAGGGACGGCAAACCAGGCATAACGCAGGGTTATTCCGAATACAGCCATGTTAGTTCTGGAAAGAAATAGAAATATATGTATCAGGTAAATAATAGAAACAGGACTGACAACTATCAAGCGTTCCATTGTTTATCTTTAAAAAAAAAAGTGTGATTATCCACCAATACAACGCGATTTATAATTACACTAAAATCATAATAGTTTGTTGTCTCATTCTGTTACGCCTTTGTTGGACCAGTCACATTTTATTCGCCCAATTTCGGTTCTTCAAAAGATATAAACAAAAACAATGGAAATTTTTAAGGTCGTCAATTTAACACAATAGTTACAATGTTAGACACATAAAATGCTACTTACAGGTAGATTACACAATAGTTAGAATCTTTAATTAGAAGTGTTCTGTTCCTTCTGTAGTGACTTCCACTTCTTAGTGTGATTCCAGTCAAGATAAATAAACGTAGCAGTCAATACAGGGAAAGATATGCTCACAAAGTTACGACTAATCAATCTTAACACCGACATAATATTATAACCTTACCCGCAAGACAAGTGCTCGCAATTGACGCTTCTGGAATCTATTTTCGATGACGTTTATTTTGACGTTTTGTTTGACGTTTAATTTGACGTTTAGTTAGAAGTTTATTTTGACGTATAGTTTGACGTGAGTTTATTTGAATGGCCTTGTACACAATGGGCCATGCTGTTCCATTCTTAACTTGAATTTTCATTGCAGGCTAGTGGTATCGGGAAGTTGAAGCCAAATATTCTGCTGATGGGCTTCAAGGAGAATTGGCAAACGAGCGAAAGAAACGAAATCGTCGACTATGTTGAAGTTATGCAGTAAGTGTGTTGTTACTATTTCATTAAAACAACTGCACGCCTTTTTCCCCCGAAGGGGTAAGCAGAGGTCTAATATAGTGCGCCCATATTTTACTAGTAATGTTTCAGTCGTAATAACAGTAGGTAATAGGCTGCGAGCCTATTAGAATGGAATAGAATAAGATAGAATACTCTTTATTGTGTACACCATAAAAATTACATACACACACACACATACATACACACATTTTTCTCATTTATTTTTTATTTCCAGCTCTTTCAAATTATTTACATTTAAACCAAATACTATCTTTAGCTAGAGATATTTTATAAAATTATTAATTGGCGTAACAATCAATCGGATCCTAAAACACTGAAATTGTTTTTTTTTTGTTCAACTTGATAGAGGAAATGTGAACTGTCTCTAAGGTTACTCCACCAGCCTTGTTTAGTATCACCTAGTATTGGAAGAAACATAATATTACGCCTGCATTTCCCGTAGAGGTAGGCAGCGTTGTATATAGCACATCCATATGTCGCCGGTTATGTTTAAATCTCATCCAATAGGTTGCAAGCCTATTGCCAACTGCTTCAAAATATTAATATTTAAACTAAATTTGGAGCTAAATGAAGCTTTAAAAAAAAAAAATGCTCATAATTTGTTGTAACAATCCATCGGATACGACAATACTCTAATAGTCAGATAGCATTCCAACTTGTTAGGCGTGGTGTGGGGCTGTGTCTGCGTTTACCGCACCAAAAACATCAAGACGAAACATCAAACGACTTGCTAAACATCACGTAGTATTGAGAGAAACAACATCACGCCAGCATTTCCCGTAGGGGTAGGCAGAGTAGCACGCCCACATTTCGCCAGATATGTTTTTGCCATGAACTGTGATGGATGAACATTCACGAACATATTTTGCCTTATAGTATGTTAAAAATGTTACAGTTATAAAATTGCATTACGTCTGTATTTTTTGAAATTAGTCTTTGCCGAAAGGTAAGGCAGAGGTGTACTATCGCCGGTGTACATATCGGACCACTTCGAAAACAAAATCGGTCACCGCCCCTTTTTGCGTTGACCAATAATAAATAATTTATTTTGTTTAAATAAAATTTTCAGGCTCTGTGACAATGATCACAAATGTCTGATCACTCTTTACTCGTTTTTTTACGGTCTTTTTTTTTTATTTACAAAAACAACAACGGGCTCAGCAATAATCTGATGCGGCGATGCTATTGGTTGATGGGCGTAGGTAAGCGTTACTATAGCGGCCGAGCGCTGCAAGCAGGAATAGTCTTTACGGTGATCCGATATGCACACCCGCGAGAGTACCTATAATAGAGCCACATTTCGCCAGTTTTTTTATTTTTTATTATGCATAGGTATAGTCTTAATATATGTTCAAGTTTGTTTTGTACCATTAAACCAGAAATGGTTTGTATTGGTACTCACATTCGCTATTTTAACAACAGTCCTTAATCACATAATTAACAAAATCAAATAATGTAGGTACATGAATATTATTTTGCACGTAACTATTTAAGCCGTAAACAAACATCTATCCGTAAGTGCGTGAGTCATGTAATGTTTCAAATCTGAGCTGCTCGGTACTGAGCCGCTCATTAGAAGACCGGTTCTAGTCAACGTAAGAAAAAATAAATGTTATACAGGTTGCGTCTCTTTTATTTATTTTTATTAGTGTTTTAAATTTTAAAAATATTTTATTAAACTAAGTTATTTAAGTAGTTGTAATAGTATTTTTTGTATTTTGCTTATAGTTTTTCGAGTTTATTTCGTCTTTTATAGACTTTGGTATTTCGTTGATTATTGTGGGAATTAAAAATTTTGCTGTTCGTCTGCCATAATAATTTCTTAGTTATATTTAAGTCCCATACAATAGGGTCTTTATTGTGTGTATTGCATACGTTATCCTTTTCCGTTTTCCTCAGCGATTTTAATGATGCAAATTTTGATTAATTTGCTGGTGAAATCCAACACTTATCCACACAAATATGAACAGATTGTATTGTATCTGTGTTTCAGCAAAGCGCTAGACGTGCACATGGCTATCGCGCTACTTCGCGTGGAGGGTGGGCAGTACACCACCGACGCACTGGATGACGACGTTCAAGCTTACCTCTCGGATGTTAACTTGAAGGACTTGTCTGCTTTCTCACGTGAGTACATAACACAGAGACACTCAGCAGCCAGCCTTGAAAAATATTAACCAATGATGGCTGGAGACGATGGCATAAGTCATTCTTGTGTAGTAATCGCAGTAGATTTTTACCTTCGAAGTTTTTAATGGATGTTCTTGGGAATTTTAGTATTGTTTCTAGAAGAGAGCAGATTGTTTGTTACGTAAACTAATGTAATTTTGTATTTTATGGTTTTACATCCTTGTATTCGAATATGAAACTAGTGGGGCAATCCATAAACAAACTTCAAATTCAATCTTTCTTTAAATTATTATAAAACCTATTGTAAATCCTTGCCATAAAGATTTATTGTTGCTAATACGGTTATATCGGTCTGATTGAGAAACATGAAAAAAAGTTCACGACCTATCTAATTTGCCTCAATAAGCCTTAACCGAGACAAACAAATCTATCTTGCATCATGGTTATAGGCCTGTTTCGACCATATCCGGGACAATTATACATAGAAAACTGTACCAAATCAATGTAATTCTTTAAATCCACACTTTTTCGGTGATAACGAAATTTGCCGCTTTTCAGAATTTAGTTTTAATGGGTGTTAGAAAATGAATTAGAATGACTAACGAATCAATTCTCCATCGGCTTTAACTCATACTTTCGAACGTAGTTTCCATTTGTTGATTAATAACTCTTTACATATTTGCTGCGAAAAATACTGCTTTATTATCGAGAGGCATATGCCACTCAAAATAACAACGAAAATTGAGCATATTCTCAAACAATTTGTTGGGTCTTTGTGATACAGACAGCGAAGCGAAAGCGTAGCAAACCTTGCAGAGCTTTCAATGTGACGTTAATCAGGTTAGAATTTGTTTAGCGTTCACGTTGAAACAATACTAACAACGGGTTTCTGAAACGCTATCAACATAAAAAAGTTGCTGACAGACTGCCAAAATCATGTAACTGATCTGTTTGGCTGACTTATAAATATAACAACAGTCAACCAAATAAATTGACAGTCTGTTAGAAAATGTCTGAAATGAGTGCCTCATTGTCTAGTGGTCGCAAGCGCTACTGCTGAGCATGAGGTCCTGGGTTCGATTCCCAGGTCGTGCAGTGTTATTGGGATTTTCCATTAGGAATTTCTCAGTAGCAGCCTGGAGTCAGGATTTGTGCCCGCTCGATGGCAAGAGGCTCGCCCCCTATACATGGGACTTAAACATAACTAGCGAAACGTGGGTGTACTATAGGTACACCTCTGCCTAACCCTTCGGGGATTACAGGCGTGATGTTATGTTATGTGTTAGAAAATGTTGGTGTTGAATAGTCTTTCAGAAACCAAGTTAACCAGGTTTCTTCACCTTCGCTTCTGTTTATCAAAGGCGCCTTCGTTCGACGTCATATCGTATTCTCCGCAGCCAATGTTCTATGTGTATCATGCAGCCTTCACACATCAGCTTCTGTTTAGGTTCCATGGGCGATAACAAGGAATCTAAGTCCACAGAGAGTCTCAACACGCATTCTAGAGGTGAGTCTCCATATTTATTTAGAGCTAAAGTTAGAAGTTAATATGGCACATCGAGTTTTAGAAAAGTTCGGGTTTGTAGTCAAAGTCAAATTATGTATTTCAAATAGGTACCTACTTATAAGGCACTTGAACGCCAAAATTTTGAAAAAAATTGAAGTGATTTTAGTCGCCCCTTCCAAAAGATAGTTTCGTATGGAGAAGAATGGGCGAGAAACTCCACCATCCATCTTTTAAAATGTTTTACAATATTTTTATACACTAATTACACAATGTGTCTGTACACAGTGTGGCGAAAATTGAGGGTGTGGTATAGACCATCAAACTGAACAACTTGCTCCCGCGGACCAACATCGTAATCGTGAAAAATTATCAGTCGTCCCATACTTTGGTCGAGTAGGTTTTGAAGTTTTGTATGGGATGATTGATATTTTTTCGCGATTACGATGTTGGTCCCCGAGAGAAAGTTGTTCAGTTTGATGGTCTATACACACCCTTAATTTTCGCCACACCGTATACAGACATATTGTATAATTAAATTAGCAACCAGATTGATTTTGTCTAGAGTTCTAGACTATAGATTGTCCTATGGAGCAGGACCAGCATGTTTCCAAGCATTATTATCTTAGATATAATCCTCTAATTTGTAATATGCTTGTTTACAACGTGTATACCATCGTCTCTGTAACTAATACTTGTTTGACATTCTCCTTTTAAAGCTCGATGGTCCATATTTTAGCCCGAGTACTGAAAATCACTCGTAATGTCAATCGTTTTTATTTTGACATAACAACAACATCCCTATTGCGTCATTGTAGCTATCAACACAACGAATTTAAAAAGATACGGTGCAATGGATATTGTCGAATTTCCAAAGGATTGTGATCACGAGTGAGTTACGCAATTAGGCTGTCAAATCTATCTTTGCATACTTTGTGTAATTAATTTTTAATTTCCTTTCTAACTTGGGTAAGGTGCTTCTTTTCCTCCTGTTCACAAACTTAAACTAAACCGTGTATTCTATTTTTGACTCACAAAATTTAATGTTTTAACCAACTTAATGGAACTTCTGTGTATGATTGCAATTTGCTGCTTGCTGTATGATATGTTAATAGGTACCTATAATCCATTGTGCACCTTGGATGCCTGCCTGTTTGTACCTTCCAAACACACAACACGAGAAGACAAGACATCGTTTTAAGTCACAGGATAATATTAACGTGGATGTATGTTTGTCAAACAATGTCCAATATGTAGGTAGCAGTATGTCCGATGTATCGTTGGGCTCGCCACAGCTGGGTCGCACCGTGTCTGCCGACCCCGCAGCATTGAACAAGGAACATGAGAAAAAGATTGATGAAAAAGAAAGGTAAACTTTATTCTATATATTAAAAAAAAAATGTGTTTTGGGAGGAATCTTCCTACATTTTATTCTAGCAATATAATTCATCCTAAACAATAATTCCTTGATAATGTGTAAGGTGTGGTTAGTTCGGTTACCTGAATTAATATCCTTATAAACTGTACAAGTTTTATTTTGTATTACATAATTGTAATATATTGTAGGTAATCTTTATAAATAGATAAATAAAAGTACATCTCTTTCCTAAATTTTGTATGAACCATAGCACAGTACAGGCGAGCATTGGGCTTTTTTTGTATTGTAATGTGATGAGCTGCGGTCCGATAAGGCTGTAATAATATGTAAGTTTGCCTTTAAGCTGCAACAAGGTTGTCGATCGACGCGACCAGTCGATATTGTATTAGCTATCGTCTATATCAGTCGATAAAAGCATAAGTAATCCTGAAACAAAACTGACGTACCAAATAGCACACAAGTATTGTTGATTTGTGTTGGTAAAAATCTATATAAAAAACGAGCGAGCCTTATATAGTCGTTTAGGATGTGTAACATCTGACATCCAACCTTCGTAATAAGCAACTGAGCAGTGACAGACATGATTCCCTCTACTTACAATCTATATAGTACTTACTAATTCCATGTGACATTATAAAGTACTTACTAATTCTATGCTATTAAAAAAACTTTTTACAAAAAAAAAAACAACCGACTGCCAAAAAAAACACTACAAAGTGAAAAATAACTTTAATTCGGAAGTCGGTGGCTTTGGATCAGTATTTTAGTTTTTTGCCACCGACTTCCGAAATTGAAGTTATTTTTCACTTTGTCTTGTTTTTTTTGGAAGTCGGTTGTTTTTTTTTTTGTAAAAAGTTTTTTTAATAGCATAGAATTAGTAAGTACTTTATAATGTCACATGGAATTAGTAAGTACTATATAGATTGTCGGTTGTGTTTTTTTTTTTGGAAGTCGGTTGTGTTTTTTTTTTTTTAAGTTTTTTATTTTTCACTTTTTAGTGGGGCAGTTTGTAATTTACAATAGCCTAATGTCAAATGCACCTTTTACAAAATATTGCTTTTCCCGATGCAGGGGCGTTAATTGTTGAGAAGTGCCAATGCATATGGTGACTTGACCATATGCATTTTGACGAGCATAAATTGCTTAGCAACCATATTAAAGTCCCAAATCGAATCGCAACGGTGAAATACTTATTATTAAGAAGTTCCGGTGGCCATCTGTGGTCTTCATCGTCAGTACTATAAAAAATACTCAAATCGCTATAGGTATGCCTATAAAATTTGAGGATTTCCCTCGATTTCCATGGGATCCCCTCATCAGTTTCTGATTTGGTGGCTATGGGACCACTTCGGGAGCATACCCTTCCATACAAAAAAAGAATTTTCAAAATCCGTCCACAATTGACGGAGTAATCGGTGAACATACATAAAAAAAAACATACAGCACCTTTTTTGGAAGTCGGTTAAAAAGTTCTTACTTATTCCATGCTCAAGCTTTCACTTCTTGTTACACACTTCCGTCCCTTTTCACGAAATCACTTCCACATAAAGCGAGAGGAAAGATGTTGCACATCAATAAAAAATTAAATGCGCTCATAACTTGAGAACGGTTGGACCGATTTGGATGTTTTGAAATATTCGTAATAGTCCAATTCAGGTTCCGAGAATTGGAAAAACTGAAAGTACTTTTGGAACGATTGCGGTAGGAGTTGACTGGTAGAAATCATCACGTAAGGAAAAGTGTTATGTCCCGTCCATGGGACTTTCTCAATCTGTCTCTTTCTATGACATGTATACGAGTGTGTGTCCAACGGGGGTCACCCGAAAGAAAACGTTTTTTTCGAACTATTGTTTGGACAGGACGACGTCTGTCGGGTCAGCTAGTTAAAAATCAATATGTATGTGATCCTAACCCTACATTGTCTGGCTGCCCCTGAAGTGGTGTGGGGAAAGGCATCAGCAGCGCGGTGCGGCGCGCGCTGGGCGCGGCGGGCGCGCGCCGCACGTCGTCGTTCTCGTGCGTGGAGCACTTCACGCGGCGCCAGGCCGGCACCGTGGACGTGTGGTGGCTCTATGACGACGGAGGTAACACGAACATAATTATCACCGTCATATTATAATTGACCATATGTGGTACCAGGGTGCTACACACATGTTCGGCTCAGCATGATTCGGCACAACCGGGCGGCAAAATAAAATATTTGTAGATACATGTTCGCGAAAAAGACGCTCGTCTAAGCTCGAATTGTGCCGAGCCGACCCTAACATGGTTAAGCGAGGGTGGATGTCGAAC
Organism: Tiliacea citrago; assembly: GCA_963921375.1. Lineage (NCBI taxonomy): Eukaryota > Metazoa > Arthropoda > Insecta > Lepidoptera > Noctuidae > Tiliacea > Tiliacea citrago. Next base: position 3,182,588 of record OY992794.1, on the reverse strand, counting down.
GAAGTTTACCGATTGGCACGAACCGAATATGTGTAGTAATTGCTTAATGTCGGCTTTGTTTGTTATTCAACAAAATAATATTGCTGAATCGAACATGTGTGAAGCACCCTATCATTTACATACTATCACTCACTATTTATATACTATCACTCGTATCACTCGATTTTTTACTTCTGCTGTTTTTAATTTCGTCTAAAATCAAGCCAAAATGGTAGATTGTTTGCCCAGGGAGTAAACACCTATTTTAAAGGCGACAGTATTTTTTTGAATCCATAGCGGGAGCAAAGGATTCTAAACTAGAATTCTGAGAGCAACCGGGGATTCAAAGTACGTCATTCGAACTTATAACAGTGCTCCCGAGGTGGACACTCTACTTTTCTTCTTCTTATGTAAGTGCAACTTATGAATAAGAATAGTACGTTTATTTATTTACATACAATTAGGAACAATAACACATAACATAGAAATAATTAGAGGCTAATGTTTATATTTGAACAATTATGGAAGTGCATTGTAACAATTTTATTACTACCATCCGTTACATTTTTAATTTGGCACGCGCGCGGTTTACTTTATCATACATCCTGTTACTTATTCATACAATGTTCGTGATTGATCTCTTTGGTGATTGGAGCTTTTGACAATATCCATATTCCAAATTCAAATCACTTTTAGTCCCTAGGGGTTAAAGAGCTATTTTAGTCCCTCTTTGCGAAGAATAAATTAGCTCTTTTTGAATAGATTTTATTAAAACTTGTGATAATTCTTCTTTATTCCTCATCGATTAGTTCAGTTTAGTTTCGGATTTAAGAAGGTTAAAAATCAAAACTGATGAATTTAAGAGAGAGTTAAATTTTCAATAATTCATCCTGTATTTAGCCCTCATTTGTGTAATACTTAAAAATATGATTTGAACACAGGTCTAACCCTACTCCTGCCGTACATATTGTCGACAAGACGCGCGTGGGCATCGTGTCCTCTACGAGTGTTCACGCTGGCCAATAAGAACACAGAACTCGAGATTGAGGAGCGAAAGTGAGTATTCAATATGTCAAATAACAACTTACTCAGTGGTTTTTCAGTGCATCGTATTACTTAGCCATTTGCAAATTGCTTGATCTACAGGTTACTTTATAATTTAGGGGAAACAAGCTTAGAGGCAGCTTTAGGGATTGCTCTTGAATAAAACTCATGAGTACGGTATTTTAAAGCGTTTGGATACCCAATGAATGCAAGCGTGTACCTATACGTTTACCGGAATATTGTTTTGGAATTCAGCTTGCAATGGCCAGCGGTCTTGTAGCCTGATAGGAGTAACAGATTTGTCGGCACTTCATAGGTAGTTTTAAGGACCAGGCGGCTTATTGAAATCCAAGTTGGCAGACAGAGCCTTCTTCCTATGTGAACTAAATACGTTAGATAGTTATGATTTAGCCATTGTCATTTAACTCCGCTGCTGCGAGAAATCACGGCACAGCGGACAGAGCTCCGGCGGGATCTCATGGCGACATGGAGACTGCGATTGTTGCAACCCAGCGCTGGGCACGCCACAGTTGCTAGAGAGGCGCCCCGGCGGTTTCACCTTCCGCCTGACACAGGTCCTCACCGGACACGGTTGTTTCGGGAGGTTCCTGTTCAGGATAAGGCGGGAGGAAACGCCCGGGTGTTACCACTGTGTGGATCGCCCGGAGGACACGGTGGAGCATACGGTGGAGGTCTGCCCAGCTTGGGCGGAGCACCGCCGTGTCCTCACGGAGGCGATCGGCGGCGGCGATCTCTCGCGTCCGGCCCTGGTTCAGGCCATGGTTCGGAGCGAGAGTGCATGGAAGGCCGTCACCTCCTTCTGCGAAGCAGTAATGCTTGCGAAACGCGAAACGCGTGAGGGTGAGGCAAAGTTCGCGCTCTCACGCCCCTAGTCGCCGCTGGAGACGCCCCGGGCGTCGGGAGTCGCAGGCCGATTCCCGGCCACCGTAGGCGCGAGCTTGCGGACGGTGAGATAAGATAAGATAAGATTTCTTTATTTGTTTAAACATTGTATACATACAAGAGCATGCGAGATATTAAAGTCATCGTTTGAGTCCAATCATGTTTAGCCGTAAGTATCGGCGTACAAATTTTTCCCTAACATTGAAAATAATTCACAATAACAAAAAATCTAAAATTTGCCTAAAATATGCACTTACAAAGTTTATAATTTAGAAACTTAATATATTAGAAATTATTAGTATGTTATGATGTCAAAATTCCATATTCTTAAAAATTTAATATTAGTGTCATATATTATTAGTAATTAGTAGTATTAGTGTCAGGAAAAGATAAAATTATTCACTCAAAAAACAGAAACAAAAAAATCCTTTTCGACCAAAAATTCGGAGATACTATAATAAGCCTTTTGCAAAAGAAACATTTTTAATTGTCGCTTGAATGCCTTACCATTTAGCTCCTTCCAACTTTCAGGCAATATGTTAAATATAGTAGGCGCCATGCAGACGACACTCTTGCGCATGAGTGCCGTTTTTGCTGGATAGACTCGAAGGATGGTCATATCCCGTCTGTTACGCGGTACAACGTCCTGTAGACGTGGAAACAAATTGGGGTTTGTTTTTAAGAAACATTGCGGTTTCGAGAATATATATACAAGGAAGAGTTAATATATTGTACCTTTTAAAATACGGTTTACATGTGTCAACCGTTTTTAACCCAAACATAGATCGAATGCATCTCTTTTGAGTCTTAAATGCTGTGTTAGCGTCGGTAGAATTTCACCAAAATATGATGCCGTATCTTAGGTGAGATGCAACTAAGCCATGGTAGGCCGCAATCAGGGTATCTACATTCACAACTGCAGCTAGAGAGTGCAATGCAAACGCAGAACTACAATTTTTTTTGCAGAGGTTCTCGATTTGTGATTTCCAGTCAAGTCTTTTGTCAATTATTAGTCCCAGGAATTTTGTAGTTTTTACGATTTCAACAATTTTATTATCTATATTTATGTCCATATTTTCTATAGTCAATCGTTGACTAAAATGTATGATTTTAGTTTTATCTAAATTAATCTTTAAATTATTATTGTTTAACCATTCTATTATAGATTTATATTGGATCATGTCATTGTTATTACTAGAAATTGTCACCGTGCTATCATCTGCAAATAAAGTCATAGGGTGTGGAATTGATTTTGGCAAGTCATTAATGTATAGTGTAAAAAGTAGAGGTCCCAATACACTACCTTGTGGAACACCAAAAGTTGTTTGCAGTTCATCTGATAAGTATATCTCTTCCTTTTTAGTGATTATATTAATTCTAGTGATTTCTGTCTTCTGCTTTCTATTGTCTAAATAGGATTTAATTAAAATTAATCATTTGGGTTAGGTTAGGTTAGAACAGTAACCATTAACAAGCGAAGGCGAGCGAGCGAAGCGCGCGTGCCGCGGAAGCGGCCGCCGAGCGCCAGATCCCCTCTATTGTTGGTAAATTCAGTTACCAAAACAAAAATTCGATGCCAGTTTAAATTAAAATAAAGCTAAAAACTGATTATTGAGCTGCTACTTTCTACTTAAAATAATACTTTGCTGTAGCTGCCAACCTATTATTTTTGCTGCCAACCTATTATTTTTGCTACCGGCTTTAATTATTTTTTAATCCCAAATTCAGATTAATTTGTCGCCGTGTTAAATACATGCCTTAAAATATCATGATTTACGTAGTCAAATGCGTGAGTCATATCGCAGAAGATAGCGCATACAGGTGTTTTTTTGTTCACTTATATCAATACAGTGTATAAAAAGTCGTAGATCGCCATATTTATAGTCTTATTTTCGCGAAATCCCTTTTGCTCATTACATAATATATTTTTGTTTTCTACGTAACCGTTTAATTCCTTTTGAATGAATTTCTCAAATATTTTCGAGAAGATAGGAATCAAAGAAATAGGCCTGTAGAATTCCATGAGCTCTCTATCTTCTTTCTTAAATAATGGCTTAACGATCGCTATCTTTAGTGCGTCAGGAAACGTACTAGCTACAACACATAGATTTATAATATGAGACAAATGGTCGCATATTTCAGATGCTACAGCTTTTATTACTTTGGTTGATATGCTATCGTACCCCACGCTATTTGTGTTTTTTAAGGCCATAATAATTTTCTGTGCCTGTTGTGGTGTACAGGGTGCCATAAACATCGATTTTTTGTTGTTTAATATGGGCCGTGTAGTTTTATCACTGAGCTGGGTTGAATTTTATTAATAAAATAGTCATTAAATTGATTAGCAATTTGTTTCGCATCCGTAATTTTGTCATTATTGATTTTAATTTTGAAAATATAATTTTTAGGTACATTAAATTTACCTTATTTGCCAGGCGGTTTTACATTTATTGTGTGATGTTTTGATTTTATAGTTATTTTGTGAACGCTGTGTCAAAGTCATTATTTTTCTAAAAAGCTTAGAGTATTCTTTAAAGCGAGTTCTATTTAATTCATTTGATTTTAATCTGTATTTCCACATAAGTTGTCGTTTTTTCTTACTACAGGATTAAATACCTTTAGATATCCACCTTGGCTTTGTTATTACATTTATTGTAATCATAGTCTTAGGAAAGCAGAGGTTGTAGAAAAAAGAAAATATTTCATGAAAATTGTTGTATGCAATGTTCGGGTCATCCGTTTCATATATTTCGGAGAAATAAATTTTGCTCATACAATATTTAAATTTAGATGTGTTTTCCTTGCTGTAATTACGTCTAATAGCACCGTATTTGTCGATCGTACATATTTTATTTACCGGGCATTTTAAAATCTGGGCCGTATGGTCTGAAAGGGCAAATTATAAGACTTCTGATTTACACCTTTTGTTATAATTATGCGCAAAATTATCGATACATGTCTGACTTTCCGTTCGAGTAGCTTGATTAATTGCTAGTTTTAGGTTGAAGCTAAGTAGAAGGCACTCAAACTCCATCGACTGATAATTCCTTTTTAACATGTCTATATCAAAATCACCGGCTATGACAATATTTTTATAAGCATTCTTTGACAATACATGGAAGACTGTTTCGAATTGATTAAAGAAACTATTAAGATTATTCATATTTGGGATACGGTACACACATACAAAGACAGTCTTGTACTTGGTGAGCTCAATGGCACAGCATTCAAATGTCCCTGTTATTGACATTTTTGAGATTTTGAATAACTCCTTCCATTCGTGACCATTTCTAATTAGGATACATGATCCACCTCTCTTAACTTCTGCTCTACTATAGTGAGCGGCTAAGCAGTAGTTTGGTATGCACAGCTGATTTTCGTAGCCTTCCATCATAAAATGTTCTGTAACGCATATTACATCCACTTGTATGTTTTTTTCTGTAAGTTCAGTCAGACAAACTGTGAGCGCATCCGCCTTGTTCAATAAACCTGCTATGTTCTGGTGCATTACATGGAGATGTTTAGTGACGAAAAAGTTCACCTTGTGACAGATTATCCATACTATAGTTCATGTCAGTCGATATCATCTGGTTATTATATGAGTGATAGGTAACTCGCCGTCCGGTAAGGGCCAGGCCCGGATCGACGGCGCGTTGTGTTCCACGCGCGCCTCAAAGAGATGTCAGCACCAACAGGTTGAATTTACAACAGGTTTTATTCAGTAAAAGTCTGACACTCTCCCCTCCTGCCACTCCGCCCAGAGTGGGAGAAGTTATTTGATAATTTCCCACCCAAAAAAAAAGAAGCCATTTTCATTTATTTATTATTATTTATGTATCCTTTATAACTATCATTACTACCATTATTTACCCTCCCACTCCTTGTTTGTAGGCTGTCACAGGATGAAAAACTTTTATAATATACCTGCTCGTAAAGTACTTTATTACTTTGTTTTAAAAAGGCAGAATGTACGTCATTACTGTTGTACAAATGTGCGGGTCGAAAAAGTGTACGAAAATCTATTGCTAACGTGCTGTTTTTTTGATGTAGGTTAATTCAGTAGCTAACCTAATTAAATATAGTGTCATGGCAAAAGACAAAAAGTTTTTATCACCAAGCGCAAAATGATACTGGCCACATACTTTTACTGAACATAGATTTAAAAAAAATAAAAAAAAAACCACCGCGAGCCTTACAGTAGTCGCATAATTATGATGTGTAACATCTGACATCTCACCTTGGTTCTAAGCAACTGAGCAGCAACAGAAATTAACCTCAGAATTTAAAAAAGCTAAATACAAAAATATTCGAATAAATACTAGTGGTCTAATTCCATGCTATTAAAAAGTACTTACTTGAAACTGAAACTGTCACTTCCTGTTACACATTTCCGTCCCTTTTCACGAAATCACTCCCACAGGAAGCGAGAAGAAAGATGTGACACATCAATAAAAAACAATGAACAAGTGAAAAATCGCGCGTGCGCGGTTCGCTTTCTTTAGTTTTATTTATCTGAATTTTCAGTTTGTGTTTACGATCTACTCGAAATGCAGTCTAGTCAAGATTTGATGACGCCGCCAGAATAAACTAGTCTTTTAGTTTTCTCATAGGTATAAAGCACTATGTATCACTCGGAAGAAAGTGCGATTCCCAACTAGTGTGTATTCCTCGGCTAAGCCTCTGGCCTGAAACTACACCCTCGTTAGTATTCAGTCACTTTCTCCCCTCGTGAAAAAAAATTTTTTTTTTGCACAGCATGGCATCCTTACTATCCAAGTTCCGGATAGACTACTCCGCTCTGAAGATGGTGGCCGACATAACGCGGCGGCCCAAAGACTCCACACTCGCTTACTTTGACAAACTGGTGACGCCCTTCAAGTGTGCCGATGATGATAACAGTATGTATTTAGTTCTGTTTTAGTTATGGATTCTTTATTTCTTACTTTAAGGCGAAAGCGCCAGTTGTATTGATGATTTTAATTATATTTCTGTAAATATACATTTGTTACCTGCCAATTGTGAGTTGATTTTTTCAATAGTCAGCTGAATTTTATCTGATGAATAAATATGATAGTTTAACAGCTTTTTTGTAGAAAATATTTCAAACTGCCATATTTACAGCGTGGTACGGAAAGGGTATATTCATACAAACCGGGTGAAGAGTGCATCCGGTTCAGAATCTCTGTACAAATTTCAGCTCAAAAAGAATAACTTTGAAAATGTTTGATATTTTTTTCGCACCGACACGCGGCGGCGCGTGTGGTATGATTGGCGGCGGGATCAAACGAATGGATTAAAACCTGTACCGAAATTGAGTTCTACACATCACTAGACCAGGTCAGCTGATGACTGGCCTAGTGATGTGTAGAATTCAATTTGAAACATTTGATTTTTATTAGTTTTTTTTTTTTTTTTCTTTTTCTTTTTGGCTTCGCACGGTTTGTGCATTTAGCCAGTGTCTTGTCAAATTAGGTAGCAAGTACAAAGTTATTTAAATAATTATGAAATGAACTCCACTCAATGCATGATAAAGATGATTGATGATATCCCGCCCCACTCCCCTTGAGTTTAAGTAAAGACGCGGCACTTTACTGAAACCTCGCGCGGACTTCTTGAGAGAACTTAAGGTGATGTTGCACTGCTTTGTTTCATTTGCCTACCTTAATGCAGTTTCACGAACACTTAATGGTTAATAATCCACCACTATTACACATTAATATTCGGCTAAACACAAATTTTAGAAAATAAAACAAAACTGCTAACATGACGCTTCACTTTCCCGCCAAGAAGTCCATTTTTATTAGTTAAATGGTTCTTAACTTTATAATTATGTAGGTATTATTAAAAAAATGTTGCCATGTAGTTTGTTATCACCAAAAGAATCCGTGCCTCTGATATGTATATGTTACGGCTAATACCCGAAGTGCGGCTACACCTAGTTTTAGCCGGTTAGAACTAGGTGTAGCCATTTACTTCCGTAACACGCTGTATACGTACATATGTATGTATAGATTGTTTTGTTGAAAGAAGTCAGCAGGCTCTCTTTAGCGACCTTCTCACAAGCGACGAGCTTTACGCCAATTGCATAATTTTATCGAAGTGCACGTACTTATTTAGATGCTGAAGCTGTTTGTTTTTAATTCAGAAGTTTGAGCATAAACATGTTCAACTCTTTGTTATTTACCAAATAACAATGTTTTAAAAAAGCTTGGATCTCTAAACATACATTTTTCTCACAGCCGGCATAACCGAAGCGGACTTGATAGCAGCTCAAGACCGCACGCACCGTCACCTGCGCCTGCGAGAACTAATCCTCTCGCATTCGCAGTCTGCGCGCCTAGTTTGTGTGACCCTGCCCATGCCGCGGCGAAGAAACGTGGTACCACCGGCTTTATACCTCGCGTGGTTACATGCTATATCGACGGCAGCGGAGAGGACGTTGCTGGTGAGAGGGAACCATGCCGCTGTACTCACATTCTACTCTTAAGCTGGAACGAAGAACGATGTCATCGGGCTTTAGGGTACCGTACCGAAAATATTATAAGCGTAGCCTAGAGTACAATAAACAGTTACAGTTACAGGGCGGTAAATATGACGCATGGAGTTTTAGAAAAGTTCGTCTTTGTAGAGCATCGTCTCTGTCACTCATAACTGTAGGACTGTCTCTTTCTAAAGCTCGATGTGTTTGGTGTGTGTGATACTGCCCATGCCGCGGCGAAGGGATGTCGTTGGTTATATACATGCCGTTGTGTTGACGTCCTAATCTTAGGAATTACATTTTGCTTCCCTGTGTTAACGCGATGCCGTGACGTAGATGTGGATGGTCACGATAATATCGTCACGTTAGAAATTATAAAAGCACACCATGGCTGACGACTGAATGAGAGGACCATACCACAGACAATCTACTCTTAGGATTTAACCGGTAATAATGTTGTAACAGACCTATCATGGCGATAGCTGCTTGTTGTATTGTCAACCTCATAATTGTTTTACCACTTTTGACAAAAAAAACTCGCAGTTAATAGAAACTTCGCAAAGTTTGAAACTATTTTTTAAGTCTATTTTTTAAAGCCAAAATATACCTTGTCGTTTGTTGACATGCACGTGACATTCAACCTTGGGATGACAAAGCAATTACGTGGTCAACTAAACAGTCGTCTACCCTATTGCAGTTGTATGTTGAGCCTTGGGTTAATATATTCCTAATTATAATACTCACACCGGCTATAGAGTAGATAACATACATACTATAACATCACGCCTTGTTTCCCAGAAGGGTTGTGCAGAGGTATACCTATAGTATACCCACATTTCGCCAGTAAGTCCCATGTAATAGAGGGCGAGCCTATTGTCATCAACCGGGCACAAATCTAGACTCCGAGCGGCGGGCTGAGAAATTCCAGATAGAAAATCTCAATAACACTGCTCGCCCGGGAATCGTACCCAGTATCTCATGCTGAGCAGTAGCTCTTGCGACCGCTATACCAACGAAGCAGTCTCAAAGAGAGAGACAGAGATAATACCGTCTTTATTTCTTAGAGTGAAGACATCTAGGATATAATTATGATCCCCTGACACATAATTATGAAATTAAACCAGTACAAATCCAACCAAAGTTATTATTTGTAAATTTAAACACGTAAATGCTTTTAGTTTTAAAATGTTAGTGTAGTTTTATGACTTAGTGACTACCAGTGTGTTTATATATAATATATTTTTATAGTAATGGTAAATACTAAATCATTCCATTGGGTCTGAAGCCTCAATTGTTTTTAGAACGCCATCTTTTTGAACACTTGAAAGTACCTAAATTAAAAATTGACCGTTATTGACTTTGATACACATTCGTGTCGAATTGTCGAAAATGTTGGGAGATGATTTGCGCTAGTGGCGCGATTTTCAGCATTAAAATACAGGTTAAATATCCTTTTGGGTGCTGTTCCTGCATGACATGGGACCGCGAGTTGCATTGATTAAATTATCAAAGAAGTTTTCAAGTGACGAGTTGACATGCGTGTGACGTCGACTTCTTTTTCATGACCGACTTGACGTGGTCAATGCAGGATTCTCTTAGCACGGCCTATTTCATCCCTACAACGTAAGTTACGACCAAACGATCACTCCTACTTTATTGACATGTTCCTTTGAATTTTTCAATAGGACCGAAAGAAGTTAGCGCTTTTACCCACGGGCGAATTTATAACGCGACGATTTTTAACGCGCACTGCTTACCGCCGAGAGTTTAAAATCCAACAGTGTGCTTTTTTGACGCGCTGCGATCCACTCTGTTGAATTCTCAATGCTCGGCTTAAGAGGAGGCCTACAAATTGCAAAAACTTAATAAAATTTGAATTTTGCGAGCTATAGCTGCGGATTCACCTCAACAACGAGAACTAAAAAAACAGTACGCGATAAAAAATCGTCGCGTTAAAAAAACGCCCGTGCTTGCCTGTACCTGGGCCGCTTTGTAATGTTTCGAAATTCAATTGAGGTTGCGACCGAGTATGTAATACTAATGAAAGTACAAATAAACATGACGTGTGTTGTTTTATTATTATTTAACTTTTCTATAATTTATTTATTTATATTTAGAACTGAGCTTCAAGATATTAAGTTCTTGGAACAAGTAGGTAGTAGTTTTGAACTTTGACCAGGGAAGGAATGCATCCTCGTATAATTAAACTAATCTATACTATTTAGACATAAATAATCATCTCCTTCTGTCATTTTACAAAAGCACCAAGATTTCCTTGATAAATTATACTAAACTGGCAACACCTCGTGTCAGTGCCATTAAGTGCTATAAAAATGAATTCCTTACAGTGTTGCCTTATAGAAATATTGCCAGAGTATACAATTTACACGTTTTTAACAAATATTTTGCTAATGTTGTACAATTTTATATATATTATATATTTTTTTGTAACTTGTGAGTCTCTTTATAGATTTTGAACGTAGTGAATTTATGAATAGGAAAATTGACAGAAGCCTTTTTCGGCTAAATGTATTTTTTTCAGGTTTAGACTATTTTTGAATTAGTATTTAAATTATTCTGAGCCTATGTACGTATTATGTATGACGGCTTTTTGGTAATGTACGAATTTTCTCAGAATTAGCGTAGATTAGGGTTGATGTCAAGTATTAATTAACTTATTTGGCAATCAATAATTCAAATTTGCCCATCGCAGTCCACTGCTGGACATAGGCCTGTCCCGAGCTGCGCCGCAACACCCTGTCCTTCGCTAATCGGGAATGGAAAGGATTAATTTATTCCACCCATAAATAAAAGCTTGTTTTTGGACATCAAGTTTTTTGTCTTTAGTTTGTGACAAACTACGTCAGAATGTTTGTCTTTGTTAAATCGAGTGCTTTTCTAATATTTTTTTTGAATGCGACTAAATTATTAGCATCAATTTTTAATTTTAATTTATTAACTGACATATTTTACTTTTATGTGAATATTGTGACGTTCTGATACATGTTTTTTTTTCTAATCCCATTTATGTTTATAACATTTTAGCTATATTTGACAAAATCATAATTTATATTATTTCTAAACGTTTTATTGTACAAATAGTGTAAACAAAATGGATTGTGATTTGTGAATAAATGAGTTGACATGATATCTTGATTTTTTTATTAGCATTGGTTTTCAAACTCGTGCGCGAAATATTATGTGGATGATACAAAAAATAAAAACAAAAATCAGATCTCACTAAATAGGTCTTGTTTAATGGGTTGCGTTTTATTTTGTATTCCGGTTCTGAAATACGTTTTTTGACCTACCTTGTGGAGATATTTACTCTTAAAATCAAAATAATGTTACTGCCTGTGTAGAGTATCGGTATTCTGTTTCACCAAGTCTCCCAGTACAGTATTACATGATTACATGGTGCAAAAGACATGGACCTAAGTAAGAACCTTCAGGGACACCAAGTCTACAAATCGAAGTTTCTTATCGTTAGAAGCGACAGCACTTCTCTCATGCTGAATTCGGGTTTATGCTAGGTTTTTAACATTCATATTCTGTATGGAGATTAACTTAAAACCTTTCTCTGAACTTCGACTCATGAACAACGGAGTCAAAGGCCTTCCACAAGTCTATAAATGTTGTAGCTTTGCTTTAAAGACGAAGTGTCAATGATCAATAATAATTACTCCTTTTGTAGCAAGTATAATTACAAAGGTGTGAAGCCATGAAACAAACACGTGCATTTAAGTTTTTCAACGACGAGATTGTAATGATCACGTACTGTCAGGGCCAAGTTCGCTGCCGAGAATGCAGTGCAGTAAGTAATTAGTACCTCTCCTAACCGTGTCATACTCATACTCAAACAAATAACTGGCTCAAAAGCGGAACAACAAGTTAAAAAGCTGTAATTGGCACATAAATCTTTCTTTAGTTAAAGTTTAAGACAACTGTAAATTGTTTCTTTTGCATTGCTTTCAGCCCGACCTCATATTGCATTTGCCAAGCGCATTCAGTCGGACAGCACAGCATTAGCAAATACACCGTATCTATGCGATTTATTCGTTTTCTAATACCGATGGCAGAATGCAACGATTATCTCGGTGCGTCTTGTTCAACAGTGGCCGGTGGTCGAGTCAGTCGGTTCGCGCGCGCGCTTCTGAATGCACGCGTTTTCCCGCCAACGGACTTACGAAATAATACGTTCCACGCCCTGTTTTCGAAAAAGTGTGATAAACAAACTTTTTTTTAGTGTTAGTAAACTGTGTTGTGTGTTCGTGTTGAGTTTTATTTTCTTTTTATTAGTGGTGGCACAATCCGGATCTAAGGGACAGTCTCTCGAGGTAAACATGTGATAATGGTTTTAATGTATTTTTTAAGCACGTACACGATAATGCTTTGTTATTTTTTATTTTGAATTGAATGAATGGAATTAATTTTCTTTGATAATGCGTAGCTCTTTTGGTGGAATGTTACATTGTGTTTGTACTTGTTTGAATATAGTTAATAGTAACTTTAATAAAACATAGAACTAGGTACATAGAAAGGACTGTGTTCCTTACCTTGAAAGTTAAAAGTTGTAAACGTTGTGCTATGAGTTATTCTTATTTACACAACTTGTCTTGGATTGACAATAAAAATGTATTTTATTATTGTGTAAAGAGTTTGAATTAGTTCCGAAGACAATTTCATACATGATATTATCAATGTCCTAATTAATCCATTCCAAAGTTGGTATCACCAACTCTGTGAGAAGTTTTATCTAGGTATTATTCCCAGGAATATTTGCCGAGTCTATTTGTGTCATTCCCGGAGATAATCGGGAAGTTAGAAGCTTTTTTGTGTTCTTATCACTGGGATAGCTTATCATTGTGGAGAGAACTGTGTCATCATGAATCAACAAAACTTTTTGATATTTAGTCAAGCAAGAGTGATTGGGACGTCGTTAATATTTTGGAGTAGTATTCAGAGAAACAGGCAAACATAAGGTTGGGTTAATTAAAACCTGATTCAGCGCCCTGAATTGTTAAAAAAAAACCGGCTTTTCTTTTTCGGGACTTGGTGCGAAAACGTTTCCTCATATCATTTAATCAAGATCGATTTAGATATTTGGGGTCAATTTCCTCTTGAATTCTAATCCAGCGAGTTTGCTTGTGTATGAGCCCTATATGCCTATTTTATATAAGCTCAAAAGCTCGGCTTGTTAGGTATCAATATGCTTATAAGATCTACCTTTTCTTGACAAGCATACAGTGTCCCGAGCTCTAGCTGGCAACGTTTATTGTTGCCTACTGTAATTTATTAACTTCACAATGACGTCGTGTTAGCCTTTATACAGGCCCGTATTACAGAACGTCACTAAATACTCAAGCATTACTTAAAACTAGATTCAAGCCATTTGATTGGTTGTAACTAGTAATAAGGGTCTAAGTATCTTTAAAGATAATCTGTCTCCTATTGTGGAGTATTTCGTAAATGACAAAGATGTCTGTGTTTTTGTGTCAAAGTTTTTGGAGTCACTTTATAGTCTTAAAATATCCAAAAACTTTAAAATTATAATCATAAAAGACTTGGATCGACTTTGTGTTTCGTTTCATCTCTTAATGACGCCTAAATGCAAATGCTTCCTCATATACGCTAACAGAGCAAAACCATAACAAAGAATGCTTGTAAAAAAACAACATCGAAATCAAAACAATGCATAGAAAAAAGTTAAATAACATCATTAACATTATTTTCACCCGCAAAGAACATAACTGAATTACAATCGCAATAACTTTCTTCAAAATTACTTATCGACAAGTATTTAACACTTCCATCGGCATTTCAGAAGTGGGGCACATTGAAACATACCTATTGGCGGATGTATGTACAGTCAACCAAACAGGTGTACAGGCATAAATCCACCACTACATTGACATTGACAATATTATTTTTTATTGAGTGCGGACTGCGCAGTATTTAATTTTAAGCATAGGTAGGTACTGACCAATGACCATAATTATTGTACTGACACACATGGTCATAAATTTAGTGCGTAAGTACTGCGTTACATTTTTTTAGGCGTACTCACCATATAGTACCTACTGCCACACGTGTGTTTATGAGAATGCTTAAAACCATAAACTAGCATGCTTCATTGAGTACCTACTGAATAAATGAACACTGCTCAATAAAATAATAGCATGCTTTCGTGCTAGTAATGACCATTGCCAGTAGCTTAGACACATTTAAAAGAGAGATGTAAGAGAACTTGACTACGCAGCACAATCACAAGTTCACAACACATCATGTTGACAGGGATTTTTCCGCATTGACACCACTGTAGACTAAATTGGTCTCAGTCGTCCTATCCACCAGTGACGGTGGTCAAAGCTATAAAAAAACTGATCAAGAGCGAGTCCGACTCGCGCACCGAGGGTTCCGTATGGATGTTGATGATTTCTGAAAAACTGCTATTTAGAGACATTGTTTTATTTTTATTGTAATCTTTACATAAACTTCTATCACATAGAATAATTTCAGATTTTTAGCTATGCAAACTTCGGAGATAAGGGCGAATGGTATTTTTTTTACATTTTTCCACCATGATACCAGTCCCTTTTGCAAAAAATATATATATTTTTGCTTTCTTGTTTGCAAAATAATTGGGCAAACGTCATCTAAAACTGTTCTAAATTTCAAGTTGATAGCATTAGTAGTTCTTGACATATCCAGGTGTGACAGACAGAGAGACAGACAGACTAGTCTCACCATAAGGGTTCCTTTTTACCATTTTGGTGCGGAACCCTAAAAATGCATTTCGGACATCCAAACTCCTCTACAGGGGAAATATCAATATAGCAGCAGTAGTATTGTTGTTGTTGTTTTTTGGGTTTGTAGTATCATTTCATTATTTGAAGGATTCGTATAAAGTAGGTACCTAGTTGAAAGTTAACTGCCAATTATTACTTAGGTCGACTGTACTCGCAGCATGCCTGACTCACGATACTACAAAAGTGTATCACGGAGCACGGAACGCGCTGTATGGCATCCAATACTTGTTCTGCTGACTGCACACTGTTCCGGGCCTCGGTTCCGTTATGTCCAATTAAATGCACGCGTCCATCAGGCATCTTATGTTATTCTCTTTGCGATTTATTTCTGGTTCTGCTACTTTTTTGTAAACATTTGTCTAAGTTGGGGATTTTCATTTTTAATTGACTGTAGTAATAACTTTCTGTACCAGCTACTTCTTAAGGGTCGCCGAAACGATCAATTTCTATTGTAGTATTGTCAATCGCAATTGAACTTGGTAGACTATCAATTTGCGCATAAATGTGTATCAATCGCGTAAAAATTGACGATTGCAATTGATAGTTTCGGGGATCCCTTTATCGTTTATTATCACCTGCATTTTACGATTTTTTTACCATTACGTTTTAACGCTATGAATTTGAACACCACCAAGTGTGGCGATTATGACATACCCCCTTCCCCTAGGATAGTCCAGTGGACGTCTTTCGGGTGAAATTATGATGATAGCGTTTATTATTTTCAAAGTTTTAACTGCCTCGTTTGTGTCTTCTATATGGATCCACTGCATTC
The DNA here is from genome assembly GCA_963921375.1 of Tiliacea citrago. Classification (NCBI taxonomy): domain Eukaryota; kingdom Metazoa; phylum Arthropoda; class Insecta; order Lepidoptera; family Noctuidae; genus Tiliacea; species Tiliacea citrago. Next base: position 3,166,603 of record OY992794.1, on the reverse strand, counting down.
GTTTTTTACATTGAGAAAGACCTAGCTTTATCAGTTTTTGTCAATCTGTTTTGCTGTGCGGTCAAGCTCAAAAACGATTGCCTGAAAAAACTGAAAGGCATGCTTTCAAAGATGATAACTTGGTAAGCATAAATCGTAACGTACCTACCTAGGTAAGAAATCACTTTCACAGGCATCACATCCTGAACCTCACGTACTACGTCTGCGATCGGCCACTGTACCAATGAACACATATTTTTGTTCCGTTTTATAAATTGACCAAGCGTGTTTGGTTTCCCGATTTACATTTTAATTGAACACAAGTACCTAGTGACAGCGGAATAGATTTGATAATTGATCACAATTAGCGAGCGAGCTAGATGATAGAATTATTAATACTGATTGTACACAATAGTGTACAATCAGTATTAATAATTCTATCACCCACGTTCATTTACGGAACTCGGTCCACTCATCATATCCGCCTGTAACGGCTGTTAACTTTAATTTTCAGATAGGTCCTCTATATATGTAGAACCTTTCAAAGTAGGTACCTTGGTCACTCCGAGCTAAGAAGATCTATTGTGAAATCTCTTAACAGATTCCAGCACCCCATCTCAAATCAGTTTGATTTGTGATCGCAAAATGTTTTTATCGCTCAGGAAGATTGATGCCTCAGCCTATCCTTCTTCTTTTGTATCCCCCAAAAGCATTAATTTGCAAAATCTACAAGCAAATCACAAAATGTACATTTTTGTACAGGAGTTTTACGATTTCGACCACCATTTATTTGTTGTTAAACACTGACAGCGGGACAGATTTGATAATTGCGTACAATTAGCGATTTCGCTATTGTGTAGCATCGAGTCTATCGCCCACGTGAATCTACGAGTACATAACTAGTTCCTCTCAATTTATTCTAACTATTCTAGAATTATAAGCACGTAGTTTCACACAGCAAACAGTGGAATTACTTATTTATACTTACATAGTTCTACAACCAGTAGACCATGATTTTGTTAGCAAAGTTTCATCCCCCTGTTAGACCTGTTTAGGAGTTGACAACATACCATAACATGACGAGTATTCTCCGGATCAGATAGAGGTGTATTAGAACTGCACCCACAGTTTCGCCATGTGATAAGGGGCGAGTCATTTGCCAATAACCGTGCACAAATCGAGGCTCTGGGCTACTGCTGAGAAATCGCTGAGAGTTACCGTAAAACCTAATTTAGTATTCCGAACTGGCAATCGAAACCACTCTACTCGGAAGCGATAATCCGACGTATTAGCGGACTGTTCGGCCGTTTCATGACTTCCAAAGTTTTATGAGTATGAGTCGTTACCCGACTTCTAGTCTCATTTTTGACTTTGACTTATCTCTTGGACTGTCGTAATTTTTTTTTTCGCCTTTTGCTGCCATAGTTAGCTATAGCCTGGAAACGGCTGAACATTCGGCCGATACTTCGGATTTATCTTCGGAGTAAACTCCCTGCCACGCACAGCAGTCGCGCTTATGACTAAATGTGACAAACAGGAGTAAATTCTGAAGTTTAGAAAAATACTTTCTTACTGCTTACAATTCTTCACCTATCGGTAAGGTATCTAACTATAATATCATAATACATCTTTAGTAGTTTAAGCTGTTCGTTGTTCTTCTGCCAGTCACGGAACTTTTTTTTACACTTATCGTGATTATGTTTTGTTAAATTGCGTTGATGTTTTTTCTGCCTAACCCTTTGGCTCTGCCTAACCCTTTGGGGATAACAGGCGTGATGTTATGTATGTTTTTTTCTGTTTCATTGGACAATATAAATTATTTATAGCCCCAGAAGTTCTCAAAACAAGCTTTGGTTTATAAAACAAGATTTTAAGTATGTATCAAATATAGAAATAAAACAAATTATTAAAAAAACAATAAACCCGACTGCAAAAACATGAACTGAAAAGATGGAAACAAGATGAAAAGAAAACGAGTATTCTATAAGTACCAAAAATAAATAAATGCAGTCGTAGGCATCTAGGATTAACGAACGCCTTAAAATTTGCCTCCGACTGCATTTATTTATTTTTGGTACTTATAGAATACTCGTTTTCTTTTCATCTTGTTTCCATGTTTTCAGTTCATGTTTTTGCAGTCGGGTTTTTTGTTTTTTTAATAATTTGTTTTATTTTAAACTTTTTAGTGTTATTATTGAACAAATTGTTCAGTTAAATATAGCTAGCGTTTAGCTTATTAAGTACGGGTAGCAAGATAGGATAGGATAGGTTTTAGAATAGACTAGCTTCTGCCCGCGACTTCATACGCGTGGAAGTCGTAAGATATACTAAAATAGCAGCCACAGTTTTATAGAAAACAGCCTCGTTGGTCTAGTGGTTGGAAGTGCTACTGTTGAGTATGAGGTCCTAGGTTCGATTCCGGTCAGAGGTCGGTCAGGCAGTGTTATTGGGTTTTCCATCTGAAATTTCCCAGTAACAGTCCAAAGTCTGGGTTTGTGCCCGGTTAGTGGCAATAGGCTCGCCCCCTATTACATAGGACCCAAACATAACTGGCAAAATGTGCCGTACTAAGTACACCTCTGTCCAACCCTTCGGGGAATACAGGCTGTTATGTTATTTTTATAAAAATTCCCTGTATGCTACGTTTGTAGTTTTGATCTCAACAGCCAAAATATACAGAGACTCAGAACTGTTGTCCGAGTTAGAAGCAGTCTTAGTCTTGAGGTCGACTCTGTAGTCTTCAGTAGCAATTCGCCATTGCTTGCGAAGTTTTTAGTTTTTAGTGAATTCATTAATGCCTGCGTTCCTGCTTAAACTACCTAATGTCAGAACACTGATACATTGATTGATGCATTCTTGCAGATTTTTCCTGAAGAACGGCTATCACTAAAATAACAGTCACCAGTTCTCATTAACAGTCACCTAACATTAATTTATATAGATAGTATGTTGCTTGTGATTTCGGATATTCTAAGAAAAAAATTAGGACCTCAAATAATTTAGAAGGTTTAGACTTTATGGGTATATTTGTATGACTTGTATTGACTTGAATAATTTGTTCATTTCTTTCATAAAATTCTTAACGTTAAGACACCGATTTAACATCAATTATTTATTTTTAAGTCTTAATTTCTTTGTCGGTGCCTGTCACACCCGCGATATCGCGTGAGTCTGTAAGAGCCTTTAACTGACTAACGTCCATTAAATATTTGCATGCCATCACTATACGGTGGAATATATCTTTTCACTGAATTTTATACATCTTTTTTACCCATTTGTACACATTTATGCAAATAAACGATTTTGATGGGAAACGCTTTCTGCTATTTCTGAGTTTTGTAGCTGCCAGTGAATGAATATGAATTGTCATTATAAAAAACCGGCCAAGTGCGTGTCGGACCACGCACAATGAACGTAGGTTGGATGAATTTATGCCATTAAAATATGTCGCATGAATGGCCGTATTTTTTTATTGCGTTAACTTGAAGGATGATTTTTTTTAGCTTTATGGGACCGTAGACACCGTAGATATTTAATATTGATTTCCATTTGATACCTCCCCGCGTTCCTGAGAAAAAATGGTATTCACAGACAGACAGACGGACGGACGGACAGACAACGAAGTGATCCTATGAGGGTTTAGGTTTTCTTTTCGTTGGCGCCATCTTGCGTTTTGATTTTGACCCCAGTTTTGTTATCAGAGACCTCGAAAACATGAAAACCACACCCATGACGACAAATCATAACAAAATCACGACAACCATCTTTTCGTACAAGTAAGTTCGCGCAAGTGTCTTCAGTGGAAATATCATTCACGCAAGTGTAGGTACCAGATCCGATGTATCAATCCACAGTTGGTCTAACTGTCCCATAAGAATCAGGATCTATTGGTTTTTTTTTTGTGAAAATATCTCATATGCAGATTAAAATATCTCAAAATTTTAAGGAGAGTCTCCTAAGACCGATTTCGCGTTATTATGTAGCTACAGTTAAGATTTACTTCCCTATCTTAAAAATCCACCGTGTATATCTCATGATGATTGACTGATTAGCCCCATAATTATATAGCGTAATGATAATCATTTAAAAGATTAAATCTGTACCTATCTGCAATATTCTAACCGTTTGGCTCTTTTTAAAATTTACTGTAAACCATAGAGGAATACAAACAAAATACAATATTGCTTATCCCCCATAATAAATAGCGTGATAAAGTAAATATAGCCTACCGGGTAACCAGACTTATAGGTAATATTATGCAAAATTTGAACAGAATCTATCCATTAGAATTTTTGTTATACTGGAGCATACATTCAGACAACAGACAAAAATTCTAAAAACTATATTTTCGGCATTAGAATCGATTCCAAACCTCGCTCGTCGATTTCGCTACCATTTTGTTATTGTATAGAAAATGTACTTTTTTGTAGTTTGAGTCAAAATAGTAGCTAAAAAGTGTTATAATATATATATATTTGGAATTGGCTTTTTACTAGCTTTTATTTGATACCCATATTATTAAAATCACAAAATATTTTTTTTTATTCCTTCTGTCTTTTTTGATTCGCCGATGCCATATGAAAATTTTATACCCTATGACACTTCTGCAATTAACACGAATCTAACGATACCTCATATGTTAAAATCCATCAAGCCGTTTAGGCTACAGAGCGTGCCAAAGAAATAGACATACATACATACACTCGAAAAACATAACCCTCCTTCTGAGGCAGTCGGGTAAAAATACAGAAAGAAAACAAGTTTAGTTTATTTGGAAGCTTTGATACTGCGACGCCAAATCACTGCAATTTTCACGAATATTCTAAAATTCGGCGTTCCGGACTATTTTTAACAGATTATACGTGCCTTTTGGCAGATACTTCATAAAGTTTTAAAGCGGTAAAAAAGTACCGATATCCTCTTACAACTTAAGTAAATGAGGTAAATCCGCATCTGATATTGGCAATCATAAATTGTTTCTCTGTACCATAGACACAATCCATTGAACGTCCGGCCGTGTGTTTATGTCTTAATAGTAATTTAATTAAATAAGATTTTAATTAGCCGCCTTGGAAACTAGGTAATTCGGTTTTGTAACGTTTTTCTCACACAGTTTTAACATGGCTGAATGAAAAGGTTATCGGAGTCTGTCTTTCGATTACAAACCTTTCAATTTAGGAGTCTACAATACTTCAAATTGCTAAGCATGATCATCCGTTACATCGAAAATACTGCAGAATTAATTTTGAATTAAATATGTGGTAAACTTGAGAACCTACTATGTTTGACGACAACACGATTCCATAAACTTTTCTCGACAGAAAAAAATTACAATGTTAGGTCCAAACGGTACAATAAACGCCTAGTATAAAAAAATACTTCATGTTAGATCATGAAACTTTGCTTAACACTGAACTAATTATAAAGCAGATACTATGTTTTTTTTAAAATTACCATTGTCTTCACCGTAAAAAGAAATTACGTAAACTATAGGCGCCTTGGAGACTTCTCCCTGCCGTCCTATCTCGCTTGCTCGCGTGAACAGGAACGTAGTAGTCACTAGTAGTGTTCCAGTGAGATAAAGAGTGAGGTGGCGCTGAGGTATTATGGACTCTTAAGTAGCTTATTTGTTTAGTAACCGGACAGCTGATGAGAAGAACCTACAATACCGGTAGCAAACAAAAGAAAGGGGCTTGCAAGATTTTTATCTACGCATATACACCTGATGGGATGTACCATCGGCAAAAATGGCAAACTTTCATCCCCTATTTAACCCCTTTCATCATCATCATCATTTCAGCCGAGAGACTTCCACTGCTGAACATAGGCCTCCCCCAAAGGGGGTTTGCCATAATCGCCACGCTTGGCAGGTGAGTTGACGATCGCAGTATGGTGTTGAAATGCATAGAGAACGCTGCTGCCCATTCTCTAGTAAGCCTATTACGCGACACCCACGGGAAGAAATGGGAACCACCCCCAGGGGTTTACCCCCTTACCCCTTTACGGTTCGTGCTCACTTTCGTTATATATTATAAGGAACTCTTGCGCAAAAGTTCATGCTTCTAAAAATTTAGACCCAGCGGTTTGGGTTGTGCGATGTCTGTCAGTGAATTTAAGATTTTTATTAAGCAGATTTCCAAATACCTAGTAAGTACCTACCTAAATGCTCGTAGTGGAACACAATAAAACAGAAAAACAAAGAAAACGCGAGACCCCAGTGCGTTACAAATTGTGATGGTATCTTGATCATTCACGCCCTAAAAATATGGCGTTTGTAACGTGCGTAGCAATTGATATGATTGCGTCACTGCTGCGTAAATATCTTATTTCATGTTGGTAATAATGTTTTGTTAAACGCTGGGCAACAAAATTTAAAAAAAAAAACTCCATTAGGTAATGAGTAGTACAAGAGTCTACAAGAATTGCGCGTGCGGTGAGATGTTACTCGAGGGATAGAGAAGTGAACCATTTTGATTGTTGATGGCGACTGATGAGCAAGTTCCCTAAGTCAAGGCTTGTTTTATTTCTTATTTGGGGTTGCTTGCAAATAAGAATAAAAAATGAAAGAATAACATTTATATTTATTTATTTACAATAAGCACACCAACAGCACAGTCGCTTACAATAAAATTCAAGATAAATAGCATTTAAAAATTAGCACTTCAGTAACCATGCAAATAACAGGTATGCATTACATTAGCTTATGAACATTAGAGACAGAAGAAAAAATAAAAAGTGTGTCTAGAGACCTAAATCTAGAAAACTACAACCAATTAGAGCTACACAGACGTGCACTCTTCGCACTGTTTAAATAGGGAACCCCTTATGGACACATATTGAATAAAAGTAAAAAATCATCTTTTAACAAAAACTGTCTGCTACGCCAAAAAGGTCCATTTCAGTATGACAACGTCTGTCGGGTCAGCTAGTATATAATAATGTCGCTTTTTGTATCTGTCCGTGTCACCGCGTAAATCTTCTATCGCAAATGGCATTTGATGCGGTCTTCACCATTATTTAGAACATTTATTCCGGAAGGTCAGGTGCGTAGTACTCGCAATCGGCGTGCGTGTATGACCAGATGTATGAACGTAGGCGAAGCAAAAGGAGTATGTAAGGAGCGTAGCAGGTGGCGTTCTATAGTTTCTGCCTACCCCCATGGGAAGAAGGCGTGAGTTTATGTATTTATGTATGTTATTCCGGAAGCCCCAGTGGTAACCCACCAACCCGCACTAGGTCCGCTTGGTCGCAGGAAGAAGCTAGTATTTAAACAGGGTGCCCGGTAATTAATGGATAACCTTAGAATGGGTCATGGTACAACTAATGGCCATTCAGAAAAAAAAAAACAAAAAACAAGTAGTATCTAAGATATGATTTTTTTTAATAATAATCGGTGTTTTTTGTTACCCTATATTACATTTTTGTACACCACGACCACAAATTAAAGAATTCTATCGGTTTTTTATTGTTATAGTAAATTACGTTAACTGAGCTGATAGATAAGCAATAAATAGTATGACTACTATTACACTGTTTTTTTTTAAACAACTTGAATGTTTGTTCTGGGAAAAATTTGTGAAAAATATTCATTTTGACAAAGTTTAAGAATCCGTAGCTTAAAAAAAAAGTATGCAATATTTAGCACACAGATCTTGATAATTTGATATGTCGTCATTGCACCCGTGGAAAGCAGCAGGGGTCGCTAGTATTGCCTCATAAGTCAAGATACCCAGTATTTTGCTAGCTAACTAACTTTAGTTAAAAGGATAAAGTAGGTAATTCATGCCTGCCGAGGTATTTATACCCGTATTACGTTACCTATAAATTGCAGCATAAAGCAGCATTACGAGTTAATAGGAGAATATTAAAACTGGCTTTTTGCTGTTACAAGATTCCGAACACGTTAAAAAAAAAACATCAAATCGAACGCGCGTTGATTTTCGCTGACGACTCGTAAAAATACCTGTTTTCAACTTGTATTTACCTATACGTAAAATTTGCATTTTTGGTGATAAAATGCTGTGTCTATATTCACGAGTTACGTGGGTTAAGGCTCCCGCAGAGAGGCGCGATACGACGCACAGTGGATAGTCCCCATACAAGAGGTGTGACATAGAATAAAAAATTGGAAAAGGATTTAATAAAAAATAAAAAAATACAGTTGCATTCCTCTATTAAAGAACAACAAAAATTGTTACTACGCTTTTTTTATTTGACCTGCGCTTTCGTAGCGATTCGATGAAAACTGTTATTTTTGTATGGAAACGAACATAAAAATGTCTGTATCTCATGATTCCCTCCTTGTTTCGATTTGCGGTTTTCACTACTGTTATTTACTCATTTTATGCCACATTTTCTTCAAGGACACATGGTGCCCCCAGAGTATATTTTGCCTATAGTAACTATCTTTGTTATTGTATTCCTGATGGAATGGAGTTACATTAAGTATACTTATTACTGAGAACAAGTCATCACTAAGTAGTTCCTTAAATAACAGATGCATTTGTGAGTACTTTAATGACTTATCAACGCTTTTGTTGCAATATAATAAAAGCGTTAATGAATCATTAAATAACGACTACCAGTACTGCTTACTCTAATTAGTTATTGTAATTACTATGTTAACAGCCCTTTTCTTTTTTTTTTTTTTGGGTGGAAAATCATCAAATAACTTCTCCCGCTCTGGGCGGAGCGGGAGGGCCTGCGCGGACTTTTACTGACTAAAACCCACCCGTGTTCCTTCCGTTGCCTGTGTGCCAGGGCCACGATATCCCTTTCGGACAAACTCGCATTGGTCCTAACGGACCCCGTCAGTTTGTGCTGACATCTCTTTGAGGCGCGCGTGGAACACAACGCGCCGTCGACCCGGGCCTGGTCCTTATCGGACGGCGAGCTACCCATCGCTCACCGTCCGCAAGCCCGAGCCTACGGTGGCCGGAAATCGGCTTGCGACTCCCGACGCCCGGGGCGTCTCCTGCGGCGACTAAGGGCGCGAGGGCGCGAACCTTGTCTCACCCTCACGCGTTCCGCCTCCTCCTTCGCTAGCATAACTGCTTCGCAGAAGGAGGTGACGGCCTCCCATGCACTCTCGCTCCGAACCATGCCGGATGCGAGAGATCGCCGCCGCCGATCGCCTCCGTGAGGACACGGCGATGCTCCGCCCAAGCAGGGCAGACCTCCACCGTGTCCTCCGGGCGATCCACACAGTGGTGACACCCGGGCGTTTCCTCCCGCTTAATCCTAAACAGGAACCTCCCGAAACATCCATGTCCGGTGAGGACCTGCGTCAGGCGGAAGGTGAGGACGCCGTGGCGCCTCTCCAGCCACTCCTCAAAGAGGGGACTTATAGCCACAATTGTGGCGTGCTGCTTAATCTAATTAGTTATTGTATGTAATTACTATGTTAACAGCCCTTAAGCTCTGCATTGTGATTGGCTCATGTCATCATTAGCATATCAAGTTCATTGCTAGTTGCAAACTTGCTGCCCTATATATTTTAGCGTGTTTTGCAAATATAATTAAGTTGTAATTATAACCTCTACCAAGTGTTGTCATTATGGCTTTTCATGGATTTTCTACTTATCTAGATCTTTATGTTACTCTTCGTAATCATAAAGATATTCATGACTATGAACATTTATTTAACACATTGAAGTTGAATAGTAACGTCCAGTTAAGTGAAAATGATGTGTCAGATCTAAAGAACTGGTGTCGTCGATTTTGCTATCGGATTTACTCCAAATGGGTGCAATCAAGAAGGACAGTCGACAAGTTCATGGACAAGAACAGAGACTGGTTAAGTTCAGATATCATTTGGCCAGATTGCGTTATGGAAAATATTGTTCACACTGAAGAAGCTGAAAATGAGACAAGAGGTAATCAGTCCATCAAAATCGGATGCTTCAACTTCAACATATAAATCTCCTCGCAAATGCTTTGAAGATTTATCGAGTAGACAGAAAAAAATGAAAATATTGCTAGTTGCAGTCGTCCAGATGAGCTTTTACATACTGTTGAAAGTGCACTTAAGTCTTCCGGAAAAAATGACGTGGCCAGAATAATTAAACATTTGCTGGGAAATCCTGAACACGTCTCAACAGTTTTGAATTTCCTGGAAACTAAACAGAATACTTTGGTTCGTGAAGTTCCTACTCACAAAGCACTTGCTCTTTACGTTTACATGCAGTTATCCAAGTGGCGTTACATCACACTTAGGGACTTTAGTTTTAAAGAAGGTCATGCGAAATACCCAAGCTATTACATGTTAGTGAAAGAAAAACTTAAGTGTTACCCGGTAAAAGAAGACGTAACTGTGATACTTCCGCAAAGATACGACTCCAAGCCTTCCTTGATCTCACAGTTAGGAGGCTGATCGATTCACTTGAATCGAATTTGATGCTGGTGAACAACTTGTGCTTCACAGTAAACGGGGTTTTGATGGAGCTTCGAGTCAAAGCATTTATCATCAAAGGACAACAAGAAGTGAACAAGATTTATCCAGTGTATTTATGGCAAGTCTTGTACCTCTTAAGTTAGTGACTTCTAGTGGAAGCACAGTGTGGCAGAATGATCGGCCATCGTCAACCACATATTGTCGCCCGATTTCAGTTACGTTTATGAAAGAAACGGAAGCAAATGTAAAGGCTGAAATGGATATATTTAAGACCGAGATTCGTGGACTGAACCCAACTGATTGCGGCAATGCTACTATTACGCACAATCTGTGGTTAACCATGATTGATGGTAAGGTGCATTCAATCATATCTGGAACATCGGCAGCAGTGTGTGATTTGTGCAAAGCTCGCCCAAGCGAGATGAATAACTTGGAAGAAGTGAGAGCTAAACCTGTGAATGAAGATTTATACAAGCATGGATTTAGTTCGTTGCATGCTTGGACTCGTTCTATGGAGTGTTTATTACACATTGCCTACAGAATGGACATATAATCATGGCAAGCAAAAGGTGACGACAATAAAAAAATAGTTAAAGATAGGAACGAAGCTATTCAAGCAGCTTTCCGAAGAAACACAGGCTTACTTCTGGATGTTGTAAAGCAGGGTAGTGGCTGGCAACACTGGAAATGCTGCTAGAAGGTTTTTTGCAAACCCTGAAATGACTGCGGAAATTACAAAATTAGACGTCAATTTAATTAGAAGACTTGCCGTAATTTTGCAATGCATTTCCTCAGGCGAAAAAATTGAAATCCTAAAATTGAAATTATATTGTGATGAAACAGAAAATTTATTCGTGCAGTTATATCCATGGTATAACATGACATCAAGTTTACATAAATTGCTGATTCATGGATCGCAGATAGTGGAGCACCTATCAGTAGTGCCTATAGGTTTTTGTCTGAAGAAGCATCTGAAGCAAGAAACAAGGATTTTCGTAAAAGAGAAAATCATACACGAAAGCATAGTAGCATCGCCACTAATGAAGACATCCTTCATAATCTTCTGTTATCTTCCGATCCTCTTCTAACGAGCCTACGACCAAAGATGACCAATAAAGAAAAAAAATCTTAATTTAGAGAACTGGACGATTTGCTCATACATGATCGGAGTGAATTGGAACTCATTGACATTTCAACTGATACAATAGTTGGAGCAGTTTCGGAATGTAGTGACATTGAAGAAGATGACGACAATAATGATTATGATGAAGATGAAGAAAATATAGTTTAAGTCTTATAGTACCTAATATAATTTTTTGTAACTAAATGGTAGTATTTATTTTTTATTATAATTAGTATTTATAATTTATTTATTTTTTATTATAATTAGTATTTTTAATTTAGTTATTAGTACTTAGTTGTTTTATTTTTTATTTATAAATTATTATAGCTTTAATTGTAATTTACTTAAGATTTAATGATATTTTGCAGTGTTATATTAGTTTGTGTTTGGGGCACATTTTATTGTATAAAGTCAAGTTTTTAAATGAGTCTGTTCATTTAAAAACTTGACTCTATACAATAAAATGTGCCCCAAACACAAACTCCCCAGCTGTGCCGCTGGGGAGTTTGTTGCGCCACTTCTTCTTCCCAGCTAAAGCACTAGGAAGTGGTGAAGGGTGGGCATTTTTGGGGGACTGTCTCATGTAATTTTGACGTTCGAAAAGTGCTGATTCTCAGGCTAGTTTGAATAAATGACTTTGGATTTTGATTGATTTTATAAATAAAAAATATATTAATACATATTATATTTTCTTATTCACCATAAAACTTTTCTTTTCGACTTGTTATTGTTAATGCGATGTCACAACTCATTACCGATACTTTTTTCAATATATAGAACTCACTAATGCCTTTTCTTCATTTAACTTCTTAATTATGTGTAATTCTCAGTAATTACAATAACTAATTAGATTAAGCAAATACTACTGGTAGTCGTTATTTAATGACTCATTAACGCTTTTGTTATATTGCAACAAAAGCGTTCATAAGTCATTAAAGTACTCACAAATGCATCTGTTATTTAAGGAACTACTTAGTCTCAGTAATAAGTATACTTAATGTACCTCCATTCCATCAGGAATACAATAACAAAGATAGTTACTATAGGCAAAATATCTCGGAAAGGGCACTCTGGGGGTACCATGTGTCCTTGAAGAAAATGTGGCATAAAATTGGTAAATAACAGTAGTGAAAACCGCAAATCGAAACAAGGAGGGAATCATGAGATACAGACATGTTTGTGTTCGTTTCCATACAAAAATAACAGTTTTCATCGAATCGCTCCGAAAGCGCTGGTCAAATAAAAAAAGCGTGGTAACAATTTTTGTTGTTCTTTAATAGAGGAATGCATTTTTTAATTTTTTTTATTAAATACATTTCCAATTTTTTATTCTATGTCACACCTCTTGTATGGGGACGATCCACTGTGCGACGGTGCGACGTGATTCTGGTAGAACCAATTCCATGAGGTTTTCATAGAAATTGTTCTACTAGTGTCACGTCGCGCTGTCGTGTCACGCCTGTCTGCGGGAACCTTTACTGCCTACTATTCTGTTTATTTGAGCAAGAATTGATCTTTTGAATTTACACGGAACTTTTCAATTAGAAAACGTGGAAAACGGAGGTTTGATGATTGGGATTTTCGACGTGAAAAGATGTAAAATACTTACGTCCGTCGTAAGTTATGCGTCGTTCAATAAATATCGTTCTACGATATGGTGCAAGATAAAGTGGGACCAAAACACGTTTCACATCTAACTTTAGCATTAATATGTGTTTGGATGTGTAACTGGTTCAGAACCTAGCTGTTACGACTTCCTGAGTATTTCTTCAAGTAGATTGAAGGTAGTCATGCGAGCTACTATTGCTGGTTCTATTTTCAATTATCCTGGCTGTGTTTTGATGTTCCGAAAGACAATTGATGGCTGATTTCCTCCAGATTTTCTAAAGCATGTTACAAGATGTAACATAAAAAACTAAATCGCGAAAAAAATCAGCTGTTCCCTACATATAAGTTCTCATATCTCGTCAAAATGAACAGCAGATTTTTTTCCGCGTTTTCACATTCGGTCCCATAGTAAAAGTTGTTCATAATGATGAGTACAATGACCCCTTAAGAGGTTGTGCGTTATTTATGTTACATCTTGTATACAGGGTGGCGATTTAATCACCTTCATCCGTCAAGGGGATGATTCTACCCGTCATACTAAACAACATTCGCTGTGAAACTCATATCCGATTCGTAAAAAAAAAAACAAATGCCTTAAACAACAATGGACAGACTATTTCGATTTAGTTTTTTTTTATTCGCCACCCTGTTTAAAGCAGTTTTAATGAATTTGTGCCCCGTAAATATTTGATGTTTCACTACTTCTTTATTGTGGTTTTAATTATTTCTTAAATGGTCAAATGGAAACCAGTTAATTTTGCATCTTATCCCAACATCAATCAAACTTCTTGTCAGTCACTTTCCAAATCAATTACAATGTTCACCAGTAACAAAAACTGTACCGTGTAAGGTAATCTTATCTCTTAACATTCGTGTTGATAAATTATAGGCTCGTCTCAAATGAAACGTAACAGAAAATGGTTGGTAATGATACGTTACCAACTGTTGCGGACGCCTGGCTACCGGCCCATTGTGGACTAGTCACTGGATGGATAAGTACAGAAGATTTGGTTTAGAAAATGGTGCAGGTACCAGGCAAAGTTGGCTGCGAACCGATTATTTTAGAAAATCAAGATAATAACATCTAAATTCTGAGGTCTAACTAACAATGGTTTTATGATTTTACAAAAGATGTTTTCTCGAAGCGCTTTAAAATCATAATTTCAGCCGAAAGTCTTCCATTGCATATGCCGAAGCATCGCCATTTCCACATATTCTGTGCTTCTCGCATCCAGCGGATTCCTGCGGCGTTCACAAGGTCATCGGTCCACCTTGTGGGAGCTATTCTTTGCTAGGAAGAAGAAATGGCGCAACAAACTCCCTAGCAGCACAGAAAAAGAAGAATTGTTTGAAACTAAATAGTGTTTCCAACTGAGTGAAGAAAGGTTTTCGATAGTGAACCTTCTTCCTTCATTTACTAACTGGCCTCAGTAAACTGAATTGCAATTGATATTCTATTATGTTAGCAGTTGCGGCAGTTAGTTACATTATATCTGTTCACCGTGTCAGTAAGGTTGGTTGGTTCTAACTACGTACACTTGTTACGTCGCCGCGTCGTGTGGGCTCTGGGGTTTACTAATAACTTGTTTGGAAGATTGCGCAGTTTCTTTCTTCACGTCTATGATTAGTTTTTATTTTTAGTCTTTTAATTCTTGTTTCGTAATGAAAAATCAGGTTTTCTCTTATCAATATAAGAAGATTAAGAAGCTAAGGTTCTATGTTGCTTTCTTCTTTACTAACTGCCCTATGGGTGTTGCTGTCTCCAGATTCTTGAATAATATCTTATCTTTCCTTCTTTTCAAAGCAAAACTCACAAGAATGGCCATTTCAAACTTATGACAGATTTTTTACAACTTCAGGAAACGTATTTTTGTGTAACTACATTATCTGCTAGTCATTAAAAAACCGACCTAGTCCGTGTCGGACCACGCACAACCAAGGCAAGGGTCCCGTAATTTATCCCAAGAACAAACTTAACATTGTAGTTTTTTTTAATAGTTTTCTATGAGTAAATAACTATATTCCAAAAAAAATTCAAATTTTTGCCGCAGTAGTAGTAGCTTCGGAGTTAAGTGTCTCCTCTTATCTCCGAATCTACTGAGTCAAAAAATTTGGTCAGTTTTTTATTTATAAAAAAAATATCTGAAATCCTTACAAAAAGCCCTTTTTTAATTTACTTTTTTGCCATTCAAAAGAAACCTTATTCAAAATTAATTTATTTACATTACACGTCCGTGTTTGGGTCACAGAAATTTATATGTGTACCAAATTTCAACTAAATCGGTCCAGTAGACTCGGAGCAAATCGGCTGTGACAGACGGACAAACAGACACACGAGTGATCTTATACGGGTTTCGTTTTTTCCTTTTGAAGTACGGAACCCTAACAAGGAACTACCAGGGTTTCATTGCGGAGAATAACTGTTTTTTTACCTCCATGCAGTGTTTACTCAAGAATTACAACCCCGGATGTCCGTAGTCAAAACTATACGTCTTAGTTTCCCACATTCTATGTACCTACGTTACATAAATTAAAATCACGGGCATAACGACAGACAAGAAATAAACATTAAAACAAAAATTAAAAGCCTTGAGAACGATAAGCAAACGTAAACGTAGGCAGTAAGTGAAATAAGTAGTAACAATCAGTTCTATCTTACAGGTGTTCAGGTTCAGCTATTGTTGAAGTTCTTTTTGTACTTGCAGGAGAAAAACGTGCAGATGTTGAGCGAGTTTATGTGGTAGACTTTTTAAAGTAGTGGTTCCCAATATTCCTATATGCCAAATAAGCTTGCAAGCCAAACCCTGTTTCTACAAATTCCTTGGAATATGATAATAAAGGTGAATTTGTGTAACCGAAAAGCAAAAAATGCTTTGATCGTATATATTATATTTCCGAAGTTGAAACGGGCCATAGTTATTGAAAACGTAACGTCTCTATAGAGAGGTGAAATATTGTAGAAGAACGTAAAACATTTGCCTAAAAGATAGATTTCCTAGAGAATTCCGAGAAAAAAAACTACTGTAAGTTTGTACGCGCAATATTGAGAGAGTAACACATGGTAACTCTCTCAATATTGCGCGTACAAACTTATATGTTATAAGTACATAAACTTCTTTTAGGTGTTACAGGAACACCTAAAATAAGTAATCTATAAGTAAAGAACTATATACTGTATTTTCTTAAATTACTTTAAAAGTATTTATTTTGAAATTATAAAAATTATATATATGAAATGCTTCTAACAAGCTCTTTCGCCCTTTCATTTGATGTCACAGTTTGCAAAACTTTTTTTTTCTAAGTTGCTCGCCAAAATGACCCCTGTATTCAAAATTGATTTATTTACGTTACACCTCCGTGTTTGGGTCACAGAAATTTATATGTGTACCAAATTTCAACTAAATCGGTCCAGTAGACTCGGAGCAAATCGGCTGTGACCCCCCCCGTTTTTTCCTTTTGAAGTACGGAACCCTAACAAGGAACTACCAGGGTTTCATTGCGGAGAATAACTGTTTTTTTACCTCCATGCAGTGTTTACTCAAGAATTACGAATTTATCATTGTATCTTTATTATTTCTTGCAAACCTGTTTATAAATATTTTGTGTCTTCGCGTTTTATACTTAATTGTTCAAGTTCGTCGAATCGATTACCAGAATCCCCGTGTTGGGTTTGACACGGAATCCTAATAAATCTTTTGTTGGCATTTAAATGTAATTAAGTATCATTTTGAGGAATTATGTTATGTGAAGATTGTAAGGTTACCTACCCTACCCTTACTACTAAGGGTTTCTCTTGGTATTTATATCATGTAGGTAATTTTATAGCGTTTTATGTCATTGTCATGAGACTTCTACCTTCAGCATTCAGTTTAATCCTGCTTACATTTTCAGATCTTCTACTTAGATGATTTACTTTTTGAATACCTACCCAATTAGATAAATAAGCAATTTAGTTAAGTAGGATTAGAATCATCATCATTCTCTTTGGTTTACCAATTTATTTGAGGTCAACGCTGCATCTCTTTTTCTTCGGTTCCGCACTCAAGTAGAATAAGAATATGCACAAATAATGTCTCAAAATACCTACCTAAAGTGAAAACCAAACACGAATCAAGTTTCTCACATCAGCATGTTTTACCTGCTATCCACAAAAATTATGCAAAGACAATAATTTTGAATTCATCATCAATTATTATTGTGTAACTAGAGTTGCGCAAGGTATCGAATCGATTCGAGTCGGCCGAGATTCGGTATCGATGTGCACGGCAGTTCGACTTCCGTTCATGGATTTTTGTGGGATATTGACATGGAAACACACATAACTAACGATTGACGTGTTAATGTGGTCAGAAGCACGTTTGTGAGTTATAAATGGTGAACTTGGAGCTTGATTCACGAAGTAATTCTGACTTGAGTTATTTTGTGGTAATGATGTTTCCCAAAATAACGGTTTTGATAATTTATTCACGCATGAAGGCAAAATGACTGCTCAAAAGTTTAAAATAAAATCACAGTAAATAGAATATAAATAAATATAGGGGATATTGACAGGGTGCGGAGGGCGCTGTGTGTGAGAGCTAACATGTTTGCTGGCAGATTCAGGCGTGCCTATTTAATAAGGAGGTCAGGCGCACTATATTTAGTACTTACTGACTTTTTACTCTAAGGCTCACTACAATACAATAATGCATTTAGGGTGCTGATGGGGTTGCCGCGATACTGCAGCGCATCAGGGATGTTTACTGAAGCTCGCGTAGACTGCTTCTACACTGTGATGCGGAAGCGGTGCGCATCCCTGGTTACTAGGGTGCTGGGCAACAACAACAGTATCCTGTCTATGGTAGCAAGCACGCTAGATTGTGCGTTTGTGAGCCAATGCTGCAAGGTATCGGCTGGGCCTGTCACTTTGCAGCAGTGATCTCACAATTTGTTTCTGAATTAATGTTTTACTAACATAGTTCGTAAGTATTTTGTTGAATGATTAAATTAATCAAATACTATGAAGCAAATTAGAGAACTGCACCAAACCCAAAATTACGAGAATTAGTATCAAAGTATTTGTTCACCAGCTGAAAATAATAAGAAAATGACAAGTAGGTGATTGAACCCGGAAATAGGACATCAAGCGAAAATGATACGAAGATGAACCAAGTAGGTACCTACTGACATTGATCAAACTAACCATACTATTGTTACACATAATGAATGAATTACGAACACTACGATTCAACTTAACAATAACAATAGCGCGTAGTTGTTTAATTGATTGAAGCCACGTGTGGTGAATGAGCAATGTCTTTGATTACACCTGTCGTAAGCACCGCCTTATTGGGGTGTAAATTGTGACATAATTGTTAATAGTGGGTCATAGAGGCACTGTGGGTCAGTGGTGGAGCAAAGTTCCGGAGCTAGCTGATAATGAAAGTTATTCGTGTCTCAGTATACCAGAAAATAATTCTATGGAAAAATCCAGTGGTGGTTCAGATGGTCATCATCCAGATTTTTTTGTGTTTCATAGGATCGCTTTTGGCCGATATCTAACCGGATGGCAAGTGATGATGCGAACGACGATGATACAGACTAGCCTAGAATTAACCTATTCACTGGAAACTGAAACC
Organism: Tiliacea citrago; assembly: GCA_963921375.1. Classification (NCBI taxonomy): domain Eukaryota; kingdom Metazoa; phylum Arthropoda; class Insecta; order Lepidoptera; family Noctuidae; genus Tiliacea; species Tiliacea citrago. The sequence continues at coordinate 3,147,882 of OY992794.1, read as the reverse complement.
CAAGATCTCGTATCGAGTACTGTAGGTACTCAGAAAAAGTAAAGTACTAATTACTATACTAATTTAAGTTTCTAACCTAAATTAGTTCCTTAATAACGGTCAGATGCCAAGACATATTTTATTAAACTACTTTGAAAAGCAAAATCCAGACAGAAAATCTAACACTATTCAACATGCTTGAACAAGATTCCATATAAGGACCTTGAGACGAACGTGTAAATGCAGTCTAAGCACATTGGATCGTAGATGCAATGAAACGCTCTGGGAAAACCATTGTCACACGCTCGAACAAGGATGCGAAATTAGGTGGCATACTCGTATAACTGGTGTTGCAACTGCTTATTTACTTCGTTTATTATCTTGTTATTCCTTTCGTAAGTGGCTTCTGTTGAATATATGGCTTCTGGTTTTATGGGCATATTTTTATAGCTGCATATCATTTTAATTTTTAGAGATCCGTACCTCAAACGGAAAAATTGGAACCCTTATAGGGTCACTCGTGTGTCTGTCTGTCTGGCTATCTGTCTGTTTGTCTGTCTGTCTGTCCGTCTATCACAGCCAATTTGGTCAGAATCTACTGGACCGATTAAGTTGAAATTTGGTACACCTATGAATTTCTGTGACCCAAACACGGAGGTGTAACGTAAATAAATCAATTTTGAATACGGGGGTCATTTTGGCGAGCAACTTAGAAAAAAAAAGTTTTGCAAACTGTGACATCAAATGAAAGGGCGAAAGAGCTTGTTAGAAGCATTTCAGATATATAATTTTTATAATTTCAAAATAAATACTTTTAAAGTAATTTAAGAAAATACAGTATATAGTTCTTTACTTATAGATCACTTCTACTACTCTACTTTTATGTACTTATAACATATAAGTTTGTACGCGCAATATTGAGAGAGTTACCATGTGTTACTCTCTCAATATTGCGCGTACAAACTTACAGTAGTTTTTTTTCTCGGAATTCTCTAGGAAATCTATCTTTTAGGCAAATGTTTTACGTTCTTCTACAATATTTCACCTCTCTATAGAGACGTTACGTTTTCAATAACTATGGCCCATTTCAACTTCGGAAATATAATATATACGATCAAAGCATTTTTTGCTTTTCGGTTACACAAATTCACCTTTATTATCATATTCCAAGGAATTTGTTGAAACAGGGTTTGGCTTGCAAGCTTATTTGGCATATAGGAATATTGGGAACCACTACTTTAAAAAGTCTACCACATAAACTCGCTCAACATCTGCACGTTTTTCTCCTGCAAGTACAAAAAGAACTTCAACAATAGCTGAACCTGAACACCTGTAAGATAGAACTGATTGTTACTACTTATTTCATTTACTGCCTACGTTTACGTTTGCTTATCGTTCTCAAGGCTTTTAATTTTTGTTTTAATGTTTATTTCTTGTCTGTCGTTATGCCCGTGATTTTAATTTATGTAACGTAGGTACATAGAATGTGGGAAACTAATACGTATAGTTTTGACTACGGACATCCGGGGTTTTGAATATGAAGTAGCAACGATTTGAAAACTAGGTGGGCAGGACTGCATTTGACGATTTTGTTAGGAGCATTGTTTGTATTTCCTGCTTACATATGTGTTTTATTTATGTCGTAGCTTCCAGTCTCTATGTTTTGGTAATCGTTTAAGCTAATGTAATTGGGCGTAAGTTTTCTATTCAATTTGTAGGTATATGTTCGTTGTTTTACTGTAAAACAACCAACAAATTCAATACAAAAATATAAGTTTTCATGATTAACTCTATCCACACTTCCTTTGCTTCTTTCTGTAGTTTTGTCCTAAAATTGATCTCATCTGCGTCATCAACCATTAAAATAGGATTGTTGTTGAACACAACTCCTATTTGTCCTCTAAATTCAAACCTCAGAACACAATCCACTCCCTGACCTGCGTCAACAATGCTATCGCACAGATGCCTGCGCCCGCGCCGTACCGGCCCGTGCCATACGCCCGTAATCAATTACATTACACTCTTGTAGTACCCACAGTAATTACATCCAAGTGAGGACTTTATTACGGATTAAGGCCATGGAGTAGAGGAAGAAACCAAGGTTGACCGACTTCAAGGTGAAGAGGATTGTTGGTTTAGATGGGATTATTTTGAAAGATGATACTAGGAAGGAAGTGTTTACTGAAATGATGGCTGATAGAGATATTGTATTCTACTGGAAGAATATGCTTCTGGGTTCAGAGCATTGTACTGACTCCAAATAAATTAGGAAAAGGGCTCCAGCCCTTGCCTTGGTGCCCCTTTCCTAATTTATTTGGGGAGGATGATGATATTTTTGATTGCCATTTGATATTAGGTACATCAGGGTCATTTCATCACGCTTGCATGCATGATAAAATAGTTGATTGACAAATCTAATAAATTATCCTTTGATTTCATTCGTATATAGTTCGAAGGACTTTGCTTACCTGCTTCTGTTGTGAAAACTCATCGCTTTTCTTACAACAACGAAATTGTAAGTTTTCATGTGAAGAATATCTATCGAATTTCGCTTTAACAACGGTTTTCTGTATTTCCACAGAGTTCGATTTCATAGGCACTATCAAAAGTACGAGTAACAATCCGTTTGCCTTCGATAGTTGAAAGTCTTTTTTAGGGTTCCGTAGTAAACAAGGAACCCTTATAGTTTGGCCATGTCCGTCTGTCTGTCTGTCTGTCCGTCCGTCCGTCTGTCCCCGGCTTAGCTCGGAGACGCTTAGTCCTAGAAAGCTGTAATTTGGCAAGGGTATACATATTCATCACGCCAAAAAAGTCGTAAAATAAAACCATGAAAAACATTTTTTTTTAGGGTACCTCCCTTGCACGTAAAACGGGGATGATATTTTTTTTTCTCATCTAATACTTGGTGTGGGGTATCATTGGATAGGTCGTTTAAAAATATTGTGGGTTTGTGAAACCCATTTTTCAATTCTGAGATCCGTTTGCGTAATATTAAGCTTTAAAGCGCTATTTTTGTTAGAGTCAAGTGCACCCCCCCCCTGCCAGCTGAATGGTTGGTTTTGGATGTGTGAAAAAATTCATGGCGGTAGTATATATAACGAAATTAAATGAAAAACTATCAGAGCTAAGTAGGGTTTACTAGTTAAAGAGTAATAGTCCACCAATTTAAATTTGCAGTTGAAGAATTGACCGTAACGTATATCGATGTATGGGAGAGCATGTTTTTCAACTACAATGTTAAGTTTGTTTTTGGCATAAATTCATCCTAACTACGGAACCCTTCATTGTGCGTGGTCCGACACGCACTTGACGGGTTTTTTTAACTTTATTTTCTAATCGAAAGAGTTGAATAGAGGGAAATTGATTTCGTATGGTGCAGAAATGGGAGAGATGGGTTAGTAGCCGGTGTGACTAGTTTCTAGCTGTCACTTAATTCTATCTGTTAATGCAGTACGTGCCTGCGCTCGATTGGTATCACTTTTATACCGATTGCCTTTATACCGTAAGGCAAAAAATCTTTCTAGGTGCAGCGTCATACTCAGTTTTTGGAAGAACTCTATTCATTTTTGTACAAATATAACTTTCAGGCCCTTACGCGAAATTTTCATCATCTACCATTCCGACGAGATTACTTAATTTACTTACATCATTAATTTCATACAAATTGTACGATTCCACATTACTAAGGAGTTCCCCCTTGATTAGTTGTAAAATTTAAAATATTAAAACAAAAATAACATAATCAATATCGAGTCAATAAGTCTTCAAAAGAACTTGTTTTAAAAGTTAATTCAAGATCTTTAGCAACTATTTTAAACCAACTTGACGAGTTTGTCTTCATAGATTAGATTCTTTGCAAAAAACTGTCCATTATGTGAATAATTTGATGAAGTCACTAGTTCGACTGTAGACATTTTTGATGACATAAACAGTTGCCAAAATGATAAATAGAAGACTGCTCTATTCATTATTATAAAGTGTGAAACTTAATGTTAATGTCGACAGATTTTTTTTTTTGTATTACTATAATTAAATGTTGAAGTATTGGCAACGGTATTGAAAAATTAAAATCTATCAATAATACAATGCCAGAAAATTATAGGTTACAAAATTGCAATAAGCAATAATGATAACTGACAAAAAATAGATAAGCTGAAATGGTAACTGGGCATTTGGATAACGGGACCACGATGATGAAACAAAGATGTACCTACTGTAAGGCTCTGAGCAGATAATGGAATTTTTGACCGTGGTCAATTTGTTCGCGATGATATAAGTAATGTATTGGTAATCTATGCAATAATGCATATGTAGGACAAATAAGACTCCCACGATTTCCATAAGATTCCAAATTGTCCGCGGACAAATTGTCCATCGTTAGCTCAGCGCTTAATTTGGCGTCGTCTTTGCAAGCAACGTCGCGCGCCACTGGATTACCATGATATCCTGGTCAACCTTTGACTAACTAACATTGTTATTCTTTTTCGTTATTTCAATTTATTTGGGGTCGGAGCAGCATGTCTTTTTCTTCCATATATCTCAATTCATAGTCATCTCAGTAGTCCCTCTCTAGCCATATCATCCTTCACATAGTCCATCCATCCGTCTTCCCCTACTCTTATAGCCATCTTCAACATTCATATTCAAAACTTTCCTCACGACATTTTTACATGTCATCATTGGACTAACTGACAATGCAGAGGATAAAGAGATTTATTTCCGCCCTGCTCTTCATACCTCTAAATATCTACGTTTCAAATAAGGCTGTATGTAGAAAAATAAGGCTCTATTTTTAGGGTTTCGTACCCAAAGGGTAAAACGGGAACCCTATTACTAAGGCTCCGCCGTCTGTCTGTCTGTCTGTCTGTCTGTCCGTCTGTCACCAGGCTGTATGTCATGATCCGTGATAGCTAGACAGTTGAAATTTTCACAGATGATGTATTTCTGTTGCCGCTATAGCAACAAACACTAAAAACTAGAATAACATAAATATTTAAGGGGGCTCCCATACAACAAACGTGATTTTTTTGCTCGTTTTGCTCGATATTGATAACGGTAACAGGTAGACACTTGAAATATTCACAGAATATTCAGTTATATATTCACTTTAAAAATCAATAATTAAATTAAAACAAATATTTAAGGGGGGCTCCCATACAACAAACGTGATTTTTTTGCCGTTTTTATAGATAATGGTACGGAACCCTTCGTGCGCGAGTCCTACTAACACTTGGCCGGTTTTTTTTATTCAACCAATGCATATTTTTTTGCACCGTTCTGAATGAAAGAGCAAATTGCGAGGTACACAATGGATCTTTGTGTTTTAAACATGAATTGATTTAATTACACATACAAATGTCTATCAAAACGTGGAAAGGAACCGTACATTACCTTGTAATGTCGGCACCATTGGAACAACTATTATAGGCCTTAACTTCCGAAGGTGACTATAGGAGTAGGTACCTGTCAGTACCAAGTGAATTAGCATCTATCATTGTTCGATATGGCCTGGATATAATTGGTCTGCCGGCTTTAACGATCATCATTATTCTGTAGCGTATACAAAAATTAGTAAATCCAAACAAATAAATAAAAACAAAAAATAATCATCATCATCTTATTCTTTAGGAGTAATATACTTGCAGGAGACTTTGAACTGTCAGTCATACACACTTGAAAAGCTATTCTTGCAGGATAATCTTCCACAACGGAAACAACTATTACCTACTTTATTGCTTGGGTCAACAGCTTTCACGAAAAAAGAAGTAGAAGATGAAATAAGTTATCTATTACTTAATTGATGTTGGTAGCTGCAAACTTCATTTAAATAATACTGACTACCGGGTGCCTTACAAGTGCAACAAAGAAATGGTTTCCAATGAAATTGGAATGAATGGTATTTCGCGAAATTGGGAAATTAGTCACATCATGGATGATTGAATTTGCAGTTGTTTGCTAATTAAGTGCACGACTAGTTTAAACGAAAGTGGAACTTGACGGAAAGAGGAAACGCCAGGAGGAAGACTTTTCGCTTTTTTTACTAATAATGTCAATGACACACATATCCTGTATGGATCATTGATAAGCCGTCACATTCACTGCTAAACCACGACCTCGTTCAAGTTTTACCCTCCACCAAAGTGCCTGTAGCAATTTATCTACACATTCGCTGCTTACACTCAATAAAATGAGCAAACCAACATTCGGTTTACAACAAATACATACATAACATCACGCCTGTAATCCCCGAAGGGTTAGGCAGAGGTGTACCTATAGTACACCCAAATTTCGCCAGTTATGTTTAAGTCCCATGTAAAAGGGGTGAGCCTATTGCCATCAACCGGGCACAAATCCAGACTCAGGGCTGCTACTGAGAAATTCCTAATGGAAAATCGAACCCAGTTCCTCATGCACAGTAGTCTGTAGCGCTTACAATCACCAACGAGGCAGTCGGCAGGTTTACAAAACACTTCAAAAAGAAATGTAGCAATAATTAAAAGTAAGTAAGTAACGATAAAAAATGATTAATTGAGCTCTAAACCTCTGAAGCGAGCGTTATAAAAATAAAATACAATGTACCTGATTGTCAATTTGTTGTCTATGGCTCATTGAGAGGTTATTTATGAAATGCCATAAAAAGTATGAAAGGCGTTGTTAAGAAAATCTGTATGAAAAGGAACAAAAAACAGTTGAATGGTTGTGTGCGTGCCGGACATGCCTGCCGCATTTAAGATGAGCTGTAAGCTAAAAGAACTACTGATTGGTTCCCATTAAATGCTAGACGATATCGCGGCAGGCCAAGCGAAGATGGAGGGACGAACTTGATTCCTATCGAAATGACTGGCCCGTAATGGCAGTAGACAGACGTGTGTGGAAAAGGAAAAGAGTGGCATTTGCCCAGCAGTAAGACATTACGGGCTAAATAGATAGATAGATGTGCGTGCAGACCAAAGATCTTGGTCAGCGATCATAGACATATGCCCTGACAGATATTCTTAAACTCCGAGTAACATAAATAATGGAATAGATAATGATGATAATATTATGACATTAGTACAGTTTTCGTACATTCTGGTACACACGTTGTTCTTCGTGGAACTATAGCGGAGTCGTGTGGGTTCAAAAGTTCAAGAACTTAGTATGAAAGGCATTAGAGTAATGTGTCTGATCGCTTCATATTTATATGTAGGTAGAGACATGTCATTAGCCATCGTATGTTAATGCTAAAGTTAACAGTTACAGAGCTGTATTGACTGCTCATCCAGTCGTTTTAAAAATACACACGTAATTGTTTAAAGTTGTAGAACTAAATGGTGGAGATTTCAGACTAATCGGTAGGTACTAGAAACGAGTTTAAAAATCACAAACGCAACGACTATAAAAACAAACATAACGCTTCGGTGTATTACCATTCAAACAAAAAAGATTAACACCTGATCACGAGCACTTCTTAGAAGATACAATACAAAAAAATACAACAAGAAAAGACATACAATGTCGATTTATTCGTGTTTATCGAAGGCTCCCAATTAATTGTAACGAATGATGATGAAAATTGTTTTTCTGATGCTGTGGCTGATGAAGCGTAGGTTGAAGAAATCATTCGGTCTTCAGTACGCCGTGAAGGTGATGAAATTATTACTAAGGTAAGGTCCCTTTTTTATTAGCTGTCATAGGGTACTTGATCAGTGTGACTGTGTGAATGATTCTCCACTCGGCTGCGCGTAACGAGCTGGCCGTGGCCGGAGATTTAATAAAAAGTAAATTAAATACGATTGTTGCTGCTTTATAAATGTAAGAATGCTTGTTACAGAGTGATATGGATTGTGTAAAAGGCTGTGGAACTAGAAGTGGATTACAAGGTGAAGAAGATGATGATGTCATGGTCACACTGTTTTAATACTCACACTTTTTCACAAATAATATATTAAATAGGTATATCTCAAAGAAAAGACGCGCAATATTGCGAGTATTGCGACGTTAGATGCTATCTTGGATGTTTTAAGTCGAACTGTTTAGTTGGCATTTTCATGCAAGTGAATTTCATTCTCAAATTGGGATGGAGAAAATCGCAAGATCTATGTTTCGTTTCGAATCAGATCATGATGCTAAAAAGTTTAAAGTTAACACTAAGAGAGAAATAATGAATGTTATTTAAATTGGTATTAAGATAGATACTAATAAAAATAAAATAAAACCCCATCGTAAGATGGAAAACCCCAACATTGGTTTTTAAATGTAGACAATAAAAATATGTATTTGCATAGGACCTTGAGGTGCACTTTACCTTTGTATCCTTTGTTATTTTTCTCTTATTCTGAACCAGTTTTGTCTCACACTTGACTAAAGAAAATATCTAGACCAAAGTTTAGCATTCACTATGCTGTTTTCAGGAGAAAATTCGGTCAACTTTCCAAAACTGCAACCAGGTTTCAGATTAGCATTTCCATAACTGACTGATCTCTTGTTTCAAACAACGGTTGTGTTTATAAAAAAAAAAACTGTTAAATGTCATTGTCGGTACATCCTTGTACATGATTCATGTATTGCTCAGTGTGTTTCGGGTTCAGTGGGTCAGTCACCGGCCGGGAATCGAACCGGTCTGAGCAGTACTCCACACCTACGTGCAGTTTCTGATGTTTCAATGTCAAGATGGATATGTGTGGATTTTGATATTTACTTGATATCTGTTCTATCGGCTGTTTTGTTCTGTATATTATCACGGTGAATTGCTGCTGGTTCGTAATTTACTTACTTAAGTTTTCCTGACCCAAATTTTGTAACGTGTACCTACCCCGTAGTTCTCGATTGATTACCGTTTCGTCTTTCTGTCAAAAGATAAATAATCTGCGTTTTATCAAAGCTTTGTTCTGTAAATTGTAACCAGGTAAACTTTAATACAATTTTATTTTCTAAGTAAGTCTAGGCTCCTTGGGATTCCCACTATTGGTGAGTCTGTGATCTACAAACATCTACTATGATAGTATGGTGTAACTACTTTACAAGTTAACAAGTTTGACGTTCAACGTTTCCTTAAAAAAACCTGTTTATTTTAATTATCATCTCCAACCGTGTGACGGATGTGTGCTACGCTTTAAAAAGCTGTAAAAGTGTTGGTTTATGTAATATCGTTATTTTTTACTGCGTGAATTCAAATCCGAACAGGAAATCATTGGTCTTAATTTTGAGGATATATACTTTTACATTTCAGTAGATAAAATCTAAAGAATATAAAGATTTTGAAATGATTAAATTCTGAAAATATTTTCTATGATTTTTCTGGTTAAAAGTTATCATTTCTGACGACTGGCTGAAAGATAAGTATAAAAATTGAAAGTGTCATTAATATTCCTGTAGATCACTGAGGATGCCACAAGCTATAAGCTTTAAAGTGTTAAAGAACAAGCACATACATAAATTGTTGTTTATAATACAGGTAGTAAGCAGGCAAATCCTGGTAACAGTAATTACAGCACAAAGTTATGGTAGTTAACCTGTGACCTATGATCGTAACAAACCCTGAGCGTTTCCACTTTTACTTCCGCGAAATTGTAACACTCTGTTGTAGCTTTATTAAGTTTATTAAATTTATGCTAAATGTGACTTTAAGAGTGATGAATGGGGAACAGGAGACTAAAGCAAATATGGATGGATTTTGTGAGAGGATGAATGAAAATGGTGTGAATCCCCCAAGGAGAAGGAGAAGCCCTCCTGGGGGATGAAGGAGTGACTGGCGGCTGACAGGGGAGAATAGAAATAGCCCTATATAACTTGCGACAAGGAAGGGTTGGAAGATGAAGAGCAGCATTGCTGAATTTTGTTTCAAAGGGTATATGAGTATCGGTGAAATTATAGGCATGTAAGTCTTGGCTACTGGCTGACGGGAGCAATGCATTGTGTATCACATGCCCGAAAAGATTTTGGAACACGATGTGTATGTACATGTGACGGACACGTCCATTTTGGATGTAGATGAATGTGGCCTAGGATGTATTGCAATATTGATTACAGGTAGGCAGTGATTGTAGCTATTTACCAGTATCGCTTACTAAAATAGACAGATTATGAGAGAGGTCCTGCCAATCTGAAAGAATAAAACGAAATATCTTATGATGAGAAATAGAGTAGAGGTGTCTAAGGAGCTATACTGGTTTTTGTCCCGAGAATGCAAAAATCAGCACCAAAGACAACTTGAACTATTCGCATGATCATTATTATCGAGATGAACTTTATTTATAATTGGAATAACAAACATTATATTAATATTTTGTATGTTAATGTTTTGTTGACTCTTTTGAAGGTCTGATGCACAGTTAAAAAAAAATACAATTAACAGTTAGTCAAATTATTCGCATCAAGTAAAATATTAAGAATTCACCTACTTTTGCCCAAATTATTCTTCAGCCAATTAAGTTTCAACGAGCCGTCACACCTAATTAATTTGATTCGTAAAATCGCATTATTTTGTCTCAATATTTTCGTGAAAGCTGTTTTCCACTGCAATTTATTTTATAAATCAAATTAAAGTAGAATTAAATCTCGGTTGCAAGGACATCGTGACTCTAAAAGACGTACAAAAGACTCGATTACGTATTGCTAAATTTGTCATTGGTGAATGTTATTCTTGTTCGTAATTGGTCTACTAAACGCCTTGATATAGTTTACACAATAGAGATGGGAACCGCACTTTTTGCTTATCTGTGGCAAACACGAAATGTCATATCAACCACATCTCCTTAACACTATAATGAGCTTTGTAGTTTAAAAGTTAAAGTTTAAAATTAAATGATAGTGATATGAATTATTATTGAGACGTGGTAATCTTAAACGACTGTCGTGGCAAAGAATAGGTAAATTAGTATTATTACGCTTAATTCATTAACTCCTCAATGAAAGAATGAGTTGCAAGTTAATCACACTAATATTATAAAGACGAAAGTTTGTTAGTGTGTATGTTTGTTACTTCTTCACGCTCAAACGGCTGGACCTATGTTGATAAATTTTGTATGGAGGTAGCTGACACCCTGGATTAAGACATATGCTATGCTTTTTATCTCGATATTCCCACGGGATCGAGACTTACGCGGGTGAAACCGCGAGGCGTAGCTAGTTAAAAATAACAATGATTTGAGGCAAAATAAAAGCGTGAAAAAGGTTCAATTGATTTTTAACAGGCCAGATGCCATAGGTACCTATACCTATCTGGTTTTTGGGTTTCCCATTGTGAAGTTAAACGGGAAATCAGCTTTTGATTTGGCTTTTATTAGCCCTTATAATTACTCAATTTCGTAACAGATTTTCAACCGATAAAATTAACTTGGACTAGACTTACAAAATAAATCAATGCTCAGATTCTACTCTTATTCAAACGTGTTAGAATCGCAGTCATCAGTACCCCAAGTGTAAGTTTGCAAGAGACTAAACGTAACTATTTCGTTTCGTTCCTAGTCGAGTTATGGTCCTATACTCTACAGTCATAAGCCAATCGACCATTTACAGTAGGTACATTTACCATTTGACCGTCTGTCACTGTGCTATAAATACCGGCTGTATGCGCAGGCGCACGCAGCGGTCGACACCGCTTGACCTTTGTGTCAAATTCATTCAGTATTGTACTGACATGCTCGCCTCGCGCATTGCATTACCTGCCTCGCGTGAGGTCTTTATTTGTGAGGTTTAAAGCCCTTTTATGATGAGTAGAGGTGAGTTTGCTCTTGGTTGTAACTTCTCAAAGAAGCTTGCCTAAGGACATTTGAAGAATGCAGTAGGCTTACCGTTCTTTTTTTGGTATTACGTCTTATTTTTTATTAAGAAAGATAGATAGAATGAAAATGCGTTTTTGGACATATTCAAATATAAATAAAATACCTTAAAAGTAATTAAAAAAGAAACCACCCGAGTGCGTGTCGGACTACGCACAATGAACGGTTCCGTAGTTGGGATGAATTTATCCCAAAAACAAACTTAACGTTGTAGTTGAAAAACATGTTCTTCCATACATCGATATACGTCACAGTCAATTCTCCAACTGCAAATGTAAGTTGGTCGACTATTACTAGTTAACTTGTAAAGCCCACTTAGCTGTGATAGTTTTCCCTTTTAATTTAGTTATATACTGCCTTTTGTTTTTATTCTATTTTTTGACATATCCAAATACATATATTTACCTGGCACTAGGACACTAGACTCTAACAAAAATTTGCACTTTAAAGCTTAATATTACGCAAACGGATACCTGAATCGAAAAATAGTCTGCACATGCCTGCAATATTTTTGAACGGCCTATTCAACAATGCCCCACATCATAGGAAATACCAGAAAAAAATATATCATCCCCATACGTGTAAGGGTACCTTCCTTACATGCAAAGTAGGGATAATATTTTTTTCCCTTAAAGAAACGAAAAAAAAATATTTTACCACTTCGTCGACGTGATTAATATTTTTTACCCATGACAAATTACAGCTTTCTAGGTACTAAGAGTCTCTGAGCTAAACCGGGGGGACAGACAAACAGACGGACATGGCGAAACTATAATAGTTCCTTGTTGACTACGGAACCCTAAAAATACTAATGCCAAAAGGGCCTCAGCTCAGCTTCAAGACCGAGTTTGTTGTTACTTTATCTTCTTAGCGTTTCGATGGCAATCTTTGTATTGATAGGCCCTGAACTTACTCATGCAAGCCTTTCCAAGGTAGTTAAAATGATTGTGAAACTTAAATACTTGGTTTTTTGGTTGCAAATATCTTGTCACCACCATATTAACAAAATCCCAATCAAAGTTAATTCATGGTACACACGGATATATATATCATGCTATCTATATCTAGTTTAGGCTGATCTCGCATTGTATAGGATTTCCGTACAATGATAGGTCAACTAATACTGAAAATGTATAGCTTGATATGTAGCCGTGTGTACAATTCTTCTCAGGCCACTAACGATGTTTGTATCAGTCTTCCCATTGAAAGTGAAAAGGAGACAGAGTAAGCCTAATGACGTTTTCACCAACTCTTTATTACACGACATTATTGGGAAAGCTCGTTATATAGATTACGGTGATCACTGTCCATGTTTTCTAATGCAATATGCTGTAACTTTGTGTGGTAATGTTACACGTGTGGTATAAGCAAATTGGCGCTGCTTGGGAGCGAGTTCTGTCGAGCTCCATCTTCAGAACAGTTATGCGATCCTGATATCTAGAATGTGTTTTTGTTTTAAGGCTAAATACAACCTTCAAAAATTTGGTAGCTAATCTTACTATCCCAAATTTTTATGTAGTTTTTTTGCCCTTTTTCGGCGTTAGATTTTAGTAGGTTCGGCTCTACTGATGGCAAACCAAAACCCATTTCATATCACCCGATCATGTCAATTTCTGTATCCGCATCCAAGGTAACTCCACGTATTAGGGATTGAGCTGCTCCAATTTTTACATATTGAAGTGGTTTATTTTTATTGTTTGATGTTTTTTGACAACTTTTATTATTTTATATACAGTGATATTTAATGATTATTTCAACCATAATGACATGAATATTTACTTGTAAAGTATTATATTATTTTGATTATTGTGAATGTGAAGACTATGTGGGTTATTGCTCTTTTTTCCCTTTTCTTTTATTCTCAGTTAGTATTAATCATGGTCTGGCACTTTGAGTCATTTATGCGGCCTACCCAAATGTCCTTTCTTTGGTATTGATCGTCGCAGCGTTGAACTTAAGTTCTGAGTAGAGCTGCACGATTACTGACAAATGCGTGCACTGACTGGTCAGGTCCACTCAATCTGTGTGGTTCTTTCCTCAAAAGACCATTTCAGACACCAATATACATGGCCTTCACATGATCTGACCAAGATTATGTCTGGACTTTAAAAGAGACTGTGACCTCTGAGTTTGTTTCGGCCTTTCTTCTCAGAGTAGTCAGATAGGAAACGCCGACCTCATCTAGTTTTTAAAATATGATTGACGTGTAAAAGTGTTTGTGCAAACCTACTTACAGAAATAAAAATCATTTATCATCATTTATATTTATTACGGAAAATCTCATAACGTGTTTCAATTTTATAATTAAAATTCAATCTGTTGATCGAAGAGTAAAAGGATTTCAATCGTTTCAAATAGGTACCTTGCAATACTCTTGCTTACGTTATGTGACTTCGTCTGCAATCTTTCTTCAAATTACTTGACACTTCATTGTGTCCAAATAATACTATGTCCAAAAAAAAATGGTACACGTAATATGGCTCCCATTTTATTACTTGTTACTCAACAGCAATCACCTATGCGCAATGACATCACATTGTTGCCTCATTGGTCACGGGGCCAAAACGAATGAACCTGGGTTTTTATAGAAGGATACTAAGCCGTTCGAGTGTTTAGAAATGCTGTTGCGTTTTATGACATCCTGGTACTTGCAGCCGTGCGACCGAAATGTGTTTGGGAAAATGTAGAGGAAAATAAGACTTTTTCGTCTTCAGTATTGAAGGGGGGAGAGAAATGTGCAAAACGCACCTTTATAGTATTTATAATTATTTTACGTATCTGCTGTTTCTTTTTGACATAAGTAGATATATAAAATATATATTATATACTTTCGACTGCCTTTGGAACCAGCGGTTTTATTAAATAGTCTTTTATATATGTAATTTAAATAGTTTTATTTTAATGGCATTTACTAATTTGAGGATTATCAAACGCGTTATCAAACTTTTCCTAGTGTTTGTGCTACTCACTGATGATGACTATCGGAATGGAATCGATCTAAACCTTCAGACTCCTACAAACTGGTGCGATACGTGGGCGCGACAGGCAGCGCGATCCTTGTCGCACCCGCGATATCGCAGCAGTCTGTAAAAGCCTTTCATATAATATAGACTCCAAAAACCTTAACAGCTGTTCACTAGAATTTCCCTCCTTAAAACTTTACCGGACGGAAATTTAGTAACAGCCATAATTATCAAATTACAGGCACAATTTTGTCCAGTGCCTTCACCAGTGGCAGTTAATAGAATAGAAATAATACTCTTTATTATGTACACCATAAAAATTACAGATATAAATGTTGATGACGATGACGATGAAAATTACAGATTTAAAGGTGAATGACGATGACGATGGTGACGATGTTGTTGTTGTTGTGGTGTTGATGTAGTTGTTGAAATGTTGTTAATGTTGAGTAACCTATGGCCACGATGTCAACATTACGCAAAACTTTACCCCCAAATAAAAAACTGCTGAACAATTGGCTGGAGAAGTCAAGTGTACCAGAGGCACAATGGTAAACAAAACATAATTTTAGCAACGTTTTAATTTCATGGTCAGTTTGCGGAGAGCGGTGACCAAGGTTACATTGCGTTGTTCACCGTTAATCATAACTTTGGTACTTGTTTTCTCAAAATGCATGACAAAATGGTACGTACGGTTTTATATTTATTTGAGAAAATATTAAAAGTAAAAATATATATAAGGATTTAAAGTTAAAATATTTCATTGCAATTTGGGCTTGGGGAAGGCCTGTGTTCAACTGTAGTCCACTTTCGGCTGAAATTATGACAATCATTAAAACTACCATTTTTTATTATAATTGTTTATCTTATGAATTTAAGAGCGTTTCAAAATCACTATAACAACGAGCTGTGGCAGATTTTACTTGGTCATTAATTTTTACGAGTCCCTTAATAGCAAAGCGGACGTCTTCTAATTAATTTATGGCTATCTCATAAGAAACTTTTATTGACGAAAGTTCCATAAAAAGTGAAAATAAAGGTTTTCAGAAGTATGTGATTTACCTTTTAAGCGAATTAATTTTGTAGAAAGTTTGGTCATAACTTTATCACATACGGAAATGAAGGAACAAACCTAAATTGAGATATCATCAACAAATGTACACAAAATTAATCGATATAATTAACAGTATTACAGCATTACATTGTGTGAGCAAATCAAATACTAGAGGGAGAAAGCCATAGACTATAAATATGCATAACTCCGATGATTTCTCTCTTTGCACGCTAAGACGCGCGTGCGTTTTCTTCTATGAAAATCTGCGCGCGCGCACCCGAATTGAGTAATCGATTCAGTTGATTTATGGTCATAATAGGTTTCTTATTGTATAATCGGTAACATATTTTTGTGGTCTGATTGATGGATAGTTTATTTGTACTGATTGTTTCGTAGTTTTGTAAAAAAAAACAAAAAAAAATGATATTATTTATTTTAATTTGATTCGATTTTATTTAAGTATAACAATACATCCTATTTTATATTATGAAGTACGTACAATGAGTTTCTAATTTGTTTAATTATTAATAAATATTTATTTTAATTATTTTCAAACATGCTTTCTATTAATATTTTATTGAATTGTTGTGCCCAACAGAGACCATGTGAACTTCGTAATATTATTATGATCTGCTAATTTGAATTTGAATTATATCCCAAGAATCGTACTTATTTATTATATTTTGGTAAGGGTGAATTCAGAGGCATTTCCTTTTACTCTTACCAAAATAGAATTTGGCAAGAGCTCCTACTTCGTTTGGAACATTTGATTTAGAAATCTATGAAACGAATGTAGTTTTTCCTGTTAACTGTTTTACTACATTTGAGCAAAATTTTATATAATTCATTAAGTTGTTAATCACATTTCAATTAGGTATTACATTTTAATCTTGATTTTAACTACCTATTACTTTATCATTCAAGATATCAAGATTCAATTAAATGGCTTTTAGACGGCATCGTCACTAGTTAAAATAATGTCACGTCCATTAATTACAGGAATCAACTGAATTTGGATTTTTCCTTGATAGATTAAATCGAAGAATGCAATCATTAGTATAGTATTGATTTCTACAAAAGACGAGCCGCAAATGCATTGAATTTTCTTTATTTTTTTTTTATTGTGTACAAAGTTCTTTTTTGAAAATTGTATGATCTTCTTGAGCAGTTTTTTAATAAGTATTTAGAATATTCGTGTTCTGACTTTAGAATTCGCCACTGGCCTTTACCAAAATCATTTACATTATTATCTGTGGTCACGATGGCCAATGTCAACGGAGATTAGCCAGGTACGCAGGAGATATTATAGTGTACAAGTCTGTGTGCAAACACAGGTGCATTCTCTGTTCCTTAAATTTCATAGTCCGATGGGACGGCAATTTCACACGTCCGGGGAGTGATCAGGCGCAGGAAAAACGGGTTTAAGGCGCTGACAAGAGGCAAATGATAATGATAATGTTGTTTTTTATTTTCGATTACCCAACTCATTTTTGAGTAAATAAATAATTGCTTCATAATTTGCAATAAATTAGAAGCGTTGTGTCATCGCGCTTCTCTTTCTTTAGTATGCAGTCTGACAGTGACAGCGGTTTACCTTGTCTTAAGTGCTTTCGGAGACACGGGGGTGTCACACCACACCACCAACTTCCGAACTCCGGGCTGCTACTGAGAAATTCCTAATAAGACCACGTGATTAACGGGGCATTCACATACCTATCACATACTGTATATCTTATGTTGATGCAGCAAATATAATCACACCTTTTATTAGCTGTGCTATTTGCGTCACTAGCTAAAACTAAAAGTTAACAAAACACCAAACGCAAAAAACACAGAAGAACAATAATAGCAACTGAGAGGAATGGCCATGACATACAGCCAGACAGACAAAGACGTCTCATCATAAGGTTTACGATTCAACCTTTTCCATACAGATGGAACCATATCCAAAGGGCATGTGTTTTATCGAAACCCAAATACTTCCCATTTTGTTTTCTAAAAATATGAATGGACACTAATATAATAAATGAGCCTTTTTTGTGAGCCTCATTTTGGTGTCCTAAAAAATTAAATAGTGAACTGCGACCAAAGTGGCTCGCGCGTTGTTGGTCACAGTTCTAACCTAATCTATCCCATTTCGTCAGGGTGCTCTAGCTTAGTTACTGCGACCAACTTTAAGAAAAGGCCAGAAAGTTAAAACAGGCTCATTTATTAAAAAAGTGTACAAATAATTTGGCCAAAGAGGATCAATTAAATATTTCCCTATCTACTAATGGAAATGTATCCAATAAAGTGGACAAAAGTGTTGTTATTTGGAAACGTAAGTCGTCAAGCGTGACCGGTTCTCGCTTAATCGCTTGTAGAGCTGCGAAGCTGAGCCGTGATTCATACGAGTACGACCACTATCCTTGCTTTTAGAGTAAGCACAAGGTCTATCACTTTCTGTATAATATGCCAACAGAGTGTGCAAAGAACTACAACAACATAGGAGACACATGGTCTTCAAGTGGCAACTACTTCTAGGGGCAACTAGAATCAATTCTATTTTTTTTGTAAATTTTGACGTTCAAAAGTGCCTCTTATGTGCCTATTTGAAATAAATGGTTTGACTTTGACTTTGACTTTGACTTTGAAGTCTGGTACCAAGTGTCCCTCCACCGTCCCTCCTGTGTTACTGAACGGTGTGGGGTTGCATAGGGTGTACTCTTTTAAATACCTGGGCATTGTCAGTTCGGGCTAATAGCCGGTTCTTCTGACGTACAGCCACGGTTAAAATAACTTTGTTCAAACATATTGCATGTCACTGTACTCGGGGAGCCTGTGGTTCAGCTACACCCAAAAGGCCTACAATGCTCTGCGGATCCAGTATAACAACGCATTTAGAGTGCTGTAGTTGCAGTGCGTTTGTCTCGGTTCTGTAGCGCATCGTCTATCATTATCTATGTTCGCTGAGGCACGTACCGACTGCTTCAATCCTGTACGGCGGCGGCATAAGAGAGCGGCCTCGTTGCTAAACAGACTCCGTGACAGCCCCAACTGCATTAAACGCGCTATAGCCGGGAGACATGACAGCCCGTTGGTGAGGTCACTTTTCACCTGTACACTGTCTGTGTTATTAGTTAAGTACCAACATAGGTTAAGACGATTGTTACTAACCCAATGGATCTTTGTTATCTGCAATAAATGAATTATGAATATGCTGTTGTAGTTCTTTGCAAATGGTTGTGCGACTGCATCCTTCGTCACCAGCAACAGCAGTTCGCTGCGTGGAATTTAAAGGACGTTTACACATTTTTATTACAGGGTTTTATTCTATTCAGTACCAAGTAGTTTCCAAATATTAAGTCTTTGAAAAAACAAACATAGTTATCTAGATCTTTTTCAATGTGCGAAGGTCTGTTCTCGTTAATTATTATGAATGTGCATAGTTTCGCATACAGTCTGTCGAGTATAAAGTTTAGCAATACCTAACCAATTTTGCGGCTTCCACAAGGTAAACTAAAATGTCAGGTGCCTGACTACAAATCAGTAGAATACTCTTTATTATATGTACACCATGAAAATTACAGATATAAATGTTGTGTAGTTTTAATGCTTTTTTTTTTTTTTGGGTGGGAAATTATCAAATAACCGCTCTGGGCGGAGCGGGAGGGCGTGTCAGACTTTTACTGACTAAAACCCACCCGTGTTCCTTCATTTGCCTGTGTGCCAGGGCCACGATATCCCTTTCGGACAAACTCGCAACCCTGGCAGGCATTGGCCCTAATGGACCCCGTCAATTCGTGCTGACGTCTCTTTGAGGCGCGCGTGGAACACAACGCGCCATCGACCCGGGCCTGGTCCTTATCGGACGGCGAGCTACCCATCGCTCACCGTCCGTAAGCCCGCGCCTACGGTGGCCGGAAATCGGCTTGCGACTCCCGACGCCCAGGGCGTCTCCTGCGGCGACTAGGGGCGTGAGGGCGCGAACCCTGCCTCTCCCTTACGCACTCCGCCTCCTCCTTCGCGAGCATTACTGCTACGAAGGAGGTGACGGCCTCCCATGCATTCTCGCTCCGAACCATGGCCTGAACCAGGGCCGGACGCGAGAGGCCTCCGTGAGGACATGGCGGTGCTCCGCCCAAGCCGGGCATACCTCTACCGTATGCTCCACCGTGTCCTCCGGGCGATCCACACAGTGGTGACACCCGGGCGTTTCCTCCCGCTTTATCCTGAACAGGAACCTGCCGAAACATCCATGTCCGGTGAGGACCTGCGTCAGGCGGAAGGTGAGGACGCCGTGGCGCCTCTCTAGCCACTCCTCAAAGAGGGGACTTATCGCCGCAATAGTGGCGTGCCCAGCGCTGGGTTGCGAAAATCGCACTCTCCATATCGCCATGAGATCTCGCCGGAGCTCTGTCCGCTGTGCCGTGATTTCTCGCGGCAGCGGAGTTTCGCCCCGGCGTTTCGCCTCCTCGCGACACTCCCAGATGTGCGCAAGGACTTTTGCCTCCAGATCCCATGGCGGTAGTCCAGCAAGGAGGCTCGCTGCCTCACGGGAGACCGTGCGGTAACCCCGTACCAGCCTGATGGCCATGACCCTTTGGGACGCGTTCAATCGGCGGGCTGGTCGCAGCCTTAAAGAACGCGCCCACACCGGTGCCCCGTAAAGGGCCATGGACCGCACGATCCCCGCTTGGTGCCTCCGGCAGGAGGCGTTTGGACCCCCTAGATTGGGCAGGAGCCGCTTCAGAGCAGCCCGCTCGGCTCCAGTCTGGGAGCCAAATGTCGAAAATGCTCCACGAAGTTCCACCGGCTGTCGAGGACGAGTCCCAGGTATTTCATCGTCGACTCGACGCCAATGTGAACCCCTCCCGCCATTATCTGGGAACCCGACAGTGGCGCGTTCCGAGGACCATAAAAACACATGGCCTCGGACTTGTGCAAAGCCACCTCGAGTCCCAATTGCCGGATCCTGCCGTGCCGCCAGTTCGGCCGCCGTCTGATGCGACCTCCCCTGCGCCAGGACCAGCGTGTCGTCAGCGTAGCAGACTACGCTGACGCCGATAGGGAGGTCGGCACGCAGCACCCAGTCGTACCCGATGTCCCACAGATGCGGCCCCAGGACCGATCCCTGTGGAACATCGCACGACATCTCTCGCCGGTTCCAATCTCCGTGGTGACCGGGGTAGATGACGGCCCTGTCCGTCAAATAGGCGTCGACCACGCGACAGAGGTAGGTCGGCATCCGGTGATACCGAAGTGCCTCCCTAATGTAACTCCAGGGCAGGGTATTGAAGGCATTGGCAATGTCAAGAGACACCGCCAAGACAACCCCACCCCGGGCAACAGCATCCCCCGTCGTGAGGGCTCGAACGCGCATGATGGCATCCACCGTAGAGCGCCCCTTGCGGAAACCAAACTGGCTCTCCGCCAAATCCGGCCCCACCCGCACCAGTCGCCCGACAAGGCGGTCTGCAATTACTCTTTCAAAGAGCTTGCCCACCTCGTCGAGCAGCACGATGGGCCGGTAAGCGGACGGAGAGTCCGCCGGGCGCCCTGGCTTCTTTATGAGGACCAGTTTCCCCGTCTTCCAACGAAGTGGGAACTGGCCCCTCTCCAAGCATGCGCTTAGGAGCCTCCTTAGTCGAGGCCCGAAAGCCTCCAAGGCCAGAACCTAGGCTTTTCCAGGCAAACTATCGGGTCCTGGGGCGGTACTCTTGGCATTCAGCCTACGTACCGCCACTCTCAGATCTACCTCGGTCGCCTCTGGAGCATCGTCGTCATCGGTGTGGTCCGCATCTGGCACTGCAGGAGGCGGAGCCATGGGCGGGGAGAATGTTCCTCTCGCGAAGGGAACAGAGCGCTCACCACGTCCTCCACGAGCTGGGGCCGGAGACTCTGCGTCAGCGGGGGACCCCCATGGTCGGCAATTTTGTAAAAAAAAAACCCCAAATATACCCATTTTTCCTTGATTTTCCCTAAATATAATTATTATGTTGCAAGATTTGATCCTTGCTAGCCTTCGATCAACAATAGTACTAGATTACACAAATATCGTTGTGGTCTTATTTTGCAACATAATTTTCAACCTTATTGCTTAGAAATTATGTTTTATTTTCCCATAAATATTTTTATTCTTATTTTAAAAATACGTTTCCTTTTAATCGAAGTAGTAAATATGCATTAATTTAAATAATTAACGGGGCGGTCAGCTGATAATTTGTAAATATATGTATAACATAATAAGCGGTGGAGAGCAAAAAATTTTCTTGAAAAAAAAAAAAAAAAATGAAAAAAAAAAGAAAAAAACCAAAAACGCCAAACCAAATGTATACCTATGTATGTGCACTCACATAATACATAATGTTTGATGCTTGTTTACAGTCAACTGATCTTAGTTTTTAGGAATATTCTTTTGAATTTTTAATAGCTCTTTTACCTAATATGAGAACTTTTTGGTCAGTTTCTTATTGCCATTGATTTTTTGTGATTGGGGGCTTGCTACCACAAAATGAATCTGTTCAAAGGGTTTCGTTTTTTATTACAAACGGTTACACTAAAGTTCAGAGAAAACGAAATAATTTGGAAATAGAACAAAAAGACAGCTGTTTCTTTCTTTCTTTATTCTAGTATTCTTAAACGTACCTATTTATTAACATAACATATATATACCTGCTGAACTATTCTGTCAAAATCTCACCGTGAATACTTACGGGAAGTGAGCTTGAAGTGACCAGTCAATAGTGGCAATCCCTAGCATCAGGGTCGAAATGACAGCTCACTTCACCTAGGTATTCACTGTGAGATTTTTGCAGAATAGACGGGCTTATTAACCAAATAGTTACAAAAAATATTCACTTTGCGCTATTAAATGACTATGCACTTAGTTCATGCGTGTATGTCCATGATTTAAATGGCTACAAATCGTATCTGTACACGGCTAAGTAATGGCTTATAAGGAGAGATCTGAATATAAATGTCAAACTTGACCCACTGACATTATATTACGAGTCCTATCTACGTGAATATAGATACTATTGTTTTGATTTACTTAATATAATCTTGGGAGAAACTATTGTTACAGTTTATTTAAATTGAAGCTGTAGGTCTATTTATCATTGGGATTGAATGATACTGACTTCGACCTCTTTTGATTGTTGACCAAATTACTATCTTCGATTCTCGGGTCGGGCAAAGCGTTTTTGTTTGTTATTATTACGAAATTCTCAATACTCAATATATTTATTGCTTCCACGTGTGAATTTAGGAGGTGGGTTTTACAAAATATGATCATTGTGGTACCCTGTCGGGCACAGCAAAAGTAGGAGAGAGGTCTCTACCTAGTTGTTAAACATATTAACTACTTAGTTTTTAAATATATTATAATTATTTTAGAAAACATGACTGTAATTTAAAATTGAGTCCGCGTATCACTGGTCAGTTACCCTCACTCGTCAGTTTTTTGATTCGCCAGTTTCGTTGATTAGTCAGTTTCACTGATTGGTCCGTTTTGCGGATTAGCTGATTGGCCAGTTTTGCGGATTCGGCAGTCGCGTCAGTTCGACAGTTTCCAGTGTTCGCCAGATTCATTGATTCGTCATTTTTATTCAATTCGTCAGTCAAAGTACAGTTGATAGAAAACTGCACATCGTCTGCTAATTTAATTATGTACTTATTACGTAACATAACATCACGCCTGCTTCCTCAGAGGGTTAGGCAGAGGTGCACTTAGAGTACACCCATATTAACCTACCAACGCTAAAAAGGACGTCAATTTTAAATTCGGGCACAATATCTATTCACATCATTATCTCCTTGCCTTTTTGAGATCAGCTAGCGCAGCATCTTTTTGGCTACTTCAGTTTGATATTCGCAGATAGATGAGAATGGCCGAAGATTCCGCTCAACGCTTCAGGAAACGTTCATATCCAACAGTAGACTCCTGAAGGCTGATGACGAACCTAATCACACAATACCAGAGTCAATCTGTTTCGTTAGACATTCGAAATGCAATCAAACATCAATTGAAACCGGTCAGGTCAAACATGATTGGAGTGTCGTAGTTGGTAGGTGAGTCAGCTTCATATGCACTGTTCCATATTTGGCTGGCACAGATTTGACATGCCCAATTGTCCATATTACGTAGGATTATACAAAAATATCTGAAACAATTTGTGCAACCATTTCTATATACATAAAGTGAATCACAAAATGAGATAGACCCTTTTTAATGTGAGGAACATAAAAAATGCTTTACCTCTTCAATCTCTTAACTACTGCCTAGTTTCAATTTTAAGATCGCCTGCCATTTAATGTGTACACAATTTGGTCAAAGACTCATTTATTTAATGTGGTATATTCAGAAAGGCTGCATGGGTAGTCTGGAACTGCCCTAAACACTTAGTCATTTTCCTTCCTCAATTTAGTACGCGCGAGGACACAGTGAAGGTTTAACTTATTCGTAGAAATTCGAGATACTGATTCTTTTTGAAATTATTGCTTGCTACATAATATAGAGTCCTAATCTAAATGTCAAATAGGACGCTGGTATTCCAAAAAGGAATACCAGCGTACAAACATTTTCGAAAAATAGTGTTACAGCCATATATAGAATCAGAGATTTCCAGTTATCTGTTTTTAAATAAGACATTTCGAAAATGTTCTTAACTAACTTTTTTGTCCTTTTTATCCTGCTTATGCGTATGAAGTTTCATTAAAATCGGTTCAGTCATTTCGAAAAACAAGGACTTGAAAGTTTGTATGAAATGCCGTACGTCGTATACGCTCTTAAGTGATAATAAATTATAATCAGCCCAGTGGTTTCTATGTCAGATTGTACGATTGTGACTTTTGGTAGTTGTTTACAAGTAGACTTGATATGAACTCTCGCAGTCTCGCAAGCAAAGCACGAAGCCGCTGACCTTCCATGATTCCGGGTACCTACAGCGAGCAAGCTTCCGTTCTCTTCTGCAGTGTTAGTACATTTGTCTTACTTTTGACAATAGCTGTGTGTTCCCTATTATTTAAAAACAAGAACTAGGAAATTATTCGTTTTTTTTTGTCTTGCACCTTTTAATATGTTGGCATTTTGACGAGTTTTCCACAATTAAAACAATCATAAGTGCAAAAATATGTTGATTACTGATAAATAAATGATAAATGATTGATTTCTGTAAGTTGGTTTGCACAAACACTTTTACACGTCAATCATATTTAAAACAACGATTCTACGAACAATACCATAGAAAGGACATTTGGGTAAGCCGCATAAATTACTCAAACTGCCAGACCATGATAAAAACTAACTGAGAAAAAAAGAAAAATAAACAATAAGCCACATGGTTTTCACATTTACAATACTTAATTAAAACAATATAATACTTAACAAAGTAAATATTCATGTCATTGTTTATATAAAAATCATCAATGTCAATGTGTATATAAAATGCGGATATAATCTTGGTCAGATCATTTGAGGACCATGTAGTTTGGTATCTGACATGGTCTTTTGACGAAAGAACCACACAGATTTGAGTGGACCGGTCCAGTCTGTGCACGCATTTGTCAGTTATCGTGCAGGTCAACTCAAAACTTAAGGAGCTCAGCGATTCGACTAACAATACCAAAGAAAGGACAATTGGTTAGGCCGCAAATAGTACTCAAACTGCCAGACCAGCATTAAAACTAAAAGAATAAAAATAAAAAAAACAATTCACATAGTCCTCAAATTCATAATAATTAAAATATTAAATAAAATACTTTACAAAGTAAATATTCATGTCATTTTTTATGTAAAATGGTATAAATAAAAAGAAAAATATATATGTATATTCTAATCTTGATTTGATTTTTTTAAAATCAAATCAAGATTCACTGTAAATTGGAGCAGCTCAATCCCAAGCCTTTTAGTCCTCATTAAAGTCTTTGTTAACAGTATAAAATGCTTTCTGGCACAGTTGCCGCTTTATAAAACATTTGAATTTATTCTTGAATATGGCTACGAAGTTTATTACAAAAACGTATACACTGGCATTTAAACGAGCCACCATTTTTTTTAAGCCTGGTTTTAGAAACAACAAATTTGTTGCTTGTTCCTAGTATTTACATTATGGATATCACTGTATTTTCTAAACAGATTCATATTATATGTGCATACAAAAGTTTTTCATACATATACTGAGAAGCTACAGTCATTATATTAATCTCTTTTTGGTCTCTGAGGGAGTGTTTAGGACTTAATTTATAAATTGAACGAATCCCTCTTTTTTGTAAAACAAAAATTGTCTGAATGTCGGCGGCATTTCCCCACAACAGAATACCGTACGACATTACACTATGAAAATAACTAAAGTATACTAAGCGGGCTGGGTGGGAAATTATCAAATAACTTCTCCCGCTCTGGGCGGAGCGGGAGGGCGTGTCAGACTTTTACTGACTAAAACCCACCCGTGTTCCTTCCGTTGCCTGTGTGCCAGGGCCACGATATCCCTTTCGGACAAACTCGCAACCCTGGCAGGCATTGGTCCTACTGGACCCCGTCAGTTTGTGCTGACATCTCTTTGAGGCGCGCGTGGAACACAACGCGCCGTCGACCCGGGCCTGGTCCTTATCGGACGGCGAGCTACCCATCGCTCACCGTCCGCAGGCCCGCGCCTACGGTGGCCGGAAATCGGCTTGCGACTCCCGACGCCCGGGGCGTCTCCTGCGGCGACTAAGGGCGCGAGGGCGCGAACCTTGTCTCACCCTCACGCGTTCCGCCTCCTCCTTCGCTAGCATAACTGCTTCGCAGAAGGAGGTGACGGCCTCCCATGCACTCTCGCTCCGAACCATGGCCTGAACCAGGGCCGGACGCGAGAGATCGCCGCCGCCAATCGCCTCCGTGAGGACACGGCGGTGCTCCGCCCAAGCTGGGCAGACCTCCACCGTATGCTCCACCGTGTCCTCCGGCCGATCCACACAGTGGTGACTGACTAAGCGGGCTGTCTTTAAATCAGTTAAATCACGAATTTTTCTAACGGCGTATGCTGCAGAGCTAAGCTTTTTTGACAATTTATCAATGGGGTCCCATTGAAGCTTAGCATCCAAAGTTATGCCTAAGAACACTGTAGTATCTTCGGGTTTTAACTCATCAACCTTTATGAGCACACTAGTTTTTACTTGTCTAACGTGAGGTATTGTTTTTATTACATCTATTCAAAAAGAGCTAGTTTATTCTTTGTAAACAGGGACTAAATAGCTCTCTAATCCCTAGGGACTAAAAGTGTTTTGACTTTGGAATGTGGATATTGTACGATGCTCTTCCATAATTGTTCAAATATAAACATTAGCCTGTAATTATTTCTAAGTATGTTATATTTTATTATTCCTAATTGTACGTAAATAAACAAACATACTATTCTTATTCATAAGTTGCACTTACTTATTTTCAAATAAATGTGAGGATAATAAAAATGAGGGGGTGAAGGGGAAGGCGACAAAAAGAGGAATGTCCACCTCGGAAGCAACAATATTTTAAGCTTGAGTGACGTATTTTGAATCCTTCGCTGAACTCAGGATTAAAAAAAATACTCTTGCCTTTGAAATAGTTGTTTGCTCCGTAGGAAAACAATCTATTATTTTCGCTCTAAAATAGATGAAGAGGTTTCTAAGAATAAACTCTAAGTAGAGTTTATTTAGTTACAGATTCGTCGGTACTTACATCCGTACTCTGAATAGTTTGCGTTCTGTATAAGTGGCAGTACATTGTTACCGTGGTACATTCGATTACAGTAAAGAAAACATCGTGAGAAATACACGCCCAAACAAACGATACGTACTAAATGATTCTAAACATAATAATAGGTATTGGTATCTGAGATCAGTTAGGCAAGCTGAGCGTCAGTAAACGTGAAGCCAAGAGCCGATTGCGCACGAAGACGCCATTTGTAAAGTTTTGCAACTAAGCCACGGAAACACCCGAGGATGTACCTACTCTAGCTAGATGAACTTCGGTACTCGTGAGTTGAAAATGGTACGCAGACATTCTTGGAGGAATTCTGCAATTGAATTGCGAGCTCCTATTTGATTCTGTTCGCCTGATCAAGGAAATACCAGATGAAAAGCGTCGTAGTGATTGAAATTATGGGAAGGAAAACTGCATTATTGAGAACCCTATTGGTTTAAATTTTTCTTGACCCTCATTCGTTTTCACAGTTTTACTGATTCTTGGAATATTCCAAAGTTATTTTGGGTACTAAAATAATTTCAAATACATATTCAGGTGCTGCGCTTTTGAGTTCATTTGTTTTCAAATATGTCACACTTTCCCAACATAATTTTCTTTGGTTTTCCATGGTATGTTAATATTTTAGTTCCTTTATCAGAATATAGAATACGAGTAATCTAACACGTAGTTTACACCGGTTGTTGGGCTTAGTAAACATCGGTAGTGCTTTGCTCCTAATTACAGCCGGGATTGCCCAACTAGCCTGTCTGGTTGGTTGTTGCGTAAGCTTTTGCCGTTTCTGTGAGCCTGGTACTTTGACTTATAAATACCGGTATGATATGAACTTTGAATTAATTCCGAACAAGATTTTCCTAGACGAAAATAGAAAATCCAAAGCGATGTACAAAAGAAAACTATCATTTTCAAGTTTTCCACGCCTTAATGTTCTATGTTTTGGCCAGTTACTAAAAACTTTCGACGTGATTTTCATACAAAACACTATACTCAATATTACTCAACTGAAAAAAGCAATTGCAAAAGCAAGCGAATGTAAAACTCACAATCTCCATCATTTATATGTATAAAGAGTTTAATGTTCAATATCCGCCTGAAACTCTTCATAAAAAAAAAATGCTTTTTAATTGACCATAACAGACGCAGTGCCGTTGACCGGTGATCGTGTAAAAAATAGGTCGATCACCTTTGATGTCCACCCCTTTGTCTGTCAAAGCCTTATGCTTAAAATACCCTTTATGATGTAGGCCATAGTGGTTAAACTCGTATTAAAGGTGTAGTGACGATCATCCATTTTCATATGACCTATGATTACTAGTAGTTTTTGAAGGGATTTAGGTCAGTTCATAATGGTTGATCACAGGGTACATGTCCCGATTGTTGACTCTGTTGGCACACGCGATCATCGAATAAGGTGGTGGTAATAATTGTCGGGTTTAGGCATGTGATGTATATTTATATTATTTGTTCGCGCCATTTTTCAGGAAGCTTGTTACACTTGAAGGTAAATTAAGGGTAAACACCTTTTCAGGTGATTTGCGTGTTATTCTGTTAGATTTTCAGCATGAAACTAGAAATCAAAATAACTTTATTTTGTAATAATAATCATTTTTATTTGTTTCAGAATGCGTGTGAAGGGCTAGACTAGAAGAAAGGTAATACATTTCATAACTAAACTCGGAATTTAAAATATATACTAACCTAATACATATAAACCTACTAAAAAGGAAACGAAACGGTCATATTTAATCTTAATTACTGACATTCGCGTCTTATTACTAGATCAGTAATTAACGGTAGCTTCTAATCTGACCAGATGCAGAGGCGGAAAATTATCAGTAACACGAAGCGAGTGCCATCAAGATGCGGAAAGTGTCCTTATCATATCAATTATGCCACTGTAACGGCTAGGGCTTTGCAGGGAGGCTGCGCAGGCCGTTAACAAATATAGGTAGTGTAGAGAGAGAAAGGAAACTCAAGTTAAGTTAATATTATACATAATTTCCCTAGTAGGCTAGGTCGCGGGTAAGGTCATTGTTCAAGGTTCTGAGCACTATCACACCTTAAAAGTGGGAGGGTACCATCCTTGGCAGCACGTGGCAGACGTGGTGGCTCCGCAAGGGTCAGTAATTTTTCACACCCATGTCATGTTCTATGTTAGCGGGTTTGGTTTCCGCACTTAGTCCTTCATGTGGACCATTATGCGTGGGCCATGGCGGCCGTCGTTGGTTATTCCAACCAGCCCACCTCCCTCCAGAAGCTGATTAGGTCTCCTGGTCTGCTTAAGATATCCGTGAAAGATCTGGGTGACCCGAGGGTTTCTGTTCTGATCTGGTTGACGCCTGTGCACTCAAAGAGCACGTGCGCAACGGTTTCTTCAGCCTCCATGCAAGCCCTGCACAGAGGGCTGTCCGTTATGCCTATTGTGTGGAAGTGCTTATTCAGTGAGCAGTGTCCCGTGATGGTCCCCGTCACCAGGCGCAGGCCGTTCCTGTCCAGGCGTAGCAACCGCCTGGTTAGCCTGCCATCTAATGATGGCATAGCTTGTCCCACCCATGTCATTCATTCAAGTCATTGCAATTGTTGCTCTCTATGTATAGTGATTGGGAGTCTATTTGTACCTTTTGCTCTCGGACAAAACCTTGGCAGAACAATCAAGGGTCATTTGAATTTGTCAAAATTCATGAGCGGTACAGAGTTGTGCGTTAGCCCTCTTTTCCGATAGCTAAAACCTAAGGATCTTCAAAATACTGAAAACACAAAAACGCACCTACCCAATTCGAAATAGAATTTGACAGAATCTGTAAAATTCAAACGTCACTGCTGTCTTACATATGCTAGAACGAGAGCACTAGTTCAAGCTATTTTATCAGAATTCTGGTTGTTGTCCCATCTCCACGAAACAGCATATGACATCGTATGCACACAGGTCGTGGAGCGAGGAATGGCCAAAGTTGGTGAACAAGAGAATCAGCCCAGAAAAAAAAAGAGGTACAAATGCAAGCCGCATAAAAAAAACGAAACTACTTGTAGAAAACGACCTATGCCCAATTATAGCCCAGTGTCCCAGTGACTTAAAAGCCGAAAACGTTTCCTTGGGTACAGTGCGAGTCCGATGGCAACACCACCTCGGAAAGATGTGATTTTTGGCGAGAGAAGCTTTAACCTCCTGATTCTTTCATCGAGCCTTCAGAGAGGCTTTATTAAACCTGGCCCCCATGGAAAACTTTACTGTGTACATCAGAATCCTGGCCATTGTCCCAGCTCCACAAACCAGCACGTGACATCGTATGCACACAATATGTCGTGCAGCGAGGAATGGCTGCGCTAGAGAAAGCGTAAAGCGGCTCGCTGGACCGAGACCCACGCTCTTCATCACACGGCAGGGCTGTCTCGTGCCGATAACTGATTTATTGTATGTACTTATTTATTTGTTGCACTTGTTTCTTCCTTGTTATTTGTGTACGGAATACACGCACAACTGTATGACGGTATGATAAATATTTGGAGATTTGAGTTATTGTAAAATACAATTGAACCGATATATCTTTATATTTAAATAATATTTATCCCTCAATTCTCGCTATTGCACCTACCACTGTTTGTCTCTGCATCGCCCAAAGGTTGACTGGTAGAAAATGCCTATGGCATTAAGTCCGCCTCTGTACATTTGTGTGCTTAAAGTATTAAATAAATAAACTGAAGATGTTTGACTTTTCTCGCCAAGCATTCTGCTAAATAAAATTCGATATGCAAAATTATAATTATTTTTTGTTTCTGCAAAACGTTGTAAGCCTCCGTTAGAGCAACAGCCCGCCATAGCTACGTATGGGCAAACGCATAAGAAGTAGCATTTAATGTACATAAAACATTAAGAAGATTTCCATGTTACCAAGCAAAATATAGCTCACACTTTAGTTCCACTAAAAATTGTAGACAAGATAATAAATCTTAATGATACAGGCAGCGAAAACCCTATAGAACTCGCAACGTATTCGTGAGCGATAGTTGTTATTAGTCCCGTGTTTTTCCAAATTATCTACCCTAGTATAGGCGTTAAGTAAATAAATAACGAAGGTCCAATCAACACAAATCATTATTTAAAAGAACAGACTTAAAAATATCGCTGATATTTGAAATGTCTACAATCTTATCAGGGCATGCAGTTCCATAGATTTAGTATATGCTATATATAATAATTATACTGAATCTATGTGCAGTTCTTTGTGCATGTAGAGAGCCTCCTTATTGGTGGTTAAATCCGCCATTTTGTTTTTTTATTCAAAACCCATGCAGCCATGTGTCACTCGTGGTGTCAAGACAAAGCAATCATACCTCACTTATTAAAATCTAACAAGTCGTTTAGGCTTAAAAATGAGTGTGTTAATAAAAGTGGCTTCGTATGTAGGAAATACGGGCTGGTGTCCGCAATTCCACGTCAAAACGCGTACTTTGCGTATGGGGTCCGTATGTAATAGACTATTCAGTTACATAGGTCTCATTGTGGACATTTGAACCAAACCCCATACATTTTTGCCCAATGTCTGACGTGGATTTCGAGCATTCATTTCTTACCAATTTTAACTACAAGTGGACCTTTTGTGTCTATTTATTTCGTGCCATATGTGTTTGTCTATTGACACAAGTGCATGCAGAAACGCAGTTCTATTTGGTTTTCAATCGTAGTTCAGTTTCATGCCCATGTTTGTATCGTCTATGTACCTATATGTAATTTAATGGTTCATGGAATGATTCCATACCGTCTGTGAATTGTTTATTTTTCATAATTATGTTAGTCGTTTTAAAACGGGGTTTTTCCCGGTGTTTGTGTTCACATGTTTTTGTTGCCTGTTCGGCAAGGAATCGTTTGGTAGTTAATATATATAACGTGTAGGTTTTCCATTAAGGGTTAGGTATAATAAATACATATAGGTATAAATGTTAAATCTTTTGCATGTTCCATTCTTTCGTTGTATATAAGTTAAAGTAGTTTTGAATGTCGCTGTACGCATGGCAATCTGGCACAGTCATAAAGTTGACATCCTAATTAATGTGGCTAATATGTCACGCCGGTTTTAAAAAGAATCTTAGGAGTTAATCATCAGTCAACCTAACACGTTCTACTATAGGCATACGCCTCTGTTAAATTCCAATGACAAAAGTCGGTCTTATGGTTTTTGTTTTCTAGTCTTGTATCTTAAAGCACGTTATACACATAATATGTTATAAATTGCACAAAAGTGTCCATACGTCCAGTGGGATGCACATATTTTCACAATATGAGGCACTGATTGCGATATAAAAGAAAACTAGAAACATTTTACTGTTCGGTTTTATGCTGCCAAAGTGATGTTAGATATTTTTGATTACAACGAGGTATCACATTTAACTGAGTAGGCAAATAAGTAAGATATGTCCGATATTATTGCGTTCTATGAGGTGACACATCTTTTTGAAGCCAATGCATATCCTATATTTTAGCGTTTATCGTCTCGTCAGATAGTTTTGGTGATATCTCATCATTCTTTGTACGAAACTAGGTTAAATAAGTATTTGTTTGTCATCACAATATCATTATATCTTAAGACATCCGTATAATGCCACGATATTTTGCAACTGTGCATTATGAATGCGACATGTAACGTTCAGTTTTCGACACGTTACGAAATGGTAGTAGAACAGTTTTGAGCATTTTAATGATTATGATAATAGCGATCGTAATCTCTGCCTATTTAAATACGATTTAAGTAGTTTTGGGTAGTATTTTAGATGTTTGCAATAATTACAAGGAAAACAAAAGAAATATGGTTTTTATACTATTTACGTTACGTGATCAATCTAAGTAGATTTAGATGCGATAGTGGTCTACGCAGGACTGAAGAATATTAGGATGATGAGCAATATCAATTTGCGTGAGTATGCTTAGATGGTTTGGTCATGTTGAGAGGATGAATGAAAGGCGACTAAAAAAATGTATTTACAAAGCAGAGGTGAGAGGAAACGCCGGGAAGGGACGCCCTAAGAGGACATATAGTGAACTAATTGGTGATGTTCTTCAGGAAGTTCAGGTGGTACCCGCAACTGGCGTGCGTGTATGACCAGATGTATAGAACGTAAATGAAGCAAAAGGAGTATGTAAGGAGCGCAGCTGGTGGCGTTCTATAGTTTCTGCCCACCTCCATGGGAAGGCGTGAGTTTATGTATATGTATGTATCAATTTACGTGTTGTTCTTGGCAAAATATTAACCAGCTACATTCTTCCAATGTAGAAAAGGCCAGCTGGTTGAGCAATGCCCCCCATCCCTTGGGTAGTCAGACAAGGTCCTCTGTGCCTGACTGGCTGGAAATCTGTTCCAACTGATTTTGAATCTTGTGTTAACAGCATTTCTTGTTTCTGTTTGTCATCTTATCATAACAGCTAACATGTGGATATGACAGATTTGATTGGAGCCTTGATCAGGCTCTTAGTAAGTTTACGTCATGGCCAAATCCAAAGACTGGGTAGGTAATATCCGTATTATTCTATGCGCTGATGACGCCAATTCTTTAGATAAAGCAAGCTGCTGACATTGGTGAAGGAAAACATCTGAGGAATCCTCACCATCTGCCTAGCCCTTTCCCAACTATGTTGGGTCGGCTTCCAGTCTACCCAGATGCAGCTGAATACCAGTATTTTACATGGACCGACTGCTTAACTGACCTCTTCAATCCAGTTACTGAGTACCCCATACTAAGACTGATTGTCAGACTTTCGGGCTTCAAACGACCCGTAACAACTGTCAAAGATCTACAAATGACAGCTTAACGTTTTTCCGAAGCACGGCGGGCCTTGGTATGTAAAGATGGTAACCCATCCTCGGACCAACCGCGGCAAGCGTGGATTAAATTGATCGATCCACCCGTGCGGCTGTTATTACTTAGCCACGAGCCCCGTGAGGAAACCTGAACTTATAATAAATGTAAGTCTGAAATCACTAATCCGTCATCAATGCTCATCTCAGCCTTCTCTGTATGAGAAGAGGCAGTTGTCCCGTTGTGGGATAATATTAGGCAGATAAATCATAATCATAATCATTTTTAATTTGTATAAAGGCTAATTAATAATGTTGATTAATTAATTTCTCACTAATTCTAGTTTGATGAAGCATATTTATTGAAGTTCAGCAATATATTCGTTAACTGCCTAATAAAAAGACAGTGTGTTGGAAGTAGATATTGAAGATGTAACTAGAGTTGACGACCAATTTTGTCTTGAAGAGTCACACAAAGAAGAAGAGCCGTGACAAATTAATTTACCAGTTCAACTGTAGAGGAATAGATTCTATTATAAAGATAATTATCTACCTAATTTTAGATTAATCGATATTTAATATAGTTATGCAAACGCGGTTGATGACCGAAGATGTAATTTCATAATAACGTAATACTAGAAGAGATTAGTGATTATAATGTCAGTTTTTAATATAAATAAGCAATTAACGCTTCCTGATGATTGAATAACTTACTTTGTAGCTTCTTTGACATCTTAATGTTAATGCAGAATTAATTAGAGGAATCGAGAGTATAAATATGGAAATTTATCACAAATGCATTCGTTTAGCTCATCTACCTACCACTAAAGCCTGATTTACACGGTGCAATTTAATTGTCAGAGACACAGAACAGAAAAAAAACTTTGTTCTGTGTTCAGTGGCATGTAGAATCAATCATAAAGTCAAATCGTCTAAACAGTGTTTAGACGATGCAAGTCAATTGATGCTTCAATTTTATTGTATGCCAGAAGCAAGACAGTTGCATCTTGTAAATGTGGCTTTTTAGATCATTTATTTTAGATTATTTATTTATTTAGATCTCTTTTCCGTTGTCGTTCTTTGTAATTTCCTCCAACTTTTTTACGGTCTTAGAAATCTCAAAAAGTTGTTCTATTATGACGACAAAAACGACTTTATTTCTCGAAAAGAATTACATTCTCTTTATGAAAAAAAAACTTATTTCTAATTAGAATACATATTTTACAATTATCAGTAGGTAATTACAAATATGTTTGTGAAAACAACCCCTGAGACATAAACCTCTGAATTACTATAATTTTGTTAGTACCTAACATCCCGGAATTTTAGGAACCTTTCCGTAGCTATTTTTTTCTGTCCTAACACAAATCCACTCTGTATCTTGGAAAAAATCCTATAATTAGTTGACTTATTTAGTTTTAATAAG
This sequence comes from Tiliacea citrago, assembly GCA_963921375.1. Taxonomy (NCBI): domain Eukaryota; kingdom Metazoa; phylum Arthropoda; class Insecta; order Lepidoptera; family Noctuidae; genus Tiliacea; species Tiliacea citrago. Next base: position 3,112,206 of record OY992794.1, on the reverse strand, counting down.
CAGTTAGGCATCTTAAAGATAAGTAACGAATTATATACACGTGTTAGCTATGTTTGGCCAATATGGAGACGCCAACATTGATGCAATATGTATCTGATGGGCGCAGGACATGCCTTTAAACGGAATAGTACTGATCGTTATACCATAACGCACGTGCACATTATGTACAAAGTAATTAATTGTACATCAGTACACAATCATGTATTATATAAAACTTTTTGCAGAAACCACAAGTTATATTCAAAGGAATCTATTAATATTGGCATAATACTGAATGCCAATTATAATTCAGCGATAAGTCAAGATATATATAAACATAAAGTAATTATTGCTTATAATGGCGATTGTCCATTGATAGTTATTATTAAATCCTTAGCAACTATCATGATTGAGTAACATGAACTTTTCAAGAGTTCTACTAATGAGTGAGATGTCCTCGAATAAGAATATAGGCCATACAATTAGACGAAGAATATGTAATGCAAAAGGGATGAACAGTAGCGTACACAGAAAAAGTGTCTAGCCCACGATGTAAACACAATAAAATAAAGAGAGTTCATGAAAGTATAGAAAAAATAATGAAGTCTTGGATGTTATCTACGCTATAGAAGACTATAAAACTAATAAGACTATACATATACAAATGACGTTATTTAAACCCAGTGAAGAACGAAGTAAAGGGTGAAGAAAAAAAGGATCGTTTTGTCTAATTGAATAAATTAAATGAGTCAATATAGTCACCAGATCAGCAATTTATTAAAGTTTCTACCATCAATTATTTAGTTCAATATACATAGATCAACAATAATATTAAGTTCCCAGCAATCCAATACAACAGATGTTTATGCAACGTAGGTTTTAAATGCTTAAAAACGCAGCAGGCGATCATCGTCATCGGTCGGATCGAGTTGATCAGTTGAAGGGTCAGTTGCTTTTGATACGATTACCAATTGATGTTACGCAACTACTGTTGTATCAATGACCGTGGAGTTTTCATTCTTTATTGTAAACAGCATTTGGTTTGGGTGCATAAAATATATTGAATCCGTATAAATGTTAAGTATCATAATAATTATGCTTGGTTATTATGAGCCTTCAAAAATCCTGTTACCAAAACAGCAAGAATTTATTTTCGTCGTATGGAGATATGATTTTCAAAACGAAGTTTTTTATAATTAGAGCTACAGAACAAGAAGATAATAAAAGTTGTTGGTTGTCTGACTTGTTATTGTAGCATCAAAATAGAGGTAGAAAACATACTCTTCAATACTCTATTTACCATCAAAAACTTTTAATAGCAATTTGAAACGTTATCATGTATAGTCGTAACATACGCACAACTCGATCAAATACAAAAGGATAAATTTTCAAAATGTAGTCCTACATATTAAATTTCTGGATCATTCTTCATCTTAAACAGCGCAGTGCGTGCATTACACAAGGTACGTTCAGAGTACAAGCAAATCGTCATTTCCTTATTAGTTTTGTGAGCCACACCGACATGGCGGTTCACTGTGCTTTCCCTTTGGTATGTCTCTTTGTTCAATATATTTTTTCTATTGTAAATATTCAAATTGAGCAAGATTAGTGACGGCTAGGTTATGTTTGGTTTGAGATACTTTCGCTGTTCACTTTTCTTTTCACTGTAATTCAATGGGAAGATTTTCGACTATTCACGATATTTTGGATTTACGCAGATACCCTGTTCATCTTTGAATGAAATCATGTTGTTATAGCTAATAGAGAAAAGATTGGCTGTATAGCTTATTATTTTACTTTTTTGTTTTCTTATAAAAGCGACAAAGAGTTTAGGATCAATTTTATTTGAGGGCCTCCATATGGTTAGTTGTTGTAATTTATGCTATGTTACAATCATGGTGTTCGATAAAGCATAGGTATTCTATCAGTCTAACTGTCCAACTTATACTTATTGTGATTCAAACGGTGTACCGCTAAACAGACAACTAGATCCTGCAAAATTTATTGCTTAGCTCCAACAATATTCGCGCCAACATTTCAAAAGCATCGCTTCAGTAAGTTCACTTCGCATTCAATAGCACAAAGGTTGGGGACCTCACTGCACAGTTCTTGGTTTGCTCTCAAAAATAGATTACTTTATTGTTAAGGGAAGCTGCAAATAGTTATAGCTATTTATGCTTCACTTTCTCTGCTTTGTTGTGTTGTTGTGAGCTATGCTCTCCTGGTGGTTCACGACTGTTTGTTACAAAGTAAGTTTATTACTTGCAGTTCAGTTTTGAGCATCCAGTTTCCAATTGTTGCAAAAGGTTGCTTCGGGAGGTGTTCTGTTTGGAGTTAAATTTATTTATTTATTAAAACTTTATGCACAAGTAAAAAGTACACTGTACAAAGGCGGACTTAATGCCTGAGGCATTTTCTACCAGATTCAATATTTTGCTATTTAATTTAAATTTGATCGCATCCTGGTACTGGACATTTACGACTTCTTTTTATTATGCTTAGTTTATCTGCTTATACTTTTTCTTGCGATCCTTAGGTCTTTCCCAAAAATCCATCAAAGTGACGTTCTTTGTTCTGTTCGCTGGTCGCATATGATCCATAAGCTGATGTTCCGTTGCTGCAACCTCTAGATGTGTTGCTAGTTGTATTTGCATTTACAATTTGTACTTGTGCAATTGCATTAGTTCATCATCATTCATTCATTTCTGCCCAAAGACGTCCACTGCTGCACATAGGCCTCCGCCAAAGGGGGTTTGCCATAATCGCCACGCTTGGCAGGCGGTTGGCGATCGCAGTCTGGTATTAAAATGCATAGAGAACGCTGCTGCCATTCTCTAGTAAGCCCCTTAGTCGCCTTTTACGACACCCACGGGAAGAAATAGGAATGATATTTGCATTAGTTACCTCTAGGTAACTATGGCGAAGTACATATTATTTAGCAACCAATTACAAAAGCCTGTGTGTCACATAGTAATGATCATCAATGTTATCTGACTGCAACAGACGGTAACTCGAGAGTGGTACGCCCACCGCGGTTATGCCAACTTTGTCTATTATCTACAGTTGTACTTGTTATCTGCAGTTTGATTCATTGGGGAGACTCCCATTGGAACATTTCCAATAATTTATGTTAGTAATGAGAAAAAAACTCATTGCGGAATCATCATTTTCGTTCATAAAAAAAATGCTGTAGATGTGACTAGTTTCTTTTTTTCAGGTAATTTAGTGTGAGGTTGAAAGTGAAACCGATAGAACACTATAGGTATTCTTAACCAAATTATGGCGTAGTAACTAATTTGGGAAGCAGTACTGACTCACAAGGTCCGAATCCATGCGTACACACGTACCTACTTGTGTAATATACTCCTATAATTTAAATTATAGTGATGTTGTAATGTTATTAGGTACTTTTCTTTGATCTATCACTCAGCTCTCGCGTCTGTGATATCATAAGTTTTACGTTAGTTTTATTTTCTCAAATGTTTGCTTACACAATCACGAAGGGCAAAAAATTTCTACCATCATGACTAAAATTTCAATAAAAAACCGGCCAAGTGCGAGTCGACTCGCGCAGGAAGGGTTCCGTACCATTATCTATAAAAATGGCAAAAAATCACGTTTGTTGTATGGGAGCCCCCTTAAATATTTATTTTATTCTGTTTTTTAGTATTTGTTATTATAGCGGCAACAGAAACACATCATCTGTGAAAATTTCAACTGTCTAACTATCACGGTTCATGAGATACAGCCTGGTGACAGATGGACAGACAGACAGACAGACGGCGGAGCCTTAGTAATAGGGTTCCCGTTTTACCCTTTGGGTACGGAACCCTAAAAAGAGGTGAATTCGGAAACTGCTTCAGCCTGAAATAGTTTTCGGCGTCTGCCTGCCCCTTCTCATCACTAGATATCTAGTGATGAGAAGGGGCTAATCATACATAAGAAAACTATAAAGAATCGATTTACAACTAATTTAATCTTACTGCTTTGTGGTTATGAGCAATTTTCACTATTACGATGATTCTGTCCTTTCCTATATCTCTTTCCTGTTTCAGTTTTTTGAAAAAGGATTCTAATCTAATTAATTAATTACATTTTAAGACACTGACCTTCATGTTAGTATGTAAAAATAATTTGCGGTTTGCATAATGTATCAAAATGAGCGTTGAATGGAAATAGGAATTTACTTTCGCTTTTAATTTGTATATAGTTTCGGACTTTGAGTAAAAGTGAAAATTATATCGTAATTTGTAATTAACAGACCGCAAAGGCGTCTTACCTATAACTAGTTGGGCCGACTAATTGCTGAATGGTGGTAATTTCTATACGCTGTATTTAAGAAGCCTTACTATGATTTAGGAAAGGAAATTAGGAAAATGTGATAAAGGGACTATTAAGATCCTTAATACCCCAGTCAAGATGGTTCTCGCCTTCGTGACAACACCTAATTCCAGAGTAGTGCAATAAGCCTTTTAGCCATTTCCCAGAAGAAACTTTGCAATTTTTTGATAAAAAAATAAAATAAGTACATTGCATTATTTTTGGGTATTATCATAAAAGTACACTCGCGTAATAAATTAAATGCAAACAAACTTTTAATCTCGATTATTTTTGTTTGTTAAATTTCGGGTCGGTGACACTGAAACTAAAAACAATTGCCAACTAATATGATTGTTCTGCAATTAAAGAAACACAGAAATCCAGACAGACAGGTTTATTAGTTTCGACATTTCTCAGGCTCGATTTTTATGCATAATTGGTGAAGCAAATTAGTAGAGCCATCGAAATATAAATCTTTACACGCCTTTATTGCGTTGTCTTCAGAAAAACGACTGTTTAGCTGTTTATTTGCAACTATTATAATTTGGTGTAAAAGATAGAACGCAGCAGGGGTCTCAATATTTTAATGGTTTTAAGATTCTATGCAATTCCATTTAAACGTAGCATTGTGCGCCGTTAGCCGGATGTCCTAACAAGCATTGTTGCGTTATTTTCTATTTTCTGCCACAAAAAAACAGCTGTCGTCAATAGGTAGGTATCTTTTATTCTTCGCACTTCTTTTAGTCAAGGCCAGGAAAATTTCAAACAGAGTTAAGTTAAAGAATACATAAAAATCACCAAATAATGTCTTTACAAAAGCAGTGTTTAGCAAGCGTGGTGATCAATGCTCGTGCCTTCTCTGTACCAGAAGAGGTCGTTGTCCTGCAGTGTGACAATAATATGCTGGAATTATTCATTATTAGAAAAAAATAAAAAAAAAGTTAAAGAGTCCAGGCTTGCCAGTACACTTTGTGCAATACACCATAAAACAGCTATGTTTGACAAGAGGGCATTTTGTATGGGCCCTAGAATATAGGTATAATAAATTACCTAATAATATAAAACAAGCAAATAATTTTTATACAATTTAAAAACAAATTAACGACTTATCTGATCAATAAAGCCTATTACAAAGTGTTTGATTATTTAAATGATAAAAATAATTAAATTTTTAACTTATGTAATAATAATAAAATTATATTTGTAAATGAATGATTATTGCAAGAAATATGTCTAATATAGTAGATATTTGCAGACCTGTTTAGGTAGGATAATAACTATGGATTAAAGATTTTTTTTGTATGTATCCTCATGTACCCATAATAAAGCAAATAAATGATTTGATTTGATTCATAATTACAAAAATTAACCAATTCTATGTAAGATCTAGCGAGAAAGTTATGACACCCGTCTGATACGAAATCACGTTACTATTTCACACAAGTTTTTTTATAATGAATCATCAAATCATACTTAATTTTATTTTCTGTGTCTGTCATATTTATAATCCGTGACTTTGATTCACTTTCATTACTGATAGTGATTCAACATCATACTACCCATTTTCAAATACCTACCTACCTACAATTTGTTTTTTTGTATTTCTTCACAACTTTTCTTACAAATCTTGTTATGATTGAATTTCATTCGTGATATTGACAAAAAATGCTTCCTTGAAGATGTCTCCTCCATTAGTTACCAAAATAACGAGATGTCACGTCTTTAACGAGGTGTTTTTTATGGGTAATTTAGTGTGGTGTTCACAGTTAAGCTACGTGTGCATGACTGTAAAATTATGATGCTCTAGTATCTCGGAGACTATGACAAGTGCTGGTAAATGGGTCATGGTGACACGTGTCGTAGTCTTTTGTTTTGGATTTTCTCGGTGATAGCTTGAGCTAGAGTAACTAATGCACCTGTTCAGAAAAGAAATAAAACCATCTCTAGGATGATCAATTGTTTAAACGTAAACAGGAGATAATGAGCTGGCAGCCATGTTGCTTCTTAGCTTAGGTACTTTATGTACTTTTTGAATATTTATTAACGAAGGTTTGAACTGGTGCAACTTTACATTTGATTTGTTAAAATCGTTTGTCATTATCATCTTCTATATTATCTATAAATAGTACAAAACAAAGTCTATTCTCGTGTCTGTATGTACGACCGTGTTGTTCTTCTAAACTGAGCAACGAATTTTGATGGCGTTTTCACCATTATTTAGAGAATTTATTTCGGCAGGTTTGTGAGTGTAATACATGAATATTAAATATACCTACATATAATAAAAAAAACCTCGATGTTTTGTCTAGTTGTAAAAACCATGCGATGCAGCGGCGGGTCGTCAGTGCAGGCTAAAGTAATCATCACTCTGTAAACTTCCGCAGATAGAAATGCTAGCAGCAGAACACCATAATACACCGTAAACTGTAGTTCATACCTTCACGAAACCTTAATGCATAATTATTATATTCATTTATTTCGGAAGTATACGTAATGCATAATGCAGTGTATTTTAAGTTTACAAAAGTGTCAAATGATATTGTAGTGTTATTTGAAGTCAATTGTTTTGAGTGATTGTTTTGGAACTAGTAAGTTAAATATTTCTGGTTAAAGGGTGTGTTAAATTCAAAACATTATGTTTGTGCTCGCTACAATGTGTGCAAGCGTGCCGTTGCATATAAATATAGACATAACATGAGTTCTGTAGCTTAAATCGTCAAAGAAAGGGCTGGCTATATAGAGTAGGCTTTTATTGTGTTAGCCACAGGGGGCGCGAATTAGGTTCTTAAATATGTGTGACAATGAATGCTTATATAAGTAGGTACTGCGTCGTTGGTCTAGTGGTCGCCAGGGCTACTGCTGAGCATGAAGTCCTGGGTTCGATTCCCAAGTCGGGCAAGGTGTATTGAGTTTTTCATTTGGAATTTATCAGTAGCAGCCCGAAGTCTGGATTTTTGCCCGATGGATAGCAATAGGCTCGCCTCCTAATACAACCCTTTGGGGAATAAAGGCGTGATGTAATGTTACGTTATGATGATAAAAAATAAAATGTTTAAAAAAAAAGCAATACACTGTTAAGTTGCCTTCGCCGATTAGTGTTGTGGTCCTCAAATAAAAACATGAAGTCAAAATCTATTTTTTTTTATTTCACATAAAGCTACATGGGCACTTATGAAACGTCAGAAGCTAGGTGCACGGTTCCAATTGATCGTTTCCTATAGAGAAGAGCCAGCAAGAAACACCACGGTTACTTTTTTTTAAAATAATGGGCTTTTACAATGTCTTCAAGTTACAGTGTTAATAGGTATGGGAGGACAGTGTAGTCCGAAAGTTTAACGAGGCATTAAATGTAGCCTAACAATTATAGCAACAAAGCTAAAACAAAGAAACCTTGACATTAGGTCAGATCGGTGACGCAAATCGTTTAAAATTAAACAATCCAGTTATCTTTAAATACTTTTTCTTATTTGCGTTCATTTTCATTGCTGAAACAAGGAAAGCTAGAGGTTTGGTTTGTAAATCAAAATAAATCTGCTTAGCCTTTTCCCAACTATGTTGGGGTCACAAGATACCCCGGTTAGACTGGTTGTCAGACTTTCGGACTTCTGACAACCCGTAACGACGGTCAAAGATTTACGGAAGGGTTTCAATATGTAATGGATGGTCACCCATCCACGACGCGACAAATAATAATCATGTTTCATGATCTGAAAGTTGATATTGAAGAAATAAGGTTAAGATGGAATTGTGACGATAGAACATTACTTATACTATAATAGGAAGTTTTGGAATTTTCTTAGCATTTTTTGACGTGACAACGTCTTATAATTCGATGGAGCCGGCTGCACGCACGAAAAAACATGACTCATGCGGCGTTACCTCTCATGCGGCGTTAGCTCGCTCTGAGGCGTTCCATTTAAGGCTTATGACGTTGTCACGTTCAACTATCGTCAGTAAACCGACTTTACAGACAACCGATTTTTTAAGAAAATTCTACTGACTGACACTTATGTGTCAACTTGAATGATTTTTGATTTTGAGATGCTATTTTTTTAGGTATTTTTTCGATGTTAACATCGTTTTTAAGAGAGTGGTTTATTCCATGTTGACATTTAAGCCATCCGGGCTAGAACAATGGTCTGACATGAACCTAAATGTAATCTATAATTATTACTATTAAATGAAATTGATTATTAAATAAGCTATATGAAACTAACATTGTCATTCCATTTTTATATCGAGATTAATCCTAGAAACGTTGTTCTTGAATACGGGCCTTTAGTTACTCACCTTAAAAAAATATAGCAATAAAACAAAAAAACAAGAAATATAATGACGAAAATCTCATTAACCTCTCGACTGGAGACAAACAGCATTAAGATTGCTGCCAAAGATTTCTATGTCCTTGACTATAACTATTGCATCAGTTGTTACTTGTACGTTGTATTGTACAACTGCTCGAATAAGGGCAAAGAGCCCATAGACTAGCAGCACGTAAGCCGCACGTAGATGAAGTAATGTTGAATGTATAGATGGTTGCAAAAGTGTAAAGCTTTGGTGTCCTAGGAAAGCGGCTCATATTTTAACATGATGTCATGAAAATCTGTCATTTTCACCAGTGCTTGACATTAAGCGCTCTTTATTTAGACAGCCGGTATTGTATTCATCGCTTTCTTAGGAGCTTTTGAGATTAGAAATAATTATGTGTTGGTCACATAGGTAATTAACAATCATAATTATACGTGGTGGCGGTTTTATCCCACACAAACAAACACATGTGATAAAGAAAAGTCGTGAAAATTGAAAATAACTGAAAGCAACTTTCACAAAGAAAAAATTGTCACATAAAGTGTAGGTTTATTAAAAGTGTATGTTTATTATTAATTAATTAAATACCCTTTGATAATACTTAGTATTAAGAATAAAAAAAAAACACAGCGGTTTACGGTACATAAAATATAAGTACGTAAGCAATCTACGTAGCTGGATTTATAGGCTTTTTTTTTAGTGTCTATTACTTATGTGTTTTAAATTTTCTTTCATTTAATTGCTATATATCACAAGGTATTTTGTAAAATTTTGTTGTTTGAACTGACAGTGTTCATTTTTCAAACTAGTTTATTATTTTATTGCAACTTTGTCCTTCCAATAAATGTCAATACAACCATTAGTAACAAAATAATCTACATACAAAATAAATAAAAGAAATCAATTCTGCGAATTAATTTTTCCTCGACTGTACCCAGTGTTGTGACTTTAGTTAAAATTCGAGTCGCGCGTTGACTCGCTTGCTTTATGTCGATGTAATTTAATGCAATAGGGATGGGCTACATCACGTAATTGTACAAAGGATTATAAATATTGACCTGGTTTTAAATGTTTACATAGATTTTATTTGTTTTCGTTTGTTTGAACATTATGATGTTATGAAATTGAAAGTACCTACTTACTAACCTGTGGTACTTTCTATTTGTTAATTCTAATGAGGTAGGTAAATAAATCCACTGACATTATAAAGAATAATACCACGTTTGAATTCAAAATTATTGAGATTTTTTCTTTTCAACAATGCCAGTGTTCATTTACATTTACTGGAAAAAGTATGAAGCTTACCATATCTGCATCAATCATTTTCTTTTCTAATTTCGATTGCATAAATTGAATATCATATCGATAACAGAACTATCGACACCCGAACGTCGCAGTATTACAAAAACCATGAATCGGTGCTCAGGCGCATTCTGTCACGATCGTCGTGTTTTACTTACCAAGGTACCACTTATTCCCACTCGACTATATTGAACGTTTCACTCACCATTGCCTTTTTCGTTCGCATTAGATTCCTTTTATTTGAATTGAAAACGCAATAGATACATCAAATTATAGAAGTTCGTGATTTAAAATTTTTAGTACTTAGCGAAGTGAAGTGATTTTGTTACAGAAAAAGTTTGTTATTTGATAGTATTAAAAGTTTTAGTCAAGTAACCCTTGCGGTGCCGTGTGGTACCGGGCGTAGAGAATAGCACCATCCTATTTTTTCCCGTGGGTGTCGTAAAAGGCTACTAAGGGACTTACTAGCAAGAGAATGGGCAGCAGCGTTCTCTATGTATTTTAACACCATACTGCGATCGCCCACCTGCCTGCCAATCGTGGCGATTACGGCAAACCGCCCAGCAGAGGACGTCTTTTGGCTGAAATGAAAAATAAAAGGTCGTCGTCTCCCATGGGCTATATAAAAGTCAAACTTAATTAGTAATAGAAGAGCCCACTTTTGACAACAACAAAAAAACCTGTAAAACCTGTTGATTGTGAAATAACCTTATTTTATATTCTCTTGAGTGGGTTCAACAGATGCGGATTGATTTTGCAATGCTTTAAAATCTAGCAATGTAGATGTGTTGTATAAACATGGGCAATTGACAATGAGACTGTGACAGGGGCGTAGAATATACAATACTGTAGGAAATGGATACCTGAGTTTAAAATGCTTTGACCTGAAACCTAGTTTTTAAAGTAAGAAAGCTTTAGGGGTTTAAATATGAAACTGCCGTCTTGTACTGAAAAATTAAAACAATTTTTTTCTAAGGCACAATATATTTATCTAATCAAAGTATTTACCCTTATTGTCTATACATTTCTGCCATCTTATGGGAAGGTCATTTATGCCTTTGCGGTGGAGCTCTGGGGACCTGGACTCAAACTGTGTGAAGGCATTTTGTATTCCTTCCTGGGAAGATTTTTTTTACCATGTAATAATTTGTCTAAATCGTGGCAAAAATGGTATTTGGTTGGGGCCAGAGTACGGAGGACGACGGATGGTTTCTAACTATAGGTTCTGTAGTGTTAAAACGGTTTTTCGAGCAGTGTAAACTCTTGAGTTATCATGGAGCAACAGTGGTGATGATCGGTTGACGAGTCGGGGCTGTCTCGCTACGAGTTTCGCGCCATCATTGTTCGAAGTTCAGTACAGTAGACATCTGCTATTATTGCTTGACCGGATCTGAGGAAGCTGTAGTGAATTACACCATGAAATGACCAACAAACAGTTACCATCAGTTTTCTATGGATAAGCTTCGCTTTAGGGCAATGTTGCGGCGTTTGATCTGGAGGCAGCCATTGTGTTGTTCGCTTGCGATTAAAAATCCACTTTTTATCACACGTCACAATTCGCCCTAAAATCCCTTCATTTCTGTACCGGTTCAACAAGGTAAGGCAAGTTTCAACGCGCACTTCTCTCTGCAGATCAGTCAAATCATGGGACACCCAGTTTTCAATTTTATTTTGCACATATTTAATTTTGCATTTTTATCTTACTGATTTTTTTTACATAACATGAAACTACCAAGGAATTAGCGGCACCGCTAATTCATTGGTAGTTTGATACGGATCGGCTTCCATCATCGCATTCAATGCAACATTATCTACCTTTAGTTTATTAGTGGCTGGTCTTTCTCGGGTTTATTCTTAATGTCGAAGTTTCCACTACGAAAGCAATTAAACCAAAAACGTACAGTGCATTCATAGCCGTATCCTCTTCAAACACAGCATTGATATTGCGAGCTTTTTCTGCTGCCTTAGTTCAACTTCGGAACTCGTATTAAAAAATCACTCTAATTTTCTCACTCTCTTTACTTTTAAAGCCTAATGAAAAAACAAATCAATCAATCAATCAACTTTATTTTCTGACCACAATATACATAAATTATTTTACTAGGTCAGATTCGATAATGATACACGATTCAGGGAAGTATATATTGTGGGAGACTAGTGCCTAAGCTAGGCTCGTGGTGGGATCCTGGTGTCCTTCAGGACACCAGGATCCCACCTGGTGTCCTCCACCAGGTGTCCTGAAACACATCAAAACACCAGGATCCCACATAAATTTTGTACTAAGCGTGCTGACAGAATGTAGTAAGGAATCATACGACATTTTATAGTTTTATTTATTATGATTAATATCTAGGTTAAGTATGCGAGACGAATGTTAGTAGATGTGTAGTGTGGGTGGGTGAGAGTGTGTGATTGTGTGTTTAGGTCAATAAAAGTATGTTTTCAGTAGTTAAATTTTAGTAGCCAGTCAGTTAGCCTCTTTTTGCATTTATTCTTTGTGATACTAAAGGTATGTAACACCTTATGAGTTTTATTGTGTATAATTGAAAGTCAGACAATTGAATGTTGTATTTTTTTTTCAAATTAAGAATGATCAAATTATGAATGATTGATGATGATAACTGATCGTGTGAAAAAAGTTTCACTCTGGAATCTCACACCATGCCAGTTTAATTTTAATTCAAAGTACGTACGTTAAAATGGTTATTTCATATTTAAACCCCTATTATTAAAACGTAGTCCGTCGGGGACTCACTAGTCAGCTCTGATGCCACCTCGCTGACCGGCTAATATTTTGCCACTGTATGCTATAGCATATATATATATATATATAGCTTTTCTAACTGCCTCGTTGTTCTAGTGGTCGCAAGCGTTACTGATGAGCGTGAGGTTCTGGGTTCTATTCCCAGGACTGGTAAATTGTTTTTCCATCTGCAATTTCTCAGTAGCAACCCAGAGTCTGGATATATTGTGCCCGGTTGATGGCAATAGGCTCGCCCCCTATATTACATGGGACTTAAACATAACTGGCGAAATGTGGGTGTTTCTTCTCAGGGGTAGTCAGAGAGGAAATGTCGACTACATCTAGCTTATTTTTTAATTTTTAATATGACGTGTAAAAGTGATTCTGATATCCTATTTACAGAATAAACGATTTCTATAGGTAGGTACACCTCGGCCCAGCCCTTCGGCGAATACGGGCGTGATGATAAACAGGGCGTCCCACGGATATGCGACATGGAGGGAAAGTACCTTGAATATTATAGATGGAACATTTTACTGAAAGAAGACATTATTTGAATTTAAAAAAACAATTTAAATCGAACCCGTTACCTACACAAGAAAAATAATCACTCTGTAGCTTTATCATACCGATCGAAAGGCTTTATCATAAGGATTATTTTTTGTTAAATAACATAGGTAGTGTCACAAATAAAAGGAAGACCATGAATTTTAACATTTTTAATACAAAATTAATCAATTTATCAAATTCTCAAAATGAGTCCCTTCCTGTTGAATACAAAGTCGCACTCTTTTGATTATTTCGCTCCCTGTCGATCCATACCTATTTGAGAAGATTAGGGCTAGGCCCATGTCCAAAAGTGGACATTTAACACACATGATGAATCATTTGCTATAGGATCCGTCTTCGATTCCCGGTTTATGCAATCATGTCGAAATGTTATGGCGGTTATGACAGTACTTACTTTAAGTCACTTTATTATGTAACTAACTGGTTATGGCGCGATCCCAATAAAGAATGATTACGGATCTTTATGGATTTGTGTATTAGTCAACATTGTAAGTGAGCTACCTGCTATTTGAGTACCGTGCTCATTATCCGGCTAAGTCTTCTGAAGTATGAAGGGCTAGGAGTTACTTACCATCTTCATTTACATATTAAAAGTACACTTTGTAAACAAGCATAGGTATTACAAATTAGAGGATTATATCCAAGATATGAATGCTTGGAAACATGCTAGTCCAGCATCATAGGACAATCTCGAGTCTAGACAAAATCAAATTGGTTGCTATTTTAATTGTATAATTTGTTATTTTTATGACATTGATTTTACATTCTGTGATTACCTTAACTCACACATAATATAAGTAGATACTTTTTATTTTTATTGGAACACATACCTATACTTTTACGATGTTTGTAAATAATAATTATTATTATTCATTTATTATTTCAAGTAACATGACTCATATACAATATTTAATACATTATACACACAACAGACAATACATTCACATTACAACACAATACAAAACAACCAATCAACCATCGCACCATCAACACTTACCTACATTACCGACGACTGTAGGTGACGTGCAAGTCACTGCAGTGTCGAATGTATGGACAGTCGAGCGTCCGCTGTCATCCTAAGTACGCTGTTGGGGCTGCCGCGCACCCTGCGTACCAGAGACGCGCCTTTTACGCATCGTTGCATAGAAGCAGTCGACGCTGGCTTCGGCAAACATGCCCGAGGCACTACAGTGTCGCGGCCGCCCCATCAACGCTCTGAAGGCGTTGTTATATTGGACGCGGAGGGCTCCGTATGCTTTTTGGGTGTGATTCACCCACAGGCTGCACGTGTACATTATGTGAGAACCATCTATCTTATAATTAAATTATCTGTCATTGCTACAGTTTTAATTCTTTTTACCTATTGTGGTATAGTAATGTTATTATTGGTGCATCGTCTTCAAAAATAATTATATCACACTCATGTTATAAAGGCGAAAGTTTGTGAGTGTGTGTGTGTGTGTGTATGTTTGTTACATCTTCACGCTCAAACGACTGGATCAATTTTGATAAAATTTTGTATGGAGGTAGCTGACACCCTGGATTTAGACATAGGCTACTCTTTATCCCGATATTTCCACGGGATCGAGACTTACGCGGGTGAAACCGCGGGGCGCAGCTAGTTATGTACATATACAAAATATTGTAAAACATTTTTAAAAGAGTGACGGTGGCGTTTCTTGCTCAGCTTTTGGAAGGGGCGACTAGAATCAATTCGATATTTTTTGTAAATTTTGACGTTCAAAAGAGCCTCCTATGTGCCTATTTGATAGAAATAATGTGACTTTGACTTTGAAATTCACTGACCAATGACCATTAGCCATATAGCCATTTATTAAGGTTTTTTGAAGAGACGAGTTATTTTTGTCATCCTGGGAAGAATTTGAGTATTTTTTATAGTAACTCGTGCATTTTCACTCGAAAAGCACCATTCGGTGAAGTAGAACTGATGATGAAGACCACAGATGGCCACCGGAACTTCCTAATAATAAGTATTTCACCGTTGCGATTCGATTAGGCACTTTAATATGGTTGCTAAGCAATTTATGCTCGTCAAAATGCATATGGTGAAGTCACCATCAGTTCTCCTGGTTCTTTAACGCCCCTGCATCGGGAAAAGCAATATTTTGTAAAATGTGATGAGCATTTGACATTAGGCTATTGTAAATTAGATAAATTACAAACTGACCCACTAAAAAGTGAAAAATAAAAAACTTTTTACAAAAAAAAAATAACCGACTTCCAAAAAAACACTACAAAGTGAAAAATAACTTTAAATTTCGGAAGTCGGTGGCAAAAAACTAAAATACAGATCCAAAGACACCGACTTCCGAAATTAAAGTTTTTTTAGAAGTCGGTTATTTTTTTTTTTGTAAAAAGTTTTTTTGGTTCAAAAGGTATGGCGACGGTGAAGATACAGGCACAGGACACATTTTATACATTTGTCCCTAAGTTTGGCAACGTCTCTAAACATGGTATTTAACTGCCTTTCGTGAGCAGTAAGGAGTTTCTTTACCCATATAAAGATATGTGAAGGACAATTTCACTGCCGATCATCAAAACATATCAGATATACTTACCGTACAGTAGATAGCAAAAGTTTTTTCTCGACAACAATTGCCTAGCTTTTTCCCAACTATGTTGAGGTCTGCTTCCAGTCTGACCGGATGCAGCTGAATATCAGTATGTTACATGGAGCGGCGGCCTATCTGACCTCCACAACCCAGTTACGATTACATAGACTGGTAGTCAGACTTTTGGGCTTCTGACTACCCGTAACAACTGTCAAAGATCTCCGAGACATGGAGGGGTAGCTCCTCGACATATTGTAATGGTGTTCATCCATCCACGAACCACCCGCGGCAAGTGTACCTTAACCTTTAAATTCATACAAATAATTATTATTTTGAAGGTAGGCTGCCTAGGTATTGTATTCATTAATGTCCATGAGGCAGCATCATCATTTCCCAACAAAAAAAAAAAACTGCATTTTCCTTCACACTGTCCTTTACAGGCAGAACGTGCTACCACATCGTTTAGCCTTATTCAATCCTCTTAATCTCTAACCAAGATATTCATTAGAAAGTACATTACAGTAAGTGTAGCCTCGATCTATCTAAATCTAGGACGACTACCTAATCTAGACCGAATCGCCCAACGGAACGTGGTTTTATTTGCAAATTGTATTTCATTACGTGCGTGCAACCACTAGTTTGTTTCTAATGGTTTTCAGCCAGCAATGTATTAATTTTCTCTGTAAAGCAATTTCCATATTTATCGCAAGGTTTTATAAACTTAATATCCTTGTAATAGATGCGTATTTTGCGTGATAATTAGGATGTTAACATCGTATTGTTTGTAAGCGTTCTGGCTAATTGACAGCGATCCTGACCTTTGTCCAGTTAATCTAATTATTTGCTACATTTCAAGCAAATTACGTAATATTGAACGCGATGAGTAAATGTGAAATTGCTCGGTTAATTTGTAGCTTACAACACCTGATTATTTGGCTATCATGACAATCAATGATGGTTCATATCAATCAACAATCATAGCGGAGCTCTACGCATTTTATGTCAATCTTTTCTAGACTTATTGTCGACGTAGAGAATAGAGATTGATTTATTAAGTATCTTATCGAATGAAAATATATCAGGCATAGGTCATTCAGGAAAAAATCAATGTTCTTGAATTCGCCAATGGTGTATAAGATTGGTAGTTTAGTTTGGATACGTACACCAGTTGAAAATCACTCGAAGTGCTCATACACACGTGCGGCAGGCGTCAGCGGCAGAGGCAACTGCAGCCGTCGTCGACGGCAACGTGCCGCTCGTGTATTTGAGTACGGTGCTCAAATGCTGCAGTTGCCTCTGTGATATGAGCCTTTACCCGCTCCTGACTAGGTTAATCAGCAGTTCCATTAACCCAAAAAAAGAGTTATGTACACAAGATTTTTGTCAAAATTGCACAAACTTACTACCCTTCCATGAAGTTCCTCAGTCATGATGATAGTTCACTAAGATTACACCCCAACTTGTAACAACTGACCCACTGAACTCAGTTGATTATTTACCACTCCTGTCGGTAATTCTTTCGGTAATTACCGTTATGACTGTATGAGTGGACCGATAATTTATATAATATGTTTGTGGGCCAGGGAGTACTTTGAGTTCGGTAATTTTAGTGTTGATGTGTTAAAAAATGGTTCCAACAAGGTTATATTTTGACGAATGCTGGCTAGAGGGTCGATTCTGTTTTGTTTTTGACTGTGTTCTTCTTTTGTTTTAATAGCAATTAGTTGCATTTTGTAAACGTGATTGGAAATTTTTAATAGGAGCCTTGTAGCTATTTTGGAGTTTGTGTCGGTTTCCATAATGTTATAGTTTCTAGTGTATGTATTGCCACATAAGGCATCGAGTTTTGCAGGCATTGAGTGAGGTATTATCATTTCCTTTTTCGGAAAGATGGATAGAAGGGAACGTCTCTAGATTCACTGTGGGTCAGGCATACAGCATCCAATACAGTAATTAATAAAATTCTAACTTCTCAACTCATAGATAGTTGATTATAACAATAATTCGTAACAACACGAATTATTTATAAAATTGAAATACTTAACAGTATCCACATTATAAGGAATAAAAGCTATAATAAAACACCAGAATTTACAAATATTGCATTATTCTACGAGAGCATGTATGTCATTGCACGTGGCATCAGTATTACACCATGTTTGAAGTTATATCACAGTTTTCCCGTGGCCACCATTGTGAACTATTGCAACTTCTCATGTAGGTATTGTAGGTAATGAAGATGCAATTTATTGTCATATATCTTTGAGTTCACTTGACTTTACCGTGAGACGATTTTTAAATGATCACCTTTTTAGGAGTAGATATTATCTATCTAACGTGAACTGAGTAGGTTCAGTGACACTACAACAATTATAATACAACAACAGCACAAAGTACAATTATTATTATTCCTGCCTCGTTGGTCTAGTGGCCGCAAGCGATATTGCTGAGTATGAGGGTTTGATTCCCGGGTCGGGTAAAGTGTTATTGGGTTTTTCTTTCAGGAATTTCTCAGTAGTAGTCCGGAGAAGAGCATGTAGGTAAAGGTAATTTTATTGTTAAAACATGATTATTGAAAATGTGTAATTTGATTATCTGTGACTGTTTTCTTCAGTACACCTAAAGTAATAACCATGCTGCCAGAACTCAAAACATAATAATATTAACTTGACTGATGATTGGCTTTTGTTAGGTACTTTAATTAATTATTGTAAATACTTTGATTATCTGTGATACGAATTTACACCAAGGTTTTATTATTAATAAGTGATTAAAAGCAACTAAGATTAAGAAAATTTTGTTTGTATGTCTCTAGTAATATTATTTATCTACTAGGTAATAGGTAATACGGGCTGGTGAAATTGTTACTAACTATGGTTAGTAACAATTTCACCAGCCCGGGTTAGAAACAATTTTACTTTACGACTGTGTAACATTTTTTAAATTTATTTACTGTTCGGGACTGTAATCCCCGAAAAGTAAATAAATAAATTTTATGTTATATAATTAGTCCCCATAATTGAATTGATATGTAGAATGATAAAGAAGTTCATATTTGTTTTCTTTAGATTCCAGGACGAGCAATGATGACAGGATGGAGATGAAGCAGAGTTGAATACAGTTTTCCTAACAACAACATGTTATGAACATGGAGTCACCAGTGAGAATATGTTTAGGTGAGGGACAACTTTCATTAGTAAAACAAATCATAATGTCTTTACAAACAATAATTTATTTATTAGAAATATGTTGATAGACACATTATTATTATAATGTAGTCAGGAGAGCTAAATAATGTACACAATTGTTAACAATAACTAAAATAAAAAGAAGGCAAAATAGTTTATTTTAAGCATTACATTTTCAGTACCTTAGATTTTTTTGACACTGATAATTAAATGACACGACAATTAAAGAATGAGTACTTCAACATAATCATTGTGATTTCAGGTGCAGCATTAGTAGTAAGCTTACTACTGTTGAGCGGCACAGCAGTTAGCGGTAACACTATACCCGCCACGACATCGACTACTGTCAAAGATGAGAGAGCGCCGCGGTACGGCCGCGAACATGGCGCCTGGATTGCGAGGAACCGACCCAAGACCCCAGACGTCTCGCTCAACGAATTGAATTCCAAAGACTCCACCTCTGAAGAACACACAGAAAAAAACGCTAAATACAAAGACAGGGGAAGAGTCCGATTCCACTCGCAAGGAAAATCAAGCACAGAAAGCTCACAAAGAAGGGTTAGATCAACTGAAAAACCGACACTAGTAATAGTTACTCCTACAGCAGAAGTAAAAAAGCCTGCGGAAATAGTTGACAGCATGCGGAATTATAAGAAAACCAAATTGCCAGCATTTACCAGCAGCACTACTCCAGTGACTGTAAAAAAAGAAGTACATAGTGAAGAAGCATTTGAGGATGAAGAGGATGAAGAAAAAGAATCTTTTGAGAAATTCACTTCTGGAAAATTTGATACTAATTTCTTTACAATACCTAGCTTTAACTATGGAGATGATTTCACCCATGACTCGGATAACGAGAGTTCTGATAACAAAGTTAAAAACGAGTACAGCAGTCCATCTTACGGAGGTTTCTCCAGTTTCTTCCCTCGTGAAGCATCCTACGGCTACAAAGATACTACCCACGACATTTATAAATCTGAAAGTTTCTTCGATTTCGACAGCGACTTAACGACGCCGAAAAATGAATACTTCGACCAGAAATTTCAAAAGATCTCTACTAGTATTATTAAGAATTTAGACACTATAAAAGCTAAAGCTTCGCCTCCTAATGCAACGAACGTCCACATTATTAAGGAAAATATAGGCATGGAGAAAATGAATAATAACACTCCGACTAACCATTCAACAGTATTTATTAAAAATACCAAAGAAATTCGTCTCTTAGACAACGATGGTGCTAATAGTAACAAAGAGTTATCTGATGTACAAGGTACAAGTATATATTATGAAATGTCTGTATTGTCTACCGAGACTTACGCTATCACTCATGACGACGACTGTGACAATGAGTCGTTACCTTTGCCTACACCGAGCACGTCAGCAGAGGAGGAATTGGCGTCATTAAGAGCTTCTCAGGAATCGATACCAGCGGCAACGAGGCTAGCACTCCCTGATCCAAGCCCTGAGAGCATATCTATATCGCCTACAAGTTACTTACCTCTATCCAGTGTTCTACCTATAATTGATTCAGTGAATTCTATCCCTGTATCCACACAAAATTCCATGTCGTCGACGGAACGAGTAACAAAAAAGTTTTCGAGTACCTTTAACAGAAACCGTAGTTATTCCAAACGTCTCAATATCAACAATAACAAAGACTCTCCAAACAGCGTGACACTAAAACCTGAACATATTTCACCAAGTTCACACCCAAGACTTCAGACACGTAAATTCTATCATACAACTCCTAAAAATAAACCTATTTGGATGGTACCTCGACGAAACATCACAAAGGTGTACCACCGACCTACGACGATATACTCCGAGCACTTCAGTATAAAAGAAAAGACAACACCTCTACCACGACAACCAAGCCGAACAATGTTGACGACAGTTTCTTCAGAAATCGATCCTGTTCTGCAAAGCGACATCAGTGGACCGAAAAAGGTGGTACATTCTCAGGCAATATCTGACAATACTGTGCCGAGTTTGTGGAAGCGAGGGTCGACGAGGTTCGCGACGTCGACGGCAACGTCGACAGAGGTGGAAACGGAGAGTGAGTGGCAGATACCTCCGACATCGACGGCGTGGGCATTGGCCAGCCTACGAAGCCCGCCACCTTCGCCCAGCGCAGTGAACAAAACCGCGTCGGCGCAAAAGAACGTCGACGAAAATGAGCTGCAGAAAGTAGGGGAAGTTTTAGGTGAGTAAACGTAGCGGCCGCAATAAAACCATATTCTTTACATTATTTTACAAATAGATTCGTTACTATTAGCAATTAAATACACGTCAATAATTTAATAATATTAATTAGAAACTTGCTTAACACGTCCAATTATCGAACTGCCTTGAAAAAATATTATTGTATTGTTTCTTAAAGTAATAACATTTCGTACGTTACAGACAAGAAAGAAACAACCACTGCGACCACAACCTCAACGACGGCCAGCCCGATAAGCAACGATATCATTCCAAAGAAGATCACAGAAGTTGTTCAGAACAAATTGCCTTGGCAGCCAATGTTTGCTCCAACTTCACCAAGCACCGAAGTACAAACTGAAGCGGCAACGGAGACTAAATCGGACTTAAGACTGCCTGCTGAGAGCAATATTTCTGTTCAGAACAGTGCAAAACCAGCTGCCACTGACAAGTCAAATTCTATTGAAAACCAGACAGAACAATCTTGGGTATCCGTTACAGGAGCAGAGGAATCGACGGAACACGTTAATGATACAGACAAAAAGATAATTCCACCAGTTGATGCAATAAGGTCAACCGGTTTTGAATCAATTACGAAACTACCAGCTGACATCACTACGCCACAAGATGAATCTGTTGCCAGTTCTGAAGTCAATCAGACTGTAACTGAGGAGAAGCCCAACACCACTACTGATTATGAGATAACCACTATTCGATTCTCTTACGTACCAACTGAGGATGTAGAAACTGAGACACCAACTGTTGATAGCACTACGCCCAGTATATGGCATCCAGTTTTTCCAACAAGGACAAGAATCACAACTCTAAAAGATAGCCCCGTCACTACTTATAGACCTAAATATATGACGACGGAAACAGTAGAAGAATCTACGACTATCATCACTGAATCGACGTCTTCTATAGAGGTGTCGTCTCAGGTTCTAGAAAATACTACAAAACAAGTAGCTGAGACTACAGAATTACCCACTGAAACTACTGAACCTCCGAGTGAACTTCCAACCACTACTGAACTGCCTACTCAACCGCCAACTGAAGAGGTTTCAACCGATGAGTTGACTACAGAGGAAATCACTACTCAACCCACTACTGAAATTCCAACCGTAGAGACTACCCAGGCAACAACTACTCAAGTACCATCAACAACATCAACATCCAGTGAAACCGAAGATACAACAACCATTGTTGTTGAAGTCGTCACTGAAATTAACACAGAGAGAGAACAAAGAATTACTTCAACCACAGTGGCAGAATCTGAAACCACAGAAACATCAAGTGAATCACAAGAAATGGATTGTACAGAAGAAAATAGTAAAAGCAACGAAGTTATAACACAAGAAACTTTCAGACCTACTACTACGGAAGCTGCAACCACTGAAGCTGAAACTACAAGACCTACAACTGTCGCAACAACTACAAAAATGGAAGAGAAACTAACTGATGCGCCACCTACTACTACTATACGCGATGAAACGACTACGCATAAAAATGCGAAGATTCACGATACAACGGTCATTGATACGACGACCGATCCAGAACATACTACGAAGGCCGTCAGTGGAATTGAAGACCTGACTAGTTATGCGGGAGACATGACTACAGAGGCGTCTTCGAGGGTGCTGGGTGATGAAGACAATAGCTCGGGAGCGGCGGTCGCGATTGCTGTGAGCACCATCGGTGTTATTGCTCTGATACTACTCATTGGATTGCTGGTAAGTCAATTTTTTATATAATCGATCCGTGTTTGGCTTCGATCGAGAACGGACATGTACCATTCACGCGAGTGCTTTAATTTAGAATAATTCGCTGGTTCATCATAATAACACTGGCGTCGCTGCATTGCGAAATCGGTTTAGCAAGGTCACCGCGATGACCCAGTTATTAAATAAATAATTGTAAAGGTGAAGTTTCTATTTATCTTACTGTTAAAACCGAAGGGGGGTTTTTTGGGGGTTTTATTTTATTTTATTTAATAAACGTTGGAGATTTTGTTGGAGATGAGATAACGCAACCGATACGTACAAGCTCATAATTATATTGGACTGACGCAGCAGCCGATAAAAACTAAGTAGCTAATCTACCCTACTTATTTCCTAATTAGGTAGTTACCCACATAACACTTACAATTTTGTCAACCAAGTTAAAATCAATGGAAAAGCTGTTGACAAAAAAACACATTTCGAAAGGGACAAGGAAATAATGACCCGAACGGAATCATAAAATTTTCACAATCGGAAAAAGGAAATGTCGAGTACTGCATAGACGAGGAAGAACTCGCTAAAGAGATGTGAGTGGATTTTGGGCCAAAAGTATGAAGAAATATGGGCATACTCATAAATAAACAGCTCACAGGCAATTATACACTTTTACCATTTACTCAATAACAAAATCGACAATCCCTCAGCAATGATAAGCCTAAACATCCCTGTGGAGCCATGCGGGGTGCGAGGGAGCGTGGTTTGCGTCGCCGGCGGCCCTTGCTGGCTGTGGCTGGTTCCCGCACCCTTGCTCTTGTAGCAACTAATCGACGTACTCTTACGCTCCTCAACTCGATCATACTAGATCAAGATGTGGACCTGTTCACTAACAGACTGAACAAAATTATATCTGCGGCAAATGTTCACCTCACACACTATCATAAAAGTTAGCTCATGACATCGACGTAACTAGGCAAAGCTAGTTAGGTAGTTGCTAGTTTAATGATAATATGTTAAAAAAACAGATTGTAACTTTACGTATACCTATATTACGAAAATGTAACTTGTTTGTAGACGCCTTGGGGTGACCTGTTAAGTCTACAAAATGTTTAATAAATAAATAAATAATTAAATACTGCAGAAAAGAGCCAGTGTGTAAAAATGCATTGGCAAAATCTAACAGCCAACTCTACTAAATCTCTGTAAGAGAAACCCAAATGTGTCCACTGCGGCTAACCCCACCCTGCCAACTACAGATGGTGTGAAGTAGCCAAAGAGCTGCAAATTATGAAAAATAAAAATATCAAAAATAAATTTGTGCCAACTGCCCAACGGTCTCCTTCCTTAAGAAATCCTGACAAACAGTCACGGAAAGAAAGTGTTCAGGCAACTGCAAAACCTGTTCATGCAACCAAAAGTAGTTCCTATACACGATCTACAAAAAAAAAAAAAAATATAATTAATCAAATCTTAAAGTTCATTACGACATTTCACGGAAGATTAGTAGAGAAGCTTGAACTAGCACCAAAACAGCTGTTTCTAATCATCAAAAATGAGTAGCACACTAAAAATAGACGTGGAACTCCAATGGGCTCCTCAAACATCAGAATGAGTTACAAGCAGTCCTAGACAAAGAAAATATAGACAAGTGTATGATCTCTGAAACGCACTTTACTAATATAAATCTTTCGAGGAGGTAGCGCGGTTATAATCAAAGTGTACATTAATCATTATGAGCAGAGTACCAAACAAACAACCAAACATTTAAGCCGTGGGAGTATCTGTTAAAACCAGTTTTTTTCACGTTTCCATAGCAGCTTCCATGTCATACTGTCCTCCAAGGCACATGATAAGAAAAGAGCAATATTTACAATTCTTTGAACTTTATTCATCCTAGGCGGTGATTTCAAAGCTAAGAATACGCACTGGGGATCAAGACTTATATCAACAAAGTGAAGGCAGCCCTTAAATGTAGTTAAAGAATTGTTAAGTTATGAGTAGGTACAGGCAAACCAACATACTGACCTACTGACCACTATAAAATACCGGATCTTATAGACTTTTTCATATGCAAAAATATATCACCCAACTACATTCGTTTGAAGGAAGATTTTCATATAAATTCGAACCATTCCCCTAATAATACTAAGTCTAAATCAAAAAATCATACTAAAAAAAAGACATTTAATTCTGGTTAATACGCCTACAGATTGGGACGGTTTTGCTATTGATCTAGATACATCGACCTAAAAATACCGTTACAACATCAAGATCATCTTGACTCAGAAGTAAACAAATATGTCGTTACTGTCCAACAATGTCTAAAAAACTAAAACATTAAGTTTTAGTTTTTCGTGAATTTACTGTCTGAGAAAAGATAGCAAAGAAAGCGGTGGCAGTAAACAAGATGCCCGCGGGGTAAAATATTATTAAATAACCTTTAAACAGTAAAATTCTACAGTTTGAGGATGAATGCCTGAATACTCACTTTGTGCAGCTAACTAATGACCAATCAACGGATTTTTCTCTTTGGAAAGCTACAAGAATACTAAAAAGGCCGAAATAAAATACCGCCCATCAGCAACAATGATGGAAAATGGGCAGTAAGTAATGAACAAAGCGTTAAAGTTTGTCCAATACTTAGAAGACACTTTTCAACCCAATGAAAGCTCTATAGAAATACTTGAGAGTGAAAACTTATCACAAAATCAAATAATTCGGATTGTGACTCCAAAACAACATTAGCTCGAAGAACTACCCTGGTTACGATCTCATAACAGGAGAAATTCTAAAACAGTTCCCGCGCAAAGCCTTAGTTATGCATGTACCTAAGCCATGGAAGGTTGCTGAAGTCAATATGATGGCGAAGCCAGGGAAACCACCTAATGAAGCATCATCATATAGACCCATTTCCTCGTGCCCAAATTATCACAACTTTAAAAAAAAATGTTATTAAACGGTTAAAACCAATAATACAAATAAAAACCAGCCAAGTACGAGTCGGACTTGCGCACGAAGGGTTCCGTACCATTATCTATAAAAATCACGTTTGTTGTATGGGAGCCCCCCTTAAATATTTGTTTTATTTTAATTTAATTACTTATTTTTAAAGTGAATATATAACTAAATATTCTGTGAACATTTCAAGCGTCTACCTGTTACCGTTATCAATATCGAGCAAAAACGGGCAAAAACGAGCAAAAAAATCACGTTTGTTGTATGGGAGCCCCCTTAGATATTTATTTTATGTTGTTTTTTAGTATTTGTTGTTATAGCGGCAACAGAAATACATAATCTGTGAAAATTTCAACTGTCTAACTATCACGGTTCATGAGATACAGCCTGGTGACAGACGGACAGACAGACAGACAGATAGACGGCGGAGCCTTAGTAATAGGGTTCCCGTTTTACCCTTTGGGTACGGAACCCTAAAAACCATAAATTTGGCTTCAGGGAAAAAAACTTTACAATAGACAACAGAGGTACATAGAATAACAAAAAATATTGAAAAAACGCTCGAAAGCAAGTGAATCTGCGCCACCGTATTTTGACATGAGTTTGGCATGAGGGCCTGATATCCAAACTCAAGATGCATGCTACCTCCAGAATTTGCAGATATTCTAGAGTCTTATACACATAGGTAACATAATGTTCAGAATAAGGCAAGAGGATGCATATTCCGAGCTGAAAATTATAAGCTGGGGTACCACAAGGAAGTGTGTTATGTGATATCCCAGAGCTGGAAAACAACACCATTGCGACCTTTGCAGATACTGGTGTACATGATGTGCCTTTTGCTAATACAGCCAAATACCTTGGCATGACACCAAGTTGCGTTGAAAATCTCACGTCAAAAAGAAAAGACAGAGACTCGACATACGTTACAAAAATATGCGTTGGTTTACTCCGAAGGAAACCCTGTCTATCAATACCCATTAAAAGAATATTATACAAGGATATTCTTATGCCAATTTGGACGTACGATATCTAACTCTGGGGCTGTACTAAACGAAGCAACGTCACTATAAAATATTACAACAATTCCAAAATAAAGTAATGACCTTCCACCGTGATCTTAAAATGAAACTCGTCACACATCATCATACAAAAAATTGCTGAAGCTCACACGAACACAGAATTCACCGTCATGAGAATGTAGAGGTAATACAGCTGCTAGACAACACAGACATAAACTAACTCAAATGAGTTAGTGTAGATGTAGAGTGAGAAGAGGGAATGAATAATAGTAACAATGCTGTGCTATACATGTAACACATGAACAGAGAAGAGGGAATGAATAATAGTAACAATGCTGTGCTATACATGTAACACATGAACAAAATGTTTTTATCAAGTATCAGACCCTAAGAAAGTGCTACGAAGTTGTGTAAAAGTGCAAATTGACACTATTCTTAGTTATAATGTAACATAATCTATCTCGTAAAATATTAAGTTAGAATTAAATTAATTATTATTAGTATAATAAGCTAGATTCTAATCGATTACTAACAACTTTAGTCTTATTAACACAGAAAAAAATACTATTCGAACAGGAATTAATTTTAAAGATAACAAAAAAGTTAATTGTCTTAAAAGTCTTACAGCACGCACAAATTAATAAAACCACAACTATTCCTATCGAATACCCATCCAAATAGAATGAAGACATCTACAGTATACGAGTATGATTCGTACAACCTAGCTCAGACAGCAATCTACGAAAAAAATATTATCTAAATCGTTACACAATCAAAAACATAAAATCATTATTTTAATTAAAACTGACGAACATACAAAAAAAATGATCAAACAATAGGTTCAAGAATGTCTTCTCGTCTTCTTCAAACCTTGTATTTATCTTCTCCAATACTTCTTCGTCCCCGTTCGTTCACGGTCCCCGTGGTCTTCAATTGGTGAATATTCGTACAACATATCCAAAGTAATGAGCATAATATCTATTGGTTTACCTCACGATAAATTACGTTCACTACTTTGGAGAACGTTGTAGATTTGAGTTCATGATGAAGTCGGCTCATGTCTGAAATGATACACAATATTGATTAGAAATTGTCAGAAATAATAGACTTCTTGTTTGTAACGTTTTGTTTGAAATTATTTGCCAGTCAAATAGGCCATTAATAATAATGACCATCTGCGTCTGAAGTTATTGCTGCTATTTATTTGAATTAAATAGAACTATAGACGCGACACGGGATTACGAATTTGTTCAAACGAATAAGTTATTATGGAGGTAAGTAAAAAATAATAATTAGGCTGAAATTTTCCTACTGCAAACAGACAAACGTTATCTTTCAGAGAGAGTTCAGAAACTAATGTTAATTCACAACAAACAGCCTGCAATTTTCTTGTCATAGATCAATAAAAAGTAAATAAACATTCTATCTGTTGCCTAATACGAAATACACATGGAAACAGTGGCGTGGTTTATCCTCTAGGGTAGGTACCTACAAATTAAAAGGGAAAAACCTTTATAATTACCTCGTCTTTACGTCAAACAATCGATTTACTCGTAGGCAACAGGATAGTCTGAAATACAAGAAAGAAAATATTAATTGATTGATAGTTTGCTTATTTCTATAAACAATTTTTTTTTACATTGCAATATCTTTTAAATAAGGTTTGGACACGATTTTTAGACATAATATGGATCAAATCAGAATTACAATGAATGGCCTCTCTAAGTAAAAACAGAGTTCTGTTTAGTCAACAGTCAAATAAAATAATGGGAACTGTATTGAATTGTGCAAGTTTTCATTCGAGACGACTAGGTATAATAATAGTGTATTGTTAGAACAATCGCTTGCTCATACAGGAATAAGTCCTTTTTAATGATAGAACAATCGCTTGCTCATACAGGAATAAGTCCTTTTTAATGATAGAACAATCGCTTGCTCGTACAGGAATAAGTCCTTTTTAATGATAGAACAATCGCTTGCTCATACAGGAATAAGTCCTTTTTAATGATAGAACAATCGCTTGCTCATACAGGAATAAGTCCTTTTTAATGATAGAACAATCGCTTGCTCATACAGGAATAAGTCCTTTTTAATGATAGAACAATCGCTTGCTCATACAGGAATAAGTCCTTTTTAATGATAGAACAATCGCTTGCTCATACAGGAATAAGTCCTTTTTAATGATAGAACAATCGCTTGCTCATACAGGAATAAGTCCTTTTTAATGATTATAAAAAAAAGTTTCTACATTTTTTGTGAACTTTTTGGGAGATGTTCTTATAGCTACAGTGGCTTGTCAAAAGTACTAACTTCCATAGAATCTAGTTGGATGCACGGTAGAGCTCCGCAAAGTTCTACACGCCATAATTCTCAATTATTGTTGAGCCAAAATATGTTATGCTGCTAAATTATTTATTTAACCATCCGTAACAAAACAAAATAAAGCGAATGGGGAAATAAATAATTTGGCAGTTAAATAAAAATATTGGGAGTTTCTTGATACTAAATAGTGCAGTTGTATAAATTTATCTCTCTGTAATTATGTTAAACCCAATGTCAAGCACTCGAATACTTTTCTGCTCACGACATTTGTAACCATAAGCGTGATGTTGAACAGTTTGAATTGTTTATGTTCGTAAATAAGTCAAGAGCCTCTTATAGCTAAGGTAATTTATTACTATTTTTAGTTTTAAGTATGTACTAGGCTAACAGAATTCTTAAAG
The DNA here is from genome assembly GCA_963921375.1 of Tiliacea citrago. Classification (NCBI taxonomy): domain Eukaryota; kingdom Metazoa; phylum Arthropoda; class Insecta; order Lepidoptera; family Noctuidae; genus Tiliacea; species Tiliacea citrago. The sequence continues at coordinate 3,082,609 of OY992794.1, read as the reverse complement.
AGCTTTTGAAACAGAAACAGTATACCACACGACGCTAAATGCCTGTAGATAATAATCCTAATATCTCATCGGAAGTTGGTCTCGTTCGTCGCTTATGGCGATAAAAATTCCTTGGTTTGCAACTCGAAGCGGTCTAATGTTGTCACCGGACACCGAGATATGGTTATCGTTTGTAACGAGAATTGGCATACTTGGGCGGCCGTTAGATATGTCGGTCACAGGTTTGGAGAACTCTTCTTTAGTTATGGGGCTCTGGTGCTTTTATGGTGATTTGAACCTGGTGATTTTAAAGTTTGAAGTTTGATTACATGGAAACAGGCAAAAATATTAACCTATGAATGCTAAAATATTATGGGATGTCGGCTTGTTTTCTTTTAATTTATCATAAGTTAACGTCTACTAAATCTGTTGCTGGGGTCCGATTTTGTTCGAATTAGCTTATAATTTAACGCGGGTTTACAGCAACAAGGCAATGATTATAGGATTTAACTTTGGTTTAGCAATAAAATAGTTATAAGAAATGCTGCTCTGCATTTTTGCGTTCATATAATTATTAGCGCCAAAATGCAGGATCCTAGGAAAAACAGCATTATTATTTCCATGTATTTCATATGAGTTTAAATTATTTTAAAACAAGTGTCCCGCCCCTGCTTCGCACGGTTATTACGAATTGACAAAAGATCGAGATTTCTTTAATAAATGTAACTTTTATATTATTCTGAGGGCTCGGTAGTGACGCAAGCCAAGACGAGCCATAAACAAAAAGCAGGCGGGCATTACCTGCCTTTTCGCGAAGCGTTTCGTCGTATTTTCAAACTCTCATAGCTTCGGCCTGGATAATGCTAGAGGGCTCAAATCCTCAGGATAAGATGTGGTTTTAGACGTTGTATTTTATTAATACCTAAAATATGTCGATTTTATCACTGACTCACTCATCAAAACCTCTAGGGCAATTCCCGATGTCCTAGATTTGGTATGTAGGCTAGGATGTGCACACAAACAACAAATATAAAGACATTTTTAACTTTCAGCTTCCAACCTCCATAAAGGGAGGTGCAAGTCTGTATTTCTTAGATAGTAAACATTTTGTAGGTAACTAAAAAACAAAATGAAATCCCACCAAAAAAAGTTAATTTAGAGTTGGTAGCAAAGACTCACATAACGCTTTCACTGTTAAAAAGTTATCAAATCTAATGTAGAGACAAGCCCCTAACTCTAAGATGCCTAACTCTAAAAAGCTTACATCTTGGTCAAAATGTACGGGATGGCCATTCCATTGAACTATTGCATGACTCAACATTAAAAACCCCATAAGCCCATAGGAGATAGGACTGTCTGTACGACGGCCGCGAAACGACCGATCCGTATATTTTGTAAACAAATGTACGGCTTGTAAAGTTAGACCTTGTAGAGTTAGCGGCTTAGCTCTACATTAGATCTCATAACTTTTTATCAGTGAAAGCGTTATAACGTTATGTGAGTCTTGGCAACCCACTCTAAATTAATTTGTTTTTACCAAAACGATTTCATGTATCAAATCAGATCTTTTGCCGGGCCTACACTGTCCTCCCATACTTATTAACACTGTAACTTGAAAACATCGTAAAAGCCCATTCTTTTTAAAAGAGTAACCGTGGTGCTTTTTGCCGGCTCTTCTCCATAGGAAACGACCAATTGGAACCGTGCACCTAGGTTCTAACGTTTTATAAGTGCCCAGGTTTATGTGAAATAAAATATTTTGATTTTGATTTTTGAGATCAAATAAAAATACTTTATTTCACATAAAACCTACATGGCCACTTTTCATAAGTCTGGCATAAGGCTTCAGAACTAGGTGCACATGCTAATGTTTCTGGATGGTGTAATAAACAGACACACCTTCCGGAATAAATTATCTAAATGATGGTGAAAACCGCATCAAAATTCGCTGCGTAGTTTAGAAGAATAACGCGGTCACACAGACAGACACGAAGAGCAACTTTCATTCCTAATTTAAATTTTTAATTAATAATAATAGAATAGAATACTCTTTATTATGTACACCATAAAAGTTACAGATATAAATGTTGTAGTTTTACATAGGGTGACACAATGGGCGGTCTTAACCTTTGGATGGATTAAAGGGAGAAGGAGAGACAATACTGCAGGTAGTCAGTGGTGTACCATTTACATATACAATAAATACATACATAAATAAAACATTCACTTATCACGTATCTTAACAATCGTCGCTTTAGGGGGGATGCGCTAAGATAGCCCGCAAAATTAAAATTATCTTAAGTTTTTGCAATTTGCAGGTCTGTGTCAGGTTGTATTTTGATTAAAATATGATTCGCGGCCATAACAATCATGGCTTTACAGAATTATAATCAATAGAATCGGCAGTACAACTAACTCTCTTCGTAGAATCCTATTCGCCTATTCGCTATTCGCAGGAACATTATCCCCTTTATTTATAAACGCTGCTTATAGTTAAGTAAAGATTAGCGACTGTTTAACCAAACATTTTTGATGTTAAAACGTCTCTTAACTTAAATCATCAATTATTCGATAACCTCACACCACCACTTCACCACTTAGGGCGAATTTTACCAATGAAATTGAACTCGATCAGCACATAAACTACGTTAAAGAGCTGTCATTATTTTCTTTGGAATAATGACACTGACAGCTCTTAAACTCTGTTTAAATGTGCTGATCGCGTTCAGTTTGATTTGTGAATTTCGCACTTAGTATGCAATAAATGTTTTAACTGTGACCCTATAGCAGGCTCGTTCTAAAAATAGCCCTTTCCCAAGTTGTGGCGCAACTCTCAAACAATTTTTTTTTTTTTAAATCAATATCTTTCCTTTTTAATAAACTTTTGACTGCCTCGTTGGTCTAATAGTCGCAAGCGCTACTGTTGACCATGAGGTCCTGGGTTCGATTACCAGGTCGGCCAAAGTGATATTGGGTTTTTCTCTCTGGAATTTCTCAATAGCAGTCCGGAGTCTGGATGTACGCGTATGCCCGGTTGATGGCAATAGGCTCGGCCCCTATTACATAGGGCTTAAATATAACTGGCGAAATGTGGGTGTACTACCGATACACCTCTGCCCAACCCTTCGAGGAAACAAGGCGTAATGTTATGTTACTTATTAATTAATGGCACATTAATTCGATTAAATTTTTTTAATCAAATGAATGTGCCATTAATTTATTTGCCATTAATTATTTAAGCAAAAATCAAAGACGTGCAGTTTTTTGATCAAATGAGGTTAGTACCTTTAGTTAATTGACTAATAGAGGGAGATAATGTTTAATCCATACCAAATAAAAGAAAAATTACTTAGCGATGATCTCTGACATCCAATTTGGGAACAAACCTACCCCTAAAATGATCCTCAGACCAAATAAACACTTACTGATTTCCAGCCTATGTGGCTAAGCATAAAGACCTTGCGGTATACATAAAGTCGGCAACCGCCCCTAATGTCAAAAACCGATCAACCGATTGTTTATATCAAATAAACAATCTAGTTAGTTAATCATGAGTATATACCTACTTAACTTTCAAAACGTCCTTACCCCAGCGGAGAAAATACGTATTTATAAATAGCTAAAATCAATATCAACTATCGCTTACAACTTTAACTTTTTGAGTGCGTAAAAACCTATTTGGTAAAAACTTTTTTGTAAAAAAAATGTGTCTGGAATAATTTTGGACCGAGGAAACATCTAAGTAGAAGAGTAAAAGTCCACTGAAAAAAGTAGACAAAATATCTATAAAAAACACAAAGTATCAAATAAAAACCATGGAAAAACAGCTAAAACAAAAAAACAAAAATGCTCACCCATAACTTCTTCACATAAAAATTAAGAAACACTAATAAAATAAAACTAATGACTCATCAACAACCAACATCGTTAATTATAAAAAAAAATATTCAAAAATCGAAATTCCATTTTCAAACTATGAAAAGAAAAGAGGTGTAATATGAACGAGATTGGTTGCGCACACGCCGGGCGGCGGGTGATACGTCACTGCGTTGTGTGTGCCGCGCACGGGCATGACTCCCGCCACCATAAAGGACTGGGATATTGCAAGCTAAGCCATGCATGGCTTCCAGCAAGTACTGACTACGTTGCCATTGGCACGTAGACGGCTTTAGACTGCACAGGACTGTGATTATGAAGAAAGTTAGTTATTCCAGGCAATTTCTTGTTTCGTTGTGAAAAAATTGTTTATTTTTTGTTTGTTTTGGGAACTGAGACCTAAAAAATCGAATTGATTATTCGATTGTATTTTTATTACGCGACTACGGTAATGCGAAAGGAGGGTTATGATTTTAACAGGCTAAGTATGTATGTATGTTTGTATGTTCACCTGTTCTCTCATGACTCCTAAAGTACTTATCGTATTTTGACAAATGAGGTATCGTTGTAAACGTCATGTTGTTCCGCGGGTTATAGGCTATAATAGAAATAAAAAAAGTGAAATACCCCAGACCCGACCCGACACCCGGTACCCGATTACGATAGAAACACAAACCAAAATGGTTTATTACATTAACAACAATTAATTAAAAATAAAATCTATTTTCGTATAGCCGGAGAGAGCCGGAGTCACACAGTTACACGTTTCTGTACGATTTCATGTATTGTACTTAGTTTTTACCTTTTTTATATTAAGAAGTATAAAACCCCTTTTCTCAATGGTTTGGAGCCCGACAGCAGAATGAGAAAAAAACTGTCTTTTGTAGTCTTTAGTCCAACACAGTAGTAGCATGTTTGCGCATTAACAATGATCAATTACAGTTAATCAGAAGTCAGTTCAAACCAAAAAAAATTTAAGAAAATCAAAAATAATATAATCTGAATTCTGAGTTTCATTATTCAATCAAGAAACCTAATCACGTAGTGAACTGTGTCGAGTTCGATGCTTTAGTTGTTGACTACGTGACTGTTTGTCTGTATTGTGACATTTACTTCTGTCGACTAAAAATTATAAATTAAAAATGACTCTACCGTGAGAATCGTTTTCTCATAAGTTAAATGTTTATTAAAATCTTGAGTTAGGTACATACCTAACTCTAGATTTTAATAAATTAAAGTATATCTCATCATCAATAAAGAGACATCTCTTTTTTGATGATGAGCTATAGGTACTTTAATTATCACGTACAGTTACACATAATAATTATAACTCGTAAACAAAATAATAAAATATCTTTACCTTCTTTATTAACGAAGTAAGAATTGTATAGGAAAAAAGCTTACAAATGAATTCCAGTGTGTACTTTCTACCATCCATGCACATTTAACCTATGTTCGTAGTAAGCTGTAGGTGTCGCCGGTATCGCGCCGCGGAGGATGTTTTTACAATGCAAATTATAAACAAAGCCAACCTGATGACGGACCTTTTGTGCGCGACTCCATTGATACATTAATCCGATTTAACACCAATCTGAAAATTTCCCATCATATGTATTTTAAAAGCTAAAGCTTTTTAAGATTTCGATAAAGAATTTTAAAAGGCGTCAAAATTAAATACCGTAAGACTGCGACATTTTTGAAAACTTGGCTGGTACACTGCCGCGCCCCGACTTTATAAAGTTTCTAGTAGATAGGTTTCCTTATCTTAGAATTTCATGAATTGCCAAAATACAAAATAAAGGAAATAACATTCAAGTTTTTTTTTGTTGATATATTTTATTGGTCGTCAGATTGAATACATAGTTTGTTTTTTGATCATCCACTGAAAAATATCTCTGTCTATAGGTAGGTAATTGTCCATAAAATAAAGTCAAAGTCAAAGACTTATTTGCAAACTAAGTGTACATTTTGCTGTTATTTTATACTGTAGGTACTTACAACTTAGATAATACTAATGCTCCTACTACTTTGGTACTTAAATAATATTCTTAAACAAAAACATACTTATAACAAATTGTAAAAAGCTCTAAATCTCCTCCAAAAACAATAAATAACAGCAAAACTTTTATCGTACCGCACGTGCAACAATGAACACGCACAAGCCTACTGGGGACCTCATAAATTAAGGTTTCAAGTGGACTGGACCGGGCCCTTGAATTAGCCACGTTTTCACAGTTCGCATGTCGCATAGCAATCGCTTTGAGTGGCAGTTTCTAATATATTTCTTAGAACACTTTATCAGGAATCTCTGGCACTTTTGATTTTATGTAGTTCAGCTTTTTTTCGTTAGGCCCTCATAACTTTTTAAGGACTTAACAAGTCCATGATAACGAGATGAGGTAAAAACGTCAAAGTTATCAAGCAGGGATCTAGATTGATTCGTGATGCCTAGCTAGAATGATCTCGAAGTTTTGTAATACGCGATAGATTACTTTAAAGCACATTATTCTTCATGATAGTACACTATCGAAAACTCATGAATTGTAATAATCCAAACTATCTATCTATATTAACTAGAACTTACTTTTGACTTCTAAAAACGTGTTATTAGGTCTTAAAGTTACGGGTATTTCCTTTATTGCCTTTCTGCGCGCATTGCTCTCGATGCAAGTTAGTGAACTTTTACTTATAAAAGTATTGTAGTTCGGTCGAGACCCACGTGTAATTCGAAGTGTTGGCTTTGATTCCTTAGTTCAGCGTGAAGTTTTTCTATGTTTGATTAGACTGAAGCACTTGTACTTAATACTTAATTACATTAATCAAATTGTAGTTTTGGAACCCAAAGCAACATAATCTTTCGTGTTTGTGTTCTGTCTTTGCGGTATATTTACGCAAATATACGTACCTATTTTCTTTCTTTCTGATGTGCTGCTGGTATGCCATAGTCTGACCACTAATCAAAACCTGTGGTTAGACTATGGGGAGGCCTTTCAGAACGATAAGATAGTGGAGCCAGTCGGTGACAGAATTTTGTCTATTTATCTGATGGTATAAAGACAAAATTCTGTAACCAACTGGCTGGTATGATTACTTACTTATAACCACTACGTTGAATAAATGTATTAATCAAAAGAAAAACGACCGTGATAACGACGCTTCCAGAAAGTTTGGTGAAGATTGCAGGTTATTCTATTGTGATCTAGATTTTTATATCAGCTTTTATATGAATAATTGAAAATACATTGTTGACCACATCCATCAGATGACGTAGTGGTCAAACGCGAGCCTGCCTATCCTAAACATAAAATAAATTGAACATTTTAGCTGTAACGGTTTTGTTATGTCTAAAACATACGTATAATATTTATACAAAGTATTTTATCTCAACGGTTATGAATGAATGAAATAACTGTCTGTTGAATGTGATGACAGTTCGCTTAGCTAAGTATATGGCTAAGTGCTGAGCTTTGATACCCGACGTCCTGCTGATAACCTATTGTTTATAGTTTGATGTTTAGAATAAGGATTTCTTATGTCAATATAGGTTAGTTGGTATGTAATTCGTGAATTTAGTGAATATAGTTAAAATCTTCTGGAAGGTTCTCAATATAAGACATTTATTTTGAATGACGCAAACTTGGAATTACTAAATAACTTTGCACATTGCCTAACAATATCTAAAATCATGGCCAAATAAACATAACATTACGCCTCGTTTCCCCGAAAGCTTAGACAGGTGTGTAGGTACCTATAATATTACACCCACATTTCGCCAATTATGTTTTAAGTCCCATGTAATAGGAGGCCGGGTTATTGCCATCAAGCGGGCACAAATCCAGATTCCGGGCTGCTACTGAGAAATTATTGATGGAGAAAACCCAATAACACTTTGCCGAACCTGAAGATCGAACTCAGGGCCTCATGCTCACCAGTAGCGCTTGCTAACGAGGTAAAATAAAAGGGCAAGCAGTTTGCCCTTAAGAATTCCAAAACTTTTCAGTAGATTTTTGATTGGTCTGAAAATCATAAAAGTAGAAAATTTTCCTTACCTAACTGGCAGCCAGGAAAGTTTTGAGTATGAATGTCGATGGCTATAAAAGTATGGGACCACCAAAGAAACGATGGATGGACTGTGTGAAACATGATATGGCTAGAAAGGGAGTGACTACCGAGATGACAACTAATAGAGAAGTATGGAAAGGAAAAAGACGTGTTGTGCGGCACCCCAAAGAAATTGGAATAAGGGCAGATGAATGATGGCTGGCTAAACACATCTGATGAATAAATGCAGGCGTGATAATCTGTTCAGTGCTTTTATTGTCTTAAAAGTAAAAACTGCTGTGGTTATATGTAACTTTCAAGCCAGTCGTGGTGTGCGGTAGACAGAGTAGACTAAATCTATGTTTAGAGATGGTGACTTATTGTTATTAGCAAAATTACTTAAGACTTGTAATTGCAAAATATGCGTAGGCAGTACCTACTTAGCAATTGTAAGTTCTGTGGTCTGGTTTAATATATTCAGGGAGTGACACATGATGTGCTTATTTTAAGAGTGTTTCCCATAGGTATTTAGCATGTTTTACCTATTTCTACGTTTGAGCGATGGGTCTGGAGGCTGTGCTAATGGGCTCAGTATAATAATAAGATACGTTTGTTTTGACTGGCTCCCTATTACAAGATAAATACTGGGGAAATTAAAGTGTACCATAGACCTCTGCAAACTTCTTCCGGGAACACAGCCGTGATGTTATTTTGTTTTAACTCAATCTTCTTTTTTAGGGTTCCGTACCCAAAGGGTAAAACGGGAACCCTATTACTACGGCTCCGCCGTCTGTGTGTCTGTCTGTCTGTCCGTCTGTCCGTCTGTCTGTCTGTCCGTCTGTCATCAGGCTGTATCTCATAAACCGTGATAGTTAGACAGTTGAAATTTTCACAGATGATGTATTTCTGTTGCCACTATAACAACACAACAAATACTAAAAAACAGAATAAAATAAATATTTAAGGGGCCTCCGATACAACAAACGTGATTTTTTTGCTCGTTTTTGCTCGATATTGATAACGACAACAGGTAGGCGGTTGAAATATTCACAGAATATTTAGTTATATATTTTTTTTAAAAATAAATGATTAAATTAAAATAAAACAAATATTTAAGGGGGGCACCCATACAACAAACGTGGTTTTTTTGCCGTTTTTATAGATAATGGTACGGAACCCTTCGTGCGCGAGTCCGACTCGCACTTGGCCGGTTTTTTTAAATGACTGCCCCTATGGTCTAGTGGTCGCAAGTGTGATTGTTGAGCGTGAGTTTGATTCGAAGGCAAGTGTTATTTATTGAGTTTTTTTTTCAGGAATTTTCTCAGTAGTCATCAGTCATCAACCGGGTAGTTGATGACAATAGGCTCGCCCACGGAATAGATGGCTCACCTCTATTGCATGGGACTTAAACATAACTAGCGAAATATGGGTCTTACTATACACCCCTGCCTAACCTTTCGAGGAATATAGGCGTGATGTATTGTTAAACTTCTTTTCTCGAATAAACAATGTCGTGAAGGCTCGTACAGACTCGCGCCCTATCGCGAGCGCGATAGGCACCGACAAAGAAATTATGTTACTAATGTCGCATAGCGTCTGCGATATCGCACTAGTCTGTACGAGCCTTAATGAAGGAAGATAGAGAGAAAACAAAAATAGCTTTATTTATCACAGAAACAGAAAAATAGGTTTATTTGTAATGGTAAGTTTGAATAGTTCCTGTCGGAAAGTGTACATGCGTGTATGCGTCATCATTATATCCGTTCCTAGTCATGCGAGCAATGAGCTACAAATGATTCACAGATTGTTTAACTATTCGAACTATTATGTATGTTTCACTGACAGTGAAGGTGCTAAGAATTGTCACGTGTGAAGAATTTTTATCGAGTGACTCTCGTCCGTGTGGTACCGGACGTAAAGAATAGCACCATCCTAGTTCTTCCCGTGGGTGTCGTAAAAGGCGACTAAGGGACTTACTGGAGAATGGGCAGCAGCGTTCTTTATGCATTTTAACATCATACTGCCATCGCCAATCCGCCTGCCAAGCGTAGCGATTATGGCAAACCCCCCCTTTGGGGGAGGCCTATGTCCAGCAGTGGACGTCTTTCAGCTGAATGATGATGATGACTCTCAATATTATTTAAAATGCTACCGCGTCGTTAAACAAATAAGACATTGCGGTGAATCTCATGTTATTATTGGGTACTTTACCCCCAGAAGGTAAATCTATGTATCAACGCCATAAGCATAATCGTGAGTGGGCCTCTATTGTTCCCACTGCTAAATGGGACACAGGCCCAACTGTGAAATTCCGTGTCTCAACAACTGGTTGTTGTGCTCCGTGCTCAATAACCATACCATCCCCAAAATACTATAATTAAATGATAAACGATATTTATTTCTGTAAGTAAATTTATATAAACAGTTTTACACATCAATAATATTTTAAAATCCGTCTACTCTGAGAAGGAACACCGAAACCAACTCTGAGGTCACAGACACTTTTAAAGCCCAGACATAAGCATGGCCACATCATGTGAGGGATCATATAGATTTGAGTAGAAGTGTCCAGTCAGTGGCGTCAGTGCCCACATTTGTCAGTCCTAACTTTACTAACCCAATTCCTCCCTTTCCAGCTGGTAGTCCGTCGTCGAGGTCGCAGAGGTATCTACGCCCAGCGCTGCACCCCCGTCTCCTTGGATGCTTATAGTCTGGACAGTGTCAGCGTCGGCCATAGGAAGGGCAACCACCGCCTCCGAGCCAGCAAGAGGAGCTACGGGAACCCCGCTTATGATGACGAGGTTTGGCAGTTCAACACTTTTTTTTTTTAAAACGTTGCCGCGCACTAGTAATTCCTCCTGTATCGTGGGTGCAAACATTTAAACTCACATACACAAACAGCCAGACCCGGAACAACTACTTGTGGGTCATTCAAATATTTGCTCCGTGCGGGAATCGAACCCGCGACACGCAGCGCAGCAGTCAATCGCTTAACCACTGCGCCAACCGTGCCGTCAAAATGTTATTGTTTTATGTCTTAAGTACTCACAGATGATTCGATTTGTTGGCTTGTACTTGTTGTCAGGCCTTCTCTGTACCCATACCTATTAACACTGTAATTTGGAAATGTTGTAAAAGTCAATTATTTTTAAAAGAGTAACCGTGGAGTTTCTTACCGTAGTTTACCAATTGGAGCCGTGCATGCACATAGCTTCTGATATTAATTATGTGCCTAGTAGGTTTATGTGAAATAAAATATTTTGAAATTTGAATTTGAGTAGGCAATAAGTAGCTGGTCGCCTGCACATACACGTCATACGCCATAGTAAGACTACAATAATATTCCCATTACTGGTGTTCAGGCAGTCAGGCCTTCTCTCTGAGAGATCCTAGGCTGTAATCCACTACAAAGACACTGCTGCTGTGGGATTTAGATGTCACATATCTTCGAATGATTCGTTCTAGCTACTTAGCTAGGACATTACACGGATGAGTCGGTCAGTTAGTCAGGAAGTGGAACCTATTTTCAACCTCAACTCAGTTGTTTACGTAACACAAATTAGCCGTCCTAATTTATGATGATGTAACATTAAATGTACACAACAACTCGGCGAATTTGTTTCAACGTGTACTACATTCATGAACGTTCACCAATCTGTACCTAGCATTAGGATTAGCTATTTCTAGGTGTTCTGGCTCTTCAAGACACAGAATAATCTTTCCCAAACTAATACCTATTCTCTAACCTCTACTATTATTTCCCAGGTCACCTCTCACCCAATGCAGTACGCAGCGTTAGCCAACTTTGCGATGGACGTGGAATCCATGACGGCGGAGTTCTCAGAGATACCCTCGGTGTCTGTGAGGCCGGATGAGGTACCTCCTGGCTGTGAGGATAAGAACCGCTACTCCAACGTACTGCCGCTGCCGGAGACCAGGGTCCCGCTGAAGAGACTCGGCAATGATCCTACCACGGAGTATATTAATGCTAATTTTGTTACGGTGAGTCTTTTAGGGTTCCGTAGTCAACAAGGCACCTTTATAGTTTTGCCATGTCCATCTGTCAATCTGTCCGCGGGTAGCTCAAAGACTCTTAGTGCTAGAACGCTGTAATATGGCATGGGTAGATAACGTATAAATGATTTTTATTTCTGTAAGTAGGTTTGTACAAACACTTTTACACGTCAATCATATTTTTAAAACTAGATGAGTACGGTGTTTCCTATCTGACTACTCTGAGAAGAAGTTCTTCTCAGAGTACATATGATACAGGTATACATATGAATCATGCTGACAAAGTGGAAACAGAAACCCTAGAAAAAAAAATGTTTGTAGGTTACCTCTCTTGCACGTAAAGTGGGGATGATATTATTTTTTCTCGTCTATCGCGTGGTGGGGGTATCGTTGGATAGGCCATTCAAAAATATTTTGGGTCTGTGAAAACCATTCAGGCATCTGTTTGCGTAATATTAAGGTTTAAAGTACAAATTTTTGTTAGAGTCAACTTCCCTGCCAGCTAAATGGTTGTGTTTTGATATGTGACAAAATGATGGCAGTAGTCTAAATGACGAAGTTAAAAGGAAAACTATCACAGCTAAGTAGGCTTTACTAGTCAACGAGTATAGTCGACCAACGTACATTTGCAGTTGGAGAATTGACCGTGACGTATATCGATGTATGGGAGCACGTGTTTCTCAACAACAATGTTAAGTTTGTTTTTGGAATAACTTCATCCTAACTACGGAACCATACATTGTGCGTGGTCCGACTCGCACTTGGCCGGCTTTTGAAGTTCTTATAGTAAAACTAGATAATAACGAGGGTATTTCCATAAAACTTTTGGTTTCCGTAGAAAAGGAGTGGTTGCTGCAATTATTTTCGTACGTGAAAATAAATGCATAAGTACGCAAACTTTTTCTAATCTTTCAAATCAGTGACCGCATTAGAAATGAAATCAGATTTAAATCACAATACCTAAAATTAATGAGATACCCAAAAATCAACCCATGTTTTACGACGATATGATAAAATTCTTTGCAAAGTGTACAAACGCCTGTGTGAAAATCTGGAGCAACACGTATACCTACTCAAGAAGTATAAATGCATTATGTGAGCAATATTGTGGTCACGACACCAACTTTCAATGTTTTCTCTTCGTTTCAGGGTCCCGGCAACATCCGTAACTACTACATAGCCAGCCAGGCACCACTGTCCAACACCGTGATAGACTTCTGGCGCATGATATGGGAACAGAACTCCAGGCTCGTCGTCATGCTTACGGAATACATGGAGAACGGAGTTGTAAGTAAATGTGTAATTGTGAATAGTGCCATCTAGTGGTACGGTGTTGAATTACGTGCAGTTTGTATGATAGTAGGTTTGGGTCCCAATTCCCAAACGTCACATAAATTTAAAATCACTAATAATCAACATTGGCTTCAAGAAACAGGCTTCTTGCGTTGTATATAAGACAAACGTTGAACTTAAAACTGTGTCGCTTTAAACAACATAATTTTAACGACAGTACATTGCACTATATGGTTTTAGTGTACTCAATTTTTTTTTTTATGATTAGTATTGAAATTGGTAATTTTGAAACAAATATGGAGAACTAGCTTCGCCCCGCGGTTTCACCCGCAAAAGTTTCGATCCCGTGGGAATATCGGGATAAAAAGTACCTGCCTGTCCTATGTCCTACCCCAGGTCATGGTCTACCCATGTACCAAATTTCATCCAAATCTGTTTAGCGTGAAAGCGTAACAAACAAACGAACTCACTTTCGCATTTATATATTTTTTTTAAACAAATATTGAGCATATGAAATAATCATAAACATGTCCAAACCAAACGACCACACTGTGTGGGTGCAAAATACCTTCGATCACTGCGTCAAATCTAATAATCACTTCAAAGTGCTACTGCTACCTGTAGTGCAATTTATAACTCAATCTTACTCAATTCCAGGAAAAATGTTACGAATACCTTCCACCGTCAGAAATCTCGGACAACAAGCGTATCTTCGGAGACTTCAAGATCATCTTGAAGAAACGAGAACAGCGTGACAAATACGCCGTCTCCAGCGTCCAGCTGATCAACCTAGGCACTAGGACCTGGCGAGAGATCACACATCTGTGGTACTTCTGGCCGGCTAAGGGAGTTCCTGATGACTATGATTCTGTTATAGACTTCTTGTGCGAAATGAGGAGCTATATGAAAATCTCGCAGACTGCCAAAGAGTATGACGAGGAAGGTAAACATAAGAATACTTTATTAATTTCAGAATTCATCAATTTCAATAACCTATACATCTTTGTTCATCATTCTTGTTCTCTCTCTATTCATTGAGTTAATTAGATCCACTCTTGTCTGATTATAGTTTCCAAAACTGGGTTTTTGCATTCAGTGAACAGCCAGTTAGATCGAAACATGTACTGGTTTTTTTGGTCATAGTATTAGATAACAGGAGAAGACCTAACCTGACTTTTAAAATAATAGTAGTGACTGGTGCATGAATGAACCAAGATAAATCAACAGAAAATATACCAATCCTGGGGACCACAAATTCCTTTCCAGGTGTGGAAGTGATCTACGGCGATCAGAACCGTTCATCGTTCAGCAACCTGTCGAAGTTGAGGAGTGACGAGGGTGGCTCGGGCAATGGTATCAACGTGTACTCACCAGCTCGGGCTGAAGAACAGCTGAGAAAAGCTGCTCCTACCAATGGCACTCTTGGGAGGATGAAGGCAGCTTCTGAAGTTGAAGGTAAGATTGATTTGTGTTTTCTGCTCAGAATGGTTTATTAAGGTTCTTGGCAAAATAGGCCAAAGGGCTGCTGATACTTGTTTAAACGTGAACATGTAGATGGAGTACTGAAAATGCTTTAATTTTAAGGCTTTAGAAGTAGCGCATTAAGTATTGGAGTTGACGATGTTGTAATGTAAGTTTTCAGGTCAGTTCAGGATAATAAAACTGAAGAATTGACGTAGAAAATGATTTCTTTTGGCGTTACCAGACTTATATTCAGAGTTATAGTCTTCGGGACTTCGAGTTATCTGTAGCGCTTTTGGCCTTCTTCATACTCAGTGATGCTTTATCTTTGTGTTTGTATATTTTTTTCAAAATATGAGATTTTGAAAAAAAACTATGGACAAAACATTATGGATTACATCCATATGCTTAATAAGCATGTGCACTTCTTAGTTAGTCATTATAGTGACAAGCTTGTGTATTGTTAGTTGTAGACACATAATAGCGCAAGGCTCAGACATAATTAGTATGTCGAAGTCTTGCGTTAATAACACCACAATGGTTAGTAATTATACTATTAATAAGGTCGTAAGCCCGTATAAATGTAGCTTAAATGCTATAAATATTTATACAAATTGTACCGAAAGAGGTTCCATGTTCCTCACACACTATGAGCTCATTGTCTGGTGATGACACTGAGGATTTAAACTACATAGTTTGTAAGACAACAGAAGGTACCAGTAAGAATATTCTTATCCCTAACAGCACCAAGGTGTCTTCTTGTTCTAAAATAAGTAATTATCACAAAGGAGATCAGCAGAATATTCAAGATATTTCTTCTAAATTATTAGAAATTGAAATGTTTTTAGAAAAAAAACCGGCCAAGTGCGAGTCGGACTCGCGCACGAAGGGTTCCGTACCATTATCTATAAAAACGACCAAAAAAATCACGTTTGTTGTATGGGAGCCCCCTTAAATATTTATGTTATTCTGGTTTTTAGTATTTTTTTCCTATAGCGGCAACAGAAATACACCATCTGTGAAAATTTCAATTAAAACGGGAATCCTATTAGGTTCCCGTTTTACCCTTTGAGTACGGAACCCTAATAAAAAGCTCCACCGTCTGTCTGTCTGTCTGTCTGTCCGTCTATCACCAGGCTGTATCTCATGATCCGTGATAGCTAGAAAATTGAAATTTTCACAGATGGTGTATTTCTGTTGCCGCTATAGCAAAAAAATACTATTAGTAACGGGAACCCTATTAGGTTCCCGTTTTACCCTTTGAGTACGGAACCCTAATAAAAAGCTCCACCGTCTGTCTGTCTGTCTCTCTCAAAGGGTAAAACGGGAACCCTATTAGGTTCCCGTTTTACCCTTTGGGTACGGAACCCTAAAAACAAAGTTTGAAATTATTGTGGGCACTTGTTTTAACCGTAAATCTATGCTGCAAGGAAGTTCTCTAATCTTGATTTAAAAAATGGTTAAAATCTAAGCAACGTAATGAGTATGACATAGTTGGTTTATCAGTTGAACATTGCGTCGAACTGTCCTGTGTTGAGCTGGATAAAAGCATGTTCTAGTGTGCGCGGACAGACCCCCTAATTATCAGAACTTTTCTTTGTTTGAGTGAATTGTGAAAGATCTCCTAGCGATACTTGCATCGAGTATCAAAGGCTCAGTTATTTGTGGTGATTTTAATACCAATATTCCGGAAAATAATTCAAATAGCAGTAGAATAATAAGCCTTTTTAAATCGTTTAATTTATCCAATGTTTTTACAGAACCAACTAGAGTTACTCCAAGTTTTGCTACTTGTATTGCTAATGTTTTCTGCGATGGTGATTCTTTATATGAAGCCATCGTAAATTATTTGCGGTCTGATCATAGTGGACAAACGGTAGTTTTTAAGTTTTAACACCTTTGCAAAAAGTGCAAATACAATTTAGATCAATAACAATTGGCAAATTAAATTCAATAGTCAGTAGTAGCCTAAATAATACATTAAATGTTCTGAGCCGTAACATGGACGATGCAAATAAATTTTAAGAGGATTTCTTTTCAGTAGTGCACACTGAATTCAATAAAACTTATGAAAACAAAACAAAAAATATTTTCCCTAATTTTATATTTAGTGACTGGACAACTAGATGTATTAGGATGAAAGACTGTTCGAGCTGTATGGCCTTATACCTTACATTAACACTGAGACTTTCAGTAGGTAAGTATATTGCTACATATTCCAACATTTTGAAAGATAGCTAAAGCCCTGTACATTAGCAACAAGATCAAATCAGCAGAAAAGAAAATAGAAACAGTTTGGAAAGTTATAAATAACGGATCTAATAGGAAAAAAATACGTCACGCTGATTACATATTGGAGACTTCACGTGGTGCCATAAGCTCTAACTTAGAGGTAGCTTAAGAATTTGTAAATTTCTTCACTAATATACTATCTAAAACGACGGATGCCTTAAATTCCTCACCCGATGTCTCAATTGATTTATTAAGAGCAAACGTTCGAAGCTGGGTTGAATTTCAATTTAAACATATAAACCCTATTAAAGCTTTTCGACAAATAAAAATCAAATTAACCGAAGATTTATGGGGATGTCTATCAAAGTTTGTACATACATAATCGAGACTGTACCACCATATTTAGCTTTAATATTTTATTTGTGTGGGGATCAGGAGTCTACCCAGATTTAATTAAACACAGTAAGGCTATACCGCTTTTTAAATCTGGGAACAGTAAGACACCAACAATTATAGACCAGTATCCGTGTTACCGGTATTCAGCGTTCGAAAAGATAATGCTAAATCAGATGCTTAATCATTTTAACACCAACCAAATCGTACACAATCAGCAATATGGTTTCACCAAAGGACGTTGTACGACTGATGACGGTGTCACCTTATTAAAACACATATGTATTTACAGCGTGGGAGGAGGCAAAAGATGCCATAGAACTCTTTTGTGACCTCTCCAAGGCATTTGACAGCGTAAATTACGAAAAATTACTCTTGAAACTTGAGTATTGCGGACTAGGTTAACTTGTGCTAAGTTTTGTAAAATCTTATTTAAATGATAGACAACAGCAAATTCAAATAAATGGTGTCAATACACTCGGTTTAAAAGTAAAAATGGGTGTTCCACAAGGCGCAATATTAGGCTCTTTCCTATTTCTAGTATATATTAATGATCTACCCCATTTATTAAAAAAACAACCACACATGTTGTTATTTGCTGACGACACTTCCTTAATCATTAAGACGTGCATCAAATCTTGACGACACAAATAACGTCCTGCTGCAGATCCAAAATTGGTTCACTGCTAATAATTTCTGCTAAGAAAAAAACTAAATGCATAAGATTTGCTTTCAATTTCAATTAAATTTCAATTTATGTAATTCAGTAACGATTCACATTGCGTTCGAATATAATCCAGAATGAAACATAAGTATTAGTTAAACAAATATAAAAAAAGTTCAAACAAACTAAATTTAAAATTAAATTTCTTTATCGAATGATAAAAGTAGTGATTGTGATATAGTATTGAATAAGCAGAAACTTGAATTCGTCGATAAAACTGTTTTCCTGGGGATCACGCTCGACTCTAGGCTGCAATGGGGTCCTCATTTAACAACTCTTGCAGGACGGCTAAGTTCAGCAGATTAGGCTGTGAGAAACATCCGTCAATTCACTAATGTAGATATCGCGAGGCTAGTCTAATTCAGTTACTTTCCAAGTATCATGTTTTACGGTACTTTACTATAGGGACGGGCTGCAGATATCGAGTCTATTTTTATTCTGCAGAAAAGAGCCATCAGAGCAATATAATGGTCTCCGCAGGCGCGATTCTCTAAGGGAACTGTTTAAAGATATTAACATCATGACGGTACCTTGTCAATATATCTATGAAAACATGATGTACCTACTACCTACGTAAGGCAAAATCGAAATCTTTTCAGTAAAAGAGGTGAAAGACATAATTATAGGACTAGAAATAGGGACCATATCCATGCGTCATGTTCGTGAACGGGCGCTGTCAGTAGGGACTGGTCATTTCTTAGCTGCCACGGCTTATTTTAACCTAATTTTTGTTTTTTGTTGTTTTATTACGGACGCTTTTAACGTGCACGTCTTTCTACATTGTTATTACATATATAATTTCAACATGAAGATGTAACCAATACTTTGTAACAATATTTTCATTTAAAAGAGTGTCCGTGGAGTTTCTTGCCCGTTCTTCTCCATAGGAACTTACTACGCTTTGGAATGGGCAACTAACTTCATCTTTCTGACTGACCGCCCCTTTGTCAATTCTTTGTTTTATTATTTAGTAGTTTAGTTTATACAATTTTTAGTTTTAGTTTTAATTTATACAATTTTCTTAAATTGGTTTATTTGAAATAAATGCTTTTAGTTTGAGTTGAGTTTATGCCTCTCCGAAACTTCAGCATCAACTCCATGTGTTCGCCGTGTAGCTATCCGGCCGTGCGTGGTGACGTGCGCGTCGGGCGCGGGGCGCGCGGCGGCGCTGCTGGCGCTGGACGTGTGCGCGCGCGCGCTGCCGGCCGCGGCCGACGTGCCGCGCGTCGTGCGCCAGCTGCGCGCGCAGAGGCCGCACTCGCTGTCCAACAGGCATCATTATATCTTCGTCTATAAGGTGAGTTGCTTTGAACTTCGCGAAAAGCGTGAGGAAATCAATATACTCCAGAACTAAACATTCATAACCGTGTAACATCCAGCACTTAGCGTAAACCCCTTTGTGACATGTGTGGAGGCCTGAGTCCCAGCAAAGGGAACAATTATAGACTGATTATGTCATACGTGATGCTTTGAAAGTCTTTCGAGAAATGCAACTTAGGTAACTGCAAAATGAGATTGACATGTTAAACGTGTTCCGAGTGTAGGCGTGGCCACTAGAACCATCTTCACAAGTAGAAATGCGCAAAACAGTGCGACTTAAAATGGTGTATTACATTACATTTCGTAGCGAGGAATGTTACATTACACCATGACTCCAAACATGACGCGAAATGACGCACCAGACGATGAATATTCATGTACACATTTCACGGTGTCAATATAACGTAAACCTTATTACGTGAATGATACGGTTCTAAATAATGGTTAGTAGTCTACCGGCGCGTGCTCCTTCTCACTTGCACACAGTGAAAATTTCCGAGATAATACGAACACCGAATAGCGCCCCGCGCGTCATGTTTGAGTGTCATGTGCCATGCTTAATTTGGTCGAGTCATGTGTAATGCTACAGTATGCGGTCGGGTTTTAAGACGCGCATTGCAACAATTTCATTACTTACACAAGTATAACAGAGGTCTGCGTTTCGTTACTTTAGAGAACAGCTCAAGCTGCTTTGGTTAATTTCAATATAGGTACCTATGTTTGCCCATGACTTCTCTATATCTCTATAGCAGACTACGAATATCAAATTAGTCTAGCAGATCAATATATTTTTATCAATTGACCTGTACATACCTACTTTTCTGTAACCTTAAAAACTTAAATAAAGACTTTTTCATTTATCAATTTCAGGTGCTAAGCGAATATGGCAACAAAATGCTAGGCGGCGGCGGTGTGGACACCATCTGAAACAACACTATTCTTACGTAAGAACCTTATTCGTATCCATGACAGTGTTGGCATACGTATCTCAAACCTAGTGTATAGCCAGCCTTAGTTTAATAATAAACTATTTGGAACATACCAAAGTATATAAGTTACGAGATCTCTAGAAAATTGATCGCTCAAATAAAAAATATGTAAAGAAATTTTAATTTTTTTATAATATCATTATCTTTATTAATCTATGGAATTATAGATTTATACCATTTACGTCAGCAGTATGACAACTTCGCATAATTTTAACGAAACTTGTACATAAGATTTATATTTAAGTTTTATTTTTTTTGTTCGAACAATTTATTTTTATTTATTTTTAGGGGATCATTCCGCTAGTCTATCGATGTTTCGGTTTTCCTAGATAAAGTTGTAAGCATAATTTCAATCACAATAATTATTAAAAATTACATAAATGTAAGCATCGTTTGTTGAGTTTTGCTGTGATTTCTACTAAACTCTTAGCTTTACACTAACACTATTATTACCGTAACTAGATATATTTGTAATTTAGAAGAATTGTTTTAATAAGTAGCAGTAATAACTATGCACAACAAACCTATATGATCTGTTTAACTTTGAAGTTTGACGTTTTCAGTATTGCCAATTTTTGCTATGCATTGTTATTTTGTGCGCTAGCAATTACGAATTTAAAATACTCTGTCCTACTTTTAAAATAGTAAATGACGTAATAGACCGGTGGTAAATATTATATCTATATACCTTTATTTCTTTACAATCTCATTTATTTATTGTTGAAATGTGTTGTTTATCTGTATAATATAAGTATGTTATCAATTCAGTGTAGCCTCCATTCACTTATTAATTTTACACCAACCACATCATGAAATTGACTTTCTTTCATTAAGAATAATAGGATTAAAATAAAAAAATAAAAAATGCATCCAAGTTATTTTTAGTGGTATCTTATTAAAATACCCAGTAAAAATTCAAATAATTTCTTAATCAATGAAATTTTAAAAACGTTTTATTGTGAAGAGGGGGCTTTAGATAAATATATTTTGTTAAATAAAAGTCAAAGCATTTACATAATTAGTTAAAGTGCACTGTTTTATCCCACACGTTACTAGTACATAAGTTTTAGTTATATTTTAGGTTATGTATTATATAAACTATATTATTGACCAAAAAAATTATATATTTACATAATTGTATACGTCCTACAGTTGATATTAAGGTCTGTATTGAAAGTAAATAAATTTATTGTAATAAAAAAAGCGTTATTATTTTAACATCATGTGTCGACATTAAAGACATAATTTTATTATACATACCTTTATAATAGATATTAATTTAAATTAATTAATATCTCCAACGTAACGCGAAATGATAAAAGACCACGTACCACGTACGGAGCCATAATATGCATAGAACACCGTTGTGTGACGAATTTCATCCATAAAACCTCAAAATTGTTAAGTTATGAAATTACTAAATCATTTCATAAATTTCGTCCTCCGAGCTCAAGTTCGTAGCTTACAATGGCTTCCACCTACATTTACATCAGTCCGTTCCATTTCTGCATCGCCATCATAGTTACTTTCAATCCTCATCACATCTCGACGATAGAAAGTCTCGGAATCAGTTCCCTTCATAGATTCGTTCTGATTTGAGTCCTTCGATTCAGAATCGTCATCATCAGCTCCCAACCCCATCTTTTTTGCTGCTTCTCGGAAGCTAATCTTTTTATTGTCTTTTTTATAAAAGAGTTTATCTTCTGTGACCATGGAAATATGGGGACTGTCTGCAGTGTAGTCAATGTGAGCATGTTCTCTCTCCGGAAATTCATCCAAATTTGACATAATATCGCAATCATGGACAGAGTATGGCTTGTGTGCCGGCAAGGCCATGAATGATCCGGCAAGCGAAGTTGACGACATCGTCGTTATTCCTGTAGGATAGAATCATAATCATTTGTTGAGTTAAACTTTGGTCTATGAAAGCGGTGAACGGTCACACAATACCGGCTGTCCAAACAGCGTTTTTTGACACCTTTATGTGTGTGTATAAATACTGGTGAAAATTACAGACTAGCTTAGACTAGCTTTCCTAGGAAACCAAAGCTTTACTTGAGTTGTTAAATATCAAACGCCAATATGTCCACCACAGACAACAAAAGCCTTTCTTACATCAACGTAAAGAGAAAAAAAAAAAAATCAATGTTTTACAAATTCCAATAAGTATATCCACATATTTACTACAAAACCATTGAGCAAAAACTCCGTTTCGTTTCAAAATCTAATAAGTCCACAAAGACATTCATATCAAAATCCAATACGTCCAAACGGACCAATCAAATCAAGCGACTGGCTATGATGGCGGCCATTAGTGTTTTGGTTACAGATCGTTTTTGATACGGTTCTGCAATTAATATTCATTTTAAATAGTTAAATAGTGTTAGAATGGACTCGAAAGTGCAAAATCTTGAACCTGGTAAAGCTAGGAAAAGGTCAAATATAAAGTCGCAGCAGAAGAAAGCAGAAAAAAAACGGAAATTGTAAGTTTAACTTTCTTTACCTTGGCTGAGCTTGCTCTAGTAGGTATAGGGCTGCCACCGTTTTACTTTTAGGGACTACGATTTCTCTCGTAATTCGAATTCCGGATTTTTTTTAATCAAATTCTAAAATTCTTTAATAAGGATATACCTACTTTTCTATTCCAATTAAAATAAGTAGTTCTTTATTGTGAGTGCTTGAACGTATTTTTTTGTCAGTCTATTTAATTTTGTAAGCGCAGACGCCAGCAGGTCAAGCTACCCGAAACTGTCAAATTTTCTCAATCAACCTTGAACCTTATACTATAGGAATAAAGTTCAAAATCTATTAAAGAAATCTGACAGATTGTAGTAGCTTGATGTGCTGGCGTCTGTACCTACAGAACTTGAAGACAATAGGGGTTATAAAGTTTGTTAGGTTTTTTATGGGTGAGTATGGATTTAGTAGAGGTACCTACACGTGAATGTTTTTTTTTTTTCAGATATTCAGCACCGGGTTTACCTAAAAAGCCTCCATGTAAACACAACTCAAACACTATGAAATGTTTGTCACTTACAAGTAAGGATCTCTTTTACTTTCATCAAAGAATCTATGAAAATTACTCAAAAATTAAACAAGACAATTTTATACTTAAATATATTGCTGTCATAAAAGTGAAACGTTATCGGCCACGAAAAGGGATTAAAAATCCTAGGGCTTTTGTTGTAAAGTTTTACATACATAATTTGTCCCTGTATGTAAAAAAACTTTCTTGCTGGCTTCCCGATTAAAGTCATCCAGAGTTGAAGGAGTAGCGAAAAGACATTACGAAAGTGGTGGTTTAGCTAAGGAAAGAAGAGGAGGCAACAGAAAGCAATTTGCGTTTGCCTCAAGAGCAGAAGCCGTAGAAAAAATTATTAAAAGTTTCACTCCTTTAGAAAGCCATTACTGCAGAGAACAGATAAAGGTGCGGCAATATCTTTACCCAGATTTAAACAAGAAAAATGTGTGTAATATAATAATAAAAAAAATAATGATCAGTCTTTGCCAGGATTCAGTGTTAAAAAAGGCTTTTTCAGAAAAATATTTAACACGAGATTTAACATCGGATTTGGTAGCCCGAGGACAGATGTATGTTCTCTCTGTCTCCAACTGATCGAAACAATTAAAGTTGAGTCTTCACCAGCTAAAAAACAGGAACTTATGACACAGCACAGAATACACAAACTGCGTGCTAATCAATTTTATAAAATGTTACAAGAGGAAGTCCCTGGTCTTCTAATAATTTCGTTTGATTGTGAAAAAAATCTTCCACTACCAAAAATACCGGACCAATCAACATACTACTCAAGGCAGATGTATTTATATAATTTTACAGTTGTTATCGGCACTTCACATGCATCCTGCAACGTCCAATAATATCCACGCGTATGTTTGGACTGAAGATGAAGCGGCTAAAGGTTCCAATGAGATCTGCTCCGCTTTGTACCACTGTATAAATTCAATAGATATGACTAGAGTGAACACAATAAGAATGATTTCAGACGGCTGTGGCGGCCAAAATAAAAATTCTATAATTATATGTATGGTGATGAAATGGCTTTTAGAAACGACCACTAATATCAAGCAAATTGAAATAGTATTTCCCGTGACAGGACATTCTTTCTTGCCCGCCGACAGGGTGTTCGCATTAAATGAAAAACTTATAAAGAAAAGGGAGAACATTATTAAACCAAGTGATTATGAAAACATTATTAGAGAACATGCAAATATTCACAGATTGGCGTTGAAAGTATCCGTCTTCGACTGGAATGAAAAAACCAAAGAATTTCTCAAAGGAACTCAAAGTTGGCATTTTCAAATCAGCAAATGCAAAAGAATTTTATTCAACAAAGCAAATTGTAATTCAGTTCATGTTCGCGGTGAAGTTTCCAATCGAAATAACATTTGCAATAATAAATCGGTGACAAAACGCGGAAAGAGATTAAGTGATCTAAGTTTGATTCCAATACCAGCTGGCGTTACCGTAAAATCAGCAAAATTGAATGATGTCAACAATCTTTTAACAAAACACTATGGGGACGAATGGAAGGATCTTATGTTCTTACCAGGAGCGAAAACAGTGCAAATAACGATTCCGAAATTGAAAGTGTAATAGATCCCGGAGATGTAGAAAACGAGAAAATTACTGACTTTGTTTAACTAATTATTTGCTAATTGATTACTGTTAAGACTGATTTATTGTGATTAGTAAGTTAATGATTAAAATTTTCATAATAAGTACATTTTTTTAAAATCTAAAATTAAGAGTAATTTTTAACACCATAGGAGTACACGTGCCACCCCTAGGTTCTAGCCCAAGATGACGTCATAAAATAGTATTTCTGATCAAATTCAAATATGTCCAACCATGCAGTTTTTTCAAAGTAGTTTATGTCCATTAGTTTAGTTCAAAACCCAATATGTCCAAACAAGTTTTAACGATTGTGGCAAGATTTGATTTGATTCGTAATATTTCTACATTGCCAGGAATAGTCATTGTCAAACAAAGTTAAAATAAACCTTACGGTCTAAGAAATAACGTTGTCAGCTCCTGCAAATGAAAATACTATGATATCTCCTTTTCACTTATTTATCATGGACATATTGGCGTTTGATATTTATCAATAAGACTCGTTTAATATCTTATTATTATGTTGAGGAGCTCGTGGCTAAGCAATAACTGCCGCACGGGTCGATCCATCATTTTAAGCTACGCTTGCCGGGATTGGTCCGTGGATGGATGACCATCTTTATATACCGAGACGCTTCCGTGCCTTGGAAAGCACGTTAAGCTGTGTTGGTCCCTGCTGTCATTCGTGGATCTTTGACAGTCGTTCCGGGTCGTCAGAAGCCCGAAAGTCTGACATCCAGTCTTACCAAGGGGTATCCTATTACCGAGTTACTGGGTTGTGGAGGTCAGTCCTTCCATATGTAATACTGGTATTCAGGTGCAACCGGTTAGACTGGAAGCCGACCCCAGCATAGTTGGGAAAAAGCTAGGCAAATTGATTGATTCTTACGTTATTCTTTTATGCTACTACTTACTTTTTCTATTCATACTCGACGATATGTCTGGATCCTATTGCAGAAAAATAACGGGGTTAAAAGCAGTTCCTTTATCAGATTAAGCTTTCAGAATTGAAAAATAGACCTTTGATTTGACGAAAATTTCTAACCTCTGCACTTGATGCCATCGACATTGCTTCTTCAGAGTACGTGGTCTTCGGGAAGGCGATATCGTAAGAGTTGGACTTAGTTGCTCTAAGTTTAGGGTCTACCAGGGTGACAGACTTGTCGAATGATTTCGTGTTTGTATTCTTCAATGCAGAATCTCGTCTCACGCCGTAAGCGCGGTAGGATTTCTGTTAACAGAAGTAGAGTAAAGTGAATCAATATTGGCTAAGCCTTTTTCCTACTGTGTTGGGGTTGGCTTCCAGTCGAACATGATTACCCTTGGTAAGATTGGTTGTCAGACTTTCAGAAATGAAGTATTTCTTGAGCCAAAATAATGTCCATTTGTCTATGGTTAAAACCAGTTCTTACCTGGATCTTCTCAGCCATTATTCCGTACGTTTCTTGATTTGGTGCCGTCTTTCTGTACAGGTCCAGGGTATGCTTCGCTGCACACATTATGTCGTCTTGCTCGCTGTCTGAAGATGACTGAAAATGCCAATTTTTTTAATGGGTTGTTTCAATTGGAATATTAAGAGTTTGCTCTTGACTTTCAACCCATATCCACCAAATAGGTACTGTCGACAAAACCAAATAGACACTAAATTGGTATAGGTTTCGATCTTAGTCTCTCTGCATCCAACTCTTTCCTGCTAGTTTGAGCAGGTCGTCGGTGCACCTGACTCGTGGTTCATCTCGCTTTAAACTGACATTTTTTGTCTCAACACCAGCATCTTATTACCCCATGTACTCTCCAGTCTGTGACACAATTATGTGGCCTTCCAATTTTCACTTATTCTGCGCTACTACGAGGTCAATGTTGATCAGCTTCGTGTTTCTCTTGATCTCCCTATTCCTGGTGATCACTAACAGAATTCCTTAACGTAATAAAGTTAGTATATGGTATAAATTACCTCATATTTAGTAGTGTTGTGCGCCTGATGACGTAGGTAAGCATTCCGGATGGCATCCTGAACAGCTGGCAACATGTCTTCTTCTATTTTGGTGTCCTTAATCAGTATCATTAGGACATTACCTTCATCGACTGCAAGGAGTAAGAAATTATAAAGACTGAATGCGAAACGTTGAACGCCTGATATATAAATATGAGTTAATAGAATAGAATAGAATACTCTTTATTATGTACACCATAAAAATTACAGATATAAATGTTGACATTTTACATAGGGTGACAGTGGGCGGTCGGAGACATATGCTGAATATAGTCACTTTGGGAATCTGCAGGCATTTTTCTCAGTGAAATCGTTTAATCAATATTTTTTAAATATCAGTATACATATTCGGCACTGCATCAGTGCTTCTTCACTTCTGCTTTAAAAAGATTTTATTTTATTCTAGGCTTCAAGTTCAGTGTAAGTTTTAAGCACTTTTTAATTGTATAAGTCAGTAACTACAGTTAGTTAGTTAATAAGCCTTTTCTTACGACTCGTAAGTAGTAGTGCTGAGTTGCACTGTTACACTTACCTTTACCCTTCCCCAAATAATTTACAATAATATCTCTAGCAGTCTTAATATCGTCTTCAGGTAAGCCTATTTTTCTTAGTTCAGTGTGCAACTCTGGTTCGCAGCTGCAGTTGGCTGTATCATTGCATATATAGCCAGCAATGGATAGATTGTCTCTTGTAATTAGCAGAGCGGAGAGGTAGTCAGCTATGAACTTGTAGAGGTATTTTGGTTGGTATCTTAGAACCTGGAGGGAAATTATGACGATGTTATTCTAGGAATTTGGGTTTGGTAGTTCAGTTGCGGATACATACATACCTAAATTCATCACGCCCGTATTCTCCAAAGGCTTAAGTAGGTACACCCACATTTAGTCAGTTATGCTTAATTCTCACCAATGGTCGCTTAAGTCAGGCTTTAGTCGAGTGTATTGCCATCAACCTGTCACAAAGCTAGACTCAGTCTGTACTAGCTAATAAATTACATAGGTATAGGGAAACCCATAACACCTTGCCCGACCTAAGCCGCCATAGTTCAATGTGAGACCAATGCTGGGTGTCACATGACTTCTTATTTTTTTAAACGTCTTCAAAAAAGGAGGTCTCAAAGTCTTTGGAGTCTCTATAGTTATACGACATGCTGCACCCGCGTAACACACTTCTAATTATAATCCGAGAGTTTTGAAGGATATTGCTAATCCATTGCTTCATAAGTTTGAAAAATTCGTCTGCTCAGCAACGTAAATAACGCAATGAACGTGGGTCAAAATTAATCCCATTGCGATTATTTGGCATTTTATGTGTGTCACGCAATTATCCCGCAGTTTCTGCTCACGATGCACAATTGGAACTTACCTCTCTAGTAATATCACTCATCAGCTCTTTCAGTCCATCAGGTAGTGCTAGCTTGCAACTATCTTTAATCTGAGGCGGTACTAAATCTTCCATGTTTTGTGGTTGTAATGAATTTATTGTAAACAGTAATATGACAACGTAAAGTTAATTCAAGTGAGTCATGACTTTTAAGTCAAAGTAATTATCTTCGAACCTATGAACTACTTACTAGGAACAAAAAACTATGACGTTATTCAAATGCTTGAATTACCGAAAAATTTTCAATCAATATAATACTTTTAACTAATTATAACAAAAATATTAAGACAGTTGACATTCATTAGTTTTCATCATCTTCAATTGAACGAGCTGACAAAATACTGGAGAATCCTGCAAGAAAAACAATACTTTTTAAAAAGCACTCCTTCTTTAGTAACGTGGGCCGTGTACGTGAAGTTCATTTGAAACAATATGAAACAAAGTTGACAAAGATATGCGCAACATCGTTACCCACAAAATAAAATGTTTCTAGAAGAAATGAGTTAAGCTTTGCTTGCTTGCTTGTTTTGAATAGTTCAATAATTTATGTTAAAATTTGTTTATGATTTAATACAACTTTCTACCCCTTACCCTTTTAATTTTTTCCTTACTTTCTATCTTTTTCTTTTTTTTTCTTACTTTATTTCAAATTTCTTAAGCAGTAAAGATAAGAAAGATAATAAGATAATAAATATTACCTATTCTATTCTATTACCAATGAATATGGTACCCAAAAATATGTTGAAAACAATGTTGCGCTGGTCAACCTTTTCGGTGTTAATATTTTAATCTTTCACAGATTCAGTAAATTATTCCTCATTACTTGTTTCACACTCTAGCTCTATTTAAGGCAGTTTAACTACCTATCCTATAACACTTATTTTCAATGCCTGTCAGCTTAGAATGTATCCTTTTACAATGTTAAATTATCTTATCGAAAGATAATATCTTATCAAAAGATTTACTCGTCTCATATCTTATTTTCTCACGATCGCAATATTGATAAAGTAACAACATACAACTGAGTTATTTAAGTGAAATATTTAACTGATCTTCTTAAAACTTATTGAACTTCTAAAAGTGGCCACTTTTTTCAATGAATGTACCTCTAAAAACGTTTTGCGCTTAGAAGTGAGAGTAAAATAATTCTAACTATGGTTAAGGTTTTCGTAAGTCGACCGTGCTACTAAATTCAATTACTTACTCGTACCAGCTAGCTCTTCAGGTATTTCAAAAGCTCCAGGCGGCTCTAGGCCCGCAGCCTCACCATCGTATGCGCCTAGTCCCGGCATCTCGGGCACTTCTAGCGCTTCGTCATCCGGGCCTTTTATAATCACTGGCGGCTCCTGTGCAAATGAAACAGTATGGGTACCTACTTATTTTTTTAATAAGTATGCAGCATTTGTTGTGTTTTGTCGTGTGGTGCCGGACGTAAAGAATAGCACTATCCTATTTCTTCCCGTGGGTGTCGTAAAACGCGACTAAGGGTCTTAGATACTATAGAATGGCAGCAGAGTTCTCTATGCATTTTAACACCATACTGCGATCGCCAACCCGCCTGTCAAGTGTGGCGATTATGGCAGCCCCCCCCTCTGTGGGGGAGGCCTATGTCAAGCGGTGGTCGTTTTTAGGCTGAAATGATGAATGATTATGATGTTATTGTGTTTTGGCAATCAGTGGTCAGATAGCCTGGGGCCTTACTCCCGACAGCATCGAGTACTGAATCAATCGAATTAGATTCGAAATAAATGACGATCCATACTCTTGAAACCGACACTAGCGCTCGATCGTGCGGTGGTTCAAAACGACACTAATTTCGATCGAAAGATTCGTTAGAATCGAAAAGTTCGTACTCCACACGCCATCTGACAGTTATGTATCGAGTAGTTGAATCAAAACTAAACGTCAAATAACTCGATAGCAAAGAAGCTACTTTATGAAGATCGAGTAAGATTTTTTTGTGTTCTTTACTGCTTTATTTCTTCAAAATCTTTATTATTATGGCTCGCCTTACTTTGTTTTTCAATGTTCTTGAGAAAACATCGTATGGATCTTAGTGCGAAAAGAAATATGAATCGATATAATACCCGGGGCTATAAAAATGGATTCGGAAGAATTTCGAAGAAGTTATAGTTTCTCGAAGGAGTTGTTTAATGTGTTGGTAGAAGATTTAACACCATACATGAAGAAATTAACCAGACGAAGTGACATTTCCATTAAATGCAAGGCGAGAAGCCCGAAAGTCTGACAACCAGTCTTACCAAGGGGTATCGTATTACCCAGTCACTGGGTTGAGGAGGTCAGATAGGCAGTCAACATAATCAGCCTATAATGTTCTCACTGCTGGGGCACAGGCCTCCTCTGTGTGAGAGGGAGTAGGACGTAATCCACCACGCGGGCCCAGTGCGAGTTGGTAGTTTTGACATGTCTTCGAATTTTTGGTTCTAGGACATGCCACCGGTGTCCTCACGATGTTTTCCTTCGCCGTTTTGAGAGCAGTGGTGATGAAATAATTTATACAAAGTAAAGCACCTGTCAGGGTTCGAACCTACGACCTACAACTCGTAAGTCGCTGTCGTTACCACTGGGCCACCAGTGCTCTCAAGTAGGCAGTCGCTCCTTGTAAAATACTGGTATTCAGCTGCATCCGGTTAGACTAGAAGCCGAGCACAACATAGTTGAAAAAAGAATAGGCAGATTGGTTGATGTTTTTTCATAGGGTTTTATTTGTTAAGTTAAAATAAAGCACTAGGGTATCGTTTTTTACGTGAGAAAGTGATAGAGAAGTAAATAAATTCAACCACATAAAAGATTCTAACCACAGACATAAGACACTTGACAATGACGTAATCCATGAATGATAGGATATAGACAATGACAGGCATAACGACGCTGATAATACTCGAACCTATGTCGATCTTGGTTTACGATTCGATTTGGTTCGGGAGTAAGGTTTTAAATCGAGTTCAGATCAGAAACGAGTTCGAATCGAAAACAAAATCAAACTCGAATCGTTTTCGGGAGTAAGGCCCCAGTTCCTTTGTGTTTGAGGATTCCGGGTGAAGCTCGCTTCAACCTTCGGCCTTATCATCACTTACCATCAGGTGAGAAGTCCAAGAGCATTCCCGTTGTTGATAAAAAGAAAAAAACACATATCATGATCTCTGCTGTAGGTAGACGAAAAAAGGAAGTAGGCAACAATTGGTAACACAGGACTATACGTGAGAGGCGTCCAAGAAAAAAGGGTCCAGATCCCTACCATGAGTTTACACAGTCAAAACTCGCTAGCGTCTACGTAAATCTTAAGTATGAAATATTGTACAGCGCCCCTTGCGGTCACAGCAAGAACTAAATTACGTACCATGGGCACTATTGATTTCGGTAGGCAAGAAACGTAACGTAATCTATTCGATAGGTAGTCACTAACGTTTTTCAGCTGTCACCATACAGGTGCCGTTTTGTATTTTGTATCGTGACAGCTGAAAACGTTAGTGACTATTGAATAGATTACGTTAGGTTTATTTCCTATCGAAATCTAGCGCTCATGGTACGTAATTTAGTTCTTGCTGTGACCGCAAGGGGCGCTGTACAATATTTCATACATATCGTTTTTTAAAATCCTTATTATCAATTGACTATTCTAGATACCGAATCTAGTCTTAACTCAACACCCCACTACTGTAACTAACTAACTACTGGACCCTGTTAACTTGGACATATACTTAAACCCCACAGCAACACAGACAAACAAACATTCTTTAAAATAAAATTAACCATTAAACCCGCTCAATAGGTAAATATATTAACATCAGAATTATTACGCAATTATAAATATTATGTAAAAAGTTTAAAAACTGAAGAACACTGTCCTTCCATCCATCAAGATACAGGATTTTCCTAGTTTGAAGGACAAGGGCCTGACTCATCTGTAATGGCTATAACTATCTTTATTAAAACATGATTAATTACTTACCTCATCTGTCAATGCCCAGCCTTTTCCTAACTATGGGACTGGCTTCCCGTCTAACCGGATGCAGCTGAATACCAGCATTTTACATGGAGCGACTGCCTATCTGACCTCCACAACCCAGGACTGGTTGTCAGACTTTCGGGCTTCTGACGACCCGTAACGACTACCAAAGATCCACGAATGACAGCCGGGACCAGCGGCTTAACGTGCTTTCCGAGGCACGGAGGGGTATGTAACGATGGTCACCCATCCACGGCCCAACCGCGGCAAGAGTAGCTTAACCTGATCAATAGACCCGTACGGCTGTTATTACTTAGCCTTAGGATATCCATAGGACAGTTAAGTGATTAATTTTGTTACAAAGAGATAGCGTATCAAGGAAAGCATTTCCTAACGATTTCGAAGACATTAAACTTTTGATCGAAGGTATGCTTACCTTACAGCGGCCGTGAGTTAGTAATTTTTGAGTAAAAATGTCAAAAAACATCATTAACTTACGTCGGCAAATGAAATTCTATGATGTGGCACAATGTGCTCGGGGATAGGTTTTGTCTTCACCTTTCCATGGTCAGGAATGTCTGCGAAATTACATAAATTGCATAGAATTACTTCCGATATACCATAAACAGCGCTGCTACCATTATGCTGACTTATGCTGCTGTTATCAATGCATAAACTATTCCTGTATGGTTTGAGATGATACGAGATGTTATTATTGCAACTTCTCTGTTTTATATTTATAATTTATATGGATATGGTTCCGCAGTAGTAACTCACGAAATTAGTTTTATGCAATTTGCAGATCAGTGTCAGGTTGTATCTTGATCAAAATTGATTCGCAGCCATAAAAAATATGTATTTACAGAAGTATAATCATTAGAATCTTTAATACACCACTCTTAGTTAGTTTTGTTCCATAAGAACAAATCTTATACTAAACGTAAGAAATTTGAATTTCGCGTGAAGAAGTACCTACACTGGCTGCGCCCTGCGGTTTTAGCCGCAGAAATGAATGTATGAATGTCAGAATGTCACTCAGAAATAGTGTAACTTTCCATCAGTGATTTGTTTTTAATTATCGGACAATAACATAATTATAGACATACCTAGATACAAACATACAAGAAAAACTTCATTAAAACTTCATTAAAGCACAATCAGCCCATAACGTTCCCACCGCTGCGTCACAGGCCTACTCTCTGTGAGAGGAAGTGGGCCGTATTCCACAAAGCGAGCCCAGTGCCAGTTGGTAGATAGCACTTATTTAATTAAATTATAAAAATAGATTTACGTAAAGTATAAGTAAAAATAAGTTAGAAACCTTTAGCCGTAGTGAGGTCTGGTTTTAACAAAGACAATTCCATAATGCTGACTTTAGCGGAGTAGATCTGGGTCGTCTGCTTCTGAAGATGGCTATCGTCTGCATGGGTGATGGTCTTCATTGGGTCGTATTTGAGACCAAGTTTCTCTCCTGCCTCCTCATCGAACATTCCACCGATATCATCATGTGTAATTTTGGTTTTCTAGGACATGGGTTATTTTTTTAAGGAATTTAATTATCATCCCCAACAGTACTTGTTTGTGGATGAGAATTATTAGCATGGGTTAAAAAAATATTAAGGCCTGTTTGCACCACCATTTCACGATAGTAGATTGTTATACAAGGGGCTATAATGACCCATTATATAGGAGGAGTAAATAGAAACCGAGTTATAATGGGTTTTTAGCGCCGTGTGTTACACTTGAATTTTCACTACGATTGTGACAAAATAAAACAATCCAATACACCTTGACGGCAACAGATAGAAAATTATTTCGTTTTATTTCTCTTCCATCTGCAAATTAGGGTCTCCATTCTCACTAGATGGTGGCATTATCACTGTTGTAAAATAAATTACAGTCGCTAATTCAATTTGTAATTAAAGAAAAACTCTAAAAATGTTGGGCCAATGTTTTTTTTTTAAATTTATTCTGTAGCCGCAACGCAATGCACGCATTCTACCGAAGAGATCGCCGCTTTTAGTTCCATTTTCAAAAATAAAATGTTCTTATTTTATATTTTATTATATTATATTTTATCTATACTCATGATTATTCTACATTATGAATAAAGACTTTTTCGTTTTTTTGCTCGTTGGTAACAGACAAAAATTAAATAAAAAAATACTTTGCGCCTAGAGGAATATATTATGCAATTTTTTTTATCTAATGATGGACTTTTTGAGCAAGAGGTGATAAGCATGTGTCAGTTTCAGTAAAAATCATTAGGTAACTGTGAACTTCGAACAATAAATTGACAGAAATTATAAAGCGACGGTTTTTAATATTCATTTAGCAATAAATGTAAAGTGATTTGTGGTGCAAAATTCTACTTAATTTTCCTAAATAATGATTTATAATTTTTCGGTAGGTATATTTTTTTCGAAAATTTCTTTTAAAAAGGATATGGAAAATTCCTTTAAAAGTTAATGTTAACATTATTAACGCCATGAACCATAGATCCTTCGTTGATTAAAGATGTCAACAGCATTATTTAATATATTAGGCCAATATATCATGCCTCTTTTGGGAGTCGGTGGGTCTCGAAAGGTTCGAAAGGAACAACCAGTAGTAAAGTGACTTACAATGATAGGACCCAGATCTATCTCCCTAGAAGTGGCGATGTCCAGTGGTGGACCAGGCAGCTCCACCTTACGGGTTTGCCTCCTCTTCTTCTCATGGGGCATGAGGTGCTTCAGGACGTTTCTACGCACATGGTATCCTCTGTACGCAGCCTAGACAAGAAAGAGATAGGTATGTATTTTAAGTAGAAGAAAAAGTCTTTAAACACATTTGAGCTACAAAAACTGATTTTGTTGGAACAATATGACTTTTCCGACTATGTTGCAGTACTTAGTGGGAAAATGTATAAACCTTTTAATGCCATATTTACATGCGAGTGCCCAAATGGATTAATTCATGATTTAATTTTCCTGAATATAGGCACATACGTAAGCTAAGTACATCCATAATAAAATTGAACACTGTCACATTATAGAATTACCTACATTAATTCAATAACATTGATTTCATTCAATTTATTACAATCAAGAGATTTTAAGTATTTAGGTACATTAGTGAATGTCAATAGTTAAATATGACTGGTGCCCGTAAAAATGGCCCAAAAGGTGCTTCTTATCTTTCCTCGACTGCACCTGAATTTTCTCCGTAGCTCGGCGTAGTTCGCTGATGGAAGGGTGGGTTTTCTTGTAAATCTCCAGCGTGTGCTCCGCAGCCTTCTCCCAGGCCTCCTGTGGTTCCGTCCTTAAGGCCTGGAAGTAGGTACAAAGCTATATCATTAACTAGATGTTCTACTTTCTGATGATCTACTTTCACCAGTAACAGAGTAACACACTTATAATTTTTAATGTGTAATTTTTAATTTTTTTGGCTTTAATTTTGAGAGTTCCACAACAGTCATTGGATTATTTACGTTGTTGACCAGACCAAATTTTTCGAAAATATGAATCAATGGATCAGGAATTTCCTTCAAAATCCTTCGAATTGTGAAAGAAAGTGTGTTACGCAATAGAGGTGCTGGTTGGGAAGGTTTTGGCTGGCTGTGAAATTAGTGGCACATGATATTTTGTTTTGTTGACTTAGCACACGCTTTGCCTTATAGATTAATTATTGTTCTCATCTTGCACTTGTGCGACAGTAATAGGAACTATACTAAGTCGAAGCATTGGCTAAGTAACGTTTATTAATCTCGGGTTGGGTATGTACATATTGATTATTTTTACGACGTGCGTTATATAGTTTAATTTGTAACTAAATAATGGTGTGAATTACCTTCTTCATCATATTCTTCCTGTACCAATAGTCCCGGTATGCGTTTCTTGCAACTTGGCACACTTTGACAGACATTTCTTCGTCGAGAGGGTAACGGTGTAGCACCTTCTTTAGTATCTCCGTTTCTTTCACTTTTTCTGTAACACCAGAAATTAATTTAAATCAATCCTTAGATATACCTAAGGAATATGTCAATGTCAATATCTGTCTGTATACAGGGTGATTTGTGATTTGACATATTCCTTCTAGGACGTGATAGTATGACTCGTTTGCAATAATTAAGCACCCCATAAAGCCTTGCCCTTGGTTGAACGTAGGCGAAGCAAAAGGAGTATGTAAGGAGCGTAGCAGGTGGCGTTCTATAGTTTCTGCCTACCCCCATGGGAAGAAGGCGTGAGTTTTTGTATGTATGTATGTATAAAGCCTTGGCGAAAATTCATGGTATTTTTATACCATGAATGCCATGGTATTTGGTAGGTACCAAATTATGTTTTATTGAAAATTTCCCAGTATTCGTCACTAAATATCACTTTTCTCTAAACTCTCAAATTAAACGATCTGCATAGCTATTCCATTGGGTACCTTATACGTTAATAAACCTTTCAATATAACCAAATTTTCTAAAATAGTTAAAAGTTAAAAGAAAAACTTTACTAACCATTTTCAAAAATCATCATGAACTTTGACACCCAGATCGTCATGAGCAGTTTTTTAATTTTTAACATAACTCACGGTCTACTCGCTGATCACGGTGAACTTAAATACATAAGTGTCGCCTTTGTGCAGTGTATTTTTGCTGGTGCATAAAGCTTTAATAAATAAATAAGTAATTAAGTTGCAGAACGAAACTTTAATTTTAAGTTTGACATACGTCGACTTTGAGACTTTTGAAGGCCACAAAATTTGAGAGTTTAAAGAGAATAGTGATATTTACGAATTCTGGGAAATTTTCAAAAATACATATAAATTGGGTTTTATCGAATCCCATGAATTTTCACCTAGGCTTTGTGGGGTGCTTAATTGTTGCAAACGGGTCACCCTATCCTGGAAGGACTACGTTAAATTACAAGTCACCCTGTATATAGCCCAGGAAAATATGATAATTATCTTCTGCGGAAACAATCCTAGTGAAGAATTATCACCGGGATAATATTTATTTAGTCAACAAAAATACTGTGTGAAAAGTCACGGACTCGGGTCGCAATGGAAGTTTCATCATGAGCGAAAAAAAGATTATGTAAAACGTCCCGAAAACCAGTTTATTGTAATTTAAACTCGTAAAGCAGGTATGGGCAACCTTTGACATGTTGAGGGCCAAACTTTAGCGTGCAAATACGTTCGCGGGTCGCGTTAAACAGTACTTAGTGCATTTTAAAGTAATGATAATATTTTTTGCGATAGATATTAGACATGAAATAATACGACAATGTTATTATAGTACAATTTATTAAAATAACAAAATGAAATTAAAAAAAAATGGTACATTATAATTAAATCGTTAAATTTGCAATTGTTACAAACTACGAAAGTTAAATACACCGAAATCAATGAGACACTTGAGTTTGAATTTGGGAAACTGATCCATCGATATTTGGATTAATTCCACTGATACAAAGACGTAAAGAATTTTCCAAATTATCGTCAGTCAGTCTTGTACGATGTGTTGATTTATTAACTTTCATCAATGAAAAGAACTGTTCGCATTTATAAGTACTGCCAAACGCACAAATCAATCTTCTTGCGAATTTTCTAAGCTGCGGAAAATTGTCTTCTTCTAGGTATTTTTTTTGTAGAAATCGCACGACTCTACGTCTTCAAATTTGGATTTTAGGAGTGTATTGGAGCATTTTGTACATTACATTTTGTAGGAGTAGCAAATAAACTGAAACAGTCTTCCATGTTTTTGAAGTCGCTAAATCTGTTCGAAAATTGTTCCGACAGTAACTTGAGTTCTTCAGCATATTGAGCATAAGCAATATTTTCATACGCAGAGAGCGTGGTGAAATGGTAACTATTACCAGACAGCATCTGTGACTCCCACAAGCGTAGTTTGATCTGAACCGCTTTGAAATGGCTGTACAAATCATTTACTGTCCTTGTTTTTGAAGTTTCAAATTTAAATCATTCAAATAGCCTGTAAGATCGACCAGAAATGCTAAGTCACATATCCATTTTGGGTCACTTAATTCAGATAGTGGTTTATCTTTTATTTTCATAAAGTCTGCTATCTCATTTATAAGCTCGTAAAACCGTTTCAACATTTTTCCTTTGCTCAGCCATCTGACTACACAATAATATGTTACGTCGTTATATTCAGCTGATATTTCATCCAAAAACGCCTTGAACTGACGATGGTTAAGCCCTCGGGATCGAATAAAGTTGATGGTTTTTACTACCACATTCATAACATTCTGGAGTCGAATGGACTTAGAACACAAGTTCTATTGGTGGATAATGCAATGAAGAACTATCAAATCATCTTTTTGCACATTTAATTCTGTTGCCTTTTCATTCAAAATTCCGATGAAACCTTTACGTAAGCCGACCATAGAAGGTGCACCATCAGTGCATACTCCAATTAATTTTGACCATGGGAAGCCAAAACTTGTGAATACCTTTTGAACTTCAATTACAATATCCTCTCCTGTAGTGGTTCCTTTAAGCGGCTGTAAAGCAAGCAATTCCTCAGTAACAGTGAACTCCTTATCAACACCTCGAATAAATATAGCCAGTTGAGCTATGTCAGACAAATCGGTGCTCTCGTCTAATGCTATGGAAAATGATTCAAAACCAGCCATACGGTCAGTCAATGTTGTTTTTATATCATTAGCCATCATTTCTATACGTCGAACAACAGTTCGTCTTGACAAACAAATTTTTTCAAATTCATTTTTCTTTTCAGGACACAAAATACTGCAAACTTCTAACATACACTCCTTGATAAATTCTCCTTCGGCAAATGGTTTTAATGCCTTTGCCAATTTTGAGCTAACTATAAAACTAGCTTTCACAACATTATCAAGTTGTGTTCTTTGTTTATGAAACATTTGTTGCTGTTTTTCCAAATTTGCGATAAGCTTCTGGATCTGCGTCTGTTCTTAATTGTCCTGTCAGTGAGTGCACCGTAGCATGCTTAGTTGAGTAATGCCTCTTTATATTGAATTCTTTCATTACTGAAATGGATTCATTACACAGCAAACAAATAGGCTTACCATTGTGCAAGATAAAAAAGAATTCTTCAGTCCATTTTTCTTGAAACTGGCGACCCTCTGTATTTACTTTTCGTTTCTTTCCACCAGACATCATTTTTGTTTACTTTTCGTTCAATAAACTTAATAACAAGCTATTTTAGTTAGTTAGTAACCACTCAAGATGCACACAAAGTCACAAAGCAAGTTGACGGCTCGAGCAGTTCGCTAGGATATCGCTTGTCCAAGTTATCACCTCGGTAGCTCAAATAGAACTGAACTAACGTTCGGTTTTTTTTTTTTTTTTTTTTATGTATGGCATCTCGCAGTTGACCTTGAGAGGCCGTGACTGCTTAACCGGTCTTTCCTGTGGCTGCCCTAAGGTATAAGCTTAAAGCCTCCAGCCAGGAGCTTAAATATAATTATTACAAACTAAACGACAGCGCTCTAAGGGCACCTCCTGTGGGGTACGAACCTCGGCTTAGGGCGTCGTTGGGGAAAAACAGCAAGTTGGGGATCGAAAGTTTAAATTCATGATTATTATCGGGGATTACTATTAAATGCTACGGCTCACTCAGCCTCGGAGCTGGCGGTTCGACGTGCAAGGGACGGGGGGAACAATTAATTCTTGAACTTCGCGTGGTACCTCGGCGGCGAGGACGGAATGACGGTTTGTATTTGTGCACTGTACTTGTGGCCCTATTGCTTTCCTGAAGGAGAGTAATGGGGTCATCCGGGTCTGAGAGAGTATGCCTAGGTCGGCGAGTCTGACTAATTTGAGAAGGTCTATAGCTAGCTGCCTGCACAACCAAGGGGTTTCGATGTCTATCTGCGGACTCGAAGAACCGCTTTGTCGCGCGTTTCATAAACTGCTTGATGGTGGGGATTCTAAGATCTACATGAAGGGTTTCGTTCCGAACGAACCATGGACCGTCCGTAATTTTACGGAGAAATCGGTTTTGAAGTGCCTGCATTCTGTGAATGAGATGGGGACGGGCGTGTGCGAAAGCGGCACACGCGTACGTCATAATCGGCCGGATGCACACTGTGTAAATACGCAATTTGCCCTTAAGGGACAACTTGCTGCGTGAGTTAAGAACGCAATGAAGCCTACCGAGAGCGAAAGCGGCGCGCGAAAGCACGTGCTTTATTTGCTCAGCGAACGAAATGCGATGATCTAAGATCACACCGAGATATTTGGCTCGCTTCTCCCAAGGGATAGGCTTGCCGAACATTTTGATCTGTCGTGGTAGGTCCGGTCTACGCCGGGGCCTAGAAAAGAGGACCGCTTGGCTTTTATCAGGATTGACCTCGATCCTCCACTTCCTGAACCAGTCACCGAGTCTGTTGACTTCGGTCTGTAGGATGCGGGAGATCTGGTCTTGACTGCGGCCGGTGTAGTAGATGGCCGTGTCGTCTGCGAACAGAGCTAACTGCGCCTTTCTACATTTCGGGATGTCACTGGTGAACAGCGTAAAAATGAGCGCAGCCAGCACAGATCCCTAAGGGACGCCTGCGCGGATCGGATGAGGGGAAGAGAGCGCACCCTCGATGCGATAGCGGAAGGTGCGGTCCAACAAAAAGTCCCGTAAGATGAGCACGAGACGATCTGGCACACCGAATTTGTATAGCTTATACAATAAGCCGTTGTGCCAGACTTTGTCGAACGCTTTCGCGATGTCGAAGAACACAGCACCCGTCATGAACCCGCGCTGGAAACCGGCGCTTATGTGTTCTATGATACGGTGGACCTGTTGTACGCAAGAATGTTGGGTTCTAAAACCGAACTGTTTCGTTGGGGATGAGCCCCTTCGTCTCGGCGTAGTCTCTGAGACGCTTATAAAACGCTTATAAGCCTCTCATAGACCTTGCCGAAAACGTCGAGCAAACTGATGGGACGGTAACTGGAAGGCTCGGTCTTAGGCTTGACGGGCTTCGGGATACCGATGACGGTAGCATTTTTCCACGATTGTGGAAAAATGTTATTACTAAGAGCACCATTGAAGATGGTGGTCATTAGCATAATCAGGTGGGCTGGGAACATCTGGACCACCCTATTGGTGATACCGTCTGATCCAGGGGCTTTACGGGGTTTCAGACCCTTGATTATATCGTGAACCTCGTCCGGGGAGACGAGGTCTAGAGGACAATCAGGGTCTTCGACCGGAGGACTAACGTTCGGGCCATCCACCCACTTATATAGGCAAAATGAAGGAATAATCTGGAATAAACTAGTTTAGAATAATTGAGGACCAATAAATCGTTTGTGTGCCCGTAAGGCGGCAAACCTCAAAGAATTTGATCGAGCAAGCCGAGTGGCGGCGATTATCAAAGAGTGAGCCGCCTCACTGTCACTCCCATGAGTATAAGTATCTAATGTAATATTTTTTAAATTAGGTTTTTTCAAAATATCTCGCTGGCCGGATAATATCTTACAGCGGGCCGGATTCGGCCCGCGGGCCGGTTGTTGCCCATACATGTCGTAAAGCATTAGTTTAACGTCAATGTATGCAAGTCGAGTTTATTCCTTAAATTGTGCACAAAAAAATCTTACGTGATAAATCTTTGCTAGGATTTATTTGCAGCCTTCAATTTATTTGCCTGGGACTTAAAAATGCGAAAGTGTTTTCGGACAACAGTAGAGACTTCTTTGACTGCGAGAGAATCGATGTTGTATAGCGTGTAAGTGGCAATTGTAAGCGTCCAGTGTGCATACAAATATCGACTGTCTCGATACTGCATCTCGTTTTGATGTTTCTCCAAGCATGTCGTAACAAAAAGTAATGGATTTCGCAACAAGAAATCGCGAACTTTTGAAAGCATGGCTTTATGTCAAATGCCCGATCGTCTGGGTCTTCTGCATATAAATGTGAACCTATAATTATGAGAGTGCATATTCTTGGCTAAATTATATGTATTATATTAAGTAGTTTGGTTTTGCCCGATTAAGCATACATTTGCAACTTGCAGTTGGGGAAAAATACCTACCTACTTGATATGAGTTTTACAAATGAAAAAAACTATGCTGAATACCCATTGTACTCTTAGAATAAAAGAGAATGAATGACTAGCAAATTACTTCTTCGTAGTAACAGACTACCGAATTATTATTTGGTTTTCGGAGAAATAAATGTTATGTACAGCGTATCTACGTACTCGACGTTCATTTATATGAGCTCCCTGATTCGTTACCTATAGATAATTTCTTCAAAATAAAGGCAAACAAAATAAATCAATATTTGCTTGAGATATATACAATGTTTTGCTTCGTATGTAGCTACTACTTCTGCTAGAAATGTACAATCCACATAAAAATACAGAATTATATTAGTAGAGAGCGTCATTAATATTCTCATAGTTCCAAAAAATATTGATAGGAAAAGGAAGATTTTTTTTTTTTTTTTTTTGGTGGGAAATTATCAAATAACTTCTCCCGCTCTGGGCGGAGCGGGAGGGCGTGTCAGACTTTTACTGACTAAAACCCACCCGTGTTCCTTCCGTTGCCTGTGTGCCAGGGCCACGATATCCCTTTCGGACAAACTCGCAACCCCGGCAGGCATCTAGTAAAGCTAAGGTTTGACTAGTGTCATTTCTACCCATTACCAGAAGTACAGGCAAGGACAAGGACATATTGTGTGAACGACGTATAGCCGCCAGCACATCAGGTTATACCAAACTGTCAAATTTCTCCAAATGATTTTGAATCTTAAAATGTTGACGGTTATGAATGAATTAATGAAATTCACCGACCCCAGCATGGTTGAACCAGACTCGATTGCTCGAATGAACCCAAAGATTCACCCTAGTCCCTGAAGCCTCATGTTTCATGGGACTACAGAGACCATTGTGTATCAAAGAGTAGGCCGGGGAGCGCGATAATGGTAGGGAAGACGTGCCCATGGGATATGGTAGGATTATTAGAGCCTAACGGATATTAATCCTGGAGTAATTAAGTTGAAAATCGAATGAGAAAATTTGACAGTTTGTGGTAACTTGCATGTTCTGGCGACTGTTCATGAAACGTAAGTTATTATACCTTTTCCTTCAACAGGCTGATCTCCTTCAATCTCGTCCTTAATGATTGCAGCTAGATCATCAGCCTGATGTCGATCCAAGCCTATCTGCAGCAGATGTTCGGACACGGTGGGGCGGCAGTCACATAGGTCGTCCAGAATCTTGACCGCCATGACGCCGTGTTCGCGGGTGATCAGTAAGGCTGAGAGGTAGTTGGCTATGAAGTCTAGTGTCTTTGCTGGTTGCCAGCGTAGCACCTGGAATTAATGAATGCATGAAGGGGAAAGCTTCTCGTTATTAGTGTTATGATTAGCTATTTGAGTTTTGTTCTCTTGTATGTATAGACGTAAACTGCAAGAACAGTAATTTATGTCGAGGTAAAAATTTTAGTCATTCGACAAGTATTGGCAGTTGATTCATGTAAACTACTGATATTGAGCAGGTCAGGCTAGCATCCAACTGAAATATAGATGGCCCACCATCGAAATTAAACTCAAACCGCCTTATTACAAAACAAGATTTATATTTTGACATGGCTTAAACCATGGAGCCAGTTTTTGTAGTAAGAACGTAACTGTGATTGAAATACCGTTCTTTATACAAAACTGAAAACTTAGTTCGGTACTAAGTTAGCAGATTTGTATTAGGAACTTTACCATAGACGGAATATAGTTCGAAATTCAATAATGGCTCCATGGTTTAAACCTGCGTCTGAAGATAAATCTTATTTTGTAATAAGACGGAAAGCACTTATTTCAATCAAATCATTTACAGACACTTTTGAATTATCAAGGAGTCGGACGATTCAAATCTTCGGAGTCGGTCAGTCAGAAAGATGAAGCTAGTTGCGCATTACAAAGTGTAGAAGATGTTCATGGAGAAGAACAGACATGAAACTCCATAGACCCTTTTAAATAAAAATATTATATACGCCATTTCGGTTACATAATTGATTTTGAAATTAAATTTATTAGAATTACGTAAGACTGGAAGCTTACCCCATTATATTTGGGAAAAGGCTAGGTAGATATGATTCATGTTGAAATTGTGTATAAATGTAAGCACGATGTAGAAGGACTTGCACGTTAAGAAAGAGTCCAGAGTAATAAGATCTTTTTCGATACTTGTAGTTGTCGCGTTCGTAGGACCTTCCCAGACAAAGATTTTTCCAGACGCTGACGTGTTGATAGCAGTCACCAGCGGCTTGACATTCCCAGGTTACGGTTCCCCTGTCCACCTTCAACTATGCTGATCTGATAAATGCTGTATTCAAGGGTCTACCTCACGTGTGATGTCCGACATGAGCTCCTTAAGTCCTTCGGGGACAGAGAACACGTTAGAACATCCATGTTTCTGCAGTAACTCGTTCATTTAATTATATTTTCTGAATCAGCACAATTTTTATGTATTTTTGATTTACATCAATGGTCCTTTTACATAAAAATGACACTATGACACTCATGTTAGTTGTCATTTCTTTCTTTTTATGTATCATAGACAGGTGACGATTTTCCTGACGATCTTTTTCTTCCTTAATGCAAAAAGACGGATGGTAGCAGGTGGCATTCAGTAGTTTCTGCCTACCCCATGGGGAAAAAGTGTGAATTTATGTAGTATATATAT
Organism: Tiliacea citrago; assembly: GCA_963921375.1. Classification (NCBI taxonomy): domain Eukaryota; kingdom Metazoa; phylum Arthropoda; class Insecta; order Lepidoptera; family Noctuidae; genus Tiliacea; species Tiliacea citrago. The sequence goes on along the minus strand of OY992794.1, from coordinate 3,037,652 downwards.
ATTATATAACCTTTTTTTCAAAAACTTGCTTTTGATCTCCTATTAAAAACCTATAATTGCATTGTAGATAACTAATAAGGAACGTTCTAAGATCATAGAGCACAGTCATCTACAATTTATCGATGATGATTCAAAGTGATACGTTCAACCAGGAAGGCTATTGATAACCTGTGAGACACCAAACGATTAAAGTAAATAATGAATGTAATCAGTGCCTAAGTAAGTCAATATTTGGATCGTTTGTTTTTCCTTTTACGATAATACTATCCAATATTTGTGTTAAAACAGTAAAGCACACTGATCGACATAATTGGAAACGATGTAGGCGTGTATTGCCCGAAGAGATATAATACGAGTATATAATCCACGCTACCGCATTGGGATTTTTGCCTGTAATGATAGTAGTGTTTGTGATATAATAAATAATTATATAGTCACCGTAAGATTGTGAGGAACCGTTACTTTATAATCTATCGGTATTATTTCCCTAAGATCATGTAACCTGTCGAAAAATTGTGAACTGTGTGAAATAGGTTATGATCCTCGGTGGAAGTGTGGGAAGGGAACACCGGGGTGGATGGTAAATGCTTTGTTGCAGATCACAATTTTTCGACAGTTTATAACCTAACGGAAATTATACGGATAGAATAACCACTAACGAAGTTCATAATATTATACGGTGACATAATTATATATTACAACCGCATAACTACGTAACTTACGAGTGCTATACCTAACCAAATTTTTTGTGTGTAGGTATATTGTTTACACTTACAGTATCAATGGCTTTGATTTTGACAGTTCAACAACATTCATTGCGTTATCCACGATGTTGAGCAGACTACTTTTTCGAACATATGAAGCAATGGATAACCAATATCCTTAAATCATTCCGATTGTGAGTGGAAGTGTGTGAATTAAGATGCTGGTCATTTATATTTTTTTCTTCTTTCATCCGTATGGCCTGGTTACGCAAAGATTAACCATACACACTCATTTCGCAAAAATTAAATAATAATTTAGCATATTGTGCCCAAGTTATGCAAAACATTATGAAAAAGAATCAATCTGTTCGTCTGACGCAATCTCCAAAACTACTGAACCGGTTTTAAAAACGTGGTTGAATGTAACTGAGGCTTTGTTTTGTGTTCTTTACTGATTGTAAGTGAATTGATTATATTTATATACAATGTGTATTCACACTGTAATGTTAGTAGGTAGTTAACAATTTGATAATAAATAATTAAAGATCATCGTCCTATATTATTTCCAAGTAGACAGAGACGACCTTTTAAAAGAACTGAACTGAACAGAAGAAAACAATTTTAATTCTAATAAAAATAAAAGATTAAAAACGTTCACATTTATGACAATTTACTCATCAATGACTCGTTATTCTTTGTTTAACACCATCTAAAGTTGACCTACCGTCGCCGTTGACCGGGAAAGTACCAATGTGACTTTTTCAATTCATATTTACTTGTTTATCTTGGACATTACTGACGTAGGTAAAGTTAAATCATCGTGAGGAAACCTGGACTTATAGATAATATAAGTCTGAAATCGCCAACCCATCTTCAGCAAGCGTGGTGATCAATGCTCGTGCCTTCTCTGTATCAGAAGAGGCCTTTGTCCTTCAGTGGTACAATAATAGGCAGATATTAATATTAAAGTTGACGTCTCAAATGGATATCACCTTTTAATCACCCACTAAACGATTGGAGACGAGGGAAAAGGAAGCTCTTTCATAATTGGTCAATACGTACACATGACTAATGAAATTTACTTCGAATAATCTTCACGTTCGAAATTGAACCGTGTTGCTTTGTGATAAGGGTGTCGGTTTTGTTAATGGCTGGTTGTACTGATTACAGCTCGTCATTCTCATTCGTAGTGGGTAGCCGCGATGAGTGGCGGTGTGCAGTGATACAGGACAATCCGTCTGTTATTAATGTTATTATTGATAAACATATGTAAATATTACATCTGATAAAGTTTTTCGTGTCACTGCGACACATGTGTTCAGTAGAGTGAGTAAAAATAGATGTACAGACATTTTTGTGAACGAAGACAGTTTTGTGCGTGAAAAAATTAACAAAAATAGTTTACGGAAAAGAGAAACATTTTCAAGCCGGACAAGAAAAGAAACCGCAAGTAAACATAAAGAAAATATACAACTCAAAATAAGTAATCAAATACAGACAACGAAAATACAATAGATTGTGTAAATATTATACGAAAGCAAACCAAAAATTTACCAAAATGGATATCACCACAGCACGAGCGATATCCATGTTCACATTGGGCTTGGGAGCCTTCGTCTCAGGCATGCTACCAACATGCTTTTCAGAAGCAGCCAGACAGAGACATCCTCTGTTGCTATCCTGCTTACTCTGCTTTGGAGGAGGCGTCCTCTTATCCACCTCCCTAGTCCACATGCTGCCAGAAACAAGAGAACATTTACCACAGTATTCAGAACTAACTTTATGCATTGGATTCTTCACGGTTTACTTAGTAGATGAGCTATCTCACCTGTTCTTTAGAAGCGGTAATCATGGAAGGAATAACCATGTGGGTGAACAGACCAGACTGCTGCCAAGAGACCATGATGGAGAAATGAGGGACAGAGAAGGAGCATCGGATCTGTGCCATGTTAGTCATAATGAGCCTTGTAATAAGAGCTCTTCTAGTGTGGTGGGGCTGCTCTCTGCGTTGTTTGTGCACAGTGTACTTGAAGGATTGGCGATTGGGTTGCAGGAGAGGGCTACACAGGTAAAGATTGCATGCTTTATAATGTTACAAGCCATGTGCTTATTAGGATTTCGCATCGGCAAAAAATTACGAACTTCGATGCAAACTTTCATTCCATATTTAACCGCTGAACGGATGAATAATAAAAAAAAAAGCGAGCGAGCCTTACCAGTAGTCGCATGATGTGTAACATCTGACATCTCACCTTGGTAATAAGCAATTGAGCAGCGACAGAAATTAAACTCAAAATTTAAAAAAGCTAAATACTGAAATATTTATTCGAATAATTATTCATTACTATTTACAATCTTTAAAGTACTTACAACTCCATGATATTATAAAACGTACTCACTAATTCCATGATAATAAGAGGTACTTACTTATTCCATGATATTAAGAAGTAAAAGAAAGCGTTAGGAATGATGTTTCTCATCAAAAATCCTTTCTTAGTGCTCACTCTCGTGATATTTATGGAGCTTTTGTGCAGCATGACTTTATGTATCAACAAAGATTCTTATCCAATCTTTTCCCAAGCTTTCGACAATTTGCGTGATCGCAGTGTGATTCTGTAATCACGTCATAAGGGACTTTTTCTTTTGTTATGTAGGTATGATGCATAATTTATTTAACCAGACTACAGACAGGTAGCTTGTGTTCAAATTAAAGTCTTGTGCTTGAGTCATCCTGTATACCTATTTAGGATGATTTATTACGAGGATACAAAGAACAAAACAAAGAGAAAACAAGACAGAACTATACCCACAGACAATATTTCCTATAGGCTGTTTTTTTTCCTTTTATTTCACACTCCAATATTTTTAAACATTAACATCAAGAACAGGGCCTCAAGTCTGCTATTACAATAGTGTCAGAATGGTCGATCATTGATTTCATAATTGTTGATTTTGACAGGTTTGGTAATCTACTATTATAATGGCGTCATTATGACTTTCCAAAGGTCGACCACTGACACTACATTGAAAGAAATTGCAAAGAAAATGATCGACCATTATGAATTTACCAGATTACGAACTTTTAGCAAAATGACAATGGCATGACAATGGGATCGTGTTGGAATGACTGAATTTATAAAAATAGCAGACTTGGGCCCCTGTAAACATACAGAGTTACAATTGTGTTCTGCTTGAGAGATGAGTATCTTTATCCGTGACGTCACGCCATTTCGAAAATCAAAACCGTGGTAGCAAAATACGGGCTTTACTTTGAGGAAAAATCGATGCCTCCACCCAGCCAGACACTTTCACTTATTCAACAATTCATACATACATACATAAACTCACGACTTTTTCCCATGGGGGTAGGCAGAAACTATAGATCGCCACCAGCTACGACTCAGTCCTTCAGCAATTCAGTTATGTAATAAGTATTTAAAAGTGTCTTTGGAGTTTCTTGTCTGTTCTTCTCCCATAGAGATCTACGTTTTGGAATGGGCAAACAGCTTCAACTTTCTGACAAACTGACTTTGACAGTTCAAAAGTGGTTTAATTTAAATAAATGCTTTAGTTTTTTGTTTGAGCTTAAATAAATTATCACGCTTGTATTCCGAAGGGCTCGGGTAGAGATGCCCCCCCAAAAACACTTGGAAAATGCCATAACACTGTACCCGATCTGGGGGTGCAACACAAAAAATACAACTGAGAACTTTTATTTGAAAAAATCAATAAATAGTAGGTATGTACCTACTTGGGAAGCATTAAATTATTAAATAAGAATAAAAAAAACATTGCTTGTCCTCTTTATAAGCAGATAAGTTTAAAAAAATAAAATACAATATCCTTTACAAGCAGATAGTGTTCAAAACAACGATAGGATATGAATATAAAACATGTCTGTACCTACGCAAGCAATTCATGAATTCATTGAATATCAATCAGGACTAAATTAATTAATAGAACTACGAATATTTCCTTATAGCAATCTTAATTATCTTACCTCATAGATCGGTGCCAAATGACTAGAAACAAAAACATCACAGAACACAGGAAGGTTATAAAGACTGTCTGCGATACGTGGTTGGAGTAGAAAATCATGACGCTAGATGCTGCTATTCATCCCGCTTCGTCCTTAGTCACTAAAGGCTCCGCAGACTGGCGCGACGCGGTGGTGCGACGATTCTAGTAGAAAAAATTCCATGAAGTTTTCATAGAAATTGTTTTACTAGCGCCTGTCTGCGGGAGCCTTAACACGACTCCAGCTTCCTTTGGCTGTCTATTACAGCTGAAAAGATATAGCCCTGTGACAGACAGATAAACGGACCACCGCACCGGGGAGTTTACTCCCACTCATTGCATTACACTCTGAATAAAATTAGGTCTATATTTTAATTGCGTGGGAACCAGAACAGTTCTGTTTATCAATTTAAGTTCACTGGAGCTTATCTTAGTCCTATAAATATCAGTAACCTGCTGGTTGCACGAGTGAAAGGTACAGATCGCCACGCCCCACCACAATAACCGATCTCAGGGCCAGAGGAGACCCCGCCCTTAGGAATTTTGGATGAATTAGTTTTGTCCGGTACACGGTACAGTCGACCTCGTGTTGGTGGTAACACTTTGGCCTTGAGCTCGCCGAGTGAAGTACGGAGTTTGAATAATGGGTAGCCAATTCGAATGTACACAACTTTTTTTAACCCCATTCTGATTTGACGCCAAATTTTTCTGCTATTTGATGTGATTATTTAGTAAGAATGCGGCAAATTCGTTATGCGCCGTCGATAAGACCACCACAATATTTTCAGTAAAGGACATGGCTAAATGGAAGTATGGGAGAGTGCCCTAGCAATGTATAAACATTGTACCTAGTAATATGTAATGCTGAATAGGTAAATATTAATATTTCGTATAAATAAAGTTTCTGGAACTTTTTATATCGTTACAATCTTGAAAATAAAATTGTCGAAACTCCTACGTCACTAGGTATACAAACTAGTAAAAGAAAAAGATTTTGTTAGGAAAATCACCCTATTCATACATATTATACGCGCTGATTAAATAAGGAGAGATAAAATATTGAAATAAAATAACAACAATGACATTTATTCGTTTATTACATATCCAGTTTAAGCTGATCTCGCATTGTATTGGATTTCCGTACAATGAGAGTTCAGCTTGTACTGGAAATGTATAGCTTGATGTGTAGCCGTGTGTAAATTAATTATTTATTAAGGAGTAATAAGTGATATGTAGTAAATGGAGATTATTCTGTTAATCTCACAAGCACATCATCTAATAAAAAAGAAGCCGGAGCAGACAACATATTCCGTTGTCTCGCCCACCCCAAATACCAGGGGGCCGATCGCGCTAATTTTGACCGTTATTACCAAAACTAAACCACAACCAAAAACGTTACGTTAGACACATTTCGTATCGCGCTAATCATTTCAACGGAAACGATTTAGCTTTAGTTTGGAAGTTACGTTGGAGGAACGATCGATCGAACTTTCAGTATTGGGTAACGTCAACAATTTTGTCGCTCAGAAAAAATAGCGCGATACCGTTTCTTTCATCAGCTAAACCAAAACTAAACCAAAACCAAAAACGTTCCGTTCGAACGGTAATTACGTTGAGAAATAGCGCGATCGGCCCCCAGATCACTGTAATGACGTGACAGCAGCAGCCAACAGTTCTGTTGCCCACAATAAAGCTACAGTAATATTGCATTGTAATATTTATTGTATTTCAGTAACCTTTCCAAATCAAATGTTGGTTTGTCCGATTTTGCAATAGATATTATATCTTCGATTTGGTTTGCAGTGAAATTCGAGATGTTTTTTATAAATCCCGGGATTACTGTGTTTAATGGTTGTTAATGTGCACAACCATTAAACACACAGTGCGTTGAGGTGTTTGCAGCCTGATTATAATTAAGCAGATTTATTTCAAGTTCCGTTACATGTCTAGCTGCTGGTTCAGGTCTAGGTGCTGGTTCAAGTTCAGGTCCAGGTCTTGATTCAGGTTCAGGTAGATTTACTCGATTTTGATCTTCATTTGACTGGCGTTGATGTCTCATCCAACAGGGATGACACGCATAGTTCATAACCTAAAAGAAAAAGTCAATTAAGGATATTTATGGAGTCATCATAGGCCACGAATGTTTATGCGATGAACATAAGTGTTTCTGTTGGTCTGGGTGTTTACAAAAAAAAAAAAAATATTTTCGTTGTCTAGTACTCTACGAGTAGGTACATGCTCTGCTTAGTTTGGGACTAGATAGGCATTGAATCAATATAAGAGAACACACATAATAGAGAGGTCAGGTCAGTGATTTACCGAAAAGGAACACGATCTATCCATTTGTCGGATGGGCATTTAAATATGAAAGAACACATTGTTTTTAAACATCATTTTAATTACCTGATAGAAAGCTGGATGTGACCTCGGTAAATTCTGAAACATTGAATTGTTCCTTTCCACTGAATGGTGTTGTGCACTTCTCACAGAACGGCCACAAGTAATGCACACGATTGTAGGCTCAAATAAACGAGCATCACCAGCTATTTCCAAAATCAGAAGTTCAAAACATGGATGACAAATGTTGGCATCCATTGGAACCTAGAACAAACTTAATTACATGAGAACTGCGGTAAGCTGCCTGCAAATCGCATTTGCACTTGATGACTTACCTTATAGATAACCATCGAGCTAAGATAGTGAGTAGAAGACCAGGCAAAGAAGAGGTGGTATGCCTCCGCAGTCTTTGCGTGGCGACACCACACTCTATGAATCTCATGATGGATCGATAGGCAAGGCAAGTCCGTGTAGAGTAGCAGAAGGTCAGTAGCTACCTACATGAGCACACACAATAAAGCCGATAAAAAAGCTAGGGTCAAAAGTAAATAGCGAAAATACTATGAAAGCATAACGTACGAACAAACGGCAGAACGACCAAACCAAGGGACCAAACGACGTCTGAATTGACTGACGTTTGTTTTTTTTTATAGAGGTGATCGAACTTGGCATGTGACAGAATCGAATAACTAATTAAAAATACAATAATTATTGTTCTTGTCGATCATTATTTAGTCAACATTCGACATAAAATAGTTACTTATATTGTGATGGTCATTGGATCATTTGAATATATTGAACAAAGAGTTTACACAATCATGTTCCGAAGCTTTTGGTAATTTTTTTGGTTCTAATTGAATCAAGTGTAATCGAGAACAATTGACAAAATCGATTTGTTACTTCTGAGTGCCAGCACTATTTAAGTGTCGTTTCTTTCCATATTTTACGAATAATTTCTAGAAATCAGATAAAGGCAATCAAAGAAATCAACGTTTTGAGACATATTGCGATACAAACATAATGAATATTTAATCATTAATAATTTTCATTTCAGCTTACGAAAATATCTTTAAAAGTAGGTTTATTGTCCACATTACCATAGAATGGAACGTCGCAATCTTATGATTTTTCTTCTTGTCAAACAAAACCATGAAAAATACTTTTAATTATTTGATTAGTTCGCAAAAGTTCTAGGAGAATAATAAAACCGTAATAACTCATTATTGATTTTAATGTTACGAGCTAGTGAGAAATTTCTATACAATATGTTAAGGGGTTGTCGTTTAGCCATGTCCAAAATCCTGAAGTTTCGAAACGAATAAAATGAAACAATTTTTCCAATAAGTCTTTACGAATACCATTTTGATCACTGAGGATTTCACGCCACGTCCTGACTTTTTTCTGTGGGGTTATCTAAAGGGGCGTGTCTTGGTCAATTTTAAATACGAAAAGCAGAATATTTGTGATATTGTTAGTGGGATACCAAATAATGTTTGCGAAAATTTGTGTTTATGAAAAATAGGTACGATGAAAAGATGCATACAATGAAGAGAAGGGATCGCATTTTTAAGAATAAAGAAGGAGGAGATTAGTGCTAGGCAGATCTTATTTACCGTATAAAATTACCAAGCCTGAATAATATAATCATAGAAAAATATCCGGTAGTTTTTGTTTGTAATAAAAAAAAATATTTCTTTAAAGTTCCGGGTATAGAATAGAATAGAATACTCTTTATTATGTACACCATAAAAGTTACAGATATATTAATGTTGAAATTTTACATAGGGTGACACAATGGGCGGTCTGATCGCTAAAAGCGATCTTTTACAGACAACTTCCAAATTGGCAATTTGGAAGTAAGTATACAAACAACTATATAAATAATTTTTTGACTCAACTTTAACTTTAAAAAATTAAATTTTCACACAACCCATCCATTGTATGTTCGGTCTGTCTTTTTTATACCTGACTAGCTGCGCTCCGCGGTTGCACCCGCATACGTCTCGATCCCGTGGGAATATCGGGATAAAAATATGCTATGTCTTATTCCAGGTCATGGATTCATGGTCTATCCATGTGCAAAATTTAATCCAAATCAGTACAGCTGTCACTTTCGCATTTGTAATATTAGTTAGGATCTAACGCAAAGTCATCCACATTCATACGTCTTCACACTTTTTGTCCATGCTCCGGCTATCAGATGACGTAGTGGTTAAAGGCAAGGTCTCACAATAATATTAAAAAAACCAGCCAAGTGCGTGTCGGACCACGCACAATGAAGGGTTCCGTAGCTGGGATGAATTTATCCCAAAAACAAACATAACATTGTAGTTGAAAAACATGTTCTCCCATACATCGATATTATAAGTTGGTCGACTATTACTCGTCAGCTTGTAAAACGTACTTAAATAGCTGTGATAGTTTTCCTTTTAATTTTTTAGGGTTTAGCTTAGTAGTAGGGAACCCTATTACTAAGGCTCCGCCGTCTGTCTGTCTGTCCGTCTGTCACCAGGCTGTATCTCAAGAACCGTGATAGTTAGACAGTTGAAATTTTCACAGATGATGTATTTCTGTTGCCGCTATAACAACAAATACTAAAATAGAATATAATAAAATAAATATTTAAGGGGGCTCCCATACAACAAACGTGATTTTTTGCTTGATTTTGCTTGATATTGATAACGGCAACAGGTAGACGCTTGAAATATTCACAGAATATTTAGTTATATATTCACTTTAAAAATAAATAATTAAATTAAAATAAAACAAATATTTAAGGGACCCATACAACAAACGTGATTTTTTTGCCGTTTTTATAGATGGTATGGAACCCTTCGTGCGCGAGTCCGACTCGCACTTGGCCGGTTTTTTTATATATACTACCGCCATGATTTCTTTCACTAGCTGACATTTGACTCTAACAAAAAATAGCACTTTAAATGTTATGCAAACGGATCCCTGAATCGAAAAATGGTTTTCACAGACCCGCAATATTTTTGAACGGCCTACCCAAAGTTACCCCACACCATGGTATAGACGAGAAAAATAAATATCACCCCCACTTTACGTCCAAGCCCTAAAAACATTTATAATCAAGTTTTTTTTTACCACTTTGTCGGCGTCATTATGTACCCATGCCAAATTACAGCTTTCTAGTACTAACAGTCTCTGAGCTAAGCCGGGGACAGACAGATGGACATGTCGAAACTATAAGGGATCCTTGTTGACTACGCAACCCTAAAAAAGGCTCCTACGGATATCTGGGCTTCATGGTCAAACAATACAAAAGCGCAGCTAGCAAGCGTCGTGAATTCGTGATCAATGAAGGTCACGATAAATGGATAAATTAGCTGTCATTTTTACTTATTCGCTTGTGTATGACCCTTGTCATTGTACCTTACCATGTAACGTTTCATCATAACATTATATAAAATTATTTTCTCAGACATGCTGCTTGTTATGAAATCTGAACATTATTTTGGTCACCTTCTTCGAGATAAATTGAAATTGCTGTAGTGACCAAATACATGCGAGCAGCGGCCGCCAAAAGTTGTATGAAAATCCATATCAGTCGCGGTTTAACGGCCAAATAAATTACATAGCAAAACTCATATCTATCGTGTAATTTAAAAATGGAACGATCTTTTACTCCGAAACATGGCAACCAAGGAGGTAACTTATCGAAGGTTTTATTTAAATGTCGAACTGGCTTGCAAATAGAAAGCTGCATATTGATAAAAAAAAAACAAATGAATATATTGGCGCGTGAAAAATGATCGTTTTTCGTAATTGAATCTGGAATTTATAAATAATTTACTTAGTTTGAATTTCCACGCATTATTTGAGAGAAGCACTATACAAGCCTTGGCCGCAACCAGGCATTGATGGACTCACGTATGTGTGCCTCGGCCCACATTTACACGTTCGTCCATCAATGCCTCTTGTGCTGGCCGCTGCAGTAATGTACTTATGAAGTAAATGTAGATCTCGACAATGTCTCTTCATTACGTGTGTACGTTTCTACTACCTATTCTTATTTCATATTGATGAGTAACATCTTTCCTCTCGCATTCTGTGGGAGTGATTTCGTGAAAAGGGACGGAAGTATGTGAACAGGAAGTGACAGCTTGAGCATGGAATAAGTAAATACTTTTTAATAGCATGGAATTAGCATACTCATGGAATTAGTAAGTACTATATAGATTGTAAGTAGGTCGAATATTTATGGGTAGGTAGGAATTTTGACAAGTGAGCAACCACTAATAATGAACAATTATTTGAATACATATTTCAGTACTACCCTTTTTTATTTTGCGGTTAATTTCAAATCAAATCAAAATCAAATCAAATTATTTATTTGCTTAATACAGGTGCATGCATAAACAGATGTTACAAATAAATATAAAGTACACTGTATCATTACCTAACCAGGTGTGCAAATATTTATATTATCCTATTTTTTTTTTTTTTATTTTTTTTTATTTTTTTATTTATATTTATTATTATTGTTGTTTATATTATTATTGTGATGTGTTGCTTATTACCAAGGTGAGATGTCAGAAGTTACACAGTAAGGCTCGCTCGTTTTTTTTTTAACAATCTTACAGTTGGGCAAAGTAATCGTAAGAATAGGCATACTTATGATTATTTATTTATTATAGACTATAGTATTACCACTTACATTAGTTTTTACAGATGCGAACCCAATGTAACAATGTAGTCATAATTTCCACACTCAAAGCCGTCACTCAAAAACCAATCAGACACCACTACCAACAAAAATGAATTATTTTTAAACTGTCCTATTTTGACTGACAGGGTCCATATTTATTACAGATATTCTATTTCGTGAAGTCCGTTCGGCTTTGATTGTAGTAGTGACGTATCCCGACAAGCGCGCTTGTGTGTGTAAAAGTAGGTAACGTTAGCAAAAAAATCTGATATATATTCAAGTCGAGATTTAATAATCTAAATAAAATTTTGGTTTTAAAAGTATATACATTTTGTAAATAAATTAGATTAGGTTGCAATAAATACAAAAATATTAAGAATATGTAGGCATTTAATTAAGCATTGGTGTTGCAGAATGGAAAAGAAACAAGTAGGACTATTCAGTATTTTCAATAACTATCAGATAAATTTTCGATTTCCGATTCCGTTTTGCTGTCGTCAGAATCATCTTGTACATTGATTATAAATTCAAAATCGAGATCAAAATATTTCAAGTAGTCTTTTTCAATTTTTTCAACATGAGCACAAGTTTTTTGCCACGTTTCACTGCTAACTTGGCCCAAACTTTCATTGATCAGTCTTTCCGTATTCGTCATGTTTTGCTCGATATTTTTAGATGCGACATAATTTTTAACGATCCCCCAAATATTTTCAATCGCATTTAATTCTGGGTGATAAGGGGGAAGGCGTAAGACATCAAAACCCTTGCTTTTTATAAAATCGTCAATCTTGTAGATTACGTGTTGGGCTTTGTACTTCTTTATTGTATCGTACAATTCCAATTTAAGAAGAGATTCATCAAATGCTATACCCTTATCCCTGAGCCATTGCTGCATATCGGCTTTCTTTGTAGATTGCGTCGGTAGTCGTTCAGCCCGTGTGTTGTGATAAGATGCATTGTCTAAGACAATGACAGAGCGCGGAAGTAAATTGGGTAGCAACTTTTCATTTAGCCATTTTACATAGTTATCATAGCTCATATTTGAATGATAATCACCAGCTGTTGAGTTGGCCTTATAAACCAAGGAAGCATTTTCAATAAAACCATCCTTGGTTCCCGCGTGCACTAAAATAAAGCGAGTGCCTGTGCTAATTTTTTTTAAAAACGGAGTTCTTTCCTTTTTTTTTGCCCAGGTGTTGTTTCGCACGTGTGTCGAAAGGACGTAGCTCTCATCGGTGTACACAATGGGCCGACTTTGAGAGCGGTACTCTGTTATTTTTTTTAAATATTTTAAACGCCACATTTGTATATCATGACGCTCTGTCAAGACTTTACGGTTGTTCTGTTTTGCGCCACTTGTAACTTAATTTCAACAGTAACTTGCGAACAGTTTCTAAACAACCTTCGAATCCGATTTTTTCATTCAATGCTGTTCTTAACTTAGCTAATGTTGGAATTTCTTTATGGACAATATGGAAATCTTGTACAGTACTGCGAACCACATCGGCTGTAAAATTATCTATATCCACTTTATTATCTCGCTTTCTCCTTTTCTTCATAGGTGAAGTGAATTTTGATGAAGTGGATGGGAATTCCTTCTCTTCTTTTAATATTCTTTGAACTGTTTTTTGGCTCACACCCGTAGCTTCAGCTGTACGGCGTGTAATGTCTCGTAAATAAGACAAATCACAGTTGAGTTCCATTAATGATTTTGTAAATTCATATTCTTCTCGCAGAAAATGATAAACACTAGCTATCATGTTTCGACCCTAAAACAAAATGTAATCAAAATAATTAAGTAATATAAACATTTTATAACACAAAAAAACATTCATTTTATAAATACTTCTATTGCTATATTAAGTATCTTTGTATAACATTTTATTTGAAAACGTATAAATAAATATTACCTCAATATGGACAACTCTTCTTCGTTTTGTTGCCATGCTGACCTTACTCCGTGAAACAATTTGGCGCGAACTAAAAACCACTACTGATCCGGACCGTGTCCCGATCGACACTGAGCGCTCTCGAGGTTACGCACACAAAAACAATGTGCATGTGCACGCTTGACAACATTCATAGCCAAACGGACTTCGTGACATAGAACATCTGTACCTGCCATTAACGTGGATGGTTAACTAATAAGTCCCAAGTAACGACTCTGAGTAACGGCACAAGTCACCCAGAGGACAATAATATGTTAAGTGTCACCGTCTGGAATTCCGCCAAAGAGCAAGTAAAGATATCCAATCGCAGAGAGACGCTGTTGAGTTTCTTTATTGCCCGCCCCACCGGCAAACTTTAACAAGTTTGTACGGGCCACCGGGACTTTAAACAGCTTCTCTCTCGGCCCTTGCCTTGCTTGTATTATACAAATAATATTTCCGCGGTTATAATACCTACTAGCAAACCGTCCCTATTACACACGGTCTTTACGACTTGATAAAATATTGAGATTTATTTATGTAAGTTAAATATTAATGTATTATAGGTATACATAAACCTTACGGAATAAATTCTCTAAATGATTGTGAAAACCGCATTCAAATCCGTTGAGAACAACGCGGCACACAGACACATGAAAGCGACTTTAATGAATTTATAATATGTAGATAAATAATAAAAAATAAAAAATAGATATAAGTAGAATGCTTCTATCCCAAGAACAAAATTAACATTATATTTGAAAACAATGTGCTCCCATACATTCCAACTGCAAAATTAAATGTAAGTTTTTACGCACAGTATTGAGAGATTTACGATGTTATTTAAAGACCATAGAAATGAAATGAAATGAAATGAAATGAAATCGTTTATTCTGTAAATAGGATATCGGAATCACTTTTACACGTCATATTAAAAAGTAAAAAATAAGCTAGATGTAGTCGACATTTCCTATCTGACTACCCGTGAGAAGAAATGGCGAAACAAACTCAGGGGTCAAAGTCTCTTTTAAAGTCCAGACATAATCTTGGTCAGATCATGTGAGGACCATGTAGATCTGTGTCTGAAATGGTCTTTTGAGGAAAGAACCACACAATTTTGAGTGGACCTGTCCAATCAGTGCAAGCATTTGTCGAAATCGTGCAGCTCGACTCAAGATTTAAGGAGCTCAACGACTCGACGAACAATACCAAAGAAAGTACATTTGGGTAGGCCTCATAAAGTGCTCAAAATGCCAGACCTCCATTAAAACTGAGAAAAAGCATAAAATAATAGGAAAATATTTAAAGAGAAAAAAAAAATGACCCACATAGTGCTCACATTCACAATAAATTAAAGCAGTAAATATAATACTTTTCAAAGTAAACATTAATGTAATATTGTATATAATATTCTGCAATGTCAATATTTATATAAAATCATGCATAATAACATTAAATGTCAAGTTTTCCAGTTTGATCACAAGGCTTGCAGAGCGAGCAGCTCAATCCCAAGCTTTTTTGTCTTCTAAATAATCAGAAATTTTATAGTACCCTTTTTTACAAAGTTTGGTTTTAATACAGCTTTTAAATCGTTTAATGGGTAAGTTTCGAATGTCAGTAGGAAGTTTGTTGTGAAAGCGTATACATTGACCCATGAACGAGTTGCCTACTCTGTGGAGGCGAGTGCGATGTACAGCAAGATTGTGTTTATTCCTGGTATTTAAACAATGAATATCGGACATTTTCTTAAAATTTGATATATTTTTGTGTACATACAATAGATTTTCAAATATATATTGAGAGGCTACAGTCAGAATATCTATTTCTTTGAATTTTTCACGAAGTGAATCTCTTGGACCTAGATTGTAAATGGCTCGAACAGCCCTTTTCTGTAAAACAAAGATAGTATTAATGTCCGCACAGGTTCCCCAGAGAAGAATCCCATATGACATAAGACTATGAAAATAACTAAAATAAACAATTCTCGCAGTATCTACATCAGTTATCTGTCGAATTTTTTTAACAGCATAGGCGGCTGAACTAAGCCTTCCTGACAATTTTTCTACGTGTGGGCCCCATTGTAATTTACCGTCAATAGTTATCCCAAGAAAAACTGTCGACTCAACAGGGTCCAACTCTATTCCATTAAGTTGAACATTGGTAGTTAGCTGCCTGACATTTGGCATTGAAAATTTAATGAGCTTAGTCTTTTTTTCGTTCAAGAGAAGATTATTTACATTAAACCAATGGACAACCTTAGAGAGTGCATCGTTAACATGTTCAAAATTGACTAGCTGACGTTTGATTTTAAAAATGAGGGAAGTATCATCTGCGAATAATACACTCTTGTGATTATCCCTTATGTGATAAGGTAAGTCATTTATATAAATTAGAAACAAGAAAGGACCTAGAATTGAACCCTGCGGAACTCCCATAGTGACCGCAGATCCTGCAGATCTCTTGCCATTAACATCAACCCTCTGAATTCTGTTGTTCAGATAAGAAGTCAGAAGGTCGAGAGCACTGTCCCTCATACCATAGTGGTGCAGTTTTCGGATGAGTGTATCATGATGAACGCAATCGAAGGCCTTAGACTTCTTGTAGGTTTTCCTGTAATCTAATAATATAAGACTATTTTCTGCATTTTTTATGTTTTATTTTAGGCTCAGTAGTTTCGGAGATAAGCAATAGTCAATTTTCATCTAAGTATTTTCTTAAATAACTTTAAACTGAGACCCTCACAGTAAGCCCTTTCATTTGAAATGTCACACGGTACGTTACACGTCCGTGTTTGGGTCACAGAAATTCATACATATTGTGTGTACTAAATTTCAACTTAATCGGTCCATTAGATTCGGAGCAAATTGGCTGTGACAGACAGACAGACAGACAGACACACTATTGATCCTATGAGAGTTCAGTTTTTTTCATTCGGACATAGGTACGGAACCTTAAAATAACAATACATTTTAAGTTTCATAGCGTCAGGTACGGGAGCTCTTTAGATACAACTCAACTAAAACGGAAAAACTTTTCTCAAAAAGTTTTCGTCACGCGGTATTCCTAGGTGGTCACTAGAGAATACAATCCCGAGCATGTTTTTCAATCCCGGGCTTACGGGATTTTTGAAGCCTTTTCCCGGGATCCCGGGCTCATCCCGGGATTAGACGGGGTTTCTAATTGGGCTAAAATAAAAAAACACGAGTAATTAAAAAAAAAAGAGAACACAAATCAGAATAATAATAAGAAAAGAAAAAACACAAACCAAAAAATACTATACTTTTGCAAGAAATTAAAAAACAGCACAAAATAACTATTTAGAATTTCGAAAGTATAATCGCAGAAATATCAAAGCAACCAATGTTTGACTTCCGAGCCTGCTTCGTAGTTTATTGCCAACATAAGCAGCAGCTGAAAACGCTCGTTCAGCTTCTACGCTGGTTGGAGAAATGGACAATAGATACTTATATGCTGTTTCTAAGTGATATCCACGAACACCTCCATTTTCGAACAGGCTCATTTCACGTCTAATACTATTTGCCAACCAACTATTTTTTTACTATTTGGATTTCATACTCTTGTTAATTTCCAGCTGTAACTTTTCCTTTAATGTCAATTGGGGTTGGGAGGTTTCTGACCTTAGCTCATCATCTGTTTGTGATCCTGACCTTGCTTCTTCTTCCGTGTAATCTCGACTATTAAGTCTTTTAACAATACTCTTTATTTGCTTCCTCACTAAAGCCTGTGTCGGAACTGGAAATAAGTCGTGCCATTCCAAATCCGATAATAACTGATTTTCAACTGATTTCCATTCGTGGATTTTGTAAATAATTTAACACGCCAGTTAAATCATCACTTCGTCGTTGCTTTATACGTTCCACTAAGGATGTTTTAATTTTTTTGGCAAGTGCTGAGTTTTTGCTAGACAGTTGTTTTATAAGAAATTTCAAAGCGGCATCAGCTGTGCATAAATTAGCATCTCGCCGACAGATTGCTTCTACTGTCAATTTAATTGGGGTCAGCACATCAACAATTTTATTTACCAATTCAAAATCAACATCTTCTAAACGAATTGGATGATTGAGATCTATAAGAGCTTTTTGAATGCATGCTTTTAAAAGATAAAATCGCTCCAGCATTGTTAAAAGACTATTCCACCTGGTTTGACAGTCCAAAAGAAGTGACAACTCTTTTCCATGTTCAATTTTCACATCTTTTTGAAGTACTGTTTCATTTTTCAATGGAGATCTTTTGAAATACACTACAACTTTGCGGATTTTCTTTATCAGCTCATTAATATTTTCATATTGTGTTAACTCTGGTACGTGTTCTGGCGCAAGATCATTTTGTGACATTACGATTAAACCTGATTCTGGACAGTCTAAGTCTTCTAAATGGTGTTCATCATCGCTGTCGTCCATATAATCAACAGTCACAGCTGGTTCATTTATAGTATCATCTGAGGTAGGGCTATCTTGCAAATTATTATGTTTTTCATAAAGCACATCACAGACCGCCAAATTGATACCATGTGCGAGACACAGTTGTTGTTCAGTGCAAATAAGCCGCCCCACCTTTATCCATCGGTTACAATAGCCACGATGTCAGTTTCTAGGGAAATGTCAAATTTACTTAGACGCTCTTGTAATATACGAAGACAATTTTCAGCTGTCATGCTATTGTAAATAGGAACAAGTCCTAAGTTCCAAATTTTTTTATATGAATGAACGTTGACCACCATGTATCGTTTATTGGAAGTTGAAGTCCACTCGTCGAAAGAAAGACTAAATCTTTCACCTGCACTTTTCAAATGTTTTAATTCTGCAGTTACTTGCTTTCTGATTTTTTCACTGTAATTCATAACACGTTTTCGAACAGTGACGGCTGACTTTGGTAAATCCGTGTATTTTGCTAAGAGCAATTTTCTCAAATCACCTGAGGTTATGAATACACTGAATGGAAATCCATCTAATGCAATCATTCTTGCCAAAATATCATCCAGGCTATCGGCGGCACTTTTAGTAAAATAATTATCTAACTTTCGCTTGGCTGGCGGCGGTTCAGATTTTCAGAATCTTGACTTGTTGAAGCTGATATAACCTTGATGTTATGTTTTGATAACAAATGTGTATGTAATCCCTTAGTTGATCCACCCAAAGTCTTGAGGATGGCTGGGCATCGCTTACATTTAGGACTATTCCCGTCCTTCTCAACTAAATAATAACTCCACACTGACGTCGTATCACTGTCTTTTTTATGTCTAGCAAAGTCTCCCGCCATTTGAAATACTTAATTCCAGATAATTGACTTTTAAATTTTAATGACGTAGCCTACGTAACCCGTCGTCACTGACGTAGCCTACGTAACCCGTCACTGACAGAACAATAAATGAAAAAAATAAAACCTGATTTGCATATTTTTACTTTCGTACAGACCGACCCCCCGACCGACGGGAAATACCCGCAACAATATTATGATATGAGATGATCGGGTGATACCCCTGCTGGTTCGTTGGGGAATTACCTTAAAGAGTATTGTATTAAAGTATTCCGAGTGGGGAAGTCCCTTCTAAGTTCTACGACAAACATATTATTAGGACTGTACCTGTGTAGTAAATAGTGGGTACCTACGTATTGTACGAGTTGCTTTTTGTCGTAATGTATTAAAATAATCTAGGCAAGGTTATTTTCAAGGCGCAACGGACTACGGAATACTCGTACAAACTAGACTTGTTTGTGGCAATCCCGAAAATCCCGAGGCTAGCCAAGTACAGTCCCGGGATTTTCGGGGCCAGAAAACGGTCGGGATCCCGGGATTGTATTCTCTACTTAAGACCCATAAATATGGGTAATTGATTGACAGCAAATAGTTAATATCGGCACCTACTCCATATATTTTACATGATTACGGTCTGGAGCTCTACAGCATTTATGATCAGTGATGTTTATGATGCCTGTTGGTCCCAGTCAAGACTCCAGACAATAAGTAAGTCCAGTAAGTCTTCAATAAGTTATTATCTAATCTCTCTAAGTTGCCTAATGGCCTTCTAATGTCACAGTTTTACGGCTTTGTACGGGTGATTGGGACATCAATGCTTCACAAGCATTATCTCAAGATACTAGGCATAAAATAATAAATGGTATCTTGAGTTAAGTATCTCAAGATGGACGGTGTCTTGAGCTAAGTATCTCAAGACGGTATCTTGAGCTAAGTATCTCAAGACCCATAAATATGGGTAATCTCAAGATGGTGTCTTGAGCTAAGTATCTCAAGACGGTGTCTTGAGCTAAGTATCTCAAGACGGTGTCTTGAGCTAAGTATCTCAAGATGGTGTCTTGAGCTAAGTATCTCAAGATGGTGTCTTGAGCTAAGTATCTCAAGACGGTGTCTTGAGCTAAGACCTCCCAACCCCAATTGACATTAAAGGAAAAGTTACAGCTGGAAATTAACAAGAGTATGAAATCCCCAGATCCTGAAGTACAAGTACAAAATGAATTGGGGTTGGCAAATAGTATTAGACGTGAAATGAGCCTGTTCGAAAATGGAGGAGTTCGTGGATATCATTTTACATATATAATATAATTACCTACAGTACACAGTATATTACTTTTGTATTATATAATGCAATGGCCTGTTGGTCCCAGTCAAGACTCCAGACAATAAGTAAGTCCAGTAAGTCTTCAATAAGTTATTATTTAATCTCTCTAAGTTGCCTAGTGACCTTCTAATGTCACAGTTTTACCCATTACCTTTGTACGGGTGATTGGGACATCAATGCTTCACAAGCCTCTCAAGATAGTGTCTTGAGCTAAGTATCTCAAGATGGTGTCTTGAGCTAAGTATCTCAAGATGGTGTCTTGAGCTAAGTATCTCAAGATGGTGTCTTGAGCTAAGTATCTCAAGATGGTGTCTTAAGACAGTGTCTTGAGCTAAGTATCTCAAGACGGTGTCTTGAGCTAAGTATCTCAAGACGGTGTCTTGAGCTAAGTATCTCAAGACGGTGTCTTGAGCTAAGTATCTCAAGACGGTGTTGAGCTAAGTATCTCAAGACCCATAAATATGGGTAATTAATTGACAGCAAATAGTTAATATCGGCACCTACTCCATATATTTTACATGATTACGGTCTGGAGCTCTACAGCATTTATGATCAGTGATGTTTATAATGCAATGGCCTGTTGGTCCCAGTCAAGACTCCAGACAATAAGTAAGTCCAGTAAGTCTTCAATAAGTTATTATCTAATCTCTCTAAGTTGCCTAGTAACCTTCTAATGTCACAGTTTTACCCATTACCTTTGTACGGGTGATTGGGACATCAATGCTTCACAAGCATTATCTCAAGATACTAGGCATAAAATAATAAATGGTATCTTGAGTTAAGTATCTCAAGACGGTGTCTTGAGCTAAGTATCTCAAGACGGTGTCTTGAGCTAAGTATCTCAAGATGGTGTCTTGAGCTAAGTATCTCAAGACCCATAAATATGGGTAATTGATTGACAGCAAATAGTTAATATCGGCACCTACTCCATATATTTTACATGATTATGGTCTGGAGCTCTACAGCATTTACGATCAGTGATGTTTATAATGCAATGACCCCAATAAGCAATAAGTTATTATCTAATCTCTCTAAGTTGCCTAGTGACCTTCTAATGTCACAGTTTTACCCATTACCTTTGTACGGGTGATTGGGACATCAATGCTTCACATGCCTCTCAAGATGGTGTCTTGAGCGAAGTATCTCAAGATGGTGTCTTGAGCTAAGTATCTCAAGATGGTGTCTTGAGCTAAGTATCTCAAGATGGTGTCTTAAGACGGTGTCTTGAGCTAAGTATCTCAAGACGGTGTCTTGAGCTTAGTATCTCAAGATGGCGTCTTGAGCTAAGTATCTCAAGATGGTGTCTTGAGCTAAGTATCTCAAGACGGTGTCTTGAGCTAAGTATCTCAAGACGGTGTCTTGAGCTAAGTATCTCAAGACCCATAAATATGGGTAATTGATTGACAGCAAATAGTTAATATCGGCACCTACTCCATATATTTTACATGATTACGGTCTGGAGCTCTACAGCATTTATGATCAGTGATGTTTATAATGCAATGGCCTGTTGGTCCCAGTCAAGACTCCAGACAATAAGTAAGTCCAGTAAGTCTTCAATAAGTTATTATCTAATCTCTCTAAGTTGCCTAGTAACCTTCTAATGTCACAGTTTTACCCATTACCTTTGTAAGGGTGATTGGGACATCAATGCTTCACAAGCATTATCTCAAGATACTAGGCATAAAATAATAAATGGTATCTTGAGTTAAGTATCTCAAGACGGTGTCTTGAGCTAAGTATCTCAAGATGGTGTCTTGAGCTAAGTATCTCAAGATGGTATCTTGAGCTAAGTATCTCAAGATGGTATCTTGAGCTAAGTATCTGAAGACCCATAAATATGGGTAATTGCTAACTTAAAGTTTAAACTTTAAGGGGGATTTGATAAGGCTTTTCAAACTGAATATTAGTAATAATAGCAGAGCAACAATAATTTCATCAATTATCCTCAAAGATTAACTTGAAGCCCATCTCCCATGCTCTTTGAAAGACTGGTGATTTTCATTTATTACACAAAATTAAAACTCTAAAAGCAGGCTTATCATGATGCTTTCTATTTCTACTCTATTGTAGAATAGAAATCGCTTGTCTATCTTTCTTCGTAGAAAACTGTCAGCTGTCTACACAGAAGCGTAATTTTTATCTACTTTAAAACACTTCTCTACGGTTCTTATGCTAAGCCTATGGAACCAGGAATGGTTGGTTAAGTTTCTTTTAGTACTAACCTAATAAGCAATGTGGAGATATGAATAAGCAGTTTTTTTATACATGTATAAGATTTTGCAATATCAGGTGGCGATGACAAAGATAGGGTCAAAGTAGGTCTAGCAAAGTCTCCAGCCATTTGAAATACTTAATTTCAGATAATTGACTTTTAAATTTTAATGACGTAGCCTACGTAACCCGTCGTCACTGACGTAGCCTACGTAACCCGTCACTGACAGAACAATAAATGAAAAAAATAAAACCTGATTTGCATATTTTTACTTTCGTACAGGGAATCCCCGACCGACGGGAAATACCCGCAACAATATTATGATATGAGATAATCGGGTGATTCCCCTGTTGGTTCGTTGGGGAATTACCTTAAGAGTATTGTATTAAAGTATTCCGAGTGGGGAAGTCCCTTCTAAGTTCTACGACAAACATATTATTAGGACTGTACCTGTGTAGTAAATAGTGGGTACCTACGTATTGTACGAGTTGCTTTTTGTCGTAATGTATTA
Source organism: Tiliacea citrago (assembly GCA_963921375.1). Classification (NCBI taxonomy): domain Eukaryota; kingdom Metazoa; phylum Arthropoda; class Insecta; order Lepidoptera; family Noctuidae; genus Tiliacea; species Tiliacea citrago. Next base: position 3,014,673 of record OY992794.1, on the reverse strand, counting down.
AAATAATCTAGGCAAGGTTATCTTCAAGGCGCAACGGACTACGGAATACAAACTAGACTTGTTTGTGGCAATCCCGAAAATCCCGAGATTAGCCAAGTAAAGTCCCGGGATTTTCAGGGCCAGAAAACGGTCGGGATCCCGACCGTATTTTATATTCTCTAGTGGTCACCCATCCAAGTACTATCTGCGAATTGGCTGTGCCAGACAGACACGAATAAGGGTTCCGTCTCTTCATTCGGACGTATGGAACCCTTAAAAGGAAAAGCCTCTTCATCATGCGTAGGTACGTGTATGTATTCAAATATGAACGGCAGTGATTTCGTTTAAAAAAAACTTTAATTATAATTAAAACAGTAATTAGGAGGTGTGCTCGATTAGAGCGATACAGACGGAATGGCTTACGAAATATTGGTACATATTTAATAAGCAAAAGTTAACCTAAACAATGACAGCATATTTCTGGAATGGACCACCAGGCGAGTTCAGATGAACGTTAACTTAAGTGTTAGAAAAAGGTGTCGAAAGAGATTTATAGCAATTGGAATCGGCGACATGGCTATTTAACTAAATAATAAATACAAGGTGTTAGAAACAGGGTGTCGACTGAGGTGTTCACGTTTACTGCTGGGAACTGATGCGGTATGCATAACTATGTAGCCTATTTTTATGATTATTGTACAAATTTATAATGTTTCCACGATTATAGTCACTAAAAATGTGCCTTATTGGTATATATAGAGTCGCAAGCGCTACTGTTCAGCATGAGGTCCTGGGTTCGATTCCCGGGTCGGGCTAAGCGTTATTGGGTTTTCCATCTAGGTTTCCTCAGTATCAGCCTGGAGTCTGAATTTAGGCATGGTTGATGGCAATAGGCTCGCAGCTCACCCCCTATATATACCTGTTACATGGGACTTAAGCATCAATGTGGTGGGCTATGGGTAGCTGGGTACACCTTTTACAAATAATAATAATGTCACGTTATTCTCATAATCTATGTCCAGCAGTGGCTGGATTGGAGTCTAGGAATAAGAAATAGAATAGGAGTGGCTCTTTTGGCTGTAATGATCATGACGATGATGATTCTCATAGTGAATCAAAATTTTGGTATTCAATGCACCGAAACATGAATATAACAAAACCGGTTACACGAGTGTATTTCGGACAAAAAACTGTGCAAAACCTTAATGGCTTTCCTGATTGCGTCCTTTACATGACCGTTTTCAAAACAGCTATAATTCTACCTATCTTGGTAAACAAAAAACAGATGTTCATTTGTTTATTTAGGTATGTCCTGCTATTTAAAACTTTTTGATTTAATCATTTTGCTGTGTTGATTGGATTTTAGGTTACGAATTCAGATAGGAATCTTGATCAAATTGTACCTAAGTCAAACCTGAAAGGATTCTTATTTCTCATCAAAGTACAATTCTCTAAGCTACATTACTTATAACATAGGCATTAATTTCGTACAGGAATTGATTAGGTGTAGTCCTCACGCGACTGCTAGTCACCACTTGAGGTATGTGAGCAGTGAGACGGGGGAGGGTGGGATTGACAAGATTGGCAGACTGAGTTAGCTTGGCCTTTGTCTTCCTCCCCCGCCTGACCGCCACACATACCTCAGGTGGTGACTAGCAGTCGCGCGCGGACTATACTTTAAATAAAACTGCTAAACAGGTTGCAGGTTGTGTCGCAATAAACGTTTTGATGAACCCGTCATGCCAGGATATTCCTACCTGATGCAGCAGACTGGGCAGACTGATTGATGATAACAGTTCGTTATTACGCAGACAGAATAAAAGAAAAAGAAAAGAAAGAAAAATACGTTTATTTGCGGTAAACATAACGCGAAGAAATAAAAACACAAACACGAAAGAACAAGTTGAGGGAAAATATGCGTCACATTCACGCAAAACGGCCTAATGCGGCGGAATGATGTTGCTGCCATTATTCCTTGGTTACATGATTACTTCTTAGTAGGTACATCCTAGAAAATTGTATATGTATGGACAAACTGCCTGAACTGATTTTGGTCCTTCGAGACGGATGGTTATTAGGGCAATTTGTAGACACGCATCCTGCACCTGCTAACTTAGTACGAGCCGTCACGCTCAAGACTAAGTCCAACATAATGAAAGGGCCATAATTGATACAGTAAGTCAATTTTCCGTGCTAAAGGCATTTCATACAACTGTCAAAGAATGACGGTTGTGATTTGAATAACGGACAATTTAAGTTGATAGTCAATTTCGTAAATTATTCAATAATCTTATCAATACGTCGACTTATACTGCTGAGCGTGCCCGCCTGCTGGCTGTGGTTGAGTAGGAGTCGGGTCTCTGGCTTCAAGCACTACTATCAACCAACATAGGCACTATGCTGGGTGACACCACCTTCTAGCTCGCTACTTGTTTGCATCTGGGCGTTACTTGCGGGGCTCCGCATCGCTGCCAGTGCGGTGAAGCTGTCGACCTCCTGAGACACCATAGCCTATCTTGCAGTAAGAGTACAGGGCGGATAGCACGGCACGCCAGCATTAATGACATCATCCGTCGTGCTCTTGTCACCGTCGGGGTGCCAGCTGTTTTAGAACCCAACGGCTTGGCACGCGACGATAGGAAGAGACCAGACGGAATGACCATAATGCCTTGGAAGTTAGGCAGACCATTTGATTGGTGTGGGATGCAACTTGTGTCGATACCCTTGTGCCATCCCATCTTCCCAGTACGGCAGGCTGTGCTGGGGCGGCTGCTGCAGGTGCGGAATAATGGCGAAAATATTCCAATCTTATTGGGAGCTATATGTTCGAGCCGTTTGGGGCTGAAACAATAGGGCCATGGGGTCCAAGTGCCTTGGTTTTTCGAGATATCGCCAAGCGGTTGGTCGACTCTTTATATGACCAGACGGCTGGCCTATTTTTTGGCCGAAGAATCACAATTGCCATACAACGTGGCAATGCTGACAGTTTTTCGGGCACTTTTCCTGTTGACAGCGATGCGGACGAATTTTTAGATGCTCTATGATTCTTTTCCCTCTTTTTTTATTTATTTATTTGTATAGTTAATTAGTCATTTATTTGTGAATAGTTAGTTGTGATAGTATTGTATAATATAATACTAATAAATATTTTTAAAGGTGTTATTTCATAAACGGTATACCCTGACTTTACTTTACTCCACCCAGCCAGACACTTTCACTTATTCAACAATTCATACATACATACATAAACTCACGACTTTTTCCCATGGGGGTAGGCAGAAACTATAGATCGCCACCAGCTACGACTCAGTCCTTCAGCAATTCAGTTATGTAATAAGTATTTAAAAGTGTCTTTGGAGTTTCTTGTCTGTTCTTCTCCCATAGAGATCTACGTTTTGGAATGGGCAAACAGCTTCAACTTTCTGACAAACTGACTTTGACAGTTCAAAAGTGGTTTAATTTAAATAAATGCTTTAGTTTTTTGTTTGAGCTTAAATAAATTATCACGCTTGTATTCCGAAGGGCTCGGGTAGAGATGCCCCCCCAAAAACACTTGGAAAATGCCATAACACTGTACCCGATCTGGGGGTGCAACACAAAAAATACAACTGAGAACTTTTATTTGAAAAAATCAATAAATAGTAGGTATGTACCTACTTGGGAAGCATTAAATTATTAAATAAGAATAAAAAAAACATTGCTTGTCCTCTTTATAAGCAGATAAGTTTAAAAAAATAAAATACAATATCCTTTACAAGCAGATAGTGTTCAAAACAACGATAGGATATGAATATAAAACATGTCTGTACCTACGCAAGCAATTCATGAATTCATTGAATATCAATCAGGACTAAATTAATTAATAGAACTACGAATATTTCCTTATAGCAATCTTAATTATCTTACCTCATAGATCGGTGCCAAATGACTAGAAACAAAAACATCACAGAACACAGGAAGGTTATAAAGACTGTCTGCGATACGTGGTTGGAGTAGAAAATCATGACGCTAGATGCTGCTATTCATCCCGCTTCGTCCTTAGTCACTAAAGGCTCCGCAGACTGGCGCGACGCGGTGGTGCGACGATTCTAGTAGAAAAAATTCCATGAAGTTTTCATAGAAATTGTTTTACTAGCGCCTGTCTGCGGGAGCCTTAACACGACTCCAGCTTCCTTTGGCTGTCTATTACAGCTGAAAAGATATAGCCCTGTGACAGACAGATAAACGGACCACCGCACCGGGGAGTTTACTCCCACTCATTGCATTACACTCTGAATAAAATTAGGTCTATATTTTAATTGCGTGGGAACCAGAACAGTTCTGTTTATCAATTTAAGTTCACTGGAGCTTATCTTAGTCCTATAAATATCAGTAACCTGCTGGTTGCACGAGTGAAAGGTACAGATCGCCACGCCCCACCACAATAACCGATCTCAGGGCCAGAGGAGACCCCGCCCTTAGGAATTTTGGATGAATTAGTTTTGTCCGGTACACGGTACAGTCGACCTCGTGTTGGTGGTAACACTTTGGCCTTGAGCTCGCCGAGTGAAGTACGGAGTTTGAATAATGGGTAGCCAATTCGAATGTACACAACTTTTTTTAACCCCATTCTGATTTGACGCCAAATTTTTCTGCTATTTGATGTGATTATTTAGTAAGAATGCGGCAAATTCGTTATGCGCCGTCGATAAGACCACCACAATATTTTCAGTAAAGGACATGGCTAAATGGAAGTATGGGAGAGTGCCCTAGCAATGTATAAACATTGTACCTAGTAATATGTAATGCTGAATAGGTAAATATTAATATTTCGTATAAATAAAGTTTCTGGAACTTTTTATATCGTTACAATCTTGAAAATAAAATTGTCGAAACTCCTACGTCACTAGGTATACAAACTAGTAAAAGAAAAAGATTTTGTTAGGAAAATCACCCTATTCATACATATTATACGCGCTGATTAAATAAGGAGAGATAAAATATTGAAATAAAATAACAACAATGACATTTATTCGTTTATTACATATCCAGTTTAAGCTGATCTCGCATTGTATTGGATTTCCGTACAATGAGAGTTCAGCTTGTACTGGAAATGTATAGCTTGATGTGTAGCCGTGTGTAAATTAATTATTTATTAAGGAGTAATAAGTGATATGTAGTAAATGGAGATTATTCTGTTAATCTCACAAGCACATCATCTAATAAAAAAGAAGCCGGAGCAGACAACATATTCCGTTGTCTCGCCCACCCCAAATACCAGGGGGCCGATCGCGCTAATTTTGACCGTTATTACCAAAACTAAACCACAACCAAAAACGTTACGTTAGACACATTTCGTATCGCGCTAATCATTTCAACGGAAACGATTTAGCTTTAGTTTGGAAGTTACGTTGGAGGAACGATCGATCGAACTTTCAGTATTGGGTAACGTCAACAATTTTGTCGCTCAGAAAAAATAGCGCGATACCGTTTCTTTCATCAGCTAAACCAAAACTAAACCAAAACCAAAAACGTTCCGTTCGAACGGTAATTACGTTGAGAAATAGCGCGATCGGCCCCCAGATCACTGTAATGACGTGACAGCAGCAGCCAACAGTTCTGTTGCCCACAATAAAGCTACAGTAATATTGCATTGTAATATTTATTGTATTTCAGTAACCTTTCCAAATCAAATGTTGGTTTGTCCGATTTTGCAATAGATATTATATCTTCGATTTGGTTTGCAGTGAAATTCGAGATGTTTTTTATAAATCCCGGGATTACTGTGTTTAATGGTTGTTAATGTGCACAACCATTAAACACACAGTGCGTTGAGGTGTTTGCAGCCTGATTATAATTAAGCAGATTTATTTCAAGTTCCGTTACATGTCTAGCTGCTGGTTCAGGTCTAGGTGCTGGTTCAAGTTCAGGTCCAGGTCTTGATTCAGGTTCAGGTAGATTTACTCGATTTTGATCTTCATTTGACTGGCGTTGATGTCTCATCCAACAGGGATGACACGCATAGTTCATAACCTAAAAGAAAAAGTCAATTAAGGATATTTATGGAGTCATCATAGGCCACGGTCAAATGCCGCCGACATTCAGACAATTTTTGTTTTACAAAAAAGAGCAATTCGTGCAATTTATAAATTAAGTCCCAGACACTCCCTCAGAGACAAATTTAAAGAGATTAATATACTGACTGTAGCTTCTCAGTATATTTATGAAAATCTATTGTATGCACATAAAAATATTAATCAGTTTAAAAAATACAGTGATATCCATAATGTAAATACTAGGAACAAGCACAAATTTGTTGTTCCTAAAACCAGGCTTAAAAAAATAGGTGGCTCGTTTAGATGCCAGTGTATACGTTTTTATAATAAACTTCCTAGCCATATTCAAGAATTAAGCCTTAATAAATTCAAATGTTTTATAAAACGGAAACTGTGCCAGAAAGCATTTTATACTGTTAAAGACTTTATTGAGGACAAAAAGGCTTGGGATTGAGCTGCTCCAATTTACAGTGAATCTTGATTTAATTTTTTTTGCCAACTATTTAGACTATTTTTTGAATTTAAATACCTAAACTATGACATGAATATTTACTTTGTAAAGTATTACATTATTTTAATTATTATGAATGTGAGGACTATGTGAATTGTTTTTTTATTTTTATTCTCAATCAAAAAAATTTTTAATGCAGGTCTGGCAGTTTGAGTACTTTATGCGGCCTAACCAATTGTCCTTTCTTTGGTATTGTTCGTCGAATCGCTGAGCTCCTTAAGTTTTGAGTTGAGCTGCACGATAACTGACAAATGCGTGCACTGACTGGACAGGTCCACTCAAATCTGTGTGGTTCTTTCGTCAAAAGACCATGTCAGACACCAATCTACATGGTTCTCAAATGATCTGACCAAGATTATATCCGTATTTTATATACACATTGACAGTGATTAATTTTATATATACAATGACATGAATATTTACTTTGTTAAGTATTATATTGTTTTAAGTATTGTAAATGTGAAGACTATGTGGGTTTTTGTTCATTTTCCTTTTTATTCTCATTTAGTTTTTATCATAGTCTGGCAGTTTGAGTGATTTTATGCGGCCTACCCAAATGTCCTTTCTTTGGTATTGTTCGTTGAATCGTTGAGCTCCTTAAGTTCTTAGTTGAGCTGCACGACTACTGACAAATGCGTGCACTGACTGGACAGGTCCCCTCAACCTGTGTGGTTCTTTCGTCAAAAGATCATTTCAGGCACCAATCTACATGGTCTTCACATGATCTGACCAAGATTATGTCTGGACTTTAAAAAGAGACTGTGACCTCTGAGTTTGTTTCGGCCTTTCTTCTCAGAGTAGTCGGATACGAAACGCCGACCTCATCTAGTTTTTTTTTAATATGATTGACGTGTAAAAGTGTTTGTACAAACCTACTTACAGAAATAAATCATTTATCATTTATCATTTATCATTTATCACGAATGTTTATGCGATGAACATAAGTGTTTCTGTTGGTCTGGGTGTTTACAAAAAAAAAAAAAATATTTTCGTTGTCTAGTACTCTACGAGTAGGTACATGCTCTGCTTAGTTTGGGACTAGATAGGCATTGAATCAATATAAGAGAACACACATAATAGAGAGGTCAGGTCAGTGATTTACCGAAAAGGAACACGATCTATCCATTTGTCGGATGGGCATTTAAATATGAAAGAACACATTGTTTTTAAACATCATTTTAATTACCTGATAGAAAGCTGGATGTGACCTCGGTAAATTCTGAAACATTGAATTGTTCCTTTCCACTGAATGGTGTTGTGCACTTCTCACAGAACGGCCACAAGTAATGCACACGATTGTAGGCTCAAATAAACGAGCATCACCAGCTATTTCCAAAATCAGAAGTTCAAAACATGGATGACAAATGTTGGCATCCATTGGAACCTAGAACAAACTTAATTACATGAGAACTGCGGTAAGCTGCCTGCAAATCGCATTTGCACTTGATGACTTACCTTATAGATAACCATCGAGCTAAGATAGTGAGTAGAAGACCAGGCAAAGAAGAGGTGGTATGCCTCCGCAGTCTTTGCGTGGCGACACCACACTCTATGAATCTCATGATGGATCGATAGGCAAGGCAAGTCCGTGTAGAGTAGCAGAAGGTCAGTAGCTACCTACATGAGCACACACAATAAAGCCGATAAAAAAGCTAGGGTCAAAAGTAAATAGCGAAAATACTATGAAAGCATAACGTACGAACAAACGGCAGAACGACCAAACCAAGGGACCAAACGACGTCTGAATTGACTGACGTTTGTTTTTTTTTATAGAGGTGATCGAACTTGGCATGTGACAGAATCGAATAACTAATTAAAAATACAATAATTATTGTTCTTGTCGATCATTATTTAGTCAACATTCGACATAAAATAGTTACTTATATTGTGATGGTCATTGGATCATTTGAATATATTGAACAAAGAGTTTACACAATCATGTTCCGAAGCTTTTGGTAATTTTTTTGGTTCTAATTGAATCAAGTGTAATCGAGAACAATTGACAAAATCGATTTGTTACTTCTGAGTGCCAGCACTATTTAAGTGTCGTTTCTTTCCATATTTTACGAATAATTTCTAGAAATCAGATAAAGGCAATCAAAGAAATCAACGTTTTGAGACATATTGCGATACAAACATAATGAATATTTAATCATTAATAATTTTCATTTCAGCTTACGAAAATATCTTTAAAAGTAGGTTTATTGTCCACATTACCATAGAATGGAACGTCGCAATCTTATGATTTTTCTTCTTGTCAAACAAAACCATGAAAAATACTTTTAATTATTTGATTAGTTCGCAAAAGTTCTAGGAGAATAATAAAACCGTAATAACTCATTATTGATTTTAATGTTACGAGCTAGTGAGAAATTTCTATACAATATGTTAAGGGGTTGTCGTTTAGCCATGTCCAAAATCCTGAAGTTTCGAAACGAATAAAATGAAACAATTTTTCCAATAAGTCTTTACGAATACCATTTTGATCACTGAGGATTTCACGCCACGTCCTGACTTTTTTCTGTGGGGTTATCTAAAGGGGCGTGTCTTGGTCAATTTTAAATACGAAAAGCAGAATATTTGTGATATTGTTAGTGGGATACCAAATAATGTTTGCGAAAATTTGTGTTTATGAAAAATAGGTACGATGAAAAGATGCATACAATGAAGAGAAGGGATCGCATTTTTAAGAATAAAGAAGGAGGAGATTAGTGCTAGGCAGATCTTATTTACCGTATAAAATTACCAAGCCTGAATAATATAATCATAGAAAAATATCCGGTAGTTTTTGTTTGTAATAAAAAAAAATATTTCTTTAAAGTTCCGGGTATAGAATAGAATAGAATACTCTTTATTATGTACACCATAAAAGTTACAGATATATTAATGTTGAAATTTTACATAGGGTGACACAATGGGCGGTCTGATCGCTAAAAGCGATCTTTTACAGACAACTTCCAAATTGGCAATTTGGAAGTAAGTATACAAACAACTATATAAATAATTTTTTGACTCAACTTTAACTTTAAAAAATTAAATTTTCACACAACCCATCCATTGTATGTTCGGTCTGTCTTTTTTATACCTGACTAGCTGCGCTCCGCGGTTGCACCCGCATACGTCTCGATCCCGTGGGAATATCGGGATAAAAATATGCTATGTCTTATTCCAGGTCATGGATTCATGGTCTATCCATGTGCAAAATTTAATCCAAATCAGTACAGCTGTCACTTTCGCATTTGTAATATTAGTTAGGATCTAACGCAAAGTCATCCACATTCATACGTCTTCACACTTTTTGTCCATGCTCCGGCTATCAGATGACGTAGTGGTTAAAGGCAAGGTCTCACAATAATATTAAAAAAACCAGCCAAGTGCGTGTCGGACCACGCACAATGAAGGGTTCCGTAGCTGGGATGAATTTATCCCAAAAACAAACATAACATTGTAGTTGAAAAACATGTTCTCCCATACATCGATATTATAAGTTGGTCGACTATTACTCGTCAGCTTGTAAAACGTACTTAAATAGCTGTGATAGTTTTCCTTTTAATTTTTTAGGGTTTAGCTTAGTAGTAGGGAACCCTATTACTAAGGCTCCGCCGTCTGTCTGTCTGTCCGTCTGTCACCAGGCTGTATCTCAAGAACCGTGATAGTTAGACAGTTGAAATTTTCACAGATGATGTATTTCTGTTGCCGCTATAACAACAAATACTAAAATAGAATATAATAAAATAAATATTTAAGGGGGCTCCCATACAACAAACGTGATTTTTTGCTTGATTTTGCTTGATATTGATAACGGCAACAGGTAGACGCTTGAAATATTCACAGAATATTTAGTTATATATTCACTTTAAAAATAAATAATTAAATTAAAATAAAACAAATATTTAAGGGACCCATACAACAAACGTGATTTTTTTGCCGTTTTTATAGATGGTATGGAACCCTTCGTGCGCGAGTCCGACTCGCACTTGGCCGGTTTTTTTATATATACTACCGCCATGATTTCTTTCACTAGCTGGCAGAGGGGGGACATTTGACTCTAACAAAAAATAGCACTTTAAATGTTATGCAAACGGATCCCTGAATCGAAAAATGGTTTTCACAGACCCGCAATATTTTTGAACGGCCTACCCAAAGTTACCCCACACCATGGTATAGACGAGAAAAATAAATATCACCCCCACTTTACGTCCAAGCCCTAAAAACATTTATAATCAAGTTTTTTTTTACCACTTTGTCGGCGTCATTATGTACCCATGCCAAATTACAGCTTTCTAGTACTAACAGTCTCTGAGCTAAGCCGGGGACAGACAGATGGACATGTCGAAACTATAAGGGATCCTTGTTGACTACGCAACCCTAAAAAAGGCTCCTACGGATATCTGGGCTTCATGGTCAAACAATACAAAAGCGCAGCTAGCAAGCGTCGTGAATTCGTGATCAATGAAGGTCACGATAAATGGATAAATTAGCTGTCATTTTTACTTATTCGCTTGTGTATGACCCTTGTCATTGTACCTTACCATGTAACGTTTCATCATAACATTATATAAAATTATTTTCTCAGACATGCTGCTTGTTATGAAATCTGAACATTATTTTGGTCACCTTCTTCGAGATAAATTGAAATTGCTGTAGTGACCAAATACATGCGAGCAGCGGCCGCCAAAAGTTGTATGAAAATCCATATCAGTCGCGGTTTAACGGCCAAATAAATTACATAGCAAAACTCATATCTATCGTGTAATTTAAAAATGGAACGATCTTTTACTCCGAAACATGGCAACCAAGGAGGTAACTTATCGAAGGTTTTATTTAAATGTCGAACTGGCTTGCAAATAGAAAGCTGCATATTGATAAAAAAAAAACAAATGAATATATTGGCGCGTGAAAAATGATCGTTTTTCGTAATTGAATCTGGAATTTATAAATAATTTACTTAGTTTGAATTTCCACGCATTATTTGAGAGAAGCACTATACAAGCCTTGGCCGCAACCAGGCATTGATGGACTCACGTATGTGTGCCTCGGCCCACATTTACACGTTCGTCCATCAATGCCTCTTGTGCTGGCCGCTGCAGTAATGTACTTATGAAGTAAATGTAGATCTCGACAATGTCTCTTCATTACGTGTGTACGTTTCTACTACCTATTCTTATTTCATATTGATGAGTAACATCTTTCCTCTCGCATTCTGTGGGAGTGATTTCGTGAAAAGGGACGGAAGTATGTGAACAGGAAGTGACAGCTTGAGCATGGAATAAGTAAATACTTTTTAATAGCATGGAATTAGCATACTCATGGAATTAGTAAGTACTATATAGATTGTAAGTAGGTCGAATATTTATGGGTAGGTAGGAATTTTGACAAGTGAGCAACCACTAATAATGAACAATTATTTGAATACATATTTCAGTACTACCCTTTTTTATTTTGCGGTTAATTTCAAATCAAATCAAAATCAAATCAAATTATTTATTTGCTTAATACAGGTGCATGCATAAACAGATGTTACAAATAAATATAAAGTACACTGTATCATTACCTAACCAGGTGTGCAAATATTTATATTATCCTATTTTTTTTTTTTTTTTTTTTTTTTTTTTTTTTATTTATATTTATTATTATTGTTGTTTATATTATTATTGTGATGTGTTGCTTATTACCAAGGTGAGATGTCAGAAGTTACACAGTAAGGCTCGCTCGTTTTTTTTTTAACAATCTTACAGTTGGGCAAAGTAATCGTAAGAATAGGCATACTTATGATTATTTATTTATTATAGACTATAGTATTACCACTTACATTAGTTTTTACAGATGCGAACCCAATGTAACAATGTAGTCATAATTTCCACACTCAAAGCCGTCACTCAAAAACCAATCAGACACCACTACCAACAAAAATGAATTATTTTTAAACTGTCCTATTTTGACTGACAGGGTCCATATTTATTACAGATATTCTATTTCGTGAAGTCCGTTCGGCTTTGATTGTAGTAGTGACGTATCCCGACAAGCGCGCTTGTGTGTGTAAAAGTAGGTAACGTTAGCAAAAAAATCTGATATATATTCAAGTCGAGATTTAATAATCTAAATAAAATTTTGGTTTTAAAAGTATATACATTTTGTAAATAAATTAGATTAGGTTGCAATAAATACAAAAATATTAAGAATATGTAGGCATTTAATTAAGCATTGGTGTTGCAGAATGGAAAAGAAACAAGTAGGACTATTCAGTATTTTCAATAACTATCAGATAAATTTTCGATTTCCGATTCCGTTTTGCTGTCGTCAGAATCATCTTGTACATTGATTATAAATTCAAAATCGAGATCAAAATATTTCAAGTAGTCTTTTTCAATTTTTTCAACATGAGCACAAGTTTTTTGCCACGTTTCACTGCTAACTTGGCCCAAACTTTCATTGATCAGTCTTTCCGTATTCGTCATGTTTTGCTCGATATTTTTAGATGCGACATAATTTTTAACGATCCCCCAAATATTTTCAATCGCATTTAATTCTGGGTGATAAGGGGGAAGGCGTAAGACATCAAAACCCTTGCTTTTTATAAAATCGTCAATCTTGTAGATTACGTGTTGGGCTTTGTACTTCTTTATTGTATCGTACAATTCCAATTTAAGAAGAGATTCATCAAATGCTATACCCTTATCCCTGAGCCATTGCTGCATATCGGCTTTCTTTGTAGATTGCGTCGGTAGTCGTTCAGCCCGTGTGTTGTGATAAGATGCATTGTCTAAGACAATGACAGAGCGCGGAAGTAAATTGGGTAGCAACTTTTCATTTAGCCATTTTACATAGTTATCATAGCTCATATTTGAATGATAATCACCAGCTGTTGAGTTGGCCTTATAAACCAAGGAAGCATTTTCAATAAAACCATCCTTGGTTCCCGCGTGCACTAAAATAAAGCGAGTGCCTGTGCTAATTTTTTTTAAAAACGGAGTTCTTTCCTTTTTTTTTGCCCAGGTGTTGTTTCGCACGTGTGTCGAAAGGACGTAGCTCTCATCGGTGTACACAATGGGCCGACTTTGAGAGCGGTACTCTGTTATTTTTTTTTAATATTTTAAACGCCACATTTGTATATCATGACGCTCTGTCAAGACTTTACGGTTGTTCTGTTTTGCGCCACTTGTAACTTAATTTCAACAGTAACTTGCGAACAGTTTCTAAACAACCTTCGAATCCGATTTTTTCATTCAATGCTGTTCTTAACTTAGCTAATGTTGGAATTTCTTTATGGACAATATGGAAATCTTGTACAGTACTGCGAACCACATCGGCTGTAAAATTATCTATATCCACTTTATTATCTCGCTTTCTCCTTTTCTTCATAGGTGAAGTGAATTTTGATGAAGTGGATGGGAATTCCTTCTCTTCTTTTAATATTCTTTGAACTGTTTTTTGGCTCACACCCGTAGCTTCAGCTGTACGGCGTGTAATGTCTCGTAAATAAGACAAATCACAGTTGAGTTCCATTAATGATTTTGTAAATTCATATTCTTCTCGCAGAAAATGATAAACACTAGCTATCATGTTTCGACCCTAAAACAAAATGTAATCAAAATAATTAAGTAATATAAACATTTTATAACACAAAAAAACATTCATTTTATAAATACTTCTATTGCTATATTAAGTATCTTTGTATAACATTTTATTTGAAAACGTATAAATAAATATTACCTCAATATGGACAACTCTTCTTCGTTTTGTTGCCATGCTGACCTTACTCCGTGAAACAATTTGGCGCGAACTAAAAACCACTACTGATCCGGACCGTGTCCCGATCGACACTGAGCGCTCTCGAGGTTACGCACACAAAAACAATGTGCATGTGCACGCTTGACAACATTCATAGCCAAACGGACTTCGTGACATAGAACATCTGTACCTGCCATTAACGTGGATGGTTAACTAATAAGTCCCAAGTAACGACTCTGAGTAACGGCACAAGTCACCCAGAGGACAATAATATGTTAAGTGTCACCGTCTGGAATTCCGCCAAAGAGCAAGTAAAGATATCCAATCGCAGAGAGACGCTGTTGAGTTTCTTTATTGCCCGCCCCACCGGCAAACTTTAACAAGTTTGTACGGGCCACCGGGACTTTAAACAGCTTCTCTCTCGGCCCTTGCCTTGCTTGTATTATACAAATAATATTTCCGCGGTTATAATACCTACTAGCAAACCGTCCCTATTACACACGGTCTTTACGACTTGATAAAATATTGAGATTTATTTATGTAAGTTAAATATTAATGTATTATAGGTATACATAAACCTTACGGAATAAATTCTCTAAATGATTGTGAAAACCGCATTCAAATCCGTTGAGAACAACGCGGCACACAGACACATGAAAGCGACTTTAATGAATTTATAATATGTAGATAAATAATAAAAAATAAAAAATAGATATAAGTAGAATGCTTCTATCCCAAGAACAAAATTAACATTATATTTGAAAACAATGTGCTCCCATACATTCCAACTGCAAAATTAAATGTAAGTTTTTACGCACAGTATTGAGAGATTTACGATGTTATTTAAAGACCATAGAAATGAAATGAAATGAAATGAAATGAAATCGTTTATTCTGTAAATAGGATATCGGAATCACTTTTACACGTCATATTAAAAAGTAAAAAATAAGCTAGATGTAGTCGACATTTCCTATCTGACTACCCGTGAGAAGAAATGGCGAAACAAACTCAGGGGTCAAAGTCTCTTTTAAAGTCCAGACATAATCTTGGTCAGATCATGTGAGGACCATGTAGATCTGTGTCTGAAATGGTCTTTTGAGGAAAGAACCACACAATTTTGAGTGGACCTGTCCAATCAGTGCAAGCATTTGTCGAAATCGTGCAGCTCGACTCAAGATTTAAGGAGCTCAACGACTCGACGAACAATACCAAAGAAAGTACATTTGGGTAGGCCTCATAAAGTGCTCAAAATGCCAGACCTCCATTAAAACTGAGAAAAAGCATAAAATAATAGGAAAATATTTAAAGAGAAAAAAAAAATGACCCACATAGTGCTCACATTCACAATAAATTAAAGCAGTAAATATAATACTTTTCAAAGTAAACATTAATGTAATATTGTATATAATATTCTGCAATGTCAATATTTATATAAAATCATGCATAATAACATTAAATGTCAAGTTTTCCAGTTTGATCACAAGGCTTGCAGAGCGAGCAGCTCAATCCCAAGCTTTTTTGTCTTCTAAATAATCAGAAATTTTATAGTACCCTTTTTTACAAAGTTTGGTTTTAATACAGCTTTTAAATCGTTTAATGGGTAAGTTTCGAATGTCAGTAGGAAGTTTGTTGTGAAAGCGTATACATTGACCCATGAACGAGTTGCCTACTCTGTGGAGGCGAGTGCGATGTACAGCAAGATTGTGTTTATTCCTGGTATTTAAACAATGAATATCGGACATTTTCTTAAAATTTGATATATTTTTGTGTACATACAATAGATTTTCAAATATATATTGAGAGGCTACAGTCAGAATATCTATTTCTTTGAATTTTTCACGAAGTGAATCTCTTGGACCTAGATTGTAAATGGCTCGAACAGCCCTTTTCTGTAAAACAAAGATAGTATTAATGTCCGCACAGGTTCCCCAGAGAAGAATCCCATATGACATAAGACTATGAAAATAACTAAAATAAACAATTCTCGCAGTATCTACATCAGTTATCTGTCGAATTTTTTTAACAGCATAGGCGGCTGAACTAAGCCTTCCTGACAATTTTTCTACGTGTGGGCCCCATTGTAATTTACCGTCAATAGTTATCCCAAGAAAAACTGTCGACTCAACAGGGTCCAACTCTATTCCATTAAGTTGAACATTGGTAGTTAGCTGCCTGACATTTGGCATTGAAAATTTAATGAGCTTAGTCTTTTTTTCGTTCAAGAGAAGATTATTTACATTAAACCAATGGACAACCTTAGAGAGTGCATCGTTAACATGTTCAAAATTGACTAGCTGACGTTTGATTTTAAAAATGAGGGAAGTATCATCTGCGAATAATACACTCTTGTGATTATCCCTTATGTGATAAGGTAAGTCATTTATATAAATTAGAAACAAGAAAGGACCTAGAATTGAACCCTGCGGAACTCCCATAGTGACCGCAGATCCTGCAGATCTCTTGCCATTAACATCAACCCTCTGAATTCTGTTGTTCAGATAAGAAGTCAGAAGGTCGAGAGCACTGTCCCTCATACCATAGTGGTGCAGTTTTCGGATGAGTGTATCATGATGAACGCAATCGAAGGCCTTAGACTTCTTGTAGGTTTTCCTGTAATCTAATAATATAAGACTATTTTCTGCATTTTTTATGTTTTATTTTAGGCTCAGTAGTTTCGGAGATAAGCAATAGTCAATTTTCATCTAAGTATTTTCTTAAATAACTTTAAACTGAGACCCTCACAGTAAGCCCTTTCATTTGAAATGTCACACGGTACGTTACACGTCCGTGTTTGGGTCACAGAAATTCATACATATTGTGTGTACTAAATTTCAACTTAATCGGTCCATTAGATTCGGAGCAAATTGGCTGTGACAGACAGACAGACAGACAGACACACTATTGATCCTATGAGAGTTCAGTTTTTTTCATTCGGACATAGGTACGGAACCTTAAAATAACAATACATTTTAAGTTTCATAGCGTCAGGTACGGGAGCTCTTTAGATACAACTCAACTAAAACGGAAAAACTTTTCTCAAAAAGTTTTCGTCACGCGGTATTCCTAGGTGGTCACTAGAGAATACAATCCCGAGCATGTTTTTCAATCCCGGGCTTACGGGATTTTTGAAGCCTTTTCCCGGGATCCCGGGCTCATCCCGGGATTAGACGGGGTTTCTAATTGGGCTAAAATAAAAAAACACGAGTAATTAAAAAAAAAAGAGAACACAAATCAGAATAATAATAAGAAAAGAAAAAACACAAACCAAAAAATACTATACTTTTGCAAGAAATTAAAAAACAGCACAAAATAACTATTTAGAATTTCGAAAGTATAATCGCAGAAATATCAAAGCAACCAATGTTTGACTTCCGAGCCTGCTTCGTAGTTTATTGCCAACATAAGCAGCAGCTGAAAACGCTCGTTCAGCTTCTACGCTGGTTGGAGAAATGGACAATAGATACTTATATGCTGTTTCTAAGTGATATCCACGAACACCTCCATTTTCGAACAGGCTCATTTCACGTCTAATACTATTTGCCAACCAACTATTTTTTTACTATTTGGATTTCATACTCTTGTTAATTTCCAGCTGTAACTTTTCCTTTAATGTCAATTGGGGTTGGGAGGTTTCTGACCTTAGCTCATCATCTGTTTGTGATCCTGACCTTGCTTCTTCTTCCGTGTAATCTCGACTATTAAGTCTTTTAACAATACTCTTTATTTGCTTCCTCACTAAAGCCTGTGTCGGAACTGGAAATAAGTCGTGCCATTCCAAATCCGATAATAACTGATTTTCAACTGATTTCCATTCGTGGATTTTGTAAATAATTTAACACGCCAGTTAAATCATCACTTCGTCGTTGCTTTATACGTTCCACTAAGGATGTTTTAATTTTTTTGGCAAGTGCTGAGTTTTTGCTAGACAGTTGTTTTATAAGAAATTTCAAAGCGGCATCAGCTGTGCATAAATTAGCATCTCGCCGACAGATTGCTTCTACTGTCAATTTAATTGGGGTCAGCACATCAACAATTTTATTTACCAATTCAAAATCAACATCTTCTAAACGAATTGGATGATTGAGATCTATAAGAGCTTTTTGAATGCATGCTTTTAAAAGATAAAATCGCTCCAGCATTGTTAAAAGACTATTCCACCTGGTTTGACAGTCCAAAAGAAGTGACAACTCTTTTCCATGTTCAATTTTCACATCTTTTTGAAGTACTGTTTCATTTTTCAATGGAGATCTTTTGAAATACACTACAACTTTGCGGATTTTCTTTATCAGCTCATTAATATTTTCATATTGTGTTAACTCTGGTACGTGTTCTGGCGCAAGATCATTTTGTGACATTACGATTAAACCTGATTCTGGACAGTCTAAGTCTTCTAAATGGTGTTCATCATCGCTGTCGTCCATATAATCAACAGTCACAGCTGGTTCATTTATAGTATCATCTGAGGTAGGGCTATCTTGCAAATTATTATGTTTTTCATAAAGCACATCACAGACCGCCAAATTGATACCATGTGCGAGACACAGTTGTTGTTCAGTGCAAATAAGCCGCCCCACCTTTATCCATCGGTTACAATAGCCACGATGTCAGTTTCTAGGGAAATGTCAAATTTACTTAGACGCTCTTGTAATATACGAAGACAATTTTCAGCTGTCATGCTATTGTAAATAGGAACAAGTCCTAAGTTCCAAATTTTTTTATATGAATGAACGTTGACCACCATGTATCGTTTATTGGAAGTTGAAGTCCACTCGTCGAAAGAAAGACTAAATCTTTCACCTGCACTTTTCAAATGTTTTAATTCTGCAGTTACTTGCTTTCTGATTTTTTCACTGTAATTCATAACACGTTTTCGAACAGTGACGGCTGACTTTGGTAAATCCGTGTATTTTGCTAAGAGCAATTTTCTCAAATCACCTGAGGTTATGAATACACTGAATGGAAATCCATCTAATGCAATCATTCTTGCCAAAATATCATCCAGGCTATCGGCGGCACTTTTAGTAAAATAATTATCTAACTTTCGCTTGGCTGGCGGCGGTTCAGATTTTCAGAATCTTGACTTGTTGAAGCTGATATAACCTTGATGTTATGTTTTGATAACAAATGTGTATGTAATCCCTTAGTTGATCCACCCAAAGTCTTGAGGATGGCTGGGCATCGCTTACATTTAGGACTATTCCCGTCCTTCTCAACTAAATAATAACTCCACACTGACGTCGTATCACTGTCTTTTTTATGTCTAGCAAAGTCTCCCGCCATTTGAAATACTTAATTCCAGATAATTGACTTTTAAATTTTAATGACGTAGCCTACGTAACCCGTCGTCACTGACGTAGCCTACGTAACCCGTCACTGACAGAACAATAAATGAAAAAAATAAAACCTGATTTGCATATTTTTACTTTCGTACAGACCGACCCCCCGACCGACGGGAAATACCCGCAACAATATTATGATATGAGATGATCGGGTGATACCCCTGCTGGTTCGTTGGGGAATTACCTTAAAGAGTATTGTATTAAAGTATTCCGAGTGGGGAAGTCCCTTCTAAGTTCTACGACAAACATATTATTAGGACTGTACCTGTGTAGTAAATAGTGGGTACCTACGTATTGTACGAGTTGCTTTTTGTCGTAATGTATTAAAATAATCTAGGCAAGGTTATTTTCAAGGCGCAACGGACTACGGAATACTCGTACAAACTAGACTTGTTTGTGGCAATCCCGAAAATCCCGAGGCTAGCCAAGTACAGTCCCGGGATTTTCGGGGCCAGAAAACGGTCGGGATCCCGGGATTGTATTCTCTACTTAAGACCCATAAATATGGGTAATTGATTGACAGCAAATAGTTAATATCGGCACCTACTCCATATATTTTACATGATTACGGTCTGGAGCTCTACAGCATTTATGATCAGTGATGTTTATGATGCCTGTTGGTCCCAGTCAAGACTCCAGACAATAAGTAAGTCCAGTAAGTCTTCAATAAGTTATTATCTAATCTCTCTAAGTTGCCTAATGGCCTTCTAATGTCACAGTTTTACGGCTTTGTACGGGTGATTGGGACATCAATGCTTCACAAGCATTATCTCAAGATACTAGGCATAAAATAATAAATGGTATCTTGAGTTAAGTATCTCAAGATGGACGGTGTCTTGAGCTAAGTATCTCAAGACGGTATCTTGAGCTAAGTATCTCAAGACCCATAAATATGGGTAATCTCAAGATGGTGTCTTGAGCTAAGTATCTCAAGACGGTGTCTTGAGCTAAGTATCTCAAGACGGTGTCTTGAGCTAAGTATCTCAAGATGGTGTCTTGAGCTAAGTATCTCAAGATGGTGTCTTGAGCTAAGTATCTCAAGACGGTGTCTTGAGCTAAGACCTCCCAACCCCAATTGACATTAAAGGAAAAGTTACAGCTGGAAATTAACAAGAGTATGAAATCCCCAGATCCTGAAGTACAAGTACAAAATGAATTGGGGTTGGCAAATAGTATTAGACGTGAAATGAGCCTGTTCGAAAATGGAGGAGTTCGTGGATATCATTTTACATATATAATATAATTACCTACAGTACACAGTATATTACTTTTGTATTATATAATGCAATGGCCTGTTGGTCCCAGTCAAGACTCCAGACAATAAGTAAGTCCAGTAAGTCTTCAATAAGTTATTATTTAATCTCTCTAAGTTGCCTAGTGACCTTCTAATGTCACAGTTTTACCCATTACCTTTGTACGGGTGATTGGGACATCAATGCTTCACAAGCCTCTCAAGATAGTGTCTTGAGCTAAGTATCTCAAGATGGTGTCTTGAGCTAAGTATCTCAAGATGGTGTCTTGAGCTAAGTATCTCAAGATGGTGTCTTGAGCTAAGTATCTCAAGATGGTGTCTTAAGACAGTGTCTTGAGCTAAGTATCTCAAGACGGTGTCTTGAGCTAAGTATCTCAAGACGGTGTCTTGAGCTAAGTATCTCAAGACGGTGTCTTGAGCTAAGTATCTCAAGACGGTGTTGAGCTAAGTATCTCAAGACCCATAAATATGGGTAATTAATTGACAGCAAATAGTTAATATCGGCACCTACTCCATATATTTTACATGATTACGGTCTGGAGCTCTACAGCATTTATGATCAGTGATGTTTATAATGCAATGGCCTGTTGGTCCCAGTCAAGACTCCAGACAATAAGTAAGTCCAGTAAGTCT
Source organism: Tiliacea citrago (assembly GCA_963921375.1). Taxonomy (NCBI): domain Eukaryota; kingdom Metazoa; phylum Arthropoda; class Insecta; order Lepidoptera; family Noctuidae; genus Tiliacea; species Tiliacea citrago. Next base: position 2,993,193 of record OY992794.1, on the reverse strand, counting down.
TCAATAAGTTATTATCTAATCTCTCTAAGTTGCCTAGTAACCTTCTAATGTCACAGTTTTACCCATTACCTTTGTACGGGTGATTGGGACATCAATGCTTCACAAGCATTATCTCAAGATACTAGGCATAAAATAATAAATGGTATCTTGAGTTAAGTATCTCAAGACGGTGTCTTGAGCTAAGTATCTCAAGACGGTGTCTTGAGCTAAGTATCTCAAGATGGTGTCTTGAGCTAAGTATCTCAAGACCCATAAATATGGGTAATTGATTGACAGCAAATAGTTAATATCGGCACCTACTCCATATATTTTACATGATTATGGTCTGGAGCTCTACAGCATTTACGATCAGTGATGTTTATAATGCAATGACCCCAATAAGCAATAAGTTATTATCTAATCTCTCTAAGTTGCCTAGTGACCTTCTAATGTCACAGTTTTACCCATTACCTTTGTACGGGTGATTGGGACATCAATGCTTCACATGCCTCTCAAGATGGTGTCTTGAGCGAAGTATCTCAAGATGGTGTCTTGAGCTAAGTATCTCAAGATGGTGTCTTGAGCTAAGTATCTCAAGATGGTGTCTTAAGACGGTGTCTTGAGCTAAGTATCTCAAGACGGTGTCTTGAGCTTAGTATCTCAAGATGGCGTCTTGAGCTAAGTATCTCAAGATGGTGTCTTGAGCTAAGTATCTCAAGACGGTGTCTTGAGCTAAGTATCTCAAGACGGTGTCTTGAGCTAAGTATCTCAAGACCCATAAATATGGGTAATTGATTGACAGCAAATAGTTAATATCGGCACCTACTCCATATATTTTACATGATTACGGTCTGGAGCTCTACAGCATTTATGATCAGTGATGTTTATAATGCAATGGCCTGTTGGTCCCAGTCAAGACTCCAGACAATAAGTAAGTCCAGTAAGTCTTCAATAAGTTATTATCTAATCTCTCTAAGTTGCCTAGTAACCTTCTAATGTCACAGTTTTACCCATTACCTTTGTAAGGGTGATTGGGACATCAATGCTTCACAAGCATTATCTCAAGATACTAGGCATAAAATAATAAATGGTATCTTGAGTTAAGTATCTCAAGACGGTGTCTTGAGCTAAGTATCTCAAGATGGTGTCTTGAGCTAAGTATCTCAAGATGGTATCTTGAGCTAAGTATCTCAAGATGGTATCTTGAGCTAAGTATCTGAAGACCCATAAATATGGGTAATTGCTAACTTAAAGTTTAAACTTTAAGGGGGATTTGATAAGGCTTTTCAAACTGAATATTAGTAATAATAGCAGAGCAACAATAATTTCATCAATTATCCTCAAAGATTAACTTGAAGCCCATCTCCCATGCTCTTTGAAAGACTGGTGATTTTCATTTATTACACAAAATTAAAACTCTAAAAGCAGGCTTATCATGATGCTTTCTATTTCTACTCTATTGTAGAATAGAAATCGCTTGTCTATCTTTCTTCGTAGAAAACTGTCAGCTGTCTACACAGAAGCGTAATTTTTATCTACTTTAAAACACTTCTCTACGGTTCTTATGCTAAGCCTATGGAACCAGGAATGGTTGGTTAAGTTTCTTTTAGTACTAACCTAATAAGCAATGTGGAGATATGAATAAGCAGTTTTTTTATACATGTATAAGATTTTGCAATATCAGGTGGCGATGACAAAGATAGGGTCAAAGTAGGTCTAGCAAAGTCTCCAGCCATTTGAAATACTTAATTTCAGATAATTGACTTTTAAATTTTAATGACGTAGCCTACGTAACCCGTCGTCACTGACGTAGCCTACGTAACCCGTCACTGACAGAACAATAAATGAAAAAAATAAAACCTGATTTGCATATTTTTACTTTCGTACAGGGAATCCCCGACCGACGGGAAATACCCGCAACAATATTATGATATGAGATAATCGGGTGATTCCCCTGTTGGTTCGTTGGGGAATTACCTTAAGAGTATTGTATTAAAGTATTCCGAGTGGGGAAGTCCCTTCTAAGTTCTACGACAAACATATTATTAGGACTGTACCTGTGTAGTAAATAGTGGGTACCTACGTATTGTACGAGTTGCTTTTTGTCGTAATGTATTAAAATAATCTAGGCAAGGTTATCTTCAAGGCGCAACGGACTACGGAATACAAACTAGACTTGTTTGTGGCAATCCCGAAAATCCCGAGATTAGCCAAGTAAAGTCCCGGGATTTTCAGGGCCAGAAAACGGTCGGGATCCCGACCGTATTTTATATTCTCTAGTGGTCACCCATCCAAGTACTATCTGCGAATTGGCTGTGCCAGACAGACACGAATAAGGGTTCCGTCTCTTCATTCGGACGTATGGAACCCTTAAAAGGAAAAGCCTCTTCATCATGCGTAGGTACGTGTATGTATTCAAATATGAACGGCAGTGATTTCGTTTAAAAAAAACTTTAATTATAATTAAAACAGTAATTAGGAGGTGTGCTCGATTAGAGCGATACAGACGGAATGGCTTACGAAATATTGGTACATATTTAATAAGCAAAAGTTAACCTAAACAATGACAGCATATTTCTGGAATGGACCACCAGGCGAGTTCAGATGAACGTTAACTTAAGTGTTAGAAAAAGGTGTCGAAAGAGATTTATAGCAATTGGAATCGGCGACATGGCTATTTAACTAAATAATAAATACAAGGTGTTAGAAACAGGGTGTCGACTGAGGTGTTCACGTTTACTGCTGGGAACTGATGCGGTATGCATAACTATGTAGCCTATTTTTATGATTATTGTACAAATTTATAATGTTTCCACGATTATAGTCACTAAAAATGTGCCTTATTGGTATATATAGAGTCGCAAGCGCTACTGTTCAGCATGAGGTCCTGGGTTCGATTCCCGGGTCGGGCTAAGCGTTATTGGGTTTTCCATCTAGGTTTCCTCAGTATCAGCCTGGAGTCTGAATTTAGGCATGGTTGATGGCAATAGGCTCGCAGCTCACCCCCTATATATACCTGTTACATGGGACTTAAGCATCAATGTGGTGGGCTATGGGTAGCTGGGTACACCTTTTACAAATAATAATAATGTCACGTTATTCTCATAATCTATGTCCAGCAGTGGCTGGATTGGAGTCTAGGAATAAGAAATAGAATAGGAGTGGCTCTTTTGGCTGTAATGATCATGACGATGATGATTCTCATAGTGAATCAAAATTTTGGTATTCAATGCACCGAAACATGAATATAACAAAACCGGTTACACGAGTGTATTTCGGACAAAAAACTGTGCAAAACCTTAATGGCTTTCCTGATTGCGTCCTTTACATGACCGTTTTCAAAACAGCTATAATTCTACCTATCTTGGTAAACAAAAAACAGATGTTCATTTGTTTATTTAGGTATGTCCTGCTATTTAAAACTTTTTGATTTAATCATTTTGCTGTGTTGATTGGATTTTAGGTTACGAATTCAGATAGGAATCTTGATCAAATTGTACCTAAGTCAAACCTGAAAGGATTCTTATTTCTCATCAAAGTACAATTCTCTAAGCTACATTACTTATAACATAGGCATTAATTTCGTACAGGAATTGATTAGGTGTAGTCCTCACGCGACTGCTAGTCACCACTTGAGGTATGTGAGCAGTGAGACGGGGGAGGGTGGGATTGACAAGATTGGCAGACTGAGTTAGCTTGGCCTTTGTCTTCCTCCCCCGCCTGACCGCCACACATACCTCAGGTGGTGACTAGCAGTCGCGCGCGGACTATACTTTAAATAAAACTGCTAAACAGGTTGCAGGTTGTGTCGCAATAAACGTTTTGATGAACCCGTCATGCCAGGATATTCCTACCTGATGCAGCAGACTGGGCAGACTGATTGATGATAACAGTTCGTTATTACGCAGACAGAATAAAAGAAAAAGAAAAGAAAGAAAAATACGTTTATTTGCGGTAAACATAACGCGAAGAAATAAAAACACAAACACGAAAGAACAAGTTGAGGGAAAATATGCGTCACATTCACGCAAAACGGCCTAATGCGGCGGAATGATGTTGCTGCCATTATTCCTTGGTTACATGATTACTTCTTAGTAGGTACATCCTAGAAAATTGTATATGTATGGACAAACTGCCTGAACTGATTTTGGTCCTTCGAGACGGATGGTTATTAGGGCAATTTGTAGACACGCATCCTGCACCTGCTAACTTAGTACGAGCCGTCACGCTCAAGACTAAGTCCAACATAATGAAAGGGCCATAATTGATACAGTAAGTCAATTTTCCGTGCTAAAGGCATTTCATACAACTGTCAAAGAATGACGGTTGTGATTTGAATAACGGACAATTTAAGTTGATAGTCAATTTCGTAAATTATTCAATAATCTTATCAATACGTCGACTTATACTGCTGAGCGTGCCCGCCTGCTGGCTGTGGTTGAGTAGGAGTCGGGTCTCTGGCTTCAAGCACTACTATCAACCAACATAGGCACTATGCTGGGTGACACCACCTTCTAGCTCGCTACTTGTTTGCATCTGGGCGTTACTTGCGGGGCTCCGCATCGCTGCCAGTGCGGTGAAGCTGTCGACCTCCTGAGACACCATAGCCTATCTTGCAGTAAGAGTACAGGGCGGATAGCACGGCACGCCAGCATTAATGACATCATCCGTCGTGCTCTTGTCACCGTCGGGGTGCCAGCTGTTTTAGAACCCAACGGCTTGGCACGCGACGATAGGAAGAGACCAGACGGAATGACCATAATGCCTTGGAAGTTAGGCAGACCATTTGATTGGTGTGGGATGCAACTTGTGTCGATACCCTTGTGCCATCCCATCTTCCCAGTACGGCAGGCTGTGCTGGGGCGGCTGCTGCAGGTGCGGAATAATGGCGAAAATATTCCAATCTTATTGGGAGCTATATGTTCGAGCCGTTTGGGGCTGAAACAATAGGGCCATGGGGTCCAAGTGCCTTGGTTTTTCGAGATATCGCCAAGCGGTTGGTCGACTCTTTATATGACCAGACGGCTGGCCTATTTTTTGGCCGAAGAATCACAATTGCCATACAACGTGGCAATGCTGACAGTTTTTCGGGCACTTTTCCTGTTGACAGCGATGCGGACGAATTTTTAGATGCTCTATGATTCTTTTCCCTCTTTTTTTATTTATTTATTTGTATAGTTAATTAGTCATTTATTTGTGAATAGTTAGTTGTGATAGTATTGTATAATATAATACTAATAAATATTTTTAAAGGTGTTATTTCATAAACGGTATACCCTGACTTTACACTGACGAATGGAAAAGCCTGACGAATGGTCTTTCTTTGTTGACCAAACGCAGCGAACAAACACCTTTGTGTTATTGTTTGAGTAAGTAACACCTAAGCTATTACTCTATCAGTATAATTATCTAGTCAAACAACAAATGTTGATAAATATCAACAATATTAACACTAATATGTTTCTCTATTTTCGTCTAGTACATTTCCTTAGGAGCGATAACACTTATCTACAATTATTGACCCACATTCTGTGATACCTCTCTTGTGATAACACATACCTTCGTAACGAAACCGTTACTCCTCGCTCCGTTACTGATAAGGAGTAATAATACTAATAATAAGCCGTGGTAATAATAACGGATAAGAGTGTTATTATAATAATATTTTGTTTCTGGAAAAAAGTGAAACGTACGCGTGGATTGCGGTCGATTGACGTCGTGCAATCGATATTGATCGCTTCAAAACATAATCGATGGCTGATCGATGAAAGTGATCCGGCTGCCATGCACTACACTGGACTGCAGTTTAGTTACTTTACATATTTAAGGCTCCCGTAGACAGGTGCCACACTCTTAGTAAACCTCGCACCGTCGCGTCGCGCCTGTCTGTGGGAGCCTTTAGTCATGCAATAGGTACAGTATAGAATAGTCAATAATGAAGTCTGAGGACTGTAGAATTGAAGTGATGATTTAAATCAATAAAAAAAACACACACTTTTAATATTCGGCAGTAGGCGCAGAGATTTAAGGCTCTTACAAACACACGCGATATCGCGGGCGCGACATGCACCGACAAAGGAATTGTCATTGTCGGTGCCTGTCGCGCCCGCGATATCGCGTGAGTGTGTAAGAGCCTTTACCCAGCCATGGTACACACAAAAGGTTGATTAGCAGCTACCTTGTAAATAATATTTATTTTTTGTCAAAATAAACATGATTACAATGTCAAGCCAACTGGCATGCTCTTTAACGTCGTCCATTATTCACGTGATGTTTTTTAGCAAGTTTTTAACCTCCCTCCCCCTTGGTGATACGTGGTGAGGTTTTAGACTAACCCCCGCCCCCCACCCAAAACCACGTGTATTTTTTGGTACAAAGTATCTTAAAATTATTCAGAATATTTAATCTTTAAATACAGGTATAATCTAATTTATACCTGTATTAATTAAAGTCGATGAGTCAAGGTCACGCGCCGCTTTTCGGTTTAGAAATCGCGCGTTCAACGAAAAAAAAAACGTGATTTTTCACTACACCTCCCTTGTGATATTTCGTGATTTTTTTCCGAAGCCCCTCCCCTTTCGAGCGTCACGTGATTATTGGACAATCCCTTAGTACTAGGTACATATTTTGTAGATCAGCTTCATCTTGATTGACCAGCTAAAGTTGCCATTAACCGTTCAATAAAGACAGGAGTAGCTCTAAGCACTCTCTAGGGCATTAAGGGGCACTGTCGCCACTAGCGAACAGCACGCAACATGCAATATGTCCCCTCAGAGCCTATTTAGCATCATTACATTACACTAATGTGAATGAGAAAGTGAGTCGGTCACTAATCCTATTCAATTTTGGTAAGGACCTACCTTGGTTAAAACCTATAATTTGCCGTGTAACGAGTCTGGCTTTTATTAATTTGGAATCTCCAACAAAGGGTACACAGATACAAAAGAAATCACAATAATACAAAAGGTTATTTTACGTGTGCGCCTTAAGACCACAGCATGCACATATAACTAGTTGCAAACAGGGCTTATTAGGGGATCCGCACCGATTTACTTGCCCGGAGCGGGCGAATCGACAATTTTAAATGATAATTATGATTTATTCTATAGGCGATTCGCACCAAGTTAATTTATTAGTAGGCGAATCGACAACTCCAGAAATTTGAATTTTATGCCATAAAGTTATGAAAAAAGTACACTAGAAAGTATATTACAACAACAACAATTATTTTGTACAAGTTTATATTTTATTAAGCAAATGTTAATGAGTAAATATAAAAGAAAATATTTTGTTGAATATTGAAGGGAAGAAACATATAGTTACATAAATTTATTTTTCTCTTTATGCAACCATAGTGCTCATTATTCTTTATGTTGACATTTATTATTATACAAATTAATAAAAAAATAATTAAATTTAAATTAAAAGATATTAATAAGGGCTTCAGTCGAGCTATTCCTATGCTCGACTCGTGTTTCCACTCGCAAAAAGCCAGCAGACCTAAATGTGAACATCAAAAACATCATCGCGCCATATGCATAGCTTAGTTATGACTAAAATTATCTATGGTTAGGTGACTGAATGTGAATGCGGAATCCCGTGTGTTTACAATTTACTGTTATATTATTTTAGTGACAGCTGTTCGTGAGGAATAATTTGTAAGAATTAATCAGTTTGTTTAACAGTGTTGTGCCAATAGATATTACTTACTTATAATATCCATGGAACGCAGGCGTTTATTAATTTACTAAAAACGATAAACTTCGGGCAAGCAGTGGGAAATTGCTACTGAAAACTCCGGGGGCCTCAGTACAAGCTGCTTCTCACTCGGACAACTACGTCGCTGCTCCCGCGTCTCCAGTCCTGGCTCTTTTCATATTTTGGCTGCTAAGACCAACACTACAAACGTAGTATAATAAGGAAACGGAAGTTTTATAAAAATGTGGCTTTTAATTTAATATATTGTGGTGTACGACTTCCACGCGAACGCAGTCGCGGGCAGAAGCTAGTTATAAATACGAAAGCGAGTTTGTTTTTTACGCTAAAACGGCTGAACGTGTCTGGATGAAATTTGGCACATGGGTATATAGACCATGATCTGGGTTACGACATAGAATATGTTTATCCCCGTGGGATAATTTCCAGCCTCCACGTGGGCGAACACACGTGACATCTACCAACTCGCACTGGGCCCGCGTGGTGGATTACCCCCCACTCCCTCTCGCAGAGAGGAGGCCTGTGTCCCAGCAGTGGGGACATTATAGGCTGATTATGCTACGCGGGCGATGCCGCGGGAGTTATTATCTAGTCATTTATTATCAATACAATTGAGTAATACTTTAGTAATACAATTAACACATCGGTACCTACGTGTCATTTTCCTTCTATTCTATCGGCCAGCTGGCATATTGCTCAGTGTTGCACGTAGGTATTCATTTATGTGATTAAATATACATTAGGTAATGATTTTGTAATGGTAAACTATTCCATAATACGGCTCGGCTAGTTTCTTGTTTTATCGAGTTATTCGCGATTAATCATACCAAGACTACTAAGGGAAAAACTAAACAACTAAATGCGGACGATTGTTTTGATGCCCAATGAGCACTTCCCCTTTTTAATTATTTTATTATATCCCTACTTGTACACACTATAGGTACATATTTTAGAGTTAGCTTGTATATTTTAATCAAAGACTACTAAGCAAATTGACTACTAATTCCAATCATCTGTATATTCAAATCCCAACTGTCTTTCTTTGACAGTTGTAAGAAATGTTAAAAACATGGCTTAAAGCGTACGGCACACGGCGTGGCGTAGGGAGTTAATTTGAATAAAAAATAATTTCCCTTTCTTTTCAATAAGTAGGTAGGTAGTCTTAGTATAATTAATCACGAATAATTAACACTTCAAACAGTTTTTCAATAGTTAAGGTAATATTATTGTACCTATGTGAGGTAAAATCTTGAAGTAGGTAAGAACTAGAGTCAATTCTATATTTTTTTGTATTTTTGACGTTCAAAAGTGCCTCTTATGTGCCTATTTGAAATAAATGGTTTGACTTTGACTTTGACTTTGAAGTAGAACGAATTCTCGTCTTTAATTCCAGCAAAAAAATAAGTAAAATCTATTTTATTCCGACCGTAATTAATGATGCCATTATAGGCCAGCATAATTAAATCTCAATTTAGTTTGTATCTTATCTGAAAATTACCAATGATTTTACTTATTATAAGCAAAACTATAAAATAAAAAATAAAAAACTATTTATATCTTGGTTGACTGGTTTTTGAAAGACGTCAGTAACTATAGACGAATGTTGAACCGTTAACATAATAAGTTGTTTAATTTGCCGAAACAACTGTCTTTGACATCATTTGGTAGGTATCTACGATTAAAACCAGATTAGGACTAGCGTCTCCTTTATTAAATTGCATAAATTTGCAAGTAAAATATAACGAAGATTTTCAAGGCTGTTTGTCTATGTTCCTCCTGATAACTTTCGACTCTTGAGGTCGAAAATATGATTTTGAAATGAAAATTATATAAAAATGCTGAACCGGCCAAAAACTTTTTCTTGCCAAAATATTGTGTAACTTGATCAACTCGTATGTCTACCGGGTATGTACTACTTATATCTTAGACTCCCGCATTAAGTCTGGTATTATAATTGTATGTGCATCATGAGGAAAACGCATCAAAAATAGGTGTCGGGTAAACCCGACACCGAGTAGATAAATCTAATAGGAAAATAGATTAAATTATATACATACATACATAAACTCACGCCTTCTTCCCATGGGGGTAGGCAGAAACTATAGAACGCCACCTGCTACGCTTCTTACATACTCCTTTTGCTTTGTTTATGTTCATACACCTGACCTATCTGAAGAACATGACCAATTAGGTAATTACATATGTGGGCCCTGGCGTTCCCACCCACGTCTGCCTTGTAAATACCTTTTGTTAGTTGTTTTTAGGGTTCCGTACCCAAAGGGTAAAACGGGAACCCTATTACTAAGGTTCCGCCGTCTGTCTGTATGTCTGTTCGTCTGTCACCAGGCTGTATCTCATGAACCGTGATAGTTAGACATTTGAAATTTGCACAGATGATGTATTTCTGTTGCCGCTGTAGCAACAAATACTAAAAACCAGAATAACCTAAATATTTAAGGGGGCTCCCATACAATAAACGTGATTTTTTTACCGTTTTTATAGATAATGGTACGGAACCCTTCATGCGCGAGTCAGACTAACTTGGCCGGTTTTTTTCATTCCTCCCCTCAACATAACCAAACCGTCTAAGCATACCCTTTAAAATTTTTGTCACTACAACTACACCGTTGCCTTATCACATATTTTTTTAGCCTGTCATTAAATTTATAGTCACACCACACATGCTTCGCAAGGAATCCATTTCCACTGCATTTATTCTACTACCATGCTTCTTTTGCCACACCCAACATTTACTTCCATACATAAGCGTAGACACCAGCACACCATTAAGAACAGCCAGTCGAGTCTTTTTGGGAATCGACTGGTTGGTCACAATCGCATGTATATCACCATTCACTTTATTTCCCGCATTTAATCTCTCACTCTTTAATAAAATATATATAATATGCTATAGATAAAACAATACGAAATGGACTCATCAGTTGTGCCAGCACTGTTTGATAATATTCACACACGGTGTCTACATCTCTTTATCGACTTTCCTATCGCAGGTATGCTGGAAGAGATTTCTTTAGAAATAAGCATCACCTTTGTACGTATTTTTCTGTTCCTTTCTTCTTGTATGTTTATATATGTGTGTACATAAATGGTTACATAAATATATAAATATTTGTTTTAGGAAAAGTACGGCATTGATTCCTATTATTTATTGTTCTTTGCAAATTGCATGGAGACGTTTGTTTTAAACAAAACAAACATAATTTTATTTCTAAACTAGCTTTAGCCAGCGGCTTCGCCCGCGTGGAGGTCGGATCTTATCCAACGGAAATGTACCACCGGGATAAATTTATCATACGTTAACAGGTAACACAGGTTAAATCAAGAATAGTTACTATCTGTGAGCCAAATTTCACCCAAATCCGTTCAGCCGTTTTTCTGTCGTAGTAATAGGATAAGAAAAGGTCATTGACTGCCGCGTCACCGACATTCATAATTATTTTGTTACGCGTAGTATTGAATCTGTGATATGTTTTAAAGTATTAATTTCAATTATATGATGTAAACGCATATTTTAAATTTAATTTTCAAAGATACAAACGGTTCCTCATCCGGCATCCTTAGAAGATAGACATAATGCTATCGCGGACTTTTTTGTTGAACTTTTAAAGATGTACAATCCTGTAGAACATAAATGTAGGTATCTCGTACGGTTCACTCGGCTCACGCCAGTAAAGCTCCCAAGTCAGCATGACTTTTTCCGGCTCCTTCAACAGTAATCGTCATAACTTCAGCCAATTTACACAAACTTTTAATGAATTATACACTTAAACCTTCCTCATGAATCACTCCGTCCATTGGTGAAAACCATTTGAAAATTCGTTCAGTAAATAGTTTTTTAGTTTTTTGCGTTCAGACAGACAGAGGCGGCGGGAGACTTTGTAACGTATCATAACATCACGCTTGTAATACCGGAAGGGTTAGGCAGAGGTACCTACCTATAGTACACCCACGATAAATTATATTATATTATTGTTCTATAATATGCATAGATAATATAAAACAGTATATATATTATTATTATATTCCTGTATATTTTGTTATGATAATAATATTTGATCAGTGATTTGCACGGATTGATTGTCATCTAATAAATGCGATAGTACCTACCTAACTCTGTCTGTCCCCTTTCCACGCATTAATGGCTTAATGGAAGTCGATGAAATTTTGCACACGGGTAGATTATGATCTTTGTTAGGACAAAGGATACTTATTATCCCGGTAGTACGTTCTCGCGGGTTAATTTCCAACCTCTACGCAAGCGAAGCAGTGAACAAAAGCTATACTTTTCAATAAACTAAATTTTAGTAGGGACCTAGGGACGCGTTTGCGTTCCTCAAACCTCATAATTTTAACGATTTTACATTTACAATTTCTTCATTTACTAGAATAGATCTAACGATATTAGTTGATCTACACGATATTGACCCTTCACACAAGGCCCAGAGTTCGGCCCGTATGATTGACGTGCTCTAGTGAAAACTAGTCCGAACTACAATAAATTAGAGCCGCTGTGGGCTTTCAAAGCCAATGTCATTGTCACATAAACAACGCTTACGATGACCTATCTTGAAATTAGTCTGGTTGCCTAGAAGAGAGTAGAAGTATAGGTTGATATGATGCTCTTTTGAGAAATATGTTAAGCATAAGTAGGTACAGGTTGAACTGATTGTACAATCGTAATAAACAAAATTAAAACGGTCTTCTTTCAAGACTTAATATAAGTAAAAAATAATAAGGGAAAATTTTATCCTTGTTCATACGTATGGAATAACATGTAATATTTTGTTTTCCTTCTTCCTCATTATTAACGTTCAAATATGCCAGCGGTCTTCATTACATCTGTCAGGAGTTTAAACAATTATTATAATCTACGATGTAAAGTTCTTTATATTTTTTTACTACCTCGAAGTTGTCTTTGCAGTTTATCAGAAGTACATTTTTTTTTTAAAACTTAGGATGTCACCACGTTTAAACTCTTTTTCATTTCATTTATTCGTCATCAGACTATTTAAGACTCTACATAATACTTGTTTCTGTGTAAGCGTGTCTTATTTTCAGTAACACTTTTATCTCTGTCCGCTGCTAATTGGGTTAGGCAAGGCAACATTATGACCAAGGTTAGGACACCTAGATTAAGATATTTAAAGAAGATAAGACTGCAAGTGAATGTCACTCGCATAAGTATGCACTTATGACTACTTCAGTTATTTTGTTCAATCACTGAAGTAGTCTGGGATCTGAATTCATCCTCGTTAAGTATACCCCGGTTAAACCAACCCTAAAATAGTGGGAAAAAGCTGAGTGGATTTTGATCATTAAGATCTGATCGGCTATCAGATGGGACTTTAACAAAATGTCGTAATTATACAATTATATAATTTATGTAAAACAGACAAAAATATGTTAGTAAACAATTTAACTTATTTGCTATGTTAGTACTTAAATTCTAATACCGACAGGGTCGTGCTTATCAGATGCCTCCTTATGGGATTTCGTCAGGCCCATCAGCGATAACTTTCAGGTGGCTGTTGCGAAATGTGTAGTGTCGGCCTGTTATCGTCCTGCTGGACATAATTACTAGTAAGTCATACCTTAACGACACCCAGTACACTTATACCTGTTTAAAGTCTCCCTATCCAGGGGGCAGGGGTCTACTCCGAAGCGTTAATCCGAAGAATCTGCCGAAAGTTCGGCCGTTTTATAAGTTCCATAGTTTCCTTTTTTGACTTTGAATTCATATTTTTGACTTTGGCTTGTCTCTTTGACCGTGTTTTTTTTTCGCCGTAGTCAGCCATAGTTATCCCTCGTCAAGCAACGGCCGATCATTCGGTCGATACTTCGGATTTATGTCCGGAGTCGACCCTCTGTTCGGGGATGTCCCACACCCTGTTAGAAACATATTAGGTATACGTCATTGAACTAAATTGCTAAAAGTAAATGCAATTATGTTCTTATTATGTCTACTCGCGGTTCTTTTTTTGCGCAAGGAAAAACCTGGTGTATATTTATTCTAACAGACATGAGGAAAATGGGTTTAGAAATCAAAGCAATTCACAGTCAGTAGTTTTGGATTCATGAACCTTTTCTGACTGATCGGTTTTACAAGACGGAATGGGTGTCCTATCCTATTCTGTGCGTCCGAGCGGGTCTACTTCGTCGCTTATCAAATAACTGAACGGGTGTTTAGGAACGAGCTTCAGTAATTAATTTTCTGTACGTGTGTAGTACTGTTGAAGTTTCGAATGGCAGGATTAAGTCAAATTGTAGGAACGTTTTACGTTTAAAATGTCCAAACATACAAAACATGTCCACAAAAAATCCCATCTCTAGTGCTTGGAATGAGGACAAGAATTTTACAATCTACGTATTTATTTATGTTTGTCAAATTCTTTGTTCTCAATCTACCATTGAAGCTAGCAGTGTTATTCCGACACAGCTCACAAAGTGGTCTAAATATCCACTGGCCTAAAATATCAGAGAAGTTAATAATTTAATGAAATACCAAGACATTGTAGCGAAGCTCACTGTCCTTGATGTTATGAATTTATGAATGATTTCATTACCTACAGATATTATGAATCGCTTTATAAGTTTTGTATGACAACAGTTGAGTCAGTATTTTCCTTGCCTGTAGGTATGTACAATCAACGAATGAAATAAGTAACCAGGCAAAAAAGGTAGGTGGTAGGTAGGTGTAGGTAGGCAATACTTCAGAATAAGTGTTTGCGTTGTAACCGCGTAGCAACAGCGCAGCAAAAGCGTAGCACGAGTCTAGCATCAGCGTAGCACGAGTGTAGCAGCAGTGGAACAGACGCGTAGCAGCAGCGTTGAAGTTGCGCGAACTTAATTACTTCATATTTTGGAATATTGTGCCAATTTTGGGCGCTCCTTTGCGTGCCTTTAATTTTTCAAACATTCTACACATTCAGACGAGTTTTGTCAAAGATTTGACATCACACGTGCAAAATAGTTTACACCGAAAGTATTACACTAGCTGTCTGATTACTTATCTCATTTGTCGACTGTACTTACTAGGTGGAACTGATTGCCAGTACATACCATAGATGAGTACCATAAATAGGTGCATTTTTATGAGCAGATAAATGTAAATGTGTAATTATAGGTAAGTAGATGTGTTCTTACGTAAGTCAATATGTATGTGGGTAAGTACCCACATACATTTATGTATTTCTTAACAAACAGGAAAACAATTTCATGCTGGTTGTATTACCCTAATCAGATGTTACCCAATCACGAAAATCAGCGTTGTGCTGTGGGTCCCCCATAGCACAGCATCATGCTGAGTGCAAGCCTTCTTGTCACAGTCATGACGTGCAGCTGCCGACTATTTGTTTTACCAGTTTATGTTTTCATATATCTTGCACGTGTTTCTGTGACAAATAAAATTATTTTTCTTTCTTTCTTTTCTTTCTTTCCATCTACAAATAAGAAAAAAAAGATTCATACTGTATATAATAATTATGTAAAAACCTATTTTAAGTGAAGAGCAATTAAAATAGTATTGATATTTATATATGGTTTATATATTTTATTTGCGTTGAGAAACAGCTGCTAAAAACCATTGACAACACAGCTACAGGCGGGGAAGGATATGCCTTTACCATAGTGCCCCCCTCGTCCAATTTAAAAACGATTACCACGCGATACGCAATCGTCGCGTGGATATGTCACTTTTTGTTCGAAAGAAAAACCGCCCTCTGTCGGCGCGACCACGCGTTCCTGGTTCATCTAAGTGACATATGGGAAAATGTACTTTGTGCATAAGGGCGCGAAGCTCGCGTATGTACGCACGACGACCGGTTTTGACGAATTGGACGCGGCTTTACACCTTAGCCCACCACACGCAGCTATCCTAAATATTTTCTGTGACATTTTTAATTTATGGATTAGTAGTAGTGCCTTTAACAGTTATTATACCTATGACAGCAGCAACCCGAAGGCTACCTTACTGCGACGAAAATAAAGTTCACTGTCATTTTGTCAGTGATGTAAAATCAGGCTGCTTTCCGAATTAGAACATAATCGCTGACAGCGCTCACATCAATAATTTGCGTAGGTACCGAATTAGGTAGTACGATAGATGACAGCCGACAACTGTCAACAATTCAGTACGTCATTTTTGACAGCGCTCACGGTGATATTATTTTAGGGCATGGTCGGCGTTATCGCAAGATGGCGCGTGTCATGAAGTCATCTATGACGTTTCACGAGACAACGTTTTCAATCGGGAACGGATTTTAGCGCGCTCAAATCTATTACAGTCTATCTAGGAACGCACCGTCAGAGGTCAAATAAATGTGACAAGACAGTATGGGCTAACCATGAATCCTACTATGCGGCCGCCTGTCTTTCGTGACAACAAATTTTAAATTTATGCTAATAACAATAAATCCAAATCTCTCTTTCCAGGTGCTCCTCTTACTAGCAGCCGTAGCCTCCCACAAGTTCGTGGTCGGCTTCTGTCTGGGTGCAGAACTATGCGAGAACTTCCCGAACCGTGCGTGTGCGCACATCATGTGCATCGGCCTGTTTAGTGCGGGATCAGTGGCGGGAATCGGGATCGGAGCGGGATTGGAGACTGTTAACTCTTTGAAGGAGTCTATCGCCGTGCCGATTATGCAGGTAACAATTTCTGTTTTATTGGTCCTGACGACTGGTGGACCTGGATCGTTAAATTAGTTATTAGGATGGCAACACAGATATTTTAAATAAAAACGTTTTCCTTTGGCTAAAGCTATCAAAACCGGCCGGATTATGTCATTGAAAATACTCCTTTAAATCTAAGGGTAGGATCTAATCCGAAAAACATACTTTATACTTTACAAAATCAAACACTGCCATATTTTTTTTAATTTACCAACTATTCTCAAAAAATTTGATTGCTGCTTTTGAAATTAAGTTCTCGGTTCATCGAGCTTTAGAAATATACTATCGCATATGTGAAAGAGACGACTTTACACAACTCTTTCTAAAACTGGTGTGTGCCATTTAGAGGAAAAGTTTCCATTGAGATAACAAAAATATATTTAAATACCCCAAAGTGGAGTTTGAATAATGTTATGTTAGAGGCAGTGGCGTAGCTGGTATGGGTGACACCCGGTGCGCATAATTGTGTCACCAAGAATAAAAACCGGCCAAGTGCGTGTCGAACCACGCACAATGAAGGGTTCCGTAGTTAGGATGAATTTATCTCAAGAACAAACTTAACATTGTACTAGTTGAAAAACCAACTGCAACTTTTGAACTAACTGTAAAAACGGTTTATTTAAAAGTAAAATTATATTTCAAATGGAGTATAGATCCTAGATACTTTAACACACTACACATCGACAATGGAGCTGTAAGAAATATCTATCAACTTCGTTTTATAATTATTCCTTGCCTTTTTTGCTTTATTTTAATTATTTAATTTGTTTATCTTGGTTACAATATCTTCAAGCCTAGGCTACGCCTTTTTAACGATAAACCACTTATGATTTATCGTTAAAAACGTGATAGTATGTTTATTTATTATTTTTCACGGTCGGGTGTACCCCCAATCAGGTGGCACCCGGTGCGGACCACCCCCGACGCTCCTAGCTGCGCCACTGGTTAGAGGTCATAAAAAAAAACTTTATTTGATGTTCCATTTCTAAAACAAAAAAAAGCAGTAATTTATTTTTGTATCCAGTTATTTTCAAGTAATACTACTAACGCCATCTATTGACTATTTTAGAATGTTAAAGGTTTTCTTAATCGATTTCAGGGCCTAGCAGCTGGTACCCTACTGTACGTGACAGTTAGTGAGGTGCTTCCCCGCGAGAGAGCGCGCTGGCATGAACGCAAGAGGAATGCGGGATTATTGCAGTTCTTCTCCGTTGGACTTGGATTTGTTCTAATGTATTTGACTACTTTATATTTGGGTGAGTCGCAGTATCTATATTTAGCTTTAAACAAAAACTATAATTTTATTGATGCTGGAATAATTCAAATGAAACAAACAACAGAAACATGGAATAATGATTCTTGCTATTCGATAAGAGATGGCGCTGTTGTATAGACATGAAGTTAGATATCATCTACAGAGTACATTTGTTTAAAGGGTAATATCATCTACCTTCATTGATAGTGATAGTGTACTGATTTACTATAATAATAATAATTATGAGTGACCTACTGACTAAAAACATTTGCACTTAATAAATAAATAATATTTAATCTCATTATTTTCAGATCATGACGCTAAATAGTTGTATTATTTTTTGAGAAGAAGACAAGTTACAGATAGCTGTAAGCTCGTAACGATAAATAAATGTGACTTTTGTATTGTAATTTTTTTATACGATGGTATGTTTATGTGATTCC
The DNA here is from genome assembly GCA_963921375.1 of Tiliacea citrago. NCBI lineage: Eukaryota > Metazoa > Arthropoda > Insecta > Lepidoptera > Noctuidae > Tiliacea > Tiliacea citrago. The sequence goes on along the minus strand of OY992794.1, from coordinate 2,975,112 downwards.
TGAAAGGACTTTTAGAAGATAAGGTGACAATAAAAGATATTCTGCTATTTCAGGTTTTTATTTTATTTAAAGTTTTGTTTTTGATGTCAACAATAAAATAACGTATAGCTGTTGTGATGATGGAACTAACATTGAGTTTGCAGTGATTTTGTTAAAATTAAATACTTTACTATACCAACCTGCACCACACACATTGCACTTGGGTACTATTAGTCCGAACTTTTTACATTTAGAAGGCATCTCGATGGTAAGTACTTTGAATGTCAACGGGTAATAGAACTATAATATGCATATAACAAACGTTTCTAAATTCTTAGCAGACCAATAAATTGATTGGCTTACATATTTAAAATTAATTAAAACATGGCACTGTTCTGCGTAATGCTAGACAGGTTAGGTGGATGTAGCGACATCTAGTTGTTGCGTAATAAACTGTTTGCTTACAGCTACTTGCCAATAGATGGCGCTACATATATGTTGTAAGTTTTTTACTGTCGTTGGATAGCGTTATCTTATTATAAAAATATTCTCTCATTCTGTTATTACACGTCTAAATGCACAAAATAATCTCAGTCCACAATACTATTGCGTTATTTATATACATCAATTATATTTTATGGAAGCGATTTCTACGTACAAACTAACATTCATACTGTATATCGGAATACCTCGTATTAAACAGTATAAATAGAATGAAATTAATACTTAAAAATATAACTACATTTTTAAATACAATAAAAGTATTACAAAATATAAAATAATACAGATCTTTGACTCGACGCACTTATGTCTAAGAAGTAAGTACTGTTACAAATAATAACAAAAAATTATAAATTGTTAACTTTGAATAAATATTCTTAATTTTAAAAGGGAAGAGAGCATTATAATCAGTGGAACGACTTTAACTGGCGATGCTCCTCATGTGAAACAACTAGACGAAGCTACTCTTGTAGATACTTGTTGTAAGTAACGAAAGTTTGGTTGAAACATAGTTTGTTCAACTTTGACGAACCGAAATAATTATATAGCCAATCACGTCACGATTTTGTCAATTTGGTTCTTCTAAGATTGCATAATGACTCTAAAGAACAGGCTAATTTCAAAAGTGTCGATGACAATGGAGCAAAAAATGGAACATAGTCATATTAACATACAAAATACGACGATGCTTCAATCAAAAAAAAAGAAATCGCTGTTTATAATATAATAAGTAACTGTTGACTATTCCTCAAACTAATCTTCAACTTCATTGCCGATTTTTCTATGGTGTTAATTGTTTTTTTCAACGGATCTTGAATTTTCATGTAGGTTAAGTGAAATATGTTCACAAAATAGTTGTTTCACAGGAGAATCAACGTGACCCCACTACGGCTTACATAACGTGTATGAAGTGATCACAGACTGCTCTTTACTGTTATTTACAACGGTTACTATATAGCACGTACTACACACGAAGCTTTGGAGAAAAGTAGTGCTCCAATTTTTTTTGATGGTATAAATGATGAAACAGAACTGGAAGATAATAAATGGGAACCGTACAGAACAGATTGGAAATATGTAATGGTTCTTTGCAGATACAGACTCCTATTGAAGAGCATGCTTAAATAGGACAAGCTTTTACAAATATAACAATACCTGTCCAGTGATAGTTGTGGCCTAAAAAATGTCTGGCAATAGGTCTACAACTCCTCCTCACAATTTTCCGGTTTATCTCATCAGTCGAGTTGTGAAATTCCAATGGGTTCATGCACGATACTGATATCCACCCACATCTGGTTGGACTGGGTGTCGATTCCGACATATTATTTGGGAAATGGCCAAGACTTGGAAATTCAAAATCTGTGAACTACATACAAGTAGGTGGAAATTACTGTTTGTTAAGATCACCGTCCGTAGTACGTTGTAAGTACATGAAAGTCGTTGGTTTCTATCTTAAAATTAACTGAAGGGGTAGCGATAGCGCAGTGAAGTCGAATTATATCTATGCACCTCGATCAACCGGTAACTATTACATTATCATGTAGTTTGTAAGCGAGTGTCACACGAATTATATTTGTGAAGGCATGAATATTTAAAAGTTTGAATTCTAGCTGCCGTGAATTTGTATCGCTAATGTAATGTTAATTATTTAAGAACCATTTGTTGATGTTGTTCAACTAATAATGTTGTTCGATTTGCTAGGGCATTATGACTCGTGTGACATTAGCCTTTACATTATAATACTTATTGCATACAGATAGCGCATTGGGATCAAAATTTCAACAATTCCCAGAATATAGTGAACTATTTAAATCTAAGGCACTAAAAGGCACTTTAATTTCATAAGATCGAGACTAACTAACGGACTACAACAAGAAGCGTAATATAGACGAAAAATAAAATAAATACATTGATACATCGACCGACAGTTGTACCACTCAAGCGTACACTTGAAATAGGTAACGAGAAACCATCTGCAGCCGCCACACAAACAAACATAGCTTTGCTGCTGTTTAATACACAAAACAGTTCCGAACCAAAGAGAAAACATCAGAAAAGGTATCTTTGTAAACGTAATACTATGGGACGATCCCAAATTTGTTCAAAGTCACGATTTCACTAGCACTGAGCCCGAAATCAGGTCTCGTCGTATTCGATATCCCTCCTATTTCGCTTTCTCTGCTTGTGTCTTCTGCGGGCGGGTTTTGATTTGGGTTTAATTTGGCACTCACAACCGGCGCGCACGCGTACATAGTCCATCGACCAGCCTCCGGAGCCAGGCACAGAGAAGTGTCCTTCTGTCCGCGGCTGAGGGGTATCGGTGGCCGTGGAGGGGAGGTACCGCACGAGGGCGTAGGAGTACGAGTACTTCTGTATGCACCTCGATTCGTTATAGAGCCTCGCGTCGACGAACCGGCAGGGTTGGTCGACAACGTTGAGGGCGCACGAGACTTCGAAGAGCCTCTGTTGGTTCTCTCCGTCTTCGTACAGTTCTACGTAGAGGCCAGTGGGCGTGCGGCCTCCCTTCTTGGTGACCATCTCGAGGACAGAGGGGCAACACTGCACGTCCTCCTTTTGGTTGCCCTCTCTTCGGAGGATGGATTGCATGTCACGCCAGTGCGAGCGCTTCCACGCCGCGGTCATGTCTAACTCCTCGTCCGTTCTGAAAGGATAAAGTGAATGTAAGTATAATTCTAATTTTGAAACAGTATGAGTGTTGGTTTTAGACGTGCTTGAACTTAGAAACTAAGTAAAATGCATGACGAAGCTTAGTTGTATTACAACATGTAACTTAGACAGTGTAGTCTGGGATTTCGAAATTAATGGTAAATCAAAACGTGGCCAGAATTTAGATTAGATTAAATTAGAAGAAAAAAATGTATATAAGATGTTCAGAAAGAACTGAAAGACAGTATGAGGATGGTCGTAAAAAACGATGAGCTTTCCAATTCTGATAGTTGTCTAGTTTTATTGGTGGATTAATAAGTACAGTTGAATTCAACCTTCTGTTGGCCTTGCACGAACACGCGGAGTAAATGTAACATAATTTCAAACGGTTTTCAAATGAAAACACTCGTTTCGCACATAATATTTCATTAGTTTAACGACTTTATAGACTATAGGTGATAGGTACTTAATGCTTCTTGCAAAAATTAGATCAAAATGCATACCTAGTTGTGTTTTCAATTAAAAATCGTTCGAACTTACGATTCGTGTACGTCGCGCGTTTATGATAAGGGCCTGTGTTTGCATGTTCTATAAAACCAGTGTGATACTTACAACACGCGGTGCGACTGGTGCGAGTAGTGAGGCTGTGGCGCGCGGCGCACGCGGCTCACGTTGGCTATCACGTCGCCCGCGTCCGCCACTGCACCACACAGCACCTGAACAAGACAAAGAGGAAATGTTACATCTATTGGACAGTGGGGTAACCAGATCAGAGAGAGTGTTTGATAGATTTTTGATGTGCAACATCTTTTCTCTCGCTTTCTGTGGGAGTGATTTCGTGAAAATGGACGGAAGTGTGTAACAGAAAGTGACAGCTTGAGCATGGAATAAGTAAGTACTTTTTAAGAGCATGCAATGAGTAAGTACTATATAATAGCGTTGTATAGCCTATGCTAGATAGAGATAGCACTACTGCGATCTGACGTCACAACACGAGGAGCGGTATAGTAACTTCGAGCCATTACAAGGATTGTTTTGTGTGACAAAGATAGAAGAATAATTGTAAAACCGTGTACGAGTAACTTCTCCATTTTTCTTCTGTTTTTTTTTTTCACAAATCGTCTTTATTAGTAACATCTTTAAAATAAGTATTAATTCATTTATATTTTGGTAGTAGTCAAATACTCAATAACACCACAGTATAAGGCCTAATTTATTGTTGAAATAATTACCTAAGCTCCATTGGAGCGTTACGCGCGGCAATCACTCCTCTCAACACGGCAACCGCAACTGACAGCACCGCGACAACCACTTTGGGGTCGCTTCAATGAGCCTGTGAGAGTCTGTGTGAGTCTGCCGATTCGAACGCTTACTACGTTGTTTCTGTACTGTCCATATTTATACTGTGTCAACAACATTCATTGCGTTATTTATGTTGTTGAGCAGACGAATTTTCCAAACATGAAGCAATCGATTAGCAATTTCCTACAGAAACTTTCAAATTGTGATTAAGGTGCATGCAGGGCAACCAATGTAAATTTTGTGCCTACATGTTTCTAATATAGTATGCACATATATACATACCCAATTTGGGACTACCAAATCCCAAATTACACCAAATCCGAAATCCCCAAAACCCATTAAAAAAAAAACCATTTTCTTTTCCTGTTTAACTTTCAAGGTAACATTACTACCAAACTCCAGCCGATGAGATACCTGTCAGCTGAGTTGGAAAGAATGTATGTTTTACGAATTTAAACTTTATTAGTTCCTAATCTTGTACAACTGACGCAGAAACGCATTCTCTAGGTGGCGGAAATATAGGTTAAGACGCTGACAACAGCTAAACCGCGGTCACTGTCAGACTGAATACAAAATAAAAAGAAGCGCGATGACACAACGCTTGTAATATATTGCAAAATATGAAACAATTATCTATTTACTCAAAAACAAGTTGAGTAATCGAAAATAAAAACAACCAAGTTCTGCATACAAATAAGATGTTCTTGTTATTAATTAAATATCAACCGTACGTTGATATTTAATACAGATATTTTGATTGAAACTCAAAGTAAAGAGTTAATTTGTATCGAGTTTATTTTTTAAACGTGTTTTTGTAACAACCAAATTCTGAGAAATATGTTCAAGAATTACATATATTTTTTCCGCTATACCACAAACTATACCTTTAATAGGTATTGTCTACGTTTTAATTAAAATTAATCATTATTTAGGAATTCGCAAACGGATAGGTGTATAAATAAACAGAAATCTTACATAGATTTTGCACATGATACGAATAAATAAACTAATTGCTTGAAAGAATTTCTTAATCTGATAAGATTCATTTAAATTGTTTATTAATTTAGATTAAATTCCTGAGGTTTAACAAAACAATCACGTTTCCTAAGAAAACGTGATTATTTTGTTTATTTTATTATCAATTTACGTTTTTATTAAAATTTAAAATAGTCATCATTTCACTAATTGTACAATTATTAACTATGATGAGAACAATAGTCAGGTTATCATAGATGACACCATCCACTCAAGCCATTCAAACAATAGTCAGGTTATCATAGATGACACCATCCACTCAAGCCATTCAAACAATAGTCAGGTTATCATAGATGACACCATCCACTCAAGCCATTCAAACAATAGTCAGGTTATCATAGATGACACCATCCACTCAAGCCATTCAAACAATAGTCAGGTTATCATAGATGACACCATCCACTCAAGCCATTCAAACAATAGTCAGGTTATCATAGATGACACCATCCACTCAAGCCATTCAAACGCAGGGGTTTAAAATAGTATCACTTTATGAGAGGACATGTACCCAGTCGCTTGCATACTAATGCAAGCGACTGGGTACATGTTTACACACTTAAAAATACTTTAGAAAAGGAGGGTAATCTAATAAGATTCTTCTTCCTTTTCTAAGGTATGTTTAATTGTAAGTATGCAATACCTAAATTTAATACGAGGGGTATCTTATTAATGCAGGAGCTTGTACCAACCTAAATAAATATATCAACACTACGCCATTAAAGTGTTTACTTAAAAGACAACACTCCACAAAGAAAAAGGAAAGCAACAAAGCGCAAATTCCTCGCCGGTAAAATTACGAGAATTTCTGATCATAATAATACATAAAACAGATATATTAGCACATTTATTATATACTATAGAAACTACTTCTCAGACGGCGTAAGTCCACATAACTCACATTGCAAGCATTTGTAGACATCATATTTAACAACAGCTGTCAGAATTTCAGTTCTCTGATTATTATGTAACAACAGTTTCTATGAGCATTACAACGTTATTTCACACCTCTAGCATCAATGGACAAAAGAAAATCAACGATGATTTGTGGTGGTAAGGTTAGATTTTGAGAATCTAGGGTCTGGAAGTGGATGTGCAATTGTGGTTTTGAAATAAGAACTTAGACGATTTGACTTTATTGTCAAACCCACCATTATTTTAATTGGTTGTATTTAGCATTCTCCAAATAGTTTCCTTTTTCCGCGAAACAGGACCTACAAATTATACATAATATAGGTTTACAATATCAGATCATCGTCCTTCATTTTACGTTCTTATTATATTATAATCTCAAAGACATAGTTTTAATTTATATTCAGAGGGAATGTAATAATGTACGTATTATTCGAAATTCAGGATTATTTATAAAATAATGGTTATAAAACTCAAAAAACTTCTTTCTATAATTGATTATTGTTTATGTAATAGACTTAATAGTAAATAGGGAACATGACAAATTGACCCATTTCTATCAATCTAAAGAAATTTACCACGAATTCTATATGCAATGCGAAATTAGGACGACAGCGAATAAACTTCAGCCTGTGAATTAATTCGGATTCATTTTATTTGGCAGTTCTTTGATAAATAATTATGCTTTGCTTTTAAGAAAAGTATTAAGTAACTTTTCTCAAACTACTACCACTACACCCACTACAACTACACACACTGCACTGAGACACACTCACACACACTCACTCACTCGTACTACTGTACTTTTCTTTTCTCTTCTCTTTTTTATTTTTTTTTCATTAGAACTAAAAGGGACTATATACTTATGTTTCAGTGACTATTTCCTAAGTTATAACTTCACACTAACGTTTCATCGAAATGATTTTCAAGAAAATACGATTCGACGACAGCTTTAGTCGGTAAATTACTTTTCAACAAGTCTTACAGGTTTATATTGTTGATCACCATTATCAATAGACAGTATGTTACAATGCCCATTTCATCGGACAGCAGTTATAACATCACACTAACGTTTCATCGAAATAATTTTTAAGAAATTACGATTCGACGACTCGGTGAATTACTTTTCAACAAAGTGTCATCGGTTTATAGCGTGGATCACCATTATTCTACTAATTCTAATACCGAAAGTTCCAGTTCTAGTTTCGATTTTTGTAACTCAATCACGCTATACCCGCTGAAGGGATTTGAATGACATATAGTACACAGGATGATGACATGGATTAATCTAGATTATATAAGATTTTGTAGATCATTTTCTATTCTGTTAAGTACTGTCGGTGACCAGCATTACCTGACCCCTCTTACAAAGAAGAATAATGGAAGAAAGGTCAGTTAATGCTGGTCACCGACTGTACCTGGTACTTGTTGACAGGCCTAAACTGTTATCCCATACCTGTTAACACTGTAATTTGAACACATTGTAAAGGCCAATTATTTTTGAAACAGTAACCGTGGAGTTTCTTGCCGGCTCTTTTTCATAGGAAACGACTAATTGAAACCGTGCACCTAGCTTCTGACGTTTCATAAGTGCCCATGTAGGTTTTTTTTTTTTAATTATTTTTCATCCGAATATACACATAATTTACGGAGCAGTATTGGCCCAGTAGTATCGGTCCCGATTAACGAGTTGTAGGTCGCGAGTTCGACCCCAGGTAGGCACTTTATTTTGTGTATTTAATTTCATCACCACTGAATCTCAAGACGGTGAAAGAAAAGCATCGTGAGGAAAGGGCATGTCCTAAAACCCGAAATTCGAAGACATGTTACATCCACCAACAAGCCCTGGGCCCGCGTGGTGGATTATGGGCCACTCCCTCTCACAAAGAGGAGGCCTGTGTGACCTGTGTCCCAGCAGTCGGGACATTATAGGCAAGTATAAAAAAAAAAATAAGAATATGTCAACTGTAAAGTAACATTAAAAGAAAAGTTGTTTAATATAGTAGAAATGACAGAAGTATACTTAACCATAACCACTCCATCCTTAGAGAAGATTATTTATTAAATTGCGCCCCATATAGGAAAAAACCTGTGAGCTTAAATCAAGCGTACACCTATTGCTTTTAAAAGTGCGGCTTAGGCAGCTAAAGGATGTGAGTAGGACGATGTTTTATCTAAATAGATTATGTCAGGAGATTTTAAACGCTACTGTATATTGCTACCAGAAATAAATAGATATAGAAGTCTCATTCATAACGCAGAGGTGGAGATAATTGAGAGAGTTAACACGCAATTTGAGGAAGAAATATGTACAGGGGCTTAGACAAAGTGACATTCTATCAGCGATAACGGTGATGGAAAACTCTAAAATGTATCGGATTAACATAAGCTATCGAAACCAATCACCGATGTCAATCATGTTGAAAGTAGTTGTAGAAATAGGTATATACTAAACGCTCACCAGCGGTCAGTAATTTGTAAAATTCAAGTTAGTTTGCTGCCCAAATCTCGCTAACCTTCTCGTCCTATTTTGTCCAATGCCATTGAATCAAATAGTCCTTCTTTATCTATCTGTATGCAAATACCACTAACTAGCTAGTAACCACGATCCAATTTCCGAAATGTCTTGTTCACGCATTAATTCTTAAATAGACAGGTGTACGCTGTGAACACTGCATGGTCATTTGAAGTTACGTCGTATTTGATTTTAAACGCGAATGTTTAACCTATATGTCCATGTTCGTGCATTAACAATTACATTTGTACAAAATATATCTGTGCTATGGATAGGGTTGTTCAAAACCGCACCATTCGACCCTAAAATGTACGGAACCCTACATGCTGGTGAAAACGGGGATGGCATAATATTGCCAATCAAAAAGATCGGTGGAAGGTTGGACGATAGATGGTTGTGGGTGTTGCAAGGAGTTGATATCCGTGAAGAGAGTATTGGGCGTTCTAACTGTTTTTTAAACGAAGCCTTCCCTAGACTTCAGATGCAGGGCTTGGTAGAAGTGAGTGGCTCACAAAGTGATTATTGATAAGAGGGACTGTTGATGCAGTCAACACATGGCATTCGGTGAGCTCTACAGCCATGCACACTCAATGTGTCACCTTTGTAACAAAAAGGTATGGGATATAGCTTCCTTTTCTGCTGGGGAGTTTGTTGCGCCACTTCTTCTTCCCAGCTAAAGCACTAGGAAGTGGTGAAGGGTGGACTTTGGATGTTTTTGGAGGACTGTCTTACGTAATTTTTGACGTTCGAAAAGTGCAGATTCTCAGCCTAGTTTGAATAAATGACTTTTGATTTTGCTCATAGTTGCAGTTTTCTAAATTTAACTAACAAAAATGACAGTAGAGTTAAGTTTACTAGTAGGTTTAATATGTAAATTCATTCAATAAGTGTTTGGCAAACTTAACCAACACTGTCAGCCCTATTAAACAGTAGCAATTTACAAGTTTAACCGGATAATTTACACATGTCTTTACGATTGTCGCCAGACGTAAGTATTCACATATCACACTTACATTTGGACTTATTGTGTGATGCTGCCTATAAAAGTACACTTGAATAACGTTGACATTTCACATAATAATAATATTATTTGTAAAAATAGTAAAACGGTAAAAGATTCTTAAACTTGAAATAATCCCTAAATTATTGTGTAGGTATTACTATTTTAAGAATGTATTGGAAATAGGTTGATAATATGTTAAGAATAGTCATGGTAGATAGGATTGTTGAAGGAAGTAAGATCAAGCAAAACAATAATCTACTTTGATATAAACATGAAATAAATGTTGAAAAACTTATAACACCATTCTTTTTGCGTTTGGGGTTAAAAAGAGGTAACAAGCCCAAAATGTCAAATCAGTGTTTGCAAGACTACCATATAACTAACTTTAACTAAGACAAGAAATCCAAGCCTGACCAAAATATTTTATGGATAATGCTACTTTGTTTTGATCATTGATAGTGTGTTGTTATAGATTTATATTATATTAGAATCAATCAACACTTTTGTTTTCTTCCATTGGCAGAACCATTTAATTACCATATTAATAGTACCAAAGTAATAACTCAAACTTAATCTGTTTAATGACATTAGTGTGGACGAGCATAAAAATACAGGTCAAATGAAATGACACCTATTCATTATGTAAGAAACCAATCGAATATAATGTCCATGAATAATAATGCGGTCTGTAAACAGATTTATTGGTTAAGCTAGTAATTTTATTTCTTTGGCTATCAAAACTATTGCCAATCAGATGCATAATAACTTATCTTCATGGAAATGAGTCAATTAACATGTTAAGCTAATCTGATCTTGTCTAATATAGCCTGTAGGCAGAACAGATTTTTTTGTTAGAAATTGCAATTTTATTTGCTGATTTTCAACGGTTTTCTCGCAAAGTGACGGGATTTTAAAACTCCAGAGAAATGAGTTGAAAATAAACTTTTCGAAAGCCTTCGGTTCTGTTAAACATTGGAATACCCCAAGGCACTCTTAAAGTCATATAGGAACGATGTTAGTGGACTTCCGTAATATTTAACATCAAAACTAAACAACGAATGATATTAACTTAATTCTAGGAAATAATTAATGATATTCTAAACAAAATATTTGACAATGACGAAAGAGATCAAACCGTTCTTGAAAACATAAAAGCCACTCTATTTCTTAAATTTTAAAGTATACATTCAAATGGCAATAGGCATCACGACTGGCGTGATGATGGTACAGTTCGTAATTAGCAGAAAGCTGGATTAACTTAATTTATTGGTTGTAGAAATCAAGTTAAGTATATGAATTCCATGCTTTTGTGCGTCGTAAATATGGAAATCACTCATATAGAGCACAGATTTATATAGATTATTCGGAACTGTGACTCTACTGTTATAAATTGTGTTAGATAACTGTTAAGGTATTTGGATTAAACATGTACATATACATGAATAAAATATAACAGCGGGCCGGAAGTTTCTATAGGCAATATAACTGGCAAATAAATACATGTTTGTTGTTGTTTTGTATTAAATATTTTTTTAGATTTGATTTTGACAACCTATGTCGTCTCGTATCATCAAATATCGAATCATAATCGGCATATTTTGACGACTCTTCTGTTTCAAAAATGTTTTACATAAGTAACTACAATTTTACTATATTTCCGTTACTACTTCTCAGTCGTTTCAAACAATGGTCGTTTTTGTTGCAAATCATTGTGATAAAAACGACCCCTGTTTTAGATGAATGGACAGCTTGCTGCCAACAGTTCACAAAACGAGAGTAACAGCGCTTGCAATTTAACATACACAAAAAAAAATCTCTTAGCAGCAACCGAAACTCAGCCAGATTACGAGCGACCGATAAAAATTCGCAACACGCGATAGCCTACCGAGAACAATTGGTAGCGAATTCAGCTTTCAATGCAGTTGAATACCAATAAAAGGTTGCACAATCGAACACCTACATAGATAGATAACAGGGCGATAATGGAGTTAAACTTATTGCCCTATAGTTTGGGTTAATTGACAATAAACACGCTATTAAAGTCAATATAATCAATGGGATAGAAAACTACCAACATAACACAAAACATATATTTGACTTTAGAGCCTTTCTAAATAGAGATGTTCTTCCCGTGGCAAGACAGCATACAGAAGAGAGTAAAGATTTTTATGTACTCTAATAAGATGATGTAAGGTAATAAAATTCTCATTTATGTATCTCATACAATGCCATAAATAAATTGTAATAGAACAAAGTAATGTCGATTATGTAATATTTTCTTAGGACCAACACTTGTGTTCACATGACGGAGGTGTAGTTGTAATTAATGACTTTATTGTTTAAGAATTAGGTTTTATTGTATTGAGATCAAATAAAATGGGTTTTTTTTCTGTAATGGGAGTAATTAAACGATCATGGAAGAAAGAAAATAATTAAAGAATGCTAGCTAGCTTAAGATATTTTATGAGGATCCTCATAGCTGTACGTAGATAGAAAAGTTATGTTGCTTCTTAAGTGTAAATATGCGGGCTTCTTATAGAAAAAGATCAAATTTTATCGATGGATAAAAAAAAAACTTTGCTTGACTAAATTAGATTTCAGCTATTCAGGTAGGTAACTGATTTTTCCTCTTCGGGTACTAATAGATCCAATGTATCATTGAATTGCAGTGTCAAAGAAACTTAATTGAATAATAAGGACATTGATTAGCCAGCTTATGACAATGATTCAGACCAGGTTCATATTGTTATAGCTTTGGGAACTTTAGTCCACAATGGAGACCCACAGAAAGCTTTGAACATAGGTATATTTGGTTACCAGTAACTCTAATCCCAGCTCAAGGATTTCCACAGAACAGAACATGAAACAATCACTCAACTATCATTTATATTTTCTATTACATCAGCCGGTGGCAGTGGCACCCACAAAGGTTTCTAATTACAATAACAATAAACTGTAATGTGTCCATAAGAGATTGTCAAACAATATAATGAATGGGCTCAAACGCTTGATTCGAATCACAGGCATGGGTTGCGAGACCTGCCAGGGTTGCGAGTTTGTCCGAAAGGGATATCGTGGCCCTGGCACACAGGCAAATGAAGGAACACGGGTGGGTTTTAGTCAGTAAAAGTCTGACCCGCCCTCCCGCTCCGCCCAGAGCGGGAGAAGTTATTTGATAATTTCCCACCCAAAAAAGAAAAAAAAAGGCATGGGAACTCCTTCAACCAGAAAATACACCATATTATTACTGCCCCACAATTACAGCTTTTGAGCATATACGAATAGCAAATAAATTCGTCTGCATGATTTGTTGAGGACATACAGAAGTTTTAAGGACTAGGCGTGGTCGAAAGGTTTAATGTTACCTACAAGTGGGCAGAAGTGGGTAAATATTATGTATTAGGAGAATTTATTATGTACAATCTTGAACATCATAATTTATTCCCTACTGTTAAGAAAGTAATAAACCTGTCTCATTTGACCTCTCTACAATATAAGTGATATAAGTACTCACTACGCAGATAATTCTTCCATTAGCTAAATAATTTGCATGAAAATAGAAAATGAATAATTATAATTATAGGTGGGCGAACAATCAAAATATCTGATTAGATACACCATGTTTTTATTTGCAGATTAAAAGGGCAAAGGCATTTAACCCCGCGCCAGCACGATGGCGCTCAACGTGTGTTTTCAATTACATCTGTCAAATTGTCAGCCTACAGACAACATAAATCAAGGATTAGCTAACTAATTTGCCGCTCATAGAACAATTTAAAACGATTGTTCGTAATCGATACATACAAGTATCGGACGCGATCGGTGACAATCGATTGTTTCTTTAAATTGATGATGTTATTGTTGTGTCGGATGACGTCATCAGACGTGTTTCTCGATACCTATGTTTATTGGGCTATTGTGTTGGTGTGCAGCATTCGATAGTTTATTCGATAAAGAAGACATTTCTTTTATGTGATAATTGGCGTAACTGTTTAAAGGGTTACGTACTATTGATCTTTTTGAGTTGAGTCTTCCTATTTCGTAATTTGGTACTGTAGTCCAGTTGCAATAGAAAGTGACTCATTTTCTTTTGACTGAATGTACTAGAACTTCAGTTTCATCTATAATGTATAGTTTTCACTACATTTTTCATAATGTGAACAAATACTTTATGAAATGGTCTTTCACAGAGTTTTGTTGGCATTTCTCTGTCTAACTCTCTAAATTCAATTTTTCTAACCGGTAAATACACATCGGGATTAGGGAACACTATCAAATCATGTTTTCATCAACATCATCAATCATTTTTAATTCGGGCCCTGAACTACTAATCTTATGTCTGTAAGTGATACGGAGAAGGAAACGCCCAAAAGTTCGGCAGAAACTACGGATTTCGTGATTAGGGAGTAGACGCTCTGTTACAACAAAAACGAGTCATCGGAATTACAATAGCACAAGTTAGTTCGGGACAAAATGACATTCCTACGCAAGTTGAAAAGGTGCTCTTGAGTCTAGAAAACACGACTTCTATAACTACTTGAAGAAATGTAATTAACCCAGACAGTGACAAATGTATTAGATAATAATTATGAATATGATCAATCGATAACCACATTGATTGCATTTTGGCGAAAATAACATAAGTCCCTAAGACGATTGCTGTGTTAGAAGGTTCATTTTTTAATTTTATAAATGGCATCTTCCCGGTCGAACTAGGAGGTTGTCGTCTCATTGTCTGCTTAACCGTCTTTCCTCTGGGTGCCTCAATAAACTAAGGCATCCAGGCAGGGCATAAACTTATAAACTAAGTGAATACACGCTAAGGAGACTCCCTAAGCTGAGGTCCATACCCCACAGGGGGTGCCCTGTGGGGTATGGACCTCAGCTTAGCTGGTTCAGGCCATGGTTCGGAGCGAGAGTGCATGGGAGGCCGTCACCTCCTTCTGCGAAACAGTGATGCTTGCGAAGGAGGAGGCGGAACGCGTGAGGGTAAGGCAAAGTCAACGCCCTCGCGCCCTTAGTCGCCGCAGGAGACGCCCCGGGCGTCGGGAATCGCAGGCCGATTCCCGGCCACCGTAGGCGCGGGCTTGCGGACGGTGAGCGATGGGTAGCTCACCGTCCGATAAGGACCAAGCCCGGGTCGACGGCGCGTTGTGTTCCACGCGCGCCTCAAAGAGACGTCAGCACCAATTGACGGGGCCAATGCCTGCCAGGGTTACGAGCCTGTCCGAAAGGGATATCGTGGCCCTGGCACACAGGCATCTGAAGGAACACGGTGGGTTTTAGTCAGTAAAAGTCTGACACTCCCTCCCGCTCCACCCAGAGCGGGAGAAGTTATTTGATAATTTCCCACCCAAAAAAAAAAAAAAAAAAAAAAAAAAAAAAAAAAAAAAAAAAAAAAAAAAAAAAAAAAAAAAAAAAAAAAGGGAGTCACTGGGGACAGCAAGAGATAGGCTTGATCGGATTAATATTGTTATTAGGGGACGAATTTAAAGCTATCGGAGCCTGAAACTTTGCCGCTGAGCAGCGGCGCGGGCTGACTCGAGCAAGAGCCGGGCGAATATCGGCGGACGTCGCGGTGGGCCTCGGCAGCGAGGACGGAGAGAAGGTTCATAATTTCAATGACGTAACAAAAAAAAATGACATTATGATAATGTCGGCAATGAGCAGCTTGAAACGAAAGAAACAACAAAAATAAAACTTGACCTTAACAAAGTTTTAAATAAGTACTGTTTCTATATCTCATACTGTTTCTATGGCTCATCCATTTCTATTTCCATCCACGCCATTCGCACACCACATTAAGATTTCAAAACCGAAGCCAAACAAGCCCAACTGGCGATGAATAATGAAAAATTAAAAATGGAGTGTAATAAATCTTGATAGGTTTGACACTAGAGGAATAAATGTGTATTTAATATATCGTTATCTGCTAGTGCACGCCGCAGCGGCTTTTAGCGTATCTTGAGACTCGAGTGCGGGATGCTGCAAGGTTGGCACGCATGGAAATTCGTTATTTTGAGGTATTTTCGAGCTGAGAAATGAAGTAAGTTTTATGTGGAATATGTTTTGGAAAAAGTATCATAACTTATTGATTCAGAAGCACTAGAAACTGCAACAATACCATCATCTCAGTGCTCACTTTCTGCCTAGCCATATCAATAACATCTTTCATATAATTATAAATTTATAATCTATCCATCTTTTCTTTGGTCTGGTTCTTTTCTTATAGCCATTCACAATCAGATTTCATATAAGTTATGGACCAAGTAATGCTATTTGTGCCAAACGCAGCCGATAAGGTTTACGCATACGTAAATTGATTTTAAAGAAAATTCATCACTACGTCGGCCCACGTCGGTCAACATAGTGACTTAATGATTTCTCTAAAATTCACTAAAGACTCCGTAGCTTATAGTATCTATACCGCTCTAAAATTCAATAAATAATTTACGAAAATAAACAAAATTATTAGCAATGTGCGTTGCTACAATTCCATCACTTCTATCACCACTTCCAACTAACAGAAATACTCTAACGACACCTACTAACGACATCGTTAATTTCCAACATTTCACCACATTTACGTCAGTTCTAAATTTCTACCTATGCCATCCCTAAACCACACCGGCGGGATCTGCACACACACTTCGCACTCCATTAGATTTAAAGACATTCCGATTCGGAAATAATCCTTTTGAGTTGTGAACGTGAGAAGCAACGGCGCTGAAGGACGAGATCTTCAAGTATGCGAGCCTATTGAGCAAAGGACATGTAATACAATCAAATGAATATGCCTGAATACGTAATGAGGATACTTATGGTAATATAGAAGAAAATCTGTACAATGAATTTGTTGAACATGAAAATGATTTGTGTTTTGTTGTGGATCATGTGTGGATAATGTTGCTAGTGTACATGTAAAATAACTGTGATAAGTTAGGGGAAACGAAATATTTTAGAAAGAATTTATTATATTTTTCTTCTCTAGAATAAAAATAATCAAGAGATTTCTCTCGGAAATACCACCAGCGAAAAATAGAGGTAGGTTTATTGAACTATCATAATCAGCCTATAATGTTCCCATTGCTGAGACACAGGCCGCTCTGTGAGTGGGAGTGGGCTGTAATATACCAAGCGGGCCCAATGCAGGTTGCTAGATGTGACATGTCTTCGAATTTTTAGTTGTACGACATGCCAGTTTCCTAACGATGTTTTCTTTCACGGTTTTGAGAGTAGTGGTGATGAAATAATTTACACAAAGCAAAGCACCTGTCAAGGTTCGATCCTACGACCCACAACTCGTAAGTCACGGCCACCACCGCCGACCACTGCTTATTCAACTATATATATTGAACCATCCTGACTGGTAATCAATAGACTAACTGTATCAGGTATCAAAAATGGTATAGAATTTGATAGTTTGTATGCAATATTGAGGCAAGCCAAGATAGACACACGAAATGACTCAGTTACATTCAATGTAGCTATAAAACTTTACGCCGACATGAACCCTACTTTTTTATGAAGACAAAACTATACTAAAACAATGAATGGGGACCCTTAACACAAGATCAACAAAGCAATAACACGATATAAACAGGCAGTAAATAAAGCAATCGTGGTGGAGCCGATGTTACCGACAGCCCACGCTGAATCGATTGTATCGATACGTCTTTATCGATGCCGATTGTACTCGAATGCGACTCGATTATCAGATGATTTGTGTAATTGGCGCTAGTGAGTTTAGTGATGTTTATATTGATAGTCTGTGTAATGATGTGTTTGGGTAAAATCAGAAGATTAATTTTGAAGGCATTGAAAAAAGAAATTAAATCAATGAATTTATTATAAATTACAGGTGCCAGGATTTCTAATCCAAACTTAATGAAATTAAACAATACAAACTCAACGAAACTGCAAAGCCTTAACTTTATTGAACCACTCATAGGACATGACACACTAAAACTAAAAGCCGAAACAATTTCCCACATACCTCAAACCAATCATACCCAAAATAAGCAGACCCTTTTCAATTGCCAAAGGATAAAGAAATGTCACTTGCGCATGTCATTTGCGAAGTTAATAATCCAGCAAATAAGAAGGAAGGCCATGGAGAATTAAATGTCAAACAATCAGCCTGATACCGCGACAGGCCGGACTTAAGCTCCCTCAGTGATTTAATCCTTTTTAACGGTATAATGTTATTTACGAAGGAAGATAAAGGGAAATCTCGTATCAAGTATGACAGATCCAGTCCTTGGAGGAATGAAGCTGGATTTTATCATAAAGGAGATTGTTTTATTGAATATGAGTCAGTTTGAGGAAATTTGGGAATGCATTTGAGAATGTAGAGATTAAGCATAAGGATATTAAAATTGAGTGATGGTGAACTTTAAACACCTCTATTTGCTGTTACTGCAATATTTAGTATTTTTAATTTATTAACTTACCCTTTTAATGAGTCGTTTAATTCCTTTTTTGGTCAATATAAAATAGATTTATCACCTAACAATAAAGGATATAATTATTCAGATTCTACTAAACTAGTGGCTAAGGAAACAATTAATTTTATTTCGTTTAACAGTAAAATATCTACCACGTTAAATATTCCTAATCGACTTTCAAGGTAGTAAGTTGGTTTATCGCCATATTGGATTTCCAAAAATGCAGATAACTCAATAGGTTAGTTAACATTTCAGTTTGTATAGCGTGAATACGTTTTAGAACCTAATACGCTTTTGGCAAATCCGTGAAGTTATTTAGGTTGTAGCTGGTTAAGTATTAATGTTATACTGCATACATTCATACATTGTATTATTCAACTACAGATGTAGATTTAAAGCATAAAGGTAGCGTTAAATCCCAATGCATCCTAAGTTACTGAAATCTATAACGATGATTTCAATGATTCAGCAAAAAAAGTAATTGCATAATATCAATTGTACGATTTGAAAGAAGCAACTCTAAAATAATTAGTAACAGGAATAGGAATGAATGGTTCAAAAGGTAGTCAACTAATACAAAAGAACAAAATGGTCATGATAAGGCTGGTTGTTGTACTCCGTGTGATAAGGGCGGTGAAACAAAGAATGTGAGAGTATGATTCTTGTAAGAAATTAAATTCTTGATACTCTCACGAAAGATCCCGTGACGCAAAAATAGTTTCAAGGCATTCTTAGCTTATCAAGATGAACAGTCTACCAAGTGTTGACAGTAAGCAAGGAAACGAAAGGCATAACGAAAGTAAAAATTCCAAAACATACGGTACGCCTCCATGTCAACACATCATTTACACAGTCCCTTATCGAAAACAAACAGGAAATGGGCCTCCAATGAACGAAGGTGTCCAACAATATGTTCTACATACAAAGTTTGGTCAAACTTTCCTACAAATATTGGGTCGTCACGGAACCCTTTGATTTGGTTCATATTTGGTCAAACGTTTGTGTAAACACGTTCATTCATGTTGGAGATAACCGCCACCAGCGGGAATTGTTGGTTTTGACCCACTTGTTTCTGGTGATTTGGAAATGGAACAAAAACAGTGAAGTAAAGAAAATAAGTAGACATATTCAGGCAAAGTTGATGACAAACTTGCTTTAAATACCCGAATCAAAACATTCAATAAAATTAACATCATCAATGTTGTAAAAGCAGAATCTCAAATTGACCGTTTTAACGTTTTTGTTTTTAGAGTTACGGAAAAAAATATATTCCTATACGATTCTAATGCAAATGGAACTTGAAGTCCTTGTAACTTTACATCCATAGGCTCGTTAATAGGTATTCAATAAAAGTCATTACAACAAAATTAATAATAAATCGTGTGACCCGTTAAAGAAGGAAACGAAACCAGTTGCACCAAGCTCTAGTTTTCGTTCAATAAAGTTATCAACTAACATGTCAGTTAACGACTTTAATGTAATTCGTGTAATTACAGATTTTACGCTGCCTATTAGAATTATATTAGATTGCGGCTTTTCTTAAGGAACTTTAACACAAGTGCCAGTTATGCCCAGGTACACACGGCCGTTTTTTTTCGCGCTTTACATTTTCAGCGCACTTCTTAGCGCCGAGAATTAATAATACAACAGTCTGTTTTTTTGACGCGCTGGGATGCACTCGGTTGGATTCCCTAAGCTCGGCTTAAGACGCTGACAATAGGTAAACCGTGGTCACTGTCCACATACATACAAAAGAAAGAGGAGCGCGATGACACAACGCTTGTAACTTATTGAAAAATATGAAGCAATTATCTATTTAGTCAAAAATGAGTTGAGTAATCGAAAATAAAAAATAACTAAGTTCTGCATACAAATGAGACGTTCTTGTTATTAATTTGTTAAATACCAAACATACGTTGCTAATATTTTTAATACAGATATTTTGGATTCAAACTCAAAGTAAAGGGTTAGTTTACCGTAAATTAGTAACGAAAGTTTTTTTTCTAAACGTGTTTTGGAAGAACTAAGTTCTGAGAAATATGTTCAAGAATAACATATATTTTTTCCGCTACCACAAACTATATGGATTTGGCAATGCTTTTGTTTAAGACAAGCCTACTTTTATTATTTGCCTCTTGTTAGCGCCTTAATACCGAAAGTTGAAAATCCAGCTCGCTATTACAAATCGTCGCGTTAAAATATCGTCCGTGCGTAGCTACCGGTAAGGTCGTGGTATCGTGAACTATTGCCGAAATGTGTCTACGCCTGTGGAGTTATGACAGTTAATGTGATATCCAATCAGCTTTCCAGACATAGTAATTAAGGCAATGTCTTTAATCTGATCCGGGATTGGTCACAGTTGTCTTATCAAATTGCGATCACAATGTTTGTCTGTCTGACAAGTCTGGAGTTGGGATGCCTATTACGTTCTGATTCTTTAATTACACCTAATACTGATTTCATTACCTACTAATGTTTTGAATGGCAATGGATGACTAAGCAATTGCACTACCGATTAATTTATTTTTAATTATGTACCTATTGTTAAAAAATGCTTTATTCATGTATAAGTAACAAGGTGATCGAATTAGACGATTTCGTGCGTTGTTCGTTTACTTTTGGTAAGGTGTACCTAATAGAAAATGTATAAGTACCTACCTATTAACACTGTGATTTGAAAACATTGTAAAAGCCAATTATTTTTAAAATAGTAACCGTGGAGTTTCTTGCCGGCTCTTCTCCATAGGAAACGACCAATTCGAACAGTGCACCTAGGTTCTGATGTCTCATTTATGTGCCCATGTAGGTTTATGTGAAATAAAATATTTTGATACTGATTAATAAACTGAGAAAAAAACTGGAAAAATGTCAAAAGAAAATAGGTGTGTAAGTGTGAAAACAGACATTGTCCTTTTTGGCTTAAACTAACCTTAAAAGGGCAATGTCCATTGGAGCAGGGCTGCAAAAATGACATAAATGGACATACGACGTTTCTGCAAACAAAAAAGGTAGATTTTTCGACAGAAATTTTCTTTTCGTGCCTTGCGTTTTGGCTTTTTCATACATATAACATCACGCGTACGACAGTAACGTGTGGTGCCGGACGTAAAGAATATCACCACCCATTTCTTCCCGTGGGTGTCGTAAAAGGCGACTAAAGGACTTAC
Source organism: Tiliacea citrago (assembly GCA_963921375.1). Classification (NCBI taxonomy): domain Eukaryota; kingdom Metazoa; phylum Arthropoda; class Insecta; order Lepidoptera; family Noctuidae; genus Tiliacea; species Tiliacea citrago. Next base: position 2,953,587 of record OY992794.1, on the reverse strand, counting down.
TAGAGAATGGGCAGCAGCGCTCTCTATCCATTTTTAACAGCGTACTGCGATCGCCAACCCACCTGCCAAGCGTGGCGATTATGGCAAATCCCCCCCCCCGCTTTGGGGGAGGCGTATGTCCAGCAGTGGACGTCTTTCGGCTGAAATGATGATAAAATCACGCCTGTATTCTCCGAAGGGTTAGGCAGAGGTATACCTATAGTATCCCACATTATGCCAGATATGTTTAAGTCCCATGTAATAGGGGGGGGGCAGTTATTGCCATCAACTGGGAACAAATCCGGACCCCGGGCTGCTACCGAAAATTCCAGATGGAAAACCCAATAACACTTTGCCAGACCCGGGAATCGAACCCAGGACCATGATCTAAGCAGTAGCGCTTGCGACCACTAGACCAGCGGACTAGTCAAGGTTTGGACTTTTCCGTTCGATTTATAAAAATAAAATTATAAGTACCTAAATTAAAAAAAAAACGATACTATGACGTGTTCCGAGAAATAATTTGTTTAGTTTCCGTAATAAATCTTTAAGTTGTTTTCCCCAATTTAGATAATACAGAAATACAACATCGCATGAAATTACACGCAAAGTGATAAAGATTAGTAATTGGTAGGGAAATACCAAAATATCCCAATTTATTGCTAGTTTAGTTTATTGTGTGATAATATAAATATAACATAATAAACGAATCACATGATTTTTAATTTATTATAACTTATCACATTTTTGGTATTTATTACATAGACGACAATTATTTTACTATCATAATATTTATATACTGGTGTAAGTGAGTAATATGCTATTTATTTGTTACTGTGGTTGATAAACTTAGAAATTCTTCAGTAGATTAGACATAACAAAAATGCTTGGTATTCTTTAAGACTAACAGTGTATTATTAAAAAATATTAGTATCTGTTCATAATACAAATAAAAACTATAATTTAGTTTTATTTTCAACAGTATTAGTCGAAAAAATCAGTTACAAAGTTTTTTTCGACGCTATATTTTAATTTGTTAATTGTTTTAGTTAAGTTAGGGTATTATATTTTTATTGAGTATAAATTATTATATAAGTATACACAATTTTAATTCTGAATAAACAAAGCAGGTACCTATAAAAATAAATTACAAAGTTTAAATTAGACAAAGCCTATTAACCTCTTATGCCCATTTATAAGTCTCAGTTAACTTGACATTTCGCAGCTCAAACCCATTAATCATAGTTTATTGGAAACTCAATAGGCAGGAATTCATTAAAAATAAAAACTACGAACTTAACACCAGCTGCGTAATCTATACAAAGCTGCCCGCTTTAATCCGACAAGATTGTAATGTCACATAAATCAATTTCAATTCAAAAGGATTGTCGGCTATATAAATTAGCACGTCTATAGTTGAGACAGGCTCGCACGCTTCAACTGTGGCGAAATAATACCATAGTCATGTTGTCGTGTCCTTAAAATACAACAAGGATCGTAAATTGAGATACGTAATTTTACTTTTTATTTATTTCTGGAAATATTTGACCACAAATTCAGGTTTTCATAAATTTCCCCATTATTTATTGTTTTAACTTTTTACACGCAACTCCTTCGCAGTCATGTTTTCGTAGAGCTTTATAAAATAAAGCTTATAGTATTCCCTTTACTATTTTTTTAACTTCTGTGATATTTACGTTTTTCAGAACCACTAAAAACCATGCCTGTCATCAAAAACGTTCAAAATCTAGTTGCAATAATTATCACCTCAGCGGCAATCAATGTCAACCAATTGTCAAAAATGTATGAAAATCAAAGGTATTTTTGATAGATTAAATCAAATCAAATAATTTATTTTTTGCCAATATGGGTAGGGGTATAGATGTTATACAAGTTTTGATAAAGTTCTCCATGCCCTGCCGTCACTTGGGCATGCAAAACTTACACATAAATTACAATCGACTATCAAAATACCATGCTGTATAACAATAATATTACAAAATGATTAAATTGGAAAATAATAACCATTTTATTTTTCAATGTCAAGAAGTATCTAGTAGACTGACACTAGAATGTGAATATTTAAAAGAAACGGGAATTGCTTCCCTATTTTACATCTATTAAACTTTGATTTAGTTGACTGACAGAAGACAACGAATCAATGATAAGAAAACAATTGCAAACATGTAAACTGTAATTTTTAATTTGCTACACCAAAATTACAGCTGCGATTGACATTATTTTTTTAAATAACACGATAAGACAACAGTGAAGGTCCTCCTGCAGAGAATGATTCAGTGGTCCTTGGTGAGAGACACTCGGTAACTAAATTATTATGTTATTTTTATGTCGAAACCAAATTAATGTCATTTTAGTCTGGCAAATTAAAAATCAGAGAATGATTTAATCATTAGGTTGGATTATTTTTGTCTGAAAAGCCAGTTACATCTGTTAAGATTACACATTGAGAATTTTCCGAAGTCCTAATAGAGCCTCATAAAAAAAGTTATCAGTTTTATAGTCTGACGTATTTTAATAGTGCCTTAAGTGGGTGTGTCAATTAAAGATTATCAGTCCATAAACAGAGATACTGGTCGATATCTCAAATATTTTAATTCACAAATTAGTTTCTTATCTCGTAGACGGTCATTATTGTTGTATCTTTATTTAGCCGTAAATAATTTTAGATATGTTTATTTGTGGAAAATGCCAGAAATACTGGCGGGGTGAGAGATACTGTATTTTACTTAGGTCTTAATAATGAAAAGTCATGCTTTTTTAGGGTTCTGTACCCAAAGGGTAAAACGGGAACCCTATTACTAAGGCTCAGCCGTCTGTCTGTCTGTCTGTCCGTCTATCACCAGGTTTTATCTCATGAACCGTGACAGTTAGACAGTTGAAATTTCCACATATGATGTATTTCTGTTGCCGCTATAATAAAAAATACTAAAAAACAGAAAAAAAAAATATTTAAGGGGGTTCCCATACAACAAACGTGATTTGTTTGCTATTGTTTTGAGTTTTTGCTCGATATTGATAGCGCCAACAGGTAGACGCTTGAAATATTCACAGAATATGTAGTTATATATTCACTTTAAAAATAAATAATTAAATTAAAATAAAACATAAATTTAAGGGGGCTCCCATACAACAAACGTGATTTTTTGCCATTTTTATAGATAATGGTACGAAACCCTTCGTGCGCGAGTCCGACTCGCACTTAGCCGGTTTTTATTATATATAATGGTATGGAACCCTTCGTGCGCGAGTCCGACTTGCACTTGGCCGGTTTTTTCGGATTCCTTACTTACCTCCTCAACGATTACGTCCTCCACACTCTTGCTATCATGGACGGTCAATGGTCATATTAACCATGGTAGACAGATTTTGTGAGTGCAGTTTGTGGAAACTATCGAACACTAGCTTCGGCCCCCGACTTCGTTAAATTTCTTGTTTTAACATAATATATATCCTATGATACTCGGCAATACTGTAGCTTCACATTAGTTAAAGAATTTTCTGAATTGGATCAGTAGTTCCGAAGATTACTCCCTACATAACAAACTCACAAATTTTACAACTTTATAATATTATTATAGTATATATCAAAACATTCATCACCAATATTGCAGCAGATTACACTGCAAAATTGATCCCCCAAAGAACATCAGTCAGTTTTATCGCGATTACCCAAGAAGACTCCACTACAATGCCATCTAGAAGCTTCAAATCTTCGTTTTCCATAATCCTAGGCACCGATCCCTCACAGTTAAGCCTCTTCACACGGTCACGGCCATACGTTCGCAATGTATCGGGTGTGACCGCATATCTGCGTTTATTGTCGTGTGGGCTTAGTAATAGGATGAGCGGAATTCCGGACGCATTCTACAAATTGTATGCGCTTGCGTTGGTGGCGCTTAACTACGCTAGTCAATAGTGTGGGGATTGGATTGTGGGACTTGTCTGTGGTCTTTTAGGTTATGGTCAGCTTTGAATTTAAGCTGGCTTTATAAGTGATACGAATGTTGATTTAAAACGGGATCTAAGGGGATTTAAGAGGGGATGTAACAGAGCTTTGGATTTGGAGCATCACGCTGTATCTATCTATTTTTTTTTACTTGAGTAGGTATTTAAGAATAGTCCTCTGTCTGATCGCATCATGGCTGAGTGACATTTACGAAAATTAGTCTATTGATTATAAAAATTAGTCTAACTCCTGACCAATTTAATGAAGACCGCTGGCATTAAATACGTGATTAATGAGGAAGAAAGATAATAAAATATTACATATTATATTATTATTCCATACGTTTGAAGAAGGATACAATATTGCCTTATTTTTTTACATAATTATGTTTTTCTTGAAGTATCCGTTTTAATTTTGTTTATTACGATTGTACAGTCACTTCAACATGTACCTAATTTTACTTAACACATTTCTCAAAAGGCAACCGCAGATTCACTTCAGAATAGTTTCGAAATAGGTCATCGTAAGCGTTGTTTGTTTGTGACTTTGGCATTGGCTTTGAGAGCCCACAGCGGCTCTAATTTATTGTAGTTCGGACTAGTTTTCACTAGAGCACGTCATTCATACCGATCGACCTCTGGGCCTTGTGAAGGGTCAATATCGTGTAGTAAAATAGATCGACTAATATCGTAAGATTCATTCTAGTAAATGATGAAATTGTAATTTTATTGTAATCGTTAAAATTATAATGTTTTTTCATAACCACAAACGCTTCCTTAGCGCGCAGATTTGAATAAATTTTTTGAATTTAGTGTTTGAGGTATTCTTTTGTTTTGTCATCAGCCAGATATTTTATTTATTTATTTGTCTTTAACATAAAAAAATGGCTATCGGCCAATTATATTAGTTAAAGAAAACTACACAAAATTCATTCTTTACCTAACATCATAACTTCAAGTAGTTATGAAAACATTTAATACGAAGATAGAAGACATTTTTGAAATCGAGAACAATACAAATAATTATACAAAAAATATTTGTGTAATTACTTATTCACATTACCGGAATTACAGACAAAAAAAAAGAAAATGGCCGAAGCAGATCACGTTGCTAGGTTAGGAAAATGGGTGGGCTTATTGTTGCTTCTCTAAGCAACGGATAATTATGTCATGAAATCTCTGTTAAATTATGCCTAATATTGAAACGTAACAAGAGTCTTACCAAAACGTATTGTATTACCCAGTAACTGGGAGTAACTTGTGGAGGTCAGATACACAGTCGCCCCATGAAAAATACTGGTATTCAGCTGCATCCGATTAGACTGACGCCGACCCCAACATATTTGGGAAAAGGCTCTGCAGATGAACGGAACAGTGGAAAGCTATGAGGGAGACCTTGGCCCAGCAAGGGACAATACAGGTAAAAAAATATATAAAAAGAAATACTTAATACAAATTCTTTCCTATCTTATAGCCCTTGCCCTCTTTTCTCAAAGAGTCTCACTTAACGCGATCCCAAAAATCTGCAAGCTTCGAACGTACTGCAACCGTAGTGAAGTTCGCACCAGAAGATCTACACTGTAAAAATCTTACCGTGGAAAGTGAGGTGAACTTCAAGTAAGATGTCATGCCACCTTGGGATCATTGACCTATAAACCTATGGACTTGCCATACCTACAAAATTAGCGTGACTACTACAAAACTCGAACACTTAAAATGGCCGCCTTTCGTAGGGTTGTTACTGCGAGTGCGAGAGAGAAAGCAAGCAACCGCTTGACAGCCGTTTGAGTTTTGTAACACAAAACTTGGCATTAAATATGGCGACCGGTCATGCATAGACAGATGTTAACGTCACACAAAAGTATTGCCAAATTTAGTCTTTGACAAACATTTTGATGTCTCTCTTTTTTTTTTCATATGTATTTCTTTATTAGTTAGAAAGAAACAAAACGCTATAAGACATGACTGTGTCGATATGATAGATATTTTTATAACTATTCTTCTTATAAGTAGTAGAAAATGCCATCTCCATAGTTCCTACCTCAATGCTTGGGATAGCTCACTTACCTAAGTTTTCACCGTGAGAATATTACAGAATTGATCGGGTGCACTAATTTTCTTTTTCTACGGCTTTAAAAAAGGAGGAAGATTTCGTTTTAAAAACAAGTTGGTACATGAGTAAGTAACTAGATACTATGCAGGATTTCCATCGCAAACAACCACATTGACTACTTCGCAATATGACCTCAAAGTAATAACATGCTATGATAGGTTGTTAACAGTATCGTGCGTGGCCCATTTCTAGGTTGCTTCATGCCCAGGAACGTAAGCTTTTCATGTGAACATTAGAATGACTGGCCAAAATGACCGATCAGCTTAAAAATATTAATAAAATCTAATACCTATTTCCTACTATTTACTTTTTGTTTTAATAATTGGTACTTAATTATTAAACGAGAAAATGAATTTAACAAATGGGCAGTCATTTTTAAAATTTTGGCAAGTTATTCTGATGTTGACGCTTTTCATTTCCTATGTTAAAAGCTTAGTTTTAATTGCTTTCATATTCAGAACTAGCTTCTGCCCGCGATTTCGTACGCGGATCCTGTTGCTTATGCCAGCGACAACGGGGTCGTCAAAATCGAAGATCTGAAACGTCTGATGTCGAAAACAGCGTGATGCGCGAGACGATTCGAGACGTTCCAGATCTTTCATTTTTGTAAGTCAACAGGAAATGCCCATCAGACTAAACAACTTTTGCTAAGACAAAAGAACTCGTAAGATCTCCGGTAACTCTTGCATAGAGTTTGGTCGTACCTTTCCAGACGCACAACATATTCCCTTGGTCTCTCCCTTCCACTTACGCGCGTGACAGTGTGCACACACCTCAGACATGGTGCCAATGTCTCCGTGTTCGATGTAATTAATAAATGGTTTATAGGAAAACGCGCTCCTTTCTTTATTGAACCACGGTTGCTCTTCAGGATCATAAACCATAGACTCAGTATCAGATGAGGATGAATTGCGAAGATTGCGACGTATACGGTCTAGATCAATTTGGGCCACACGCTGTTCGACTGACTGACTTGCCCGAATTTCCTGAATCCGCTCACGTTCTTGCGTGGAACAGACACCTCAACACGCATGTCGTGATATCTTTGCCGAGCAAGTGCGTTGCGTTGCTCGCGCTGCTCGTATTCAGAATAATGAGATAAATCAGTGAATTTAATTAAACTATAACCAATAACTATTATAAACTGATTACCTATAAATTGTGGAATAAGTGAGAATTAAAAGGTAAATCCGCAGCTGTAGCCCGCGAAATTCAAATTTTCTTACTTTTTTGCTATTTGCAGGTCAGTGTCAGGTTGTATCTTGACAAAAATATGAATCGCGACTATACAGATATATATTATATTTACAGAATTATATTTATAGAATTATAATCATTAGAATCATTAGGTAGTACATCTCTCTAAGTTAGATTTGTTCTATTGAATGACTTTTTCATGAAATCATGACACCTGCAAATTACAAAAAACGTAAGAAAATTTTAATTTCGCCGGCTACAACTGCGGATTCACTTTAAAAAAAAAAAGAAAACTGTCCCTGCCATTTCCCGCCAAACAAGAAATTTCAGCACCACGCACCACTGACTTTTTCCTTTTTTTTATTGTGGCTTCGTGCGGTTTGCACATTTAGCCAGTGTCATGTAAAATTAAGTAGGTAACAAGTACAAAGTTGTTTAAATAATTATGAAATGAATTTTATTCAATGCATGATAAATGATATCCCGCCCCGCTCCCCTTGAGTTTCAGTAAAGACGTGGCACTTTACTGAAACCTCGAGCGGACTTCTTTTTTCTTAATTTTAGAAAATAAAACAAAACTGCTAACATGACGCTTCACTTTCCCGCCAATGACTCCCATCACTGATTTATGAATTTATGATAAAGAAAAAAAGACAATTCGAACGCAGTGTCATCATTCTCATAATAAAACCTGCTACTAGTGTTGTTCCTGTGTCACTTATTCGTTTATAACCTAGTCGATTAATAATCGTTTTAATGAGAACCACGTTTTAGAGTTATCGCGTTATTCCATGACCACAACAATGAGTGCCAATACATTGACCTTTGCTTGCACGCGTAAACTACAGTTAAACTAAGGCATGAAATAGAATGTATCGCCAATAATTGGTGCTTTTCATCGTAATTTTCTTAGCATAAAATAACAATGTAAAGTTAATTTATTTTGTAACGCGACTATTTACTTGTAATTCATACATTTGCCATTTGTTGTAGAACAAATTTTCTTGCTACAGCAAAATTATTTGTTAAGTATATATTATAACAAGAGGTTTCAGCAGCAGTTCTAATCTACTGAAAGCCGTTATTTCGAGAAGAATGTCTAAGAAAGTTTTCCTAGGCATTGACTATGCTGTTAAATTAACTAACTGTTATACAGTCGACCGATAAAAAATTAAATAAAACTTCAATGACAGTTTCTATTGAAAAATAACAAAAACAGCTAAGTACAAACAAATTTTCTTTTTGCAAAAGTGATTTTTTAAAACTTCTGCACTATGCACTAAACGGGAACGTAGGAAATTGTTTGATGTTTGTGTTAACTGAGCTCTAGATTTTCGTACGCGTTTTATAGGCGATTGAAACGTCCACACATAAATGTTTATTGGTTACCGAACGATATTTTTAATTTTATACGAGCATTTTTATTAAGTAGGTCCTACGCGGAACATTAAAAATGAATGTAGGAATGCTTGTCCAAAAATATTTTAATTATATTTTTACGATTATGGCCGTGTTGGATTGAGCTACTTTATTAATTAATTAATGTTGAACAGAAGAAAAAAATAAATGTCAGATACTATGCAAATTTTATTGCAATGTAATCTGAGTTTATAGAAATAATCTCGTAACTGTAATTTAATTTTGCTTTAAAAAATGTTAATAGTTACAGTATAACAATAAATATAAAAATAAATATAGCAATGAAACAAGTACAATTATTTTTCTGACTAAAATTATCTTTTGCTTTAATATTGATTTTTAATATTTTGATACTAAATATCACTCTGTCCTACTTTATGAAAAGACGATTGTATCACCGCACATGTATCTATTGTTTAATTTCCAAAGCAATTAATTCAGCGATAAGAAATCTATTCTAACCAACGCTCGTAAAATAATACTTATACAATTTAAATAAAACTCACCATTTTAATTGCCATGAGCAAAAATAAATTTGTCCAATGTATTGAATAAATCATACATAAAACAAAACGTCACTACGTTCATTTGAAAATTTTTATCACACTTTGGAACTTTGTTAAATAAATTACACACATCACTAATTTATGGCTATTTTCCTTTTTTAAATTAATTTTTAATCGATTCTTTTTTCGAGCGCGCGCTTGGCGGGTTATGTGCTATAAGCGACTAGTACTGCTCGCGCCTTGCTCCATACTGCACGGGTATCGCCTCCACCGCATAATGAAGCGTCCGATTAGAATGAACCGCTTTATTGGAATTTCATCGAGTTTTCGCTCATCATCGCCTCTAGTAATAAATATATGAAAAATGTTTTATAGATAAGCGTGTTCGTAGATGATGTTAACCAAATAATTGCGACATAAAGTGTGGTTTACACGTGTTATCATAACAGATACATTTTGGCGCGAGTATGGAAATTGCAAGGCCAGGTTAAAACCCGGAAAATATGAAACTTTATTGAGTTCAATTATCGTAATTAGTCTATTTTCAAGTCGTAATTAGTTTATTTGCTCTCGTATCAAGAAAGTTTTAATTTTAATTACTCTGAGTTCTATAACATATTATGCCTAATAGACCTTCTCGTGGAAAATATATAATGTCGCGAGTTCTTGTGTTTTTTAAATATATTTTTTTGCGATTTCCAAGACCTGTAAACCTTTTCGCAATTTTTTTTTGCTATAAAAAATCTTAAAAGTAGTTTATTGATCTTATTTGTACCTACTAGAATCGATTTCAAATGGGAACTGTCAAAAGTTATGTTCCATTAAGGTTTAATAAATAATATTTAGTTTCGCAACCATAAGCATTTATTTTGACACAATCACTTTGACATCTGTCTTGACATTATAATTCAACATTTCTTCAGTAATTTTTTTTTCTCAACTATTAAAAAAAAATGTTTAAGGCATCCCTTATCACCACTGACCACATACGCTTGATACAAAACAATGGTACATTAACACCCACCAGACTGTCGCCAGTGGCTCGACACCCGACACCGATGCCGGGCTGATGGCCTGACCTATTAAATACTAATTTACTGACATTGATACACATCACTAGTCAGATTTACTACAGATTTAGTCGATGTTTCGGGTACTCGATTGTGGGATGAGCTTTGTTTATCGAGAGTTTTTGACATTAGGGCTAATGTGTTAAGTACGTTTTACCTACCTACTGAAAGAGAAACTAAACTAAGTATAAAAAATAGACCATCTGGTTTCTCTTTGTACCAGCCATGGTTATCGTAAAAGGCAACTAAGTTATTATTAGTATATGAAAAGGTTATACAGCGAATTGCGTTTAGGGCACTTTTTCTTTGTTTGAGGGGTGAAATAGTAGTATGAAGTAGGTAAAGCCAGGCGTCGAGCACGAGTGTCGCAAGCGTTAAACCGCATCTTCGGAGACAAAAGCAAGATCCAGGGAGGTTACGCATATTCGCATCTCGATGATTACAAGGTTGGCACAAAGCCATCTGGGCCAGTTAACGGATCGCATCCGGCAGAGGCAGAACGTAACTCACTAGCATATAATCATGCCCTTACCCTTGCAGTTAATGCATAGACCATTTTCTGGACGCATCCGTGTCGAATTCCCGCACACAACAATATTTTCATAGATAATGGTCATTTCGGGTCTGAAGGTTAGTCGTAATTCTTAGAGTAACCTGTTTTCAAGGTTTCTGGCTTCTGAAAACCCGTTACGCGCACTACGGAATACTAGGACCGACTAATTCATTTTCCGTATATAGCATCCGTGGAACTCTTGACTAACCGTGACATCTCTTGACAACCGTATGGATGATTATGGATCCACGTTACTTTAGTTTAGCCTCGAGTTCCCGGGCACCGCCGTTCCACAACTGCCCACGGTTAAGCAACGCACGTGTAATGAGATGCTTTGAATGAAGCGGGATCGTCCACTGCGACCCACGGCCACGATATCGGCAAACACATCCTACGGAGCCGTTGACGGTTGACTGTATTCTATAATATCAGTAGGTGACTTACCGCGAGCAGAGTGGCCAGGGCGCTTGCCATGCGCATAGTCGCAGCGCGGCGGGAGCGCGGGCGCCGCTACGTGACGGAGGCGGCGGGCGGACGGGCGCGCGCGGGCCGCATCCGGCCGCCCTCCGGTCCTCTACCACCGTCGCGACGGCATCGCGCACCTGGGGGAAAGATAGGGTTACATAAGAAAGTCTTTTAAAGATGTACATGGATCTTTTGGCCCGTGGCTAAAATCGGAACTACCATCTGGTTTTTTAATACATTTCTCAAATCAATACTTATCACAAATTTTTACCAACAGCAACCACATTACTATTAAAAACAAAATTTTCAAAGTTATCGGTTCACGAATGTCAATTTAATGGCAGAAAGGAATTATTTGGGTCATTTCTAGATCTGAGCCATCTCTCAAAGTCTTTGTATGTGTGTATAGTTGTTGTGTGTGTTGAAAAAGTAGCCTATGTCTTATTCCAGGGCGTCACTTACCTCCATACAAATTTTTATCCAAATTGGTCAAGCCGTTTGAGCGTGAAGAAGTAACAAACATACACACACACACACTCACAAACTTTATATTAAAACTAGCTGCGCCCCGCGGTTTTACCCGCGTAAGTCTCGATCCCGTGGGAATATCGGGATAAGAAGTAGCCTATGTCTTATTCCAGGGTGTCAGCTACCTCCATACAAAATTTTATCAAAATTGGTCCAGCCGTTTGAGCGTGAAGAAGTTACAAACATACACACACACTCACAAACTTTATATTAAAACTAGCTGCGCCCCGCGTTGCCCCCCTTTATAATATTAGTGTGATATATGTAAAAAAATTACAGTTATTCTATACAAAAACTGTCAATCGACAACTTTATTCCTCGGTTAGTTAGCTCTTTAAATAAAGATGGCGAATTATTTACGGTGTGAAGAAGGGCGGGGCAACAATCTAGGGGTTAACAAAGATGGCGACGATGTACACAGGAACGCATGTGCAGACCACAAGCTCCGCCCATGACATTGTGGCTGATGCGACCGCCAATAACATCCCATTGGATTGAATTAATTGACTTCTATGTAAATGTCTTCCTAAAACTGTTTACATAACTACTCGTTTAAAACATAAATGAAGTTGTAGGCAAGTGTTTGTGGGTCTCCAATGTTTCTTGAGAGATTGGTGAAAAAGTAAGTTACGGATTACCCATTTCTGACAAAAAACCTGGATAGCTAGAGTAAGGCAACAGCAGTCAATGTCAGCTAAGCCGATGCGGCTGAAAAATACAGCTTGTGCTTTGAAAACTGAACAGGAAACAAGCCAGACTGAAAAACAAAAAAAAATACACCTGAAAGAAATATTCCTCATCGTCAACCAAAAGCATTTTTCTCAAGAATATGACCAAATAACGTCATGTTTTCGGAATCAAAATCCAATATTATGCTTTTATCTCTTAAATCTAATATCTGACGTCACATGTCGCGCCTCCGGTCATACGTCACAGGATATGTCTGATTATGATACCGATTACTACGTTATCAGTGGCGCCGCGATTAAGGAGTTAAAATATTTGTCTGATGAATACGTGATCGATAAGTAGTAGCCTAATCTGCGAAAGGTATAAAATTTTCATTTTTCTATTTGAGTTATGGTTTAAGTAGAATTTTAATACGTCATCCTTTTTTAACTGTTCTCTGTACTGTGAACTGTAATTTGTCTAAGCAGGATCTGAGTATGCATCATTTTGAAAAATCGAAACTGAATGAGTGAATAATTTTAAGACCGAACCTCTTTCTCTTTCACCTTATTTTTTTTAGCTCGTAATTTTTCATGGCCACAAGAATGTGGGCTCATGTGACGTCATAAGGAACAATGTTTTTTGATTTAATGCTTTGAGTTTTGAGGGAATATTTTTAACTAGTGGCGATACCATATCTTAATGTACGCCACCGGCGTCGGCGCCGGCGCCGGGTGCACCCTGGGCAGTACCGCTACTTCCTTGATTTGGCTAAGCTTTGTACCGCGTTTTTCTTATATTAGTTCGACTTAGAGCTCATACGAGAAAAGCAGCCAAGTGAGAGTCGGACTCGTACACGAAGTGTTGTGTACAACCGTACAATAAAACAAGAAACATAAAAAAACTTGTAGTAAAAATTACACGTTTCGTATACTACCGACTTTAATTTTTAACTTTATTTTATTTTTATTATCTATTGTCATAGCGGCCATAGTAGCATAGTAGTGTAGTGATAGTAAATAAAATCAAGTGTCTTCCTATTACGGTTGGGGCATGTTACATTTGTCAATATTATCATGATTCTAATATCGCAATATTTCAAGATTTCCGAATAATCTGTGATATTACCACGATACTGCCTATTTACACCATCAATTTTACTATGGTATCTTGATATTATTGACAATGTAACATGCCCCATTCAAAAGATACAGCCCTATGACAGACAGACAGACAGACGTACGGCCAGCGGAGATTTAGTAATAGGGTCTCGTAGGCACCCTTTGAGTACGGAACCCTAAAAAAAGACGGCAGTGGGAGACCTTCCAAGGAACCTAGATAACACTGTTCTATAATTTATGTTTTAGAGATCACCAGGGCCTTGAACTTGACAGTCACGTTGCAAACCTTGCGGTCAGGTCCATACTCCGAGGTATACATCAATTGTATACTTCTTCATCTCACATTTTACCGACTTTTACTAGTTACGCTCCAAGACGAACTTGATCTATCATCTTTCAATGTCAATCCTTGAGCGGGGCAGACGTAATCGGTATGTGGTTGACCTGAGGAAGTGAGAATCGAGTTATTTTATGTTTTTGATGAGACTCATCGTACCGCTTCTTTCTCTTCTGTTTCTCTTTTGTAATCGAACGATTAGAATGCTTTCTAACAATATTAGCCATTCAGTAAGATAATATCAAGGCTGGCTGTTCTGTGTGCATAATCAGCCCATAAGGTTCCTACCTAACTTCCTCTGTGAGAGGGAGTGGGCCGTAATGCACCACGCGGGCCCAGTGCGGGTTGGTAGATGTCACATGTCTTCGAATTTTTGGCTCTAAGACATTCCGGTTTCCTCACGATGTTTTCCTTCACCGTTTTGAGAGCAGTGGTGATGAAATTAAATACACAAAGTAAAGTGCCGGTCTGGGTTCGAACTCACGACCTATAGCTCGTAAGTCGGGGCTACTGGGACACCACTGCTGCACTACTGTCCTGTGTGCGTTGGAAGTGATCTATATTTAAGTATCTCCTCTTGAGGAGGCCATATTAATACATCACCCATGAGATCTGACTTGGGTATGACAAGAATGATGGAAACACTTTTTTTCCATTGTGTTGATGCTAACAATGCAAAAACTTCTATGGCATGTTGCATGATGAGCAAGTCAGCAAGATTGAGAGCGGAACTATAACAGCCTCAGGGTGCGCCGGACATACAAGTAGCTACTAAAGTATTGTCATTGAGGTCAGAAGTTTGTAGTAAAGACGCAAACACGTGTCATAATTAATTTTACAACGTATTTTGTACATAAATTAGCACGTCAGTGACGTATTTCACATGTAACAATAAAATTATTAGCGTTGTAACTATCAATATGTTTAAATGATCGCGAAAGTCTGTCCGTTTGTCGGTTTCTACTCTCTAAACTGGGTAATAAAAAATACTTTGTTATTTTGTATTGTGTGAAGGGCGGGCGTTTTGGGGGACTGTCTTATGTAGTTTTGACGTTCGAAAAGTGCTGATTCTCCTAGTTTGAATAAATTACTTTTGATTTTGATTCGACTGGAATCGTTAGCCTATAGCGGAAGCCTCGTCTTGACTGATTGAACCGCTTTGTCGAAACTAGAGCATTAAACTCAGGATTGCAAATTAATTCATTGGTTAACTAGTCCACTACGATCCAACATATTGATTCATTGGTTAACTAGTCCACTACGATCCAACATATTGATTCATTGGTTAACTAGTCCACTACGATTCAACATATTGATTCATTGGTTAACTAGTCCACTACGATCCAACATATTGATTCATTGGTTAACTAGTCCACTACGATCCAACATATTGATTCATTGGTTAACTAGTCCACTACGATCCAACATATTGATTCATTGGTTAACTAGTTCACCACGATCCAACATATTGATTCATTGGTTAACTAGTCCACTACGATCCAACATATTGATTCATTGGTTAACTAGTCCACTACGATCCAACATATTGATTCATTGGTTAACTAGTCCACTACGATCCAACATATTGATTCATTGGTTAACTAGTCCACTACGATCCAAAATATTGATTCATTGGTTAACTAAACCACTACGATCCAACATATTGATTCATTGGTTAACTAGTCCACTACGATCCAACATATTGATTCATTGGTTAACTAGTCCACTACGATCCAACATATTGATTCATTGGTTAACTAGTCCACTACGATCCAACATATTGATTCATTGGTTAACTAGTCCACTACGATCCAACATATTGATTCATTGGTTAACTAGTCCACTACGATCCAACATATTGATTCATTGGTTAACTAGTCCACTACGATCCAACATATTGATTCATTGGTTAACTAGTCCACTACGATCCAACATATTGATTCATTGGTTAACTAGTCCACTACGATCCAACATATTGATTCAATTCAAAAGAAGTCACATTAAACTTTTTTTCTTCATAGAGTCGTAGAAAATTCCTATGAAAACTCTCGTTTTTAGGGTTCCGTACCCAAAGGGTTCCAACTGGACCTTATTACAAAGGTTCCGCTGTCCGTCCGTCTGTCACAGGGCTGTATCTTTTGAAACGTAATAAGAAGACACTTGAAATTTTACAGAGTGTGTACTACTATGGCCGGTATTACAACAAAAAATAGAATAAAGTTAAAAATTAATCCCCATACAAGAAACGAAAATAATAATGTAGTTTATTGTCGAAATTAAGACGTGTCGGAGTTCCATATTGTCGGAGTTCCATATACTCGTAGTCGAAATTAAATCTTGTCGTATTACAGTTTGTCGAAATTGAGTTTGGTAGTATTAAATATTGTACGGCGGTGTGGAACCCTTCGAGTGTGAGTGCGACTAGCACTTGGCAGCTTTTCTACTTTGATAAAATGTCTTATAGTCCTTCTCCTACACCATCTCTTCTACAGCAGATGACTAAAAAACCCCAATCTGGTGAAATTCCTTCTCAGCCATGGTGGGATAGGGAATGCACTGACATGGTTAGGGCCAGGAGTGAGGCTGAAGAGACTGTTAACTGTGATATGAACCTGGATAACCTCATCGCTTTCAAGCGAATATTAGCTAAGTCCAGGAAAGTACTTAAAAAGAAGGTCAAATCAAATCAAATCAAATCATTTATTTGCATGAATATGGGTACATGAGTTGATACATAGGTACGAAAAAGTTCTTTGAACCATATCCTACCTAAACAGGTGTGCAAATATCTACAAATTATAATATAAATAGGTTGGCCCAAGTATTGCAGTTCGCTGAGTCCATCCACTCTGGTTGCGGTGGTATGGCGGTTTGTTTAACACAGTTTGATTCATAATCTGAATGATTCTGAAGTATACCTATTGCTAATCCATTGCGTCATATGTTCGAAACATTTGTCTGCTCAACAACGTAAATAACGCAATGAATGTAGTTGAACTGTCAAAATGAATTTACCATTGCTGCTGACAGTGTGTAACGGAATTACCCCGCGGTTCGGACCCAGATAGCCAAGCTGCTGGAAATAATAGAATAGAATAGAACCTATTTATTGTAAAACATGAGTATACATCAAATAATATGTGCAAGGTCTTAAAATAACAGGTAGATCTGCATGTTTTTGCCATTTCTGGCGTAAAAAATAAAATATTTTTGGTTTAGAATAAACCATTAAACGATTTGAGTCTAAAAAATAACTATGAAATTAATAGGTAACTTAAGTAAAAAAGTATTAGTTTTACAGATTTGAGGGTCAAATTGTGAAAATGTCGTAATTATAGGAATCTATTTAAATTAATTGCGGTCATTTCAAAATTCTGATACGGTATTATAGCATTTGGCAATGAGATATTTTTTTTAATGTATTTTAAACAGAGCAGTAGGCATTTTTCTTATAGGGTTTGGAATTTTATTATAAATGATTGGTGCTAAACAAAAAATACTTTTACGCATCAACGCGATGTGTAAACCCAACGCGAACAAACCCACGACATAAAGCTATAGTACGGTTTATAGTTTTAGTTAGTCAACAGTTATTGGCGAATCAATCGTTTAATTAGTGATGATGCATACAAAACAAATGACGGCGATAATTGACTGATATAGAAGAGTGACGTAATTACACGACAATGCTACAATGTTTGAGCACAAACGGATCTGGTCAGTGGCGATGAACTGCCACATCGTTGTGAGTAGCTGTTATTTGTACCAACATCCTATTTATGGACCGGATCTATTTAGACGTATTGATAAGGAAAATCTTTGCTTAGGGCTTGTGGCTAAGTAATAACAAATCGATCAGGTTAAGCTACGTTTGCCGCGGTTGGTCCGTGGATGGGTGACCATCTTTACATACCAAAACCCCTCCGTGCTTCGGAAAGCACCTTAAGCCGTTCGTCCCGGCTGTCATTTGTAGATCATTGACAGTCTTTACGGGTAGTCAGAAGCCAAAACGTGTGACAACCAGTCTTAGCAAGGGGTATCGTGTTATCTAGTAACTCAAAGTCAAAGTCAAATTATTTATTTCAAATAGGCACTTTTGACCGTCAAAATTTACAAAAAAAATTAATTGATTCTAGTCGCCCCTTCCAAACGGTAGCTAGGTAATTAGGTTGTGGAGGTCGGATAGCTGTATCCGGTTAGACTGGAAGCCGACCCCAACACGTTAGGAAAAAGTAGGCACATGATTATGAGGAAAATCTTTGGTTTGTAATCCTCTAGTTTCAAGAAGTGATGGAGGTGTGATCCACATGGTTAGCAGTAACCTTTTGACTTTTATAAATTACCTGAAACCTCTACTAAAACTGGCGATACTGGATCAGACAAAATTATTTATTTGTCACGATGAATGATTAATTTATAAGGTATACTTAATTAAAATAACTGAAAACCTTGTGGTCATTTCTATGAACAATTTTGACTAAGAGACTTAAAAAAGCCGCTGCTGCATACATACATGTATATTCGCTTATCATGACAAAATGTAGGGAATAGCAGATTTTTATTTTCACAATTACCGACCTACCGGAAATTATGAAAAAAAAATTACACTTTTGTTCATAATGATAATTACAATGACCCCTTATGAGGTTTTCATAATTTCTGCCGAAAGACGTCCACTGCTGGACATAAAAAAGGGGCCAAAGCCCAAAGGGGGGGGGGGGGATTGCCATAATCGCACATTCATCATTTCAGCCTAAAAACGACCACCGCTTGACATAGGCCTCCCCCACAGAGGGGGGGCTGCCATAATCGCCACACTTGACAGGCGGGTTGGCGATCGCAGTATGGTGTTAAAATGCATAGAGAACGCTGCTGCCCTTTCTCTAGTAAGTCCCTTAGTCGCCTTTTACAACACCCACGGGAAGAAATAGGATGGTGCTATTCTTAACGTACGGCATCACACAGACAGGTTGTGAGGTCATGAGTTATCTAAATTACAGCTCGTTTATCGTATTTCTGGTTTCTATTGAGACTAAATAATTGAACCAGATGAATAATCTAAATAATCTAATGCTCAAACCCAAATACTGCGACCCTTCACTTACGATTTACAAGCAATTTCAACGCAGATCACACATCTTACTTCTGATACGGAAGCTATCAAATATTTGAATCCGTGGAAGGACAATCTTAGGGCTCTGATACATAAGACACGAGATGGCAGCGGCAGCTGAATGAATGAAGTGCACCGACCCCAGCGTGGTTGTACCAGACACGATTACTCCAATGAATACAAAGATTCACCCTAGCCCCTGAAGCCTCATGTTTCCTGAGACTACAGAGACCATTGTATATCAAAGAGTAGACCGGAGGGCGCGATAATGGTAGGGAAGACGTGGCCATGGGATATGGAAGGATTATTAGAGCCTACCGGATATGCATCCTGACACGAGATGGCAGCGGCAGCTGGTGCGAAAATGAGAAAAGTGCCATTATTTCTTTAATATAAACTTAAGTCTTAACGTATTACGATGGCCGCATAGACTGTATTGATAAATGTTTTAAAAGTTTTTAATTTTTGTTTTTAAAAACGTAGCCCCACACTAGGAATTTCTCCTGTATCGTGGGTGCGTTTACGAACATTTAAACTCACATACACAAACAGCGAGACCCGGAACAACTACGTGTAGGTCATACAAATATCTGTTCCGTACGGGAATCGAACCCGCGACACGCAGCGCAGCAGTCAATCGCTTAACCACTGCGCTAACCGTGCCGTCAGTTAACAGAAAGACGAATTTAAATGAGCTCCAAAATAAAAATAGACTGTTACAATTTTCTGAAATTCAGACCTTTACCGAGTAATGAGTGTTCAGAAAAAAAAATCTTCTTGTACTACAAAGTTTTGACTTAGGACAGTTTTTTTGGTAACTTACGGTAATTTGATCATCACTCTAAGTATTCTAAATTCTAAACAATGATTGAATATTTGGAGTCTGCATGACATCACTCAGCATCCAATCCGCGATCCGCTCTCAAAGTAGCAGAGCCTGCACTATTTGTATTTAAAACGTAACTGTGAAACTACATACTTCGACATGTGAAAATGGCAAAGTCCGTAAATTGAATTATCTAAAAATAAATCTCCGCAAATAGCGTTGTTGATTCATCGCGTGTCCGCGGCTAGGCATCAGTATTAATTACGCGCAGGTAATTAATAGCTCGAGTGATGTAGTATTGATTACTTTACTAGAGTAAGTATAAGAAACCTTGTTGGTAATTATATTTTCGAGCCGTTTGGGGTTGAAACCCTCGAGCCGTGGGGTCAGAGTGTTCATGGTATTTTCAACGAAATCTCCAAATAGCTGGTTGACATTCCCGGGATTTAAAGGCTGGCTTTTACCTTGGCCAGAGGCTAAACATTGTCATACAATATGGCAATGCCGCTAGGCTCTTGGGTACATTACCAGTCGACAGTGAATCAGATGAATTCTTCGGCGCCATATTTGTGAATAGTTTTAGCTACGTTAGGATTATAATTTTGGTATTCGAATTAATTAATTAGGGATCATTATATTTTTATTTATGTAGGTACATATTATTTTAATTCTGAGTAGCGTCGCGCGACAAATCGCGCTGGTTTTCACGAACCTTAACTAAATCAATAACCCGCTACTAGATGTCATCGAGTAGGTACTTACAGATGATACTATAATTAAATGTCGCGACATTTCGTTTGCTTCAGGTGTTTAGCTACCTTTATTCTAGTTTGAGTTCAATTGTACTGGTTCGCGTCATGTTCCGCTACTCGAATCGGATGCGAGCAACGGAACATGACGCGGACCAGTACAATTGAACTACTGCGGTTTCGCTGCTATGGTTTCGCGGCGGATGTGTGCTACCAGCGTGAGTGAGAGCAAACCCTAATACATAGTTTGGCCGTTAAATTTTTTTTCTGCACAGCTATTCACAACTGTTCGACAGGTTTCCGAGTAGAAAATAACACATTTTCGGTTACTTAGATATTCGGAACTGATTTGCCTAGATCCCAATAAGTTACAAACCTAATTACTTGTGTTCGCAAGTTAGCCGATATAATGAGTGAGGCGGTAAACATCGTCAGTTGCGTAAGAGACCGGACTGGTTTCAGCAAGAGTGAAACTGATTGTAGACACTCAACCGGTTGGGGGCTACTTGAAAACTAAACGGATTTTTCCATGTTATCACACTTTTATCTGGGTGCTGTAATAACCCACGGAGTTCTATCATGGCTTGGACTATATTCAAGTTATATTAGATTCAAGTCAATATAACATCACGCCTGTAATCCCCGAAGGGTTAGGCAGAGGCGTACCTATAGAACACCCACATTTCGCCAGTTATGATTAAGTCCCATGTCAAGGGCCAACCTATTGCCATCCTCCGGGTATACATTCAGACTCCAGTCTGCTATTGAGGAATTCCTTAATTTTAAAACTCAATAATACTAGATCAACGAGGCAGTCAACGTTTTCACGATAAAAGTAACAAAGTTCAAAAGTGCCTCTTATGTGCCTATTTGAAATAAATGGTTTGACTTTGACTTTTTGACTTTTGAAAGAAAAGCTAAAAAAATCGCTTCATTAAGCTCGCACCGCGGTATAGTGACATACTTACATAAGTACGCCATAAAAATAGCGTATGAAACCCCCTTACTTGTTGTTATTTTATAGTTTATTTATAGGGTTTTTTTTATTTTAGGATCTCCAAAAAGGACACAATATACAATATAAATCACAATAAATAAAAAACGTTATTTTACGTGTGCTCATTCAATTACAAGAGAACACAGTATGCACTTATATAAATAAGCAGGTTTAAACAGGATAAAAATAAACTAGAGAAAATTAATGACGTAATTTGAAGAAATAAAATAAAATTAACATGTCAAGATTGCGCATTCATATAACAATAATTGATTAGTATAATAATAATTCTTACACATTTGATGACTATTGGAAGGAAGAAAAATAGTTACATACTTAGTTATTTTGCAATGGTTAAATAATTTTTGTATTTTGAAATGGGGAGGGTAATGTCCATCAGGTTACAACTCTTTGACAATTAATTGTAAATTCAAAAGATGTTTGGGAGGGCGGCGAATGGTATTAGATTGGTTTTAGTTGAGTTGCGTTGATGAGATTAGTAAAGATATACACCAACAAAAGTTGCGATGAGAAGTTAATAAGCAACATTTCTACTAACAAGCTTATTATATCTTATTGCTATCAAGCTGAGCTTCACACAGCTTCGACTTTGCCCTCCGACCTTTACCGAGTCAATTCAGTAGTGGTTTCTACTAAATCCGTCATACGATACATCTTACTCACTCCCAGACCCAACAGTCTTTATTGATATATTAATTCAATTAAAATCTGACCCAAATGATTCAAATATTCCATTAACTCTTAATATTTCATTAACTATTCATAATATTTCACCGAATACCATTAGGCTTCAATGTATATAAATCTTTACCAAAATGGCGTGCGCATATTATTAATAACACTTATGATAAATCATTCGGAACCCTTCCCTTTTGGGCGCCATATGCGAAATATGTTGACTTAGGAATGAAGTTGAAACATACAACTGACTATTATGTTTGATTCATGCTATAGTGGGTACCACGTCTCATTTTGTTGTCGATACAGATCCAGATCCTTTCGCTACGTGTAGGGAAACAGCGTTAAGTCTAAACAAACATTTATCAAAAGAGCTGTAAGTAGAATTGGCTCTAGATGAGATCAATTTTGGATCCTGATTAGGGCCATTACTGCTTCCGTGTTAAAGATATTCAGGATTTATGTGTTTCGTGGCACCTTATTTCCGGCAGTAGATAGTAACTTGGCGGTGAATTAAATTTAACTTCTAAGGCGTAACACACTGCTCTTATAAGTTGCACCAGAAGGCGCTCTTTTAAAAAGGGTATATTAAGGAAAACTCGCGCTGACCAGGAAAGCATGGCACAAAAGGGAGGCCTATACTTAGTAGTGGCTAGAATAAGGCTGCCAGTGATGATAATGATTATGAAGAAAGACTTTTCGGATAGTTATTTTACAGATAGTTGTATTTCGATTTTTTTTTGTTTTATTTCCCAATGATGATAAATAATAAGTTATATTTATTTCTGTAAATTGGTTTTAAAAAAACACTTTTTACGCGTCAAAAATGAATCTTAGATACATCATTATAATAAAAATAAGCATCACTTTTATACGTATTTATCTGTTCCTTTCTTCTTGTCTGTTTATATGTGTGTACATAAACGGTTAAATAGATAATATAAATAAATAAAATAGTAGTTTGTCTATTTGTTTGGATGTCCCGGATTGGCGAAAAACGACTGAACGGATTTGGATTAAATTTGTCACACATATAGTTTATAACCTGGATTAACACATAGGATACTTTTAATCATTAAAAAAAAAATCAAATTAAAAAAAAGGGGTATTTTCAAAAATATTAGCAAAAGCTAGTTATGTTTTAAAACTAAGATTAGTTTGGTGTTTCCTAACTCTGAGAAGAAAGATCGAAACAAACTCACAGGACACATTCTCTTTTAAAGACCAGACATAATCTTTTGAGGAAATAACCACACAGATTTGAGTGGACCTGTCCAGTCAGTGCACGCATTTGTCAGTAATCGTGTAGCTCAACGCAGAACTTAATTAGCTCAACGACTCGACGGACAATACCAAAGAAGGACATTTGGGTAGGCCGCATAAAGAACTCCAACTGCCAGAAAATCATTAAAAAAACTGTCAATATACAGTAATACATATGTCGACATAACAGCGTGACTGTTGATTAGAGCTTGCATGCGTGAACATTTTCATTCCGAAAAGTTGTATTCGACATATTATACCATGTTATGTGCCTATTTAAAAGATACAGATTTCATCTCATCATAGTTTTTAATGTCTACCAAACTCTCAATAGTTTACGCTATAATTATAATCTTTTTGTCATGGATATAAATATCCGAGATTTTATATATTCAACGAAGCAAATCGATTAATATGATTTATGACTTTATTAAGGCTATAAATCAAGAAGTTTGATGGAAAATTAGGTTCATTGGTCTATTAAAAGAAAACAAGTTGTTTTGATGTTGCCGAATTAGATTTATTTGTGTTATTAATGGTGGTATTGGTTCATCATAGAAACCTTAAAAAACGTTTTAGTTTACACTGTCATGAATTGTCTCTTCCACGAAACAATAATATCTGGACTAGAGCAGCCTACAAATATCTTGACAAAAGAAAATAAACCGGCCAAGTGCGAGTCGGACTCGCGCACGAAGGGTTCCGTACCATTATCTATAAAAACGGCAAAAAAATCACGTTTGTTGTATGGGAGCCCCCCTTCAATATTTGTTTTATTTTAATTTAACTACTTATTTTAAAGTGAATTTATAACTAAATATTCTGTGAATATTTCAAGCGTCTACCTGTTGCCGTTATCAATATCGAGCAAAAACGAGCAAAAAAATCACGTTTGTTGTATGGGAGCCCCCTTAAATATTTATTTTATTCTGTTTTTTTGTATTTGTTGTTATAGCGGCAACTGAAATACAAACTGAAATTTTCAACTGTCAAACTATCACGGTTCATGAGATACAGCCTGGTGACAGACGGACAGACAAACAGACAGACAGACGGCGGAGCCTTAGTAATAGGGTTCCCGTTTTACCCTTTGGGTACGGAACCCTAAAAAGCAGCTTTATTGAACACATTCATAACATTACAGTATTTAAAGAGATCGTCGTCACTGTTTAATATTTTCTTGTTTAAATATTTTGGCGTAATTTTAATATTAGGCGTATTAGTAACATAAGTATCTATCGGTAATAGCGTAACACACTATCGGTAGCAATGGGTTTCATTTTAACAGTTCAACAATATTCATTGCGTTATTTACGTTGTTGAGCAGACAAATTTTTCGAACATATGAACCAATGGATTAGCAATATACTTCAAAATCATTCAGATTGCGATAGCTAATGTGTTACATAATTAGGATCGTATCGGTCAGGTAATACAGTCTTCAAGTTTTCCATGCAGAGATTGACATTTGTCTTAGTGGCTGATAAGACTAGAAGTCAATGTGTATTCTTGATCGAAGCAATAAAAAAAATAAAAATGATTTAATTCGGACCTTGATCCATAATGTTAGTAATACACAATACTTATAGTATGTTAGTAACAAATGCAACTAAATGCATTCATTGAATAAATAACTATGTTTATCCTTGACGAAGTTAATAAGGCAGCCAGTATTACCATTGCTAGTTAAATGGAAAATTCAATTATATTACAAATTGGGAAAGGATTTCAACGATACAAATAACCTTCAGTATGAGCAAATCTTCACGCTTATTATATCTTTAGCATGAATAGAAGTATAATTAATTATATTATTAGTTACAATGTGTGTTGGCATCAGTTCTATACAGTAGTCAGTGTGGCGGGCCTTAAGATCGTAATCAGGTGTGAGTTGTGGCAGTTTGCGAGATTATCTGTGGTTACCATCGTTATTGTGTAAGGTGTTACGTACACCTACTTGTGGGTTATTAATGTATAGATTAATAAGCCCAAAATCTACAGTGCCTACTGATTATCTTTAGAGTAGTGCAATGCAAGGTATTTTTGCTTCTAATGGTATTAATTTTGTCTTTGACGTTTTCCCTTTTCCAACGTCACGGAGGGAAAAGGAGTTGGTTAGACATTCGGCTGGACAACTATTTCCGAAAATCTGTGAAATTTTAAAGGTGGATGTTGACTATCTTCTTGATACAGTGTCTATGTCCAATTTTAGATACCTACATAGTTTAAAAATCCTACTTTTCGTATAAACGACTACGCTAGAATTAATTTACTCTCAAATCCTTGGCATACATAATCATTAAAAGCTCAATAAGAACAACATTCAACAACGTAGCATTTAATTACTTCTGTTAATTACTATATCGATCTCTACACCTATCCTTTACAATCAATTAGTCCATACATCACTCGTCTTTTAATTATCCAATCTGTATTGCAGTCATAAGAAATGCCACGCGGTGATTGGCTTTTACAAAACACTGCACGCGTGCTGTCGCACTTTCCTGATTTATGATTGGTCGTTTTACTAATGAATTATTTAATGGCCGCCGTCATAAAACCAGAGACAAGTTGTATACGTTTATTTTAAGTTGCAATAGTAAGGCGTGAGTCGGAATGGACTGTTGGGGCCGATAATATTTTCCCTAATGGCTGCCCAAAAATCTGTATGCATAATTTCCCATCATTAAATAAAAACATTAAGTGGATAGAAGATGTAAATGTGTCTTGTTATCATTTTATTTGACTTTTACATGACGTGGTTTATTTGGAGGCCAATGTTCTGCAGTGGACTTTTACGATGCAGTGTTACAGTCAAAAAGTAATAGTGTTCAGAGATATTAGATTCATTTACAACGCATAATGTGACAGATCTGAGCAAGCGTGGTAAAACCTAGAGGTTAAGGTGATACGTAAAAAATAAATCATAGCGAACTGGGCGGTCATAAGAAAGTGACAGTCTATTACTTCCACATGCGAAAAAAGAGAGCGCAACAATGCGCTGGAACCAAAATACAACAACGTTATGGCGCCAAACCAAATAAAAATTGTTTGAAAATAAATTAAGCTATCTATTAAAAATATTTTCTGCCAGTTTTCAGTTACCTTATGCGCACATTTTGAATGCATTTTTGCAATTAAATTACTAAGGATTTTAGAATTACAGGAAAAATATGAAAAATAGAGGTATTTTCGGAAATAAATTATATCGAGGAAATTTAACCCAATTGCATTTTTCTTCAGTCAGAATATTAATCAAATAGTCAATAAACATATACCCAAAAATTAAATCCATACATGCTGTCATAGTGAAATAAATGATTACGAAAAAGCCCCCAATTTTTTTGGTATCGCTTTAAATTGAGCAATTTAGTAATTAATATCTTGAAACAGGCGTGTCATATTTTACCAACATTTAGATAATCCTTTCAGTTCGAAAATTAATGACATGTCATTATTTATTTAATAACATCATTATCTGCATATCCCTTTCGCAACTATGTTGGGTTTGGCTTTGAGTCTAACCGGATGCAGCTGAATGCCAGTATTTTACATGGAGCGACTACCTATCGGACCTCCACAACCCAGTTACTGGGTAACACGATACCCCTTGGTAATACGGGTTTTCAGACTTTCGGGCTTCTGACTACCCGTAACGATTGTCAAAGATCTACAAGTGACAGCCGGGATCAACGGCTTAACGTGCTTTCCGAGGTATTTATTTTATAACATGGTAACTAGTGTGGATTTTTACCATTATCCACAATCAAACGTAGGTTTACTAAGATACATAGATTTTATATTATTTCGATCCATTTTCCTGTGGAACCCTAAAGCGTGTGAATCAAAGTTAACACCCGACTGTGTTTTACAGCATTTTTATATTTATTTGTACAGGAGATAAAATTAATGGTGTCAGGTATTTGATTATAAGTAGCTTTGCATTACATTTTTAGATGTTTTTTATGTCCCTATTAATTTAATTTATAGACTTGCCGATTAATTTGTGGGTTCTTGTTATGTTCGAAAGGTTTATGGCCATTTTTAGGGTTTCGTACCTCAAAACGGAAAAACGGAACCCTTATAGGATCAGTTACTTGACCATCTGTCTGTCTGTCTGTCTGTCTGTCAGTCTGTCAAGACCCTTTTTCTCAGAAATGAGTGGAAGTGTCAAGTTGAAATTAATATGAAAAACGTAGTTCGACGGTCACTTATAGCTCTAAAAAATCAAGCTTTTAAGTCAACGCAATAAAAAAATAGGGCAATTTATGCGACATAATATATTTTGATACTCGCAAATATTTTTTTTTTTTCTAATTTATTTATATAATCACTTACAACTATTATTACAGGTACAACCCAATGCAATAGTGAAGCAAACTTAATAATAACAACTTATTTTCTAAAACTTATTACATACAATGTTATCCTTGTGAATTCACACGGCTACACATCAAGCTATACATTTCCAGTATACGCTGACTTCTCATTGTACGGAAATCCTGTAAAATGCGAGATCAGCCTATATTTTATAGGTTTTGACGCACTTACAACCTATATTACAAATATAATGATACTGAATTTATTATGTAAAACAAAAGGCGTGCGAAATTTTGCGTAAGTTTGATTCATATCAAATAGCGTGATGTTGCAGTGGATTAATAAAATACATACAAAAATAAAAGGATTTGAAAGAAGTGTATAAAGACAGAGAAACATGAAAACCGAAGACCGACCGCTCGTTATATTTATGGAAAATTATTTTCTTTGTACATCGAATCCAACAGGATCCAAACGAAATCCAAATAAAATGACTTGAGACTTTGGAAATTGACATTTTGCTTGAAATGGTGCTGTTTTAGAACTTTCTCTCTTCTTTGAAGCCAAAGTCTCTCTCTTCTCTTCGTCGTCGGAATCTTACAAAAAAGAAGAATAGGTCGACTCCCATACTTTTTTTTTAAAAATTCCAAATGATAACTTCAAGTCAATTGCAATGGCTATGCCAGTACCGCCAGTACAATCAACTTTACACACTCCTACATACACACATACTACATTATCTAACCTGCCACTTACAGTAATCAAGAGCGAGAAACTCCTTCGACATCAATTAGGGCCTAGCTCCAGATTACCGTGTGTCTATGTCTGAGAGACGTGTGTAGAGGCGCCTGTGGTCTGACGTGTTTTAATTTGCATTCGATTACCTTTACATATTTGTTTGCTGTTTACATAATTATTCCCTTCCGTAAATAGAGCATAATTATTAAATATTTTGCTATGCTAATATTATATGCCGCACGCAAATATCTAAGGCTGGTGACACGGGGAACGAGAAAAGGTCTTATCGTAGCAAGACATATGTTAAGGCTCCTCCAGACAGGTGCGACGTGACTCTTGTAGAACAATTTCTATGAAAACTTAATGGAAATTGTTCTACCAGAATCGCATCGCACCGTCGCGTCGAGCCTTTACAGAATTCGTACATTATCATCATTTGTGAATAGTTTTAGTCAGGATATATTTTGTTATTTTTATTAATTAATTAGGTATAAGTTGTTATTTATGTGCATATTATTTTAATTCTACATACAAATAGTTAAATGATATTCATCATTCTCTCTCTCTGCCGCGATTTATTTGGGGTCGGCGCAACATGTTTACTACCGGAATAAAAAGTAGCATATTTATGTCCTTACCCAGGTCATGGTCTCTCTGTGTGCTAAATTCCATCCGCACCGTTCAGCTGTTAACGAGTCAAAAAGTAACAAAGAGACAGAGTTACTCTCCTCGCATTTATAATATTAGTATTGATTTAAATATCTTGCGAAATACTTCTCATGGCACATGTTTTGTTTTATTACTGTTAAGTATTAAATACCGATTGGTCTACTAAGCTGTTTCCGTGACAGTAATATTGGTATAGATTTTAGAAGTCAATCGACAGTATCGAGAAAAAGCAAACATTTTCAGTTGTATTTGCTACACTAGAAAACAGTTCAAAATATTACAAGAATCACAAATTCAAGTATTAACAAAATCTTCACTCAATAACCAGCAAATCGCATCGTCATCACTATCTCCACCTCACAGAGAAAGGACCTAACTCCTATCAAATAAATCAAGCATTTATGTAAACATTTCGTGAACACAATAAAACATAGATATTATTATTGTAGATAAGTTTGCAAAGCGACATAACTAACGAAGCTGGTGGTTTATGGTCATCTAGATCGGTTGTTCGCTAACCAAATACAGCGGTCTTGGTTATTCGCTGGTGGACGCACTGGGTTTGGAAACGGCGCGGGTGATATGCAGAACTTTCCCAGTTTTTTAAAACATTTTATCTTGGATAAAAAGATTGCGTTCAGCTTTTGATTTTCAATGAAATATGATTAACTTAACCAGACACAGTTAACGACTGGATCCATAGGACTGGGAGCCATTGTATTTCAATTTATTCAAAATTAAACCATACCCAAAACATAGATGCTTTATTGTAGGAATTTGACAAAGCTAATAAAAAAGAATATGTTGTCAATATTTTTGAATATTAGCAAATATCAAAGATTAAGTTGGTTGTTTGTTGGTAGTTGATCGGTTTAGTAAAAATAACATCAATAGAGTGTGAACAAAAATTACTTTGTAAGTGTCTGATCGTAAATTAAGGAGCTTATTACAACCATAAGACAATCCTTATTGTAAGAATATTATTACTGAATAATATTTAAAATACAAATGGTGTTTAATGAAATGATTTCCGTCGATTGTTCTGATAAAATGACGGTGTTTATAAAATTATAGTCAAATTGAAATATGTCTTTTTCCTTTGCGCTGTAAAGTTACATAAGTACTTATCAAACTCAAAGCATTTATTTCAATTATATCAGGCACTTTTAAATTGTCAAAGAGTTAGTCAGAAAGTTAAAGCTAGTTGACGAAGAAAACATCTCAGTGACGAAGAAAAACGTGTATTTTATCATCGCGCTTTTTCCTCTTAGTGCATCAAGGGCTTTTAGTAAAACATAACTTATTTCGCCGAACAATTTAGTAATATTATCAAGATTTATGTACATAACTTACCACCACATATTATTCAGATCGTCACAGTGAAAGCACTGTCAAATATTAATCAATCGTTTTTATAAAGTAGCCTTTTAGTTATTTCCCAATCAATCAATCAACTCAGCCTACCGCAGTCCACTGCTGGACATAGGCCTGTCCCAGGCTGCGCACCACACCCTGTCCTCCGCCTTCCACATCCAGTCTGACCCAGCCACCTTCTTAAGATCGTCGGTCCATCAAGCTGGGGGCGTCCCACCCTACGCTTGCCGATATGCGGTCTCCACTCCAGGACTCGTCTGCTCCATCAGCCATGGGTCCTTCGACAACCAGCCCACTGCCACTTCAGTTTGCTTACTCTGCAAGCTATGTTGGTAACTCCGGTTCTTTTCCAGATAATTTCATTCCTGATTTAATCCTTCAAAGAGATTCCGAGCATAACCCGCTCCATAGCGCGCTGGGTGACCTTGAATTTGTGGATCAGCCCGACTGTCAGTGTCCACGTTTCGGCATCGTATTTCATGACGGTCAGGATGCACTGGTTAAAGACCTTAGTTTTCACACACTGCGGGATAGGCGATGAGAAGATTTGACGAAGTTTTCCAAACGCTGCCCAACCCAACTGGATCCTTCTGTCGGCTTCTTTCCCACTATTGGATAATGAATTTGAGATACTCTTTTCTTGCGCTATACCTCGAACTAGCACTCACGGTAGACAGCCAATTATCTATTAGCTATAAAATCAGCTAATAAATAATTGGGCGACTACCTTGATTACCATTTAAATTTCAATTTCTATGTAATTTTTATTTTTTTCTAGCTGCGCCCCGCGGTTTCACCCGCGTAAGTCTTGATCCCGTGGGAATATCGGAATAAAAGCCTATGTCTTATTCCAGGATGTCAGCTACCTCCATACAAAATTTTAGGTCCAGCCGTTTGAGCATGAAGATGTAACAAACATACAGACACACACTCACAAACTTACGCCTTTATAATATTAGTGTGATTAGCTTTTATTTAACTTACAATGTTTGTATGTATATATTTTCGGGTCAAATATTACAACAGAGTTTTAAAGCAGTTATCCTCAACCAATTGAGATGAAATTTTGCATAAATGTTTGGTTTAGATGATAATGCAAGGTAAGCTAAGTGACGTCGTTCTAAATACAATATGGCGGACGGCCCAAGATGGTGGACTAGATATTTTTTGTGCACTCCCATGATACGGGTATCAAATGAAAGGTTTTACTGAGAAAACAACAAAATAAAAAGTTCAAAATAAAATTTAAATAAAAATCTTTTTAAAAACAAGCTTATTGAACTAAAAAGTGCTAAATAAAACTTTAATATTTTCTTAAAAGCGTACATGTCTCAAGCTTTTAAGAATATATTAAAGTTCCATGTTCCCAGTTTAATTTAGTACCTACTTCAATAAAAGCTTGTTTTTAAAAACATTTTAATTTATTTTTTTCGAAGTAAAAACAAATGTTATAAAATCGTCGCGTTTGCTCTGTGATTACTGCGTAGCTTTACAGTGGTTCTGGGCCACTCCCTTATCTCGTCGCGCCTTGTTCCGCCCTCATATATCTGTCGCGCGCTGAGATATGTGGCTGTACTGGCGGTATTCAACATTTTGCTGCTCTGTGGCGCTGGAACGACTGGGACCTCTTGTTAACACGTTTGTTATACTGTGGTATCTGTTGGAGGTCAAGTCTAACTCTTAGTACGAGGTGTTCAGATGTCGGATGTCGGATGTTAAGTGAAACGAGTCGATAGCGGTCTGTGCGACAGAAGGAGGTCTAGATTTGGAGAAATGCAGCAAACATTTCTTATGTCACAGAATTTGTATAAAGCTTTCAGCCTGATTGGTTAACCGAAACATCTTCGCTGGTAGAGACAGACCCAATTTAAAAAAAATGTGAGAGTATAAGTTATGGATCAAAAAGCACAAAATTAAAGCTTACCTACTTGTTTGTGTAAACCCCTCAAAGTAAGCTCGGCAGACAGACGCGATGCGATTCTGGTATACTAATTTCCATTAAGTTTTCATATACATTTTCTACTAGAGTCACGTCGCGCTGTCGCGTAGCGCCTGTCTTCGAAAGCCTTTAACCAAAAATATTGAATTCCACAGCTATAAGAAATATGTAAATATAATATTTTTTGGTTACGATGGAATTAATGAATTGGAAGCGGATGATCCATCAATAAATCGTTAATCACCTTATCAGTTTATCAGAAAACACTTAATCCTAAAACACCTCAAAATCACTGACTACAACTAGGACCAGCCAGTTATCATTTAAAATTAATATAATCAGCAATGCAGTTAATAGGACGCCGTGATAATTTAGTATTAGCTACGCTGGACAGATTGAACTGTTTGTGGACAAGACAAGGTACCACAAGGACGGTCGATCAGTTTGAACCATAGATAATATACATAGTTTGAACGGACGGTGTGTTGGCGCCTGTCTCTGTCGCGAGTGGAATATGTAGGTACAAGGGAAATAATTGGGCTGGAAATGTTGGAGTGCATGCTGGTTCGACGGTTTTGTCAATAGATATTGATTGCAAAAATGCACATAGCGGAAGCGGAAGGAGGTTGCGTATTCTACATACCAACCGCAAAATTGATTAAAAAAATAGGAAAATAGGCTGACAAAATAAAGAAAATTCGTTTATTAACCCACAAACGAAATACAAACAGTAAAAAAGGAGCATTTAAAACTAACAATATTTACATTAACAAAAAAGACTTGTGCGTGGCCAAAAAGGCTCCTATGATTGAAAACATTTCCCAGCACAAACATTACATTCCAGTACATAAAATAATTACCAATTCTAAACAAGTGACTGTCACTTTCATAATTATGTGACTCTCATGTCTGCATAAATACTTTTGAATTTTCTGTCTGTATGCTTTAGCCTACACGTAAAAAATATGCCCCACTGCACAATCCCATGGCCCACTATGCAACAAGGCCGATCAATTCAACATGAACGATCTATTCTGTTGCCCAACTATCGTGCTACGTGTCAGGATGATTGCATGAGGGATAAGAGTAGACCGGATTAAGTAATTCCAGTAGCTGATAAACTAACTTGAATGGAGTCAGAGGCGTTCAATTTGTATCAGACTTGTAAAGTTATTTGTTGTTGCAAGTTCCTTCGTTTTATATTTAACTGCAAACAGTAGGACAGGTTGACAGTGGTTTTCTATAAAATCAGTCTTTGAAAACTTGGGTAAAGTGTTAGCGAGTTTTGCTTTCCGTGTGCTTTTAACATTTACAGTGTTAAGTTTGTAAAAAAATATAGTTTTCAAGACATTAACTTGAAATATACGAAAATACATTTCACTACACTCGTAAATTCATCATCTTTAATAGTCTTATGAATAAGTAAATCTCTTGCACATACATCAAACTAAATTATAGAATCAAGCTTGCAGTATTCATTACGCAAATCCAATAATTCCACACAAAAGAATATTAAAATTAACTTTCAGCAACCACAACCAACTACAAATAACATACCTCTTTACATATTTTAAAGCCAGTAATAAAAATAACCGCCATTAAAAGTTAAACAATATTATTATTGAGTGTGCTCCAAAAACAAATCGTAAAATATCATATTTATGACATATTGAGTACTTACTGATGCTCAAAGACTCAAAGCTGAGCAGAGCGAAAGAAAAACAGAATATGTAGATGGGCTTACTACCGTGGACGTCGTAAAACTATATAAAGGGAATCGTTTACACGTTCCTCTTCAATATTCTTAGGGCCATCGTCCACGACCGACGCCACTCAAAAGTGATGTGTTACAAACTCAAATCATCAACGTATCAGTGGTATAGTAATTTTATTCTTGGTGCATCGTCTTCACTTATAAGATTGATAAGATGTGGGACAAATTGCTATGCGAGACGAAGTTGTCACACGATGTTATATCGCTGTTTGAATATTGGTACAGTCATCAGCAGAACAGTGTCAGATGGGCAGGGTCGCATTCGGATGTATACAGGTTGGAGTGCGGCGTGAGGCAGGGAGGACCTCACCGCGTCTTTTCAACCTGTATTAACCATTTGATTGGGGAGCTCAGCAGCACTAAAGTCGGTTGTTCTATTGATGGAGTTTGTGTAAACAACATCAGTTATGCGGATGACATGGTGATGCTGAGCCCTTCGCTCTCTGCACTACGTAAACTGTTGAGTATTTGTGAAACTTAAGGTGAGGCCCATGGGCTCAGATATAATTCAAAGAAGAGTGAATACATGATCTTTACTGTATGATTTGAACCTCGAAATCGCTAAGAAAAGTGACAAGGTCTATCATTTTTTGTTTACTGACAGCGACACAAATAAAACATTACTCTTTGCTCCAGGTGAACAAGGTGGAATTATCCGGAAGACTTAACTTTGTTTGCTTATTCTTGAACAAAAAAATTACACCCCATCACTAAAATAATATTTTACATAGGTGCCGTTCGGGGACTGTAAATAATATTAATAAACTGTTCCACCGAACCGCACTTATCAAAGTTTTGTTTCAATGCGGTTAATGGAAGTGTTCAGGTGCGGTTCGGACAAGTGCTGTTGAAATCAGTGATCTGAGTGGAATAACTTCTAAAAGTTACTCAACTGTACCTCCTGTCCCTGTCACTCTTTGCGGATCACTTTTGAACAGGGCAAATCAGTTCAAGTATCTGGGTCACTGGGTCACTGAGGATTTTTCTGAGAATTGTATAGAGATTGTATTGTGTATTGTAGAGAGAACGTAGGGCGTTGTCTGTCCGGCGCAACATGTTGGTTTGCAGGTTTGCGCGTTGTTCTACACAGGTACCTTTACCAGCCAACTACTGCCTAACTAACTACGTGTCCAGTAGAACAATGTGTTTAGGATTCTGTTTAGGCGGCCACGGTTTTATAGCGCGTCTGCGATGTTCTCTGAGGCAAGAACTGATGATTTCCACGGTATAATTAGAAAAATGAGTCCGTCGCTTCTGCGCCGTGGCTGTGGCAGCTCGAACGGGCTCCTGTTGTCCAAGCGGTGGGACTCGCCTTTTTTGCGGAGGTAGGTGCTTATTTAATGTAATATGTATATTCATTTTTAATTTTGGTTTTAATTTTATTGTTAATTTTGATTTTAGTTCTATAAGTTTGCGATTTTTTTTTGTATTATGATGTGATTTACCTATAGATATTTTCTTCTGCAATAAAAGATATGATTTGATTTGAAATATAATTAATGAACATAATTATACAAATTGTCTGTAGCAACGACTATTATTTTGTTGCACTGTGGTCTTTCCAAAGACCTGGATGAGACTCGCACAGACCAGCACCCTAATTGCGTAATAAACTATCAATCACAATCTGAATGAAAATGAAGTATATAGCTAATCCATTGCTTCATATGTTTGAAAAATTTGTCTGCTCAACAACGTAAATAACGCAATGAATGTTGTTGAACTGCCAAAATGAAACCCATTACCACTGATAGTGTGTTACGCAATTAGCCCGCAGGGAAGCATGGCACAAAAGGCTATTCTCAGCAGTGAGTGGAAGGCTGGCAATGATGTTGATGACGATTCTCACAGATTTAGTACAGTATCCCCCTTTTTTGCGTTATTAGAGATAAACTGCGATAACATGGCTCGCCCCTCCAAATTACTGTTTCAATGTTTGTAGTCACATCCTTACGAAAGAGTTTGTATGCAGTTGTAAGTACTCGTAATATCTCACTTATTACCAGATTTGTTGGTCAACTAATCATAACTAGCCGATCGCGCAAGACAACGCACGTGTCGTTTTCATAGAGTACGTCAGTGCAGAGCCATACTAATTATAATGAGCGATTAATGACGCCACTAGTCGAGAAACAAATCCGTGGTTTGTTTTTGTGTGACGGCCGTCTCATCACGTACACATGCGTACAAATACTTTCAAATGTTTTGAATTTTGGAGGGGCGGGCCATATTATCGTAGTTAATCTCTACCTAGTTCCTACTATGTCACGAGGATCAGTTGCATTTTCTCTGATTTCTAAAATCAACTCACCGCAGTTACCATTTTGTGTATCAGGAATAATCAGGATGGTGGCAATAAGTAACAGTACTTAAGCATGCATATGTATCTAATTGTACATAATAGATATTATAATGTATGCTAATAAATATTTAATGTACTACCGACCAATGAACGACGGCGCCAGTCCTTACTTGAAACTAATGAATCATGATAGAACGACTGATGCAATTATAATTATCAGTATTGAATTGATAATCTATTGAAATGGTTTAGGAGTTGTGCTTGTGTGTTCGAAGCGATCGAGCGATATTTCGTTGACGTAGGCAGTGTGCGAATTTGTGTTCTATTTGGAGTTTGAATTTAGATTCGAAGGCGTTTGATTTTTGTTTTTCAGTTTGTCCTAGGCCCGTATTAATAAACGTTCCCCAATGACGTACTCAAGTGTGTAATTATTTGATACGCCATTATTACGATATCAGCATCTCCTGATCATTACTAATTAATAAACACATGAAAACAGTATCTCAGTTACCAAGATCGAAGAGCTCCTCAAGGCGCTGTACTTGATGAACGATTACATCACATTGACCGGAGTTTAAAATGACATTCATCACATTTCGTTCTTGATAAGTCGTAGATTTATTGAAATACTTGTATTTTGTTAAAACTTTAATGAATAGCGCTGTATCACGTTCTAAATATTTCTAGGGAAATTGGAAGACCTGTGTTACTGTATTTCACCAAAGAGTATTTTTATTAATGTGACTCTTGAAAAAATCTGGATCATTTTTAGGGTTCAGTAGTCAACAAGGAACCTTATAGTTTCGCCATGTCCGTCTGTCTGATTTTCCTTATGACTCTTATTAATCACGCCGACCAAGTGGTATAATAAAAGCTCGAATAAATCATT
This sequence comes from Tiliacea citrago, assembly GCA_963921375.1. Classification (NCBI taxonomy): domain Eukaryota; kingdom Metazoa; phylum Arthropoda; class Insecta; order Lepidoptera; family Noctuidae; genus Tiliacea; species Tiliacea citrago. The sequence goes on along the minus strand of OY992794.1, from coordinate 2,916,012 downwards.
TTTTTTGGGTAGTTTAAGTTACACGTTAAGTGGGGATGATATGTTTTTCTCGTCTATCCCATTGGTCTATCGTATTGGACAAATCTTTCAAAACTATTACAGATCTGTGAAAACTTAAATTATTTTAAAACTTATTAACCTATTAAAAAAATAAAAGGAAAACTATCACAGCTAAGTTAGGCTCTACAAGTTAACTAGTAATAGTCGACCAACTTACATTTGCAGTTGGAAAATTGACCGTGACGTATATCGATGTATATTGAGAACATGTTTTTAAACTACAATTTCAAGTTTGTTTTTGGGATAAATTCATCCCCACTACGGAACCCTTCATTGTACGTGGTCTGACACGCAATTGGTTGGTTTTTTTTAATGTTCACTTGGTAACTCAAAAGGATTCGAGACATTCCATAAATAGATTTTTGGCAAAAATATCGTCATAGTACTCTAATTCATCGAAATAATTATTTTCAACATATTTTCAAACTCCATGTTTCGCGCTACTAATCACGACCTCAAAGTCACGGACTGCCTACACTCAGATGTAAGCATCTCGAGTACACACACCTATTGTATACTTAAGTGTCGATTTTCGTTTATTAATCAGTCCATCACTCGGCTGATAATGTAAACTCAAGCCGTAACTTGAGTTCATCAATTATTACGTTTATTAATACGATCATGACCTCAAGACTGTTATCAAGTGCGAGCTCTTGGGCTGAGTAACGTTTATTAATACGGGCCCTAGTATCGTGGGATATTATATAGCTTTGACTCAATTCGCTAGCAAGAGGTTTGGTTCGCTTCGGTCTCAGAGACAAAACTGAAGTCACATGTGCCTGTAATTCAGTACATCGACACTCATAACCGGACCCCTTCTAACCGGAACACGAGAACGCAGCTAGGCGACAGAAATAGGTGTGGCTGTGGTGATACTTCTTCTCAGACGAGTACTTTAAAGGTATATCCACACATATCAGGGCCGGGCCCGGGTCGGTCGTGCATGTTGTGTTCCACGCGCGCCTCAAAGAGATGCCAGCACCAACTGACGGGGTTCGGTAGGGCCAATGCCTGCCAGGGTTGCGAGTTTGTCTGAAAGGAATATCGTGGCTCTGGCACACAGGCATCTGAAGGAACACGGGTGAGTTTTAGTCAGTAAAAGTCTGACACGCCCTCCCGCTCCTCCCAGAGCGGGAGAAGTTATTTCATAATTTCCCACCAAAAAAACGGGCCGTGATATACTCAAGGCAGTCACTGAGGCTCCGTTGCCGGCACAGGGGGTCTACTCCCTAAGCACAAAGTCCGTTGTGTCGGCCTTCGGTACGGGCGTTTCCTACTCCTTATCACCTTCGGACGGATGATTCGTTCCGGACCCGAACGAAGAATGAATGACAACACGATTTGACAGGTGTCCCTACTCCCGATGCGTTTTTGCCCGTCCGAAAAGTTCAACTTGACACTTGTTTTGACGGCTCGTTATGTCAGTTGATACGACATCAAAAAAACAAAATAGGCAAAGGTATCAACAGGATAATGCCGGTTTCGGAACAAAAATGGCAAAAATAATTCAATTCTATATTTAGACATAATAAAAAGTATATTGTTAAAAAAATGCGGTCGTTTCTAACGGGAAAAATATTAATTTTTGATTATATAAACCTGAAAACCACAAAATAAGTAAACCGGTAATCGACCGGTAAAATTGCGCAACTCTATAGTCATGCGTCATTCGTTCACGAAGATTGTCTATGATTCCGTTGGAAACTGATGAATCCGAAATCATTAGGGAGTAGGGTTCACTGCGACGTATCGGACTACTGTCGGACGGGCCCGTTGCTTCGTTAACGGACTTAGGGAGTAGACCCCCAGACCCGGACGTGTGTGAACGAGTTCATATAAAATGTGGAGCGGGAGGGCGTGTCAGGCTTGTACTGACTAAAACCCACCCGTGTTCCCGATCCCGGCCCCGATATCCCTTTCGGACAAACTCGTAACCCTGGCAGGTAGGTAGGTACCCTGGAAGTAAGTATATAGTCACTTCTTCCTATATACGTAAACAGTCCTATGTTTTAGAGCCATATTGGACTATCATAGAAATATGATCAGAGATGTATGAGTAATTTTTATATGAAGAACCTATGACGGTATAATATCTACATAATAGTATGATTCAAATTGTCTATGATCATAGTTAGGGCATCCTATTTGACAGCAAGAGTACAAATATGATCATAACCGTCTAAACTCAAAAATGGCGTCAAAATGCAAGAATTTTGCTTCTTTTGACTGGAATATCGAAACAACAAAAATATTAATAAACCTTTTCGAGGAAAACGAGTATTTTTTACAAATATTTAACCGTTTTTATCAAATTTAATGCAATAAATGAAATTGCACTCGTAGCAACGGAATAAGTGTATTATGAAAAAATGAAGAACAGCATCATTTAGCTCATAGAATTAGACAGATATGAAATCATATTTGTATGATAAATATACAATAGTGTAATTGGAGCCTTATTAACAGAAGCGCAGATTACCTTCTCCAGGTAAAAATTTATTTGCATAGATTTGCACAATGATGAATCGAAAAATAAACTATAAAAGTTAGTGCCAATAGGAAAATTAGCTGGAAAGTTTGCGAAAACTACGTGGGCCAAGTCGTGGCAAAAACTAGAGAACCAAAACAACTGTCTCTCCTAAATACAGATTACTCAGTGAGCTAGCTAGGAGAGCAGCGAATCACCCAACAATTCATTATACCGACACCATGTAATTAATAATGCATACTTTGTAAGTAACTATACTTTGTAACTATCTAAATAAATTATAATTATTATTTTTAATACGGTTTTAAACTTACTTGATTCTAAAATCTGGGGAGAAATTGCGGGGTGCTTAAATTAAGTATATAATATCAAGGTCTATGAACACTGAGATGGCAAACTGTCCTTCATATAGATAGTCGATCTCAGAAAGGCACTGTTACGGTAGAAACAGAACTGACCATCCATTACAGGAGCGGCAATTGAAAACTTGTAATTTTATCAATTCAATTGGAAGCCTATTAGACGAAATTGCTCCATCAAGCGCCCACTAGATACAATTATCTTGTTGTACCTTTTAAATATGAGCCTAGTCCACCAATCCTCATCTTTATTAAAAGTTCATTATGTCACAGTTTAACTTAAATGAACGTTTCAACCAATTTCCAATTAAAAACCAGGTTAATGGACGTTGATTTATTTTCTTATAAATAATACTGAACTAGTTAACATTTTTAATGACGTATTCACTTGCTTAGCATGACCGATACGTATGCAAATTGCTGTTAATAGAACGCTAACTGAAAATCAATTTGATACAAATTATAAATGAAATCAATCGATCGATCGATGTGATAAACGGGATCGATTGACACGACACCGATCGTATAAACGTGTAAGGGCTTTGGCAAACAGCGGGCGAGGCGCGTTAGGCGACCGTAGTTAGTATGTATGACATACGCCGCACGTAGCAACTTAGTACAAAATGATTCGTAAGCCAAATATTAATTAGTCGGTAAGGTGCTGTTCTTTAAAGTGATCTAATGGGAGGTCCTTTTCGAGTAGCGGATATTAACGGAATTATAATATTAAAAACGTCTAGAGCTGCATTACTTTTGAGGATCTACTTATTTACGCCACTGAGGCTTTCGACGCAACAGAAGAATGCTCATCATTCGTATTACAAACCCACTGCTAGATTTAAGAGCCTTTTTAGGGTTCTGTAGTCAACAAGGAATCCTTATAGTTTCGCCATGTCAGTCTGTCTGTCTGCCCGCGGGTTAGCTCAGAGACTCTTAGTACTAGAAAGCTGTAATTTGGCACGGGTGTACATAGTAATCACGCCGACAAAGTGGTAAATAAAATCTTAAAATAAACTTTGTTTTAGGGTACCGCTCCTTTTCTCGTTATTGCGAGTATGTAAAAACCATTTTTCTATTCAGGTATTCGTTTGTGAAATATTAAGTGCTAATTTATGTTAAAAGTCAAAGTCAAAGTCAAACCATTTATTTCAAATAGGCACATAAGAGGCACTTTTAAACGTCAAAATTTACAAAAAAAATAGAATTGATTCTAGTTGCCGGTTCCAAAATGTAGTTTCGTATGGAGAAGAATGGGCAAGAAACTCCACCGGTACTCTTTTAAAAATGTTTTACAATATTTTGTTTGATTACATTAATTATATGATTATATGTGAAGACGATGCACCTAGAATAAAATTACTATACCATAATAGGTAAAACGAATTAAAAACTAAGCAATGAAAAATAACTTAATTATTAGATAGATATTAGAGTCAAGTACCCCCCCACCTGCTAGCTAAACGGTTGTTTTTGGATAATTATGTGAAAAAATTCACAGCAATAATTTAAATAACGGAGTTAAAAGGAAAACTATAACAGCTAAGTAGGCTTTACAAGTTAGAAAGTAATAGTCGACTAACCTTACATTTGCAGTTGGATCGTACCTATGGGAGAACATGATGTCAAGTTAAGTTACTGTTAAGTTTGTTCTTGGGATAAATTCATCCCAACTACGGAACCCTTCATTGTGCGTGGTCCAACACGCACTTGGCCAGTTTTTTGATTTTGTACGGTGGTGTCCTCTGTCTCATAGTTCGCTGATCTAATCTCTTTTACCAATTTTCTTAAGGTTGGGATTTGAAACCTAGTCTATAAATCAAAGGTTTGTCAAATGACAAATTAGCCTTATTATTATGGGTTCTATTACTCTTGACAAAAATTCCGTTACTTTCAATATCCCCAGAATTTAAGGTCTATTCTTACTCAAGACCACACATGCAGCTGGAGGCATACCTTTAATAGGTTCGCTGACGCCGGCGCAGGCGCCGCGTGCAAGTGACGCGGCTCGGGCGGCGCCGGCGCATGCTAATCGATTATTTACATTTATAATATAATAATCGCTTTATCCAATGTCCACCCACGAACGAGATGTTTGTGGGATTACTAGAGTTGCAAATCTGATGGATTGGTGTTCGGGATAAGGGCGGTGACAGTCAGTATTTTGTTCAGATTAGGAATAATGTAGCTTGACGTTAGTGTTTAGATATCGAGGGGTTTATGTGACTAGGAGATTTAAGGTAGTTCAGTCCGTCTAAATTATTCTGAGGTTTTGTTAGAGGTGATAAGCCGAAAGCAGCTTTGTTATTATCTTCCCTCATTTTTTTATTAGAAAACTTGTAGTGACGTCTGTCTACTTTTTTCAGTTATATTGCAAATCAAATTACTCGTTACGCACTGGTCAATATTACAGTTCTTTATGGTTTCAGCAATATTTACTGCTAGAAAAGTTTTATAGCTGCATGTGCAATAGCAAACTGATTGTATCCTTATCCTAAATTATTATCGTCATATTTCATAAATTACACTTCACAATTCATACTTACGGATCTTGCCACTCCTGTCGCCTACGTGAAGACCAACCACAAAAGGACCAGCTTACTGATGGCGTCATCTCTACCATCAATCCACTCCTGACCAAGAAGATAATCCACTGCATTCCTAAAGAAGCCATTAATCATATCGTAATATAAACAGAGCGAACTATTTTGCTTCTAGATACGCAAAACATTAGCATTCTTGTTTCTATTAATCAAAGTAAAGGAAAACCTGATAGGCAGATTTTGTGGTTCGCCTTCGAAGGCTGAATATCAAACTATTTAGGAGTTGGTACACGAAATAGTATTGATGGCTATTGCTTCATTGTAGATGAGAGATATCGAAGATATTATGTATAATATAAAGAATAGAAATGTAAATAATTTAAAAATGGCATGTGTTCGTCAGACAATCCCTTTAGAAGTTGGTCACGCACTAAGCAACAGTGACGACATATTGAAAGAAGAAGAATTCGATTAGGTGCATCAGAATTAAAAGGAATAAATTGACTGATTTTGCATGACTCAATATTTAATGTAGGATGACAATCTGTCTCTTTTATCAGCTTTTAACCTATATTTTTACTAAGAGTGTTTCTAAAGTTCTAAGTATTAAGTACTATGACACTAATGATTATGACTGGTCCGGCCATGGCACAATATTGCCACTGTAACGTCTGAAGTATAAGTTGACAAAGAATGGTCATCAAATAGGATTTCAAAAATAACCTATATTATCTATTAAGTTTGTGACGAGGAGCTAAAGACTAAAGTTTAATTTGCATACTTCCAGGCGCTTGTATCCAGCTCTGAAAGTAGGTCATCGACTGCTGAAATTGATGAATCAGCTGCTTACGGTTATTCACGAGATTTTTAGGCGATGAGGACTAGAACATCTTTAGCGTGACTTTTGTTTTTCTTCAATTAACTGGCGTTGATGCTCTAGTGTTTTATTAGTCTGTTTTTGGTCACCTACAGCATTTATCTCCACCCTATAGTAACAACTGCACTAATGATAGTTTTCTCTCCAGCTGTTGATAGTGATTGTTTCCACAGCTCGCGCTTTCAGATTTGGATAGTAAGATCCCATGTTAAGAGCCCATGTTGACTATACCGTTATTCTTTTTATTATTGTGTTAGTAGGTCATAGAGTGTTTAACCTTAAACCAAACTAACTCAAAAAACATCCGTTTTGTACGAAAGCTAGGTTGAACAATGTGACATTGAAATCGCTTTCACGTGATCCTGAGCGCACAGTTGCAGCCGGTGTTAATGTCGATTGGTTGCTTTGCGGGAACCCGATAGATCCGGAGATGGGCGGTGCTATCGACCCACAAGCAACAAAAAACAAAATTATAGAGTTGAGAATGGCGAGAGGTGGATAGTTTGGCTTTTCTACTAGGTGCTAATTGAGTTAGAATTTGAGGGCAGTTGCAGAAAGATTTAAGAAAAGGCATAGAACTGATCATGGAGTGATCATCAGTACTCAAAGTTGCCATTCAGGAATACTGCATGTTTTTTTACCGAACCAAGCCTGATAGAACTTCTGGTAATTTCTATCTTGTACATACGTTATACCAGTCGCTTTTGCGACCATTGGGAGGTTTAAATTCAGTAGCAAACTTCGTAACATTATCACCTAAACCAATTATTATTATACACTCCTTCCTTTATCTCAATTTATTTGGAGCCAGTTAATTTTATCTTCTTCCATGTATCCTCTATTAGCCGTCATTTCAGTAGTAGCCCCCTTTGCGCCATATTATCTTTCATACAATCCCTTCATAGTTTATTTGGCTTTCCTCTGAGCATTTTTTTCTCTTTGTTTACCTTTTCTTCCTCATCTCCCGCTCTATTCATTCATCAATCTACATTTGTCTCCACAACACGGAAGCGCCCAGTTTACGGCTTGACGAGTGGCTTAGCTCGTGACCCACCGTGTGAATCTTTCAGTGACTCATTCAGACTGACCTGATCTGACCTTGACCCTGTTGATATGTCGGCTCGATGTATGGAATGTGAGGCCGTAGTGTAGGAATTTACGGGTTTTTAAGGTCTCTCAGAATACGGCATAGTGCAGTGAGTTTTCAGTGCCAGAGTCCTTCTTCAGCCCATTATGCTATGTAGGGTCTCCCCAAATGTTGAAAAGGAGTTTGATAGTCGGAACTATGAATGCGAATGGATCATTTTCAAATTGACATAATTATGTTATGTAACATCGGCCTACTTAAAGAATAATGTACGTATTGCTGAATGAATTGTGTTCGGTACCTACTGCTAGTCATTTTGTGTAAATTATGATACGTTACGAGCGTAAAGATTATGTTATTACCTACTTAGTGGCAAAACGATTTTACCGCTAGAGCTACGGATTCTATAGAAATTATAATATTGTCTTGTTTTGGTCACGCTACCTTCATGAAAATCACTGTTTGCGGACTACTGCTTACTTCATAATTATTATCGTTGCATTCCCTCGTTAGTCCAACACTTGGGAAAAGGCATTAAAACGACTATTAATGCATCAGTTAATCGATTTCGAATGAAATTCAAGAGCCTCTACTTATCCGCCTTATTTTAAAAGCGATACATCGTCTTATTGACAAAGTGTAGATTTTATGATGCAAATTCTTAGAAGCCCTTACTTAAGAACATTCCAATTTGAATTCTACATTCATAATTTCAAAGTTCGAAATTGGTTAGGTCGTTTAACATCGAGGGGCCAACCATGTTTATGATGACAGTCTATCGGAAGGCTTTAGTAATTAGTGTGAATAAAATTACTCTTAACTTCATTAGGGAGTATTCTAACTACGGCGATATTAAATCAACGTTGCGTAAGAATAATAAAGTTTCAATGTTTATTATAATTATTACCTAATAAAGTGTTCTGCTTGGTGAATTAATTTGGTTTACAGTCAAAATAGTTGGATTTATTTTAATTGTTGGAAAGGTATCGGCCTACCCATGGTTTCTGAGAAAAGGAGTAATTTTATCCAGTGGCTATTTATTAACAATGAACTATAGGTATACAATCGGTTTCTATCATTTACGAAAGATATCTCTGTTTTTTAATTTTTAATCAGATTAACTTATCATTTGCACCTGTTTCTGTGACAAATAAACACATTTTTCTTTATTTATTTCTACATAGCATACATGCAGCAAAGGGTTAATAGAGTAGGTAATGTAAAAATATGATGACTTCAAAAGTACATCTTGCAATCTTTAGATGAGCCTGTCACAGCCTACTGCTGAAAACAGGTCTCAACATTTTTTTAAATATTTTATAAGCAATATTAGTTAAAAGCACTACCTTGAATCGGCAACCAGCAATAAATATTGCCTAACATAACGGCACCACAAAGAGGTGTAAAATTACAAAGTAAATTACGATTTCATATAAAAATTGATTATTCGGTGTTAAAGTGTGAGGGATAAATCTTTGGCTTGCGCCATTCATATATGCGCAGACGCAGCTTGTGAAAGCAAAGTTATGGTTGCCGCCTTATATGGAGCGGTTTGGGTGATCGCGGACAAAGTGGTTTGTGAGGTGTGTTATCGTGCAGATTTTGTTATTGGGTGTTGATAAAATTATTTTTAAATGATAAATTATTTATTTCTGCAAAAAGGTTTTAAAGAACACGTTTACATTCCAAAAATAAAATATATTTTAAAACTAGATGAGGTCGGGAACACCGAGGCACTCATAGGTCACAGTCCCTTTTAAATTCCAGATATAGTTTTGGTACAGATGACGTGGTTATCCGCCCCCAATTACATGGGACTTAAAACATAACTGGCGAAATGTGGGTGTACTATTAGGTACACCTCTGCCTAACCCTTCGGGGATTACAGGCGTGATGTTATGTGTGTGTGACGTGGTTATGGATTTTATTTCTATTGCACTTCTATTAGTAGATGTAACTTTGTTAAATAAATACTATGTAATTTTCAGTAAGCCATTGTTTTTCTACTTAAATTGTGTTGCTTCATTGTAGGTATTTGGACAATTAAGAAAGCGTCTGTTAAATATTCGTTAAAGGTGCGTGCTTTTTTAAACAATACGAAAATTGCCGCGAATATAAAAATAACAACAATAAATATTGGAGTTAATAAGAAATACAATATAAATATCAACAACTGCTCATTCGGTACTTAGCGATACCAGGTGTTGTTAGCAGTCAAAGAATTGACACTAGAATTTAAAATAACCCGACAAAATAATTCCTCAATCCAACAAGTTCTTAGAACAGCTGCAATTTTAAATGTCAATAATTTACAAGTTTCTCGTTTTGCGCTTGCCTGTACTTGTCAAGTTTATAATAATGCTTCCGTTTTCGATACATTGAATATGCATAAAACTGAGTGGCGCAGTAATGACGGGTTGTAAGAACTTTTGTGTTGAGGTTTACCGTTGCCAGTTTAACTGGGATGTTGTTGATAAGGGTTGTCATCTTATAATACAGTAGGTATTATTATTGTTTTTCCATTAGAAATTTCTCAGAAGCAGCCCGGAGTCTGGATTTGTGCCCGATTGATGGCAATAGGCTCGCCCCCTATTACATGGGACTTAAACATAACTGGCGAAATGTGGGTGTACTATTAGGTACACCTTTAGCTAACCCTTAGGGGGTTACAGGCGTGATCTTATGTTTATTTATTTGATGCACCAATGTGGCGTTGCTTGGGGGTGGCATAATTCCAACACTTCCGACGTCTTTCGGCTGTAATGATGATGCCCTTTAGATTACATCCCTACCATATATATTTTTCCCATCTCATTCTTATTTTTATTCAATTATTCTTAAAAATAAGTTCGGGAGACCTTCACTACCTACTTATTAATACAAGTGGAGGCGTGTAGGTGCACTATTCATCTTGTAAAAAAATGTAAAAGAATAAATAAACAAAGTTCAAATCAAATGAACTAATCACTTCGCGACAAAGGAACTTAAACAAAAATCACACGGACTTTTAATTAACTTTCCGCTCACCCCGCCAATTAACTGACACAATAGTCCGCCATGTAGGCTGAAACATCACAGTGAAAACAATGTAATTTCAACCTTATAGAATTATTAATACGTTTTAAAATTAACTGACAATAGTCCAACATACAGGCTGAAATATTACAGAACAAACACTGTAATATCAGCCTTAATTTACGGAGACAAGTTTTAAAATTGTACAGAATATTTTGCATAGATCGTCTACATCTATACGCAAGTAAGGCTCTACAGTAAAAGGTTTCTGTTTGGTCGTAAAAAAGGCGCATTAAGCGAAGATTATTATTTAAAGGCAACTAATAAACCACAGGCAGGCATGGTGGTAGCAATTACAATTTTACAGCACCATTCTTTCGTTAGTAATAAAGGGGTTTATTGGCAATTGCTTGCAAGCCTTCATGCTCTCTTGTGTGAAAAAAATAAAATATTTTTCATAAATATTAAAAGTGAAATTATCATGGCTGGTGCTGGCAGCTTTAGAGCTAGTCGTTTTTTTTTTGGTGTGATGATAGTGCTAGATGGCCCATTTGATTAGATTATGCTCTGGTTATATTAATAAAGGCTACCCTGAATTGAAAATCCTCTTTCACATAGCTATAGTTGAAAAGTGTTAAGTAAAATAGAATATGTTAGAGTTTGCTAGTGAATTTACAAAAGCCAAAAAAAGGTGCATTGAGTTATAAAAAAATGGATCCTTGTGTTTTCACGTCGTGATTATGAAATTAGCAAGTAGTAAGCCTGGTAGTTAACTGGAACTCACATAAATCATCAGAATCATGATCAGGCTTTAATGCTACCAACACTAAAACAGGTATAGTTTATAGCTAGCCAATAGCATAAAACAATAAACATCAAATTGTGATGGCCACTAACTAAATAATAGGCTCCTGGAACTTACTGTACCCATTTCATTTCACGTAACGGCACTTTAGTTCACGCTAGCTAAGGCAAGATCACACTATGAATGAATTATTATAATATTGTCCTGAAATATTAAATACATGTTGACAGGATGAGTGGAACGCGACTAACAAAAGGTATTTATAAAGCAGAGGTGAGTGGAAACGCCCTAGGAGGACATGTAGTGACCAAATTGGTGATGTTCTTTAGAAAGGTCAGGTGCGTAGTACTCGCAATCGGCGTGCGTGTATGACCAGATGTATGAACGTAGGCGAAGCAAAAGGAGTATGTAAGGAGCGTAGCAGGTGTCCTATACTTTCTGCCTACCCCCATGAGAACAAAGCCATATAAATATCAGCAAACGAATGGTAGAATGATTTCAAGTAAGATGGAGCGACGATCTCCTATAGTCGCTGGTGGCAGCTGGACGAGAGTAATCATAGCTTGCGCTTAGAGAGGTCTTTATCCAGTAGGGGACTGCTATACGGTGATGATGATGAGGGCCTACTCTTTATCCAGTAGGGGACTGCTATACGGTGATGATGATGAGGGCCTACTCTTTATCCAGTAGGGGACTGCTATACGGTGATGATGATGAGGGCTTACTCTTTATCCAGTAGGGGACTGCTATACGGTGATGATGATGAGGGCTTACTCTTTATCCAGTAGGGGACTGCTATACGGTGATGATGATGAGGGCCTACTCTTTATCCAGTAGGGGACTGCTATACGGTGATGATGATGAGGGCCTACTCTTTATCCAGTAGGGGACTGCTATACGGTGATGATGATGAGGGCCTACTCTTTATCCAGTAGGGGACTGCTATACGGTGATGATGATGAGGGCCTACTCTTTATCCAGTAGGGGACTGCTATACGGTGATGATGATGAGGGCCTACTCTTTATCCAGTAGGGGACTGCTATACGGTGATGATGATGAGGGCCTACTCTTTATCCAGTAGGGGACTGCTATACGGTGATGATGATGAGGGCCTACTCTTTATCCAGTAGGGGACTGCTATACGGTGATGATGATGAGGGCCTACTCTTTATCCAGTAGGGGACTGCTATACGGTGATGATGATGAGGGCCTACTCTTTATCCAGTAGGGGACTGCTATACGGTGATGATGATGAGGGCCTACTCTTTATCCAGTAGGGGACTGCTATACGGTGATGATGATGAGGGCCTACTCTTTATCCAGTAGGGGACTGCTATACGGTGATGATGATGAGGGCCTACTCTTTATCCAGTAGGGGACTGCTATACGGTGATGATGATGAGGGCCTACTCTTTATCCAGTAGGGGACTGCTATACGGTGATGATGATGAGGGCCTACTCTTTATCCAGTAGGGGACTGCTATACGGTGATGATGATGAGGGCTTACTCTTTATCCAGTAGGGGACTGCTATACGGTGATGATGATGAGGGCCTACTCTTTATCCAGTAGGGGACTGCTATACGGTGATGATGATGAGGGCCTACTCTTTATCCAGTAGGGGACTGCTATACGGTGATGATGATGAGGGCCTACTCTTTATCCAGTAGGGGACTGCTATACGGTGATGATGATGAGGGCTTACTCTTTATCCAGTAGGGGACTGCTATACGGTGATGATGATGAGGGCCTACTCTTTATCCAGTAGGGGACTGCTATACGGTGATGATGATGAGGGCCTACTCTTTATCCAGTAGGGGACTGCTATACGGTGATGATGATGAGGGCCTACTCTTAAATTGTACACAAATTTCATTGGTAGAATATAGAGCTCGACTAAAATGTATGCATAAGACCTTTATTGTAATATCTATGTTCACAAATAAAGATTGATTGAAATGTATGAACATTCCACATACCGTGTGTCTGGCAAATAAATTACTTTGACTTTTTGATGATGAGATACGTCACGGAAGCGATGAAGAATCCTTAAATTCAGAGTAACCAGCAGTGTTTCTCTACAAAATAATTTGCCCCCAAAAGTAACCCCCATAATCATAATTCATTTACCTATGTTACACGTCCGTGTTTGGGTCACAGAAATTGGTAAATATTTGTACCAAATTTCAACACCGAGCAAATTGGCTGTGACAGACGGACAGACAGACACATGAGTGAACCTATAACGGTTCCGTTTTTGTGTAACATCTTTCCTGTCGCTTTCTGTGGGATTGATTTCATGAAAAGGGATGGAAGTGACAGCTTGAGCTTGGAATAAGTACTTGGAAGTGTACTCATGATAAGTAAGTACTATATACTCATAGATTGTAAGTAGAGGGGGCCATTTCTGTCGCTGCTCAGTTGCTCATTACCAAGGTGAGATGTCAGATGTTACACATCATATGCAACTACTGTAAGGCTCACTCGTTTTTTTCTTTCAAGGTACGGAACCCTAAAAAGCCTAGCTACTAGCTACACACCTCACCTACCGCAGATAGATAATAACAAAAGTGAAGCAAAAAGTCCTAAACACATGTGTAGCAACCTGTTAGCTGAGCCTGTTATTATCTTCGCTGATTACTCGTATTTAACACCACCCAACACGCGGCTAACACAGAACTCTATTTACTACAACTAAACCTACATACGTAGATATAGATACGACTTCGGCTAGATAAGAATTGAGATACAAAACTTATGTAACAAGGACGTAACTTAAGGCTGCTTTTCTAAAACCGTTTATGGAAGTTTTCCAAATGAGTTCTTTCTTACATTAAAGTAAGGAAACTGAAGTTTATCGCATTCTCTATGGCATCCATATATTATCTGCCTTCTTCGTTGTTTTAATAATTTAGTGGCCTCTTTCAATAGAAGCGATTTATGAAACTAAGAAGAAAAAAATACTAAAAGTGAAAAATTACTTTAATTCCGGAAGTCAGTGTCTTTGGGTCTGTATTTTAGTTTTTTGCCACCGACTTCCAAAATTAAAGTTATTTTTCACTTTATAGTGTTTTTTTTTGGAAGCCGGTTGTTTTATTTTTCACTTTTCAGTGGGTCAGTTCTTCTGGTAAGAACCAGGAGAACTGCAACATAATATGCATTTTCATGAGCATACATTGCATAGCAACCATATTAAGATACTTAATCGAATCCCAACCCGTGAAATACTTATTATTATGTAGTTCCAGTGGCCATCTGTGGTCTTCATCATCAGTTCCACTTCATCAAATAGTGTTTTTCGAGAGCAAATGCACGAGTTATTATAAAAAATACCCAAATCGCTTGTGTGCCTATAAAATTTGAGGATTTCCATCAATTTTCATGGGATACCCTCATCAGATTATTACTTGGTGACAATAGGACCACCTTGAGAGCATAATCTTCAAAAAAAAAAAAAAAACTAAATCGGTCCACAATTGACGGAGAAATCGAAACTTGAACAAAAAAAAAACAGGCATAGTAATACAGACGAACTTAATAACCTCCTTCTTTTTGGAAGTCGATTTTAAAAGCAGAAGAAGAAAAGATGAAGAAGGTGATGGATAAATAAATCGATTTCAAAAGAAAGCTTTTACTATAATTTTTTAGTTTACTAACTTACAAAGTCTGATGCTTTGCCCATACCCATTTGTTAGACCTATGTCCAATGACTATAAACAGCCTCCTATGTCCCACGATTTTCAAGACAAAAACAAAAAAAAAACTCCCTAGTGTGGTCTAGCATAAACTTTAGTTATTTACTAGGAGTAAACGTCAGCTCGACGTGATAAGGTCAAATAGTCTATCTGACTTTACAGGCTTGTAAAATATCAGGCCTGTTTGTTAGCCCGGGCTATTGAGGTGCATGACCAAACGGCCATTAGTTATGGCCGTTTTCATGTCCTACGAGGCAGGAAATGGTGGCTTTGTAATGAGGTGCACTTTTTATAGACTTTTGATGCTTTTTGTTAATTTGATGTTATCGCAAATTAATTTTTTTGTTGTATTATAAGAAAAAGCAATGATGGAGTAACTGGTGAAAAGCTTAGTTAGATTTCTCATAAAACAAAATTATTCTAGTATTTTCGTTTTATGAGAAGTTAAACTATAGTGATAGAGTAATAGGAAATATGCACGTAATTCAAAACTTATCCATTATTTTAATAAAAATTGTGTAGGAGTCAAGAAACATATTCCATTTTTTTTCCATTTTTGAATGCATTACTTATTTCACAATTAATTAATTTATGTTGCGTTTTTTTGGTGGAACGGAACGCAAACTCAAAACGCGTCCTCTTCGAAAAGTGCCGGAAGTGACGAAAAATACTATGTGAATAAAATCTATTCTTTGCTAAGTGCTTGAAATCTCACTAAGGTAGATAATTAAGTGCGATTTCTGCTGGAATAAAGCATAAACAATAATTTAATGTATATGATTTGAGGCTAAAAACAGATGTAAAAAAGCAGTTTCGTGGATAATGACGTCACATCAGGACGTTTGAACTGCTGTAGTAGAAAATTGATGTAATTTCATAATTTTTTGAGCAACTAGCTGTAGTTCAATTTAACTTTCTTGGGTTTATATTATTGTCTATTACTGATTTTGTGAAAAAAAAAAATTATATACATATAACATTTTGTGAGAGTGTTTAAGAGACCATCATGAGAAAGCAGCGAACATTAAAGAAAACGTTTTAACTGACTATTCAAATTATCGCAATACTTACAAAATAAGCCCTTCACAAGTGAAACGATTTCCCGTTACACTTGTGAAGGGCATGTTTCTGTAGAGTGCAAGTTACCATTAATTCTTGCAGACTCTTGCGTTACCATGATTTCAAGTTGGTTACATTGTCTACATTTTGTCTAAATAGCAATAACGAACTTTGTACATGAGATGCAATCGTATATTTCTTGCCAGTAGCCCGGCTCGCAAACTAACTCTGACTTTTTAAATTAAATCCACGAAAGTGACCTGCCAAAACGGAATGCCAAAACCACACCAAATTATTACAACTGTTACCTATTTAGTGTAATTTAACGTCAGACATGTCTATTACCATACAAATAGGTATTTAACTTAGACAAATATAAATTTATTTAGCTCAGTTTAATGTTATTGTCTAAAATATGGCCATAAGCTGCCACCATGTCGGGTCTAATTTACACAGGCTGGCGCAAATACTAGGAAGAATTACTACCTTGACCATTTATTTGTATTGCCCTGTTGTCAATGCTGTATTGACAGTGCAAGGCTATTCGAGTTTACATTTATTTCGGTTTAATCAAATTCGAACTTAGACCGAAAGACTTTCAAAAATAGGTGATATTTGATGAAGCTAGATTACGTAGTCTTCATAGTTATTGATATCTTTAAGCAAAGCCTATCCATTTCAATAAGCTGAAGGGTATTGTCGTGCCTAGTGCGAGGTTATCCTCACTGACTCATGGTAGTAAGAGGAACCGTGCGATTTTAGACGGTAGGAGTCCTCAATTCTCCCCATATAGGGAATATCCACGTTCTACACAAATAAATCATATTTATTTGTTTATTTTTATTAAAATTAACTTTATACACAAGTAAATAAATACTGTACAAAGGCAGACTTAATGCCTGAGGAATTTTGTACCAATCAACCTTAGGGTGATAAACACGTGTCGTGCTCTTATGGATTAAAAGAACAAAGACACACACCGGAAAAGATAAAAAATACTTTTCAGCATCAAAAGAACACATAACATAATATCATGCCTGCTTTCCAAGAAGGGTTAGGCTGAGGTGTGTCTATAGTACACCCACACTTCACCAGATATGTTGAAAAGAAACATAAATAAATCATTTCATAAATATTAACACTCATCATGACAATGACATATTACTCAAAAGCTATTAACAGCTATAAAAACGTAACCTACATCAATTTAAACCGTATAAAGATTAAAAAATACGAGATTATAAACGACTGCCATTTTTTCTGTCGCTGTGTAGCGCAAATTGGCCAATAAAAACGTTTAATTGAGACATCGAGCCGAATACACTTGGACTCGCATCTTGATCTTGTACAAGGTACAGAGGTGCGCACAAGATACGAAATAACTTTTATTCATTATTTACACATTTTATTCCTTTTATCCGAGAGATTATTACAATTGTGATTTGGAATTGAAGCAGTTATAAGATTTTTAAAATAAACCGGAAATTAATATATGGTAGGTAATATTTAATTTAATTATCTTTAATAGACCTTGAGACAGCTTTTTAATTTGCCCGCAATTGACTTTTGTAGATTTGTCTCTAATTTATGTCAAAGAGATCGCTTTTGTCTCTGGATAAACTGGACACACGTAGCACCTCGGTGAAATTGTTGGGAACCAAGATTCTCTGCATTTTACGGTTGTAAGCCATTAAAACGGTGAACCACAGCCCAAATAAAATTATATTTAGGGGACTTAAAACTTTAGCTCTCAACAGTACGTTATCTAGAACGAAGCGAGAGGAGGCACTCCCCGATGGCTATCGCACGGATTACGAGCGGTTACAGGTGGACCGGCTTGTATAGCCCGTGTATAGCCTGTATGGCCCGTTTATACGATTTATAGACATGTCTTACAATGCGCAGTTGTGTTATTCGTATTTAAGGATGTTGTAAAAATTGGTATAGTAGTTTTGATTGAATACATATGACGGCGCAGCAAATGGCGCTGTCTAGTTTTGGTACGAAGTTACTGGAATCACCGAAAAGGTCGGATAAGAGTGACACGGGCTGCTGACAATCACTCGAGCGTCGCATCAATGGATGTGTGGCAGCTATCTTCTGATGACAGAAGAGGATGTCAGGGAAGCCACTGTCGTACCATGCCCACGACGAACTGTTATATTCCGGCACAATCCTGATGATACTGAAGCTGCTGAATCACTAATACGATGCCTATCCTGCGCCCGCCACGCCCGCGATATTGCGCCAGTCTGCAGGAGCCTTAGTTGTGTAGCTAAACAACAACAACAAACAAACAACATTTATAACTGTAATTTTTATGGTGTACATAATAAAAAGTATTCTATTCTAAAATAGTGCCAACACAAGGCTATAACATGTTGAGTTAGCTTTTAAGGCTCGTGCAGACTGGGGCGATATCGCGATCGCGACAAGGGTCACGCTGCTTGTCACGCCCGCGATATCGCCCCAGTCTGCACTAGCTTTACGTTAGCTACTTTGAAGCCAACTGTGTTTTATTCCCACTATTTCACTAAATATTTGAACAAAACATAGTTATAAGCTTTAATAAAACGTTTGTTTCCAATTATAGAATAAAATATATACCTTAGAAGGTAGGCACAAATCAGTTTAGTCTTGTGCCAAAACAGGGGTTTCCCAACTGTGACTATGTCACTAGTATTTTGTTGCGAGTGTGAGCATTTGTTAGAAACACTGTTTTCATAGAGCGGTAGTAGAGAGGAATAGATTTGGAGCAGTGGTAGGTGATGGACTGTGTTAATTAATTGATTGTTTCTAAAAAAGTAATTAAAGAGTTGGCTGCATGATATAAAGTAACAAGTAGCTAACAGTTTTGCGATAGTACTGATTCATTCGGACAACGTCCTGCAAAATAGCCCAGTAGACATAGCAAAGAGAGAAAATATAACTGATACAAGTTTAACTTTCCTAACTAATTAAAAGCAGCACAATTTCCATAATTATTATAACCACGACGAAAGTCGCTACCATCATAAAGAAAATCGTAGCAATTTTACACCTATAAAGCCAATAACGATCATAGTTTTGAGTTTTAAGTAGCAACAGCTAGTTGATCAGTAGGTACAGTCAACTACATGCCAAAGCAACACTGATATTTCGAAAAACCGCCGTTTCTCTTAGACAAATTCGCTATCAATGTCAAATACGTGCCATGTACGTGAAGATGAATGTACTAACACAGTAAATCAATCAATCAACTCAGCCTATAGCAGTCGACTGCTAGACATAGGCCTCTCCCGGGCTGCGCCATAATACCCTGTCCTCCACCTTCCGCACCTAGTCTGTCCCAGCCACTTTGTTAAGGTCGTCGGTCCATTTAACTGGGGGGCGTCCCACACTACGCTTGCCGATACGCGGTCTCCACTCCAGGACTTGTCTGCTCATGACAAACATGGCCAACCCACTGCCACTTCAGCTTGCTTACTCTTCAGGCTATGTCGGTAACTCCGGTTCTCTTCCGGATAACTTCATTTCTTAGCTAATCCTTCAAAGAAATAAACTCCGAGCATAGCCCGCTCCATAGCACGCTGAGTTCCCTTGAATTTGTGGACCAGTCCGACTGTCAGTGTCCACATTTCGGCACTGTGTGTCATAACGGGCAGGATGCACTGGTTGAAGTCCCTTACACCTATTAGTCTTCAAACACAGTTTTCCAAACGCTGCCCAACCCAACCGGATTCTTTTGTCGGCTTCTTTCTCAAAGTTGTGCCTACTAAGCTGGAAAACTTGCCCTAGGTAGACGAACTCCTTCACAACTTCGACTAACACAGTAGTCGTAACCATTTCCCTACGGTAATTTACGAGGAGTACAGAAATACATTGCATACGCTTTCTTGCACCTACAATATAATTTACTTTAGAACCTTGTTGAAGTTGTATTAATAATGGGACGGAATGCTGGTATTTTTGTTATATTGGACCTTGATGACATAGTTTAAGAAAGGTTAGTGATAATTTGATGTGAAATAAATTGCGTGAACATATTATTAAAAACAATGGAGATGATTCTGGTTGAGAGAGAGTTAATGTGGATACAGAAATAAGTGCAAGATAATACCAGGATAAGCAAAAACTTTTTCTAACTATGATTAACTTGGTTAATGAGTATAAATTATTCAATACAGTTTTGAGTATGAATGTCGATGGCTATAAAAGTATGGGACCACCAAAGAAACGATGGATGGACTGTGTGAAAGATGATATGGCTAGAAAGGGGGTGACTATCGAGATGACTACTAATAGAGAAGTATGGAAGAAAGGGACATGTTGCACCGACCACAAATAAATTGGGACCAGGGCAGGAAATCGATAATGATGATTAACATGTTAACGACCTACTTGAAAATTAATACGCGTTCAGACGTGAAGTTAATACAAAACTCGAAAAGTTAACGAAGCTAAGCAGGCATATACTTAAAACGAATTTATAAATACCCAGTATTTTTTCTAATCTTGGATTCCATACCATATAATAGCAGGTGTAGAACACGACGAACACTTGCTACTACACAAGCATTAGCAAGGCGTCATTCGATTGCTAAGTCAACATAACACCTACACGATCGCGGACTCTAATCGCGTGTTTAAAATTAAACAATGTTTTGACTCGTACGACGTAAGCGCCGTTTAAAAATAGCCCAAGCATTGCTCTTGTTGTGTCTAAAACTCTGTTTTCCTAGTTTAGACAGGCAAAGTGTTGATTGTTTGGCCGTTTGCACGTGATTACGACCAGGACTGCATAAGTAGGAAGTCGTGTGGTTTAGTGAACCGTTGTTAGCGGGAAAGTTATGAGGGAAATTAATTGTTTTTAGTTAAAGTTATGGTTTTGTGCGTGATAAATATAGTATTTATTTTAAATGGTTCTGTAGTGAGTAGCCATACCTGTCGGAATACCTCCCAGATTACCATTTGTACAAATACAAATCTAAATGTGAGATAACATTCTAACAATAAATAAAGAAATCGATTAACAAGATGTACCGACATCAAATAAAGAGTTCGTAGACGTGTTTAATAAACTCGAGACCAATAAAATATCTCCAACAAAAATTTATGAACAAGAAACAGCTCATCGACACAATAAATATAAAGAAAACTGCGGGAGTCTTCAAAAGCTCAAATAAAAAGATCGCGAGGTGATGAATAAAAATGTGGGTGCAGAACTTGACATGTTTCGGATTTATCGACAACTGTGCCCAAGCGACCACCGGGCGAGATCTCTACCTACCACCGAATGAACGACAGGACAGACCCGGTACACACGTGCTATATAACAAATCAGATTGAGAATAAAAATGTAGGAGTTGTTTCAAAAAGTTCACGATTTCTAAAGTCATTTTAATGAGAACTTTGTGTAAGAAAGTTACAATGCAATAAGTGAAATGATATCTAAAGACTTAAAGATGTAAAATTAATTGCGTCTCTTTAATTTAATTATCATTGAGAAAAGTGTCTCATATAATTTATTACTTTTTAAGAATTATAAAGTTTAACGATCCTCTTAGATTGTTGAACCAGTCGAACTTTAAATTTTCAATTGGTGTGGCCACCCGCACTTTTTATCTTAAACAGTAACGACCGTAGTCGATTTCTTTCAACGCACGCGCTCGCGATTTATCGCCAATAAACATAACGCGTGAATCGGCTACCCGAGGAACTGAGCGTAAGTGATAATACCAAGAAGCTTTTGTATGCAAAATGTTCTCGAGATGTAGGTTAGTGATAAAATAAAGATTATGATAATGCAGAACCACGGTGGGTCCATACTGAAACAATTTAATAACCGAAAGCTTTTCTCATTTAAATATGTGTGAAATTTGCAATAAAAATTATTATGTCTGCGGTGGGTCGGAATTTATACAGGGTTTATATTTAAAACCTAAAAAGCTTAAAGCGATTTGAATAATGAAACTGAATTTGAAATTATAAAAACTGTACCAGCCTTATGTATTTGTGAGACGGTAGATTTCAACGCAGTCATAATTATAGCGCAATGAATTTGAAGCTAGAAATATAGAGGTAGAATTTAGCTAGTCTCAAAAACTGGCAACTCAGAATTGAACTGTCAGTAAAACAAATTAATAAAGCTCAACTTACTGAGTAAATACCCACTCACCACATCAAAGCTAGGAAAAGAGCTAATCAAATCCTTCACCTAAAGCCTGAAGCTAGGGCTCAATAAATTTAATTGAAAACCAACTCTATGAATCATATGACGGCTGACACGGTTGAGCGGCAATTTTGCCGTGTTTGTGAACTGTCGAGCTATCAATCTTAGTTAATTGCTCGCTAGCGCCTGTTATTCTATTAACTTAGCGAAACATTTAATTATCATGGCTTTATTAGATTAGTAGTTTGTTAGTGTAATTGTATGTTTGATATCTTTTCCCGGTGTAACGGTATCTCATAAGGTTCTTTGTCCAAGATCTATTCATTCATTGATTGTCAGGCAATGGTGTCTTTTTGACACTTATATGGGAAGACCGCGGTGATTGAA
Source organism: Tiliacea citrago (assembly GCA_963921375.1). Classification (NCBI taxonomy): domain Eukaryota; kingdom Metazoa; phylum Arthropoda; class Insecta; order Lepidoptera; family Noctuidae; genus Tiliacea; species Tiliacea citrago. Next base: position 2,893,489 of record OY992794.1, on the reverse strand, counting down.
ACTATATAAGATGGAAAGATTTCTTATCCATGAAAGAAAAGCGTTTGGCTTTTTACCCGACTGCCAAGGAAGGGTTATGTTTTTAGCGAAACGCTTTATCTGAAGACTAAAATTTTTTGTAATAACGTCTGTAACACCTCGTCCATTGCAGCATCGTCTATACTATAAATCATCATTTTTATCGTCATGCTAGTAGACTTAAATTTTTATCTCCCATTCATGTCTTTTCATATTTTTCAATAAATACATAGTAGATTGTTAAACAAGGGTCGAAAGGAACATTCCTGAAATGGTGACTTTTACCCGTGTTTAACACTCTACTTTTCCTTTCGAATAAAAGAAAAGTAAAAAAAAATAGTTCTTCTAAAATGTTTTGTTTTCTTATTTGCTGATCGTCACTTCATAAAATCATTGTACCTATGTATTCAAATAAGAATAAGAATAATTTATTTTTGCAAAAAGATGAAATACAATGCATGTTACGTTAGTAAAATATTACATTTGTGCTCAATTTTTGTGAATAATGAACCCGATGCTAGGAAAATCCTGTGTTATAGGGGCCATCCATTCGTCCGCTAACATTATTTTATAAATATTATTATCTTTTCTTTGAAATTTGTGGCAAAAGATTTTCGATTACCTACTGTATTGACTCGTCTTTAACCGAATCTGGGGTCAACATTTCAGAATCGCTTGAACTAATTTTTATTTATTAATCAAATAATAGTCTATAAAACTGAGTCTACAAAATCTCGGTTCGCTTCGGGGTGAACTCTGTAGAGTTAGTATCCGGCCAAATTATAGTCTTTTTTAAAATTTTAAACATGGAACACACCGCGTCACCGCTGTGGGCCCTCCCGCTCAAAAGGTATTTTTTTAAATTCACTCTGGCTGTTTATACACTCACAACACCGCATTTTTTAATTTTAATCGATATTTTTTTAATTATGTAAAAATTTTCGCAGCCTACTACTTATCCAAAAGTTCTATTTAAAAAAAATCCTGCCTTAGAGAGGGAAGCAATTACTATGACTCTTTCCCGCCCAAGGGTGGGAATCAGCGTCTTTCACCCGCTACTCGGATCAATGAAACACTACTTTCCGAGTATGAGAAATGAAAAATATATGTCAGACTCGATATTTACAAGTCTTGGAGATTTGCGGGTAGGTACTTCAATGAAGTCTTAAATCTGTCAGTCAAAGCACTTATTTACTGAATATAATAATCGAAAGGTAACTTCGTTACCGAGCAAATGTCTATAAATATCAAATGACGAAGCATTACTTCAAACCTTTTAATGACAGATCTATGATACAAAGCGATAATCAGATACAATAACGCAAAACAAACTTAACTTGCTTTGCAAAATAAAACTCTATCAAACTCAACCTTATCTCTTCAAGTTAAAGTTCAAAATTAAAAATACATTATTTGTCGTTGGCAACGTCAAGCGTGTTTCATTGATAGAAGATGACAGAATGGTTTGAAACATTGGCGCCAATTTGCACCAATCAAAATAGTTGGGTAAACTTGACCTGTGAATTGGAGAAATGCACTTGACAATGTACAATGAAGTTCAAAGTGTCTATAAATGAACTGGCGACACTTATTTGTCTGTCCTTTAAATTATTGTCATTCCTATATCTTCGCGGGGCTACCATACATCTTTTCGCGGCGTTCTACCGACTGACTGCCGGGTTCTGCTTTGCATACAGGAACTGTTTCAGCGCTCGTTAGTTTGCGCATGATCAGTTTATTTACCTACTCATAATCACACTAATATTATAAAGGCGAAAGTTTGTGAGTGTGTGTGTGTATGTTTGTTACTTCTTCACGCTCAAACGGCTGGACTAATTTTGTATGGGGGTAGCTGACACCCTGGATTAAGACATACGCTACTTTTTATCCCGATATTCCCACGGGATCGAGACTTACGCGGGTGAAACCGCGGGGCGCAGCTAGTTTGATCATATAAAATATGACTTATGTCTTTACTCTGCAATCGGAAAGTAAATTACCGTTTCATAATTCACCAAAAATATTGCTTACTTCCTGAGTTTTCGTTTAATTCCCACATACTTATGAAAATGTGTATAAGTCGGAATAAATGTATTTTCTTTCTTTCTTTAATCAAAAAATCATTGTTTTTTCCTGGACCGAAAATCTTTACCATTTTTCCCTTGTGCAAATTGTGACCCAACTTTACATTTATGAAATGTCAAAACAAAGGCCAAACCCATTTGCAAACTCAACGCAAGCGCAACTCAATCAGTCAATCACAGATCTTATCTGGGAGGCAATAATCATGTCATACATCGGCCATTAGAACGATTAACAATTCATTACGTGCTTTACATGGCATCATGGCGATCGCAATTTAATTTGTTCTGACGTTCACTTGATTCGACCCCATAAATGGATCAAGTTATCAGTTAGATCGGGCTTATTGAATTAACATGGGTACGGCTACATCATTCATACATAACACAGATATCGATTCTTAGTTCAATAAACTGTTTGACTACAAATGGAATGTTGATTTTATCAAAATCAAACCAATCAACCGATTGTTATGATATTTTGATAAAATCTGGACTTGCCATAAGACTTGTACAGCGTATTATGAAACGAATATGATTAAGATTAACTTTGTCAAGCAATTGCTAAATAAATGCACAACTTTCTATAACATCAGCTAAGTGCAGAACTAAAGATATATCCGAAAATAAATCACCTAAAAAAGAAAACAATAAAGACAAAACTCAATCAAGAGTCACTCATAATGATCACTTAGAAGCTTCAAAGTGAATCGCCACAATACGTAAAGCCGTTTAAAAATCTAAATTGACATGAGAAAAAGCCGTCTGTTTCAATGAAAGTGCTCAAAAGAAAAAACAAGTCATGACAAATTTACAGCGACGTTTGTCACGACGTTTGTCATGTCGTTTGTCATCGGCTGTTAACAGGTTTAGTCATGGCACTGTTATTATAATGGATGTCGGGAATTCCGAAGTAAGTAAGTCGTAATTGACTTTGATCAGATTGAGCTGAAGTTTTAAGTTTCTGTGATGTTTTTGAAGTGAAAACTTCTTTAGGCGCATTGAGCACTTTTTGGGTGAACAAAAATCATGGAACTCGCGTCATCGTCACCGAACGCTAGTTTTCACTTCTATCGGCAGTCCCCAAAGACTGAATGTTTATTTTTTATGAATTTCTGAGTGTATGAACGTTTCAAGTGAAAATTATTGACGGCACATGACTACATGAGACAGCTCATTAAAATTATAAAAATTACTTATTTTACCAAAAGAAACTGAGTAGGATGAAATTGGTCGGCCAAATTAAAGTAGGTGCTTTTAAATTAATTTTGGAGGCGAGGAATCCATTAATAACAAATACTATACAACATATTAAATTAGTTTTACTACATATTTACGGAACACGTTTTTGCACTTAACAACATCGATTAAAATCAATGCTCCCGAATCGGTCTATCTCTAAATTGATGCATCAATGAACAAGTCATCAATAGTTTCATAAACACAATTCTTCCGACCATTATCATTACTTTTTATTGTATTTTCATAGAGATTTATGTTGATCGATCTGACATTTGCAATTTTTTTTATTTTCTCAGTTCAATGCCAAAACAATAATTGATAATGACGTCAGTAACAAGTAGTTAATGATAGGTACCTTTGTAATTTTGTTCTTCGTAAGAGGTCAAACGTTTGTGATGTATCTGAAACAAGATAAATATTTTTAATTAGTAACAATAGGTTTGATTGAAAGCAAATGATGAGTGACGTCATCGAGTTACATACATACATACGAGGTAAATTTTTTCCATTATTTATTGGTCATTTTCAAGTGCAATGAGGAATATTGGAGAATGTAGTTATGAGGAAGTTATTAAGTGCAATGAGGAATATTGGAGAATGTAGTTATGAGGAAGTTATTAAGTGGTGAATGTCACCTCTTTATTTATTTCATTCGACAAATGATTTCAAAATAGTAATGGTAGAGAAACAGCTGCTTAAGATAGTCAACATGAGGTAAAACATAGCGTTGAAAAGGAACTAGTTCCAGTGGCGTTGGTAAATTAAACCATCATTTAACGTCTTTAAGAGTTGAAACATGAACTTTTCAACGAACTCATACATTACGGCTATCAACAGAATCATAATTTTCGATTGCACCATTAAATCCTTCACGTACCGTTACTCTAATAGGCGCATATTCGTCTTATAAGTCTAAAAGCGAAATCAACACTAGTTCCAACACCGTAGATGGATATTCCGTTTATTATAATCCGGAATCGTGACTCGAGTCCCAGATGTAATCGTTTGACAACTAACTAGCTTCCTTGGTTAAGGACGCCAAATAGGCACCTGTTAACCAGCAAATTCGTGATAATGCGTGTGTTATGAAACAAGAATTATGGTGTTTTCGAGGTAATGATGTAGTTAACAATATTACAAAGTTGTAGCTAAGATAGTTCAGATTCCAGGTAGTTTTGTGGTGGAAATTAAGTAAAATACGATTAAGTGACGGGTCAGACTAACTTTAATAACAAGAAAAACGTAATCGTGGTTTACCTCGATGGACTAGGGCTCAAAATTGTCAAAGGTTAAGTTGAAAAAAGTTTCAGTCAGTATTTGAGGAATATTGGCTTCAAGGAAAAGTGTGTCCCTACCTTAAAATTGGGAATTCAGGCATAAAAAAATAGCTGCGTGTTGCATATACCTAGGTACTAGGGGCTACTATTGGATTTATTTATGATCGCACATTCGAAGCTAGCTCTTTAGATAAGCGTGTTATTTAGAAGCTACGATTCTTAGACTTTCTTTCTGAGAAAATATTGACAAATTAGACTACATTCAAAGAACACCATTAATATACAAGATATAATCAAATCATCTTCACACATTATTACTTTGCGTAGAAAATTCAAATTGAGTTTTGACACTTCGTAAGTGAGTTTACAAACTCGTTGCCAAGTTTTGTAAATAGTGATGCTACGCTGGATTATATTTCCGCAATACACGTGGCGCTAGCTGAAGAATTTATCAAAGTTATTATTATGGGAATATGTGTCGTTTATTTTGGGATATGAATAGATCAGTACAGTGGTTACTTTTCGAAGTTATGACCAGGATTACACGTCATATTGACCTATTTCCTTTTACACTTGTCTTAGAGTCCATTATTGGACAAGGCTTCTCACCATTTCCAGCTGCAGCCCATCTTTTTAAAATTTCAACAGTTTTCCCCAAAACAGACACATTTTCATTAAAAAAAAATACTGATTTTGGGAAAGAACCAGTGTCTTTAAAAGTACCTATGTAACTAAACGTTCTACCGCTCTTCGAAGACTACAAGTCTTCAGTTAAGACCCAAATTCTTGGCGTTTACTAAAATAATTTCAGAATAAAGTCTAAACGCCGTATTTGTCTAACTGGGTGGTATCCCACTTCTATCAGCTTATTTTATGCCCATATCAAATGGGAACCAGTCATGTTTCTATATTTCATTGGATAATTACTGTTGGGGTCGATTATCCGCCGTACCACCATGAAAACCCATTTCGCGAATTCGTCGGTATTAAAATGGGAACCTTCGCGTAACCATAACTGATAAATTTAAATTACTACACTGACAACTGTAACAAACAACGCAGCAGGAGCTCATGCAATGTTGTACCACCTTTACTTTTTTCTTCACAGCAATTTCACCTTTAAAACTAAGTTCGTAAAGCACAAAATATTCTAAAAGTTCAAGAGCATTTACACTATATAATATATGAACAGTTTCAAAGGAATAAGAACTTTGAAGACAGCGATCATTGGATTCAAAATTGATTAGAGTTTTCGACGTTGTGCTTACAGGTCTATTGAAGTCCATTTAACTAAATATCACTCCCAAGCTATACAAAATTGTACAGTAAATACAATTCAAACATTATGATTTGTGATAATTATACTTAAATGCAAACGTCAAGTGCATGGCATTCATAAATCAAAAGGATAAAGTACGAACGATGGATTTAATCTTAGACAAATATACATAGTTGTCTATGGGAAGTTTGTTGAGAGTATGACGCATTGGCTTTTAGATGACAATATTATCTAAATTACAAATCAAATTGCAATTTTTTATAACGCGTCGAGTGACTTTAATCAAGGCTAGAAGGAACTGTTATCAATATCATTAGACACAGATACTGTTTATACGCTTTATAAACATATAAATAATATGTCTAGTTTTATATAAATCTCGCTTGTATCTCGTATGAAACAAAAACCTTGTTTTTACGACTTGATCAAAACATCGAGATTTCTAAAGTTTAATATGAATACTTACACTAAAATCTTCAAGAATAAGTTCTCTAAATGGTGGTGAAAACCGTATCAATCACTATTGGATAGTTTAGAAGAACTAAGCGGTCACAGACAGACAGGAAATGCGACTTTGTATTATACTATTTATAGACCTAGAATATAGATTCTGTAGTTTTGAAGTCAGATGTCCTGCCGCTTGGTAGTCTCCTAAATAGGCAGTGGGTAAAAGCCGAACTATGAATCTCATTCAGAGAAGTAGAAAGTGCTAACACTCCGAATTAAGGCAAGGAAATTAAACCATTTGATGACTAGACTCGTACATCAAACCAGAACTAAATCCATAACCAAAAAAAACTCTTCACCTCCCAACACGGACCAGTAAAGATGTTAAACAAGGATCAAAAGTGGTCAGCGATTACACAAAAATCCAATTCAATTACCACGTCTTTTGTGATCTAAAAGCCGCCTTTGTAACCCATATCCAGCAGAGTACCCGAATAATCAGATTCAATATTTGTTCTGCAATTTGTTTACCCTTCATATTGGGGAGCAGGCGCCCTCTAGTGTTACATTCAACATTAAAGAAGTTTATTTCATGAGAAATTTCGTCAGGACATCGTGGGAACGCAGGCATACCGCAAGGGTCAATATTGGGCCATACAATTTCATTGTCAAGTTTTTGGTAGCTTTAGTGTTGTATCCAAACAGAGTTGTTGCTGCTTTCCGCTTTTACACCTACGTTAGCGTGATGTTTATATTTGTGATTAGTCTGTGTGTCGCCCTGCCGATATATAATGGTAAATAATGCATTGTTGTGGGTCAACTTTTATGACTTAGAGCTTGGGATTCGTCATGGGTGGCTCATGGGTTTGAAGCATTTTTTCCAGTTTCGTTTTATATGGTGCGTTATAAATTAAAAGGTTGAGTTTATGGAAATTTAAATTGCATTTTGATTAAGCTTTTTCTTAACGTAGATTTTGCCGATTTTAATTGGCACTTCTGCATAGGCTTGAAGTGGTTTGCCTACATAGTTTTGCTGGGTACAGTGCAAAAAGTTTATCTAAAATCTGTGTGAGTTTATATAAAATCGTGGCAATACGCTCGCTGGAATAACCGTGGTATATCCTAAAATACTTGGTTTCTAATCAAAACATTTTCTATACAATATCTTCTTCTAGAGTGTCTTTAAACGAGTATATAAAGAAGCGAAACCGTGACACAATATTTCTAAATTAACTCAATAGTAAAAACATGACATCTTCAGCGCTGTGACAAAATACACATTTCCATACCGTCATGAAAACTTAACGCAATGTGCATTTATAAATATACCTTTAATTAACCGTTTGGTATTCATTTAATCAATTAGTCCCTAAATTCCGAGCACTATAGAATTAGGTATCGTATACGTATAATGAGTGTGATTGATAAGCGAATTGTTTAGATTAATATGTTGCGTTTTGTTCGTGTGAATGTGAAGGACTAAAGTAAAGGGCTGGTGAGTGCACAGTAGTCTTGTTTACTGATTGCTAGGAGTTGTACTCGTACACATGTTAGAATTGTAAACTTGATCAAGTGAATTCAAAGGGCTACAAAATACGCAAAATGTAAAATTAAGTAAATGGAAATTCCAGGACTAACATTAAAGTAAACAAAAATAGAGACAGAACCCGACATGGCGACGCTTAGGGAAGGGTCAGTGTCCAGCTGCAATGGATGTCTTTTGGCTGAAATGATGATGATGATAATGAAATAGAAACTTATGAAAATTATATTGTTTGAAGGTAAGATAAAATATTTAAACGATTGTAAAATTTTCCTTACTCAGTGACTTACATAATTATAATTAATGGAGAGTATTTAACTATTGAGCCTGCATCGTAGACAGTGAAAGTGTTAAACTGAAGCTAATAGGTAGGCACGAGTTATTGGAGAATAATCCATGCCAGCCTGCAGAGTAAGCAAGCTGAAGAGGCAGTGGGCTGGCCATGTTTGTCGAAGGACCAATGGTCGGTGGAGCAGACGATTCCTGGAGTGGAGACCGCGTATCGGCAAGCGTAGTGTGGGGCGCCCCCCAGCTAGATGGATCGACGACCTTAAAAAGGTGGCTGGGACAGACTGGATGCGGAAAGCGGAGGACAGGGTGTTGTGGCGCAGCCTGGGAGAGGCCTATGTCCAGCAGTGGACTGCTATAGGCTGAATTGATGTGAATCCATGCCGAGCAAAAATATAAGATAGCCATAGTGTAATACTCAACATTCGTAAGTCATCATCTGCAGAACAAGATCGAATTGAAACTGGAAGATCCAAACATCCCATATCGAAACATTCATGCAAATCAGTCGTCATAGACAGACAAGATCCTGCGTTTCAACAACCTAAATACCCAAAATGCTTCAGAGTCTCCCACGGGACTATCTGAAATGACCTATTTCACTTCAGTCGACACTTAAAATCAAATATACTTGTAACTGATTGCAATGTAGGGCGTCGTGTTGACAGTCTGTCTTAGACCAGTCTATTGGATTAGCATTCTTCACGCTTGGGCTAATAGGTTCGCACAAAAACTTCGTTAGCGCCGAGAGACATATCAACTTTGACGGCGACAAGCTACAGATTTATACTAGGCTTGGAGTCTTGGACTGTGTTTGCTTGTTTAGAATAATTGGAGTAAATGAGTAACAATTTGTATTGTTTGGTTTGGGAACGTTTTGCCTATTTTGTATTATTTTGGATTTAATTAACTAAGATTTGGTATAATTTTCGATTCACTAAGTTAGCAACATCAACCAACTGTAGTCGATGGTTAATACAGTTTGACTTCTGGCACCTGAATAATGCTTCTATTTTTAGAAGAATTATTTCCATTGGGTATCAAAATTGCAATCATTATTGCTGGTTCAGTGAAAAGCTATGTTAAAGTTTGTTGGGTTAGGTTGTTAAAGTTTCTCGGGAGTACTCGTAGGCACGGCTCCCTGTCATTTCGGGTGCCGCAGATGCTCTCGGGGCATGGTTGGTTCGGGAAGTACCTGTAATGCATAAACAGGGAGCCGGATGCCCAGTGTCATCACTGCGTCAACTGCCGGTAGGACACAGCGCGGCAAACGCTGGCAGATTGTGCCAAAAAAAAAGAAGTTTTTGAAGTTTATCATAACTATTACGTGTGTCTACATGAATATCTCATCAAAAATATATATAGGTAATAAAAGCTTCCAACAGCAGCTAACTTGAAAGGTTCCGGGAAAGCCCTGCTTCCAAGGAAGTTGATGAGGAAGAACCCAAGAAAAATAAATTAAATACAAACAAACTGCCATCCACTCTACATAATATTAACGCAAACTTTATACAAAATAATAAATGGTTGCCAATCACAGCATCAATTTATTAAACTAATAAGAAGTCACTTACAGGCGCCATGTGACGCCACCGCTCGCAACTAGTTATTAAAGACAGGATTAATCATGAAACGTTCTGGTTAGCTTTTGCAATTATGTGGTAAATTAGTTTCCTTACTTCCATGTTAGTCTAGAAGTCATAGGAGTGACAAAGTGTTTTAATGGCTTGTCATCCCATATTTGATATTCAACTAATGTTACTTCGAGTGAGTTGGGCTCGGTCAGACGTTTATTGCACTCGCGTTTATCGACATTATAGACAAAGATCCTAATGTTTAAAGATTCAGGGCAAAACTGTGAATATTATACCTACCTGTGCGTTAGTAATTTCTATCATCCTGGTCATCATCGCCTCTGAAGAATAGACTTTTCATGATTGCATCATTAAGGTACTTCAAATTTTGTTTTTGAGCTTTTTAATAGATTTTCGTATTTGGAGTCCGCAGCGCCGAAAGTTTGCAATAACAAATAATCTAATGACGAAAGTGCGAAGCAACGAATATCGTTACAACGAAAGCATTTGATAACAATTCACGGAACAACGATTGCACGTTACTACGAAAAACTTCATTGTAATGTGCGTATATGTGATTATACGATGATTGACGTCAATATTGAAAAAAATAGCTCTTCTTTTCAAACATAAATTATAAAACAAGGAAGCAAAATTCATAACGCAGTCCACCGCAGACCTATGAAACGGACCAATAGTCATAATATTTACAATAATGCGTTCAAAAGACGTGGGAAGCAAAAACATTGCTTAAGTTATTCAAGAGCCACTCTACATACTCGATGATTGGAGACTTAACAGATTGTCGTTGTATCATACCTACTAGAAATGCCCAGGAATTTCGTTCACTCCAAAACCGTTAAATCTCATTAGTATGTTTCAAAAGAATTCTGTCATACGAGTAATTAGAACCATGTTCTGTACTGGTTTACTCTTCTGCGCATAGGTGATTGGAACCTGTCAGGGAAAATAGATATACTTTACATATTTAATTATTATCGTCATTAATCTTATAACTATGTAAAACTGCACACGTGTATCATGGCATGAAGAATTGCAGGAAAATCATTTGAAGCTTCAATTCGAAGAGGATGGTCATCGGTAAGTATCCCAGTCTCTAAATCACGAGGAATACCACGAAGGACTTCAAATTTCGATTTCTCTGTATCCGCATTCTAATACGATCTATCGACTTGGTCATAATCAAATTAAATATTGTGTAGACCAATAAAAATGGTCGCTTCCCTTATTATCGCGTTTCACACTTGACCGTTGAGCTATAATTACTCAAGTTCTCATAGTTCCAAGGGGTTCGTGTTAAAAATGTTATTAGGGTGTTATACATTTGGTAGACGAATAAACGTCCCTTGACACTTGGGACGAATGGAAGACATTTTATTGGTACATGCGTCTATTGTTTATTGCATTATCTATATGGGCAATGGTGTTTTCATTATCGCCTCTACGCTCAGGGTGTCAAAGTGCTCAGCAATAGGTGCACCAGGAGTAGGCTTGGTTATGAAACCTATACTTGAGAGATGTTCATGATAATGGTTTGGTAGTTGTAACATACTAGTAGCTGATAATGTCAATGGCTCAAATTGTGTTATATGTCTTGCAGTTCTTTTAAATGTTAAAGAATGAACATTTAACAATTTTAATAATATATTCATAAATCATAGAGCATGAACTGATGAAGGTTCTAATAAACTATTTAAGAAACGTCGCAGAGCACATATTCCATTTTATACAAATTGAATGGAGGACAGGGAAAAACTTTGCCTAACAGAGGAGAGAGTACAAAGAGGAGAGTAGAGTAAAGAGAGAGAGAGAGGGCAATGTAAGTCAAATAATCTCTGTAAATAATCAGCTTAATACCCACTGACTCACGTCCCTACATTCCAGTCGCTATGAAAACATAATTAAATCCTTAAAAGGATAATTAAGCAATAAAGGAACCTATTTGTAACCATCGGTTTACGATCTCAAATCGTCCGAGAATCGAATCGAATGCAATCGATTGTTTTATCAATTCCCATAATTACGGCGCTTATGGTGATCATGGGTTTATGGTGATATTAACGGGTTTCTCATGTTCTACCGGCTTGTAGTGTTAAGTATTGGTAATATTTTAAAGGATATCATAAAAGGGATGGTTTTAAAATAAAACGATACCCGGCATCATCAGTGGCTTTGCCTATGGAATAGGAGATGTCTTTATTAATAAACTTACAATTAGTTATCTGGTTTTACCAAAAGTTGTTGTTTTTACTAATAAACTAAGTGCTGAATGAAATACTTCATCACTGACATACTTTGAAGGTGCTTGATAATGTTTGATGATCGTTCACCTTAAGACGGCTTATATGTTTTCATCATCACCAGTATCAGTCCTTTGCTAATCATACGCCTTTAAGCTCAATCGTCCTCGACGCTACTCAAAAGTAACGTGTAAAATGACGCTATCAACCACAAACTCCTGATTTGTTTTGTTTTCGAAATGAAATTGTTGTTAATTTAAATGTCATTAAACGTACCTTCAATAGATACCAATATTCAATGTATGCGCTGACGGCTGGACATGCTTGAAATTCATTTTCAGAGAGGTGCGATTTTTGTGACGCTGAGTGTAGTTAATCATCATTCATTCACACTATCACACTAATATAATAAAGGCGAAAGTTTGTGCGTGTGTGTGTGTGTGTATGTTTGTTACTTCTTAACGCTCAAACGGCTGGACCAATTTTGATAAAATTTTGTATGGAAGTAGCTGACACCCTGGATTAAGACATAGGCTACTTTTATTCCGATATTCCCATGGGATCGAGACTTACGCGGGTGAAACCGCGGGGCGGGAAAATTTTATCAAAATTGGTCCAGCCGTTTGAGCGTGAAGAAGTAACAAACATACACACACACACACTCACAAACTTTCGCCTTTATAATTAAATATTAGTGAGATTGTTGCACGATACGGGCAAGTTAGTTGCCGTTCAAAATAGGTATAGTTGTAAACAGCCCGTACAATTCAACTCTACAAGTACGAACGAATGAAACAAGTAAAATAAAATAATAAGACGTTCAATAAAATTTTAATTAAATATTTGGCAGCGCGAAAATACGGGCAATACTTGAACCAATTGTACAAGCACGTGCAACTCTGTATTAAGACGAGGCAAAACTTGCATGCAATAATTGCCTTGCAATTAAATTGCCTTGATGTAAGTCGCATGCAATTTTATTGAACGGCAAAACTTGCATTCACTTATTGTATGCCATTTCAAAGAAATCGCACGCGTGTAAACACTTGCAAACAATTCTTGAATTGCAATAATTGTACGTGCTTTATGGCATGGGCTTGCTCTTGGACGTTCCAGAAACTTGCACCGTGTAAATGGGGCTTAACACGTCAGTAAGTCGCATTGTGTACGAATCGCCATTGAAATACTAGTGCTGTAACATTCTGGCTAGTCATTGGTGATTTGAGTTGATAACTGGTTACTTTTGAGTACCGTCGTGGACGATGCTTTAACATAGTTTTTCGACCATTTCTTGTTTAATTTAATACTCCATAAGAATCTTGTGCCATAACATTAAGCACTTTTACATCATCTCAACTCCCGTTAGGAATCCTAAATTCCCTTTAATTTAAATCACACTAATGATACTCTTCGTAATGATGCCCAAACACTTCGAGTGTGATAATAGCTCAATAAGAACTACTAAACTGTTTTAATGTGGTAATTAACTTATTTTAATGGTTGACTGCGATCTTGAGTACTGATGTATCGTCGGTAATTGGATATGTGCAGTTGACTTTGTGTGTAATTGGAATAAGTGTAGTATGGCCATTATTACGAATGTATAATTTTTATCTCAATCGTACGGTTTAGTTTCCTTTTTCAATAATTTATCTTTTATTAGTCCAAGACAAAAGCTCCTATCCGCTTCTAGCATTATTTCCAATTCGTCACCATCCTAGCCTTTTCTAACTACGGAATACCTAACTTAAATGAGAATCCAATGTGAGTTATACCTTACATTTTAACTTACAGGTACATGTTGAAAACTAATGCTAAATATCTATAACTAAACTCCTGTTTTTCTAAGCTATTATATATTAAGTATTAAATGAGTCAATCTAATCAACCGTGATGACGTATAAATGCAACAAGTTATGCATTATGCAATCAGTGCACTAAATAAGACAGTAGGGATGTAGCTTGATACTGACCCAGCTTTGTGCGCTACTGACTGACAAAACGCAATAATTTGCATAATGTAAACTTAAAGCAAGGTGCAACACGGTCATATAATGTTAAATCCACATGCAGAGCGAAGTACCAACCATTTGTAACAGGTCTTAATTTCTTACATTCAAATCTGTAGATTGCATTTACCCTTACTTATTACCCCATGCCCTCGTATAATTTGCACCGAGCTTTTAACAAGCTATCTGGTCTGTCTGTTTGTTAGACGTGCGAGCAAGACTGTTATTCATAAATACAGTTAAATAAATTACTTCACGCTATTTAGTTTAGGTTCGGGAGCAGTGATGTATAGGTGTTGATTCTAGGGTATTTTGTAAGGTTTAGTAAGAGCTTAGGTGTGATTGTAAGCTTGTTAATGTAGATTTAGAGAATTAGGTCGTGGCTGTGTGGTCTCTGGGTGGGGCTTTATTATATGCAAACTTTTTGCTGTGAAGTTGGCTTGGATTGCTAGTTTTAATTAGTATATAAATGGGTTGCACGCTCTCGCACTTGATAACTGACGTCAATCAAAGCTCTTAGCTTAAGATTAAATGCGATGAGAGATTTTGTTTGAAAAAAAGAATTTTTATAATTAATTATAAGATTAAATGAGATCTAAGGCAGAAGGACCTGCCTTAGATCTCATTTAATCTTATAATTAATTATAAAAATTCAAATTAAATGAGATCTAAGGCAGAAGGACCTGCCTTAGATCTCATTTAATCTTATAATTAATTATAAAAATTCTTAGTCAGGTGATGCAATGATCACAATCTGAAAAATCTAGGTATATGTATTAGATCAGACTGTGGTAGGTCTTCTATAAATATAACTGCGGAATACGATAAAATATCATTTAGAATAGCAGTAGCAAACAGGTTAGCATTTCGAACAAAGACTTGACAATTAAATAAACCCTTTGGCATGAATCGCATGGAATGAATGGCACAGGTACCGTACATCCTTTTAACCTCAAACCAGTTAGTCAATCATCGCGAGATACTATCGCTTTACGTAATCAAGAAATAGCGACAGATTGCCGTCATTTGATTTGATTAAATCCAACAAAACCTTCATTAAAATAATCTCAAGTTATATCTGAGTATCAGTTACATTATGTCCGTTTATTCACTAGTTCGCCTTTGCACTGTGGTTGGGCCGTAAATTTTATAGATATCATCAGAAACTAGAATTAATGTATGTACAGAATATTTTGTTGGTAAAGGATTATGGCAAGTCGTGTTGTTCTTACTGGTTCGGTTCGTGACTGCGCCGGCGTCTTCTTACGACTTTTGTTTGTAAACATACTGGTTTACCTATTTACTTGTCATTATGTGGCCTAGTGTTTTCAAGGTCTTATGTAAGTTGTCAGCTAGAGCTACGTGCATTACGAGTTCTTACTTGAGTGTAGCCAACAACGACACTCTGTCAGCGCCGTGGTTAAGTGCTTGTCTTTCTACGCAAGGATAATAATAGGTTCCTTTTATTTCTAATCTTATTTCGAGATTTTGTTTGTGATGATGATCTTTTACCCATTACTTACTGGAGTAACGCATTCAGGATTTTTTAATTTTATTTAATTGCATTATATTGACACCTCTTTCCAGTCTTACAAATCGCGATACGACAACCGCTTAGCTTCCGTAATCATTAGGAAAACTAGATTCTCTTATGATGGTATCAGTGACAAGATGAATGCAGCCACCTACCTGCATGACATAATCCCCTGATTATTATCAGCTCTTACAGCACCTACAGTACGCAAACGCGTAGGATCTGATATATGAAGTCGGAAAAGTCTACTCAAGACGTCTAGCACACTATGATAACGTGACATACAAAAAGTAATCATAGTAGGGATTTATTTTTCGACTTCATATTTTGTACCCATACTACACGTAAAAAAACCGGCCAAGTGCGAGTCGGACTCGCGCACGAAGGGTTCCGTACCATTATCTATAAAAATGGCAAAAAAATCACGTTTGTTGTATGGGAGCCCCCTTTAAATATTTGTTTTATTTTAATTTAATTATTTATTTTGAAAGTGAATATATAACTAAATATTCTGAAAATATTTCAAGCGTCTACCTGTTGGCGCTATCAATATCGAGCAAACACGAGCAAAAAAATCACGTTTGTTGTATGGGAGCCCCCTTAGATATTTATTTTATTCTGTTTTTTAGTATTTGTTGTTATAGCGGCAACAGAAATACATCAGCTGTGAAAATTTCAACTGTCTAACTATCACGGTTCATGACATACACAAGTATTCAAATCAGAACTCATCCAATTACCGCTGGCATCGCCCATTATTCGCAAATGACTAACAAAATTACATAAGATAAATTACGGTTTCAATTTACAACATTACTTAATTGTCTAGAAGCTATTGTTCTGTATATAAAGTACAAGTTTCTGGTTGAACAAACTTTCTTTACGATACTAAAATAGACTGTCTACAACAGTGACCTACTCCAACAAGCTAAGTATTTTCTGAGTGAAGACATAACTGCTACTCGGAAAATTTCAAGGCAATATTATAGGGAATTCATCATCGAACACAAAACCTTTGTTGTTGAATTTGATGTGCGGAATCTTTAGCGTTAGCTACGTGAATTAGACGCGCTACAAAAATGAGTGCTGCTTGAACCTAAAATTACTTAATAATAATAATTTAATTTAAATTTTATTATACCTATTGCAACTATAAAATTTGTACGCCGTTGGCACATCATAGAGAATTAACTGAATTGTTACTGAACACAAAATGTGTACATGTGTTTAACAAATAAATGTTTTCATTCATTATTTATTTGCAGTGAACAAAATGTACAAGGATGACGAAGACCTATCAACAATCAAATACCCAATGGCAAACCTTTGACCACGCTCAATGCTAAGCAATTTTATCAAACAACTAAAGTCAAATATTGCCACATGTGGCTCGCTAAACGAACAATTTTATGTAACATGCAATTTTATATTGAGTTTTAATCCAGCACCCACTCGTAATGCTTAGCCTTCGCAGCAATTTTCCTCACACAACAACATCAGGTGCAGTGACTGAACAATTTCTTTAACCTTTACAATGATAGTCGCCTATCCATAAGGATTTTTTGCTAATGTTTCAATATTCTTCGCCAATTAATGTCGATCACATTTGCTTAAACTTGAGTTAATTTTATATTACCTTGTTAGAAGCAGGCGCAGGGTTGGTGTCTACCCCCCATGAGAAGAAGAGGTTAGTTTATGTATGTGTGCATGTGTATGTATTGTTAGAAGATGTTTGGGGAAAATAATAAATGTATCAGTTGTGGGAGTACCAATTATTACTTGAGCAGGTATTGCGTATTTCTATAATGATTATTTTCTTGGAAACTAAGGATAAATAAGTAACATTACTTTGTCCTATTTTAGATAGCTTAACAACAGGATAATAACATGTTCCCATCAGACCTGAGCACCATTTACCTATTATATTCCGTGCCACCGATATCTTTGCACCGTTCGCTTCTAAATTGCATCACCTCACAAGTATTTCGGCTGATAGGTATTTCATAACAATGTAATAATTACCAGTGTAACGCATAACAATAGGTAACACCACTATCAGCTGACCTATTCAAAGAAAGAATGTGTATATACCTATTAAACGGCTGAATCATCATTTTCTTTGTAATTAGGTATTTGGTTTATAAGGGGATAATATAGAAATATTTGTAGCAAGACTTGAGTAATGTCACCGCACTCATTAGGTAGATACTAGCAGTAGGTACTGGTACGGTAATTGTTTTAATTGTCATTTATATATGCAGTATTGATATGTAACATATTTTCTCTCGCTTTTTGTGGGAGTGATTTCGTGAAATGGGACGGAAGTGTGTAAAAGGTAGTGACAGCTTGAGCATGAAATATAGAAATAAGATAAAATAAAATTTATATCATCATTAGTAAATCAAACATGTTAATTGATAGGCGTGTATTTCTCCGTGATTTCATGATCCCCCCCTTGTATATTGTAAGTAAATGAAGTTTTACCTACAGATAACATTTTATCTCGTTCCGTGCTCGGTGTTTTGTTTGGCCAAGCCATAAACACCATGCAGACTCCTCAGAACTTTTTGGAAATTGTCCAATGGTAGAACACAGATAAATATTTGGTCAGCCCAGGCAACCCTAATCTAGTTGGTAAAAAATCGGTTGTCTGTAAAGTCGGTTTACTGACGATAGTTGAACGTGACAACGTCATAAACCTTAAATGGAACGTCTCAGAGCGAGGTAACGCCGCATGAGAGGTAACGCCGCATGAGTCATTTTTTTTCGTGCGTGCAGCCGGCTCAATCGAATTATAAGACGTTGTCACGTCAAAATATGCTTCTCATTTTTGATTATCTGTAGGTACGATTGTAAAAATCAAGGCTTTCTATGAATTATTTATTGATCAGATAATATTTGATTTTAATTAATACACGCCCATAAATTTAACATGTTTGATTTACTAATGATGATATAAATTTTATTTTATGCCTTGTCATTCTTATCTATTGCTTTATTTTCGCAGTTCAAAAGTCAGTCGACGCACTTATCCTACTAATTACACAATACTTTAATATAACGAAAAATACTTATCTGCAATCTGCTACCATATCGGTTTACTTCGAATTTCGATTTTTATTGCGTTTTCGGCGCCGTTTAAATCGATTACCGATTTCGGGACTAGATTACAGAAATTCTTTTGTTACTACTCATTCCATAATTATGTCGTTTTGCAGAATGCCTAAACTACACTTCCCGTCCAGTACCCAGACCAACATTTTCATACAATCGAGGTCATTTCGAAGCCTCGGTTCTCCGTCAGGTAACGATTCGGATGAGAGCTGATGCAGCTCTCCAGAGTACGGATGGAGGAGGTCTAGAGCGCCTAAGCCGCCCAACTGATCAAACCGACATTCCATACCGGAATTGTTCATTAAACAAAAAACCTCAAAAATAGCATCATAATATTCATAATGTATTGAAATCTGAACACTCAGAATTGGATTTTGGATGTGTCTGGGTGCTGTGTTTGGGTGTGTGAAATGTCTTGTCTGATCAGTTGGGCGCTCTAGATCTCCTTCATCCGTAATCTGGAGAGCTGCTATCAGATCTCATCCGATTTGTTACCTGACGGAGAACCGAGGCTTCGAAATGACCTCGTTTTTATGAAAATGTTGCTCTGGGTACTTCGTTTTGACGGTTAGTGTAAGTACATATAATACTAAAGTCACCATGAAAACTAAGATTAAAAATATTTAAATGATGAGTTATTTTTATATTAGCATGAGACTCATAAGAATTGAATAACGGACAAGGTTGCAGTTGGGTAAAAGGAAACTGTCTGCTGAAAAAGAAACCAGGCAGGGTAATTAAAAGTACTATAGATACTTTGTTATTTTTTTAAATAAAGATCTGTTTATTTATTAAAAAACATATACGCCAAAAGCATATAGGTACATAAAAAGATAAAAGTGAACAGCTATAGTTTATTGTATATTAGATGTAGGTACACGTAGATCGCATGTAATAAAACAAATCCACAGACGTCAGTAAATAATCCTCATGGATGGGTGTTTGTCTACAGTAGAGTGTTCTAGTTTCCACTAGCTGTGAGCCACTTTTTGATTATTCTCGTGTCTTGCACTAGCACGTGGAGATGGGTGCAATGCATGCATGACATAACTCTAGGAGTTGTTTACGACGATTGATTGGTGACATCGAGGATTCGGTCAAACTTTTTCCATGAAACTTTTTGGGCCTTGTGAGTGGCCTTGTTTAATTGATAGCTGTTCTTGATGACGTTATTGCTAATTTCGTGATCAAGTTAAACCCGATACACGGGATCAGAATTACTACCAACAATGCACATGCACCCACAAATTCTGACAAAAGTAAAAGTCATTCATGATAACGTTCAAAAATGATAAATGGCGTTTGTTGTCTTTATGCAAAAAAATTCATTTCAGTAGTTCTTGTATTTAAAACACAAAACAAATGAAAAACACAAAGTGACCATTCCTGCACCTGTTACAATAATATCTGGAAGAGCCTCTGTAAGAGGCACCTATTGTCTTATAAACATGCACATACATCTGCCGTCATGCATTGTCGCCAGAGCGCAGTACTTCAAATCGTTTACGCCTCTATTAAGGAGACGCATCCATCAATTGACGTTTACTTCCGCGGTACAATAACCAGTTGACACAAAATCTTTTTACAATCATCATTATAATGAAGATCAGAAGGACAAGTCTGGACAATGTTGGGTACAGCACGTGATGGCTATTTGTAGCAGCACCATACTAATCAGTTACGTGAAGTATGCGGCTTCAATGCCCGCCATTATGTAAAATATCTCTCTCCATACGCTTTCCACTAGCATAAGACGGGGACACCGCCTTCCTCTCTGTAAGCGGGGAGTGGAAAGTAATCCACCACGCGGGCGGGCCTAGTGCGGGTTGTTGGATGTCAAATGGTTCTATGATATTATGGTTTCTTCACGATGGTTTCCTTCACCGTTACCCGTTTTCCACTAAGTTTATGTCACTGCTCGCTACGAATATTCGCTGTGCATGCTCGTTGCAAGTCTACGATACAACATGCAGGCGCCGTATGCAAGGATCGTCTTTTTGTTGCACTATTACCTTATGTTGATACGGGCAGCATTTTGTTTGCACATATTGACTTATGCTTATAAATTAATGAAATGCACCGACCCCAGCGTGGTTTGACCAGACTCGATTATCGAATGAACCCAAAGATTTGCACTAGCCCCTGGAGCCTCATGTTTCATGGGGCTACAGAGACCATTGTATATCAAAGAGTAGACCGGGGGGCGCAGTAATGGTAGGGAAAACGTGTCCTTAGGATATGGAAGGATTATTAGAGAAGTATCTGATATGCATCCTTGAGTAGGCATTGGAATAGTGGAGATACGGATATTTATCTATGGGTGGTGCATCTTTTAATGGCGTCGCCGGCAGGTTGCGATCAGGTCCAGCTTTGCCGAATAGTGTTTATCGCAGCCATCGTTTATATGTGTTGCTTTATTTTTATCGATGCAGTGGCAGCTTTCCGATTTTTTGAATGGTACTTGTTTTTTAACACGCTTATTTTAGTTCGACTTGGATGTGTGTTGGTAAGGAAATCGAGGAATAAAAACTTCACCCACTTCTACTGGTCTTATTTATTTGCAAATGTAGGTACTTCAAATTACATGAAATGTCTGATGATTGGGCTGGAAGATGTGTAACCGAACTCTATGTCTAGTCTTAAATTATTAATTAAAGAAAAAGCCATCCCATCGAGTTTGGGCTCATTAGATGTGTTTTAACGATTAATTTTTTACCCTTTTACGGCGAAGCCCAAAAGGAGTGTTTTGTTTTGTGCACATATTCTTCCCTAGATTTTTAAACTATGTAAAACTATTTAATTTGACGATTGTCAAGTGAAACTTTTGAACTAACCTATCCAGTGCCGCTCTGAAAACATCCAGTGGTTTCAAACTTAAGACATGCAGATACCCAGAGAAAAACAAATCGGCTGTATTTGTTGAACGTGCAAACTCCCACTGCAGGTTATTTATATGCAAATCAGTGGGGAACAAAGTGACATACGGACAGACAGATGTTACCTGTCAGAGTATTAACATTACATAAGGAGGGGTTAAGGACCTCAGGCTGTTGGGTCAGGTGGAGTGTAAATAGTATCGAGGTATTGTAACGTGGGAATGAGCAGAACGCTGGGTGATTCATACAAACGCAAGAACCTACTTATGTTGCACCTGACTTTGTTTTAAAGAAATTCTACGGATAATAATGGAAAACTATTTGAACGCTTTCAAGGACACTAAACCCAAAGATGTCATAACAATAAAACTTCTATTTTGTCTCGTTCAGTGTCCTTGAAAGCGTTAACCAGTAATCGGTCTTCTAAATCTCTGATGATCATAATTTTTTTTTTGTGAAAATCTTAAATTCAACTACCTTCGCGTGGTGGCTGTTAATTGCTGGGTGAGAGTAGCCGATGATCAAGTTAAATGCCTATATCCCGCATTGAACTTCTTTAAGTTGATAGTGAGGATAATAAGGCGAGGTTTAGGCCGCACCAGAACGCAGTCGATCGAAGCTTTTGACCGTGGTTTGGTTGCATTCTTACCCGATCTCCTGGTAGAAAATGTACATATCTTTTTGTTCCTTTTTTCATGTCGGTACATAAACCGTTAAATCATAATTTCAGTTGAAAAACGTCCACTGCTGGATATAGGCCTCCCCCAAAAGAAGGGGGGTGCCATAATCGCCACACTTAGCAGGCGGATTGGCGATCGCAGTATGGTGTTAAAATGTATAGGGAACGCTGCTGCCCATTCTCTAGTAAGTCCCTTAAACGCCTTACCCCTAACCTTAACTATTAAATAAATAAAGTAATTAGAATTACGCGTTGAATTCGGACACCTTGTTCGTGGAGTCGTATGAATAACGTTCGTGCGAACTTGCGATGGTCGCGTACTAGCTTTTTATTAGGACCTAAAACTGCTTACCACCAAAGCTTAAGGCACCAGATGAAATCTAATTACGTCATAAGTTCATAACACCCAACATGATAATCAACACTTCCTCATCACTATAACTCCTAAAACATAATGGTACAGTCAGTAACAGAGGTGAAAGCCTTGGCAATAACTCATAAGTCATAGGAAACTTGTGCCTACAACGACCTACTCCACGAGGCCATGATTTATGTCTTCATGAGTTAATAATGCATATTTGCGATATTGCACGTGAGCGCAGATTATAGATTTCGATTTGAATTTTATAGGTTTGAGGGAGAAATAATAAGTCAGGCCCAGTCTGGGTGCAGCTATAGTAACAGATATAATAACCAAGAGCACTAAAAAATCTGTTCCACATTTTCTAAGTATGCAGGGTGAATATGTCGTGTGAAAACCTGGACTGAAATCATCAAAACGTAGTGACGAAGCATGATGATCAGGGCTTTTTCTTTTTATAGACACATACATATTATATCCTATCATCTGATCCTATTTGTTCCCGTGGATGTCGTAAAAGGCAACTAAGGGACTTACTAGCGAATGGGCAGCAGCGTTCTCTATGCATTTTAACACCATACTGCGATCGCCAACCCGCCTGCCAAGCATGGCGATCATGGCAACCCCCACCCCCATTGGGGGAGGCCTATGTCCAGCAGTGGACGTCTTTCGGCTGAAATGGTGATGATACATATTATAAATTAAAGTCACCTTTTGTGTCTGTCTGTGTGACCACGTTGTTCTTCTAAGCATTGGATTTTGATGCGGCTTTCACCATCATTTAGAGAATTTATGGTTTATGTGTATTATACATTAATATTAAACTGACATAATATAATTAAGAAATCTCGATGTTTTGTTAAAAATCGTGCGAAGTAGGTACGAGTCGCTAGGGCTACGTAAAAGTGAGCCTTTGCTATACAGTATGTTGTTGATGTGAAACATCTATAGGCGCACGTAAAACCGATTGTTGGCGGGGCGACGCATGCCGCGTGGCGATCGGCCACTATACAGTCTATATGTAGTAGTGTGTAAATGTGTGTGTAGTGCGATGTTTCACATCTGCCAGTCGTCCCGTGACGGCTCAATTTTTTTTTCGTGTCCATCACAATTCTTCAAAACATTCTTCTGCCCTTATATTTGTGGTCGGCGCAACATGTCTCTTTCTTCCATACTTCTCTATCAGTCTTCATCTCGGTAGTCACCCCCTTTCTAGCCATTTCATTTTTCACACAGTCCATCCATCGTTTCTTTGGTCTTCCACTACACGTATAACCATCGACATATATACTCAAAACTTTCGTCATTCCTCCACATCACTTACCATGACGACCGATTTCCGCACAAATTTTCATTCACTGATACTACTTTCAGACTTCCTCTTAAATACACATTTCATATTCTATCCATTCGTGTCACACCACACATCCCTCTGAGCATTCTCATCTCAGCTACATGCAATTGCCTTTCATTCATCCCTTTTGTGGCCCAACATTCTGATCCATAAAAGACAGCAGGTCTAACTATTGTTTTATATATACCATTCCCCTTAAGTTTAAGGGGAATGCGGGAGGCGCAGATTATTCCCGTGACCTGCCACCATTTCCTCCATCCAGTGTTAATTCTGAATTTTATCCTCAATTAAGTCAAAAAACATGACCTCACCAGCCAAATTCTTACTTCGATTACAAAACTGAACAAAGGTGGTGTCACATGCAGTCTCCGAAGTGCAGTATGTATAAATATATATCCTTGCTTTATCAACTAATAGCAAAGCAAAGGCCCATACAAAAAAAGAACAAGAAGTGACAACTTCACAAACACAACACGATCGCCATAGCATTAGATGACTCCCTCATTGAGACGAATCAACGTAAAAGATCCATAAAGACTTGTTTGCATATCGTGAGCACACATATCTACTAAACAATTTACTCTACAACAATAATCATAATTTCCGTAAGTTGTGTTGTCACAAATACGTCGGACAGGCGTGAGAGGGACGTGACAAAGTGACAAAGGTGTCGTGACACTGTGCGGTACAAAGTGTCAATGTCAATACACACATTGTATGGACATTAGCGTGGGAATCCTTACGGCAGTTAGCTTTGTTTGACTTGTTTTTACTACTGAATATGACGCTGAAAGGATGGGTCAATACAGCGAATATTTATACTTATGCCTATTGAAAGAGGGTGCGTCATAAATTCATTACCTATACAATTATTGTTCTACTGAAGGCGCCTGGTTAACTATTATATTCTTTGAATCAGCTTATTACGAGGCTAATGTTTTTTCATGAAGCAAACACTGTTATAGTGTTCGCTTTATGAAAAAACCGGCTAAGTGCGAGTCAGACTCGCGCACGAAGGGATCCGTACCATTATCTACAAAACGGCAAAAAAAACACGTTTGTTGTATGGGAGGCCCCCTTAAATATTTGTTTTATTTTAATTTAATTATTTATTTTCAAAGTGAATATATACCTAACTAAATATTCTGTGAATATTTCAAGCGTCTACCTGTTGGCGTTATCAATATCGAGCAAACACGAGCAAAAACATCACGTGTGTTGTATGGGAGCCCCTTAAATATTTATTTTATTCTGTTTTTTAGTATTTTTTGTTATAGCGGCAACAGAAATACATCATCTGTGAAAATTTCAACTGTCTAACTATTACGGTTCATGAGATACAGCCTGGTGACAGACGGACAGACAGATAGACTGACGGCGGAGCCTTAGTAATAGGGTTCCCGTTTTACCCTTTGGGTACGGAACCCTAAAAACATTAGCGAGACCCAAGATTTGGTGACACTATTTTTATGCAATAATGTCAGTACTGCAATGATCGAATTCGGAAAACTGCTATGTACAGGAAAGGGCCTTCATTGTAGAGTAAATAGTCTTACCTATTGTAACCAATTTTTAATCCCCTAAGCTTTCAGTCAAGTTTAAAGACTCGTCACGGCCATATACCAAAGCACCATGCTTGTTGAGTTAGTACAAGATTTTATGATGACATGGTGTAATCCAGAACACCCCGATACCATCAAGTTTAACCTTCACACACATGTGTCAGAGGCTCAATAAAGAACAAGCGCTACTTATCACCCGCCTGCTAAGAGGACCGCCCCGAGACTTTCTTGGAACGGCCTCAAAACTATGGTGAAATGTTTGTAGGTTTGATGAAGTGAGTCAAAATGTTCTCTGATTACGTTGTTACAGTAAATCACTATTAGCAGGCATTCAATATGCATCCCTAGCCTCCTCGAACGTGCATAAAAATAATCGCAAAGAAATCGTGCTTTTGGAAAAACTTTAAAAAGATAAAACTAACTAAAACGTGGTCGCTGCAGGAAGTAAGCACAACGAAGGTGTTACATTGCGCGCATTTGCAATTTTCGTGGCAAGAGACTTGGCGCGAAAATTTTAATCTTCTCAAACTGATTGCCATTAAAAAGCTAAACACATTAAATGATAAATGATTTTTATTTCTGTAAGTAGGTTTGTACAAATACTTTTACACGTCAGTGATATATTTTAAACTAGATGAGGTCGGCGTTTCCTATCTGACTACTCTGAGAAGAAAGGCCGAAACAAACTCAGAGGTCAGTCTCTTTTAAAGTCCAGACATAATCTTGGTCAGATCATGTGAAGGCCATGTAGATTGGTGTCTGAAATGGTATTTTGAGGAAAGAACCACACAGATTGAGTGGACCTGACCAGTCAGTGCACGCATTTGTCAGCAGTCGTGCAGCTCTACTCAGAACTTAAGGAGCTCAACGATGCGACGATCAATACCAAAGAAAGGACATTTGGGTAGGGCAAAGGGAAAATAAAAATAAATGAGCAATAACCCGTGTCCGTATGGATTGAGAAGTCATGTCTCATATTTAAACGAGGGTACTACCAATATTTAGTAGTAAATTTGCTGATTTTGTAGGCCCGATCCTGGAATTTGTAGTAAAACCGTTAAAAAGTTATAGGACGTTTAAGGTGGCTTCTCAATCCAGTACATCTGGTATGAGGAGCCACCTTAGACTCAAAAACTAGCTGACGGATGTTTTTGAAAGTTTAGTAGGTAGGATTTAGTAGTGTTTATGAGTAATTTGTAGACAAAAAATGGTTTTTGTACGGCTGAATTTGAGATAGCTACAATGCTTTGATTTTTCATAAAAATCCATCAATTTCATCACGCTGTTTCTCGGAAAGTCGTCAACCAATTAAAACGTATTTTTAGTATAATTTAGTAGTAAATGAGTTGAACATAGATAACGAAGTATTGCATTTATTTTATTTTGTTTATTTTTATCTCATTATGCTGCGCCGGTTGACGTCATCACGTCAACGCCGGCGGTCGCTGAAAACCAGCGCTGGGGCTCTGTCTAGCATAGGGTCGCAGCATTATGCTGAGCGATGGCCGTTTTGCGTAAATGTGACGCATATTTTCCCTCAACTTGTTCTTTCGTGTTTGTGTTTTTATTTCTTTGCGTTATGTTTACCGCAAATAAACGTATTTTCTTTCTTTCTATAATTTGTAGTATAAAAATAAAATGGAAATATTGTATAATTTCGGAGATACAACACATTTTATGTGGCTCCTCAATCCTGACGGTCTATAAAATATAAATGTTCATAGCTACTAAAGCAGTTGATCAAATCGGATAACAATAGCGCTAATATTTCGTAGAAATTTCTACTAAATATTGTCATAATAAAAAATCCAACACACTCAGTATTTCAAAAGATATTAATAATTTAAACATTCCTTAACAATTTTGTGAATAGGGTGACCATAAATAATTCAAACTATGATCAGTTTTATTTACACGTGAATCATTCTAAACCAATCAGTACAATACTGAACACAATATAGTATTGCAAACTAAGAATTAAAAAATCGGTTGTCTGTAAAGTCGGTTTACTGACGATAGTTGAACGTGACAACGTCATAAAAATCGGTGCAATTATCGTTGCTATAAACAATTGACACCACATTCACTTTTCACTGCACTTCATACTTGACGAAAACACGTAAATGTATTATTGTATAGCAGCTGTCCACGCGGACGCATCACTCACTCATGTAGGAGAGAGACAGATGTCGATCGCTGCCGAACGCGGAGGCCGATTGTGCCTCTTTGTCGCTCGTTCCGTGCTCTCGCTTGCACTTCAAGCCTTAAATGGAACGCCTCATAGCGAGGTAACGCCGCATGACAGGTAACGCCGCATGAGAGGTAACGCCGCATGAGTCATGTTTTTTCGTGCGTGCAGCCGGCTTCATCGAATTATAAGACGTTGTCACGTCAAAAGATCGATGTCAACTTCCTGGCAAGTCGTGTTGTGTACACGGCTCGCCTAATCATGTACGAGTTTTGTATAGATGGTTGTTTTCACTGGTACGTGCAACAAACGAGAGACGTATACAGAATGCCCAGTAAACATGACGCAATGAAAGAACATACAACATAAACTGGCGCAGCATATAATGAGACACAAAATACCGGCTAAGTGCACAATGAAGAGTTCCGTAGTTGGGATGAATTTATCCTAATAAAATACTAAACATTGTAGTTGAAAAACATGTCCTCCCTTACAACTTTGAACTTTAAATCTTTTTAATTAACTTGAAAGTGCTAAGGAGGCTCGGTTCCAATTATCCTTCGTTTTGTGCAATTAGCCGCCCGGTATTCATTTGTATGGCAATTAAAAAAGTTAGACTCATTACAATCATATGATAATCATACGACTCAGGTAAAATTGCTCGATTGAATAATTACTTCATGAAATCATAACATTTGAGGCCAATTCTAACTTAATGAGTTGAATTGTTTGACTTATTTATTTATTTATTATGGCACTCCAACGACTAATTCACAAAAGCACTTACAGAAAACTTTGTCTTATTTTAAAATGACTACAGTGAACTTGTCACTTAAAAGTGTGCACAGCACTTACATAGTTTGCCGATTATCAGACATAAAGATGAAATCAAATAAGTTAATAATAATAATAAAATCAAATAAATTTATAATAACAATAAAATCAATAAGTCAAACAATTCAACTCATTAAGTTAGAATTGGCCTCAAATGTTATGATTTCATGAAGAATTATTCAATCGGGCAATTTTAACTGAGTCGTATGATTATCATATCATTGTAATGAGTCTAACTTTTTAATTGCCATACAAATGGATACCGGGTGCCAGTTTATGTTGTATGTTCTTTCATTGCGTCATGTTTACTGGTCATTCTGTATACGTCTCTAGTTTGTTGCACGTACCAGTGAAAACAACCATCTATACAAAACTCGTACATGATTAGGCGAGCCGTGTATACGAGATGTGTATACATAACACGACTTGCCAGGAAGTTGACATCGATCTTTTTAATACTGGAGTAAGTATCAATCAACTCAGCATAGACAGTCCACTGCTAGACATAGGCCTCTCCCAGGCTGCGCCACAACACCCTGTCCTCCGCTTTCCGCATCCAGTCTGTTCCAGCCACCTTTTTAAGGTCGTCGGTCCATCTAGCTGGGGGGCGCCCCACACTACGCTTGCCGATACGCGGTCTCCACTCCAGGACTCGTCTGCTCGACCTGCCATCGGTCCTTTGACAAACATGGCCAGCCCACTGCTGCCACTTCAGCTTGCTTACTCTGCAGGCTGTGTCGGTAACTCCGGTTCTCTTCCGGATAACTTCATTCCTGATCTTATCCTTCAAAGAAACTCCGAGCATAGCCCGCTCCATAGCACGCTGAGTGACTTTGAATTTGTGGACCAGCCCGACTGTTAGTGTCCACGTTGGAGTGAGTATAAATAAGGCAATTTAGGATAATCCACTTTAAGTTTATTCTTGTTTTTTCTTTTTTAATTCTTAGTTTGCAATATTATATTGTGTTCAGTATTATACTGATTGGTTTAGAATGATTCACGTGTAAATAAAACTGATCATAGTTTGAATTATTTATGGTCACCCTATTCACAAAATTGTTAAGGAATGTTTAAATTATTAATATCTTTCGAAATACTGAGTGTGTAGGATTTTTGATTATGCCAATATTTAGTAGAAATTTCAACTAAATATTGGCGCTACTGTTATCCGATTTGATCAACTGCTTTAGTAGCTACGAACATTTATATTTTATAGACCGTCAGGATTGAGGAGCCACATAAAATGGGTTGTATCTCCGAAATTATATAATATTTCCATTTTATTTTTATACTACAAATTATAACTCATTTACTACTAGAAACAGCGTGATGAAATTTATGGATTTTTATGAAAAATCAAAACATTGTAGCTATCTCAAATTCAGCCGTACAAAAACCATTTTTTGTCTACACATTACTCATAAACACTACTAAATCCTACCAAATTTTCAAAAACATTCGTCGGCTAGTTTTCGAGTTCTAAGGTGGCTCCTCATACCAGATGTCTGGATTGAGAAGCCACCTTAAACGTCCTATAACTTTTTAACGGTTTTACTACAAATTCCAGGATCGGGCCTACAAAATCAGCAAATTTACTACTAAATATTGGTAGTAAATATGAGACATGGCTCCGTCACAATAACCCACATGGTCTTCACATTCACAATAATTAAAATAATATAATACTTTACAAGTAAATATTCATGTCATTACGTTGCATTACAATTCATTAAAAAATCTTTGCAATTGGTCTAAAATTAATTTCTCAAAAATTTTACTAAAGATAGGTAGTACTGAAATAGGTCTATAATTTGTGGAGTCTGATGTAACACCTGATTTAAACAACGGTATTATTTTACTATTCTTCATGAGGTCAGGAAACTCCCCACAGTCAATACAATTATTAAAGATAAGAGCTAAAGTAGGTGCTACGATGTCTATAATAGACTTAGCAACTTCTACAGAATTACCCCACAGATCTGCAGTCTTTTTTACATTTAAAGTGTTAAAGGTTTTAATTATATCTCTACAGGTAATATGTTCAAAATGAAATTCCGAATCGCAAACATTCATATTTTCCTTAAGCAAAGACTCAGCAACAGAAGGTGATGAGTTTAGGGATTTAGTAGTTGAAACGGGAATATCTGAAAATAAAATTTCAAAGGCCACGGCGACTTGTGAGTCTGATTTTATTATGTTGTCATTAATTGACAGGCTATAGTCAGTATTTCGGTTCCTAGACCTTCCCGTTTCACTATTAATAATATTCCAAGTCGTTTTAATTACATTACTACTGTTTTTAATCTTCGAACTCAAATAACATTACATCACTACCATAAGCCATACCTACCAACTGTCTCCCTCCTTACAGTGGGCTGTGTCACCTGATTACTAAAGAATTAGGTCTGTAAGCACCTTAACACAGGTACTTACTAATGTTATGTCTACGAACATGAGATGTGACGAAAAACTTCTCGGAACCTGTCGGTTGATCGCTTGCAACCTTGATAATTATGTGCTGAATAGTATGTACGGGGATTTACTTCTAACAGAAAAATGGCTAGTTGTAAAAGAGCTTATTT
Organism: Tiliacea citrago; assembly: GCA_963921375.1. Classification (NCBI taxonomy): domain Eukaryota; kingdom Metazoa; phylum Arthropoda; class Insecta; order Lepidoptera; family Noctuidae; genus Tiliacea; species Tiliacea citrago. The sequence goes on along the minus strand of OY992794.1, from coordinate 2,862,386 downwards.
GTTATTTATAATCTACAAAGTATGGTACAAAGTATACCCGATAACACTTTGGAGTGCCAGAGTTAACCGAATTTCCAGATTAATAAACATTTCATCATTAAAATCACGGTTAAATTAAGTTAGTGCTGACCGGAAAAAATCCTGATTCATGAACAATAGCGAATGGACCGCTTTTCCACTTAGCAAAAGTCAAGGACAAATGTTCAAAGTTGATGGCTGTAATTGAAGAGACATCAAAAAATAAGTTATGTCATTTGCCGATGCAAATGCATCGGCCTGTAAAAATATAAAATATGTTAAATGTACTCATTATTCAGCCGCAGGAGGCTGCATTCCGTGCAAGCATTATATAGTGCTTTACTACAAATTGTGATTTTGCTAATCCTTCCGGTTACAGTAAAGTTGGAATTCACAAACCAATTCCTCTTACTATGCCTTTGTAACTTCAAAACAGTGGGTAATAAATAAAATAAATAATTTTCAAAGTTTAAGGGATTAAGCTTGATTGGCTCTGCAAAATTATTAGTTCCGAGTTTCAAGGGCTTAAGTTTGATGGTAAAGCAAACTTAGTGTGTTTGGTTTAATTAGAAAATACAAATACAAAAGAATTCTTTTAGGCAAAACCATAAATGAATTAAGCAAGAATTAAGGAAGAAGAGGAGTATGTAAAGATCGTAGTAGGGCAACGTTCTGTAGGTTCTGCCTAGCCACATGGGAAAAAGTCGTGAGTTAAAATACGTAATTAACAAAAATCATAAATGTAAATTTTTGGTATTTTATCGACAATTTAGACTTATCCCAACTAATTATGTTGCAGTTGGTTTCTAATTAAATGATGAAGTTGGGTTTCATAATGATACCATAATACAGTTTTGTCTTCATCTGATATTTGCTACTTCACTTAAAAAAAAGTGTTTGTTTTAACAAAAATCCTGTTTAATGTGATCACGATCTTTACTCCATACGAGCCTAACAAGATCTTGACTTCAGAAGTTAGGAGAAGTTTTCTAAATTATCATAGTTCCGTCTACTAAGTAATTAATTGGTTTAATTACGCGTAGTTATTTAATTTAGCTCAAATGTTGGCCGGTTTATGAATGATATAATGCTAACAATTTGCTGTTACCATGAACTTAAATAATTATTTGATATACTTACTCGTACAAAAGTGAAGAATGATGTAACAAAGACCGGTGATTATCCTGTTCATGTACATTTGTCGATATAAATAAAATTAATTTGTTCTGGAAAATATGCTATCTTGTTTATAGTAAATAGATAAATAATGAAATATAAAAATTCCAAACATTTTAATGCCAACTTAGAGAAAATGTATCTTAGTTAATCTGCATTTGTTTCAGTGTTGATTTCACAAAGATTAGACCGACAATCAAACTTTTGGACTTATAACAACCCGTGTCGAGTGTTGAACTGGGTCTGGCGATAGCTCATCTTGGCCTCCCAGACATAGACAGATCACATCGGCGTCGAGGTGACGATGAAGTACCTGGGACTCGTCCTCGACAGCCGGTGGAACTTCGTGGAGCATTTTCGACGTTTGGCTCCCAGACAGGAGCGGGCCGGGGCTGCCTTGAAGCGGCTCCTGCCCAACCTAGGGGGTCCAAACGCCTCCTGCCGGAGGCTCTATGCGGGGATCGTGCGGTCCATGGCCCTTTACGGGGCACCGGTGTGGGCGCGTTCCTTAAGGCTGCGACCAGCCCAGCGGTTGAACGCGTCCCAAAGGGTCATGGCCATCAGGCTGGTACGGGGTTACCGCACGGTCTCCCGTGAGGCGGCGAGCCTCCTTGCCGGACTGCCGCCATGGGATCTGGAGGCAAAAGTCCTCGCGCACATCTGGGAGTGGCGCGAGGAGGCGAAATGCCGGGGTGAAACTCCGCTGCCGCGAGAAATCACGGCACAGCGGACAGAGCTCCGGCGGGATCTCATAGCGACATGGAGAGTGCGATTGTCGCAACCCAGCGCTGGACACGCCACAATTGTGGCGATAAGTCCCCCCTCTTTGAGTGACTAGAGAGGGGCCACGGCGTCCTCACCTTCCGCCTGACGGAGGTCCTCACCGGACACGGTTGTTGCGGGAGGTTCCTGTTCAGGATAAAGCGGGAGGAGGCAGAACGCGTGAGGGTGAGACAAGGTTCGCGCCCTCGCGCCCTTAGTCGCCGCAGGAGACGCCCCGGGCGTCGGGAGTCGTAAGCCGATTTCCGGCCACCGTAGGCGCGGGCCTGCGGACGGTGAGCGATGGGTAGCTCGCCGTCCGATAAGGACCAGGCCTGGGTCGACGGCACGTTGTGTTCCACGCGCGCCTCAAAGAGATGTCAGCACCAACTGACGGGGTCCGTTAGGACCAATGCCTGCCAGGGTTGCGAGTTTGTCCGAAAGGTATATCATGGCCCTGGCACACAGGCAACGGAAGGAACACGGGTGGGTTTTAGTCAGTAAAAGTCTGACACTGCCTCCCGCTCCGCCCAGAGCGGGAGAAGTTATTTGATAATATCCCACCCAAAAAAAAAAAAAAGCCATAGACAGATGAGTATAGAATGGTGAACCATTCAGCAAGCGTTGATAGGTCCCCACGCTTTAGCCACGAGCCCTCCCTTATAAGGCTAACTAACATAATACTAAATTGTTAACAATTGTCTTAAAACTGCCTGCAAGTAGGTTAATAATATCTGGACATAAAATTACCGGTCGTGATGTTATTATTCAGTTAACTAGCGATAAGGACAGGGCTGTGATTAATACTGCCAATTATAAGGTCCGTTTCGCAATAATGTTAACAAAGTAACAGATGGAGATGGAATCATTAACTGTAATGACATCGGGGACATAGCCAAGTGTCTAACGAGATGTATTTGTTGCTTTTATTGATGTCTCGCTTTCTGTGGGAGTGCGCTTTCCGTGAAAAGGGACGGAAGTGTGTAACAGGAAGTGACAGCTTGAGCATGGAATAAGTTATTACTTTTTAATAGCATGGAATTAGTAAGTACTTTATAATAGCATGGAATTAGTGTACTATATGCATATCCGGTTCGGCCCTTCCATATCCCAAGGGTACGTCTTCCCTACCATTATCACGCCCCCCGGTCTACTGTTTGATACACACTGGTCTTTGTAGTCCCATGGAACATGATACTTCAGGGGCTACGGTGAATCTTTGTATTCATTCGAGTAATCGAGTCTGGTTTAACCACGCTGGGGTCGGTGCATTTCATTAATTCATTCATATATTAGCATGGAATTAGTGTACTCATGGAATTAGTAAGTACTATATAGATTGTGACTAGACCGGGTCGAATTTCGACCAGTGGGCAACCACTAGTAATTAATAATTATTTGAATAAATATTACAGTATTGGGCTTTTTTAAATTTTGAGGTTAACTTCTGTCACTGCACATTTACTTAATACCAAGGTGAGATGTCAGATGTTACACACTAAGTAACCATTGTTAGGCTCGCTCGTTTTTTTGTTGAGATATCGACTACTGACTTAGAATAGGAAATATTAAAGATGAGATGTCTTTAATAATATATCCTTTGATTCGGACTATACATACAAGTACACACAATCCATAATATAGTATTAGTAACAATGACTTAAAAACTATGTTAGTAAACTTTTACAAACTAAAACAACTAATAACGACGTGGTCCAACACACTTTGGCAGGTGCCTCCGTACCCAGTGCCCTACGAAGGGACTGTCCACTTTGTCTAATAATGTTTTTAGGATGCTGTTAGGAGTTTCCGCGCAACCTACCCATTATTGACACTGTTCTTTTCCGCATAATGGCATGAAAGTCGTCAACACGAGCTTTCGCAAACATCTGCGAAACGCTGCAGAAGCGCGGAAGCCCATCAACATCCTAAATTCATACTGCACGAGCAGGACGTTGTCTCTGCGTATATTTCACCCACAAGCTGCACGTGTAGAAGGTTTGGCAGCATGCCTTGAAAAGCGATACTTTAACATCCTTACTACAACGCGCAAACCTGCGGGCTACCATATTACATCGAACCGCCAACGCCCTCCGCTCCCTCTCTATATCAGCATCGTCAGATAAGTCCTCCGTGACTACATGCCCTAGGTATCTAAACTGTCTCGGTCTACTCTCTGTAGTGGCTTTCCCTGAAAGTCACTGGAGGAACATTATCCAACAACCTAGACTTAGATTTAAAAATCAAAAGCTCAGTTTTCTTTACATTATATGTGAGTCCATGTGACACAGAATAGGACTCACAAACAGCCAACAGCTTCCTGAGCGCGCTGATTGATGGACTCAATAAGAACATGCCATCTGCGTACCTGAGATTATTCACCGTAGTGCCATCAATCGAGCAGCCGACGTTGGTCTCGCTGAGCTCACCAATCAACTGGTTCATGTAAACATTAAACAGGGCCGGGGACTTAGTCCATCCTGTCTACCACCACACTCCAGGACGTACGTACCAGAGTGAGTACCTGCCCATCTAACACTGCTAGTCTACGAGCTATACTAAAACTTCAGTACATTAATAAGCTCCTCAGGTACCTCTAGACCTTTAAGTATCATCGTAAAATCTCTGACTGAATCTAAAAACGAATAAATTTGCTTGCCAGTCGTACCACTAACGGACAGTACGATATAGAGGTTGGGTATAACATAACATAAAATCTCGCCTTGTTTCCCCGAAGGGTTGGGCAGAGGTGTACCTATAGTACACCCACGGAGATTGGGTATATGTCATACAAAGTCAACATTTGAATTGATACTCGTAGGCTTAAATGTTCTCCAATGAATCTTTACAGACCGGTAAGAGATATCAACGGCTTTGTAATTATGAGATTGATTGTGTGTTTGATGTCCTCTCTGTGTCTGACTCTCAATTAGAGTCACCTGTCATGAGTCTGTGCCCCCCGAACCCGAATCAGTTTACACAGGGACCGTTGAGGCCATAGAAATAACAGGAGACCATCAAGAGTCTCTGTGTAAACTGATTCGGGTTGGGGGGGCACAGATTCATGACAGGTGACTCCCACCGAAAGCCTATGGGGCCTGACAGGTTAAAATATTTCTGCTCGGCTTATGCAAGGGAGTCCACTGTTCCATATTAGTTTTAACAATGCAAATTAAATTGTCTGTCAAAGGTATGTTAATATTATTATTTTTTTTTGTTTTATGTTTCCATGTTAATTATTGTAATTGGTGTTGTACCGTTTTAATTAACTAAAAATAAATAAATAAATTGCTGTGACCAGAATAAGCCAAACAGCAACTGGGACAACTTACAAGCAAATTAGCATTCGAAATAAGACATCAGTTCTAGATTTCCTCCTTGCAACACCCACGAAGAGTCAAGAGACCCGTCGGGTTATTCATTGCTTGTTACTTTGAAATTAAATACTCGAAGCAAAACTTGTAGTTGTATTAGAAGCTTACCTCACAATATCTTACTTTCCCCAAGTCTTGTACTTGTCACCGCGGAAGGCAGAATAAAGGTTATCGATTGCCCGATAACAGACAACGTTACGAAATATCGATACTTAAACGATATCGATAATGTAATCTGGATAATAGTGTTGTGAAATGTCACCGCACTATCTTTGAAGGAAGCTTGGACGGTTTAGAGTTACGGATTAGTTAAAAGTTGTGTACGGTAAGAGGTTAATGATAAAAACGATATGATAGCCAGTGGTTAACTTGTAAAATGTAAATATGTGAGGCGATACGGGAACCCGAAAAACATTCGAGTCAGAGACGATGTTGAAATGTTTAAATAAATTGAATTAGAAGCTGTTGGGAATCAAGAAATTGTTGAAATGAAGAACACGTTTTGCATTAATGTGTTTACATAATCCAATTGGCTGTAGTTTTTAAATTTTATTGAAATAATTTTTCACGCATATTTTCTGTAAAGAGCTACACTACCGAACAAAAAGATTATCATTATACATAATTATAATAGGACTATTAAAAGTTCTAGTACAAAACAAATCCAAGTTAACAACAAAGTAGAAGAAACTGTATAAAGCAAAGGAACATGCAAAACTGAAACAAAAATAGATCTTCTTTGTACTCTGATAGAATATTATAATAAAGAAAATAAATATGTATTTTTTTTTTTAAGATAAAGGTCTTATCACACGCCCTGTAAATTATAATGGTGGGAAATAAGCCAACGTGGTGATCGCTGCACATGACCTTATTGAAATCAATAGCCACACTATGCGAATGAGAATAATATTTGCTCATTTTAATGTTAATGAACTCTGCATCTAAAAGATAGCTGATCTCTTTATGTGCTGCGGCTATGTATTATCTAAAAATACATAATCATTCAATCAATTCAAGCTATTGCACCCACTGCTGGACATAGACACCTCCATAGTTCGCTTTTAAAGCTCCTTATTAGTTTTAGCAGTTAAATTTGTTATAACTTCTCATTGATGACAAATTCAATATGAATTTAGACCACAAAATGACATAATTATGTAAATTGATTGAGTGTCTATAGAGCAAATATTTCTAAAATCAAACTTAAGTTTTTCTGAATAAACATAGTATTTTGAAAGTTCAACGAAGAATGATGAGTAAATTGAACAATAACGTTTCCCATAACAGAGATGTATGGGATTTATATTGAGTAAGCATTTATCACGTGTACGACAGTGTATCCAATGCGTGTATACAAACACTTAATGAGGCGAAAACTCAAAGAAAACAAGCTATGAACTCCCACGCAAATTCCTGCGTCAATCGGAGAAAGACCAATTTAAATTGACCCGCTGCATTTAAATATCCACTCTAATTTCAACAATGTACAGTTCAGAAAAGTAAGTGAAGAGGTTCAGTTATCCTGGTTGATAAATTAGTTCCATAAATTTAAGTTATCGGTTTGTTGGATAAAAAAAATGGTACAATTCATGATATACATAGTTGTATTGAGTAACAAATGTAAATTGAAGAAATGTTTGGAAACTTGGAAGAAAAGAGAAAAAATGTACACTAGTAATTTTATTTAAGGATGGATAATATTTAATCTAATGCAAAAGACTTGAATAAAATCGTGAAAAACAAATCAAGTACAACTTGAAATACAAAATCCTAAACTGTGAAATAAGGCTAACATACATGTACGAATGTAGCATACATAAATAACTCTAGGAATGTCAAACAAAGTAGCATTTTGTTCTTGAACTTTTAACAATTTATTTCTGATCCCAACTACGATTACATGAACATGCGAATAAATATCAGAGCCACACATTCAGCCTCGCATGATAGCAGTTAAGATAATTATACATTTAATATCAATAATTCTGACAAAAGCTGTTTCGAAATACCGACAAGCGTAAATGAACTCTAAAGACAAAGGCGTGTTAAAGGCAAAATATTAATCCAATAATTTCTCGAAGAGAAAATTGACAAACCAAATAAATTGTGACCCAATTAAAATTAAATGGGATCTAATAAAGATGACAATTTACTACAACATTTAAATCGTACCTTATATCTTGAAAAGACACCATTAGTGCTTAGTTGCAAAGAATTCTATGTTATTTTTGTTGCTGCTTCTACCTCTTACGTATTTCTCGGCCCATTCAAGGGCTGTCGAGTATTGCCACCGACTCAAGGACTCTTGGAGGCGCCAATGAGCAAACCTTAAGAATTTTTACCATAGCACACTTTACGACCTATTCGGTCTACATGAACTCTTAACTCTTATATCATATGAGCCATTATCGAACGCTTCCTCATTACATACAAGATCCTATTTGTGCAAATATCCAAGAAAAGCTTTCGATTTCATAGCTATGTTGATGTATCCAGTTAATTGCTTGGAGACTAGTAGTCATCTTGCTTCATAACTTATGTATGGAAAATCAGTTATTGAACTCGTTACTTGGATTGTGGATGGGAGACGGGAATCTTGCCTATTTCATTATAATATCCATGGTTATAAGCAGTAAATTGATACTTCAAGTTGTAATTGAATTCTTGACCAGTTTTATTACCTTAACGCAGTTATTGGTGATTTCTTGTTAATTAAATCGTATTAAAAGTGAAACCTATTCGTGCCTTATTTTCCCAGCACAGATGAGATAAAAGTGCGCGTTAGACAAAATATTGCTTGCCCAAGTTTTCAATTACTGTTTGAAATTATCAGTTACTCAAACGTCCAAAAAGGCTTACAAAGACCATGCCTTAGTTGCAATGAACGACCACCGACCATTATTTCAGAACGTCCTCTCACACTAAAAATAATTACATTTTAAACGGAGGCATTTAAAGTACACGCAACGCGGTCTTCTTTGATACAGCTCACTTTTTCACACAAAGCGATCACTCAATTGCTGTCAACAAAAGATAAGACACCATTTAATTTTTACTTACTACATTTAGAGGGATACTAAAGAATTGTCGACTGTATGCCTTTGATGTTAAACGTGACGTCTTCTTTGGTCACTGTCTGAAGAAGTTAATGTGAGAATGACAGATCGAGGCCGTGAAGATAGTGCCTCAAGTGGCAAATATTGTGATCCTTTGTACGAAGCACAGAAAAACACTTTAGCCGAGATAAATACAAGTAAAAACAACGAGGAACTGTATACATTTTTAAGTGGCCAGTTACAAATGGATGCTTCAAACTTTTTCAGAAGAATTTTGTTTTTACTAGAGGAAATAAACTTTTTTTAAAACTTGCATTAGTCCCAATTTTTTGTGCAGCACATGGGATTATCGGGTACTGGATATCAATTCCACTTTACACTTATCAGCTTTATCAATAGCATAAAAAAACACGACTTAAAGCGCAGAACAACTTGAACCATGAGTAATAACCTCCCACGAACACCCTTTAAATAAATGATAAATTATGACAAAGGTGAATGATTAATATTGACAAGACATTGAATTGACAACTTAATAACTCGGGTAACAGCTTTAATTTGAATAAAATGAATTTTGGAAACCATTGACACCTAAATGGCTCGGCTGGTAATCGTGCGACACGTGTGCTTATCAGGATCTTGGTAAAGAATGTAGCACCTGATATTTGCATAGCCTACGGATTTTGGTGAGATACAGTGGCCGGATGCAAAATTATATAGTGTACTAGCTTTTTCCCGCGGCTTCGCCCACGTGGATGTCGGAAATTATGGCACGGAAAGTACTACCGAGATCAAAAGTATCCATGGTCTATCCGTGTGCCATATTTCATCCTAATCCGTTTTACCGTTACGTCGTAAAAAGTTAAAACAGACAGACAGAGTTACTCTCGCATTTATAATATATTTGGATATCATAGCTTAGAAGCTGTCAAGCAAACTGCACCCAAATTAAACAGAACAAATGAAAATCACAAAAAAAAGGACATTCACCTACATTTCTTGGAACATGTTCTTGACAAAAAACATCGTTCCACTGTGTCACGTGCAGCATCCCTTTGGTGTCATATTACTGTCATTTATTGTTTGAACTCCTTGTCTCAGCGACACACCGATTGGCAAGTGTTTTTCCTCGTACAAGATCATTCACGCTTACAAGGACCACTCAGAGATGTGTAATACGAATGGACAATGTTCGAGAACTTTTTTCCTCTCTCTTTGTTCAGTGGCGCCAGAGGATTTTGAAAGACACTGTATTATAATATTTTGGGTGTTGAATGTTATGTTGTTTTAAATGTTATTTTCTTGTAGTAAACAGATAACATGGCGCCACAATAAAAGTATAAAAAAGCAACAAAGTATTTGATATTTAAGTCATTGGCTAGGCATATGATGAGGTGTGAAGGCAGGAAGTTATATCTGCGAACAATCCAAGTTTTAGTGAACTACCTACAACCTCAGTAAACTTATTTATAATACTGATTACATTAACACGTCTTAACTTGATATTTTCACAATGTCACAACAAAATAAATTCTCAGATAATAATATACTACCAAAAGAGCGGCCTCTTTGTAACAACTTCAATTGAAATTGAAACTAAACAGAACAATAAGAAACAGAAACTGATAGTGACAAATCTAGTGCACTAAGTGACAAAACAAATATAAGGCATGTTGGACTTAACAATATTCATAATATAGATAAAGTTAATTACGCCACTTTAGAATAGAAACCTTTGGACAAATTAGGCAACGCAGCAAGGGTTTTCAATACAAATGAGGTTAAATGTCGGTCCCTTTTAAGCAAACGTTTCGAAGGAGCATTGGGTTACTTTCTAGCTCTGACGGTACAAGTAATGAGGGCTAAAATGGGTGGATTACGATTACCATATTGATGCATAGGTAATTTGAATTTCTCTTTTTGATATCTTTATATGATAAGGCTATCTTATGATTGCTTGTTAGGCTTTTAGTATGAGTTCATTAGACAACATTAATATTAGAAGAAAGCTCTGGATGTTACTTTGAATTATTTGTTTGGGTCATTCAATTTTCTTTTCTTGTTTGTAATGTTTTGAAAGTAAAAAAAAATGTTTGTAGCTGAGTCCCATAACCCAAAATCTTCTAATAGCATAACTTACATTTTGGACACTGGGAATTTTAAGTAGGAACTTGTTCAAGAAGTCACGTCCATCAAAAGAGTTTCGCACATAAATTGGATTAATATTCATTCAAATCAAATTCTGCTGATATTGGCAAAAAGTGTCGGTACTAAAAAACCGCACCGAATGCCCGAATGTTTTTGGTCTTAAATCGGTTTCTTAGAAACGGGAGGGCTACGGGCACAACAATGGGAACGTAAAGTGAATCGCGACCAACACTTGCGACCAACCAACTAATGCTGCGGTGGTGGTTTCTGATGGTAAAACTGCTAAAACTCTATTGTTTTTCATGTTGAAAAGTTTAAAAAGGCAAATTAGATGGACTGATTGATTGAAATAAAGTTGTGAAAGTAAATGTTAGTGTGATTTTTTTTTTTTGACTGACCTCATATTCCACCATCATACCATCTTGGTTGGATGATTATATTATTCTCTCGGCTGAGATGATTAATATGAATATTTCACCTGTAAGTCCACTAAATAAACATTTTACTTGCTTTGCTATAAATAGCAAGTTAAATAAATGTTTATTTAGTAGAGAGACCTCGCACGAATCACAATTCACACCCTAAAAAACAAGTCAAAGAGCCACGAATTTAGCCCAAACGACACAAAACTTTACGATGATTTCGAAACTCATCGTTGTGTCACGAGATATTAATCCATATAAATGGTAACCCATTACCCAAAGCCAGCGGCTAATTGAAAATTTATTCGATTTAATACACCCAATCGGTTGGTTGTGATATTTGATTTATAAACCTAATCGATTGGACCTCACGAGTCGTATCGACTAGTACTGTTATGGTAACACTGATTTGTTCCTCTGTCACTTTATGTGCATAGATAACGTTTATGATTTGTTTGTGCTACTTTTTATTCTTCATAGCATCTTCACTGAAGACGTCGTTTGTGCGTTTGGAAACTAGTAGTCGTTAATAGTTAATCTGATGACCTATTCTACAAATTATTGAAAATTAAATAGTGGTTAGACGAATGCATCATTGAGTATTATTATTAAACAAATCTTTGGTTATAGGTAAGTAGACTCTTTGTAAACTAAACTCATTTGATCACTCTAAGGGAAGAATTATTTATTAGACTATCTAATATTAAGAGTAGTTCTTATGTGTAATTCCACAAAAGAATAGATAGGCAGACATGTGTGGAACATTCACATTTTGCTTTATGTTGTATTTCGCGATGTAATCTATTATACTCATTTTACTTACATGATATCACAATAGCATTTCTCGTAGGGAGGGGAAGGCAGAGGTCCACCCCTATCATAGGTAGGTACTACTGCATTGTATTTTTCGTCAAAATGAATTGTCTACGACTATGTTTTTATTTTAATCTATTTAAAACTCTTTACAAGACACCAGGAACATTCTCAAAGTCGATTTCAACAGAGTGATCTGGAATTTATTTAAAGTGACCTGATACCGCCTTTATTCCCTGCAAGTGTAGGCAGAGATGTTATGTTATGCCATTTTAAATAAAGAAGTAAGTATACTTAAAACAAATATGCAATAAAGCAAAATAACATTCGATTTTCAATTTTTTTTATGTTCCATATTAAATAAGTAGGCAATTATTATGTTTTATCTCATTTATTGTGACGAAAAATAGAAAACAATCATCTATATTCTCGTTAGATAATTGAAACTGAAACATGAATTTTTCAGGAAACCCCATATATTTAAGACTTGAAACTAGCGGATTGTTATTTTGTAGTTTGTAACGAAAAATATGAGACAAAAGCGAAGTCTGTTGGATCAAACAAAAAAGTGGGGACGGGGTCCATAGTAAATTGCCCATCGTCCAAATATTTGGAATAAGACATATCATTGGATAGTAGCCTACAATCGATAAATTATAATCGACTCATGTTAACAGCCGCCTACTAGGTTAATCAGGTGTTACCATCACTGGTGTATTAAATATCCAGCAACCTTTTTTTTTTAATTATTACTCTAATAATTTGTATACAAACACCGGTGACAGAAACTATTTTAAGCTATTAGTACAAGGCGTTCTTTGTTCAAAGATCGATGGTGGAAGAAATGTAGCATTTTATAGAGGCACGAAAAAGGCGGGCAAGTGTATCACAAATGAATATTAAAATTTGATCAAAATTCAAAAGTAGCTTGAGGGTATAGTCGATCTTGTAAAATCGCTTACCAGCCTAAGGTTGAATGTCACTTGCACTTAATAAAACGTTAAGGTCCATTTTTGTTTTAAGAGCAATGAGACAATTAGTTTAGTTTTAATTTACTTAATTGTCATTTTTGGCAAAACTGTTAAAGCAATTACGACGTTTACTACGCATACAACTATTAATTATTATTTTAGTTAGGAACTTTAACTTTATTTTCGTACAGCACAAGTAAGCTTTGAATCGAGTGATTAAAAATCCTTTTTACGGCACATTGTTAACCATTCAAACCGATATTGGAGACGAAAAAAGTAGTTCTAATTCGGTCGATGGATACAAAGAACTGTAGCGTGCAAATATACGAAGGGACCCCACACGCGCCCTGCGATATGCCCGCTCTGTTACTAAGTAAACAATTATGGAACGAAGTGAAAATAAAAAAGTTATTTATTGTTCCGGCCAGAGGTTGAAGGTAGAGGAGGAAGGGATTTTATGGCAGCCTGCGGGATATACTGTTTATTTGCAGTTAGGTACAGTTGCAGTGTCAATTTTGAGTGAGAGGTTTTTTTCACAGCTCTTTTGATTTACACAGAAATCATTGAAATAGATTTGTGATTTAACATTGAAATGAAATGAAATCGTTTATTCTGTAAATAGGATATCGGAATCACTTTTACGCGTCATATTAAAAAATAAGCTAGATGTAGTCGACATTTCCTATCTGAGAAGGAATGGCGAAACAAACTCAGGGGTCAAAGTCTCTTTTAAAGTCCAGACATAATCTTGGTCAGATCATGTGAAGACCATCATGTAGATCCGTTTCTGAAATGGTATTTTGAGGAAAGAACCACACTTTGAGTGGACCGGTCCAATCAGTGTAAGCATTTGTCAGTTATCGTGCAGCTCGAGTCAAGACTTAAGGAGCTCAACGACTCGACGAGCAATACCAAAGAAAGGACATTTAGGTAGGCCGCATAAAGTGCTCAAAATGCCAGCCAGACCATCGTTAAAACTGAGAAGAGAAAAAAAATAGGAAAATATTTAAAGAAAAAAAATGACCCACTTAGTGAGTAGTTATACTGTTGGAATCTTCACTAAGCTTTGACCTTTCTAAGACTTAAAGCAATTTTATGGTCACTGTAAAATCTTATCGAGCAATCGTCATTTAAATTTATTCCATCATATTTTAAGTGAAATATAATTATATCTGTGCGATAATTGTGCAGATTAAGTGTTTATGACGTTCCGTAAATCTAATATCGAGGTATTAACCACTACCATATTTAGGTCAAGCGTTGTTTAGAAGTGTCATAACATAAAATTATATTGGGTCTTAAATATGTACTTATTTGTTAAATAGCTGATTAATTCAGTCGTTAACTTTATGAATGTCAAAAGTGGAAGGAAGTAAGGATTAAGAGTAACCTTTGCGGCATATAATTTATTTATTTCACCAAAAATATATACAACGGATTACACATAACAAGTACGAGTAATACAACGGATGTGTATATGAATAGTTATGAATCACTAACAGAAAGCAAATAGGCATTGTCCGAAACCCAGTGTCAATCCAAAATATGCAGTAGATATGGAACTTCTTCATTATCTGCTACAATTTTAATCATATACGTGATGATTTTTTGAGTTAGAACCAAGTGAGATAAATTGAACACGATAGAGTAGTGCTATTAGAGATACAGCTATCACGAAGAGAAAATAAAATAATGATCTGACTAAAGAATTGCATTATAGAATGAAAGCATGAAAAATGAATAAGAGATCTCATAAAGCCAATGCCATTATTGTACAAGTAAAATGAAATGTCTCCAATGAACAGCAATGGTCAGTTGATATGAAATTATAGTAGCTTAGGAAAACATAACAGTAAATCAGTCAGTGAGAAACAAACTAAACACTTAAGGGTTGAAGTTAGAAATTATACAAATTAGTAAAGACCTCGCTTTTCATGCACGAGGTTGTGGGATGAAATCCGGGCACGTAAGTACATGGACTTTCTAAGATTGTCTTGAACAACACTGACATCGATGAAGAAAAAAAAGCTTGAGGCAATCTGGACTTAATTAATATAAGTCTCAAATCGCTAATCCACCTTGAGCAAGCGTGGTGAACAATGCTTGAGCCTTCTCTTTATAAGAAAAGGCCTTTGCCCTGCAGTAGGAAAATAATAAGCTGGTATTATTATAATACTTTTACAATATAGGATTAATGGGAATGCAGAACGTACGGTAACATACTCTCAACTTTGCTAGACACAAAAGTAAAGAGACATCGAAACTGATAATTGACAATTTACAGATTTATTTTAATTAATTATACAGTTAACACTGTATAATTTCGCGACATCAATTTGAAGAAGTGTTCCGGTTGTATTAGGGAATTTATTTACTTCTACAATTATATAAAAAGATGACACACATACATACCACATTAACATTTAGTCAACGTTCATTATAAGGGTTACTGCAAAACATAAATTGTATGGACCACTGGTCATTCGACAAAGTTATGGGAGTCAACTAAAGGGTTACTGTGATAATTATAACCGACGTGATGCCATCCAGTTAAGTACTGTTTATAAACTTGATTGCAGTGATTTTCAAATAATGCACGTGGCTGCTAAATGTTCTAAGTGATGTTAGAAATATAATATGTGACTATGACATCATGTTAAACAACTGTAATTTGTCTTGATCATTCAAGAAAGTACATTTCAATAGTCTAAATGTATTCGTAGAAACGGCTTGGACTGTCACTATCAGTTAACGGGACAATCATGGTAACATAAATTTTCCTAAACAATCAGGCCATAGATTTGAATGTAAAACTGGAAATCAGTTCTCTGCAGATGATACAAACAATGGAGTCAGGATGCCATATTACCACAAAAGGAGACAAATATAATTATGAAAGCATCAGTATTAAAATGGATACTAACACCAAAGAAGATGTAAAACTATTCTCAGTAATGAGCCACACAGTCTAACATTTGAATTTCTTAACCAAAATAATTAAGCATTATACGAGTACCAACCAGAAACTGTACAATTCTTGTGTCAGCCCTGTCCCTCCGCTGGTTGATTTAAAAGCTCTTACAATGAAAATATTACGCGATGTCACATAACTTAGTCGCAGGCGCGTGCCTTAAATAGTCTGCAGTAAGTAAATATGGAAGATGTTGTTTCTCACTATTTCTGATAGGAATTACTGGAAGTATTTGCTGTTGGTTCAGGATTTTGTTCGTACTATTTGGTTAAGCAATGTTTTATTTTGTACGTACATTTAACAATATTGGGTTTGTGCACGTTGGGTGCGACATCGACATCTGTATAATTATTATCCCACAATATCTGGATTAATTATTTCTGCACTTATATTGCTATTTTCATCTTCTGCCTTTCGCTTATCAATATTTTTTGGTTTGAACAAGGTGATATTAAATGTTTTTAATAACTTTTAACTTGTAATATTATTGAATTTATATAATTATTTCAGTGCACTATTAACAGAAGCGGCTTCTGAACTTTTTGATCTTTGATCATTGAAGACATCAGGAAATAAAGAAATAGAGATAAAAGGGTTAAAAGGCTTCAGTGAGTCTCAAATAAACTTATGCGATATAATTTTAATAAAGTACCTTTATAGCTGCTTTTGGAGCAAGATGTTCCCAATTAGTTATCAAACCATTATACATACTTAACCGATCACGTTTATAATTAGGATGTGTATTCCAAGGCTAACTTAGTCCATTTTCCCCAAATGTTGTACAGAAAGTGGATATTTTAACACGCAATTATTATAGTTTTGATTTCCTTAGGATTTTGATACAAGTTTGCCAAAAAGCACTATAATCTAAAATTAGTAATGATACTCGTAGTACTGAAAATGCAGTATCACTAAAATAAAAGTCACATAGATAATTATACTTCTTGAGTATAGTTTTCAATGTTTTTGTTGGTACGAGTATATTGACGCGTGCTAGCGTATGTTTTGTGTTTATTTGTTTTGTAATTTTCATTACTTTGCATACTATTGCATAGAATCAAGTTCTTCTAACTTAACAGATAGCTGCGCTGCAACGGAGTTTGTTGCGTCACTTCTTGTTCTCAGCTAAAGCACTAGGAAGTGGTGATGGGTGTTTGAGGAACTGTCTTATGAAACTTTGACGTTCAAAAAGTGCTTATTTGCCTATTTTGAATAAATGACGTTTGTTTTTGATACATAAAGTACCTTACTCCTTCCTTTCCTTATAAAATAAAACAACAACATAAAATAACTAAAACCAAAGTGTCAATAACTAAAAAGCTGCTAATTATAAAAGCTTAGATAGCCAAATGGCTATAAATTTTATTGTCCATGCATTCTATGCGGCTCCCGTCGTCGATTTCCATAGTTCCCGATTGTAAGCATAAAATGCATCCGGTCAATCTAAGTGACATTCCATTGGACACGCGGGTCCCATACGAGAGCGTAGAAAGTGTCTCGTCTGTATGTCTGTCTGTTGGATGAATATCGATTGGGTTTATAAGGGTTGATAGCTTTCTTAGCGTAGAAGATTGATAGTGGAGAGGTAAGGCAAAATATAGGTATATTTTTTAAGTATCTGGTAATGTTAATAAACGAAAAAGGAATTACCAAAATGCTAGTAGGTATGATGAAGAATAGAAGACAACATTTTAAAAAGAACTGACTTGTGTCCATAAAAGCTGAAGTGAATAAGAAAAGAGAAGTCAGAAGCACTGTCCATAGTTAAATGAAAAATGATTACGTAGAGCTGAAATATTGAAAAGCAAGTATAGCTAAAGATGCTAAAGAGTATATACAAGCGAACCACCGCGTCGTAACTAGTGCCTCATCAAAAGACAATCTTAATCAACTACGTTGTGACACCAGCCGTTTAACTGTAAAATTAATTGACCGTTCTTCCGTTATTACAAGAATTATCATAACAAGTAGCTTTCGGCGTGAAACACCTTTTACTTAATGTTAAAACTATTGGTTTCAGAAAGCTACACTCGATGAATTCTAATGGCTGGAATATATCTCCTCAGTCAATATTGAATATTTAGTTTTTGTATAAATATTATTTTAATGATTGTGTGTAGGCATGTGTTGAGTATCATGATAGTTATGGTGCTACTTTGATAGTTATAGTAGTATAAAATATCAAATCTAGCAGTGTATGAGATGACAATTTATATTAACTGGGAATGTTGTACATACATAATTATGAGGACGACTAATAGAGAATTACTAATATATAAGTATGGAAGAAAGGGACCAGTTGCGCCGACCCCAAATAAATTGGGATAAGGACAGGAGA
Organism: Tiliacea citrago; assembly: GCA_963921375.1. Lineage (NCBI taxonomy): Eukaryota > Metazoa > Arthropoda > Insecta > Lepidoptera > Noctuidae > Tiliacea > Tiliacea citrago. Next base: position 2,844,337 of record OY992794.1, on the reverse strand, counting down.
ATGATGATGATGATGAATGATGTTGTACATGAATATATAAACTGACGCCTTCTTCCCATGAGAGTAAGCAGTAATTACAGCTGTACTAGTTGAAGAATAATATGTAGACTGCTGAAGAAGGATATACTCGTACAAATTATTGGATTGACAACACTACCATCTGAAATCACGATGTGCAATAGAAAAGCGGAAAAATCCTGACGGCTGAGTCTTCAAACTAGTATGCACGGTCCGGAGTTCGAACCGGTACAGTCACAAACAATCATCAAACAATAAAGCTTGGTTTAATGGGATAATAGGAATGATAAATATCATTACCCTACAACGTTAACGTTATGCTCATCTTAAGAAACTATACTCTAATTGCGTAACACTCTACCCACCACAATCTGAATGATTTTGAAGGATATGGCTAATCCATTGCTTCATATGTTCGGAAAAATTTTCTGCTCAGCAACGTAAATAATGCAATGAATGTTGTTGAACTGTCAAAATGAAAGCGATTGCTACTTGATAGTGTTTTACGCAATGACCCCGCCGGAATAGAGCTTAATCTAATTATTCATCGCTTTGCAAAGAAACTGCAAAATCGAAAGATCACAGATGTAACGAAACGAGACTTCAACATAATGACGGCACAAAAAATATACAGAAACACTAAAAAAATGAAAATTATCAGTTTCGAGAACAGATAGTGCAAACAAAATGATAGTTATTATCCTGATATGACTGCACAAATATCTTTGGGCAACGGTTATGCAAAGTAAGGGAATTGTCCACGTCACCAACATGCCCCAGCATTGTTCGTTAGAATTTAAGACTTACATAGATTTGGTTACCAGGACATTGCGGTGCAAATTCAATTTCTAAATGTCGTATAAATTGTGTGTTACTGCATTTGTTTGTACTTTGTTTAGATTCGAGTAAAATTATTCCTTGTACTATTAGTCCTATTTGTTCCCTCAAAAGGTTACAACCAAGTTGAGGTACTAGAGATATTCTTGCTAATATTCGTTTGGTTTACTTTGAGTAAATAATCTCATCACCACTGCTCTCAAAACGGCGAAGGAAAACATCGTGGGGAAACCGACATGTCCTAGAACCAAAAATTCGAAGATATGTGACATCCACCACGTGGTGGATTACGGCCAGCTCCCTCTCACCGAGAGGAGGCCTGTGTCCCAGCAGTTGGAACAATATAGGTTGATTAAGTAATAAGTGTGGTTACGTTTGTTAAAGAGCAATTCTTCGGAAATATATAATGTATACCAAAACCATAGACTTAGCTCTTAAACGATGATAAAACAAGAATCATCCTATTTGTGATGTGTAACATCTTTCCTCTCGCTTTCTGTGGGAGTGATTGCGTGAAAAGGGATGGAAGTGTGTAAAAGGAACTGACAGCTTGAGCATGGAATAGGTAAGTAAACTTTATAATAGCGTGGAATCAGTGTTCTCATGTAATGAGTAAATACTATATAGATTATAAGTAGAGGGGGTCAATTGTGTCGCTGCTCAGTTGCTCATTACCAAGGTGAGATGTCAGTAGTTACACATTATATGCGACTACTGTAAGGCTCGCTCGTTTTTTTTTTGTTAGCGTATATTGTGGCCCACTGCTGGGCTAAAGGCCATCTTTCTCTTTTTTCTTCCAAACCAGGGTCTTATGCGATTTCTGGCTATGTTAGCCCTGCAAATATTATAAGATCGTCACGCTACATTCGCCGTGGTCTACCTTGAAGGTAAGGGTGGACATCGGTCCACCCTTAGGCCGTCCAGTGAGTGACGATCTTTAATCATCCTTAAATCATTATAATTTCATATGGCTTTTTTCATCCCTGACCCTAACTACGGATGATTCCCGAAATGTGTTTGTATGTGGTATTCTATTTTGACACTGAAACCTCAACATCAGTGGTATGGTAAGTAAAAGCTTACTAGTGTTAACAGTAATTGCTTATGATTTGTCAAAGTACACATAACTTTGTCGTTACGTGAAACTAAGTTGGTTTTGTAACGGCTGCCTTAAAGCACAAGCGATGGCGATTTGAAAAATAAAAGGTAACTTTTTCACCTGATTTATTGTTTCCGTCGGCTTTTTTACGACTGTAACTAACATCGATGCTAGAAATTCTTGCGGAGTTTATTAAACAAACTAGCGAACGGCACGGCACGGTTTTTACGACTTGACGAAACATCTAAGTTTAATAAGGATATATTACGAACCTTCCGGAATAAACTCTCTAAATGATGGTGAAAACCGCACTAAAATCCGTAGCTTAGAAAAACAATGCGATCAGGTGGCAGATTCAGGTGGTGGTGTTTTTTTAAGATTGTAAAAGGATAATTGGCATTGATTGTGGGTAAATAAAATAAGTTGTAGTTAAATTAGTTATTTTTGAACTAACTAAGTACTAAGAATATTTTTTGGAGGTTGAAATATCAGTTCATTAGTATCTTGTAACATAAATCGGAATCTGTCCGCCAAACAACGGTGTAAGTAAAACAAAATGACAAGTTACAAAATTAGAATAATTTGAATGAAATTATAAATCTTAATATTTAATAGGTTTTCATTTACATAATTTGAGGCACTTCAATATACTTTAAATTAGTTTTAATAATATATTTATGGTATGCAATAATGTAGTACTCGTATTTTTAATTTATGCGATGTGTCAATGGCATTTCGAAATTCTTTATTTCTAAAACAAAATTACATTGTCGTAGAAAGAAACGATACAATAGATGTTTACTTTTACTATTATGTAAAACCGGCCAAGTGCGAGTCGGCCTCGCGCACGAAGGGTTCCGTACCATTATCTATAAAAATGGCAAATAAATCACGTTGTTGTATGGGAGCCCCCCTTAAATATTTGTTTTATTTTAATTATTTATTTTTAAAGTGAATATATAACTAAATATTATGTGAATATTTCAAGCGTCTACCTGTTGCCGTTATCAATATCGAGCAAAAACGAGCAAAAAAAATCACGTTTGTTGTATGGTAGTCCCCTTAAATATTTATTTTATTCTTTTTTTTTGTATTTGTTGTTATAGCGGCAACAGAAATACATCATCTATGATAATTTCAGCTGTCAAACTATCACGGTTCATGAGATACAGCCTGGTCACAGACGGACAGACAGACAGACAGACGGCGGATCCTTAGTAGTAGGGTTCCCTTTTTACCCTTTGGGTGCGGAACCCTAAAAATGGTCAAACTGCAGACAAAAAAAACAGTGGTGTGAATTACGTATTTGCGCTATAGCTTGCAGTATTTAAAAATTGTGTGTGACACAAATTCTATAACAACATAATATCCATTTTATATTATTTTATCACACACCCCGCTGCAAGTTTCTCCCTCGCACCGCACCCAAAGTGCCCCCAGTACAAAGTCATCAACATTTCAGCGCTGGGCGGCTGCGCTTGCACACACTACTGATTTATAGTTATTTTGCTCTTGAAACTATCTCGCGCCTCATTCTATTTGAGGGTGCCACTGAATGTGTACCGGCCTTAATAATCATATAAACTTAGCTGCAGTCCCGTTTTATTGTTCGTCTGGGAAATTAAGTTTAAAATAGGTTATGTTATTTTCTAGCATTATCAGCCTATAATGTTCCCACTGCTGGACACAGGCCTCCTCTCTGTCAAAGGGAGTGGGTTGGTAGATGTCACCATATGTCTTCGAATTTTGGTTCTAGGACATGCCGGTTTAAATTATACAGGGTGGCAGGGACATCGACGCGCATCCTGATACCATGGATTCAGTACATAATTCTTAACACCACTGCGCTAAAATTTTTCGTCGGTTATTAAAAAAAAAATTCGCTGTTCCATAAATTTTGACCGAGTAGGCACTTCTGTAGGAACTGCTGTTTTTTTTTTTTTAATTACCGAAGAAAAATTTCAACGCACGGGGGTCAAGTATGATGTACTGAATCCATGGTAACAGGTTGCGCGTCGATGTCCCTGCCACCCTGTATTATGTTCAATTACAAATATTGATGCTTGTAAAGCATTTAGATGCACTGTGCAACATTTCATTATGTGTTATAATTGTAGTTTTGCAAAAGTCAATATCATAGAAATATAGAACTTATATCGTTTTACTGTAGTAAAGCTGGTTAAAGACAGATCGATTAATGTTTATGAGACAACTAGCTGCGCTCCGCGGTTTCACCTGCATAAGTCTCGATCCCGTGGGAGTATCGAGATCAAAGTATTCTATGTCCTAACCCAGGTCATGGTCTACCCATGAGCCAAATCCGTTGAGCCATTCCAGCGTGAAAGCGTAACAAACAAACTGAGTTTGTTTCGGCCTTTCTTCTCAGAGTAGTCAGATAGAAAACGCCGACCTCATCTAGTTTTTAGGGTTCCGTACCCAAAGGGTAAAACGGGAACCCTATTACTAAGGCTTCGCCGTCTGTCTGTCTGTCTGTCCGTCTGTCACCAGGCTGTATCTCATGAACCGTGATAGCTAGACAGTTGAAATTTTCACAGATAATGTATGTTTGTTGCCGCTATTACAACAAATACTAAAAAAAACAATAAAATAAATATTTAAGGGGGCTCCCAGACAACACACGTGATTTTTTCGCTCGTCTTTGCTCGATGTTGATAGCGGCAATAGGTAGACGCTTGAAATATTCACAGAATATTTAGTTATTTATATTCACTTTAAAAATAAATAATTAAATTAAAATAAAACAAATATGTAAGGGGGGCTCCCATACAATAAACGTGTTTTTTTTGCCATTTTTGTAGATAATGGTACGGAACCCTTCATGCGCGAGTCTGACTCGCTCTTGGCCGGTTTTTAAAATATGATTGACGTGTAAAAGTATTTGTACAAACCAACTTACAGAAATAAAAATCATTTATCATTTATTTATCATACGATAATCAAATATAATAATAATAATAAAATAATATTTTTTTTATTTTCAGAAAAAAAAAAAACATTTGCGGCTCGCAAAACAAATTTCAAAAGAAAAATGGAACATTTCAGAAATAAGGGTGTCTGTTCTAATGAAAAAAATCATTTTATCACAAACACCAGCGCCTTCCAAACTAGGTTACATAAACAAAAAAAATCGAACGTGCTACATGGTGAACTTGTAAAAAATATATAAAATAAACGGTATAAGTAAATTAAAAAAAAAAAAACATTATGAAACAAAATTCTATAAACTACAATTAAGCCACTTATTTACTTGTATTGTCTTTTATTTATAATATTGGTTTTGATAAGTATGATAAAGGTTAAAAGTTTGGTTAGTCAATTGATGTTTTAATTTAAATTTAAAAAATTATAATGTTTACAATGTAGTTAAATTGTTATTAAACTATCGGGGCTACGCGTTAAGTCGATGTTTCTGAATAACTCAACTCTCATAAAATGATGATGTATTCTAGTTTATTGTCATTAATAGAATTTTGTGAAAAGTAAATTGTAAAATTAAATACAAGGCATAAGAAACTGAAAGCAAATAGTTTGTTTGAACTAAAAGGTCTTATGTATGTAGTTTACATTAAATTACGTCATGACCTCGGAAAATTTATGTTATGGAAAACTTCCATTGGATTCGGTTCTGATTGTGTAGGGTTTGGAATTAACTATATTAATAATATGGAGGGGTTATTTCAGGACCACAGGGATCGTTTTACCCCGTGACTGTGTTGTGGAGGTCAGATAGGCAGTCGCTCCATGTAAAATACTGATAATATTCAGCTGCTGTATTTTATATGGAGCGACTGCCAATCTGACCTCCACAACCCAGTTACTTGGTAATACGATACCCCTTGGTAGACTGGTTGTCAGACTATCGGGCTTCTGACGACCTGATGGATTTAAGGACCTCACAGAAATTAAATAATGCCTCGATTCCAAATGGTTATGGCAAACTTCATAAAAGATTATACATAGTACTATGTTACCTTATTCAAAGCTCTATCTCAGGATTAGAATCACGACGAGAAATTGTAGGATTACAATGTAGACTTTAGAATCGATAGACTCAATAAAACTGTCATTTGACTTACAGAATCTGTGATACAGATGACAGTTGCCCCATTGACACAGCAACACAGTTCCATTGACCGTCTGTTGCTCTGGGCTTTTACTAAAGCCAACCAACCTAGCTAATGAGTCATAGTAATGATTCTATTAAATTATTACTGATTTTTATTTGTTGGTAGTCGCTTTAATGAAGATTTAAATTCAAGTAATTTTATTATATTTATTTTAATAAATAGTTTTTTTTTTACTGTGTAACATATTTCCTCTTACTTTCTCTGGGAGTGATTTCGTGAAATGGGACGGAAGTGACAGCTTGAGCATGTAATTAGTAAGTACTTTATGGAATTAGTATTACAAAGGTCATAAATGTTACACATCATAAGCGACAACTATAATTATGGCTTGCCCCTTTTTTATAATTTTGCGTTTTTTTTTGTATTTTGACCAAACAATGAGCGTTTTCATAATTTATAACGTAACTATATTATCGAGGACGTCCACGGCATCGCGAATTCACGATAACACAGGAAAGTAAAATGTGTGCAAATACAGGAGACGCTTTTAAATTTTCGTCCTCGTAAAGGCTCTTACAAACTCACGCAATATCGCGGGCGCGACAGGCACCGACATAGAAATTGTGCTACTAGTGTCGCGTCACGCCCGCGATATCGCACCAGTCTGTACAAGCCTTAACGATAGAACGTGCACGTGTTTCAATACATTTTATGGATGTCCACGAAATTATAAAAGCGCACATTGGGTGATGCGATATGGGTGCACCCATTTATGATATACCTAAAAGTTCAAAGCAAATAACTCTGTAACTACAATTTTTTGAATGTTTTTATAATATTAGTGTAACTGTCAACTGTCAACTGTCAACTGTCGGCTGAACAGTTCACCTCCTAGTGGCTTTAAGGTTTTATTTATTAATGGTAATACTCGTAATCAGTGAACAGCGCTGTGGGCTACATTATTACTTAAGTTATTTATGTTTTTCTGTTTGTAATATTGCATAATGTTGCTGTTTGTTGATCCTATTTAATAAAATAAAATGATATAACTAGAAACGTATTTTTCGCTTTTGATTCCCATAATTTTTCTTATAGGTTTGGTTCCAAATCTACACACATGCATGGCATCACTACAATTTCGATGTTTGTCTGTTGCATGAACGATATGTGTTCTGTGTAAATAGAAAATGTGGCTCAATCGAAAGTTGCTTACTGAAATTGTATAGTTGGATGCTTCAGTTAGATTAACCCAACAGTATTTATGCACTTGGATAGGGTAACAAGAGTATGCACTTCACATATCAGCATATAAACGTGAAAATGGGATTCTCAATGCCTGCTACAGCTACGTTCAAAGCGAAAAGTGTCAGCTACTACGCATGATAGCAGATAAATAAATTTTTGATGAATTATGTAGTTTGATCAAGCAGAGAGAAGATGAAGAATCTTATTTTTTTTGGCAATTAAAATTTATAGTTACTTCACTTAGATACTGAATAATCATAGCCTATCATTAAGTAAGGTTATATACGTAAGTAAGTACATTTTAAATTACTCGGGTAGGTTCTCACAGAACGGTAGTGGTAATATGTTATTCGGTTAACTAGGGCAATATATATTTATAATTTACGAGCCGTATCGAGAAAATTATATGGATTTTATAGTACATAACACCCTGTACGGTCGTTCAGGCGTGTGTTATGACTTTGACTTATGAGGTTCGGATTTGCTTAATTATTTCGTTGGCGAAGTGTTAGTTTTATTTAATGTTTATTTAGTTTTAAAGTAGAGCGATGGCGCAATTTGACGGTTAATATTTTACTAAGGTAGATTTTTTTTGTACTTAATTTTATTTAGCTCTGATTAATTTTCTATAAAATTTGAATTTATTCTTTAGGTAACAATAAAAATAATAACATCGAAGTTTGCTTGCGTGAAAGTGTCACGCCAAAAAAAATGCCTTATACACACGCATAGGCATAAATACGAACTTATCTATCCTACCTTTTGGAAGGGGGGACTAGAATCAATTCAATTATTTTGTAAATATTGACGTTCAAAAGTGCCTTTTATGTGCCTATTTGAAATAAATTATTTGACTTTGACTATATCACGTAAATATTTTCCCACTACTTTTCACAAGTATCCACTCACCTGTCAATTTTAATGACGTCAGCGTACACTTAACACACATTAACAATAATTTTCACTCAACACTTTTCACTGGCACTCGATAAAAAAAGAATTCAAATTCAAAATTCGAAGTTTTTCCCGAACACTTAATCAATCCTCATGTAAACTGCAAATTAAAAAAAATACACATTAATCGATTATGAATATCGATGTTTGTCGTTGAATCGATTTGTATCGATCGTAGATGGGTGCGTGTTTGCGGGCTGCGTGTGCGTCGTATACTGGCGTATCGGTGCGCCGGCGCACGCCTATTGCGCTTGAACTTGGCAAAGCTCGCTGAAAAGATTTTTGCATTTGACTGATGAAGCTGCATTTGTTATCGACTGTGATGTATTGTTATCGATGTTGAGGTGTGATTTTAATCGATGAGAATGTTGTATCGTAGATCTGAATGCACATCTATCATAGGTTTGGATACCTTTCGTGTTATTTATGTGTGTTGTACTTCAGCATTATCTTGTACGGTTGTCAAAATATGCATGATGTTTGCATAGTCGAATATAATAAATTAGATTTAGGAGTTAATCGTATGTATTAGAAACTGTTAAAGTGAATTTGGTAATATTGTATTTACATTTTACTTTACCACTGTTGTTTTTGTAAACTGGATTTTTTGTATTGTTGAATACTTCATTAGAGTGACAATTATGTATGCAGCGAGCTAGTAAAAAGTAAAATATAGGTCAAAGAAATTATTTCACAAAATCGATACAAATAAATAAAATTTAAATGTCTGTTTAATGTCAAAATAACAGCTTTTTACTGAATGCTTAAATATATAATTATATACAGTGCTATATATTTTTTTTTTTTCTTTCTCTATATGTCTGTTTGTTCCAGCTAATCTCTGAAACGGCTAGACCGATTTTGACGGGAGTTTCACCGGCAGATAGCTAATGTTATAAGGACTAACTTACTTATATTTTAGAAAAAAATACGCGGGCGAAGCAGCGGGCAGCTAGTCAGACATAAAACAATACAAATAATTATTTTCCTTTCTCACAGTGCACTCAAAACAAATAATTTCTTTAAGAATTTAAATGTGCGGTCAAATAATATAGTCAAATGTGTAATGCAAAAACGGTGGTGTCGCTAAACAATCAGCCTTTTTAAACCCAAGTACCTGCGCACAGGCACCTAATTAGTATTATTGTTATCTCAAGTGAAAGCTTTCAGTCACACAATCTTGAACTTAGTACCTGCCAAATAGAGTCGCATTTTGGATGGGGAGAGATAAGGACAATTTGTTGTAGATAATTTCAAAGTATTTTTACGGGTTAAACGGTTTAACGGGGGTAATTTTTATTTGTTTGCGGGTTATTATTATTGGGGAAGTAAATACATACAAGAGTCGCTTGTGTAAAAGATTTTAGGGTTCTGTCTAAAAGCTGTTAATAATGTTAAGGTATAATAAATATTCTGTACCGGTTGGTCGGTATGGGTCTATCGATATATCGTTAACTAAAGGCTCGTGCAGACTGGCGCAATATCGCGGGCGCGACGCGACACTAGAAGCACAATTTCTATGTAACTAACGCGCCTGCGATATTGCGCGAGTCTGTACGAGTCTTAATTCGATAAAGTTGGGATACAATTATTATCGATAGACATTACGTTACATGTTACATCTCTATCGACCTAACTGGTAGAAGAATTTGTCAAGTTTAGAATCTTAACAATAAAGTTTTGCGAAATAATCAGTCTTGTAAACATAAAACGCTCTACAAAATAAATGTAAGTTTCAATTTAATTATAAAATAGTGCTATGTATATTTGTCTAAGTAAGTAACTAACCAAGTGTACAAAATAACTGGAAAATCGGTGAACACAAATAAAAAAAAAACATACCCGCGGAACATACCTTTTTGGTCAGTCGGTCAAAAATGGTTAGTAGTTGGTTTAATTTTAGTTAAACCGTCAATTAAACTAAGTGTAAACGAACTACATTCAAAAGATTTACACACTAGTTCAACAGGGTAGACTATGAATACGCGTAGGTAACAGTTGCGTCTTCAACCCACGCAAATTGTAAGTTAATATACCAACTGGCACGTGGTAGAAACCACACACATTGTTGATAACAAAGTAGTTTATTAAGTATCTACGAAGAAATTGAGTGGTTTTGTAAAACCACAACATATTGGTTAAGACAAGTCGTAGGAAGGTATTGGCTAGCAATCAATCTGCCTAACGTTTTCCCAACTATGTTGGGATCCGCTTCCAGTCTAACCGGATGCAGCTGGATACCAGTATTTTACATGGATCAACTGCCTATCTGACCTCCACAACCCAATAACTGGGTAATACGATACCCCTCGGTAAGACTGGTTGTCAGTCTTTCGGGCTTCTCACAACCCTTAACGATTGTCAAAGATCCACGAATGAGACAACAAAGGCTTTTCGAGGCACGGAGTCACCCATCCACAGACCAACCCCGGCAAGCGTAGCTTAACCTGACATACGTCACTAAAAAAAGATGATGATGGTCCCTTTCTCATCTTTTAGAAAAGTTTACAGGTTCTTCTTCTTACTCTAGGCTCTTCTCAACCAGTTACCACTTTACCACTTTTACTTTTACCACCAAACAAAAGTTGCGATTGGTAAAGAATAATGTTTGCCCGGTTTGTGCCACTCCCCACGCTCCCGTGCCAGTCTCATCCAGGTTTAACGTAATGTCGTCTCGTCTACTCATCTCGTGGGTGAAGTCGGGCTGCAGATGATGATGATGTTTGAACTCCGACTTGAACTATCGATAAAGTGTTTTTTTCCAGGTGTTTCCAGGTGATTAGGCCGTTAAGTAAAAATATAATAAGCCAAAAATCTAGTGTTTTAAATGACTAATATTTGAGAACTAAATCCGGCTTAAAAATAAGTAATATGAATCACACGCTTACAATAACCAACAACAAAGCTGAAACACCGAAAAAACATACTTTCTAACTAAGGGATATAATAAATACAAACATAAGACACAAACGTGGCACACACACAAACATAACCCATAGCTACAAACACACACATACACGCACACAGTACACACAATCCCTTCCACGTTTAGATGACTGTAACGCCTTAGCAACGCATGTTATTGAAGCTGTGTAGCAATCACCTCTTGAATTACATAACAGTGTTTTCATATGTGAACAACTGAACAAGTCAGTACATGTTTCTCTGAGTCATAGGCTCATAGGAACTGGGACCACCAGGTTTTCCCTAGCGAATCTATACGAGGTGGCATGGAAGCCCAGTTGCATGTATTCTAATCATAACGATTGGGATTTGGTGTGTGGTGCAAGCGTGACAGATAAGCGTTGGACAAAAGAGTTTAATTTTAGTTCGCTATATTTGTAAGAGGTATAGGAATCTCTGGAATTAACATGCATGATTTATTTTTTTTGATTTACCAACGTTGCTATACACTACATAAATTACAAGGAAGCAACAGAAAATAAAGAACTAAATGTAACAAACATTTATAGGTAAACTAGCTGCGGACCCGCGGTGTCACCCGCGTAAGTCTAGATCCCGTGGGAACATCGGGATAAAAAGTATCCTATATGTTAATCCAGGGTGTCAGCTACCTCCATACAAAATTTTATCAAAATTGGTCCAGCCGTTTGAGCGTGAAGAAACAAACACATACACACTCACAAACTTTCGCCTTTATAATATTACGCTGATAGCACACCTCCGCCGTGAAACCATAGCAGCGAAACCGCAGTAGTTTAATTGTACTGGTTTGCGTCATGTTCCGTTAGTCGAATCGGATGCGATTAAAAAAAAAACAAAACTAAACAACCGACTTCCAAAAAAGCATTACTAAGTGAAAAATAACTCATTTCGGAAGTCGATGTCGTTGGATCCGTATTTTAGTATTTTTCCACCGACTTCCGTAATTAAACTTATTTTTCACTTTATAGTGCTATTTTTGAAGTCAGAAAGTTTTTTATTTTCCACTTTTTTGTGAGTTCGTTTTTAATTTATCTAAGTTACAATAGCAATGTCAACTGCTCATCACCTTTCACAAAATATTACTTTACCCGATGCAGGGGCGTTAATTTTTGAGGAGTTCTCACGATAAGAACCATGAGAACTGGCGCTGATGTTGACTTTACCATAATTATGCATTGTGACGAGCATAATTTGCTTAGCAACCATACTAAACTCCCTAATCGAATCCCGTAAAATACTTATTATAAAGTAGTTTGGGTGGCCATCTATGGTCTTCGTCATCAGTTCCACTTCACCAAATGGTGCTTTCCGGGTGCAAATGCATGAGTTACTATAAAAAATACCCAAATCGTTATCTATAGGTGGGCTTATAAAATTTGAGGATTTCCTTCGATTTCCATGGAATCATCAGATTCTAATTTGGTGGCAATGGGGCCACATCGGGAGCAAAACTTTTCAAACAAAAAAAATATTTTTGAAATCGGTACACAATTGACGGAGAAATCGGTGAACATACATTAAAAAAAACATACCTGCCGAACATTAACCTCCTCCGTTTTCGAAGTCGATTAAAAACAATGTGGTATTTGTATAAATATAAAAACATGATAAGATATTAAGCATGATATTATAAGCTTCAGCTTTCTTAAAAATAGGTATGTCTATGTATTACCACCAGGCAATACAGTCCACATACTTTACGGTTACTACGGTGACCAAATTAATCCATCATCAGAATAATTTATCAGCTTGTAAAAGTTTCTTTCAGAGGATGCGGTTCCAAATTAAATTCAAAGTTACGAAATGAACTTATACAAAAGCTCACTCACATAGATCGTTCCACGCCTTCCGCTTATAACTTGTGTCAACACGGCTTCAATTTTGATATCCACCCGATGAATTTGTCACAGGTTTTATGACGAAGCTGAGTTCAGCTGAGTTGCTACTCACAACATGAATGTTTATTGCGTGTGCGCTGTTGAGTCGAATTGATGTGGTTGAAATCCAAGGAGTTGAAATGTGGTGGCACATTCAAAAATCGTGTAGCGCGTATGGAATAAAGTTTGTTTAAAAATAGCTGCGATAGTAACATTTTTTTTTTTTTTATATATCCCCGATATATACCGACTGATATTTTCACAGTCGGTGATACTTTATTCGATTACATATTAGAAAATCAAAACTTTCCTTAGCAAATTTCAAAAGAACAACGTACAAATCAACAAAGTTTAAAATAACGATGGTCATTTGATCAAAAGTTCAGCTGACCAAAGTCTGGAATATCAATGTTTAAATTATTTATTAAACGATTGACCAAATCGTTTAACGGTCAAAATGGATTACTGGATAAATTATTAATTATCAAATGGATTACTATATTATTATCTAGTCGTTTCTGGCACTCGCCGGCCGCTGACGCGGCACCGCTCGCTTCGCTCGCTCGACTCGTGCGTAGGAGGTCACAGTTTTAACCTAACCTAACCATTTATTTTTTTGTAATTAACCTCGTCTAACTAGTTCGGTTTGATTATGAATTTGAATTTGATTAGTAATGATTTGATATTTTAAAATTTTATCTAGCAACTTTTGATCAGTCGTTCATTTGATGTCACATACATTGGGATTTTAAATTTTTTCTAAATAAAACATTTGGTCATTTAAATTTTGTTATTTCGTTTATTGTTCTTTTGAAATTTGCTCGAGAAAGTTTTGATGTTCTAATATGCAACTCTTTATTCCCATTACGATCTAGCTAATAAGTAATTGAAATATAACTTGAACTGCTAAGTAACTATAAAATTAGGAAATCGTCAGTGTGCAGTTTAAGTACACTAACAGTCCACTAAACTAACTCAAAAGGTTTTACCCTTTTAGTCTTCGCAATAGATCAGTGTTGTGAAGGATTTGTATCGCCTTAACATTCACGTGATGATAAAGTCTGTATTCATGAGATTCTGCATATTTTTGTATTACTGTATTTGCGACATCCATATTGAAGTCCCGGTGGAGGGAATGGTGTTTCTTATGAACCAGGGCGCCATGACTACTTCCCTTAGTTCTTTGTTTTGAAATCGTTGTATGGTTTGACGATTGCTTTGGCTGGTGCAGCCCTACAACTGAATAACATAGGTCCATGCAGGCTTTAAAACTTTTTTAGGTATATATCAACAATTTGTTAGATATTTTGTATCGAAAATCTAATTGGGCTCTTTAGTAACATAGATACAAAACGATTAACTTGTTGCTAAACCTAAATATAACAATGCAGAGAGACAGAATGAAAAAAACATAGTTAATTTACAAAAGAAGAAAATTATATTTCTAAAGGGGTGGCGGAAAAACTATATTTAGCAGTAGGTCCCTATACATTTCAGTAGGACTTCGATATAATCTTTTGTCTTTCTCAGTGTGGAAAATATTCATGACCAATTTTCCGAGGACTAAACATGTAAAAAATATTGAATGTCGTATGCGGAATTAAGCCAGACCAGGGGGTCTACTCTGAACATAAATCCGAAGTATCGGCCGAATGTTCGGTCGTTTCTTTACCACGGCTAACTATCGTTGACTACGGCGAAAAAAAAAGAAAGACAGTCGAAGAGATAAGCCGAAGTCTAAACTGTGACTTGAAGTCGGTCAAGGACTCACAGTCAAAAAGGAAACTGTGGAAGTTATAAAACGGCCGAACATTCGGCCGATACTTCGGTTTAGCGCTTCGGAGTAGACCCCCTGATCTTGGTTCAAACTGACGCCATCCGTGTAACATACCTGTAGGGAAAGGATGTCCTTTGATGTATTTATGGCAACCAGAAGTTAACGATTCGTTTCCGATTCGATAAGAAATCAAAACTGCTCGAGGTGTATCCATGCTAATCAGATGCCAGTATTGAATGGGCCATATATATTAAGCTGGTTACATACTATAAGCAAAGCAACAATTTTCATACACATCGACTTCCTCGCGAGCACCGATAAACACGCAGATTCTTGTTGCGTAGATGATGTCTGTACCAACCTTCGCAAGTACCGAGGTAGGGTCGTAGGTATTAACATTAGGTACGTGTGTCCTTATGATTTATGTTATAGTTCAACTTTTGCTCGTAACATGTTCTGGCCTCGTTTTGATTCAGAACTTGGCTATTTTATGTTTATGATAATAAGGGTAGCATGGTTTTCGAGACTAGGTACCTAGTAAAGGATCTATTAAGTGGCAGTAGGATAAGAATGTGAAGAATCAGATAGGCTGATTCTCTTAATCAACATTTCGGTAGTCACCACTACAGAGGAGTATGGAAGAAAAAAGACCAATGTTGCACCGACCCCAAATAAATTGGGATAAAGGCACGAGAATGTTGATGAAGGATCAGGTAGGCAACACCTGGTTTGGATTAATAAATGGCTAATGGCTTGGAGTCAGCAATTGCGGAAATTATATTTAATTATAAGACAAAAAAAAAAAACAAAAATGTATAAAACATATTTAACAACAAATAAAAAAACAAACAAAAAAACAAAAACAATCAAAATAGAATTCTCTGTTTCCTGCGCTAGACGACGAAGATGAAAGACGATGATGATGAGGGGCTTGTGGCTAAGTAATAACAGCCGCATGGGTCGACCGATCAGGTTAAGCTACGCTTATCGGGGTTGGTCCGTGGATCGCTGACCTTCTTTATATACCAAGACCCCTCCGTGCCCCGGAAAGCACGTTAAGCCGTTGGTCCCGGCTGTCATTCTTGGATCTTTGACAGTCCTACGGGTCGTCAGAAGCCCGAAAGTCTGACAACCAGTCTTACCTATAGGTATCGTATTATTTAGTAACTGGGTTGTGGAGGTCAGATAGGCAGTAGGTCCATTTAAAATACTGGTATTCAGCTGCATCCGGTTAGACTGGAAATCGACCCCGACATAGTTGGAAGGGACTAGGCAGATGATGAAGACGATGATGATAATTAATCGAAATTAGAAGAAAAAAATATGATGCAGTTTCATTAAAATTAAAAGTAAAGGTTGATTTTTCGACACTTTCCGAAGAATATTCATCATTCAGTGATCTCAAAAAAAATCCTTCAAGGGCAAACAAAAATATTGTTCAAGCTTCGAAGGATTTCGTTCAATAGACTTTTCTTTACTTTAATTTTATGAAAATCGTAAAACACCTTGAAACGCTTTTTATTGTTCAAAAGAGTTACTGCTCGCGTTGTGTTTTGCAAAATGGCGCCTGACTTGAATATTCAATTTTTAACAAGAAAAACTTGTTTGATTTTATAATAAATATTCGACGTTTTTGTAATAAAACTGTGAATGGGCTGCTGCGGTTTCATTTTATGAATAAAATTTACGATAAAATGGTAGCTTGCCTTCCTATTGTACCTACTTATTATTGGGTTGTCATAACTATTTATTATAGGCTAGAATTATTGCAATAAATACCGATTGGCATTTAAACTGGATAACTAACACTACAACGATGAATTACGACGTAATTGTGTTCACATTGATCTATTTATAATAATAAACTAGAACAATTAGATAGTAGCACCTACAGAATAGCCGGAACAAAAGTTTGACGCCGCAGAAAGTGGCGCCGTTTTGTTTTGTCATGAAGTTACTGGAATCACCGAAAAGGTCGGATAATAAGAGTGATACTGGCTGGTGACAGTCATTCTTGCAGAGCGTCGCGTCAATTGGTTGCGTGGCGGCTGTCTTCTGATGACAGAAAGGATGTCAGGGAAGCCGCTGTCGTACCACGTCCACGACGAACTGCTATAATCGACTTCTTGGCGGGAAAGTGAAGCGTCATGTTAGCAGTTTTGTTTTACTTTCTAAATTTTGTGTTTAGCCGAATATTAATGTGTAATAGTGGTGGATTATTAACCATTAAGTGTTCGTGAACCTGCATTAATGTAGGCAAATGAAACAAAACAGTGCAACATCACTTTAAGTTCTCTCAAGAAGTCCGCGCGAGGTTTCAGTAAAGTGCCGCGTCTTTACTTAAACTCAAGGGATCATCAATCATCTTTATCATGCATTGAGTGGAGTTCATTTCATAATTATTTAAATAACTTTGTACTTGCTACCTAATTTTACATGACAGTGGCTCAATGCACAAACCGTGCGAAGCCAAACGGAAAAAAAAAAAAAAAAAAACTGCTATAATCCGGCACAATCCTGATGAAATTGAACCACTAATACGATGATCATTTCTGGAAAAGGCTATCCTGCGCTGTTAAGAGCGTATCCGACGTACGGCATTTCATACAAACTTTCAAGGCCTTTTCGAAATGACTGAACTGATTTTAATGAAACTTCATACGCAGAAGCAGGATATAAAGGTCTAAATAGCTAGTTAAGAACATTTTCGAAAAATAATGTTACAGCCAAATTAGACCGATTAAAAATTTTCCATAGAAACAGATTTCCAGTTATCTGTTTTTAAATAAGACATTTCGAAAATGTTCTTGACTAACTTTTAAGACTTTGTATCCTGCTTATGCGTATAAAGTTTCATTAAAATCGGTTCAGTCATTTCGAAAAACAAGGGCTTGAAAGTTTGTATGAAACGCCGTACGTCGTATACGCTCTTAAGTTTATTTGAGAATGTTTGTATGTAAGTATGTATGTTTGGGTAAAAATCTAGCAACTGAATTTAAAAGCAGATCCTCAACCGATTGAGATGAAATTTTGCATACACGTTTAGTTTGGATGACAATGCATGGTTAGCTAAGTGAAGTTATTCTAAATCCAATATGGCGGACGGCCCAAGATGGTGGACTAGTTATTTTTTAAATTCATATTCATAAGGCGATAAGATAATTACCTATACTTGTAAAGCCTAGTAACCTATATACAGAAAGATGGCTCTACGATAGCAGGAACATTTCCAGGCTTATAAGCTGCCGAGGGAAAAACATGATAGAACTGGGTCACAAATAAAAAAAAATGGTGAAAATCTAATATTGTTAAATTACGGTTTTTACGACATGACAGAACATTGAGATTTCTTTATTTTATTTATTATATTTTATTTTATTTATTTATTTTATTTTATAGTTTAAAATTAATGTTTTATAACATAAACCTTCCGGAATAAATTCTCTTGATGAAACCGCATCAAAATCCGTTGTGTAGTTAAGGAGAATGATGCGATTACACATACAGACAGGAAAAGTGACAAAAATTTATAATAATATTTATAGATAGAGAGTTATATAATAAATCTGCTAACACTCCACAACCACAATGCGGGGCTTGTGGCTGAGTAATAACAGCCGCACAGGTCGATCAATCAGGTTAAGCTATGCTTGCCGCGGTTGGTCCGTGGATGGGTAACCATCTTTACATACCAAGACCCCGCAGTGCCTCGGAGAGCACGTAAAGCCACAGTTGTTACGGGTTGTCAGAAGCCCGTAAGTCTGACAGCTAGTCTTACCAAGGAGTATCGTGTTACCCAGTAACTAACTGGATTGTGGAGGTCAGATATGCAGTTGATCAATGTAAAATACTGGTAAGTACTCCAACATAGTTGGGAAAAGGCTAGGCAGATGATGAATATACTTTATATATTTTTTTTGAAGACATAAATAATTTAGTACCTATGTTTCAACTTAATTCCTCATCGATTCTGAAAAGAACATTGCAATTATGCATTCTATATCAGTAAAACAGTTTAATTTTAGCTCGTAAGTCGTCGATTGATTGACACAAACGCCTGGAATTTTGCATTTTTGTAAAACAAATAGCTGTACCCAGTGAGGTGAACGCTCAGTCAAAGCGTGCGACGACGTGCGGCGCCTACGCACGTCTGTCTGTCTGTCCACCACACTCGAGTAGGGCTGTACCACTGAAATGCTACTTACAGATAAAAATGCCGTTGAAATGGATTTCTTTAAATAATTATGTTTTTGACTAGGCAATTTCAGAAATTTCTTGAAACTAAAAATAAATAGAATCAACAGGCTTGCACGGAAAAATATAATTTAATATTTAAAAAGAAAATACATTTTACGTATTATAATGTCGTTTCACTTCCGTTGTGGTCATCGCACTTGTTAGGTACTTAAATATGTTAAATTCAGTTCTTCATAAATTGTCCATTGCTTTTTATTACTTGACTCGTATTTGAGTAATTTCAATGACAAAACAATGCTTCATTCAGCTTTCAATAAACGTGAAACTCAATTTGTGCCAAAGGAACCATAATAGGCAACCAAAATTTGTAAACCGAAAATGTAACTAGCCAAACAAATGATTATAGTTACCAGCTCCCATTTCACGGTTAAACTTAACCATTAAGTTTCGACAGTTATCTAGTCTGTTTTAACCGAAGTAAGCTACTGGGTTTGAGGTGTGAAATTATAACTAGCTGTCACATTTTGGAATGCCGAGCGAATTCTTGGACACTGGTTTAATTCGAGAAACAATATCGAGATTGAGGCAATTGTATCGGTAATTATTATTAGTGTTAATGCACCTCCCAATTTAAATGGGTTTTGCGAAGATTTATTGAGTTGACCCGAGTTATTCGAAGATAACAGCAATGTGTATTTAGTAACTGGCATAGGTATCTTTTAGATTTGATTAGCAATATAAGTTAGTGGGTATCTAATTTCTATTGTGGCCGAACTTACGAGTACCTAAATTATTTATTTTGATAAGCAACATATATGCTGTTCAAATACATTTATTTTACGCACAATGGTCCACATGAAGGACTAAGTGCGGAAACCATGCCCTCTAACATAGAATCCATTTATTTGTAATATTTTAATCATATATTTTGAATTGTTTTTTTTTTTTTTTTTCGTTGTTCTCACATAAAGAAGCAACAAGAATAATGTACCGAGGTTATTGTAATATTTTGATTTAAAAGAGTGTTCTTGGAGGTTCCTGCCTGTTCTTCTCATTAAAGATCTACGTTTTGGAATGGGCAAATAGCTTCAACTTTCTGACTTTTTGACCGACTATTTGACAGTTCAAAATTGCCTGTAATTCGTTTCATTGAAACAAATGCTTTGAGTTTGAGTTAAAATCGACTATCTTTTCTAAGCTTTTCCACTATTATTTTTGACATATTTTTTCTAACAATAATGATGATCGCACATTAAATAATTAAAGACGATCTACTTTAACAATAAGGAAAACATAATTTTGCCAACCCTATTGCTATTAAATATTGGTTCGCGTCTTTATAAATATTGTCAACATCAATAGTATTAACATACATTATTGTCAAACATTAAAAATAATGTAAAACTGGGTATAACTAGATTTTATGAGCGAGTGACTAACTGGCGAAATATTCTAAATAGCCAGTATATTTGTTTAGTTATTAATAGTTTGGACACGCGACCACTTTCGCGCTCAATTTCGGTTTGAAATTATGTAGTTTTGGAATTTATGTAGAAATTAAGGATGAAAACGACGTTTAAAGTTAAACTGGCTCTCAGGTGCACTGGTGCTAATTAAATTTCCCACCCAAGTTCCAGATTGACTTCCCCAGGTTGGATAATTTGAATTATATCCAAGAGTTGAGGTTGGATCCCTTGATCTCCGGTGCAAGTGTGGGAAGGGAACACCCCGGTGTTCCCTTCCCACACTTGCTTGCTTGGTTTTTAGTCAGTAAGAGTCTGACAGACCCTTCTACCCCAAGGCGGAGGACATCCATAAGGATTTTGAACAATGCTGCTAAGCAGTAAATTTAGAAAATGGTAGTATCACTGGCTCGGACCAGAACTTTCTCATGGAACTCTCAATCAATCCAGCCTATCGCAGTTCACTGCTGCATATGTGCGCAGTGAACTGCGATAGTTGGCCTCTCCCAGGCTGCACCACAACACCTTGTCCTCCGCCTTCCGCATCTGACATCATCTGACCCAGCCGCCTTTTTAAGGTCGTCGGTCCATCTAGCTGGGGGGCGTCCCACGCTACGATTGCCGATACGGTCAAACATGTGACTTAAAGTCGGGTTAGGATTCAAAGTTAAAAAAAAAACTTTGGAAGTCAAGAAACGGCCGAAGATTCGTCTGATACTTCGGATTAACGCTTCGAGTAGACCCCCAGGACTCGTCTGCTCCACCGGCCATCGATGCTTCGACAAACATCAAGGAAATCTATTACCACTGAAATCATAATGTAATCGGGTCCCCGTTAAACCCAATTTCTCTCATGTAGGCAATTGACAGTATAAATGATGTTGCTATCATGCCTAAAGAATATAATGCACTACCAGTGTTATGAAATCGAAACAAATCAATAAAACCGAACCCTTTGTTTACAGTTTTACAGCTATTAATAATGCTCTTCGATAACTGAACCGTATCGTCATATACTCAAATAGATATTATCAGTAAGTAATGCAGCGATGAATGTACTGCAATCAAAGTTTGTATATGACATCATTTCAGTTGATCGCCAGTGTTACGCTACAGTGAATGGGCTTAACTTTTCTTTATGAACAAACTAGCTGTGCGGTTTCACCCGCATAAGTCTCGAACCCGTGGGCATATCGATTTAAAAAGTATTGTATGTCCAGGTTACGTTCTACCCGTGTGCAAAATTTTATTTAAATCCGTTCAGTCGTTTTAGCGTGAAAGCGTAATAAACAAACTCACTTTCGCATTTATAATATTAGTTAGAACGTTTTACACAGCTAGTGATGTAATAAATAGTACATTACTGCAGCGACCAGCAAAAGAGGCAGAGAGTGCCGCGGCAAGAAGCCGAGGCACACATACGTGAGTCCATCAATGCCTGGTTGCGGCCAAGGTTTGTATTATATAGTGCTTTTCTCAAATAATGCGCGAAAATTAAAACAAACTAAATTATTTATAAATTCCTGATTCAATGACGAACAACGATCATTTTTCACGCGCCAATATGTTCATTAGTTTTTTTTTTTCAATAAGCTGCTTTCTGTTTTCAAGCCAGTTCAAAATTTAAATAAAACCTTTGATAAGTTACCTCCTTGGTTGCCATGTTTCGGAGTAAGAGATCGTTCCATTTTTAAATTACACGATAGATATTCTAAGGGCCGATTTCACCGATCGTATTACAAAACGCGTTTAAAAAAACTAAGTTCTGCATAAACGAGTTCAAATGTCAATATTGATCTCGTTTTACGTCCCACCAATTGCACCAGCTACATTTTGATCGCGTTCACGAAAACCAGGTTTCCGTGGCATAGAATGTAAATGTTGTCACATGAACGCAATTTTTTTAGCATTTGCAACATGCGATAGCGACCTACTGAGCTTACATTTTATTACCACGTTTTTCGTAAGTCACTTTCTTGTTTGTCTGTCGGTTTGTCGTTCCGGGTGGAATCTTGCAACTCAAATTTCGAGCACTTCCCGATTAGCTATCCGGCTGAAACTTTCAGGGTAGCTCACAACTCGATGACAATGCATTCTTAATCCATTTATTAGCATGCAATGCCGACCTAACCTCAAAAAAACATAAAAACCCACTATAACTTGTAAAGGAAGCGAGATGGAGCAAAAATAATACTTTTTGTGGGTTTCCTAAAGGGGATTCACTAATCATGACACATCGATTGATAGGTTCGCAAACCTGAAAACATAACCTAAATATTTCATTTTGTTGCTTTTAGCTTTCAAAGATCAGCAGCAAAAACTGTTATTATGAAGTTGATGATACTGCTCATTCTCATCCCAGTTTTCGTTATAATATAGTCTTAACATTTTTTTCATTTTAATTAGCCGAATACTAAAAAAATAAATATTAATATTAAAAGACAAAAAACAACATTTTCTAAACAACACGACACTCATGAACTCGTTTAGAGACTTGAACGCCGAAAATCGGGCGTTCAGAATCTAAACTAGCTTAAGCTTGAACTGCGTTCACTTTATGTTGGTGAAATCAAAAGTGGAGTTCTGAACTGAGTTAAACGCTTGATCTAAGTTCAGCGTGAATAGATCACGTTTAATTTCGTTGGTGAAATCCGCCCTAAGAGTTAAACCACGACAGATACAAATTTTCATACAAGTTTTGGTGGCCGCTGCTCGCATGTATTTAGCCAGTACAGCAACTTCGATTTATTTCTAATTTCCAAGCATGTTTGAGAAAAATAAAATAAGATGGAATTACTGGCAGTCAGTGTGTGCCTCTGCCTACCCTTAGGTACTCTGTTTAATTTTCTACCTATATTAAATTGGCATAGAAACAACTTATTTACATAGTTAAGTAATTGCTTTTACTCCAACGTTAAGTGTTTACTCAAATTATAATTTAAACAACGTTCCAGGAAATTGTTTTACATAATTAGGCAAGATTGTTTTCATAACTTTGAAATTCTGAAAAGGTCATTGACTTTCACTGTTTAATGTAAATAAAATAATTCCTGGAGGAGTTGATTACACTTCCCTACGTGTTTATTATTCGAGCAGTATGGCACTCGTGGGTTGCAACTGAAAATCAGCGTCAGGTGGTAAGTACACCTTGTGTTATAATCTGACATGATGCTGAGCTGAGGCCCTTTTGGCATTGTAACCATTATTATATTATTTTCTTGGTATCGTATATAGTTTTAAGGTGTTTGTTGTTTAATGTCAATAAACGCATTTTTCTTTTATTACTTTTTCATAACAAGCTTGTTTCATTCAACAGATTTACGACTATTGATTTGGTAGTACCTACATCGTATCTAAAATACAAATTAAGTGCAAAACTCCTCAACATGTTAATGCGCTGAAAGAATTTAATGGACTCTCATAGTCTTCGAAAACCTTTTTTTATTCATAATCTTATCAATTCTCAATTCTTTATTGCGTACCATAATGTGTAGTTGGTAGGGAAATAATTATATTAGACACAATTATTATGGACCCTGTTGGCTTATGAAGTATGCATGTTTGTTAAGAAGCATAAAGACTTATTTAAAAATAAAAAGGCAGAGGATGTATATCCTCTAAACCGACGAGATCCTCATAGGCTTATTTATATTAGATGACTTACCAAGACTGGCTAAATATAATAAAAGCTGTTTAGCCGTGTGTTCGAATATATAATAAAATTCCAAGTGATATAAAAACTTTAGATTTTAGATTGTTTAAAAAATAGTACTGTAATGGTTATACTCGTACAAGTACAGCAATGATTTTTACAGCATGAATGAATTTACTGACGGGAAACATTTTGTAATGTAACCTATGGTATTTGCATGCTATATAAGCAAAACATGTCTGCTCTTTATTGTCTTTTTAAAACCACTTTATACACCATGTTTTTGCAAATAAATATTAGAATAGAATAGAATACTCTTTATTATCTACACCATAAAAGTTACAGATATAAATGTTGAAATTTTACATAGGGTGACACAATGGGCGGTCTTATCGCTAAAAGCGATCTTTTACAGACAACCTTTGGATGGGTTAAAAAGAGAAGGAGAGACAGTACTGCAGGTAGTCAGTGGTGAACTATTTACATGTACAATAAATACATACATATACAAAGCATAACTTATCTATAATATATATATACAATATACAATAATAAATATGAAACAAGAGCAAGGAACTGTATTCTGTAATGATGCTGTTTAAGAAGAGAGAAAGTGTTTTTTTACCAGAATTTTAAAAGTGGACAAGGATTGAGCACGCCTTATCGACACGGGCAAGGCATTCCATAAACGTACTGCTTGAACTGTAAAAGACCTGTCTTAAAAGCTGGTGGAATGCATCGGCATCTCTAGTCTCAAGTTTTCCGATGACCTCAGATATCTATTATGTGTGTCATGAAGGAACTTGAAACGTTCTTTAAGATAAGAGGGGGTTTTAGGATTATTACTATTTCTAAGTCTTTCGAGTCCTAAGACCCGGTTTGTGAATTGAGAATTCGAAGGTGAGAACTCTTACTAAAGGTGATTCCTTGTAGCCTCAGTTTCTTTGCAAAACATACGAGTTTTAGATTTCGCGACCTACATCGAAGGTATCACCTTAAGTAATGCTAAAGTAGAGTTTTACAAGTTCCCAACTTCATATTCTCAATTCTGAAATGGGAAGTCCAAGATTTGAGTTTCCAGGTTTAAATTATATGAACTTCTGTATAGTTTTTCCATTTGAAACTAGAATAAAGTTATTATGAAGCACAACCAATATACCTGCCTTACCTTCATACTGCCTTAATGTTTTCACCTCAAGACATTATCTTATAACAACAAAATGTTGAACACATCGGCGGCATGCGCCCGCGCCGCGCTGGTGGCGCCGGCTTATTGTGGATACAGCTACAACTACATAGGTAATACAGACTACTACACAAACACCCACTATTTAGTTCTACTCGTAATAATAATATTTGTCGAAAGTGTTTACATTGTAGTGCCGTTTTCTACAATGAACTTGACTGGAATCTGATATTATTAGATTTAGAATTTCAAAGACGTGTGTGGCTGTGGTGGTCATGTGGTCCTTTTTGTCGAAGTTGAAATCTTTATCAATACTTTTCAAGGCGTTCACAACAAGAAGGGCCTTCAGGGTATCTAGTGAGATGCAGTGGTGTGGTAGCTCTCTTAAGCTTTTGGCCAAAATAGCTTAACCATAAGCTGATATTTGATTTTTTTTACCTTTGTACTAGTATTATAATTATGTCGTATCTCTCTGTATTTTACTGTGTGTACATAAATAATAAAATAAATAAATAAATAAATAAATAAATATTTTCAGGAAAACATTGGAAACGTTAATCTTTATTGCAGTAGGTCGTCGTAAATGATAAAGGCTGAGCTTATTGACTGACACAACTAATCAGGCTCCTTATCTACTCTTTTAAGTAATTTAGTACTAATTTATGAAACATAATTTAATCAACGCCTCATCCCACGTTCCCACGAAAAACCGATTACAACACAAATAAATATTCCGAATTACAAAATTAAATCAACATTACTAATAAAGCATTAATTTTGATCGTTTACGAAACAAAGAAAGTAAACATAACATTGGTCTACTGATCAGTAATTTGTCACTTACGATTTATGTGCGGCCACCGTGTGAGATCAAAGGGCCCGCCATTCCAACCCGTGAGCTATATCAAAAGGTTTCGGCCCGAAATACCCGTAAAAATAGAATTATTTGAACGTGACCGCTGCACGGTTGAATGGTGTAGTTTGGTAGGTAATATAAGTAATGGAGAAATCTTTTGTTTCGTTATTGAGAATATGGATAGGGGATATGGATAGTTCGATAAGCCTCTTAGACTCTGACGATTCTTCGATTTTTTTACAATTTTTATTTTGTTAAGTAGTACCTGTCCGAGTGGTGCCGGACGTAAAGAATAGCACCAACCTATTTCTTCCCGTGGGTGTCGAAAAAGGCGACTAAGGGACTTACTAGAGAATGGGCAGCAGCGTTCCCTATTCATTTTGACAGGCCTACACTGTCCTCCATTTAACAGTGTAGTTTGAAAACATTGTAAAAGCCAAATATTTTGAAAAAAAACCGGCCAAGTGCGTGTCGGACCACGCACAATGAAGGGTTCCGTAGTTAGGAAGAATTTATCCCTAAAACAAACTTAACATTGTAGTTGAAAAACATGATCCTCCATACATTCCAACTGCACATGTAAGTTTGTACGCACAATATTGAGTGATTTACCATGTTATTTTAAGACCACAGACTTCTTATAGGTTTTCCTGTAATCTATAAGTAAAGAACTATTTTCTGTATTTTTTTTTAAATTTTAGGCTCAATAGTTTCAGAGATAAGATTACGATAGATAATATTTTTTTAAATAATTTCTAGGTCAACGGTACCCTATAGGTTTTGATTTATGTGCGAGATATTCGCGTTTCTTTTTTTATGTGATAAAACTAAAAACTTACAATTTTGAACTTTTTCCTTTACTTGTGCTGTGAGACCTTGCTTCTGCCTTAATTTCATGATTCTAGGTCAACGGGAAGTACCCTATAGGTTTTGATTTATGTGCGAGTATCGAAATATGTCGCAATAATGTCGCTTATATCGCCGTATTTTTTTATTGCGTTGACTTGGAAGCTTGATTTTTGTTAGAGCTTCAAACAACCATAGATTTACGTATTTGATATTAATTTCAACTTGATACCTCTACGCGTTCCTGAGAAAAATGGTCTTGACAGACTGACAGACAGACAGACAGACGGACAACGAAGTGATCTTATAAGGTTTCCGTTTTTTCCTTTTGAGGTACGGAACCCTAAAAACTATCCATGGAGTTTCTTGCCGGCTTTTATCCATAGTAAACGACTTATTGGGAGCCTGCACCTAGCTTCTGACGTTTCATAATTGCCCGGGAACCACTTCTGTTTTTAACCCGTCGCTTTTTTATAATAGATTTTTTTTTTGGTGGTGTTTAGTGTATTTTTGAAAACCCCAAAGTGCGCAAAAGCATAGGTGCCGAGAAATAAAATCCAGATTCTTTCGGGATTTGTGGGACAGTGGGAGTATTAAGGATGGGGAAGATCAAGTGGCGGGTCTAAATTTGTTACCAAACAATAATGAGGCGCGGTCGACGGAACCCGCGGAGTTCATATTTCTGAAAGGTTAACCACAGACCTAACCTGTCCGAGGCGGGGTGCCCCAATTCCCGAGCTTGCCTTACAATAAGGAAATAACAAAAGGTACTCGTAAACGCAGGAAGGGTACAGTATGCCATAAACCCTTATTTAAAACCAGCTTTTCTCATAAATTCTATTGTTTCCTTGGTTCATTCATCTACAACAAGGCAAACACCGCTCTTTCCATCTACCACAAGCCCAAGAGTTTTTGTAAGGCTTCTGTGAGTAAATGGCTAAAAACTCTGGATTATGAAGCATAACTTGACACTTCTTACATACACATTATCTCACATAAAACGACATACGCTTCACCTACACAATTCAACTCACACTTACGCACACAACACACAGTCAAATCCACTCTCGAAAGTTTGAATTATCGTTATGTTGCTTTGTATTATTTATTTTTTACTTTCTTACATTGTAAATTCTCTTCTGTTTCATAAAACCATCCAATCGACGCTTCTTAATGTACATTAAGAAGCGTCGTGGGGTCCTGGTGACTTGTACCACAGGCGTTGCTTGCAATGCCTATTTCAAGCACCAGTCTCTCACAAATGTAAACTTATCCTTAAGCTAGTTTTAAGCAATACTAACTGTACATTTGTGAAGACAAAAATGAATATACTTATAAATACTAAATACTTGCCTCTATCGATGAGTGACAGCTGTCAAAAGTTAGCGTCACGGTCACTTTATTTATTTATTTAGAACGTGGAAGCTTACAGCTAATACAAACAGACAAAAAAAAGGAAACCATAGTCACCAGGAAGCCAATTACAAATCCTCACGTATATATAGACTTATAATAATAATTTGTGGTGTGAGCAAAAAAACAAAAAACACATCGCCTTAATTAAAGTAAGAAGCAAATTAAACACATATATACATATATATATATATGTGTTTAATTTGCTTCTAGAAGCAAATTAAACACATATATATATATATATATATATATATATGTGTTTAATTTGCTTCTTACTTTAATTAAGGCGATGTGTTTTTTGTTTTTTTGCTCACACCACAAATTATTTTTAAATAATTGCAAACCAAGTATATATATATATATATATATATATATATATATATATACTTGGTTTGCAATTATATTAAATAATAAAGAAAATATTAAAAACAAAAATGATAAAACTACCGTTACTTGAAAAAATTGAGGCTTAAGCACCTTCTGGCCGAATTCACACTGATTGTGAATGGATCAAAATCATATTCCTTGCATATATCATTGAAATTTATGCTTGCGCGCACAATATAACTGTTTTGCCTATAATTCGAAGATGTATGGGGTACACGTATGGGTGGTGGATTAAAACGAAATGCTTTACTTGGCACATTATAATACAATTTTGACAATAACTCAACTTTTCACTTACATTCGATTACGTAGTCGATTTCGTCACCCACGATCTTTTAAGAGTACAAATAAAACTATTATTGATGTGGAACATCTATAGGCGCACGTAAAACCGATTACTGGCGGGGCGACGCATGCCGAGTGGCGATCGGCCACTGTACACTTATACAGTCTATACGTAGTAGTGTGTAAAGGTGTGTAGTGCGATGTTGCACATCTGCCAGTCGTCCCGTGACGGCTCATTTTTAATTATTTTTTCGTTAATTATATTATTTTGCTTCATTAATGAGTTTATTGCGGTAGCAGCTATTTAAAAATTAACTAAAATCCGGTGTTCACATTGTCTGAACTTAAAACGGAACATCCTAGGAGTGAAATTCGTGCAGTATCTGTGGTAAAATGTCAATTTTACTATGTAAATAAGTCGAATTTTCTGAAACTTGGTTTTTTTTTTCTCAAAAACTAGGCGTTTGTGCAGTGTGAAATTTTGCGAAAGTGTTTTACACGAAGACATCTATACGCTATAGTTATATAGTTGTGAAGCTACGCACGAGCGGGTTATAAACCGAACTGGAGCCGGTTCCTTTCCTGTCAATTCTATTGCCTAACATCCCCTGCAGGTCGTCATACATTAATTAATATTATGTTCTGTTTGTCAAGGTAAAAGGGGAACGGTACCTAAATTTTACTGCTTTCTTAAGATATTTAATTTTAATTTGATAATGAGAACGAAAGAAGATCTAAGTGTTGTGACAATAATACGGTACTTACTTACCTATTAACTTAACCTGCTTTTTGAGACCCTGACTAATTTACAGCATCGGCAAATAATAATGCCAACTAAAAATAACTGAGTTACTGACACGTATATGTCAATCAAATATGTGTCGCAGCGCTAAACCAGTTGCCACTAAAACATTCAATAATCCATAATTTGAGCACGCAATAAAACAGCCCGACTGAAATTAAGATACATTAGCACACGTTCATGTTTCAAATTGGTTGTAAAAGTACCAATTACTGGAACTAATAACGAATTTATAAGATAATTCCGGTCATAAGCAACACGTATTAGATATTAGTAATTACTGTGTAATCAATTTAATTACCTGAATATTTTACGATAAGCACTTAACCGTTTAGCTTACCGTATATGGGTAAAACTAATATGTAATTACAGATACAATTTTCATTGAGGAATGAAAGAAAAACAAGAAGTGTGATTATGATTAGTCATTTTCGAAGGTTGTGCTTATCGCTTATTGTCCTAGTAGTATTTTGCAGGAGGTAAGGTTAAGAGGCTGATCTCATTGGAGGAGCCGACTCTATTGAAGTGAACGTCAGATGCCTGAATCAGCACCTAATTTAGTATACCTTCGTAAACCTCCGCTAGCGCTCCTGACTTGTCTCTGCTCTGCATTATACACTGCGATTTAATTCCATTCACATTTACAAGCTCAAGTTACAAGCCTTCAAACAATACCAAACCTGCAAGCTTGACTTGGATCCCCAAATCTACATCCATCACCCTAACAAGAGAGCTTATTTAACTTTAACTACGTTTCAAATGCAAAGCAAGTCATAATACCTAATTAAACCAGTTAATAATTCAGTTCTAAGACTGCCGTAACGTAAATATTTGCTATCAACGAATGCCATAGCCGACAATGCCTAGAGTCCTTGATCTAACGTTTGGAAACTCGACACCAAACTGCAGTGTATCTCGATAGTAGATCGATCGCGGAATATAAATTAATTAGCTTTGTTTGTTTCTATTATGGTAATTATTGTATTGTTTTGGCAAGGTGCTGGAAATTAACTGAAAGATTTGGTATTGCAGTTAATTATCTCTTATCTGATCACCTTTACCAACGCCATAGTCTTTTATATCGTTTGTCTTTAACGTATTTCTGTCATTTTCCGGCGACAAGGATCAGCGATCTAAGCCTCATGGAAAGAGGAAGTGTGACAAAAAACGTCTTTTAATTTTACGTCAATTTTGCGTCTGATACACTATTAACAGCCAATCGTGGATTGGTCGCTTCTACATATTTTAACATATGGTGTTGTTTTTTGGGGATAGTCAACTAATAGAGAAGTTATATTCAGGATGCAAAAAAGATGTAAGTATACGATCAATGTGTGGTCTAGGAACAATGGGTAGTTGCGTTCGATATTTAAAAAAATTAAAAATTCTAACTTTTCCATCTATATGTGTATTGGAAACTGCATTATTTTTTAAAGCGAATCAACAATCATTTCAAAAATTTTCAGCAGTTAGAGAATTCGTGCCCAATATGAGAATTTGTTATGTCAAAAAAAGAGTAAAACTGCTCTATTGAAAAAGAGTTTCTTTGGTATTGCTCCAAATGTTTATAATAAAATACCAGATACTATTAAATATATGCCTCTAAGCAAATTTAAATAGTCCCTTCAGGGGTTATTACTAGAGAAGTGCTATTACAGCGTAGATGAATTTTTAAATGACATTTTGCTTGTATAGAATTCGGTTTGTGCGTGTTAATTTGTTATTTTTTTCTGTATGTCTTACTCAAGCTGAATTTAAATTTAGACATTGTTATTTTGAATTTAATTAAAATTTTGACATTGTACTTTTGAATGAAATCTAAATTTTGACATTTCAGATTTCAATTTAATTTAAATTTCGACTTTTTATTTTATTTATATTGTTTGTCTAGTGCATCTAATTTTGTACGCCAAAAATTGCAAAACATGTAGCCACCCCATATTAATTATAAGACCTTCATACTGTACTCATGTTTTACAAAATAAATATTATCTTATCTTGTCATTATTACTCAGATTTACCATTTACAGGTTATGCTGTGGGATTCGAATTTAAAATGCCATAACCTCAAAAGAAAAGTACGGAATCGAAATTTAATTGTATACATAGTAACTATAATCGGTGATTTGATCGGTGCCTTGAGGCGACTGGTGTCAATCTGTGAAGCATACGCGGTAGCTCAAGGACTCGAGTATAACACCAAAAAGAGCGAAATAATGGTTTTTAAAGCAGGTGCTATAGGTTACCCAACTATACCAGAGATATCGCTCTGCGGGGCACCTTTAAATAGGGTGAACAATTTTAAGTACTTGGGTCATTGGGTTACCGATGAGTTGAAAGATAACAAGGACATTGACAGGGAACGTAGATCGCTGTCGGTGCGCTGCAACATGCTGCCCGCAGGTTTGCACGATGTACAGAGGCGGTCAAGGTTACTTTGTTTAAATCATTTTGCTCGTCTTTTTACACGTGCAGCCTGTGGACTAGTTATAGTTTGCGTGCATATAGCAATCTGCGTGTCCAGTACAATAACGCACTCAGGATACTGTTGGGGCTGCCATGGCGATGTAGCGCGTCAACGATGTTTGCGGAAAGGCATATAGATGGTTTTGCGGCCATCATACGGAAAAGAAGCGCTTCTCTGCTTGCTCGTCTCCGCGGCAGTACCAACACTATCTTGAGTTTATTCGCAGATAGATGGGAGTCTCCAATGCTGCGACATTGGATGAAGCTCCACACTAAATAACTTGTATTTTCTACTAACACTAGTTTTTAAGATCATTGTTACTAACACTATGGGCGAGGCCCGAAATAAATGATAATAATAATAATAATAATTGTGTCAATCAATCAGAACAAAAAGACCAAGAGTAACAAAGACGAATCATGACATTGTTAGAACATTCGCGAAGAACAGCGTGTTACATGTGGCGAATAACACGAAATAGCAACAAACGCGGCCCGACACCTGAGTCACAACAACTATTATGTCAATCATTCAGAGGCTCGTCCGATTTGTACGTGGGGCTGCAGTGATAGCGATTGTAATGATGTTGAAATTATAAATGATGTCAGTAATAAAGTACTGGAAGATAATAAAAACGTTGAAGCCAAAGAAGCGTTGTGTCTAGATGTGGTAAGTGCTTCAACATTTATAACAACAAATTATTATGTAACATTAAGTAATGAAGTTATTCAAATGAGAATAGCTGGTTTATTGGAAATTAGAACTATAAATAATGGGAATGAAAGCAAAACATACATTTTTAACTCAAAAGGTGTTAGACATATCATTATGTAGCTAGCATCGTAATAAATAACTGTGCTAATGTCATTGTAACAGATAGCTCCAACACTGCTACAGTCACCTGACTTAAATATGACTGTATCTGTGTAATGTGTTATTGTATTTTTTTTTATCACCGTTAAATGGACACCATAATGACATCTAATTATAACATAGTTTTGTTGTTTTTTTGTATTGTAAGACTACTTATTACCTACTCCATGCTGTGTTTCGATAAGTTTTGACTAAATTTATGTTAATGTTCACTAACTCAACAGCAAACCAAAATTGTGTGTCGCTGTGCTTTGACAGGGTTCATGTACAAAAACCAACAGTTAATCCATGTAAAATGTGTGATGTGCATGAGAGCAAATACATAAAGCTGAAATATTCTTCAAAATAGTTAATTATAATTATGTATAAGTATGCCATCATTGACAGAATTTCCCGAACACCTTTGCTCGCTACAACCAGCACCGTACCTTAGCCCACATGATTCGCGTTACAAACTCGTCGGTGTATCGCGTGCACTCAGATCTTAATATGTTATAATTTGCGACGCACGAACGCTAATCATACGAATTATATCCATTTTGTAAAAATTATAGTTTTCACTTTTTGAATGTCAATGCACGCTATTGTGGACTATTTGGAGCAAGGTGAACGAACTATTAGGAAATATAAATTCTTTAAAAAAAATATAATTGTCCTCTTAAGCAGAAGTGGCTAGCACCATTAAAGGTAATTAATGAAACTTTAAATATAAAATAAACGCTGTAAAATGGCTGACAGAAATAAAATTGAAGGAAACGACGATATTACGCCTACCTCGAATAAGAGACAAGAGCAGAAGGATGATGAGCTGAGTAAAAATATTACAAGAATAGCCACTTTGTCTATTGCTGTTCTATATCTTACTGTAAATTCAATTGATTATCTATTCTTTACATAACGAATGTACCGTGTTCCAGTATACCTATGTGTTACCAGATTCACTTTCATTTATCTCAGTAACTAGAAGATCGTATCTACGCACGTACACACTACATTTTATTGAACAGATTTTCCCTTTCAAGCCAAACTCTTTGGCGCCACTCTGTGATAAAGTTCGCGTGGATTTGAGCCAACACTGTTTCTACCAGGGATTATATACATTATTTATTAATAATAACTATACTGAAAATATAGTTCTCTGTGGATCTGTTCTTAAACTATCTTAGTGATTCCGCATAGTATATTACTTGCTACATTGCATGCGTCATCATCGTGTACCAGTTAAAGTAGAACTGGTTCTAGATCGATTTGTTAAATTACTTTATGTTCATTATCATCATCCTTCTGCTATAATTCCAATTAATTCGGGGTCGACGCAGAACTTTTTCCATTTCAGTAATAATTTTTAACCATATTTCACAAAATTTATCCATTTTTGGACTACCTGTGGTTGCCATGCAAAATAATCGGACTACATTGGACTACAAAGGATACACAAATTCCAACGAGGAAACAGATAGAACTGGTTTCGATGAAGTTATCAACTGTATTTGGACGAAGTATTAATGTAAAAATGATTGCCATGACGTTCACGATTCAGTCTTTGAAACTTTACAAGAAAGATCACAGCTAGACAGCTATGAAAGTTTAATATGAAAATATGATGTGGGATCAGTTGCTCTATTTATTGGAGTTAATTTTGTTTTGCCGACCTTTATAGGGATTTGGGAAACTTGGATCGTTCCCAATAGTATGTATGACAATAAAATTTTGATGTTCTTGTTTTGTAAAGTATACTTAAAATGGTTAAGACCTAGTTTCCCGGAGTTGGGTGTCAAGGAAACCATTGCTCGAAACTTTGTTAAAAAGGCTGTAAATTTTGCTGACAGTACCTCCGATGAGTCATGACTCATCGTGATAATCTAATAAATTTTATTATTAGCTGATGATCACGGTAAATAACATATTGTTTTTGTGTCAGCCTATATTCACACTCCTTTCAGTTTACATCTCTTATAAAAATGTCTAGACATAAAGACGACAAAGCCCTGTTATATTTCTATCAATTTATCGAGAAACGCCTTGAAGCTTTTCTCTTCACAATTCAAGATGCTCATAAAGATGTTACTCCTTTTGAAGTGGTAAGAGAGAACACCAAAACCCAGGACCATAAACCATACAAAATTAACATATTCTGCAAACCCAACAATTACCACACACCCAAAGGATAACACAGACAACACACTATTTAAAACAAGAACTGTCGAAACCAAAAGTAAAATCACTTAATTATTACTCAAGTGGTATTGTTATCGAGAGGCGGTCGATAGCCTTGCGGGTAGTGAGAACTTAGTGCTACAATTAACTACTATCGGGTCTGGCCTGTTATGGCACAATATACACATCTTGATAACGACAACTGGGCGGTTTGGCTGGGCTTTAGACTTTGACATGAGTATTTGGAGGCTCGATTAGATATTATATTAAGGTGTGCTGTGAATATTTTGTAAGGTGCATTACGGTATTTAGATTTAGCAAGGCGATTTTGGAGTTCGATCAAAATCTGACTAAATTAATAAATATGAAGTATCGCTTTCTTAACTGTAGGCTTTCAGTGTATGGGACCATTCTAGGTGATCGTGAATGCAATGATACAAATATCTACGAGTATGCTCGCCAAAAATATTTGTCAGTTAAAATTACAAAAACGGATCTAGCTAATACAAACGAGTTCGAAGATGATGTGCCATAATCATTACAAAAATGGTAAACAGAGAGAGGGTGCAACATAGATAATCTAATCTGTGCATAAAATCCGCTCGTATTACCTAGCCATCTACCTGATAATCACTAGACGACCACCACAGCAAGAGACGGCACATTTACCTCAAACACCTCACAAAGATAAGCAAATATCGGCAATGTGTTAAACCACACCATACTTATCTTAGTCCGATCTTCCACAATTATCGTTGAAAACCGACTGGCGCCAATACCAACCAGATCATGCGCATAATGAGCTGAGAATCGATAGCGGACCAAAATAAATCAAAACTTTGTCGGTGTTTATCGTGATAGTTATTATGAGCAGCCATGATAAGCGGCTTAACTGGGGGTTAGGTAACCTTAGGTGTGAAAACCACTGCTCTTAAATTAGCTAAGTGGCTTTATCGAGTGGTCCTAATGCTGAGATAAATGGTGCCCCATTATGGTTTGTTGACGTAGAAGTCTCGAGTTTGGTTAGCGTGGTTCGTGATATGTTGGGGTTTATTACGTCATAATTGTGTGATGAGTAAATTCAATCTTCAATTGTTACTGTTCCAGGTTTTCGGAAAGTCATTCTAACGTGTTCTGATATAATAGTTGTACATCATCTTTGCAGTTTTTATAACAATAGGCATATTACAACATTGAAATGCTATGAGCATTGCTACCTATGGTATCAATGGTTATATTTTCAACTAGCTTCTGCCCGCGCCTATGTGTTTATTCAGGTTATAAAGTATTTTTTGTTATTATTTAAGTATTTTTTATTTTTTTATTATTATTAGTTTTTGCGCGAATCCGGAATAATCAAGACAAACAAACAAACGGACCAATATTACTATCTATATCATGTTATTAAGGCATAATTCATACAGATTACGTGTGAGTCTCTTATTATACGAAAACCGAAACCGACGTTATTTTGTTACTATGTCTTCATCCCTTTTTAGTTGGCGTTTTTGTTTTTTTTTTCATAAACATTAAATGTACAGTTTTCACTTCGTTACTATTTTGTTATATATTTGTATGTATTTGTGCTGCGTCTTAATAAACTACTTTTTGTATCAGAGCCTCCATTCGTTTATTATGAAGAATATGATTTCATAAATATTCGCCACAGTTGAAGTCCGTGTGTATACGCAGGGATTTGCATTTGTCATAAAGGTCACAATTTGATTTAAGGTCAGTTATGTCTTTACCGCCGCCGTCGGTACTGTTAATAGTGTAAATATCTGTACCTAGTTGCGGATATTTATGATATCCTACGATACCTGTTGCCTCCCGTTATCTATATTAGTTAGTTTAAGAGGCTGACAACAGGTAAACCGCTGTCACTATCAGATTGTACTCTGCTGTGGGGTAAAGCAGCTGACATTCAAAATATTTTTGTACTCCAAAAACGAGCCGTTCGAGCAATTTACCAGCTGGGTGCCAGAGTTTCTCTAAGAGATTTTTTTAAGGATATTGGTATACTCACGGCGGCATCACAATTCATCTTCGCCAACATCTTATATGTTAGGCAAAATATACACTTATACACTAAAAACAGTGATATTCACAATATTAACACCAGAAATAAGGATAAATTACGTGCTCCTTTTCACCGGCTTCATAAGGTTCATAACTCATTTGTTGGACTTGGTATAACTTTTTATAACAAGCTACCCTCTTCTTTGTTAGATTTGCCTTTTAATGCGTTTAAAGTTAAAGTTAAATCCAATCTTTGTTCAAAGGCATACTATTCTATCAATGACTACTTAAACGATAAGAATAGTTGGTCGCTGTGATTAACTCAAGACAATGTTCATGTTCTTTCTCCAGAATTAGCGTACCTACTGACAGGTTATATGAGTTCATATAATTGTTTATTTTTATTTGACTGTCTAAGTCAATTTATTTTTATTTATTAGTGACATAATATACTCATGAAAATGTTTATTTTATGAGTTGTATTGCAATAAGTGGTTAGCTAGCGACCTAGACAATTGATTATATTATTCTTGCCTGAGCAACCGGCAGCAAGTTCGTCATGCTCCCTTAGATGTCACTGCTTGCGGTAGCGTTGGGGGTCGGGTTGCCTCCTTCCCTCAAATATGGCGAGGGGGGTGATGGCTGATCTTTGCGTTATGCTCGTGAACGGGTGCTGCTTGTGGTGACTGGTCGTCTTGCTGACCATGGTTTTATTATTGTTATTAATGATTAACTGTTTTTTATTTTACTACGATGGTGCTAGTTTATCATTTTTGACTTCGAGTTGCAGCTATAGCTTTGTGTGGGCGGGCACGCCCATTATGCCTGGAGGCTTTTATTTAGGTACGTTCTGTTTACGTTATTTCTGCTTGAGTATAGTTTTCGACGATTTTTATGTTTTTTTTTGGTATAGTGGCGTGTGCTAGCTAACATAAGGCAAATAATTTAATGTTGTGTTGCGTAATGCAAATTCTTTTACATTTTATTGTATAGATTCAATTTTATATCTGAACAGACAGCTGTGCTGCTGGGGAGTTTGTTGCGCCACTTCTTCTTCCCAGCTAAAGCACTAGGAAGTGGTGAAGGGTGGGCGTTTTTGGGGGACTGTCTTATGTAAGTTTTGACGTTCGAAAAGTGCTGATTCTCAGCCTAGTTTGAATAAATGACTTTTGATTTTGATTGCATACAAAAGAAAGAGATGCGCGATGACACAACGTATGGCGTAAAAATGCAAATAAAATCGTATCAAATTATATATTAACTATTTAATAAAAATTAATCCATCACCGGATGCAGTTTGGCATTTGCAATTTTATGGTATACTTTGAATTATAAATTATAACTGATAACGAAGGGATAAACTGCTTTTAAAAATAATTAATTAATAATTAACTTTTTGATGTATTAAATTATGTTTAATTATATTTTGAGTTCGATCACCGTATGCACAAAAGATTTGCAAATATCATACTTTTTTGTTTTGGAATAAATATTTACGGTTTAAGAGATATACTGCTTTAAAAAACCACCTTTTTGACCATTTTCAAGAAATCTCCGCCTTAAGCAGGACATTTCAACTGTTTTGTCTTATAGAGATTATGGCGATATAGAGATTTTATTTATCTTCTCAGTTTTAGTCAATTAATTTAGGATCCTAACTTTGCTAAAAATGATCATACGTAATGTTTCGAATTTCCCGTGCCATCTGCGCTAAAAATGGTAATATGCAGATTTCTTGTAATGATAATTATGCATGACAATTATGCCAAAGATCTAGTCGTAGGTGAAGCGACTTGAAGCTGACCTTTGATGTATAAAATAAAACAGAAGTCTTAATTTACTTTCTGGACATGATAAAACTTCTAGGAATGATAAGATCATTAATTTAATCGAATGCATTAGTACAGTGTTATGGTTATTAGGATTGTTGGCGAGAGCTCAAGTATCACAAGTAGCTACATGTATGTACAATTGATGCTCATGTCTTCTAAATATACTGTTTCAAGGATTGCATCGCCATCTAATGCAATAATATCCATTCAAAGAATCTGCTGTAATCTGCTGTTGTCTGGGGGATTGTTGACCTCGGAGGCTATTTTCAAATACATTGTAGAATCGTAGCTACATTTAGTTCAAGCTTTTCGACGAAAAAGTCTATAGGTGCTGACTGGTCTTTCTAAAAACAGCTTCCTAGAGTAAACCTGTTGGCACTTGATACGATATTTTTTTACTTTGACTTTTCACACTTAAGTTTTTTTTCCTTAGAAATATTCATACCATGGATGGCTTAGAAAATAGGAGCACGCACTAGTTTGTGTTTATTATATCGAAATCTCACGTTTTATCTCTGTACGGAAATTCTTTGATCTCATGTTTTACATATTTTTTATTACCACCACAAGATTTCTTGGCTATCTAGTTTACGACTTTTTCAAATCTACAGATTTCAATGTTGTGAAATTTGAATCTGTAAATCTTTATTTGTTCGACCCCAGATGTAACCTACCTGTTACAGCTTACAACATGTTCTTATAAATTTATGAATACAGAAAAACTAGACACTATTGAACAGAACCCTCGAAGCAAAAAAAAAGGCCTAGACCTAAGACCATTGCTAATGGTAGAAGTACGACAGATGATTGCAGCCAACATTGAAGGAACTGCTGTTATTAGACAAAATTACTCAAACAAATCTAAAGCTTTCCCTCTTATTATACATTAATCTTTTTTAATCTCGTTATCACAGTCTATTGACTCCAAGTACCAGACAGTCAACCACTCAACAGCTGTTCCCAGTAGCGGCCACTCCATCAAAACGTCACAACATTTCACTTCCACCAGCCATCAGCACATCGAAACTCGAGCCGAAGTTCTGCGAACTCAGTAATCGAGATAAATAATATCGATTTATATCTATCATTCGAATCGCGTTGATTTGTGAGC
The DNA here is from genome assembly GCA_963921375.1 of Tiliacea citrago. Lineage (NCBI taxonomy): Eukaryota > Metazoa > Arthropoda > Insecta > Lepidoptera > Noctuidae > Tiliacea > Tiliacea citrago. Next base: position 2,803,950 of record OY992794.1, on the reverse strand, counting down.
ACTTGGTTATATTTCCGCTGAAGTTATGAGCGATCGCGAATCAATTCTGCTAATCAAGACAAATCGTGTTGTCTCTGTTGTTTTAAGATATTATTAGAAGGGTCTAGTTCCAAGAGGAGACTATTTTGTTATTCAATTTCTGTCTAGGTAGTAGGAAGTTATTTTTGAATATTGTGTTTTTTGTGTCTGTTGCAAAATTATGTTAAAAGCAAATAAAGAACAATTTCAAAGAAATGCATGCATGGTGTGCTGGTGCCTACGCTTATGTATGGAAGTGAATGTTGGGTGTGGCAAAAGAAGCATGAAAGTAGAATAAATGCAGTGGAAATGCGTTCCTTGCGAAGCATGTCTGGCGTGACTATGAATGATAGGCTGAAAAATGAGGTGCTAAGGCAACGGTGCAGTTTAAAAGAAGATGTAGTAACAAAAATTTAAAAGAGTATGCTTAGATGGTTTGGTCATGTTGAGAGGATGAGTGGAACGCGACTAACAAAAGGTATTTATAAAGCAGAGGTGAGTGGAAACGCCGGGAGGGGACGCCCTAGGAGGACATATAGTGTCCAAATTGGTGATGTTCTTCAGAAAGGTCCGGTGCGTAGTACTCACAATCGGCGTGCGTGTATAACCAGATGTAAGAACGTAGGCGAAGCAAAAGGAGTGTGTAAGGAGCGTAGCGGGTGGCGTTCTATAGTTTCTGCCTACCCCCATGGGAAGAAGGCGTGAGTTTATGTATGTATGTGTATGTTTAAAGAAATCAAAAGGCGTGTAGTCAAAAACGTTTTATAAAAAAATATTTGATCATGAACAACCAAAACATTTTAAGAATTTAAACATAGCACTTAACACAACAACTCAATAATACAAAATAAAAAAGAACGTCATTCACAAATAGTACGCCATAAGCCCATAACATATTCCAGTTTACGACAAGCAGCCACTAATTTATTACTCCACTTGCAACAACGTCTGTTTTACTAAGATACGCCACATTTCACTACACACTCTTTAATAATTCCTTCTTCACACTTCGTAAAACATACCGACATGCAATATAAACCTATTTGTTCTATTGTCACCAGCATCAAAGGAGTTTAAAACTAATTAATTAAAGAATCTAGATCAACGGACAACACCAAAAACAAGCAAAATCATACCCCAATCTATACAAATAATGTGTCAATAGAGCACAAAGTTACTTGCGCATATTCTAAATACAGACAATTACAGAACATTACATAACATAACAAAACAAGAAAATGCGAAAACAAAAGATACAAGTGAATGTATCAAAGAGGATAACAAGATGCAGTTTAGTGTCTGCGGCACGATTTCGATACGATGTTTGCACGATAACGAAATGAAATCCACTGCATTTCTTTTCATTTACATTCAGCATTACTGAAAATAAAAGCGCGGAAGAATAAAAGAGTTTAGATACGAAAAATAAAATTGAGAACTATTCACTTAAAACTAATTGATTCACATTTGAAGAAGTCGTATGTAACTGTCTGACATTCATCATTGATATAGGTGACGATGACTTTTCATTTAACACGCACTAACTAACTCCAATTAATAACACAATTATAGAATAATGAATTGGTTCCGCGTTGGGACTGATGAATGCTTGAAGCTTCCGTTAAACCCACATATACCATTTTACTGAAAACAAGGCATAAAATTCGTTAACCTGTAACTTTGGCCATATTTATCCATAATTATAATATTAAAATAGACAAGAATGAATGTCGGACATTATAAACGTCGCCACGTGAAACAAATTGCTTAAATCGGCCGTACCGCTCACGGCTCGTTGGACACTCCTGAAATAAACTAGACACAAAACGATGAAGCGTCTATTGTCCTACACATTTGTCTACAGCGTCTGGGTGTAACTACGGCTTGATATATTAACATTGACGAAATTTCGTGTGCACTTCCGATCTGCATGTGTGGCTACGGTTATGGGAGCGTCTCGTGATTTGTTTCTCATGGGATGGTTTATGTTTGCTGTTATAGTTTGAATTCATTCTAAATGAGCATAGTTCTTTTCTCTTGATGTATTGTCGTCGATAACTCGGAATTTGCTTTAATTAAGCATATATAGTCATTGCTTTTATAGTGTTTGCTTATAAAAGTCCACTTCTACTATGATGACGTTATGGAGGGAGAGCTGCTCTAATGTTAAATCATAGAAGTAGATAAAGTTACGGGTTTTCGTATAGTGACCTGTTACTGCTTTAAATAATAATATGTGGGTGTCCAAGCAAAAAGGGTCCAGTTCTCGGAATTTAGTTTCCGAGATATACCCAGTTTTGTAAAGTTGGGTGAAAACATTACATTTCGCGATTTCAATTGATTATTAATTAATGCTCAATTATCCACAAGTTCAAAATATAGTAAATGACTTTATATTATGTTTCTAAGTACCAGAACTTTTTAGAGAAAAGTTTAGTAAAAAGGTACCAGTGAAAACCAGCTAGTGAGTGGTACACATAGCGTCAGTATTTGCTAACCCTTCAAGATTTAAAATGTTACACTGCGACAACATTGAATTCGTTACGAATAATCTAAAGAATACTCCAAAAAGAGTTCATCGTTTCAACTTGGATTCGAACCATCACATCACCGAACGTCGTCATACTCATAAGCGAACGCGTAGTTTGACGAACTAGCCAGCGAGCACATAAAAAATGCGACGAAATTGTTATCTAATATCGTCCGAGTCACTTTATCTTTAGGTCTTTGTTTAATCGATAGATGTTATAATTTGAGTTCGTAAGTATAATTTGAGGTAGTAAACGTTAATAAGTAAAATTAATGGATACCATTAGTTTTACTTACTAACATTTTCTTTATAAAATTAATCCATACCCTCAAGTTATAACGACAACGTTTGATGTTACGATTTAATTTCTAATTTTATCCTATTTTATGGTTTGTGTTAATAGGATGTCACTTGTCTAGGGACCCGTTTGAGTCAGTTGGAAAAATATGTATACAATATGATGATAACTGTAATTTATCAAATCAAATTGTAAAATAAATAAATTCCAAGATTTTTGATGTTTTGTTTTTGAGAAGAATTTATTTTGTTTTGTTTAAAGAAGAATTTGTTAAGTAATCTATAAGAAGATTCTGTTTTTTGTTTTTTATTTTTGTATGTTTCTTTTCTTTTTAATCTTAGGTACATAGTTTTTAATTTGTGGAAGCTTGTAAATAGCAACTGTAAGCGCTATTGTCCATAACTTACCTGTACAGATGTTAGACTGTAAGCTTTCCGAAGAATAAATAAATAAATTATAAAATTAATCCATACCCTCAAGTTATAACGACAACGTTTGATGTTACGATTTAGGCATTATTATTTAAAATGATTTCTAATTTTATCCTATTTTATGGTTTATGTTAATAGGATGTCACTTGTCTAGGGACCCGTTTGAGTCAGTTGGAAAAATATGTATATATGATGATAACTGTAATTTATCAAATCAAATTGTAAAATATAAATCTATGTAGTAAAATAAGATCAAAGTTTTGTTAAATAATAGCAATAATAAATATTATTAAATGATTAAAATTTAAAATATTTATTTTTTCTATCTGTTTTAATTCTTTTTATTAGTAAAACAAAATAAAAAGAATTTATATTAAAAACAATATAATGCATGATTAAATGCACATTTTGCGGCTAGGATTTTAACCTCCAATCTTATGCACGTCAAGCGGTCTTGAAACCTCTGGACCTATTATTGCTTGTCGATATACGCTATAATTTTAAGGACAAACGTTTATTGAAAAAAAAAAAACAATATTAATACTATACTACCGACCTCATCTAGTTTTAAAAATATGACTGACTTGTAAAAGTGTTTGTACAAACCTACTTACAGAAATAAAAATCATTTATCATTTATAAATTTTAACTTAAACTTATTTATTCACTAAAACAATACATTAATTAGAATAAAATGTTTTTGCAAAATACAAAAACCAACTTGGGCCTATCACGGATTCGCACATGTCTTTTGGGGGAGTAACCACTTAATGGGGCTGTGTGTACCAGTGGGCATGTGAAGAAAATGATTTTTCTCAAATCAAGCTTTTTCAGATTTTCAACTTCAAATGTCTCATAAAAAAAATGTGCCGGTTGTTCAATTTTTTTTAAATCCTTAGTATCAATTGACTATTCCAGATTTCGAATCTAGTCTTAACTCAATACCCCGCTACTACTGGACCATTTTCGCTTGGACGCCCACATAATAATGTCATAGAGTGACATATTCCTAACCACAGACCACACAGCAACAAAGTTTATGATTTGAAAATGTAGCTATTAAAATCTAGTCACCTAATAAATATACAATGTTTGTATGGAATAGCCATTTAATTTGCCAATAAACCCACAGTCCCTGCCAAAATAGGAACCATCAATTCATAAATAAAATCCCTATCAAAAGAAACAAATTGAAAGATACAAATTTGTCATGTGGGAGTATCAATAACAAAAATGTAATAAAAGACGCCGTACAAAGGTTTAATGAAGCGCGTAAAGATGTAATTAAGCTAATCAATCATGTGTCTATGGTTGATGATGAAGACACTAAAGATAAAAGCGAAACTAATCGCGCTTTGTTTATGGTAATCAATGATCAAGTGGCTGTGGTTGAAGTTAGAAGGTACTTGTTGGAACTTTTGATTTCAGCTGCTTGTAACATTGGGCACGCCACAATTAAGGCGATAAGTCCCCTCTTTGAGGAGTGGCTGGAGAGGCGCCACGGCGTCCTCACCTTCCGCCTGACGCAGGTCCTCACCGGACATGGATGTTTCGGGAGGTTCCTGTTTAGGATTAAGCGGGAGGAAACGCCCGGTTGTCACCACTGTGTGGATCGCCCGGAGGACACGGTGGAGCATACGGTGGAGGTCTGCCCAGCTTGGGCGGAGCACCGCAGTGTCCTCACGGAGGCGATCGGCGGCGGCGATCTCTCGCGTCCGGCCCTGGTTCAGGCCATGGTTCGGAGCGAGAGTGCATGGGAGGCCGTCACCTGCTTCTGCGAAGCAGTTATGCTAGCGAAGGAGGAGGCGGAACGCGTGAGGGTGAGACAAGGTTCGCGCCCTCGCGCCCTTAGTCGCCGCAGGAGACGCCCCGGGCGTCGGGAGTCGCAAGCCGATTTCCGGCCACCGTAGGCGCGGGCCTGCGGACGGTGAGCGATGGGTAGCTCGCCGTCCGATAAGGACCAGGCCCGGGTCGACGGCGCGTTGTGTTCCACGCGCGCCTCAATGAGATGTCAGCACAAACTGACGGGGTACGTTAGGACCAATGCCTGCCAGGGTTGCGAGTTTGTCCGAAAGGGATATCGTGGCCCTGGCACACAGGCAACGGAAGGAACACGGGTGGGTTTTAGTCAGTATAAGTCTGACACGCCAAGTTATTTGATGATTTCCCACCCAAAAAAAAAAAGAAAAAAAAGCTGCTTGTAACATACGGAATTTCTTTCAAGATACAAAATAAATGAAACATACTTTGTTAGCATCATTTCCAATTTTCATTAATCTATGAATTGTGATTTAAAAGATAAGTGGTAGTGGTAGTGGTAGTGGTGGTATTATCTCAGCAAAACAATTAATTATTCATCAATAACATTTTCTACTATACAAAATATTTCAACCAGTAGTGTTGGGAAGTTTCTACAGTCTTTATTTTACGATATATGCAAAAAAAACTCAACTACCTAGCCAACGTGCTAGTCTAGCACTTTCACAACTGTATCTCGCCGTTAATTCATCACTTGGGCCAAGTTCCGACTTCAAATAGTGTCGTATTAGAATTGATCCGTTCCTTATTGGACAATTTCCAAATGGTTTAAATTATGATGCATGTGAGTGATGAAAGCTGCCATTTGAATTAATTAACATGGATCTTACATTTGCGAATAGGAAGAGAATGTCAATTTCAACCGTAATTTAATAGTGTTCAAAATAGCCAATCCGGTTTTGGTTCCAGACGGAATACTAAGAATATTCTGTTTGTAAGGGACAACTTATGTTTAGACAATATTTTACTCAAGGTGGACTAAGAATTGGCTACATGCGTGTGTATTTGAACAAGTCAAACGTTATTCAACATGCTTATTTAGATTTTTCGTAATATGAAACACATTTTCTAACCAGTCCACTTTTACTATGATGACGTTATGAAGGGAGAGCTGCTCTAATGTTAAATCATAGAAGTAGAAAAAGTTACGGGTTTTCGTATAGTGACCTGTTACTGCTTTAAATAATAATATGTGGGTGTCCAAGCAAAAAGGGTCCAGTTCTCGGAATTTAGTTTCCGAGATATACCCAGTTTTGTAAAGTTGGGTGAAAACATTACATTTCGCGATTTCAATTGATTATTAATTAATGCTCAATTATCCACAAGTTCAAAATATAGTAAATGACTTTATATTATGTTTCTAAGTACCAGAACTTTTTAGAGAAGAGTTTAGTAAAAAGGTACCAGTGAAAACCAGCTAGTGAGTGGTACACATAGCGTCAGTATTTGCTAACCCTTCAAGATTTAAAATGTTACACCGCGACAACATTGAATTCGTTACGAATAATCTAAAGAATACTCCAAAAAGAGTTCATCGTTTCAACTTGGATTCGAACCATCACATCACCCAACGTCGTCATACTCATAAGCGAACGCGTAGTTTGACGAACTAGCCAGCGAGCACATAAAAAATGCGACGAAATTGTTATCTAATATCGTCCGAGTCACTTTATCTTTAGGTCTTTGTTTAATCGATAGATGTTATAATTTGAGTTCGTAAGTATAATTTGAGGTAGTAAACGTTAATAAGTAAAATTAATGGATACCGTCATTAGTTTTACTTACTAACATTTTCTTTATTAATTCGTACATTCTATTATACGCCGATGACATGAAAATACTTAAAACAATACGTAGTTCATCTGACACATCACTACTCCAGGACGATCTTAATAGGTTTGTAGATTATTGTAGACTAAACAAACTTCAACTTAATGTATCCAAATGCTTCCATATGACTTATACACGGCGAAAGATGATAATTGGTTCAGGGCACACTATGGATAACCAAACAATCTCTAAGGTGAACAATATAAGGGACTTGTTTGTTATCCAGGACAGTAAACTCATATTCGAAATGCGTATTGATGAAATCGTAAAAAAAGCGTCCAAGTCCCTAGGTTTCATAATAAGATCTTCTACTGGCTTTAGTTCTCTTAAACCACTCAAAGTATTATACTGTTCATACGTACGCAGCCACCTTGAATACGCATCTCAAGTGTGGAACCCAAAATATGATGTGTATAATTCAAGAATAGAAAGCATTCAGAAAAAGTTTTTAAGATATTTAGATTATAAGACAAAGCAATGCTCAACGGATTACACTCATCGTTGCAGAAGATACCATTTTCTACCGCTGGAAAACAGACGCCAAGCTAATGATATTACTTTTCTGTTAAATATTGCCAATAGTTCCATCGATTGTTCCCAACTTCACTCCAAAATATCACTCCGAACCCATCACGTAGGCTTCAGGCAACGGCCACTTCTTCACATTCCGTTCGCGTCAACAAACTACCGACGCAATGCCTTCTTCTTACGTAGCGCAGCGAACTTCAATAATCTGCCCTCTCACTTAGATGTTAACCTATTTAAAACCAGCCCTAGCACATTAAGGAGAACTATAAATAAAGAATACTTTGTTATAGAGCGCGATAAGTAGCATTATTTATTATTTATGATTAAATAACATGTTACAACACATGAGTGTACATTATCTTTCTTTTTACTGTTTTTAGCACAACTTATAAACTGTCACGATTTTAGATACAAATTACAATTAATAAATTCCAAGATTTTTGATGTTTTGTTTTTGAGAAGAATTTATTTTGTTTTGTTTAAAGAAGAATTATTTAAGTCATCTATAAGAAGATTCTGTTTTTTGTTTTTTATTTTTGTATGTTTCTTTTCTTTTTAATCTTAGGTACATAGTTTTTAATTTGTGGAAGCTTGTAAATGGCAACTGTAAGCGCTATTGTCCATAACTTACCTGTACAGATGTTAGACTGTAAGCTTTCCGAAGAATAAATAAATAAATAAAAATAAATTATAAAATTAATCCATACCCTCAAGTTATAACGACAACGTTTGATGTTACGATTTAGGCATTATTATTTAAAATGATTTCCAATTTTATCCTATTTTATGGTTTATGTTAATAGGATGTCACTTGTCTAGGGACCCGTTTGACTCAGTTGGAAAAATATGTATATATGATGATAACTGTAATTTATCAAATCAAATTGTAAAATATAAATCTTTGTAGTAAAATAAGATCAAAGTTTTGTTAAATAATAGCAATAATAAATATTATTAAATGATTAAAATTTAAAATATTATTTTTTTCTATCTTTTTGAATTATTTTTATATATTAGTAAAACAAAAAAGAAATAATTTATTTAATAAAAAAATATAATGCATGATTAAATGCACATTTGGCGGCTAGGATTTTAACCTCCAATCTTATGCACGTCAAGCGGTCTTGAAACCTCTGGACCTATTAATGCTTGTCGATATACGCTATAATTTTAAGGACAAACGTTTATTGAAAAAAAAAACAATATTAATATACTACCGACCTCATCTAGTTTTAAAAATATGACTGACGTGTAAAAGTGTTTGTACAAACCTACTTACAGAAATAAAAATCATTTATCATTTATAAATTTTAACTTAAACTTATTTATTCACTAAAACAATACATTAATTAGAATAAAATGTTTTTGCAAAATACAAAGACCAACTTGGGCCTATCACGGATTTGAACGCACATGTCTTTTGGGGGAGTAACCACTTAATGGGTCTGTGTGTACCAGTGGGCATGTGAAGAAAATGATTTTTCTCAAATCAAGCTTTTTCAGATTTTCAACTTCAAATGTCTCATAAACAAAATGTGCCGGTTGTTCAATTTTTTTTTAATCCTTAGTATCAATTGACTATTCCAGATTTCGAATCTAGTCTTAACTCAATACCCCGCTACTACTGGACCATTTTCGCTTGGACGCCCACATAACAATGTCATAGAGTGACATATTCCTAACCACAGACCACACAGCAACAAAGTTTATGATTTGAAAATGTAGCTATTAAAATCTAGTCACCTAATAAATATACAATGTTTGTATGGAATAGCCATTTAATTTGCCAATAAACCCACAGTCCCTGCCAAAATAGGAACCATCAATTCATAAATAAAATCCCTATCAAAAGAAACAAATTGAAAGATACAAATTTGTCATGTGGGAGTATCAATAACAAAAATGTAATAAAAGACGCCGTACAAAGGTTTAATGAAGCGCATAACGATGTAATTAAGCTAATCAATCATGTGTCTATGGTTGATGATGAAGACACTAAAGATAAAAGCGAAACTAATCGCGCTTTGTTTATGGTAATCAATGATCAAGTGGCTGTGGTTGAAGTTAGAAGGTACTTGTTGGAACTTTTGATTTCAGCTGCTTGTAACATACGGAATTTCTTTCAAGATACAAAATAAATGAAACATACTTTGTTAGCATCATTTCCAATTTTCATTAATCTATGAATTGTGATTTAAAAGATAAGTAGTGGTATTATCTCAGCAGAACAATTAATTATTCATAAATAGCATTTTCTACTATACAAAATATTTCAACTATACAAAAGTGTTGGGAAGTTTCTACAGTCTTTATTTTACGACATATGCAAAAAAACTCAACTACCTAGCCAACGTGCTAGTCTAGCACTTTCACAACTGTATCTCGCCGTGAATCCATCACTTGGGCCAAGTTCCGACTTCAAATAGTGTCGTATTAGAATTGATCCGTTCCTTATTGGACAATTTCCAAATGGTTTAAATTATGATGCATGTGAGTGATGAAAGCTGCCATTTGAATTAATTAACATGGATCTTACATTTGCGAATAGGAAGAGAATGTCAATTTCAACCGTAATTTAATAGTGTTCAAAATAGCCAATCCGGTTTTGGTTCCAGACGGAATACTAAGAATATTCTGTTTGGAAGGGACAACGTATGTTTAGACAATATATTACTCAAGGTTGACTAAGAATTGGCTACATGCGTGTGTATTTGAACAAGTCAAACGTTATTCAACATGCTTATTTAGATTTTTCGTAATATGAAACACATTTTCTAACTGTGAAATTTCGGTCTCTGTAAAAGGCGATACTTTAGTGATTTCTTGCTTTCCTTTGTACTCTTGGTCGTCTTTTGGATTCTAATGGATCATAATCAATCGTCGTCATCAATACATAGAAAATGATAAATTAGAACAATCATTCCCTTTCAATTCAAGATCATAATAATTATGTAAATAGTCTTATTGTGATATTGATGTGGGCGAACAATTCAGCTTTCCAACAATTTCACCATCAAGTTTGCAATTGTAATGTACACTGAAATTAACGATAACTGCCTGTGGACTACTTAGAATAAGGCCCAAAGTGTCGCCGACTTAATTTAAAATACATAAAATCAATTAGTTGTTGTCATTTGCTGTAAGCAAAGTGTCGCTTTCAGAGTTAGGGTCGCGATTTTGATTCGTTCGTCGAGACCACACGTTGTGCGGTCAAATTGCTAATGTATTTTTTTCTCTCTACTATCATTTGAAAACGTGTTGTCAATTGATGTGTATCACCACTTCAGACCCAGACAGCTTAGAGGATATAATATTCTCTAAGCCAGACAGCTATTTAACCAACAAAAAAGTCAGTCGCAAAAAGTGATTACACTTTTCTTGACAGTGATAACTGATAAGTGATAGATTTCATGGATTTTCATTTCATGATTATTTTATTTTGAGTAAACAATGAAAACATGAAGTCCAATTAAGCTGATACAAGAAAGTCGTCATCTAAAGATTTAATTTTATCCAACAAGAAGATCAAGGCATAAAACTTAATTAAATCCTATTAGCTTCCATTTAAACAACATAAAAACTAAAGCAGCGCCTACAAAGAAAACTTTAACAGCAAATTAACCGCTTTAACAAATCAAAAACACATATAAAGCCACTGAAACGTAAGCACTATTTGAACACGCTCATAAATTTAAAGAGATGTATTCAAAAATAGTGACAGCATAAATCAAATGGCTTCAACGCCGGGCCGTGATAATAAACGACGTCCCACGCCGCTGTGCCGTCCACTAAACGTTATGTACAATCGTAAAATACTTAATAGTCACTTGTATCACACCACCAAGTCCTAAATATACTTTTCGTCTATTGTCTATATTTATTTTTTATGGTTCAACGTTTCAGCTATTTAATTTGGTATTACGTTTGTTAATTCTGTGTTTTTTACAATTGTCATTTGGCTATAAAAATCTTTATTTTCTTTTAAGTATTTTTCTTTTAACTTAATTTGAGTTTATCTCTCAACGGTGTGTATAATAATTATTGATTTTATTTAAAAACCAGTAGTGTCTGTTTATTTTTTGTTTAGTCAACTGACTTTAACAATAAGAATTACTTTCAGAAGCAAGGAGCGCTCCAATAAAATATGTACCTACTCAGGAAATGCGGGCCTTGCACTAGTTGCTCCAAAGATGCACAGCACAATATAGACTAATATAATTAAAATGTTTGTTTCGTGCATTGTCATACCATTATTGCTAATGTCCATACACTGTACACACATCCATTGCCAATACACTGTAAGTTACATTTTCCACAAAAAACTTATTGCCTAATCTCGCAGAGCAGTAGGTACTCTCTTTGAGTTTAATCGAGCTTTTGGAATTATGTTAGCCGCAAATGTTAAGACACTGTTGCCTTAGGCATTGCCACCACTTATACTTTATTTTGTTGAACAGCTACCTGATTTCGCTTTAGGTAAACCCACACCTAACGTAAAATGAGGTAGCTGGTCAATATTTTGCTTAACATCACTTGAATCTTTGTGCAAATAAGTAAAGTGGATAAATCCTCCTTATTCACACCTTAATCGCAGAAATAATAACATTTATCATTCAACTTAAATATTGATTGCAATAAAAGGATGATTACGAATAAATTCAACGTAGGGCCACTCACAGCATCAAAGAACAAATGAATCGACTTTATAAAGATAGCTTCTATATGAAGCAGCCTCATTTGAAGCCAGATGAATATTGTACTCTTGAAATGAAATGAAATGAAATGAAATGAAATGAAATGAAATGAAATCGTTTATTCTGTAAATAGGATATCGGAATCACTTTTACACGTCATATTAAAAAGTAAAAAATAAGCTAGATGTAGTCGACATTTCCTATCTGACTACCCGTGAGAAGAAATGGCGAAACAAACTCAGGGGTCAAAGTCTCTTTTAAAGTCCAGACATAATCTTGGTCAGATCATGTGAGGACCATGTAGATCTGTGTCTGAAATGGTCTTTTGAGGAAAGAACCACACAATTTTGAGTGGACCTGTCCAATCAGTGCAAGCATTTGTCGTAATCGTGCAGCTCGACTCAAGACTTAAGGAGCTCAACGACTCGACGAACAATACCAAAGAAAGTACATTTGGGTAGGCCTCATAAAGTGCTCAAAATGCCAGACCTCCATTAAAACTGAGAAAAAGCATAAAATAATAGGAAAATATTTAAAGAGAAAAAAAAAAAAAAATGACCCACATAGTGCTCACATTCACAATAAATTAAAGCAGTAAATATAATACTTTTCAAAGTAAACATTAATGTAATATTGTATATAATATTCTGCAATGTCAATATTTATATAAAATCATGCATAATAACATTAAATGTCAAGTTTTCCAGTTTGATCACAAGGCTTGCAGAGCGAGCAGCTCAATCCCAAGCTTTTTTGTCTTCTAAATAATCAGAAATTTTATAGTACCCTTTTTTACAAAGTTTGGTTTTAATACAGCTTTTAAATCGTTTAATGGGTAAGTTTCGAATGTCAGTAGGAAGTTTGTTGTGAAAGCGTATACATTGACCCATGAACGAGTTGCCTACTCTGTGGAGGCGAGTGCGATGTACAGCAAGATTGTGTTTATTCCTGGTATTTAAACAATGAATATCGGACATTTTCTTAAAATTTGATATATTTTTGTGTACATACAATAGATTTTCAAATATATATTGAGAGGCTACAGTCAGAATATCTATTTCTTTGAATTTTTCACGAAGTGAATCTCTTGGACCTAGATTGTAAATGGCTCGAACAGCCCTTTTCTGTAAAACAAAGATAGTATTAATGTCCGCACAGGTTCCCCAGAGAAGAATCCCATATGACATAAGACTATGAAAATAACTAAAATAAACAATTCTCGCAGTATCTACATCAGTTATCTGTCGAATTTTTTTAACAGCATAGGCGGCTGAACTAAGCCTTCCTGACAATTTTTCTACGTGTGGGCCCCATTGTAATTTACCGTCAATAGTTATCCCAAGAAAAACTGTCGACTCAACAGGGTCCAACTCTATTCCATTAAGTTGAACATTGGTAGTTAGCTGCCTGACATTTGGCATTGAAAATTTAATGAGCTTAGTCTTTTTTTCGTTCAAGAGAAGATTATTTACATTAAACCAATGGACAACCTTAGAGAGTGCATCGTTAACATGTTCAAAATTGACTAGCTGACGTTTGATTTTAAAAATGAGGGAAGTATCATCTGCGAATAATACAATCTTGTGATTATCCCTTATGTGATAAGGTAAGTCATTTATATAAATTAGAAACAAGAAAGGACCTAGAATTGAACCCTGCGGAACTCCCATAGTGACCGCAGATCCTGCAGATCTCTTGCCATTAACATCAACCCTCTGAATTCTGTTGTTCAGATAAGAAGTCAGAAGGTCGAGAGCACTGTCCCTCATACCATAGTGGTGCAGTTTTCTGATGAGTGTATCATGATGAACGCAATCGAAGGCCTTAGACAAGTCGCAGAAAATGCCAAGAGCATCCTGCGACTCCTCCCAGGCCTCGAATATGCTCTTCAGTAATTCCACGCCCGCATCTGTAGTTGAACGACCCTTTGTAAAACCAAACTGTTTCAGATGAAGTAAATTATTTGTATTGAAATGTCCTAACATTTGTTTTAAAATTAACTTTTCAAAGATTTTGCTCAATGTAGGTAATATCGAAATTGGCCGAAAATTCGTGGGATCAGTTGTGCTGCCAGATTTGAACAGTGGAATCACTTTACTAAGTTTCATCAGATCAGGAAATACACCAGATGCAATACAAGAATTAAAAACAATTGCTAAAAACGGTGAAATAACATCGATTATTGAAGACATGGTATGTACTGATAATCCCCAAAGGTCAGCAGTTTTTTTTACATCAAGATCTTTAAAAGATTCTATAATATCCTTAGCGGTAACAACCGTGAATTTAAAGTGTTTATCACATTCTGGTACGCATTCTTTTAGTATGGAGTAAGCAGAAGATAATATTTTGATTGATAATTACATGCCTCGGTTCAAGATTACTTTTACTAAGAATTCAGAAGTTGTTTCCTATAAAGGAGTCCCGCTACTGGTTTGGAGTGCCGCAAGGAACTATCTTTGCCCACGCTTGCTCCTTGTATGCCACCTGATTTACGACACTACATTCGGATAGGCAGTACTCGTATAGTGTAGGAAATATTGATTGTAACCTATTTACTCTATGGTTATAATCCCTGTATCTATAATCCCACAAATGATACTTTATGAAGATGAATCAAGTTAAGTTTTTAGCGTTTGCAAAAGTCGTTGATCTGATCTTTTGACGTTTAACTGTAGGTATACATAGGTATACCGGTTCTAGATACTAATGAATATAAAAATAACTTTTGAATACACCAATAAGATTAACGCCACTTTATCACCGCTAAAACTAACAGTATCATCTAAAAAAATATGTTTACTACTTCATTTAGTTCAAACGTCCAGTCAGACCGGTTCCTTATTACAAAGCAATATATCAAAATGCGAGGGAGGACATCTGTTAAGGCTGTGTGTGGTCTACAGGCTTACAGTGATAATTATTAAGTTGTTAAACCAAGATTTAAGTTGGTTCTGTACGATAAGATCGTACCGCCTCAGGGTATAATAGTAAATTCGTTCGGGATTTGCATTTCAGTCATGTTTATTGTTAGATCGTTATCCATTTCTAATTTTATTATAATAGTGAAAATTTGCGGTTTTATACATATGAATAAGGCAGATTTTTGTTATTTTTAATGTAATTTTAATGAGGATGTAAAGCAGCATATATTCAAATTTTGGTAGTATCATGTTGCGATGTCTAATATCCTGGCGTAAAATGTAAGCTGCATAAGAAATTCAAAAGTTTAAACTTAATTATACGATAGAGACCTAAATTATTATGCAAAATTTTCATTTTATACCTTTTATATACCTACACATTGACATTGATAAATATTATATACAATATGACATAAATATTACGTTGTAAAGGTATTATATTACTTTAATTATTATTGTCAATGTGATGACTATGTTTGTCATTTTTTCTTTCCCAGTTAGTTTTAATGATGGTTTGACAGTTTTAGTACTTTATGCACACAACTGAGCCTATTGCGTCTCCCAAGCTGTGCCACAACACTCTGTCCTCCGCCTTTCGCATCCACTCAGTTCCAGCCATCTTATTAAAGTCCATCTAGCTGGGGGGCGTCCCACACTACGCTTGACGATAGGCGGTCTCCACTCCAGGACACGTATGCTCCCTGCATCAGTCCTTCGACAAACATGGCCAGCACGCTGCCATTTCAGCTCTGCAAGCTATGCCAGTAACTCCGGTACTTTTCTGGATAATTTTATTCTTGATTTTATCCTTCCAATAAACTCCGAGCCTAGCTCCATAGCGCGCTGAGCGACCTTAAATATGTGGACCAGCCCGACTGTCAGTTTCCACGTTTTGGCACCGTCTGTCATAACGGGCACAACGCACTCGTTGAAGACCATCTTCCGAGTCTTGGACCATACTTGCAATGAAAAGTACTTTATGCGGCCTACCCAAATTTTCTTTCTTTGGTATTGTTCGTCGTTGAGCTCCTTGGTTCTGAGTTGAGCTAAACAATTACTAACAAATGCTTACACTGACTGAACTGCTACAGTCAAACCTGTGTGGTTCTTTCCCCAAAAAGTCATTTCAGACAACAGTCTACATGGTAAGGACCAAGATTATGTCTAGACTTTAAAATAGACTTTGATTCCTGAGTCTGTTTCGCCATTTCTTTTCAGGGGTAGTCAGATAGGAAATGTCGACTCCATCTAGCGTATTTTTTTTAATATGACGTGTAAATGTGATTCCAATAATCTATTACAGCATAAACAATTTCAATTCATTTAAAATATGTTTAAATTGTAGGCTGTAGTGTATCTTAGAATCAACGTTGATTACAGGATAGCGATTCTATCATAAGAGAAAATAAAACCCTTTAATGTCAGCTTAAAGAACCATGCACAATAAGCAATAACCTGCCAAGATTATTGCTCATAGTGTTTCTCATTTTCTATTATCCACACAAATCAACTCTAAACAAGTAATGGCTACATCGACTTTATTACTTGCAAGTTCATTACTCTTTCTCTTCTTATTGTCAAGTATTCACATATTTTTGTTTACTGGAAATACTATAAAATCCGTATCATAAACATTGACGTTCATACAATATTCTATATCCTCAATCCTTATTCATGCAAAGGCGACTGCCTAAAGCTGTCACTAGTATAAAGTTATGTCAGACACAGGGACACTCAAAATGCCTCCCATAAGTTTTACAGTCGCCATAAGGAACAGGACATTCCCTTTATCTCTGGCTAGACTGGTTGTGAATGACTCATGAGGTACTTGATCATAAATTCGATGGCAAATTTTCCTTTCAATATTATCGTTAATGGTTTGCGAATTATGTTCGATGATTTGGCTACAGTGTTCCTTGTAATGTTTAGGGATTGTTTGTGAGCTAACACTTCTGTGGTAAGTGCGAGCATTTTTTTTTTGGGTGGGAAATTGTCAAATAACTTTTCCCGCTCTGGGCGTGAGGAGGGCGTATCAGATTTTTACTGAAAAATCCACCCGTGTTCCTTCAGTTGTCTGTGTGCCAGGGCCACGATATCCGTTTCGGACAAACTCGCTACCCTGGCAGGCATTGGCCCTAACGGACCCCGTCAGTTCGTGCTCACATCTTTTTGAGGCATGCGTGGAACATAACGCGCCGTCGACCCGAGCCTGGTCCTTATCGGACGGCGAGCTACCCATCACTCACCGCCCGCAAGCCCGCGCCTACGGTGGCCGGGAATCGGCCTGCGACTCCCGACGCCCGGGGGGTCTGCTGCGGCGACTAGGGGCGTGAGGACGCAAATTTTGCCTCTCCCTCACGGGTTCCGCCTCCTCCTTCGCGAGCATTACTGCTACGCAGAAGGAGGTGACGGCCTCTCATGCACTCTCGCTCGAACCATGACCTGAACCAGGGCCAGACGCGAGAGTTCGCCGCCGCCAATTGCCTCCGTGAGGACACGGCGGTGCTCCGCCCAAGCCGGGCAGACCTCCACTGTATGCTTCACCGTGTCCTCCGGGCGATCCACACGGTGGTAACACCCGGGCGTTTCCTTCCGCCTTATCCTGAACAGGAACCTCCCGAAACAACCGTGTCCGGTGAGGACCTGCATCAGGCAGAAGATGAGGATGCCATGGCGCCGCTCTAGCCACACCTCAAAGAGGGGACTTATCGCCAGAATTGTGGCGTGCCCAATTCCAAGACAAACAATCAAACTCACTTTCGCATTTATAATTTTATAGTGAGGATTGTACACCAAGAAATATTTACCTGTTAAATTTGTCATATTTTTCAAGCGTAAATATCCCTATTTTCTGCTTCTAACTTAAATAAAAGCCAACAGACCAATCATACAAAAATGTGTGAAATGAAGTCTACGCTAAAAGTTGCATAGTCCATAATCATTATAATTATTATCACTTAACTAACTTCTTCCCACTTGTTGAAGTTAAGCTTCTCCATCCCTTACATAGTAATCACAATGTTTAAAAACAAGCAACAGTACAAGTTAATATGATCCATGAAACATTTAATATAGGACTTCTGTCCGATTCCTTTTACAGTTATTCCTATAAAGTCTTATCTATATTGTCACTCGCTGACTTTCAACTTTCAGAATTTGTAACAATTGTCAATTTTAAGTTAATCAAGAACCAGATTGTAACAGCTGTTTATCATGTCGCACAAACGCCGGAGGGAAAGTATTATTTGTAGGTGTTATTTCGTGATCGGTAAACAGGCTGCGAGTTGGCAATCAGTCAGTATAATAACGGAATTTGTCATCATTTAGCCAAAAGAAGTTTCCCGTTGTGTAAAGCAGTCCATGGCTGCCAAATCAGTCAGATGATCAGTGATCTCTTATAATTATATCAGCCTAATACTGTCCCACTTCAGCAATGATCACCACGGTTGCCCAAGACAGGGTGGCCCACAATGTTTTATTTCGCCGATATCAGTAATGTCCAAAATTAACTCCTCAGAAAGTACATATGAATTGAAAAGTCACATTACACCCACTTGCCCGGATTTGAACCCACAACCTTGTACAACATGAGAGGCGAAGCCTTAACCAATGAGCCACCGCGACATAAGTCTTTAATAAAAAAGTACCAATTAACGAAATATATAGGCTGGCCCAACATGGCTTCAATAAAAAATCTGACCAGCACTATGTCGACAAGAAATGAGTGAAACAGGGAAATCACATTTCCAGGAGGTGAATATCCCAATACTGAAATACTAATAACCGACGTTTTAATGTAACTATAATCCAGATTTATCAGAACATAAACCTGAACAGTATAATCCCACATGCGAACGAACTACCGCATACTACACGGTAAGATCTAGACAATGGCTAGATCATTGGCAATGTGACGTCCTAGTATGATAGCACTCTCTACCAGGATCGTAGAAACAACGGATATGGCAAGGCAGAGTTACAATTTAACACTGTCATATGCCCTAAATTAATAAGATACTCTACCAGGGCATTTATATGGCCGATCGAATTTTTGGAAGAAAATGTCACACAGGTATGAAAGACATAATTATGAAAGGGTGTCCGTTTTCAAAAGTTTAGCTATGTAGAGACTAATTTTATTAATATAAATAGCGGCATCCGTATCAGTAATGCCAATCATCATCTGCGTAACCTTTTCCCAACTATGTAGGGATGGGCTTCCAGTCTAACCGGATACAGCTGTATACCAGTATTTTAGTAGGAGCGACTGCCTGTCTGACCTTCACAACCCAGTTACCGATACCCCTTTTATTATCCGACTCTTTTGATGTAAGTACCATAATATAACCTACCTGTTGTTCACGCATACAAGGTAAACTTGAAGATTTTCATTAGTTTAGTCTAAGAAAGTTCATAGAATTCCACCAAAACTGATGTGCCATCGAATATTCAGAATTTCAAAAGGATTACACGGCTGTTTCGAAGATCAAAGCAACGTAAAATACTACGCTTGCTTCGAACTGGTCGTGGATATGGACTGTATGTTAATGCTAATCTTAAGGGAGCCGGCCCACTAAACATGTTACACCCTACAGTTCAGAAGTACCGTATTTGTTCTATATGCCTGGACGTCTATAGGCGATTTAAGTGATTGTAAAGAAAGATTAAATTGGAAATAATATTTCTATTTGAGCATTCACTTGTCAGAATGGACAGTACATAATATGTTTTGCTGCCAGTTTACCAAAGTCATAGGAAAAATAATCCACAGGTATCTAGAAAAACTTCCGTGCAAACGCTTGATGCTGCATTGTCTTTGCCATCCTAGACTCTTGCATCCGTTTATGGATTATGAGTCCGATCATAGTTTGTTTTTTTTAACTTGTCGGTGTAACAATTGTTATTGTACTCTATCCAATTTCAATTCTTTCCGCTGCTTATAAATCTCTACGTTTATTTCGTTTTTTCCTTCAGTTGATCAATTTCGCTGGGCGGGGGCCTCCCTAGGAGCATAGGGGCATACATATAGTGACATAATCGGTGATGGTGATGTTCTTCAGAAAGGTTAGGTGCGTAGTACTCGCAACCGGCGTCCGTGTATGACCAGATGTATGAACGTAAACGGAGCAAAAGGAGTATGTAAAGAGCGTACCAGGTGGCGTTCTATAGTTTTTGCCGACCCCCATAGGAAGAAGGCGTAAGTTTATGTATGTATGTATGATCCATTTCAATCCTCCATGTTTCGAAGTTTGTTTGGCCCTCAAATATTAGTGTAAGTAGAATCTGCTGTTGGAAAATCTCTTTCAGAAATTACCATAATTTTGTAGTAAACAAAAAAACATGTTTTCTTGTTTGCGTGTTAGTGTACAGCGATGTTAACATAGCCGCAATACATGTGATTTTTACGCAAGCCATGAATCACGGAGTAAGTGCGTACTATCCGTTCACTACTGGCTCGCAACTGCATACTTAAACTCCACTATGGTGGTTGACTGTTAATGAGACGTCTGGTAAACTCGGAATATTGTTTATTCATAAAAAAGGTTACCTTGTAATTAGAATTATTTGTACTTATAATATTATGTCATAAGATAAATAAATATTTAAAAAGAATAATCTTAATGACAGTAAACTCGCCCTCTATTACATGGGACTTAAACATAACTGGTGAAAAGTGGCTGTACTATATCTAAATGTCGAATCTAGCTTTTTAATCTAGCTAAAAACCAACACACACCGTGCCATACAAATTAATTTGAGTCTATCCTAATATGGTTAAAGACATGAGCGATGCATTTAATTAATAATGCATATCAATATCAATAAAAATCCGTTACGGATCGTACGATATGTCAATAAATAATAAAATATTTGATCGAAAAAAAAAAAACATTAGGAAACGGTTTTACTAAATATGGTCAACATCAATGGAATGTTTCCATTACTTCATTATAAGAACAACTAATAATTACTTTGCGTAAGAAATGAGCAATGAATGAGTTTCTAAAAACTAGTTTCGGATTACCTAGAATTGGGGCTTTGGGGCGCTAAAAATAAAGAAATACGATCATAAAATTAATAATTTCTATATTCATTCACATCAAACTTTACCAGATCTCTTTTAGGTAATCAATTTGCCAATCATAGTGGCAGATTAACATATACATTACTAATTAAAATACAATTAAATCTTAGCCTGACATCCTTTCGTCTGTTGCGGTGTGACTAAAATGTATTATTTCCTTTTTGACGCATATTCGTATTATTAAGCTTATCGATATTCTCGTATAATTCTTAAGAGGTTTTAAAATCAAAAATGTCACCGGAATCATAAACCTATGACCATATGCAACAGCGACATTTTAACGGCCCGGGGCCAATAAAATTTTGTTTGCCGTCGAACGACTGAAGCTGATTGGGCGACAGATTACTTAGTTATCAATAAATATTTATTGGGTTTATGTCTTTATTTGACAAATCTTACAAATTGTGGTCAATGTTTCGTATAATCCGCATCGTAAACGCGCACGGTTGTGCTAGACGGACATTTGGTATGTAAATGTATGATCTACCTACCTACTTCTGATAAAATATTGGACAAAAGGTTGGGTGGCAACAGGCTGTTGAATATTATTGCTGCGTTAAACAAAGCCCACGTCAAGCTTCAATATTTGAATGTAGGTTGACCGCCATTAAGAAGAAAGTCTGATGAACCAAAATCATACTTCATGAATCACAACGGATTCTGAAGTTACCAAAAATAAAAGGTATGAATCCACTCTCTCACTCTATAAGTTTTCCATTCGTTTTTCACGAAATACATGATTTTTAAACAAACTATGAATCTATTGTTTGAGAATCACGTCAAGCATATTGTACTTCCTATACATACACCTTTACTCCATTAAACACTTCCTACTCCTAGGCATTGTTAAATACATAATTTTCCCATACATAAAACCAAAATTCCGCCAGCAAAACAAAGCAAACGGAACATTTTCAATTATGCCAAGAATTCGCCTATCAAAATATCGTAAAGCGCTGGTCAATGGTAAATGTCGCTTTTTCTCACACTTCACGTCAGGAACGTCACCATACAGCCGTAAACTTGTCCCAACACGACCTTTTATGGTGTCCAATCTATCAAAAACCGGACGATCTAAGGAAATGCTTTTAATGTGTAAATCATTCGGAATTCAATCGTAAAAGTTTTACGAAGTGGATCTTGTGTTATTTTGATGGGCGTGCGAATAGGAATATTTTTGATTGATCCTTGAACGAGCGATAAATAGGTGGGATATTTTCGAATTAGGTATACTTACTTAATTTTGCAATGCCTGGTAGAGCATGACTATTAATATATGTACCGACGATTTGCCGGTATATCAAATCTAGAGCATGAAAGGTCGTTTTATTCCGACACCTTGTCTCGTGACTTTCCACGTTAAAAACCACCCAAAGACGTAATTAAAACCAATAATTTCTTAATTTGTCGGATCACAATTATCCAATAAAATCAAATCCAACTTTGTACCACCTGAGAACTTAACAAACCAGCCAAAGCCATCAGATAACAGCTTCCGCACTGCTGCAGCCGTAAACTGAGATCGTCTAAGCCTTGCCATATAAAATCACAAACGAGATAATCATATGAAAATGGGGTATCTGCGGCTATGTGGCGCCTGCGTCTTGGACGTGATATAGTCCTGGTATTTGTTCGACATCTAGCCTTTACGAGTACCTAGATGTGCATCAACTAGAATAGTCAGCGGTTTATTTATATTCGGATTATTTATTCCTGGGGGTCTACTCGGAAGCGCTAAACCGACGTATCGGCCGAATGTTCGGCCCTTTTATAACTTCTATAACTATGCGTTTTTTAATGCACTATTAATTATAGAAATCGCTGATTTTTTTCAGATTCCATATTAGATGGAGATTGTGGCCCAATATGTTATTTTAAAAGGTGATTAGAGTTTTAATTTACATGATATATAAAAATTTTGAATATGTAATTAAGGCAAAATATATTTTAAATTGAAACATGATACCATAGTATCATGTTTCAACTCATAGCGCCGAATGAACCAATTTTGTGTTTTAAATAAAAAAAACAATACTTATTTATTTTGTAGTCCAGTGTTATAGATATGGCAAATATATCATTGCCCGTAATTAAAACAGCTAAAACACAGACTTAGGGTGAGAAATAGGATTGTTGGGAGAAAAATATAATTATAACACATAAGTCAGTTACTGCCGGAACAATAATCTAAAGCAGTAGGTAATACGACACTTACTGTCAAAACTAAGTACCCAGAGCAACATACTCATACAAACGAGCTCATTTCCAAGCGTAAGTTCTGCGTCAGGTAACGATTCGAATGTGATCTGGGGGTCTACTCCGAAGCACTAAACCGAAGTATCGGCCGAATGTTCGGCCTATTTATAACTTCCATAGTTTATTTTTTTTACTTTGAGTCCTTACCCGACTTCAAGTCACAGTTTTGAATTTAGCTTCGACTGCCTTCTTTTTTTTTGTTTTCTGTAGTCAGTGATAGTTAGCCGTAGTAAAGAAGCAACCAAACATTCGGCCGATGGTTCGTTTTAGCGCTTCGGAGTAGACCCCCTGGTTCCTAAGTACTGGAGGATTGGGAATAGCTCTAACGGCATGTAGCAACAAATTGTCTCCTTACAGTCTGTTATGTATCATCCATGCAGTACTAATGCGTTGGATTTAATTGATTAGATGCTTTCGTAGCAGTATTAAAGTTAGATTTTTACATCAAAACACATTTAAGAGAGAAAAAACTTAGCATAACGCCCAAGAAGTATGTTTCATTACATTTAATTATATGGCCTCATCTAGAGATCAAATAGTTGCTCTTTGGAAGTGCTACAAGCAACTCACTGCAATAAAATCATTAATCAAATCCTCCTCACCGTTTTCTCCAGATTCAATACTTTAAACATTTATGAATATAGAAGTAGCAGTAAGTCTATAGTCCCCGACACCTACATAGTCTGCTAGCAGTTCATTTATATCTGACTCTGTTATCTCTGGTTCTCTCGCGGATACAATAGTGTAGGATAAAAATAAAGATTTTTACGACAATCCAACGAGGTGACTGACACAAACGTCACGTATTACTGTAAATCACATATTTTATTATTATTCTTTAGTTTTGACTCCTGTTCTGTTGTCGTCTGCAAGCTTTTGTGGTATTTTTGGATTATCTACTAGAATAAGCGTAAGTGAGTGGTGGTCGTATCATTCTAGTTAGTGTTACATATTTTGCATTTTATTTTATGTGTTGACTATCTTGTTGTTTCAGTCATTTCATAATGCCTATAATAGTTTTAACAGCAACTATTTTGATCTTGAATCCTGTTTCTTAATTATTATAATATTTTGAAAGGTAGTAATCTGAGCATTTTATTCGGATAACAGTCTTAGAGCATAGTTGGAAGACGGCTTTACTTCATAAGTTTAGTCAAGTTGATTTCGGCAACAGTCCAAGTAGGTGATAGTAAGAATTGTATACTTCCTAATTGTAATTTCTGGCGATGTCAAGCTACGCCGTGTCATAGATTATGCGAATAAGTTATGATCATTGGTAGGTAATCCAAATAGGTATGGTCTTTAGTTTGCTCAATAAATAAAAATTCTAAGAAAGATCCATTTAAAAATAGCAGTTCTCCAAACCACCTATAGACTCGTATGAAAAACTCCATTGTTGCAATAGATTAGCAAAAAAACTAAAACCTGACCGGGAACCATTTCAACAGAGAATCTGATGATCCTTCATAACAAGGGACTGACTATGGAAGAAGCAAACTCATGCGACAACATCGTGTTAGATCTAAAGCTCAAATAAAGCATTAGTGACAGCTAATCCATCTTCTTACAACAATGATAACCCGAATGATCCAGTTGATGTAAGCTCATCTAAGTATACGAGATAAGCCCTGGACTTAATACTTTAATGCGGCTTAGTTAAGCAAACTCCTTGATCCGCAGCCTACTTCCAGATTCCGTTTTATATGGACAATAATGGATATCTATACTTAACGCGCCATAAGGATCTTTTCGCGCTACATTGACGTTGACAAGGGGTCGTTGTGATACTGTTTTGAGAAATGTATTGAAAAACTGAGATGCGTTTGTTCGGATTTTTGCCACGCGCCAATTACTCCTTGTACAGTATACATAAAATCACACCTTCTTCATATGGGGGTACGCAGAAACTATAGAACGCCACCTGCTACGCCCCTTCCTTAGTCCTTACAAACTCCTTTTGCTTCAAGTTCATACATCAGGGGGCCGATCGCGCTATTTCTCAACGTAATTACCGTTCGAACGGAACGTTTTTGGTTTTGGTTTAGCTGATGTAAGAAACGGTATCGCGCTATTTTTTCTGAACGATAAAATCATTGATGTTACCCAATACTGAAAGTTCAATCGATCGTTCCTCCAACGTAACTTCCAAAGTAAAGCTAAATCGTTTCCGTTGAAATGATTAGCGCGATACGAAATGTGTCTAACGTAACGTTTTTGGTTGTGGTTTAGTTTAGGTATTCACGTTCAAAATTAGCGCAGTTGGCCCCCTGGTCATACATACACGCACGTCGGTTGTGAGTACAACCGGCGTGCGCAAAAATTTGCCAAATGTATGTTACTAACACTAGTGTTTAAGATGTGTATGGAATTACTAACCAATTGGATTTTATGATCTGATAATAAATGATTTGAATTTATACATTACTAGCTTTTGTCCCAACTTCATCCACGTAAAATTTCATGTTCCTCCGACCCACTGCGTCGCATTGCATCGCCCACCCGCGCTATTACTTCTTTTTTGCTTAGCATTCTTTGCTCGGCTCCTAAGGGTCGTGGCGTGATGTTAAATAGCTTATAACCTTCCTCAAGAATTGGGCTATCAGATGCAAAAATAATTCAAATCCGACTAGCAGTTCCAGAGATTACCTCCTACATACAAACAAATTTTACCTCCATATAATATTAGTACAGATGAGTATTAATAAATTACTACTACTTACAATATAATAAAGATATCTCGAAGTTTTCTCAAGTCATAAAACCCGTAGGAAACAGGAGCGGGTCGATTACCGATTATGACTATATTTAACGTGAGGCTTTTCTTGTTGGAGTGGCTGGTAATCTCCTCTTTCAGTTTGATTGACTCTGATCACCTTGATCTTTTTTATAGAAGTACCTTGCTTTCTTAATCGATATTTACTTCAGGTTTACCTACTACTAAACTACACTTACTGTCAGAACTAAGTACCTAGGACAACATTTTCATAAAAACGAGGTAATTTCGAAGCCTCGGTTTTCCGTCAGGTAACGATTCGCATGAGATCTGATGCAGCTCTCCAGAGTACCGCCATCCGTACTCTGGAGAGCTGCATCAGATCTCGAGCTGGGAGGAGATGTAGAGCTCCTAAGACACTCAACTGATCAGACAAGCCGTTTACACGAGAGATTGTGTAGAGTTATGAGTGTTCGGATTTTTATACATTTTGATGCCTTTTTTGAGGTTTTTGTTTCATGGACAACTCCGGTATGATATGCTGGTTTGATCAGTTGGGTGTCTTAGGCGCTCCGGACCTCCTCTATCCGTACTCTGGAAAGCTGCTATCAGAGGGGCTACTCCAAACATAAATCTGAAGTATCGGCCGAATGTTCGGTCTTTTCTTTACTACGGCTAACTATTGCTGACTACGGCGAAAAAATAAATAAAAAAGGCAGTCGAAGAGATATGCCAAAGTCAAAACTGTGACTTGAAGTCGGGTAAGGACTCAAAGTCAAAAAAATAAACTGTGGAAGTTATAAAAAGGCCGAACATTCGGCCGATACTTCGGTTTAGTGCTTCGGAGTAGACCCCCAGATCACATCCGAATCGTTACCTGACGGAGAACTTACGCTTGGAAATGAGCTCGTTTGTATGAGTATGTTGCTCTGGGTACTTAGTTTTGACGGTAAGTGTCGTATTACCTACTGCTTTAGATTATTGTTCCGGCGGTAACTGACTTATGTGTTATAATTATATTTTTCTCCCAACAATCCTATTTCTCACCCTAAGTCTGTGTTTGAGCTGTTTTAATTACGGGCAATGATATATTTGCCATATCTATAACACTGGACTACAAAATAAATAAGTATTGTTTTTTTGATTTAAAACACAAAATTGGTTCATTCGGCGCTATGAGTTGAAACATGATACTATGGTATCATGTTTCAATTTAAAATATATTTTGCCTTAATTACATATTCAAAATTTTTATATATCATGTAAATTAAAACTCTAATCACCTTTTAAAATAACATTTTGGGCCACAATCTCCATCTAATATGGAATCTGAAAAAAATCAGCGATTTCTATAATTAATAGTGCATTAAAAAACGCTCTTATGGGTGGCGGTATTTTATGAATAATACTCATAATATTATTATTCATAGAGATACATACAAAAATATACTGTGTATACCTTTACCTTTTATACTGCGATACCTTTTATACTGCGATACCTTTGGGTAGAAAGGTCGTATAAACCAAAACCCGACTTTTCAGGAGAGCAGAAAAACAATTTTTTTTTATATGAAAATTCATAACTTTTTTGTTTTTGAAGTTATTAAAAAATGATCTATGAGAAAGGTTCTTACAATGTGCAAATGAAAAAGGTTAAATCATCAAAACCTATCTATCTTCTTTAGTTTTAAAGTTAGCTTGGATTTACGTCTAAGAAAAAATCAATTCTTGGTTAATATAACCCCATGAAAATGTACTTTAAAAAAATTGTATAGGTCGTATATCCATTTTTGGTAAGCTTATGGTCACATTTACTGTCGTAAAAACCCATATAATGTAGTTTTTTTTGTATTAAAAACCATTTATAATCATAGATCAATTGAATTCTGACTAATAAACAATCCTGTTACTCTCAGAATTAGTAGGAACTCAATTATTATTATTCTAATACCCAATAATGGTCGATTCAAATAAAATAAAACTACCTGAAATACGAAATCAACATTTATTAAGTATTATAAAAACCTTCTAATCAACATTTACTATTATTTCAATAATGGTACAACATACCTAACAGGTTTAACATTTTTAAATTGAAAAATAATAATGTTTCTTGTTTTTTAAATTTCTTCAACATTTTTTTTTTAGTCTTAGAAGTGTCTTCATCACTTGATCCACTTGTATTTTCTTGAGCCCAGTCGTCTGAACTCCCTGCAGAATAGTCACCAGTATCGTCGTCATCAGACAAGAAATCTAAAATATTTTTATGCATGGCACGTACTGGACGCTTTTTAGCTTTTTTAGCAGACAAACATGGACTTGCAGCGTTAGCGTTCTTTATCGAAGAAGTATCAGTATACAGGTTAGTTTGTATATTATTATCTGCAGAAGGTGAAACAGGGTCTGCAGCGGCATTGTAACCTGAAGTACTTGCAACGTTAAGGACGTTATGTGCATCAAGAGCGGGTAAAACGGGATCAGTTTTGTTCATCAAACTTAGGTCAGTATTAATGTCAACTGTAGGAGATAAGCCTGAACTTGCACCATCAACATTGTACAAAGAAGTATCCAGGTGAGTATCTAGATAAGCTGGAGTAGACAAATCTGGGTCTGCAGCATCAACATAGTATGTCAAAGGTGTCGCAACGTTATGGTCAGCTACAATTACTGGAGCTAGTGTATTTGGTTCTGTGTCGCTGACAACGTACATCGAAGGTATAACGGCATTAAGGTCAGTATCGACATCCACTGGAGCATTGTTTTCATTAACATTGCTCGTGGATAAGGTGACATTTTTATCCGGGGAATTATTTACAACAGTTATAGAAGATGAAGATAATACATTTTCTTTATTACGTTTTGTACTTGACTTTTTAATAATTATGTTTGAAATTATGTTATTTTTTTTATTTGTGTCAGCTTTTACAGGACTATTAATCGGTATAGCATTGTTATCATAATAAGGATGGGATAGTGAAGACGTATTCATAGACGTGCTGAAAGTATTGTCACTATTACTGGTGGTTGAATCCATAATTATTGTTTGTGGTTTCTTGGCACGTTTTGCAGGTCGTTCAGAGTCACTGTCTTCTATAACGTCACTATCCGATAAAATACTCTGTTGTGAATGTTGTGATATATTGTGTGGCATATTAACTGCGGGCTCTACTTGTTGGGTTGAACTGAAAATAAGAAATAAAGTCACATACAATAGGTATAGGAAAATAGCTTAGATAAAAGTTACGGTTACTGTAAAGGTTTAAATCATTTTGCAATACAATTTTTCGTATCGAGTCCTTATAAATATTTATTGTATTATTTAAATTAAGCTTAAGTAAAATTAAAACACTATCTATGTGGCTACATTTTAAAATTCTTTTCGTTATCATCACCGCAGAACCAAAATGTTATGGCATACAATATTGAACCTTATTTTTATAACAATATGCGTTGTTTTACGATGTGCTCGGGCCACGATTTTATTTTGCGATTAAAGGGCTTTTAAGCCATCCCTTAAAAAAACGTGTGTTGTAAATGCAGGTCTAATATTAGTAGCATGTCGTTTGAGGGAATAAAATAAAATATTTTAAGCGAAGAAGGTCGTAAAAACCATTTCCTCAAGATGACGAAGATTGTTTATAATTTTTGTTACTTCGTACTTGCTAGTCTATTATAAAGTATCATAGCTTGAAGGGTGTATAAACCATTTCCTATAAAATTGTTGAGTCGTTAATGCGGATCCAGCAAACGTAACATGTCAAATTGAAGGAATGAAAGAAAATTATTATTTTAAACGCACGGAAGTGTAAACAAACTGCAGACGATCAAGGCCTTTTTAAATCAATACTAGGTCGTATATCTTAGTCCATTATAAATAATAGGTATCAATAGCAATGGTAAATTATCAATTAGGTACTGTAAGTTTACATTTTAAATCTACACTAAGTCACAATTCATTATTTACCT
Source organism: Tiliacea citrago (assembly GCA_963921375.1). Taxonomy (NCBI): domain Eukaryota; kingdom Metazoa; phylum Arthropoda; class Insecta; order Lepidoptera; family Noctuidae; genus Tiliacea; species Tiliacea citrago. The sequence continues at coordinate 2,773,859 of OY992794.1, read as the reverse complement.
ATTGATAATCCGAATTCATCTACAATTATTGTTACCAAATAAGCTAACAGTGTTAAATTAAGTGTGTAGGTACTCACGTTTTCACAGATTTTAACCGTCGACTTTCGTACATTGCACTAAGCACTTGCCTCCGTCGAAGTAAAGCATCCAGGGTTCCATTTTTAGTGTCTCCCTTCATTTTACAGAGTTATTTAGTCACTACTTATTATTCATTTGTTGTAATAACAGTAAAACTTGTAAACGAAACTTGTGACGAAACGCTCAGTGCGCGAACTCGCATCCAAGTAAACAAATGCGCGTATCTGTCTATCCCGCTCGCTCTTCTGCTTGTCGCTGCGCGCCAAATGCGAGCCTTGTGTGTTGGTCATAAAGTGCTTCTTGCAATGAACATGGTTTATACACCAACGTCGCGAACTGCCTTTGGATTTACGACGTCGAATTTAAACTATGTTTAAGTAATTCATTTAACACGTTAGGGCGTATAAACCATTTACAATTAACGACTATTTTTACGCCCTGAGTTAATATAAATTATGGTCATTACATCATAACAAAACTACAAAAAAAAACATTCGGCTTTTACATTGAAAATTTACCTTTTTTAAGAGGCTATGACCGAAAATTTCTGGGTCGTATTAACCATTTTTGTGCGAATTTCTGCATTTCATATATACAGATCGATAGAGAAAAAAATTCTGAGAAAAATGGTTTATATAACTCAATTTGGCCAAAATGGTTTATACGACCTTTCTACCCAAAGGTATCGAATCATGTAAATTAAAACTCTAATCACCTTTTAAAATAACATTTTGGGCCACAATCTCCATCTAATATGGAATCTGAAAAAAATCAGCGATTTCTATAATTAATAGTGCATTAAAAAACGCTCTTATGGGTGGCGGTATTTTATGAATAATACTCATAATATTATTATTCATAGAGATACATACAAAAATATACTGTGTTTGTTTGCATAAGTCACTTTTACGATTCGTATGGCTGCTGTATTTTATGGGTTTTATAACTCGTTGGAATGATGAGTTGACACATACTTCATATTTACACGCCAATCAAATAACATGAACAAATGAATACACTTAATAGAGAAAAAAGAAAAGACTTGATAACACATATTCCAGATCTGCTACATTACAATAACCTTCTTAAATCTAACATTACATCGCTTACATTTTTAGATGTTTTTGAAACCTATCCTCGACTTTGGCGCAATTTCTCTAAATTGGGATATCCATCAAGTAGCAATTCAAGGAAGTTTTCAAGAAACACGACCTAAGATTGTGGGGATAGCCTTTAACACCATGGGCACGCCACAATTGTGGCGATAAGTCCCCTCTTTGAGGAGTGGCTAGAGAGGCGCCACGGCGTCCTCACCTTCCGCCTGACGCAGGTCCTCACCGGACATGGATGTTTCGGGAGGTTCCTGTTTAGGATTAAGCGGGAGGAAACGCCCGGGTGTCACCACTGTGTGGATCGCCCGGAGGACACGGTGGAGCATACGGTGGAGGTCTGCCCTGCTTGGGCGGAGCACCGCCGTGTCCTCACGGCAGCGATCGGCGGCGGCGATCTCTCGCGTCCAGCCCTGGTTCAGGCCATGGTTCGGAGCGAGAGTGCATGGGAGGCCGTCACCTCCTTCTGCGAAACAGTGATGCTTGCGAAGGAGGAGGCGGAACGCGTGAGGGTAAGGCAAAGTCAACGCCCTCGCGCCCTTAGTCGCCGCAGGAGACGCCCCCGGCGTCGGGAATCGCAGGCCGATTCCCGGCCACCGTAGGCGCGGGCTTGCGGACGGTGAGCGATGGGTAGCTCACCGTCCGATAAGGACCAAGCCCGGGTCGACGGCGCGTTGTGTTCCACGCGCGCCTCAAAGAGACGTCAGCACCAATTGACGGGGTCCGAAAGGGCCAATGCCTGCCAGGGTTACGAGCCTGTCCGAAAGGGATATCGTGGCCCTGGCACACAGGCATCTGAAGGAACACGGTGGGTTTTAGTCAGTAAAAGTCTGACACTCCCTCCCGCTCCACCCAGAGCGGGAGAAGTTATTTGATAATTTCCCACCCAAAAAAAAAAAAAAAAAAAAAAAAAAAAAAAAAAAAAAAAAAAAAGCCTTTAACACCAGGACATAGTAATCAACCGGTTGAATAGTGCTCACACATCACGAACCATAATATAGGACGAATAATTAAAATGTTATTCACAAATTAGCTAGAATATGCCTAGTTCGGCTACAGATGCTAATCACGTTAGCTTAATTGAAATTGTTGCCACATTTACATTGTTTCCATTGTAATGTATGTGTGTATTGTTGTAAAAAAAAAAAAAAAATGTAGTACTAAGTTTTTTGGAAAAAATAAAAATAAATAAATAAATAATTGCATGTAAAAATTTGCTTTGATAAGAATTCTAGTTTACGTGGACTAAGAAGAGAGTACTTTGCAAAATTTAAAATAATTTAAAGTCCAACAGTTGACAATAAGTTGGACGGTTGGGTCAGAAGAGCGAATCCAGCCCGTTAACACAAGCGTCATCGGTTAAAAAAGCTAGTAAAACGGATCTTTTTATCATAGTCGAAATGCCTGTCTTTACTAGTATCGAGTTTTACGACAATTTTATGACACAGATAAATTCCGCTAAACCGGGCGTTTGTACAAATTGGAACTTTGATATAAAATGTCAATGAACCGACATACTTAAATAATTAATTACAAAGATTTTTAATCACGTGTTAGTTCTGTAATTAAATTTAATGGGGTCAATTGATTCTGTACACGTTCTTAGATATATATCTGGTCGCCTACATGGAGTGCTTAACATTTGTAATACTTACGCTTCTCAATAATCCTAACTGACAGCTAAAGGATATGATTGCTGTTATTATGCTCAATAATGTCTGTTTATTATGATTAAAACTATAAACAATGATTGTTATAACACTCTTGTCTTGAGTAGTTTTGAATAATTTATGAAGTGTAGTCGTAAATTAATAACAATAATTAGGTTAATTTTAAGTGTGGTTATCTGTAACCGTTTTATTTCTTAGTGTAGTTTATTATAATTTTAGAAGCACATCGAATCATTAATACTCTGATTATTTTTATTTTGTCCAAATATCCTTATCAATCCTCACAGCTTATGCTCGGCATGCGTTGTAATATCTTTTTAATCATTTTTTTTAGAACCTTCTCCGGCGCGCACACAACAATTTACATAAGTTTCATCACAATAAATTTTGCGAGAGTAACGGACAGCAATTGATTTGACATGCTGGCAAAATATGCAGCTAAAAATGGAAAAGAAACGAATGTAACGCTAGATTATGCAGAAGTTTTACCTAAATTTAAAAATAAGTGTTACGATGATTGGAAGGAGTATTTTGATAAACGTTCATTGGAAAAAGGGATCTGGTATAAAACAATGCAGGGTCAGCCGTTTTGTGTGCCCTGTTTCATGAATAGTAATTTAAATAGAAAATTAGTTGTTACAGCTCATAGACTCAGATCTGGACACATTCCATGTAATAAGTTTGCATACATGATGAAAAAAACCAACTCGCCTAATTGTGTGGAGTGTGGAGTTGTGGAAGACTTACATCACTTATTGATGGACTGTGTTCGATATGAGTCTGATAGAAATGATGTGTTGCGGGCGTTGAGTTTGAACCGACTTGATTTAGGCACATTCCATAGAATTTTGTCTCAACCAAATGATGATGGTGCGAAGAGTCTGTTTAGGTTCATGGCCCGAATATAATACATACCAGCGTGTATCTTTGAATTATATAAGTAATTAGGGTATGATGGGACTGTCATACGCATTACAATATAAAAGTCCCCAAATAAAATAGAATTTAAAAAAAAGAAGATTTATATATATATATATATATATATAGATAAGTCCCTAGTCCCAACAAATTTTGAGGCCGCAATTACAGCGTCCCTCATACTCATAACTTCATAAGCATCTTCAGTCAATACTTCCTTATTATTTAAACGTCAAAAGTCAGAACAAATTGGAGTAAAGAATAATCGTCGATAATAACTCGCCATTCAACTTACTTCAAAAGAAAGCGAATGTTGAATTTTTAACCATTTAACAGAGTGCAGAACGTTTTGTAACCTCAGCCTGAGTTCATTCACTTGATACCCTCAGGCTATCTACAGACTGACTATTAGTACTCCTCAATTTATGATTACCGAAATCCTTCGCGACCACGACGTGTGAGACCGCCTTGCGTATACAGCAAAAGAAAATTAGATTGGACGTGGCAACTACAAAAATTAACCTTAAAATCAAGCATCAGAATTCAATATAGATTAAAAAAAACTTTAAATTGGAATACCGGCGAGTGATAAAGGATCCCAAAATGATGAATTTACATAAGCAAGTCCAAAGGATAATGAATTTAATTTTAAGGGGATTAAAGAACACATCCTTTTGATTGCATTGGAGGAGAGAATCGCCAAAAATCCTGATATCTCAATCCATATCAATTATTCTCGTGAAATTTATGAGCATGTAACTACCAAGATTGGTGTTTGTTAAACTTTTAACTGCGCTCTTGTTTAGCGTTTGTTCGTTTTGCGAAGGTAAATACATCTCCGCACGTCCGGGCTATCGACCAGCATTGACGTCTTATTGCTTTTGTTTCCACTTTGGATGGTCCTTGATTATTTCAGTGCATTCTTTGAGTCTTTATGTATATTTAGGGTTTGATCTTGATATAATTATGCTGATGTATTATTATTCACTTTTGAGACTTTACCATCCAAATTAAGGTGTACTTTTTTATTTATTTCTTTTATTTGTGAACTCAATACGCTGTGTGGTTAGTAAAACTACCTTTCAGGTTTGGTTTTGCATTTGCCAAAGTAGTTATTACAAAAAGGTTTTCCACGGATTGACTGTGGCAATAAATAGAGAAGGTCTATTCAGAAGCGGACATTAACGGGCTAATATTATGACGTTTTCTACATTCAGAGAGTAGTCTATAAGTTAGAAGCATTGCAATAAGGTGTGTTAGAAAATTTTATTACTCATTTGGCTCAAAGCTCACAATATTTATGTAACCAGTGGTAACATTTAGCATCTAATTAAATTCATCAAGTTCGTTATTAACGATGCAATAAATATAAACAAGTTCATTATTTATACTATCTTGTGTATCCGCCGCGCCAGCGCAATGAACATTGTTTAATGTTTTGCAATTAAAGTTTTGCTGGAATATCGGGTAATTGTTTACGTCTTACGAATCAGCATCTCCACTTATGTTATTATTGAGATACTGAAAGTAATTATTTTAAAGTTCCTCTAGGGCCAGATGTCATAAATCTAATACCGTATGAATTTATTCCCCACGTAAAAGGCATTTAGGCTAAAACTATTAATTGTAAATTGTTATAAACCTCGTTACAAAACACACAAATCCAAAAACAACACTTTTCCTCTAAAAAAGTTATATTATGGACCTATGGTAACGAATTAAAACGGCTTAGCAAATCCGTGGGAAGTAAACGTAAAACGGTCTGCCCATAATATTATCAGTAGGGAAGAATTTAATGGTGACCCCCGTGGTCTTATATCCATCGAATGTTTTAGTATTCCGTTTGACGATGTTATATTTCCCGCACCACGAAATCAATAAAACAGTTAAGCGTAAAATGTAAATTGGCGTTGTAGAAATAAAAGAACAAGTAGCTGATAGTTAAAGAAGTTAAACAAGTACTGGCAATAAACAGAACCATTTACTTGCGTATGAAGGTTTTGGCTGCTATACATGAAAGAGACGAAACATTGTCTCTTAAAAATGAAGCTAATAAAAATGAAGATGGAGACAAAATATTATTACGAAGAGTGTAGGATGTGGTTTTGGCGAAAAGGATCGATCTGCTCTGTAAGAGCAATTTTAACATCAATATCATCTGCCAACGTGCAATTAGCATCGATAGTTGATGATATTATGTTAGGTTCAAAGATCATAGGTGTTTATAAAACAGTATGAAATTTATTCAGTTACTCACCACTATTTACAGAGAACCCCCTCATAAAGTTAAGGTACAACCAATATAACCTTCAGATACTCGTATACCTTTGTTGATTAATCATGACATTTATCGAGGATTAATTTTGGCAAAACTTAACTCCGCATTCATTAATGTTTTTGTTTTTTTTTTTTTTTTTTTAAAAAAACGTTGCCCCACACTAGGAATTTCTCCTGTATCGTGGGTGCGTTTACAAACATTTAAACTCACATACACAAACAGCAAATAATAAGGGGTATAAAACCTTTTCCTTTTTTAAACAAGATATTGAGCTACATTATGTTATAAACTTCTTACAACAGAATTGTATACAGGGTGGAAACTTTCAGCGGGGCAGTAAGAGGAAGTACCTTATCCGTTGCAGCTACGCAAAAATGGTCTTAGGAGACTATCCTTATCTTTTTGAGAAATTTTGATCTGCATTCACAGATTTTGAAAAAAATGTACAGTCAGCAGGAAAATAAGCAATTTTCACAAAAACTTTTTTTTCTGCCAATCGATCCTCTTTCTTATAAGGATCAAAAACCTCTATTGGGCCAATTGAGGGTTATTGCAAAAAACTTTTCCCGTACATTTCGTAAGAAATGATACTCCAACTTAGTTTTTTATGATGGATAAATGGACCGCTACAATGAAGACTGGCCAAAAATAAACAAAAAAAAATAAACTTCGTATTTCGAAATCGCATCAATCGAATTCCGGCAATTCGCAAGGCAGTGGATACAAACATACTGATGGTCCTTTAACGTGACCACCTCGCAGTCCAGCCGATCTATTCTGAAAAAATCTCACCGTGTAAACGTAGGTGAAGTGAGCTAGAAGTGAGTTGTTAACAGTGTCATTCCCTCACTGACAGATCACTCCACGCTCACTTCACCTAAGTTTTCACGGTGAGATGGTTACAGAATAGCACAGCTGATCTCACGCGTCTTCAATTTTTATGTGGCGCTATTTAAACATCGAACTTTATAAAAAGGAATACAACAGTGTTCAGGAACTCAAAGATTTACTTACCACGATTCTCTATGGAATTAATCCTAGCACATTATCAGCTGCTACTGTAGTAAAGGGAATAAACCTATCGTCAAAACAGCTACCATTCTCAACACTTCATAAATTAGAGCACAAAAGTAAAATTTCTTGGTGAGTTTGTTTTTGGTCCAATAGAGTATCGATTGGCATAAACAAAAAGTTTTTGTGAAAATTGCTTATTTTCCTGCTGACTGTACATTTTTTTCAAAATCTGTGAATGCAGATCAAAATTTCTCAAAAAGATAAGGATAGTCTCCTAAGACCATTTTCACGTAGCTGCAACGGATAAGGTACTTCCCCTTACTGCCCCGGTGAAAGTTTCCACCCTGTATATCCAAAAACATGGTTCGAGCATCCGAATTTATAGCTATATAGACAGAACTTATTTTACATCATTATGTATACGATTTAAAAACCTATCATTGTTGGTAGGCGTTACGACCAAATGATTCTAATAAATATCGGAATGAAATTGGAGTAAGTAATAATGGAACAATATATGGCGATAGACCATGTTAATAGACTATTTGAAGTGATATATTCTACTAAAAGTTATGTTTGGTAGTAATAAAGGTTTTTAAAATGGGAATGGTAAAAACTTTGTTGCATAAGCAATTGAGGACGCATTTTTACTAGAAAATAATGTTTCCGACTGCACCGAAAGAAATGATGGGCTATTATGATTTTCTTCTAAAACAACCTTTAGATAATTTTACGGGTTTGCAAAAAACATAATTCTTCATTAGCTACAAATTTGTACTAGAAAACACAATAATTTGGCAATACACATACATATATAAACACACGCCACTTCTTTCCATGGCGGTACATATAAACTACAGAACGCCACCTGCTACAATCCATACATACCTACTCCTTTTGCTTCGTTTGCAATGGGCCTGCCAAATGTTAAAATAAAATTCAAAAACACCAATCTACATGGCCTTCACATGATCTGACCAAGATTATGTCTGGACTTTAAAAGAGACTGTGACCTCTGAGTTTGTTTCGGCCTTTCTTCTCAGAGTAGTCAGATAGGAAACGCCGACCTCATCTAGTTTTAAAAATATGACTGACGTGTAAAAGTGTTTGTACAAACCTACTTACAGAAATATAAATTATTTATCATTTATCAGTGACTAATAAAACTGGTACTTCAAATTATATCACTATGTAAAAGAATACATTACAAGGGTGTCTACTATAAAAGTTTATGATTATGTAGAACAATGTAAAGCTGATTATTTCCCACATTTGATAGTTTATATGACGGCGCCGTCTATTTTTGTTTTGAAGTTACTGGAATCACCGAAAAGGTCGGATAAGAGTGACACTGGCTGCTGACAGTCCCTCTAGCAGAGCGTCGTATCCTCAGAATCTGGACGCTGACATTCACTCTAGTAGAGCGTCGCATCCTCAGAATAATTCATTATTCTGAGCTCGCATCGATGATTAAGTGGCGGCTGTCTTCTGATGACAGAAGAGGAAAATTTCAGGGGGAAGCCACTGTCGTACCACGTCCACGACAAACTGCTATATTTCGGCACAATCCTGATGGTATTGAAGCTGCTGATCCACTAATACGATGATCACTTCTGGTAAAGGCTATCCTGCAGCGTTAAATATATTAGCAAATGATATTTAAACAAATGCAAAGTGAAATGTTTGTATGTGCATATATTTAGAAAGGCTTATCATCGAGATGACCCGATGTTATCTCAAATCTGATTACGACCGGTCGTCTAGATTCATTAGTGTTTTCATTATTTTTCTTAGATTGAGGTTTAGTCTCATTGCTAGCGATTAATTTAGAATTATGACTGCTACTCGTAAACCAAATCAACGACTCTTTTACCATAAATTTCGTGAGACACATTCATATTTAAAGTTCTGTTCGTAATTTTATTGCTGAAAATGAAAGTTAACAAACTTTGGGATTCCTCAGGAATAGTCGCATAAGTTAACACGAAAATAACAAATAAATTCTACATACACAGGTTTCCAAGTCAGCTACAATGTAAAATTACTGGCTGTAGCAAGTCTGCAAGCACAGTAGTAAATCCCAGCTATTTCTTTACGACTTGCGTAGGTCGTACGTAGACCAGACACAACCCATTAAAATCTCCATCGTCACGATCAAATTTTATTCTAAGGAAATTCCTAAAGTCTCTCTTTACATGCGTCAACTAGCTCATGCGCCAATTCATAATCATAAAGTAGATCGAATACGTAGACGGTAGACATCCAATAAAATCATCTTTCCAGCCTTTCTCCACCTATTTCGAGGCCGGTTACCTCTTTATCCAGATGCAGCTGGCCTATCAATATAGGACATAGACAAATACATCTCTCCACATTCCAATAACTGGGAAATACCTATATTCTCAAATTAGACCAGTTGTCAAAATTTCTGACTGAACGGCTGTATTGGATTAGAACAGCATTTTGTCGTGTTGTCTCAGCGTTGGGGCATTGTAAAGAATGGTGACTCATTTAAATCTGATTGAATGACAGATAGATCAAAGAATTTCTCATTTGGAAAGATATGGTGAGTTATATTATAATAACACCATATTTAGTATGATAACACATAGAACGACTGCCTCGTTGGTCACTAGACCAACGAGGCGCTCAGCAGTAGACCACTAGGTCGCAAGCGCTACTGCTAAGCATGAGGACCTGAGTTCGAATCCTAGGTCGGGCAAAATGTTAGTAGTCCGGAATCTGAATTTGTGCCCGGTTGATGTGTGTTGGGGTCGCCCCCTGTTACATGGGACTTAAACATTACTGACGAAATGTGGGTACCTAAACTATTGGTACACCTCTGCCTAACCCTTCGGGGATTACAGGCATGATGTTGTTAGTAATGTTACACCTACATATTTACAAAATAAATTGGTTTAAATTATTCTGTACCTCCGCCACTGGCACCCCACCACGTAATACGCGGCGCCAAGTGTGGTTGAACGGAATGAATTGAATTATGAATGAACGGACCTCGTTATAAACTTTATTATATATTTAAATTCACCAAACAGGATCCACACGACGGTATTTTCCTCTACAATACAATTAACTTAATTAAGTAGACTACCAATTATTTATGTCGCGATGGTGACATTTCTGTAGTAATAAATATATTATATTTATTTTTCATTAATAAATGAAATGTTTTTTGTGACGAAAAGACGGGCTTTTGTAGTAAGTTCTGATATTAATTTGAATATTAATAGCGTGTTAATAATTATGTTCTTTATAGTAGACGTAGCACGTAGGTCAAATGAAGGTTAGATTAGACCTTCGATATTTGATTAAAGCTCTCCAAGATTTTTGTATTCTGATGCAGTGTAGCAACGCTATCTTTTTTGTAACGTAAGCTACGTATTTATTGTTTTCTATCTATATATACAAATAAATAAAAGTTAAGTGTACGTTTGTAATGTCAAAATAACAGCTTTTTACTAAGTTCCTATGAAAGTATATACGGTACTTATAACATTTTTTTTATTATATTATAGTCTGCCTGTCTGCCTATCTGTCTGTTTGTTTGTTCCAGTTAATTTCCGAAACGGGTGGACTGATTTTGACGGGACTTTCACTGGCAGATAGCTGTTGATAGAAGGATTAACTACTTTTATTTTAGCAAAAGCCACCCGGGCGAAGCTGCGGGCAGCAGCTAGTTAACTATAAATCTTCACTTCGTATCTCTTTCCCTTCTATGTATATTTTTCTTTATTTTTCCAACTACATAATGGGTTCAAATATTATTTTTTACGTCAAAAGTTCACACATTATTTTCGAGTATTTTTCATGATAATATTTACCGTCGTATATACTGATTTATAGAACTCTTTTAATATGCAACCCGGGAAAAGAAAGGAATCTTAATGGTGCCATCCCTAGCACTAATAGAAGCTTTGGAACCAAAAATAAAGTCATTTAGAAGTTATCAATGTCTATCAACGGTCATCAAACCAAATTAGACAGAGACAAACGACACCCAAACGATCCTTTGACGCAATTCTTTCAACTCTTTAATTCTCTGCCACACAATCTTCAACTTTATTTCCAAAGCCATAAGATTGTATAAATTAAGAGTATTTAAGAATGTCAATCTTTATTGAGATTTCCCAAAAATGTTCGTAGGAACACTTTATTGAAGTGCGTTTAATATAAGATTGAGAAGAGAATGCTTTTCGAATGTATTTATATGGTGACCACGAAATAGACAAGTCTCTTGAGAATAATAAACAGTGTTTGAATTTGAAGTATTATCTATATTTGGTTTAGCAGTACCTATACAGGGTGGAATTTTGTAATGCCACCTGGAGGGAAAGTACTCTTAATACTGCAGATAGAAAATTTTACTCAAAGGAAACATTCCTTTATTTTTGAATAGAAATCAAACTGCATTCAAAGATTTTCGAAAATTCTCTTCTCCCACACCCGGGAACCGGCTAAAATCTGAGAAAATTATACCCTGTACTTTTATTGCATCGATCGTTAGGGTCAATTATAAGGATGAAATCTCTCTAACAAACATGATAAATTAAATGAAAGGAAAACCAGGAAATCTTAAAATAATTTAATTATTTACAAAAAATGGTAAACTAACTAATTAGTTGCTCGAAATGGGCTCCATTCTCTTGGATACACAAATTTATTCTTTTAACGAATTCATTTCTAGTAACCTTTAATAAAGTGTTGTGGTGAATATTATAAATCGTATTCTGAACTTCAACTCTCAACTCGTTGTCATTCGCATAAGATTTCATGTAAATTTGATTTTTTACATATCCCCACAAAAAAAATCTAATGGGGTGAAATCTGGCGATCTCGCAGGCCATCTGATTGTGCCGTTTGTACCAATCCAGGTATTAAAATGGTTATTAATGTAGGCAGTTAAGTAGTGATTCTGCTGTTATGTGCTGGAGCACCATCTTGCTGTAGAATTATTTGGTTTCGCTCTTCCTCGGGGAAACCATTTAACTCGTTTCTTAAGAGATCCAGTATTTCAATATACTTGACAGTGTTTAAATGACCTTCGTACACGTGGACTAACACTACATTATTTCTCATAATTCCGCACCAAACGTTGAAAGAAAATTTTACTTGATTGTTAGTTTCATGAACACGAACAGGATTCACTACGACCTACGACCAATAATGGTTATTGCGGCGATTGTACATGCCATTATTGCTGAAGTTGGTTTCGTCAGACCATACAATGTTACTCAAAAAATTAGGGTTTCGGTCAATTTCTCCAAGCATGTTTTCACAAAATTGTAATCGTCTGTCACGATCCCCAATATGCAATTTTTGCACCAACCGACCTTCACGATAGCATTTATACTTATACTTTTTCAGCACTTTAAGTACGCGAGTGTGGGTTGTTCCTAATTCATCGGCAGCATCTCTACTTGAAGCCTTTGGAAATGATTCAAAGTATGTTAAAACATACTTTGAATCATCTCTAAATCATCTTTAAATTTTCTACCATTCTTTTCAATACGAACCGAGTTGGTGCCTGTCGGTCTTGATATCTCTCTCCATACCACCGCAGAGCTAGATTCACGTTTTTGTTATTTAAAAAATAAGCTTCCATTAAATCAAACTGTTCTTGATAAGCCATTTTCACCGTGAGACAAAATGTGAAATGAGTTGTAAAAACAATCAAATGTGAATAACAACTATGACAATCTAATTTTCAAATTGTAATCTAACATTCCATATTTAAATTACCTCATACACGCAGCTACGAGTATGTCGCAAAGGAGTCTGCATTACAAAAGATGGATGTTAGTTAAAGAGCTTTAACTTGACTCATTGAATTTGTAACTTCAGATTTCCTGGTTTTTCTTTCATTTAATTTATCATGTTTGTTAGAAAGATTTCATCCTTATAATTGACCCTAACGATCGATGCAATAAAAGTACGGGGTATAATTTTTTCAGATTTTAGCCGGTTCGATTCCCGGGTGTGGGAGAAGAGAATTTTCGAAAATCTTTAAATGCAGTTTGCTTTCTATTCAAAAATAAAGGAATGTTTCCTTTGAGTAAAATTTTCTATCTGCAGTATTAAGAGTACTTTCCCTCCAGGTGGCATTACAAAATTCCATCCTGTATACTGGGACCAACTTGCAACCTACCAATGAATCAATCAAAATTTCCATAATTAAATTGGTTATATCAATTACTATTTCACAATAAAATCTATATACTTGGTTCTTCATCAACTTCATTAAGTTCATCTTTATGCTGTTCTTAAAATAATTCGAGAGTCGTATCCACTCACTTCTCAGATTGTTACCCTTTCTCTCGCCTATCGTTCAAAACCAGTAAATCAGCGATTGTGGGAGCATAACGAGGCTTTCTGAAGCCACTTATTTCACCAAGCTGAGTTTATTAACTAGACATTAGTTAGTAATCGACTGACAAAGGAATTTGTTGGAGGAAGTCTTTAGTTTTAACTGCTTATGCCATTATTAGACTATCCGAGATAAGCAGACTAGAGACATTCTTTGATTCAATTGTTTTCTATAGTATCATTATTACCTTCTCCGTTAAAAATAATTTGAGTTACACTAACAATCAGTTTACCAATCGTTGCCAACTGTTCTTTATAAAGGGATATAGCAAATTATACTCAAACATTAAAACTTCTGGCTTCATTTGTTTTATGATGTCGCTGGGTAATAAGTTTTGTTCTGGTGTAAAATAAACTTATAAAAACAGAGTAATTGCGTGAGACAAGTAAATATTCAAACTAATTTCATTACAGCACCGGTCTATAGTTAGGTGGCAATATTATATTTTAACGAGCGTGTCCCGTACAAACGAGACCGCAAACAAATAGTTTGTAGCTTTTAGAGTTCGTCAACGTATTAAAAACAACTCTTAAGCCGTAGAATAATTATCAATTTATTTTCAATGTAGAAGTTTGAAGAATTTTATGTTTCTAGCTCGCCTGATGGAAAGACGATATATAAAGAAAGACAAAAAAAGAAAGAAAATACGTTTATTTGCGGTAAACATAACGCAAAGAAATAAAAACACAAACACGAAAGAACAAGTTGAGGGAAAATATGCGTGACATTCACGCAAAACGGCCATCGCTCAGCATAATGCTGCGACCATATGCGGGATAGAACCCCAGCGCTGGTTTTCAGCGTCAGCCGAAACCGGTATCAGTCTATCATCTAGCTGCAAAAGGCGGAGAAGTCAGTGTAGTGATATTAACGGACAAAGATGAAACTTGAGAGATATATTGCCTTTGGAGGAGTAGTACATTACCCTACAACGGACTGTTTTAATTTAAAATGATGGTGTGTATCCTCTATTATTTATCTCAGTTGACCTAAGTTGAATTAAAGTCTTAGGTATACAGTTAAAGAGGTAGCTTGCCTAGTTCACGCCTTGAATGATTTCCGCCCCATGTCATAAGGAAATTAGAATATATTTATTTATCGAATAGATAAACGGTATATAAAAAAAATCGTATCAATATACGGAATCAACCCAAAATTCCGTATACCATCTTATAAAATAAACGGATTTTATAAATCTAACTAATCTAATTTTGAAATATCCTAACTACTAGTATCGCTCATATATCACCTGAATCACCCATGATCAAAGATAAGCGTTTGTCATTGTAAGCTAGTGCCGGTGATTAACCGAAATAAATAACATATCAATGTTGTCTGGCGAAGAAAATAACACTTTTAATACGTCTAACAGACAGTAGTAAAAAAATTATGAGGTAATTCGGCTGAAAATTTTATCACGTCTGGCTTAAGTCTTGAGAACCATTTCATGAATTAAATATTTATGATATAAAAAACAGAGAATAAAAGAAATGCCACGAACACAAGTTATTTATTTCTCCCTTTAATAAATAAAAATATATTATGAACTAGAGTCTGGCCACGCTAACTCTGCAGAAGACAAAAAATTGCAGAATTTTAAAATGTATAGACCGCAACACCGTCTGCACTACGAAAAAGATTTTGATACTTTAACCTGAATACAGGAGAAACGGATATCTAAGGAGATCTCTGAAACTACTCGAGGACAGTATAAAAATAAAGATAGATCATTTTTGAATGATAATAATATAATATTTTCTAGTTTTATGTCGTATATTTAATTATTTTCCATACAAAACACATTTTTAAATAATTCTTAAAAAAATATATTTAAAAATATAAAGAATTGTGACCCGTCGGTGTCGTTAGCAGGGTCCAAGCTACCGGCCGTTAGCGCTCCAGAGACAGGAACCTCCTCACAATGCAAGCCGTATCAAGGAGTACTAGTAGCCTTCTGAATCAGGCCCTTAATCCAACCGCCTAACGAGAGCCTCGAGAGATGTTGGTCGAAGCTTGGCAGTCGGCACAATGACAGCCGATCTCACGTTCTACATGTCAACACCCTCGTGTGCTAAGTCGAGATATATCCAGGACAGGAATGCTAGGAAACATGCTGGTCCAGCTCCATAGGGCAATCTAGAGTCTAGACAAAATCAAACTGGTTGCCATTTTATTTGTAATATATAATTGGTTATTTTTATGATATTGATTTAACATTCTGTGATTAGGTACCTATACTCACACGCTTACTTATTATTTTAAAATTTTTAGAAAAACATACTTTTATGATGTTTGTAAATATGTGAGCACCATGTATCTATCTCATAATTATTTTTCATTCCTTAGTTTTTAATTCTTTTTACCTATTATGGTACAGTAATTTTATTCCAGGTGCATCGTCTTCACATATAATCATATAATTAATGTACTCAAACAAACTATTGTATAACATTTTTTAAAGAGTAACGGAGGACTTTCTTGCCCATTCTTCTCCATACGAAAATATCTTTTGGAAGGGGCAACTAGAATCAAATTTTGACGTTCAAAATGCCTCTTATGTGCCTATTTGAAATAAATAATTTGACTTTGACTTTGAGATATTTTATTTGTTACTCTTTCTCAACTTTCACGAGGTTCTCGTTATGTTGAATGGTAACATCGACTATTATTATGCGGCGCGCCATTCGATCTATCACCACTATATCAGGCTTGCTGGCGACAATAGTTCCGTCAGTAATGATAGACCGATCTCAGTACAACGTGACATGCTCATTTTCGCGAACTGAGTCGGGAACATACTTGTAGTGTGGTATCTCGAGAGCAAGTTGCTGGTGAATAATCCAGGGGGTCTACTCCGAAGCGCTAAACCGAAGTATCGGCCGAATGTTCGGCCGTTTTATAACTTCCACAGTTTCCTTTTTTGACTCTTCCTTACCCGACTTCAAGTCATAGTTTTGACTATGGCTTATCTCTCCGACTGTCTTTTTTTTTCTAGCCGTAGTCAGCGATAGTTAGCCGTCGTAAAGAAAAGACCGAACATTCGGCCGATACTTCGGATTTACGCTCGGACTAGACCCCCAGGCCATTTAGTTATGCCTGTGCATTCGTTTTATATTTATACATGAAACCGCATTGAACACATAGGATATTTAGATTCAGATTCCGATTAATGAACGATCATTCTTCGAAATCTGAATCTAAATATTCTATGTCTTCTTTCTTTAACTTCCGAAGGGCAGGTTGAAGATTTTGTTTTAATTCTTCACTTATTCCACCTGGTATTTACAAATAATACGTACTTGTTATGAATTTACTATCTATGTATATATATATATGTTGTATATATATATATATATGGTGTATCTATTCATACACGAAATCTCTTAAGGGGTCATTGTACTCATCATTATGAACAAGTTTTACTATGGGACTAAACCTTAAATCGCGAAAAGAGAAGAGATTTCGTGTATGAATAGATAGACCTTATATAGTAGTTTCACAGTGAGTAATTACCGCATAACTACAAAGTTTGTTGTTTTGCATCATTATGATGTAATTTGACACGATCTTTTTGTAAACAACATGAACAGGCGTATGAGTATTCGTAAAAATGTTATTAGATAAATAAATAAATAAGTAATCTAATAGGCAAACATCAAAAGGCAAAATATCAAATCATTAGATCTACGTACACGTCAACTTATCGATATCTTGTAAACATTGTCGTTTTTGGCTAAAGACGACATCGTGCTGTTCCTTCATATCTTTGAATTTACGTATCATGTTATATAACAACTCCCGCGCTACACTTTTTATAGGTTTAACCATTTTTCTAATTTAATTGGAAATAACAACATACAGCGTAAGGAATCTGATAGCTCAAGTACCACGAAAGTGACTGATGTAAAAGTAAACCATATATAAAACTTTTTGGGGTTGCTCATTTATTGCATTGCAGAGTTAGCGTGGCCAGACTACATAAATAAAATTCAGAGAAAGAAAAAGTATTATAATATTCATTTGAGTACCGTTTAATAAGGTTAGTTACATTTAAAACTTGCAAAAATATTATGCTACTTTGAATTCCAAACAATGCATCATTTGGAACAAATGACGAACACAAAACATATTTCAATGATAGATTATATTATATTAAGGACACAATCTTGCCCTAGTAAAAGCGACTTTGACAAATGTGGTACAGAATTCGAGAGTTAAGGGAAGAAAAAAGGTCAAAGTTAATAATATATTTTAAGTTGATGGCGATGTTTTCAATTCAGCTGCACTAAAAGCTTAAGCAGATAATAGTTGATTGTGTCATAAGGGACCAAAATAATGTATTGCGGGCGAGAGCGATTGTTTGAATCCAGAGCGAAGCGATGGATTCCAGAGTAGAATCCTAAGCGTAGCGAAGGATTCAAAGTACGTCGCTCGAGGCTAAATAATTTTGGTACCGTGTGGCACACTCTGCTTTTCATCCCTCTATGAGAAAAGTAAATAAGAGATGCTTTTAGTAGTGACGAATATTTTTATTTACTTAACCAAATTACAAATTTAATACATTTTCGCAATTTTGGATGTTTATTGTAACTGTATTGTTGGGAACAAAAAATGTCGTTGACTTATAAATCACTTGGGTATTCGTAATAACTTCACTCTTTAAGAAGCTCCCGCGTATTTTTTTTATTTGTTTAAACAATGCCGCGTCGGCAGGGCTTTTTTTACTACCGGCCAGGACTTTATTGAAGCGAATTGCATTCATACTTTTAAAATAGTGTTCCAGATTCAAAAGTCATTTCGTCACTGTTATTAAGTGCGCCGGAATGACCCATTTTGCTCGCACTTATCGAGGAACGGACGAAAACAATTTTATCTCCCTCTTTTTAGTTTTTCATACTCGATTAGCATTCCTTAATGACTAGTAATAAACTCATTGGTAAATGCACTTTTTTAATGATACAATCAAAGCAGGAAAGCGAAGTTTCCCAAAAGGCTGCACAGGTCAGGTGGTACGTTTCACGTAAAATTTAAGACTTGATATCCAAGATAAACAATATATTACTAGCTAAGGACCTAATTGACTTGCCAGAAGCAAAAGACCGTTCTTTGCAAAAAAATAAATTAACCTATACTTAGACGAAGATGATGAAGTAAATTATAGAATTTGTAATGTGTGTTGTGTCATGCTGTAAGTGTAAATACTTACATACCTATCCTTTCCTTCATTTCAGCTTTGATTTAATCTGCAAAGAACAAAACAATAATTAATTATTAATAATTCAAGACAGTAACACAAAATATGGAAGATAATTCAAAGGAATGGAAAATACAAAATGGTAGAAACGATAGAAATCGAGAATTTATTGAATCTTAAATCTATCTGCAGGTAAAGTTCATTATGTTAAAATGTTGCTTTTATCTGCTTTATGTTATTACTACATGTAATAAGTCTCTAATATCCATATATTAGGATACTCGTTTGCTAGCGCATCGGCGCCTTCTGTACCATCAACCTTTGCCACTTTATTTAATGTCTTGGACAGTTTTCTTGCTCCATTTCTAGGGCTGGCAGACCATATAACTTATATATTATCACGATTATATTTATTTTATTTATTTATTTAAACTTCTCACACACAATAATGTACAAAGGCGGACTTAATGCCTTAGGCATTCTCTACCAGTCAACCAAAGGTGGTGAAGAGATAAGATGGCGGGTGCTCTGATTGAGAGAAAATAATAATATTATAAAATATTACAATATAACATAATTAAATATAAATATAATAGGTACAAAATTACATAAATAGGTTATAAACTTAGTTATAATACACATATATTTACTATAATATATCCCTACATTATATATATGTTACGGCTAATACCCGAAGTGCGGCTACACCTAGTTTGAGCCGGTTAGAACTAGGTGTAGCCACTTACTCTTGGTTAAACCTAGTACGAGCCGATTGTTTTCGGGTAAAATCATTTGGGTTAGGTTATGTTGTGGTCGAGTCGATGGCCGGCAGCGAGGAGTCCTGGGACGCGGTGGTATCCTTCTGCGAAACAGTCGTGTCGCAGAAGGAGGCTGCGGAAAGGGAGCGGGAGATCTCGTCCGCTCACCCAGCCCGCAGCAGGCGCACCGGGTATTAGCCGAAACATATATATACATAAATATACATACAAATTCAATGAAAAGACATTAAATTGAGATGACTCTACACTATTTGTTTTGACAAATAACTCTGTAATTTTGGCTTAAATGCAAACTGACTGGTGGCCGTCCTGATATCGAGAGGAAGCGCATTCCAGAGAAGAATGGACTGAATATGAAAGGAAGAATGAACGAAGTCAGAAGTATGAGAAGGACAGAGTAGAAGAAGATTGTTGGAAGAACGCAGTTTCTTAGCGTGTGAAGAACTTAGATATTGGAAGTGAGAAATAAGATAAGAAGGAGGGCTCGGAGAGTTGAGAAGGGAAAAAAGTGTGGTCAAAGCGCGCAAACTTCTTCTCTGGCGAATGGACATCCATTTGAGATCAGACCTATAACTCGACACATGGTCATATTTTCTTAAATTAAATATGAACCGGATACCATTGTTGAGTAGTCTATCGAGCTTATCTAGCAAAACCGCATTTAAATCAAAACAGCACACGTCAGCATAGTCGATGATAGGAAAAATCAAAGTCTGCACAAGCATAGTCTTCGTCTTAGCGGGCAAAAAGTTTCTCAGACGATACAGGGATCGTAGAGTACCGTTGACCCTTTGACTAACACTAGAAACCTGGCGTTGCCAGCCCAGCGTTGAGTCAAGATGCAAACCGAGATCTTTCACCGTAGGGGTAATGGGTATGACAGTACCATTAAAAATAAGAGAAGGAAGAGATGTAAGAGCCACCCTACCCATCATGCGCGGGCTACCAATTACAATGGCCTGACACTTTGAGGGGTTTACTGACACCCCAAAACTATCTGACCACTGTTTGATAGAGTCTAAGTCTCGGTTTACATCTAGCGTCCGATAAACCCTCCACCCGCCCAGCTGCATACAACTGAAGATCATCAGCATAAAGATGATACGAACATCGAAGACAAAGAGTTATAAAATGAATGACTGCTGACGTCCTCGAAGATAAGAAGAGAACCATTCCAGGGCCTCGGGCGAAACCATAAGATGAGAGAGGATAGAAAGGAGAATATCATGGCTGACGGCATTAAAGGCATTGGAGAAGTCAATTAATACCAAAACGGTAACCTTGGTGTCCTCCATTGCTTCTCTAATGTCACCAGTCACTTTAAGGAGAGCGGAGGCTGTACTGTGCCCAGGCCTGAATCCAGACTGAAAAGAACTAACAAGGTTGTTCTGGTGAACAAACCCCGTAAACTGCTTGTGTACGCAGGCCTCAAGCACTTTAGACAAGAATGGGAGAATGGAAATAGGTCGGAAGTGGCTAAGTAGGGAGGGATTTGAAATCTTAGGGAGTGGGCGGACATAGGCCATACGCCACAGGGATGGGAATTGTCCGGAATCAAGAGAAAATTTGATGATGTGAGTAATCGGAGGAAGAAGGATATCAAGGATCCAAACGACCATACTACGACTGATGCCGTCATAGCCCACAGCCTTGGATTTTATGGAAAGGATAATCTTTTTAATCTCGTCCAAGGTGACCGGAGAGAAGTGAAATGGTTCTATGATGGGACTAGCTAGGCCACTAATGAAATCGACCGTCTGGGACAACACTTGGGAATCCAAATGACAAGTGGTTGTGAAGTGACGGTATATCATCGAGCTTATTTGATTTATTCTTCTATAATAATTAATTTAGAACTAAGCTTTAGTCACAGGCAGCGACTCTTCTCAGAAAAAATATTCCAAAAACTTTTTTTCCGAAATTTGTCATCCGAGCGTAATTCTTTATCCTATGCATTACCTATTATTTTAGTGGCAATCTTTTAGCGGGTATTTTCTCTGAATTTATTGTCAACCTTAGCTAAAACAGTCTCATTACGTAAAGTTGACGTTGTCTGTAATGAATCGGCAGTAAAACTGATATCTTCTAAGGAAGCAATCTTATATAAATAGTGGATTTTATTTTGTTTACCTAGTAATTACCTGCTGAATAATACCTAATTATACTTATTGTGTAATTATTATCATGTAAGTCATTCATTCTCTATTGAGCAGTCATTAGCAAGTCCTGAGTGCAAACGTTAATAATATGTAGTTATTTCTGAAACTTTCAGCTGAAAATTTATGCCAGTATTATTATTAACATAACGTTTTCTAGAATGGCTATTGGGAGATAGCTGATTATTATAATTGTCAACTTACTGCGATTTTTAATTGTGGTAACCATAGCCAAATTATTGAGGTTCCAAATTCGTGTCACAATCGCGTATTTTCCGGACAATTTGCGCCTCATCTGACGTACCGGACACGGATAAATCGCGTCATAAGCGTCGACAAATCACGGACAACTTGGTAAATGTTCTCATACTTAGCAATACGTTTGACGAGTGACTTGTGAACATGAGTGATAGTGCTGGGAACTGTCATATGATAGACAAGAGAAAGGTGTGGTCATTAACGCCACAGGTGGCTTAAAATGGCGATAACATTGCACCGTTCGGATGTGAATATCACCTCAGAATAGCCCAAGATTAATACAACTACTGACTCATCAGCGGCAGAAACTTTACAAAAAAACAACAGTTGACATTTACGGTCAATAAACAACAAAAAGCAACAATCAAATAAATCTATTAAATAAAAATAAGGCATTCTGCACACGTGCGGACGAGCAAATAAAGCGTCGCGGCGCGGCGGCTAGACGGACGCGGCATTATCGCAATATGTATGCGACTGGTCGCGTCGATTGCCGTGTCAATATTGGACCACCGCAAGTCGGCACGCTCCGCTCAATAGCTCAGTTTGCAGATGATCTAAATACCGTATGATTGTGTGCTTAGTTTGTTAATGTGGGAAATTAGGAGGCATTTAAGTAATGTGTAGGGGTATACGTAAAGCTCAGGTCAAGCACTATCGATATTACACCAAGGCGTCTGCTGAGCAACAATCATTCTTGCATTCACTTAACGATGTTAAATGCACAGTAAAGACTTAATAAGCGCTTCCATGCTTTATGCTTCCATGGTCAAATCACAATCCCATAGGCATTCGTAGGTCGCTTTCATACCAAGCTGATTCATACTATTGTCGTAAATAAACAACGGTTTGTACACAACTATCCCTTCATCTATTTTGCTACTTACGTCTACATGTCCGACAGCTTTGGTACATTTTCTTTCAAGATTGGCCTTTTTAAGTCAAATAATGATCACTGTGCACCAATCTTTTCTGACTACCCCATATTTCCTTTATCCTTTATTTAGGCCAAAAACTTAGACTTCTAACCAGTAAAAGTTGTTCGTTCTAAACCCATGGCTTCTTGGAAACTTTTCTCTATTAAACCTACATTCGTGCTACCTATAGATCTTCACTATAGTTTTAGATTAAACGTATATTAACGACTAGCTTTTGCCCGTGGCTTCGCCCGCGTGGATGTCCGAAAATATCCCACAAGAACGTACTATCGGGATTAAAAGTACCCTGTGTATTAATCCAGGTTATAATCTATCCGTGTGCCCAATTTATTCGAATCCGTTCAGCCGTTTTTGCACCAATCCTGAACCTACATTCAGACAAACAGAAAAACGGACTAAAATTCTTCGTTACTATTTTATAATATGTATAGATGTTATATTACTAATGAGGTTAAGGATATTTTCGATCTCGGAAACGACCATAACATAAAGATGTAGGCAGATGGTAATTTTGCAGAAAATTACTACTGTATTAGGAACATTATTTTAACATAAAACGTTTTATTAAAGTTATGCTTTAATAAACTGGAATTTAATATTATGTTTAGCAAAATTAACACTTAGGTAATATATTTGAGATGGTTTTATCATTCAAGGTTTTGTACATACAATATTTACCTCCTTAATAGCTAGTTAAAATGAACTTAATAGGTTATGTTTCGCCATACTGGTGAATTTTATTGATTAAAGACCGATTTTTCATCGTATAACTTTTATGTGAAGAATAAATATGGTAGTTTAACATTATCCTTCTACAGGGTGAAAGTTACGAAACTCCAAAACAACTAAGTTCGAACGTCAATTAATCGGGGTCCTTTCAAATTAGCTCTCATCATTTCAGCCGAAAGACGTCCACTACTGGACATTAGGCCTCCCCAAACATTTGAGGGGGGGGGGGGGGGTCGCCATAATCGCCACGCTTGGCAGGTGGATTGGCGATTGCAGTATGGTGTTAAAATACATAGAGAACGCTGCTGCCCATTCACTAGTAAGTCCCTTAGTCGCCTTTTATAATTTAGCGAATTTGCTCTATTAAAACCCATTTCAAGGAATGCACCCAATTACCAATCATCCTGTATACAACAGCTGTCAAACCAGATAAAGGATATCTAAAGATTGAAATATCGGCCCATAATGGAATCATATTAAAACTCGAAGTAAATGTCACATGTTCCTATGTGTACAACATAATGTAAAGTACTAAAACTCTGTCAAATAGAACATAATATTCAGCCTAGAATCAAAGACGAGACAGTCCCCTTTATTTAAGTTTAAGAGATATTATACTAAAATGTCTTACTAACAAGTAACAATCAAATAAATTAAACGTAAACTAACGAGTTGCAGGTACGTACATACCTGCAATGTCAATAAAGTTAGGATATCGACTAGAGACACGACTATCGCATTAGCTTCAGATGAAGCAATTACACCGGATTGTTAAGATAAAACTAAACGACTAGCTCGTTAGAATCCCTTCAAATAGAAGGTCTTACGGAATGAGCATTGGCAAATGTGAAATCGCAAAAAGAACGAACTACGTCACTATAGAAGACAATATCATAAATAGTATTAACCTAAGAACAACACTAGAAGCAAAGAAATGTAGAAGGGATTATAAATCGGCTGAAGCTAGACGAAAGATATGGCGATAATGCCAATACATTTTTCCAAGTAAAATCATGGAGCTAATTGTTAAACAAATCGACTGCCAACTTAAATTGTCCGTATATTAAAATCACAATTGTCATTCTTTGACAGTTGTATGAAATGGCTATAATATGATAAATTAGGGAGATTAGGTGTAGGGTTTACTACGGACAAACTCACAACCCTGGCAGCCATTGACCCTACCTGACCCCGTCAGTTGGTGCTGACATCTCTTTGAGGCGCGTGTGGAACACAACGCACCTTCGACCCGGCCCACCTGGTCCTTATCGGACGGTGAGCTACCCATCGCATACCGTCCGCAAGCCCGAACCTACGGTGGCCGGGAACCGGCCTGCGTCTCGCGACGCCTGGGGCGTCTACCACGGTGACTAGGGGCGTGATCCCGCCGGAGCTCTGTCCACTATACCGTGATTTCTCGCGGCAGAGGAGTTACGGCCCAGCGTTTCGCCTCCTCGCGCCACTCCCAAATGTGCGCAAGGACTTTTGCCTCCAGATCCATGGGGTAGTCCGGCAAGGAGGCTCGCCGCCTCGCCGGAGACCGTGCGGTAACCCCGGACCAGCTCCTTATTAACATATTGCTCTCCAGATCTGCCTCGTATCATAAAGTTTTGAATTATTCTGTATGTGTGTGGTAGTATGTTTTATGTTTTAACAATAATATTATAATATAGTTTCAGTCTCTTACTAATCCAACGAGACCTACATTTTGTTCAACTGTATCAATCAAAGAATTATATATATATTTTTTTAATGCACACTAGTTTTCCCAACTTACTTTAGACATTGGCAGAACAGTAGAGACATCGGCATGGCTTGCCATTTAAAAAAAAAAAGGATAGACGTAGGGTATCAATTTGTTTACCAATTAATTACCCCGACTGTGTACATGCCAATAACTTACTCGGGACATTTAAGAGACTTATTTTACTGTGGAATTTATTAACTGATCGATCAATATAACATAAATATTGAATCGTCGAGCACAAAGTATTTCGTCTCCAGTTCTAACCCATAACCCATCGAGACTCCTTCACGTCACCTTTATTGCCTATTTATCAGGACTGCTTAATAAGAAGCAATGTAGAATTACATCCGCGTGTCACTTCGTGTCATTGCATGTCATAGAGATCATTCGATTATAACCGTTTAACCGTCAATAAGCGCTCGTTGCATGCAACGCCTCGCGACTCTAGTGGCGCCAACAACGTGAAATTACCAACTTGATTTTATCAGCAAACCATCGTAGATCAATAAAATTTGAATCTTATGACGATAAAAATATCATTCAATTTTGTAAGTACCGCAGTTTAGCAACACCAAAGTTATGTTGGCTAGAGTTTACGCGAGCTGACTCCGCCGTTGGATCCACACAAAGTGTTGGCTCATTTCAAAGCGACCAGTCATACAAATTGCACATTAAACGACGATTTAAACCGTGCCTTTCCTTTTACAATTCGTCATTCCGTCTCGTGTGCTTTACAACGGGATGGCGCGTATTGAACTCAGTTTTGCAAATTGTTTTTGTACGTGTATCGAGAGCTGATCAATCGATTTAAATCGATTCTGTATTGGTATCGATGCACGTCTTTGATGTTAGAGCTGCAACATTGATTCCTTATTCGATAAGTTATAAAGTGAAAATGATGTTGGTTTTGCGCGCCGTTTAAAGCGTGCGATGAATTTGATGGATGTTCGATGCTTGCACGTAGATGAGATTGTTATGATATGCAAATAATTTGAACATTTTATTTGACAGAGGTTTCTTTTTGAACTCTTCGTACTGAGTTGAGTCTCCATCAACTGTGATGTGCGTAATTTACAAACACGCATACGTAACCACTTCATCATACCCAACTGTATGGGCCAAAAGCTACGAAGGTTGTATCATCTGATTTATAGCGAGAACTCTCGGAGAAACGACAAGATGAGACATAACTTACTGCTTAACGACCGCATAGATTGAAGTCTTTACGTCATTAGCATAGAGTATGCTAAAGATTTCACAAATTGTTGGACTTTATTTTCGTTTTCTATACCATCTAGTTGGTACTATTCAGATTAAACAGACTATTCTTCAATGGAACTTGTAAGTATCTGTAAATGCACGTAAAGTTTCTAATACATTTTCTCTGTTATCTCAATTCTCTTTTTTTTATTAATTTGTACTTACATTGTCGTCGCCATCTTTAATTATCGATAAAATTAATTAAAA
The DNA here is from genome assembly GCA_963921375.1 of Tiliacea citrago. Lineage (NCBI taxonomy): Eukaryota > Metazoa > Arthropoda > Insecta > Lepidoptera > Noctuidae > Tiliacea > Tiliacea citrago. The sequence goes on along the minus strand of OY992794.1, from coordinate 2,747,139 downwards.
ATAATAATTTGGAAAGTCTTAAAAATTGTTGTAGTAAAAGTCAGTATCTAACTAAAGATAGAAAGAAAGAAAATAAGTTTATTTGTGGCAAACACAAAAAGAACCTATATCAGGATCTATATCTATCTAAAGTGAAACCACAACAGCTTCGTTTTCAACATTTTCGGGCTTTATAACTTTGTGTACATGACATGCAGTTTTCAAGCAGACCGATAGTATATATTCTTACCTACGAAGTGTGTGTGTGTAAGTATCAATTGATATCGATTTTGAAACTAAAGTGGATACACTACTGAATCAAACCAAGAGGATCAACAAAGATTTGAGATACAAATCCTTTCGGTTATCTGACCTGTCTGAGATATGTAACTGTTTTGTATATGTCGTGGTCCGATCGTAGAAATGGCCATACCGTGATCTGCCCGGCCATTTCATGATACGACGCTATTTCATGATTTGACCATCTAACATCCGCCATATCGTTCGACGTTCAGCGTGCGACGATTTACCCAGCGATGCTTATGGCATATGGACCCAGTTAAACGTAAAAATCAAAGCCCTGTCTTTGCTTCCGAATAATAATTCCTATTCGACCTATTCCTACTCGAATAATTCATATTTTAGAGTCCTAAAAATACTAAATAGCCAAGTAACTGCGACCAACCTGGATGTAGCGCTCGCCGACCGCTGCCGTGGCACCGGACGCTTCGCTCACTCGGCTCGCGCGCGGTTGGTGACAGTTCTAACCTAACCCATTTGGTCAGGGTGCACTAGCGGCGTGAAATGGAACTACTTTACGGTATGCCCAGTGGACAGCTGGGAATATCGATAAATAGGTTGCTTTTATTGATCCGCCCGACTTTTGATTAGGCCCATCGTGGTATAACTGGCCATGGCCAAATCATAAAATCGTGGGGTATCGTGAAATGGCCATTCAGATCACGATATGGCCATTTCTACGATCGGACCACGACATATAGACGAATAGTAGCTATACAATTTTATATCAATGTTTTGCTTTTACCAACATTCAGACTTGGCATCTCAAAATCAGCCGTTCACCTCACTCTTACCATAATTCACAAAGCACTTAACAAGATTTTGTCTCCAACATGCTAAATCTCCGACCTACTTCAAATCAGTACCGATATAATGCCGTTTTATTATCGATATGCAGGGATAATCCCTTCTCGATACTTTACTACCAACTTAACATTTACAGTCGAAGAAATTCTTCATTCGGTTTATCATTCTCAATTCTCAGGTCGTAAAATTGAAATTCGCTGATTCTAATATTTTGACAGCCGCAAATTTTATTTGGTTTTTGAGTAACTGTCAACGGTGCGTCAAAATAAAGGTGTGTTTATACAATACTTTACTGCTACTGTTGATCGATTTATTATTGGGATTATTTAGCTTTATTTATAGCCGTGGCGACATATTGAATGTGGGAATCGATAGTCAAAATAATTCGTGTGAGGCCGATAAAATTTATGGTTTAAGAATTTGTCAAAGTAAATAAAGTCATAAAAAAAAATTTAAATATGTAGATAAATGAAGTCATAAAATAAACAGTTACTATGACGCTGTAGGCGTAACTTGCATCTATTCAGCAGGTACATATTAAGTGAATTCTTAGGAATGGAACTAGAGAAAGAGAAATTGAATAATTAAACTAGATAAAATTTTCTTCACTGTGAAAGGCAGATTAATTAATTGATATGGCTTCAATAATCACTACAAACATAGACACTACACTAGGTACAGTGTTTAGAAAAGAATTGATTCTTCTTTGATACAAACTTATTAATCTTTCTTCTTTTTCGTGTGGTTAGTGACTAACCGTGTCACAGTTTTTATGCCACTTATGGGCCTCTGACTTGGCTTCACGTGCCGTCGAGAATATCTTTCTTCACCGTTTTCTAAGCAAGTGATAATTCTACAATACGCAAATGAATCCGAAAAGTCAGAGGTGCGTGGCTTGGGTTCGAACTCTAGACCTATGACTTGACAGTCCGACGTTCACACCACTAGGCTATCATTGGACTTACTTACTAGTAACCTAATAGTAATCTCAGCACATGATTACAAGGAATACTGAGCTTCCAAGAATCATTATACTACGATAACCTCTTCCTTTAGCACTTCGAATTCCATATTTATATATATAATACATCATCATCGGCCGGGGTTCCCTCCATTTCATAGTTCGAAGTCAGAATGTACAGCTGACCAATTCTTCGTATCCATTGTTATGTCTAGATGACAACTGACACCCGCCATTTGTAATAGATATCTTTATTACTACCGCGTGTAGATAGATACTGTTGTGACGTGAAATGCATGGTCGTGGATAAAAATAAGACCATCACCTGGAATCGAAGTTTAGTTTAGTTGCATAAGCAACTAACTTGATGGTGATGACCATCAAGTTAGTTGCTTATGCAACTAAATTATTATAGCTTTTAAGAGGTATATTTTCAATGATGTGCCTGCACAGGTACCCCATTACTCTATTTCCTGAGTATGTAATAAGTATGACTTATTTTTCACAGTACTGTGACGGGCTTGTTCAATGAAAGGCTTATTTAGCATTTAAACTTTTAAGGAATAATTATTCCTAGCGTCCCTAGTCAGCTTTACATTTTTTACGTGATGACGCACACTGTCAACTCTGCAAGCTGATTCTCCTATTTTCTAATCTCTTAAATACGAAATAGTGTTTGACTCAAATTATGAAATACTAGCTGCACCCCGCGGTTTCACCCGCGTAAGTCTCGATCCCGTGGGCATATCGGGATAAAAAGTAGCCTATGTCTTATTCCAGGGTGTCAGCTACCTCCATACAAAATTTTATCAAAATTGGTCCAGCCGTTTGAGCGTGAAGAAGTAACAAACATACACACACACACACACACACACTCACAAACTTTCGCCTTTATAATATTAATGTGATGTGATTCATGAAGCTTGCATGATAAAACCAAGCAGGCTGAAGGCTCTACAGTACCTTCTGCCTTTTCTCATACAGAGGAAGAGCACTGATAAGTGATACCGTAGCACTATTTCCCGATCATGTTTTTCAGAGATATAGAATAATATTGCTTGCTCCGTGTGGTGCCGGCCGTAAAGCATAGCACCATCCCATTTCTTATCGTGGGTGTCGTAAAAGAGGACTAAGGGACTTGCTGACTAGAGAACGGGCGGCAGCGTTCTCTATGCTTTTTAACACCATACTACGATCGCCGATCCCCATTCGGGGGAGGCCTAAGTCCAGCAGTGGACGTCTTTCGGCTGAAATGATGATGATGAATAATATGGGATCCCTTCTTTTCGCATAATGTTCTTTGTCCTAATATACTTCGGCATAACGATTTTGGCACAATTTGTTTTGGCATAATAATACGAGTACTTCGACATAATTTTTTTAGACATACATTTTATGTTGGCATAATCATCTTAAAGACTAATTTGTTTTGGCATAAATTTGATTCGCATAACGTTAGTAGGCCTAATGACTATTGAATATTGTTAGTTAAAAATTTAATATGCTGTGCAACAAAAGTTAGTGACAGAACCGAATTGCTGCAAAACTGACTCCACGTAGTCTTGTTTGTCCTACCCCTAGAGTGTAATTTAAAATCGCGTAGGCGCGTAGGGGCGACGCGGCCCGCGGGCTGAGGAGCAGGCGGCTGCGGTGGTGAGCGAAAGCCGTCTGCGACGATTAGCACGCGTGGGGCCGCCGGAGGCCCGCAGCGCCGGAGCCGTGACAGAAACCCTGCCTGCTGCATGCTGCATGCTTGCTTGCATGCTTGCTTGTTTGCTGCATGCTTGCTTGCATGCTTGCTTGCATGCTGTATGCTTGCTTGCTTCATGCTTCCTACAGCGAAAAAAAAAACCCACAAAATTGTTCAATACGTTTATTATATTAATATGTTATATATTACCTGATTCAGGAGATATGGCTTTTTTCCAATCGTCGAAATAAATTGGTATATCCTCTTCGGGCAAAAAAGCTAGGGCGTATAAATATTTAATTTCCATGGCAGACAAATAAATGGTAAATAAAATGCTTTAGGATATTATGCTTAAAAAAGTTATGCTTTAGAACTTTATGCTTAATAAATTTATGCTTTGGAATATTATGCTTAATCATTATTATGGTTAGAGAAATTATGCTTAAAAAAATTATGCGTAAGCTGTTATGCGTATTTATATTATGCGAAAATATAATTATGCCAAACAAAATTATGCTAAGTTATATTAGGTCTTAAAATTTTATGCAAATGGATAGGGAACCGAATAATATTACACAAAAGCAATACTTAGTTATAATTTAATTGCGAAACTAAAATAAATGTAACAATCTCTAAAAAAGAGCTAACGTTGCTGAAAACACAAAAAATCCGGAATCAAAATTTTCATCAAAACATTACTACTCCAATGTCTTCAGGTAACGGATAGTAACTCGTAATCCTTACCAATAGTAAACAGAGTAAGAACCCGGTGAGTGAATGATTCATTTAAAATAGATCGACGACCGGTGAAGGCATTCGTTTTGCGTTTAGATTTAGATGCTCTAACTGTGGGTGGCGGGTGTATACTTAGTGCTTAAACTAATAAGTTGAAGGTACAATGGCTAAGTAGTGAGTTTGGTTCTAATTTAGTATGATAGTTATGTTGTTATTTTACATCCATCTGATCTACTTCGGTTCGTGAATGTTTGATGTAGAATAACTAACCATTCATGTTTTCATAGATTTTCATCAAACAAGAATTTCAGGGACAGTTAATAATATGTATGTATTTACGTCACTCAATTTCATGCAGCGATTTTATCTTTCTAAGGCTTTAAGTCAGAAGGAAAAGGATTACTTCGTAGGAAACATCGAATAACTTTTCGATTAAATTGTTCCACTAACGTTAGATCATATTAGATATTACTTCAACTATTTACAGTGTAAACAATTGTTGGTTGGCCAATAAAGGAAAATAAAATAAAAATAAAAACTGACTCATGAACGATATAACATTTATCATATCAGTTACGTCGCAAAATATTCTAAAAATAACATAATTTATCACTATTCATAAAATCCATCCATAGTCTACTAAAGCAATATAATAAAGCCGTCAAACGTTTCGCGAATATAAATAATATTAATTCAATAACATCTTCATAATCTACAACAAACATGAAAAAAACCCGCATAAAACTGATTTATTAGTTCGCCACTAAAAAGTAGCTTTATTAACACTATTTATACACTTCCACGAAGTATCTAGTACTATCGTAGATTTTTTCTACGTTATTTATGATATGACGGTACGTAAATCTTACAAGTACTTTATTATATTCGCGCTATAAGAGCATCAAAAGAAATAATTCATATCGTTGTAAAGACTAGTCTTCACTGAACAGTATCCCGGGATCCGGGATTACGAATCTTGTATGCACTCGTAAAAGGGGATATAACTTGGCCGTGTGTTGGGAATCCGATATTTGTTTATCCTTTTATTGCACTTTATAGCTATTTAAGGATTAATCGAATGGAAGGGTATTTTAGTATCATCTGTACGCGATTTGGTTGAGCTTGCAATATTTTTTATAGCTGTAGTGTTGGTTACAATAACAGACAAAGACATTTCAATAAAACGTGTAATTTATTCTGGAATATTATTTTATGATAGCAGCTGTTTTACCGACTCGATCCAATATGTACTTGGGAAACATATTTCATGAATAGAGATTATTGCGAGCTTAACCATACTGTTACCGAGCTATACACTACAAAACATATTTTTTAAGTAACTTTCAGCAGAGTTCATTTAATTCATTATTTTTTTCATGGTTTCATTCATCATTGATCTTCATGGTATTCATATGGCCTGAACAATAATATGTCAGAACTTTTTAAAGAGACTATGACCTCTGATTTTGTTTCGGTTTCTGCTCAGCGTAGTCGGATAGGAAACACCGAACTCATCTAATTTTAAATCATAAGTGATTTTTGACGTGTAAAAGTGTTTTTTGAACCAATTAGAAATAAATTAATATCATTTATCATCAAAAATTATGGATCAAAAAATATCCCGGGGTAAAAACAAATATGCCAACAAGTCTGTTCCCAGCCTTTCTACTATTCCATTTTATTTGTTTGTTTACAAAATGGCCTCTTTCGTTTCATGTCGCTTTCGCAATTTCTTCTGAAAGTTCATTCATAGAAGAGCAATGTATATTCGATGTGAGGAAAAGATTTATTTTGTTTACACATTATGCTCATCTGGTTTATAAGTTTGTATCTCAATTCCGATGAAAGACGTATTCGTGTAACTTTCTGCAAAATATAAGACGGAATTAGGATTGTTCATAGCTTTTGTCTCAATATGTCAGTCTACATAATAACCTGGTAAATATTCATTAATTTCATAAACCTTGTTCAGAGTTGTTAACCATATATTTTTTTATTTCTTTATTCGAGGGTTTAGGAAATTTTCGACAGTAAAATCAATTGGTGAATGCCAAATTGCAATTGCTACATTTTGGCAGCACGAAGTTAAATTAATTAGTCTTTAAAATCATCAAATTAATTAATTTTTTGTTTTATCATGTTTAGATATCGATACCCATTACGTCTAGGTTTAATTTAGTTAGCTAGGAGGGGGGGGGGGGGTTATAACCCTATAAAATCGAATACAAAAATAAATAAATAGATTGACATTTCTGTCATTCTTTCTTTCTTACACATTATATTCAGAGAATAAATAAATTAGCGATAATAACTAATACTATACTGTTGTAAAAAAACAGATAGGTAATAATTTAATATTTAGTAATAAGGAAAATTATTATACTCTCCTACTTATTTAAAATATTGCTGTGCCCGACAAGACCGTAATTGTTTATATTTATTAATACTTACCACCTATAAGTGTACATTATGGATTGCAATAAAGATTAATTGATTGATTGAAGTAATGAAATGCTTAGTTTAATGTCAGAAGTTATACTAGGGCAATAGAGTATTCAAGAATTTTAAAGTATTAAAGTATTTTTTTTTATTTCTAGATTTTTTTTACAAATTAAACCTAGGCTAGTTTTGAGTACAAATGAGTTAAGCATCTGTAGCCGGACTAGGCAAAACCTGTATTTCGGCTATCAGCGCCAATCCCCTCGGACAATTTTACATTTATAATAGCCATTAACATTAATTTTTACAAAATAATTTTACAGTAGCGTTATTTTATTATAATATGTAGAGTTTGAACGCGTGTCCTCTCATTGTGTGGAATGAAGTGTGTGAATTGAAGTGTGTGAGTGTGTGAATTGATAGAGGGTGTGTGGTGTGTGTAAGTGTGTGTAGGCCATGAGAAGTTAAATAGAGTAACAACAAACACAAAGTATGACTACTGCATGGTTGTGTTTGTGATGAATCACTTAATGTTTTTCTAACTATTGGCGTTGTATGAACGTAGGCGAAGCAAAAGGAGTATTTATGTAAATAGCGTAGCAGGTAACGTTCTATAGTTTCTGCCTACCCCCATGGAAAGAAGGCGTGAGTTTATGTATGTATGTATATATTGGCGTTGGTGCCAAGCAAAAGATTATGTGCCTAAACCTAATGCCTAATGTGTTCTTATGTTTTTTGCTTGTAAAATGGGGTGAAGAATTTCGGTCAAGAGGATAATATTGTAGTAGGTAAGCATGTGACAATGTCTCTCGTAAAATTTTATATCTTTGAGTTATTTTTGTATCCAAGACGAATCATAATAAATACTGTGTCTTATTTTACGTTATGGGAATTCAGAGACGAATCTCTGGTTTGTGAAATCCTATTCAATTCCATTTGTTATCACATGTCGAGCAATATATTGACGTCTGTAATTTCAGCCAAAATACCCATAGCCATTTGAAAGAAGGCCTACTGATCAGAGACTTGATCTAACAGAGCTGTAGTTAGTGTGTGGTCATAAGGTGATCAAATCTAAAATTTCCAAACACATTTAGAATGGTTATTGGTTCCCATAAGTATTCCGAAAATGAACTTTATTCAATTCACAGTTACGACCACCCGATATTCCTAAACAATGGAACCCAGAAAGTGCTAATTTTTATACGATAGAAATTCAGAAATCCATTAAGTAAGAAAATGCTAATATTGACACAACAAACAAAACATCATCACTAGAACAAATACCGAAGCTCAGAGTCATGACTGACTCGAGTTCGATTTGATTAAGAGATTTAACACAGTCAATAATTTCATAACACCGACTTCATTGATAATGCAAATGAGAATGAACCTTATACCGTTGAAATCAAAGTTAACAATGATGAAGGTGAAGAAGTAAGAGGCGAGGTGCCAACAGAAATGTTTCATAATGTTTACGAAAAGGGAGCGATGGTGAGTGAGGATCGATTAGTTAGTGAGTTCTTTAAATAGTAATTAAAACGGAAGGCTACGAGATAGCATGTGGTATTTAGAATTTGGGAACAGATGTTGGATTCTGATAAGTTAACTGTTAATCCAAAACTTGCGTTTTCTTTGGAAACGGATTTCAGGCAGCATTATTGCATAATTTTTGTATTTTTTTTATGGCATTAAGAATTCTTTTCGATTAATTCTGGGATTGGATCTCTGTGTGAATTACGGAATGTCATTCACCAGATGCTTGCTACCATGTAACAGAATTCACATTTCAAAGTAAAATTTAACCCTTTCAAAACCTCTTAAGTTTGACTACGCATCATAAAGACAGGTTAACTAAACTTGCTTTATAAACTAAAGGCTTTTATACGGACTGACGCGATATCGCGGGCGCGACAGGCAGTTGTACGTGAAGACAATATTATGGAGTCATCTGTTAGCAACTCTTACCTGTTAGTAAACATGTCTTTCAGTCAAACCATTAAGAGGACGCGAGCGGAACTGACGGAGTCCAAACAAAGAGGCTCAACAAGATACTGGAGATGATTGAAATACACATACGTTTCTTTGTGTACAACCTGCCTTAAATGGTCATGAGATATTATGTGGGATAGAGATAGTACTTGGATACAGTTCAATACCTTCCGTTGACGTCAACTTACAATCTTGTGATATTTTGAAATGATACAAATAAGATACACAATCAAATAAATAAATAAATATTTAATAAAGGTCACACCACAATATAGAAGTACAGTCAGCATGGTATCAAGAGTAATACACATTAATATAATTATACTGTAGAAGACTGGTACCGAAGCTAGACCTAAGGAAGGAGGGAAGGGGAGTGTATTTCAGAACATGGTGCCAGCTCCCTAATTGCATAACACATCTTCAATCACAATCCAAGGATTTTGAAGGAAATTCTCAATCCATTGCTTCATAGATTTGAACACTTCTAACTTTATATTGGATTATGTATTTGTACATTATCAATATTAGTTTGAAGATGAAACGATCATGTTTTAGTACGTGAGCAATATAAAAGGTTGGGGAAAAAGTACTATCGTATTTTATAGATATAAAGTTGGAGTAAAATCAAGAAATCAAGAAAGAATAAGAAAAATAAAAGTAAAAACGATTTCGTGCCATTTTTCAATTGTTTTTCTGTCCGCCAAAAATAGTAAATCTAACGAAGAAATTCAATACATTTTAAAGTTTTATTCTAAAAAAAGGAAAAATGGGAAACAAGTGGCGATAAAAAATTGTGGTTTATGGATTTACGCAGTGTCAGTAAGAGTAGCATAAATTTGGTTCAAGAGTTTTCATTCCTGCCATTTTGATGTCAAAGATGCAGCTCGCTCTGGTCACCCTGTTACAGATAAAGTCGATGCCATTTTTGAAAAAGTGGAGTATTGTATAATAGTAGTTACGACATAGCTGAGGAGTTAGAGATCAACCACAAAACAGTTTTGACCTATTTGAAAAAGTCTGGGTATACAAAAAAGCTCGATATTTGGGTGCCACTTGAGCTCACTGAAAGAAACCTAATAAATCGTGTACTCATTTGCGATTATCTATTGAAAGGTAATAAAACCGAACCATTGTTGAAAAGATTGATCACTGGTGATGAAAAGTGGATCACCTACGACAAGATCGTGCCGAAAAGATCATGGTCAAAGGGTAGTCAAGTTCCACAGACTATAGCGAAACCCAAAATAAGGTGATGCTGTGAGTATGGTAGGATTGGAAGGGCATCGTTTGTTATGAGCTTTTACCGGCGGCAAAACCATCGATTCAAATCTCTACTGCCAACAACTGATGAGACTCAAGCAAGATATTGAGAAAAAATGGCCGTAATTGATCAACAGAAAGGGTGTGGTGTTTCGTCATGATAACGCCAGACCACACACATCTTTAGCCACTCAGCTCAGCTCACTTAGGTTAACATCAAGAGAGGACCGTCAAAACTACTTGTCGCCGTTTTTTGATCAGAAGTCCCAAAATTTCTACAACAATGGGATTATGTCACTACCTACAAAATGCCAACAAAGTGATGACAACAAGATGATAAGAGAATGATGACATAATATGTGCCATATTATGTCATCATTCTCTTATCATCTTATCCCAAATTATTTGTGGTCGGCGCAACATTCTTCCATACTTCTCTATTAGTCGTCATCTCGGTAGTCACCCCCTTTCTAGCCATGTCTTCTTTCACACAGTCCATCCATCGTTTTTTTGGTCTTCCCCTACTCTTATAGCCATCGACATTCATACTCAAAACTTTCCTCACGACATTTTCCTCATCGCTCCGCATCAAATGCCCATAACATGACAACCGATTTCCGCACAATTTTTCAGTCACCGATGCCACTTTCAGACTTCCTCTAAGGTACTCATTTGCACATATTTATTATAATCAAATGTAAACAAACTATGAGAAAAAAGTCTTGAATTTGTATATAAAATACGAAAAAACTTTTTTACCGACCTATTATTTCCATGAATAAAAGTTTATCACCCATAAACAAACGTTTGATAATTCCAAAGTTTGACATAAAACTGGAGCTTTATGTCAAACTTTTGTAAAAAAATATATTTGAGAAGTCCCGTAAAAGTTAAACTAAATAATTTGTTCCCAATTACGCATCGTTGCCATAAACGCCGACGGATTTTACAATCCCGCATTTCTCTAAAATCGTAATTTGTAGGTTTAACCACTGGAACATTTAAGTTCCTCAAAAACCTTTGTTTATGGATTACGATGGTTTACAACTTGTCTGCTGGAAGTTTCAATAATCCACAAAATGAAGAAACCATGATTTGTTACAATAATAGGATCAATGTCAACGACTCACTAACTTCTAAATCTATTACGAAATCCGTTAAATATTTTATGTTTAACGTTAAATATAAACAAGCTGAACTTCAAGATCTTAATACTGAACATTTGCATTTCTATAATCTCTACTTGGAATATTTGGGACAAAAATTTAACTTTCAACGTCAAATTAATTTTTATTTGTATCAATAAAATTAATTTGATTAATTTGGTCGAGTTCAAAATTACTTCATTTGTGATTAGCGGTAACACAAACATTAGAGTTGAGTTCGATGGTGAGAACTTTATAATTGGAGAAACTTCAAAATGGCTATATATATGAAACCACTCAACTCACAAAGGATTAAGACTGAACAAATGAGTTCCTCAAATCTGGTAGATAATTACCTGTCACTATGTCTGCATTACAAAAGCTTCTAGCTAATATTTATTATAGTTATTACCACCTGTAACTTCATTCAGTCCTAGTACCTATAAGATTTACTAGTGCAAAGACCTTTGACCTTTAAGTGAATTATGACCGGCTGTTACTTAATAACTTAATCAAAACAATATCCATGCAATTCACGTATTGCATTTGCGTGATATTTATTTAATAACATGTGTTAGTTATTATGATCGTATCCGGCAGTGGCTGTCAATGATTTATTGATTTCATAATCTGTTTATGTTTTGAATTCACACTGCAACAGGGAAACGTGCTTCCGTGGCGCACTGGCTGTCAGATTGGAACGCAGAACTATGAATTGTGGTCGATTCTTCAATGGTACCATTACTTAGTATTGTTGAAACAGTACCTAGAACATTTATCTTAGTTATTCTGTTTTTATTATTTGTTTTATCTATGTTTTCTTTAATAATATCAATTAACTGTTTATAAAGAGTCAAATGTTCCGTAACATTAAATCATTCCTCAACTTAATCAAAGTAGTTCCTCAGTTTATCGTCAAATCCATCGAAACTGAATTCAGCGATCCTGGGATGCATCTCGCAATATCCCTACCAATAAATCAGAACTCGTGTACTGAACTGAGAATGACCCACAATCGCATCGCACAAACTTCCTCGGAATGACAGGCCGACACACTGTTTTCCATCCTACCGAAATCGGCACGGTAATAAATGATATAAATAATTTATTACATCATTGGAATAAGATTTATATTAACGTTAGACCACCAACAAACACATAAACATTAATTACATGTGTCGTGGCTAGATTTATTGCAGCGTCGTCGTTCTAAGAAACAATATGTACAACAATAGATTTGGTACTGAATGTGTATCACTATCATGTGTTTAGGGATGCAGATGTCATTATTTGTAGCAGTAGATATTCTATCAATTGGCAAGATGTCATCAATTTCAAGAAAACTCAATAACTGAAAATTACAGCAATGTGCATACCTACTTGTGATTGCTACAAATGTACCTAAGTACCATTTGAAGTTATTATTAATTCAGCAACGACCAGTAAAGCAACAAATAACTATACATGGTTATTCGTTGGTTTACTGTATACAAACAAGAATTTTAAAAGTGCTTACTGCTTATTGTACCTATATGCATTCTTATATAATTATATTCTTTTCTATCGTGCTTGTTGGTGACCCTAAGATTTCTATATTTTTTTCTGTTTTTACCCGTGAGAAACTGTAATTGTCTCTGTGTTACATATTGCACACTCAATAGAATACTGGCTTAACGATAACGAACGAAGATTTATGAAAAATCGCCTAGGGTCTAGTCAGCTCATTAGCCAGTATAATAAATAGATATTATTTATGTAATAAACAGAATAGTCAAATCTAAATATATTTGTACCTATCTACTTTTTCAAGAACCATTAATTACATTTGTGCAAAAAATATTGCAGAAATCCTAACTTTGACTCAAGCTCTAATAAGTCAGTATTCTGCGATATACAATAATGTTATCCATCTGCTAAAGCTGTTGGTTCTCCTATAAATAATTAAAATAAATAATATTAATTTTAATTAGTAATTATGCAATTAATAATGTTAATACTACCGTAATAAGTATGTACCTAATATTTGCACGCCACACTTGGCAGAATGTTATGATACCATTGAATAATCTTAAGACCATATAATGTATACACGACTACACATCAAGCTATACATTTCCAGTATAAGCTGATCTTGCATTGTATATAATTTCTGTACAATGAGAGATCAGCGTATACTGGAAATGTAATGCTTGATGTGTAGCCGTGTGTACCTTATTCTGACAAATAAATGATTATGATAAATACTAGCGGCAAAAACTCGTCTTACATAAACAAATAGGTCATGACGTCGATCATGGCCACGCAATCATGGTTTAAAATCGTGGTTGGTTTTCTTGGCAAAATATACCACCCACTAGTTTGACTATAGTCTCTGGCACGTAACTTAACAAGGTTTCGGCGTAGTGGGAGTTCACGCATGTACAGACGCCAGCAGATCAAGCTACCCGAAACTGTCAAATTTTCCCAATCAACCTTGAACCTTATGCTGTAGGGTTAAAGTTGAAAATTTATTGAAGAAATTTGACAGATTGTAGTAGCTTCATGTGCTGGCGTCTGTACAAATGCAACATTTTTTTTTTTCACTTTTATTGCTTGTCATTATTCTATGGTTATTGCCAGAATTTATTTTTAAACATGTCTGTTTAGAAGAAAGTTAAAGAAAGGAGAGAAACATCGAACAATATTTTCCAAGTTACGTGCCAGCGACTATACTAGAGAATTTACTACGCGTTATTGAAAAATGAATAAAGCAGCAGCAACAGCATAATCAACCAATAATAATAAAAGCATAATCATAATGTTCGCACTGCTGGGACACAGGCCTCCTCTCTGTGAGAGTAAGCGGGCCATAATTCACCACGCGCGGGCCCAGTGCGGGAAGGTGGTAATAAAGACGTTTTGTCGATAGAACCTACTTCATCAATAATATAATATTATCATAACTATTCACAACACTACACATAATAGTGTCATTAAAATTTTATCGTGTGAAAATAATGGTCTTTAGAGGTATTAATTATCTAATTATTATGTCACAGGACGGTTGCTTTATGACCCAAGAGCTGTAAATATGACAATGCTTGTCATTTACCGGTGAATACTGACAATAAGTTCTTGACATAAACATTTTATGGATATTTAATACAGGAAACTAGAAATTATTACTTGTTTGAGTGTAAAACATTTGTAGTACCGTTTTGTACTATGCTAGATAAATAAAAAGGATAGTTTGGAGAGGTAACCTAACGTCAAAGGTTGCTGCATCTTGCATTGGATTTCCTTCTATATGTAGGTATAATGACATTTATTTCAGTGCTTATTTAATTCAACTGTCTATCTATTGGGGATAATTTTATGGTCACAATATTTAACACACTAGTCAACTTCGTGCCTAATGAAAATAGCGTGAATAATAGCGTTGTGGTTACCTTTTTCCAAAGTCTCTTTCGGGCTATCGCCACTTGCCTTTTCATGATGATCTATCAAACAGTAGGTAGGTACCTATTTTCAAAAGTATGCAAAGTTCAAAGTTTTGTGTCTTGAAAGCAGTTGAATGCATACTTTTGTAAATAGGTACCTACCTATGTACCTATTTTCAAAAGTATGCATTCAACTGCTTTCAAGACACAAAACTTTTGATAAACTTGAACTTCACTCAGGACTAGGCTTGAACTCAGGTTAGCAATGTTAGCGGTTGTTGACTGAAACATAAAATGTTTACTGCCATTGCGTCAAATTACAACAATCGTAAAGTAAAGAATTCCATCTTATCTAACGTTACCTTAACCGGTTGTCGTATCATTGTCATATTGATTTTCATGCAATCCAATCACTTTCCGCATTATTACAAAACAAAATTTATATTTTGTCATGGCTTAAACCATGCAGCCAGTTTTTGTAATAAGAACGTAACAGTGATTGAAATACCGTTCTTTATACAAAACTGAAAACTTAGTTCGGTACTAAGTTGTCAGTTTTGTGTTTAGGAACTTTACCATAGTCGGAATAAAGTTCGAAATTCCATAATGGCTCCATGTTTTGGGTCTGAAGATAAACCTTTTTTTGTAATAAGGGGGTTTGAGTTTAAATAAATCGTTTGTCGGTAACTGTCCATGTAGTTTAGGAATACTAAGTAAGTAACTGTGATTGTGTCCAGGAAGGGAGGAATTGTACATACAACTTTATACGTTTTCTTCATAGTGTCTGAGTACAAATTCAAAGCCACCTTTGCCAAGTTGATGAATATATTCTATTGCATTGAATATAGGAGAACCTAATATTCGGTTCTCATTACACCGCATGAGCCATACTGTCCAGCTCCAGTTGGGTTCGAAATTATTAGTGCCAATATAATAGACGAATAGACCAAGATAGCGAAAACTGAAAACGATCCTGTAGGTATCTACACGAAACGTATTCATAAAAAATAACAAATTAGCTCGCTTAATTCACTATGACAGAACCAAAAAGTGTCTGACAAACGCTAGACTAGAACTAAAATCACCACAGTACATAAAATGTACAGAATTACAGATCACCATTTCCCAATATGAAAACAAACAGGCCCAAATAAGCACACGGATTGAACATGTCCAAAATAGAGCGGGCTTTAAAACGTGTTGTAAATAAATGTCGGTAGATCGGGCCTGATTGAAATATGGATGCATTGCGCCCGCGTGGTATTTGAGGAAAGATTGATTTGAGGAAAAGATGCGGCGTCTAGTTTGAGGGTTTGTGCCTACACGTTGAAGATGCCTTAGGAGCTTTGGGTTTATAGAACTTAAACCACTTGAAAACTAAATCAAAGAAATACAATCATTTAATTAGGATTCTGATCTTTGAGAGAACATCAAGGGACACACGAACCACATCAGCAATAACTAGAATAAACTCAAATCATTAAGAATCTGAAAGCTTCGGAGAAGGTAGTTAATAGAAAAAACTTGACTTGATCAAGGCATATTGGTGCCAAGTTATCATAAGGTGGTAGTGGTGGTTATAAATTCAACTTTTAGTCTAAGTAGGTACTACTATAGTTATATCTAGAGATATACATATCCATTTAGGTGAAGAATCTTTCTCAATATAAAACCAGCAACCCATTTAAATATTGCAACTTGTAACACTCAACTGAGAGAGTTGTTAATAACTTACTATATTTGTTTACCTGCAAGTGTGATCTTTAAACCCATGCCTATTCAAGCAAAAAACACAAACATTGTTACGTCACGATACGATGCTTGTATCAAATGACGCGTCTGCGGTTTATAATCTTTGTTGAAAGAAAGATAGACTTTCAATGAACGCGGAGAGTTTGTGTTACCGCTGCCTTATTTATACATTTACCTAATTCCGTAATGAACTACTATTACACGTGTTTTTACACTGATTCTGCTGATTCGGAGTTAATGTATCATTAGTATAGTCCTTGACTATAGGTTTTTAGTCGTCGCAAAGTTCTGCAAGCAATTACACCTTTACATGAACTGTTTATTTATTTTATTTATTTATATATACTTTACATATGTACACCAAATTATACATTACAATAAGAAAAAACTATTTGTTTTTTCAGCTTTATGACATTAATTTCAAACAAAAGAGAGCAGCTTTCAATGTCTGTCACAGATAAAAACCTAGTTTTCTCTAAAGAGAAAAACTTATAGGTAAAAATTTACGAAAGTAACAGTAAGAAGGTGGAAAACCTATTCGTTAAGATGTATAGCAATTTTCTTAAAAACCGCTTCATTTCTAAAGGTGTATTTCTACATGTCCCTTTCATAGCCCTTGTCAACAGTTAAACAATATCAGCCATATAACGCGAATTGACATAAACCAATACGGCACTAACGCACCAATAACCATCACACGTCCGATCAAAACCAGCAGTGAAAGTGCTTCATCAATTCCCATCGATACAGTTCCTTATTAGAACATCATGAATTCTATTACATCGCTGGTATTATTTTTATTGCGAAGGTTTTGCCTTCACATCGTAAAGGGGGTTATTACGTTCTACTTCGCGTTTACTTTCATTGATTTGTATGTTTACGTTTTCTGTAATAAAGATTTATTTGCGGAAGTAGCTCAGGTCTAGGAGCAAAGCCGGTAGGATTCTAAATGTACCATAAATTGTATTGTATTGGAAATTCGGATTGAGCGTTAGCTATTTGTATCGATATTAAAGTTAGTGGCTATTGTGATGGTTTATGGGAAAGGTTTTCCTTGATATGAAGACGCTTTAAAATCAATCGTTAATATAAGCTATAGTGGTGTCGTTTTCCATTTTGAAGATATTTTCGCTTCTCTTAATTAAGACATTGTGGTTACCAAACAACTTGTTGATGTAAAAGATAATATAAGCAATAAAATATACTTAGAATAATCTCCAATAAAGATTGTGCCGATATCGGATCAGTTTGGGAAATGTTGTTTAAATTGGCACTTATTAATAAATTACCTACTTTCAAACGGCAGCCAACGAAATCAGAAGTATTGCCAATAGTTACCAATTACGGCCCTTATAAATATAACAAAAGCGACTGCTAACAATTACCGTCGAGACAATATCACCACACGGATTCGAATATGTTTTGTTATAGAACAGAACCTACAGTTGACAGCCTTTAATGTTGCGTTATCAAGGAACATGATTTATTGGATAGGTACTTTGATTATTTGAATTTAAACTTTGTTAATAATGCTTTGTAATGATGTTAGCTTTTGTTTCTAACAGGAGGAGAGACAACAAATATTATTTAGTTCCTAGAAGCGTAAACAAGTGAGAGTTAAGACAGACGAGATGAGAATTCAAATGAGTATGTAAGCAAAATCTTACGGCGCAGTTTTCAAACCTTAATTGCTGAGCACTTGACAGTCTAGCTCTTAATAGCTGTTTATAAGTTTCAAATGTGCGTAAGAAAATAATAACAAGAAGAATCATAACGAAGATGATGATCTTAGTTAAGATTGTGTTATGGGTTTGACAGCTGCAGCATTAAACTAAATATTCTAACAGAACGAAGTCTGACAGTGTTTTTGAATATTAACTTAAATTCAAGTGAAAATAGTCATAGGTAGTTCGGTTGGCGCAGTGGTTAAGCGATTAACTGCTGCGCTGCGTGTCGCGGGTTCGATCCCGCACGGAACAAATATTTTTATAACCTACAAGTAGTTGTTCCGGGTCAGGCTGTTTGTGTATGTGAGTTTAAATGTTTGTAAACGCACCCACGATACAGGAGAAATTCCTAGTGTGGGGCAACGTTTAAAAAAAAAAAACTAAACTAAAAGTTAACGTAAAGAAACAACAGTAAATAGTGCTTAGTACGTAAAACCGTAAGTACGACCCTTTCAACCTCAATTAAGTGGACTATACCAATATTAGTTTTAGTATATACGAAACCCGAAACACGTGTCTAGTATTTTTATGTACAGAATCTACGAGTATGTACAAAATTTCAAAACTGTATCCCGAAAAATCACAAATTTACTACAGTACAAAGTTGTTATGTTACCGGGTTATCCGTACAAAAACAGCGGCGGCGGCGGGGCGCCCCTGCGCCTCCAGGGTCGTCTTGCGCTCATTGATAATAATTTGGCAGTAGGTACCTAACCGTACGGCGATTGAATTGTAAGTAATTAAATGATGATAACATTTACCATCACAATTAAATATTTTTGGGAAAAAATAACATGGTGTAAAAATTATTGAAATCGATTCAATTCCTTATTCTGAACAAACTATATTCAGGTTTCGCATAGGTATACTAAAAATAATGTTGTATAGTCAGATAAATAGATCCATTCAATTGAGGTTGAATGTTTCTTTATTCTTGTAAATTGTTTAAGTTTGACAGTTGTCTTTTCAGGGAGCGTCACGCCCTGAAAAATATATTTATAACTAACTTTTAAATATTAGATTGTTGTAGGTCTATATACTGGCCTGAGGTAAGTAACTATAATCAGAATGAAAATTGGTCTAATAGTTTCCAAGAAAAGCGATTAGAAAACCAATTTAAATTAAAAATAAAAATAATATAATAAAATAATAATAGGTAATATTTTTCCTGTTTCCACTGAAATATTGTGGAAACAGATATAGCTGATACAGATACCTCAGGTCACAGACAATTTCATAAGGATTGCAACGATATGTCACATGCTTTATATACTTGTGTATTTCATGTACTGTTATGTAATCATGTAACATGTACTTCGAGAAAATTACATTAAAATAAACTTTAAATCAGGAAGTAATTATCAAATTCAAATTCAAATTGTTTATTTGCAAGAAAATACAAGGTTTACAAGGGAAGATCTTACAGCAAAGTCATAGTATTCTGCCTGCGAGCAAGCGTGCAAATTATTCATGACTTTAAGTCACAATTTATTCATGATTTTAAGTCACAATTTATTTATTTATTTAAACTTCTCACACACAATTAGGTACTAAGGCGGACTATATGCCACAATTATTATACAGATTCTATTAATACCTAGTACATTATTATTAAATTATTATTACATTATTATCACACTATTATCACGCAATAATTATTATTCCATACAAATGTCCTTTAAACTAAAACAAATTCACTAACTAATTACGCTAACAGATATTTTTATGTTCTAAAAATTATTTTATGTTGTAGAAACACTTTTTATGTAACCACTCTGACAATTTTGTTTTAAAAACACTACCTTGCAGCAATTTAAATTCGTCCGGTAGGGTATTATAAATTAAAATATACACATATTGAACACGTTTTTCTTATAAATATCTTTATGACTAGCTGGATGATATAAAAGGTTACGAAACTTAGCCCTTTGCTAAGTTTCGTATTATCGGCGTTCGTTACGGTAAAGTAGGCTTGTACCTGAGCAAACAGAAATATTGATATTCGTAGTCATCGGCAAGGTATATTTTGCATTTTAAATAGCTTCAATGTAGTCACGTAGGGTTCCCAAGAGTCCCGAAAATTGCTTCCTGAGGGTTCATCAAGACTTGTGTTTTAATCAGGTAGTATAATCCTCTGGCTGGATCGTCAAAAACGCTATTACTGAAATGTCGAAGTCATAATCTAAGTGTTATGTAAAACTCTTCCTGTCAAACTGGTACATAGAAGTTGAAGATAGCAGGCTGCCCCGAAGATACCCGGAACTATAGGTGCAGGACGTCAGCGCCGCATGGACTGGGAGACCTACACACACACCAAGATAAAACCCTGGATAGGCATACACCCTCCCTACACATCCTTCACATACAGCGATCACGCCCGTCCGGGCACAAACAGTGTTATTAAAATGTTCAAACACATTAACACAATGCTGCCATTACTCAAGCAGTGACAATCCTGAAGATAAATCACATGTCCTTGCAGGAATCGGATACTAATGACTGAAAATTAGGGCTTAACCAACCAAATGCGGAGATCACATCATTTGACATTCACGAAGCCATTCAATTATCAAATTATGCAGCAAAGTGACGGTGCATACAATCTATTAACAGATCTGATTTTGCTGACTTATGCAAATTTTACAGTTGTACGATAATTTTGCAATAATGTTAATAGTGAACAAGCTATGAATGTTAATTTGTTGCATGTAATAGGATTTCCTTTATGCATCAAGTATGCAGCAAGAACTTTGAGACCGCCCTGATTTGATAATTCAAAAGGACGTAAATACTTGTAGAACTCAGAACTGTGGAATGATTTACGTTTGTATTCAATGCTTAAAGCGATACTAAAAGCAAATAAGTAAGACCAATAATAAAATCATCTAGTCTAATATAGATAGAACATTATGAAAATCTCATAATGACAAAAGAGTGTGAGAATGTTATCAACATTTCAACCTCATCAAACGCAATAAGTTTAGCAGGCTACTTAATACCTGTCAAAGGAACATTTTCGAATGAATAAGCAAAGGTGAACTTTATTTAAGATATTGAAGGAATCATTAATATCAACATAGAAATCAACATTTGCAACACACTTACCTACTAATTATCGAGGTGCCAATAGGAAAATTAAGCATTAAGTTTAAAATTATCCAGTAACACCAGTTATTGCACATGACTGTTTATAAGTTGTAATCAAACACTTAACAAAGCAATCAGCTAGAGAAATTAATTATACAGAAATCTTGTTAATAGAATTCAATGTAATTAACATTATGATAAATGTTAATTTCAGAGGGACGTTGCATGAGCATTATGACAGTTCGCATTAGATACCTTACTTAAACACGTATGAGTTGCCAAAGTTATTCTATATTGCAATATATCCAGCAGTTTTCAGGAAAACTATTTCATAAAATATCTACGACGTAGAACGTGAGGGAAATGAAACTACACATAAGTAAGAAACATCATTCATGTTTCATAGCACTGTCAATCTGAAAGTCACAGTATAAAATGAAACCACAACACTTTCAGAAATGGTTGCGTCCAGAGGAACATTTTAAGGAAAATATCTTGCAAATAGTACGCTAATATGGCCTAGACAACTTTGGCATATTTCTTTACGAGATATTTTTATGTAAAATGCACCAGCAAAATTTTGGCCAATATTTCTTCATTATTATAGCAGTGCCTTTCTAAAAATGGAACCATTAATTATAAAGCCGTGAGAAACAAAACTGACAAATAGTAATTTACTACTAATAAAGCACATAATATATTGACGTTTGCAGAGTTACTTGCGAAGGCAGACCAGTATTCTTCAACGCTACAAATATTATGCCAGAACGTAGCGTAAACTATGTAAATTCTTACGTAATCGGTATTACTACAGTATTGTGGGTGTCCACGTGGCATAAAGGATACAAATACGTACTAAGTTCAGACTGGAAGATTGAAAATCAGGTAATAACAACACAAGAAAATGATAAGGATAGCTGCGAGAAAACATTTAACTCCAAATGATTTTCATTTCAGGCTCTGAGTAAATGTTTCCTCAGTGTTATGCCACTTCTGTTCCAAATTACCTGTCTTATATATTATTTTGATATTTAATTCCTATTTGAAAAGCATACATCATAATTTATTCAAATACGATAATTAACTTTCTCTTGCTAAGTGAAACGTTATGAGTGGAAACATGAATTGTACCTGTTTGAAGTTATGTATACAAATTCAAATACTGCTATAATTTATTGAACGTGAACTAAAATTGCACAAGAATTAAATCTGCAAGCGTTTTATTTACTAACACCCTATGAAGACACGTCTGTTTAAAATAACATTAATTTCAGTAATCCAATTAAAATTCCCTTCGCCAGACAAAGCAAGTCATTAAACCGCTCATGAATTACTACAATTTAATTAGTACACTCAGTAGTGCTAATCTGGGGGCGATGACAAACGCAAATTAAAACTAAACACGAAAAAAAAAGCCTAAGAATCGTCTTGCTTTCAAGTCGAGAGTGGTAACAAGATATTTGAGAATGTAAGAAAAAAAAGTGAATTAATTTAATATATGGTTCTTATGCTTGTTACCCCATTACTTATAAACGCTGCTTAAAGTTACTTATCTTAACTTTGGGCAACGTTTATAATAAGTTAGGGGGATAGCGCTGGTTTTGCTTGACTTCCGAATGTCAAACTTATGCCAAAGGGCATAGCAATAAATCCGCGAATCCTTTAACCGATTCTTATCTTTTTATTCAAACGCATGGTGTCCCTTGTTCTACGCACAATATAATTAATTAGCAGCTTACTAATTATGTGCGTCGAACATGAGACACTGTGAGTGAGTTTCATTCCCATCTCTATTCTTTATGATTTGTCTGCACGCAACTAAATACAAATGATTGCCATACTTAAAGTTATTGCTGGGCTAGTAAATGATATCTCCGTACAAGAATTAATGAATAAAATCCTGTCATTAATATTTATTAGCACGACAAAGGTTAATTGGTAATTTGCACTGCCCTCGTGGTATAACTGCAAATTAACATTTCATTTTCGTGGAATATAAATTAGCGATCATTTGTAGAATATTAGATAACCGAATCTTATTAGAATTACTATTTGAATGAGATAGCAATTAAAGAAAAGCGTCAAACAACTTCAGGATGTAAGCGCATTATTTTCAAAATGATACGACTCCTCATAAAATATGATAGCCTTAATTTTGCTGAAAATATAAGCACCATGGGAGTCGCCTTATTTCAATAAATCAAAAGAAAGGCGTCTTTAATTATTATGCATTTTAACTTTTGTCATAAACCAACTTCATTATTGCAACTTCAGATTCGCTTATTAGGGTAGGCACAGACCGAGGAAAACCTTGCCAATTTAATGGCGAATTAACGAGTCGATCGTTGATTTTATTCAAATTCAGGCTGTCCTCTATCTTATCTTTCCATATCCTGCTAATTCCTTGTCTATCAAGGATCGCTATTCCTATTAGTATAATGGGAAATGTAATTACATGATGCCTCCAATTTGATACCCACCACGTTGATTCGATATAGCCTATCAAACATAAAGCACAAGATTTTTTGGAAGACGTAATTTGCTTACGGATTATTTCTCACTAGCTTCCAGTGAGTACCCAACCTTAAATGTTCATAACTCCTAATTACGCCGACAATACGTCAAAACGATCCGCAGTTCTTTTGAATCTGAAAAATATATCATTCCATATATTAAAACGAAAACGTTCTGCATTACTTATGTCGGTCAAAAGCATTTTTCGCGTGAAGTTTTTTACAATTAGTCGGTAAAGACGGCATTTACTCTCGTTGTGGAAGACGATTTATGTCTGTTTATTATTTTGGTAAGCGCCGTCGTCTGGCTTCAGAAATAACTTTTGTTCGGATACAGTCGCGTTAATAAACAACAGGAAGTTTTTATTATAAATGACTCATAAAATTACTTAATAAGCTAGTAAAATTATTTAATGGCAATCATAACTCACTTAAAGTTCTTTCAAGGGCTTCCGACGCTGGCGCAGTTAAGTTATATTTTTATGAAAATTTGAATGTGTTGATCAAAGATAACTTTTATTGAAATTGCTTTAAGATTGAAGTGATAATTATAATTGAATGCGGAAATTTTCCGATTTATACATTCGTGTTTTGAAATTAATAAGGTGTGCTACAAGACTATTCTAAGGTGGCCATTATTTTATGAGATAAAGTGCAAAGAGCACTTTTAACATGTTGTAGACATAAAAGATTCAATATCTTGTTTTATATCTACTACTACTAAATATGAAATAAATCGGTTCTTTTATTTTGCTTCGTCTACTCCAATCATAACATCACTCGACGATAGCGTGACTCTTACAGCAAAAAAAAACATCGCGATATTTTTTGTACACTTGCATTATGCAGCCAGACAAAGGTGAAATGGAAACATATTGACGTTAAAGTCTGCCAAATCGTATCGAACGCGAAAAACACCGCGGCGCCGCCGGTGGCGACGGCGATATTTGTGTATCATGCTTGTTTGACATCTCGAATCATCTTAATCCTTAATGCGGAGTCGCAAATAAGGAAGTATGGCTATCCTTGACACATATTGAGGTGCAAAACGTTACACGTTGACATTGAATTGTCTGAGTGACGACGCTTTACCAAGGATGTTTTATTGAAAAACTTACTAAAAGTTGCTAGATTAATAATTATCATTTAACTAAAGTATTAAATCATTTTAAAATTATACCTAATCATTTGTGCCAGTGGAGGGTTAAGGGCTTATTTTGGAATATACCGATTAAAACTAAAACGGTCAATACAAATATAGCGGGTATTTCCAAACTGCATTTTTGATTGTTTACATTGAACGAAACAAGAATGGCACTTTAGACTTTGTTCTTTCTCTGAACAGGTCAAAAACACTGTCTTTATTATTGAATCAGACAGATATGTAGACTTATGAAGTGATTCTGGTTACTTGAGCGTGTAATGGCCACCACCAACGCCCCATATAATTTTATATCACGTGAAAAATCTTTTACAACTCTCTCATATGTAAGACATCTCTGGATTTCAACACATAATATTAACATTTTTTGTCAGAAAACCATATAATTGATGATCCGTATAAAAAACATTATATGTGTAATTTATCATTGGAAAGTCCTCCAGACGTTCTGTGCAAAAAAAAACTGTAGACTGCAGAGGCGGTGAAAGTTTTAGAATTCAACATATAATTTGATTAATATTTTTTTGTTACTCATTTTAAATTAGAGGTTTTTGGTAACATTAATTTTGAACTTTATGTTGAATTTCTGAGTATTGTAACTTCAGCGGTTTTGTTAATTAAATTATGATGCCAGATGACATCTTGCTAATGCATTGACAGGTTAAATGTTGGCATTGTTTTGATTATATTCTTGTCTTGTGGAGACCAATAATCTGTTAACCAAAATTACTTAATATGTTACAATGAACTGAACATAAAACAAAAGAATTTATGTAACACATTGTGTGCATCTTGAACGTTGTTAATCTTTTCACGCCTATTTAATTGGGTGCACAGAATAAAGGATTCTTTGTCAGTTTCCACGCTGTCCTTTTAATTAGAGTCTGAAAGTTCTTTGTGTTTCATAAAATCTTTCTCAGAGTAATTTCGTGTCGAGTTAATCAAAGTCAAAGTCATGGTCGATATAAATTATTGCGTATTAAAACATGGCATTAAGATTGGTATGGAAAACACGGAAGCTTAAGAAATAATTCCATATACACACAGAACTGCATACACACAACAAATGCAAGATTTTCCTCAATATCTTTTTTGACCTGTGAAAAACCCAGCATAGAAACAAAAAAAGTAAATAATTCAACTATCTCTTTCAAGCTTCATTACCTCTATAATGTTGACACTGGTTACATAGCATGTCATGTAGTAACATAGTAAGGTGTGAGACTGGATGTGGCGACGGCTCTCAGACGCTATAATGAGCTCGTAAAGTGTCGCGAAACGGTCGAAGACCACCGACACCGAAACTGTGCCAACGAATCGACGTGTACTTACCGCTGTATCTGTGTTCGTGTGTTCGGCAATAGGACGGGTTTCCCCGCACTAAGATATTTAGTATTTTAGTTTAATTTTAGAATATATTTTAATACGTGAGGATACTATTACGTTGTTCACGGTAAAGTGTCATGTCACATATTGTTATGAATCTTTAACGAAGTGAATACGGGTTTTGAAGATAAATATAAGGTAAAAAGCATTGCACGCGGCGTGGAAACTTGTCAACATTGTTTAATCAGCATATGGATGGTTAATTATATGAACTATGAGTTCCAGATATCTTAAAAGGGAACGTTACTAAGTTAGTTGCTATGCCTATTAAACATTCTTCACGTTGACCAACCCTCTTAAATATTTCCTGAAATTGAACAGCCATTACTCACAACAATATAGTTGCGTGTGACCGCCACCAAGCCAATTTCATGGTCGATGTAGGTCACAACTATTGTTGTTTCGTGGTCTTAGGTCTAGGCTCAAACTAGTTCTATACTTAACGGCGCTAATGATTTATTTTATGGAACAGCAAAGTTTGCCGTGTGGTCCTCGACTGAAATAGGACAGCCGCTTTTGTAGTGATTTAGTTGCCGCCGCTATTGTTATTAGATAAATAAGTATTTAATGTACACTTCAGAACA
The DNA here is from genome assembly GCA_963921375.1 of Tiliacea citrago. NCBI lineage: Eukaryota > Metazoa > Arthropoda > Insecta > Lepidoptera > Noctuidae > Tiliacea > Tiliacea citrago. The sequence continues at coordinate 2,720,201 of OY992794.1, read as the reverse complement.
TTTTGCTAATAAGGTACTTAAGGAGCTTGATGAGAATGTGCAAGGGTCATCCAAAATTATCAGCCTTGCAAAAGTGCAGGAGGTCACAGGAAAACAGATTATACTATTCCTACTGATTATACTACGAGTATTACAACAAAATAGACAGCCAGAGCTAGACTATTAAACATACCAGCTTAAATATATAACTTCTAATGTTTATTACATTACCTGGGTAAAGACATTTTTAAGTTTAAGCGATATTTTATAAGAAATTACTGCCGAAGAAAGTGCTTATGCAACTCCAACAAAGGCGTTAAAACAAACCATGGCAACACCTGGCAGACACAAGAAGGTCACAAAACAACTTTTAATAAACTTATTAATAATACGCATAATAAATTAATTGTCAGTCGACCATCGCGTGATGATCAACCACAAATCAGTAACCACACGTTAAGAACTTTACTAAAGAAATATACACATTTAAAATAGAATATCATAATTTATAATACACTTAGCTGGATTACCGACTCTTATCTCATTAGTGATCTTGATTGTAGTTTATGTTGTCTCAGGAGAAATAATGTAGAAATATGATACATAACGGCTTCAGGTGATAAAGTGAAAAACGATCGAAGTGATAAATGGTATTTGGAGATATTATCAGCTAGAAATAATAAGTTGGTTATAGGAAAATTTGTAATTTATGGAAATTGATGAAACATGGAAATTATAAAATATGGGAAAGCAAACAATGATGTTATTAATAAAGATGAAGTAGGTCTAACAGACAAAGAGACTGTTAAATTTGTGATACATTCTGTTGGGAGAAACCAAAAGCTTTGTTTCTCGATTACTCCCATGAAATTTATTACAGTCTCAAAAAGAACGACACGTGTTATTATCGCAATAACAATTATTAGTGTACACTAATTTGTTTTGTGCAAGGGCCAGCTTTCATCGCAATGTATATCAATTCATCAACTGCACCACTGAGTTCTTGGCATCAGTTATGATCATTCATCTTTCTCATTGAATGTTCGTGAACATATATTTGTCAATTATATTTGAAATTTATCGCTTACGAACGTATTTAAAATTGTTTCTTTTGATTTCCAGTTGAACTATCTTCTTTATCATAATCTGCTACATACTTTTAAAGAAAACTTTACACGCAAGAGCTATGTAGCCCCAATGGATTAACATCCAATGGATTAACATCCAATGGATTGACATCCAATGGATTAACATTCTGTATATTTTTTTTATTTTTTGAGAACTCTCCATTGTTTGTATTTATAGGAAACCAACCAACTCTCATTATTTTTTCCTGTTCCCAAATTAAGTTTCCGGTCTACTGCGGTCAGTTTGCTTAAAACAATAGCTTTATTACTAAAATCGAAACATTGACTGCCAGGTTATGAAACACATCGGCAAAATCCTTACAAATTGGAAAAAAAAACGTTTTGCCAATTTGCTTTTACTCTACTCTTTTTAATTTTATTAACGCTGAACACGTCAAGAAGCTGGGAAAATTTGCCGTCGCATTCTTCGGTGAGTTAAAAGAAAGAGATGGGTGATTCCTCAATGAGAGGTCTAATGAGAAATGCAAAGGGCAAAAACACCGACTCGTGTTACTTCACCAGTGCGAGTATTTAAGAAAAAAAATGTTAACTGCACTTTGTGAAAGCAAGTTGTACAACCAGTTATACACCACGTACTTCCTATATTTTAATTTTTAATAAACGTTTGCATTTTTATAAAAATATTTCTTGTTCTACGTCTTATTACATGAATATAATTCAATAATTAGGTTAGACGGAAGTTCAACTTGACCATCTAAATTCAATAACTAATGGTACATATTGAATACTTTGACAATTATTGCTTTGTACCTACACTTAAACCCTTGTCTACAAATGCATATTTAAGGGATTACACTTTGATTCCCGCTTTGTGCTCCTTTGATGTCATTGTGTTCTAGACTGAAATGTCTTATTCACGCTTCATTAAAAACCTATACAGCTAATGTAATCCTGTGTTCCCTGCATATTTCACATGATTCTAATCCCATTGTATATTGAAATCTTCTATTTTTCACTTTTATAATCTCTCAATAAGTTTCCAAAACATGATTCGGTTACTTGACACCATTTATTTTTGGTATTCAAAGCAGATTTTTGTATAATTCGGTCATCTATCATGAGATCTTTGGAGTAAGATCTAGAACTAAGTTATGATATTACGATGATAAACTTAATGCGTAATTGTATTGTGGAATGATTTTCTGTGAACGCAGAGCTTTAAAGCTATTTGGTACCAATACGATAAGCTAAGACATTTACCGTTTCATATAAGAGAAAAAGCAATCTGCTGTAACACATTTATGAGAAAAGTTAGGTCAGAAAGAAAATTCACATAAAGAGTTAAAGAAATTCTAAACACACTAATAACGGCGAGATTGTAAACAGACCATTGTTACCGATTATTCTTTCGATTGCGATGTTTAAACAAACAGTATCGGTGCATCGATTCAACAACCGATCTGTCGGATATTGCTGTTATGATTTGTGGAAAAATGTAATAATAATAAACATGATTTGATTTGTTCTCATCGGAATAAACACGTTATGGTGTGCGTTTCAAATAGGGAGGTAAATCTTGAACATCCTTACCATAATCGAAACTTTTAAAACAATTTACGTGGGAGATGAGCATTGATGTAATGATAATTGACAGAGCTCTTCGCATAATATGCATATCATCTGAAAGCCTCTTTGTCCGATACCTACAATGGATTTAAATATTGATACGAACAAAATTAATTATCTACATCGGCAGATTCAATTTGTTATTTTGCGTCATAGAATATATTTTACTAACAACATTGGAATTCCATCCCAGTGCCCTCAAGGCCTGAACCCTTCAACAATGTATCGAATACATTTGCAACTTTATAAAGCGTCGATTTCCGTGACAAACTCCTATAAACTCCCATGGAAACACCATAATTCTTACTTTCTCCGCTTGATCGCGATAAGACACTAATAGCCGAGCAATATGCTAATAACTCAATAAGTAACACGTAGGTATATAACATATTGCTCTTAAAACCTGGGAATGGGAGAAAAGTATAGCTTGTCAGTTGTTTATCACGTGTGTTGTAAGCTTCAATTGAGACGATACAATCAATTCTCACCGTCGCGTCATGTCATGCTGATTCAGCTTCTATCATCGAACTTTCTTGATAAAAGTTTAATGTCGGTGATCGACACACTGCTTTTTATTTGGAATTTAAATCGCTAAAGTGCATGAAGTATATGAGAGAGGAAGGTTTCACAGTCATCGGAATGCTTAATATAAATATGGAAAGCCTAGACTGATAATAAAACTAACAAGACGTGGAATGAAAAGGCATCAATATTATAAAAGCAGATCTCAAGTAGCGGGAATCAGAATTTGTTCAAGTGGAATATAAAATAAGAAACGAGGTTATTTAACAATCCAATTTAGGTAGTAAAGAGAACCTATTTGTTTTTTGGGTAGATACAAGAAGTAAAGATCTCAAGCAAAGTCGTCAAGAAGTGAACATAGATCTCAGTTACCTCCACAAGTGTGACGAATTTACGTCATAGGTATGAATAAACATGAATCAGCGATCACGCATTGCAATCAGCACCATCCTACCGCCACAGCATCCGTTACACCAACCAATCGATATCTCCCAAGTGAATGGCGTCAACAATGTCTCGTCTACAATACCTGATTGGCCAGTTCCAACGTCAGACAACCAGTTAAATATGGTCAGGCTCGTTAATATGGATTATTATTTTATGGTCCACTAATTTATGTGACGGTAGCAGCGGTAAATAGTCAAGATGTCGGCTTTAAAAAGTGTAAATCTGATGTGATGTGGGAATGGGAGTTCATTTTACACTTGTATTCTGGATTCCAATGTATGTCATAATTAATAGAGCTAGTGCTGATGATCAACTTACATGCGGTAGTCTCAATAACGCTTATAGTTAGTGGCAAGAGACGACTTATTAATAAGTGAAATTGTAAGATTCGCACAGGAATCCGATTGTATAACGTACTTAGGGATAGCTGTTTAGATAGTAGTATCATTTGAACTCAATTCAATCATATCACTAGCGATAGTATTTTTGCTATAAAGCACAATGATTTTAAATTTTCAAAAACATTCATTTTAATGAAAATCTTAAAGAAGTCTTAAAATAATTATTGGTTCTATTTGCATTCAAGGTCCTCTTTAAAATATACATATACAAGGACTTTATAATATACATGTCCTTTTATAGCACCTTATTTATTAGTATTAATGCTAACGAGTAATTAAATATATGCATCACATATGCGAGACCTAATCAAGGCGGTCATAGATCAGGTGATTATAAAGAAATGACATTCAAAATTGTGATTTGAAAAAGTATTTGTTTGACGGCGCAGCAAATGGAACCGTCTATTTTTGTGTGATACTCGGGTAACAGTCACTGTAGCAGAGCGTCGCATCGATGGTTGCGTGGCGGCTGTCTTCTGATGACAGAAGATGGTCTGAGGAGAGCCGCTGTCGTACCATGTCCACGACGAACTGCTATATTCCGACACAATCTGATGATATTGAAGCTGCTTAACCACTAATACGATGATCACTTCTGGAAAAGGCTATCCTGCGCCGTTAAGTTTATTATTTCGCGCTTACTAATCATCAGATCATTGATTATATATTTATGGCAATATTTAATATCAGATTATTCTTTTTAGCCACAAGGTCCAACAAGATAATCTCGTTAGCAAAAATGTTATTAATTTCCACCACTATCTTAATTTATTTACGTTCAAAAAAAAATCTAAGCAATACATTTCTATTGCCCAGTGCAAGTTGTTCAAGTCAAACTGGAACTTGTACCTGTCAACAACAGCCTTAAGTTTGGAACGTTATTGTCTTGCATAAGCGTTAATATTAGCACTAATAACTGTATATCTGATCTGAGTTGTACTCAGAACATGTACGGGACAATTCAATTTAGGAAATGCATTTTTACATAGACCGCTATTGTTAAAATTGGTGAAGCTATTAAATTCAAAACTCGGAATATTATTTCCAATAAACTTCCTCGAAAACTGGTTCATATCGCACTACGATTAGGTTCACAATGCAATATATTTCACACGCGTGCGATTTTTTATTTTCCAACACGTGTGCGGGAATAAAAATTGCCACAGATAACTTATACCTACACTTAGCCCAAATTGGTTCAATGCCTCTATTCACACCATCTCGCGCCAGAGACGGTCCTCTCCATTCGGAGGTAGTTTTTTTTTTTAATCTCGGCAAAGATGCGTCTTTACGGCGTTAATATTTTTGGAATATTTAAATAATGTTTATAAATAAGATAAGTCTTTATTTGCCTTAAATGTTCACCTGTTAAAAACAAAATCAATCTATTGAATGAAAGGTAAACATTACTGCTATATTTTGTATCGAAGTTGAAAAAAGGGCTTCCCCCACATGCAAGTAGACCATATAATAATGTTGATAGTAAAGATGTTTTATTGGAAACGAAATTAACATAATTTTAATGGTTAAAAGACTTGAATACCATGATTATTACAATAAAAAAAACGTTTATGAACAAATTAACATTTATTTGTGCTCTAAACTCATAAATATTTGAATTTTCTATTTTTAGGCTGTTTATCGGCTTTATACCTTTGCTTCTACTTTAACCTGGCAAAAGCAAAACGCGGAAAAAAAAATTAAATGTCCTAATAATTCATGACAAAAATATTTTTCGTTATTTTATTTTATTTCTTCAAAAGTGTATTGAAACCCGTCGTTTGATACACGTGGACATTAGTTGCAGTTCTCGGCCTAAAAACAACCTCGCCTACGGCTCGGGTGTCAATTCCGCCTCGAATGCAATAACAAATATTCTCCACTTGTATCAAAATGTACTATTATTATTAATACATTATATTAAAATCGTAGCGAAGTCGAAACACTACGTCTACTCCGAACTTAAATCCGAAGTATCGGCCGAATGTTCGGCCGTTTCTTGACTACGGCTAACTATGGCTGACTACGGCGAAAAAAATTAAACGACAGAGAAAAAGGTAAGCCAAAGTCAAAAATGTGACTTGAAGTCGGGTAAGGACTCAAAGTCAAAAAAAGGAGACTGGAAGTTATAAAACGGCCGAACATTCAACCAATACTTCGGATTATCGCTTCGGAGTAGACTCCCGTACATTGAGTATTTAAAAAAAAAGAAATTGTTATGACATCTGGGAACGATTCATAAACCGAAAATTTTAATTTAATTTCCTTTTATTATTGACATAATCTACTCATTAAAATGTTTTTTTTAATATGATTTGTATTGCATTAAGTGATCTAGCGACCTCGACAATTGATGATATTATTCTTGCCTCCTGACAACCGGCAGCAATCTCATCATGCTCCCTTAGATGTCACTGATTGCGGCAGGAAGGGGGTCGGGTTGCTTCCTTCCCTCAAATATGGTGAGGGGGTGATGGCTGATCTTTGCCTTATTTTCGTGAACGGGTGCTGCTTGTGGTGACTGGTCGTTTTGCTGACCATGGATTTGTTATTGTTATTAGTAATTAACTGTTTATTTATTTTACTTCGATGGTCCTCGTTTATCAATTTTGACTTCGAGTTACAACAATAGCTATATATTACAATATTAAGCCTCCAGGCATAAAGGGCGTGTCGCCCTTTATGCCTGGAGGCTTTTATTTAGGTATTAAGTTCTGTTTACGTTTTTGGTTTTTATTTCTCCTTGAGTATAGTTTTCGATATTTTTACATTGGTATAGTAACGTGTGCTAGCTGCACGGCAAATCATTTAATTAATGTTTTGTGTTGCGTAATGTAGGTAAATTATTTTGCATATTATTATATAGAAGCAAGTTTTTATAACTGAACAGACAGCTGTGCTGCTGGGGAGTTTGTTGCGCCACTTCTTCCCAGCCAAAGCACCAGGAAGTGGTGAAGGCGGACGTTTTGGATGACTGTAAGAAAAGTGCTGATTCTCAGCCTAGTTTGAATAAGTGACTTTTCATTTTGAAAGGATTTTTTTTGTCACTTACAACTTTTAGCACGGGGCAACTAGAACTAATTCTATTTTCTTGTACATTTTGACATTCAAAAGTGCGTTTAATGTGTATAATTGAAATAAATTGCATTAGACTTTAAATTTGCAAATTAATCATCCTTTGTAAACCAGAAAACGTATAAAATAACAATAATAATAATAAACTTGTTCCCGATACCGGTGGGCTACTATTTTTTATATTTTTAAAATGTTTTTATATTTTTTTTATATTCTAATATTTAAAAATGTAATTTATATGTATATGATGAAATAAAGGAGATGATAATAATAAAAACCGGCCAAATGCGTGTTGGACCACGCGCAATGAAGGGTTCCGCAGCTGGGATGAATTTATTCCAAAAACAAACTTAACATTGTAGTTGAAAAACATGTTCTCCCATACATCGATATACGTCTCGGTCAATTTTTCAAATGTAAATTGGATAGATAGATTTATTAATTTGCATAGAATGTCAGAAAAATGAAAGTAATTAATACAATTAAGTGTTACAATATTTTTGAATCCTTATACATTCTGCCTCATGGCATGCATTTTTTTTATTAGATTATACTATAATTATTCTATTTACATATAGCTATTTAATTACTTAACATATGAACATTGTAAATTTAATAGTGTTGTCATTTAAAAAATCTGATGCAGTGCAATAGCATTTTTGAATTAGTCATTTTTAAGGTACTTTTTAAATCTCTTAAAGGTTGCTCTTTAATAATTTTTGTTACATGGTTATAAATAAGAGGAGCCATGCACATACAAATTGGTCGACTATTACTCGGTAACTTGTAAAGCCCACTTAGCTGTGATAGTTTTCCTTTTAATTTCGTTATTGTATATTATTGCCATGATTTTTTTCACATATCCAAAAACAACCATTTAGCTGACACGGAGGGGACACTTGACTCTAACAGAAAGTAGCACTTGAAAGCTTTATATTACGCGGGCGTCCTATCCAATGATATCCCACATCATGATACAGACGAGGAAAAAAAAAATATAATCCCCACGTTACGTGCAAGCCCTGTTTTTTTTTTTCAACTTTTATTTTGCCCCTTTGTCGGCGTGATTAATATGTATACCCATTCCAAATTATAGCTTTCTAGTACTAAGATTATTTGAGCTAAGCCGGGGAGCGTAAAGCCAATCCCTGTATATGAGCTAACACCGGTTGGTGCTGAATAGTATACAGACATTGTCCTGCACAATTTTGAAAATAATCGTAGAAATCTGTTTCGAGCCAGATTGCTTTTATCGCACAGAGTTTGCTCTCATATAATGTTAAAGTTAAAAAAAACAATCATGTTCGCTTAGAAAAAAAAAACTTAACGCTTCATTAGGGTTAGGTTAGATTATAACAGTGACCAGATCCTCTCTACAACACCATCAGCAATGGTTTTTGGGTAACAGATATTGTCCGCACAAAAAATCTAAACGCAGTAACACAAATTGTTGCGGCTCAGCTCCTACGGCGTTAGCTCATACACAGAGTTTGGCTTTACGCTGCCGGAGACTGATATAACGACAGACAAACAGACGGACATGTCGAAACTAAAAGGGTTCCTTGTTGACTACGGAACCCTAAAAAATACGTTTCCAATTTCAATTCCTCCTGCCACATCTACAGCTTAATCTATACCCAGCATATATGTTAATGGATCAATTATTTAATACCAGTTTAGGTCGCGACGCTGCGCCCGCGCCGGTCTCGTAGTATTGAGCCCGTCGCTAAGATTATCCGTTTATCGAACATGCATGCAGATTATGTGGCCTCTAATAATAGTTACATAAACTTATGATAACCAGATGACATGCATGTCGCCGGGTCATTATGGGAAGATAAATATTGGTACAGGTTTTTGAAATAAATGAGGAGTTTCTGGCTGTAGACCGGTTAGTGTGGGTGTGAGAAGTGATTTTAGAAGATTCGGCAAGAGAAGGAGATCCTTTTTCAACGTCCATTGGACAGAACAATATGAGAAATTGCCAAAACTGTGGATTTATAAGAAAATTGGACGGATGAGAAAATAATAACAATACTAGCATATTACTACCCTACTACAGGGCAAATGCCTCTTCTTTGCTATAGGTATTAGTCTTTACACAAACTTTGCTACATTCAATCTTTACAAATGAATAAATAGGGAACAGTAAGAGCATCTGCACCCATTTGTTTGGCAGCTGCCCGAGGAAAGAAAGATTTAAAGAAACTAGGTTCATCCCAAACTTTAAACTCATAAACATCTTAATAAAACCAACTATTACCCCACGTATAGAAATCTTCTAATAAACATACCACTTTATTAGTGGATGCATTAGTATTTGGAGAAAGTCCCGTGTACCTACAATATCATAGTAGTTAATGCGTTAAATTTGTGAAATAACTTTTTGGTAATAGAAAACGAGTTGATTAGTACAAGTTGTAGAGAGGTGAATGACCTTTGACATGAGATAACTGTTCCGATTTGTTCCTGGGCAAGAATGGACAACTCCTTTAAGAGGTACATTAATTAGGTATAGCATCAAGATGCCAGAAGGGCCAAAAGCCAACTAATGTTCGCGAATAATCAGTAGCCACCCTTAGACTTCGATTCATGTTGGTCAAAGCAAGTAAAACCAGCACCCTAATTGCTCAACACAGTTTGAATCACAATCTGAATGATTTTGAAATATATTGCTAATCCATTGCTTCATAATATGTTCGAAAAATGTGCTCAACAACGTAAATATAACGTTATTAATGTTGTTGAACAGTTAAAATGAAACTCTTTGCTAGTGATAGAGTGTTGTGTGCGCAGCTCAGGTAGCGATTCATGACGATTCCAGCCTGGAGTGCAAATCTGGTGTACCTCAAAAAATAGGTCCACTTATGTCCTGCATGCCCCAATACCTGCACGTTGGAGTAACGTATGAACGCTACTGATAATATAACTATGTTCTGGGCTGCCACAATTTAAATTACCATTAAAGCGAAGTCAATATTGCATTTTCCTTTTATCGTTTTATTGGTAAGAGACCACTTTTCAACAGTCAAAGGTTTATAGCTGCTATACGACAATTTAGATTACATGTTTGATTGAAAACTTAAATTTTCATTGGTGTCATGACACTAGTTATATTTTGAAATCTCTAGTAGTTAGCGCACATTTGGAAGCAGCTACTACAAATAGAGAAACACACATACCCCGTTTATCGACAACATGGCTGATTGCCACGAAGCAAGACAAGCACTAATACTATTACGCTACTGCCCACAATAGACTGCTGGGATATATCGGCTAGCAAGTTACCATGTTATACTCACAATGTTTACGCAACCATCTGTCGGTCTGCAGGCCCTCATTAATCAGAACCAAACTATTTTCAAGTAACGTTGACGATTAGGAACACTAAACTTAAACAAACAAATGAAAGTTTCAATTTCACAAAAGGAATTAGGACATTTCAAGATAATATTTATTGTAAAGGAATAATATTTAAGGGTGAAACTAATAACCAAACGGTAGTAAAAGGAATGATTGTTTGTCTTCATAATACGGAAACTATAAATTCTCAGTAACAGCTCAGACACCTGGGGATGTTCTGTAAAATAAACGATGTAGAATTGTAGACTGAACCTAGGTTAGTGTTGGTAGCAGACGTTTTACACGCGGTTGTACATAGCTGCTGGCAGTGTAGTCACAATAAGAGCAAGCGCATTTCTACTAGTTGTAGACTGGAAATAGCTGTCGATTGCCAAGATATCTTACTACGACTAGAGACAGTACTCATGCAGGAATAGATAAAGCAAATAGCTTCTTGTGGTGGCAACAGAATTATTTGATCTTGCGAATAATTTCAGAGAACTGGGGGATGTTTTTGGTTATGCAATTGTAATCAACTCTGAATGATTTTTTACGTGATATTACAAGTTGTTGTTCGTGTAAGTAAGTTGGAAAAGTGTATGAATTTTCTGCAAATTTATTTCATGATGGCAAAACCAATGTAAATTTTGCATAAAATATAGGCGAAAAAAGAATGCCTGCCTTTAAATAAAAGCTTTGGCAATAAGGCTTTTGGAAAGGTAAATAAATAACTCTGGACGATAATAACAGCTCACTTCAAGCTTTGGGAAAACCTCAAAAACAAGAGCAGAGAGCAAATCGTCTTCATACAAATAAAACCGTCATGCTTGTGAGAGAATAAAAATCGCGCCTCATTTTATAAGAAATCGAGTGCCATGATGACTAAATAAAGTCAACACAGCGCAATATCAACGCAGCCTGCCACATAAACAGTACATGGTGACGTTATGAAATACGATTATGAGCGAAACGCAAGCCCGATTCGATTGTTTCAAAATCGTTAGTTTCCGCGACTGTGTTGTCGATCACAATACCACTGTTGATCGTGTACTGTTGTATTTCTTTATTAGCAACAGAGTCGATTCTTGTTACCCCGTAGACCGTAGGTACGTAAGTCATGTTTTGTCGTGCACACCGTACAGTACGGTCGACAAGTCAATAATTTTGTCTTGTTTGGCAAACCGTTTACCGGTAATTGGGTGAAAGAATGTAATAGACTTGGTGATCTATAAATAATTTTAGTAATTGAAGTGGAAGCTGGGTAATTTGAATTTAAGTTTATGGAGTGATTACAGGCTGTGTAATTGTACGTTATCAAGCTTGAACGAGGCAAATAAGGGACTGATTCTTAGCATAACACTTAATTTGTGACAACGCTTTGACCAAAACCCATTCGTATTGATCAATCAACTCCTGTATCGTTAATTTTTGCCATGCTCTTGATTCGTGCTTCAAGTTGCATAGCAAGAATTAACCTCCCTTTGTATTATACCGTTCTTATATTCATAAGATTAAACAATTACATATTTTATACATAACTCGAAGATAATATTTACATTCCCTGCTACATTAAATGAATTCTCGCTCTCATCTCTGAATAGTTTTATAAACACAACATAAATCAGCTTAACTATCGCCCTACAGCTGATCTCCTGAACTCCAACGTGTCAGACTAACAGTACTCTTTGACCCACTATTCATATCTCAACACATTTTTCTTCCATAAAAATAACATTAAGAAAACACTACTAATAAAACCTCCACAGAATGAAACCCTTACGTAGCTAAGCCGATACTATCTTATGTATCAAAACGCTTATTAAACAGATTAACATCGGCTAACACCTTATGAATTTTGATACTTTACCTTACAAACTGGAATATGGCTGCATCTACATCCAAATGACTTGATTTTCAAAGATTGAGTTGTCCGATAAGGTTCGTAGGTTCGGCATTGCAGTAGGTGCGTAAGATATGGGTAAGTGGAATCGTTTATCAGCAGAGGAACTTGTGCGGTGGGGTGTACGGCCTTTTGTAACTGAGCTGACTGAACTAAGATGTGTGGCCGCTTAAAAATTGTAAAGATCTTAATGAACTGCTGGATGGGGAAAGGAGAGGCTATGGCAAGGCTCAGAATGTTCGAAAGACAGAACATAATTAACCGTCAGTTTACGTATTAGAAGGAAAACCGTGCATTTCACATAATAATTTGAACCTTTACTGTATCTACAAGACTGATGCTATTTGAACGCTTTTTTTTGCAATTAAACAACAAGCAAATTATCAAATCGGATCTAGGACTTCATATCCATAATTTCTCTAACAACAACATTTTGGCACAATGAACGAGGCTGCTCTCGTAATATACAGAAATCCAAAGCATTTCAAACCAATAAACATATACAACTTATTACAATAGCTGATATTGTATAAATATTATGTGCATAATTATGGAAACAGTGGCGATTATCATAATTTCGTATCGACAGCTTCTGAGAACCGCGGGCTATTGGATGCTCATTCTTTAAATTTAAATTAATTATAAAACTTCGTTATATTTAAATCTAAAAGAGTATACTATATTTTACTATGTTTATGGAATTTTGTGAAATATAGATTATAATTTGTTGGCATAGACTGGACAAATGATTGGTCGTGAGAGAATAATGCCGTAATTCGGTATGTAAAGTAAAAATTAATCTATCGAAAACCATTTTGAGATTTTAAGGTTTTATGAGTTATTTTTCTATTAATAGGTCTTAAAATTATAAGATCGTATTTTTTTCACAAAAATACTTAAAATCACTTGACTTTTATTTGACCTCTAAATGTCATAAAAAGTAGCCTGAATTGGGAATTTTCAGTGCCTCTTGTAATTAAATAATTAAGTTGTTCTGTATGTGTCAAGTGTCAATGTCAACGACAAATTCACATGAAGCACTTATTATTATTCTATTCAAATAGGTAAATAGTGTAGTTTTTCACCAGCGGCCGACAGTACAAGTCGAATCACATCGATGTATCGCCTCAGGAAAACTTAACTTACGTTCAAATGATCTTCACAATAAAACAGACGCCGCACAGACTAGTACTCAACGTTTACTTCCTCGCACCATTTCTTTTTTAAGGTTTCTTTTACTAACAATCAATTTGTGTCGGCTATTTGTTGTGGTGTTTATACTTGACGGTATGAAGCACGTAGCAGAAGTAGTCTTTGATCAATTCATTTGATTAATAAGCTACAACTTTAAACTAAGGTACGGAAATCGCATCTCGTATGAAATGTAAACAAATTAACTGTCAAATTTGACTGTTTGACTTTACTGAATTTTGTTTTTAAAAAAGTGTTAAACGTGGCAAACATCCTAAGCTATTCAGGCTACTTTAGAAATCAGCACGAACAAAACTTTAAAAGAATATATAAAAATAACTACAGCTTGTAAAAACAAAAAGATGAAATTATGTGTTTCAAATACTCTTATCTTTAAAATTAAAATATAAAAAACATACCTGAAAAATACTTTACATACCGAATTGTATGACAATCATACACAGATGCAAAAGAATTATTAAAAATATAAGTAAATGCAGATGATAAAGTAACCGTTGTTAATGGATTATATTACGGTTTGTATCGTATCTCATGATGTACCTACTTATCCACAAATAATGTTCATAATAGCCTATCTAACTTTTGGCCATCGTTTTATCCGGGTGGTCTTAGGGTTTTTAGTACCTACAAACAAACGTGACCGTCATTTTGCTGAGCAACGACCAGGGGGCCGATCGCGCTAATTTTGAACGTTAATACCAAAATAAAGCACAACCAAAAACGTTACGTTAGACACATTTCGTATCGCGCTTATCATTTGAACGGAAACGATTTAACTTTACTTTGGAAGTTACGTTGGAGGAACGATCGATCGAATTTTCAGTATTGGGTAACGTCAATGATTTTGTCGCTCAGAATAAATAGCGCGATACAGTTTCTTATATCAGCTAAACCAAAACTAAATCAAAACCAAAAACGTTCCGTTCGAACGGTAATTACGATGAGAAATAACGCGATCGGCCCCCTGTTCTTGTACAGATGCGACGCTCGGTTTAATTGTTCTTGTTTTAGTTGTTTGTTTGTTACAAAATTTGTTATTTTTCCACTCTGCAATCAGTAATTTGTTTTTATTTTGATTATTTATTTATTTGTTGTCATTTGCCAGAGTCACAACACAGAGTAATTGCGTAATGTAAATTGTCATTGCTCACTGGTCCTGATATCAAGCTATGGACAAGATTGTCAAAGTTTTATTGCTTGTATACAAGGCTTTTGGCTATTTTGTATGTGTGTATTTTAATAGTTGTTTTTTGTAATGTGCGTTTTGTTTGTGTAGAATAAACAATTTTCTTTCCTTTTCAGCTAGTCTCAATCTCATCAACATTTCCTTGCTCTTATCCCCATTTTTGGTCTGTGCAACATTTCTCTTTCTTCCATACTTCTCTATTAGTCGTCTTCGTCCCAGTCTCAAACTCAAACCATTTTTACAGGCACTTTTGAAATGTCAAAAATGTCTTAGTAGGTTCCTGCCTATTCCATAGTGATAAGAATCCATTCAAAATTATGAAACTTGCTATGTAAAAAGGCAAAGAGGATCATAACTACTTTTAAAAACTACGAAACACGTCCGGTGAGAGTTAGGTTTCTACACTTCCTATATGTACGTT
The DNA here is from genome assembly GCA_963921375.1 of Tiliacea citrago. Lineage (NCBI taxonomy): Eukaryota > Metazoa > Arthropoda > Insecta > Lepidoptera > Noctuidae > Tiliacea > Tiliacea citrago. Next base: position 2,705,002 of record OY992794.1, on the reverse strand, counting down.
GAAAAGAAGCCAAAATAGATTAGCGTAGTAAAGAATTAGAAAACATTTATTTTAATTATAATCTTGTATGTTTCTAACGCCTGTAATGTCATGTTACAAATTGAAAACACGATATTACTAAACGCGAGGATTTAGGAATTTTAGTATAAAGAAGCTCAGCTTCAAAGGAATCGTATGATAAATGTGGACACGTGTAATACTACAAAAATAAAGTTGTTTTTTATGTCTTACGTCAAAGAATACGCAAATTTTGTTTTTTCATTCTTCTGGAGCCCTTAAAGACGTTTGGAATTATATTGATTTATATCAAATGAGCTAGTTGAAAAAATGGGTATTATTTTTGGACCGTCTGTTCTGTCTCAACATAGTCTACGACTGTCCACTACTAGGCAAGAAATTCTTCTTGTGCATCATCATCATGAACAGCCTATACCGTTCCGCTGCTGGGATATAGGCTTCCTCTCTGTGAGAGGGAGCGGGCCATTTTCCACCACGCGGGCCCAGTACGGGATGGTAGATGTCACATGCAAAAGTATGATCGATCCTAATAATTTGCAGTTATAAAAACACGGTGTCGTATGTCCCAATGTGAACCAATCTTCACCAATAAATTATGAATTTAATATAACCAGTCGAAGGTCAGATACCGGAGTATTATCACGGATCTCCGTTATTGGCGATTCTTTGAAACCGCCTCTTGTTTGTAAAACCGCTATAATTTTTAATAACGACATGAATTCCTCCTGTATCTTGATCGCGCCTGAATATATTTGCAATATGACGAAATTAATTTATTATACCAACCTACCGTGGTGACACATATTTCGGATTGCTTTTTAAAAATGTTTTACATTCCTATATGTCTGTGCTTATAAATTAAATTCATATTTGCTTACGTTTTTTGCTATTTGCAGGTCAGTGTCAGGTTGTATCTCGATCAAAATATGATTCACGACTTTTACAGATATGTATTTACAGAATTAGTATCATTAAATATCTCTAAGTTAGATTTGTTCCATTGAATGATTTTTTCATGAACTCATGACATCGGGGAATAAATCTAACTTGGAGAGATGTATTTATGATTCTAATGATTATAATACTGTAAATACATATCTGTTATAGTCGCGAATCATATTTTAAGCAAGTAACAACTTGCTGTAAATGGGAAATTTTTTAGAAAATTTTAATTTCGTGGGATTCACCTTAAACTAGGCTACAGAATAAATAATATCATAGAGAGGACATAGGGACAGTGTAAGATGATGTGTAAATGTGCCTGAAAATTCACCTGTATGTACTCTTCAAACCTTTGAGTAATATGTTTACAGAAATGTGTACAGTCAGTGCTCTGCATAACCCGACCCCTCTTCCACTCTTCTTCTTTGTAAGAAGGGTCAGGTAATACAGAGCACCAACCGTAGCATTAATAAAATAAACCATGAGCGCGATGAATGTTGTCGAAATGTCAAAATGAAAGGCATTGCAATTGTTAGTTTGTTACGCAATTAGCTCGCAGATCTTATTTACTTCTTAATCTTGACATTCGTTTTCTCTCACTACTCCATTACACGGACGAACCACGTGTCAATAAGATTACAGATAAGACAGCTCTTCAGCAAGCGACGAGACAAGTCATTTTCGAAATTTTATACGATTTCTCATGAAAGAACGCAGTGAACAAAAGGGATACAATACGGACCAAAATAAAAAACTCACTCCGGAAAAAGAAATAAAATTCCCCAGCAGACATTATTAGAACCATTGTCACAGACATCACTAGGTCTCTAATACCGAGACAGATAAAATCATGTTATTTGTAGTCACACACGTAAAACACAAATTCCACGTCCGATGTCACTATTTTTATAATTACAACACTATTTCCTAGAAATCGTCTCGGAACACAATTAATTTATTCAAACGAAGCGATCTTGATACTTGCAAAATATATTGTTTGGTATATATTTTTTATAAATCGTATACTTTCTGAGTTCATTTGGACTTGTGCCAGCTCTTTAGCGGTTGGAAATGGGACCAGGATTGTGAGAGCTCCCTCGTCTCTCTCATTTATCGTGTGAAATATGAAAAGCGGGGGTTTTAGAAGGGATTTGAGGATCAAGACTAATTGGTCCGCTTATGTAGTTTGACATTGCGCTTGCGTTGATTGTCTCAATGTTTTGGTTTATCGACTGCTAGTACGGATTAGGTTTTAAACGTGTTTTTGCAAGTGTTGTCGGTTTTACTTTGACGTAGGAATATCAATGTTTATTTTATAATCTGTGGTGCTAGTCGGTTCATTTATGCAAAACTCGGTGAGCTAATGGCACTTGACTTGTACATTTAACTTGTTTATTTTAATTCTGGAATCATTAAAGATAGTGTAGATTTATATTATCTATCGGCACTTTCGATTCATATAACAGATAACATTAATGTAGATTGCATTTGTCGGAAGTGGTTTTCTTCGAAAAACTAGATGTTGCGAAGCAAAATGTTTGCATTAAAGTCACAAATCACCAGCTAAAGTCAAGTACTTCCTCAGTTACCACACTAAAGCCTCCGCAACTTCCTTATACTTGCTCAGTTTTCCTGTAACCGATTGTTGCACTGTTGCGTATACATTTTCGCATGTTATCTTTAGCATAAAACCGGTGTAAACAAATTGTTGGTAAACAAATTAAAAAAAAGTAAAATCGCCATCTTACACGACCTTCTCTGCATGAGAATAAACTTTAACTAGAGGAGTAACAGGCTAAAATTCAATTAAAAAAACCTACGCTTATAATACAAGGTGAAAAATACAGTACAAGGTTACCAATATAGGTAGACTACCAACCCAGACGACAAGTCCCCACAAACTATACTTAAAAAGCCTATCTAAACTGCCTTTATCCCCACACCTCATAACTGATACGATACCTAAATATAGTGCCAACGATCGCCTCGTATGAAACCGGCTTTATTTAACTTTTTTTATAAGAGAACAAGCTGTATAATAAGCTAACTAAGCGAAAACAAACTGTCGGTTCCGCGCCCTCCAATTCGGTGCAAGCGGCTCGCTATGTAATTATTAGGTTGTTAGGAATTGGTTACAGTGAGAGCGATGAGCGGAAATGTTGAAATTAAATATGTACTTAAGTATAAAATGCTTTCATTCATTAACATTCATCATTACAGCCGAAAGACGTCCACTGCTTGACATAGGCCTCCCCAAGCGCCGCCCGCTCCACTTGGACCGGTTCTGTGGTTCTCGCATCCAGCGTATTCCTGCGGCATTCACAAGGTCATCGGCCACCTTGTGGGAGGCCTTCCAACACTACGTCTTCCAGCACGCGGTCGTCATGATAGAAACTTTAGGCCCCATCGGCCAATTGTTCTTGGAGCAATGTGGCCTCACTGCCACTTAAGTTTGGCAATTCTTACACGTTAATTCCGATTGACAGGAAACTCTGTTCCTGGAATCTATGGTACGAACCAATCAGAAAAGACGATAAAGCTCGACGTTTTTCGGAACTGCGCTATGACGCAAAAACGGGTAATATTTATCTACTACAGTTGCACAATTGTCATTATTTTGTTATTAGATCTTGTTCTGATCGATAATAATGTTTTTTTTCCAACGAAGCCTGCTTTTTTTTAAATTTGTCATCCCTCAGTCGTACTTATGACTTGGTCTGGGAGTAAAACAAACCCATTGCTTTTAGTAGGTAAGCTGTGCCTAAGCCCACATTGGATTCTTAATAAGCTCAACAATATACTATTTTCATGCATTTTCCTGTCAATATAGTTATTAATCGCTTATGGGCTTCGTGGCTAAAAAGTAACAGGCGCACGGGTCGTTCTTCAAGATTAAGCAATGCTTGCCGAGGTCGGTCCGTGGATGGGTGACAATCTATTACATACCGAGACCCCTCCGTGCCTCGTTCAGCGCCGGAAAGCACGTTAAGCCGTTGGTACCGGCTGTCATTTGTAGATCTTTGACAGTCGTTACGGGTAGTCAGAAGCCCGAAAGTCTGACAACCAAATAGTATCGTGTTACCCAGTAACTGGGTTGTCGAGGCCCGATAGGCAGTCGCTCTATGAAAAATCCGATTAGACTGAAAGCCAACAACTAACATAGTTGGGAAAATGCAGCCAGATGACAATGGTTACCTATTAATCGCGAATCGCTTTCAGAGAGCCCAGTGCCTCGTCGCAGCCACCCGCAATTATGCCGCGATAATGGCCGACGACGCGTTTAATGCTGTTTATCAAGGGCTGCCACGAAAGCTTATTTATTAATTTAAGCAATTATAAAATATACATAACATCATACGCCTGATCTCTACGAAGGGCACATAAGACTAGAAAAATAAACGAAAATACTTACGGAATAATCCGATAAATATTTAGTTAAGGACAAAATCAGAGTAACATTTTATAATATAAAAGTAAATATCTGACTGATAACACTAACAATAGGTTGGCACAGTCCGCAATTGTATAATCCCTAATTTTAAGTAACCTCACAGCTGAACACTCTCTCTTAAGAAATGAAATGAAATGTAATCGTTTATTCTGTAAATAGGATATCGGAATCACTTTTACACGTCATATTAAAAAGTAAAAAATAAGCTAGATGTAGTCGACATTTCCTATCTGACTACCCGTGAGAAGAAATGGCGAAACAAACTCAGGGGTCAAAGTCTCTTTTAAAGTCCAGACATAATCTTGGTCAGATCATATGAGGACCATGTAGATCTGTGTCTGAAATGGTCTTTTGAGGAAAGAACCACACAATTTTGAGTGGACCTGTCCAATCAGTGCAAGCATTTGTCGTAATCGTGCAGCTCGACTCAAGACTTAAGGAGCTCAACGACTCGACGAACAATACCAAAGAAAGTACATTTGGGTAGGCCTCATAAAGTGCTCAAAATGCCAGACCACCATTAAAACTGAGGAAAATATTTAAAGAGAAAAAAAAAAATGACCCACATAGTGCTCACGTAAGGTATAGGTTATCCTAGTTTGAGAGGCAGGGCTCACAATATCTGTATACCTACGGAATTATGCTGCGTAGTTAGCATCGTGTTAATCAGTATGTTTCCTTGCGACAATAAACTATTATTATTATAAGATAGGTAGTACCCATTAAAAGCTTGAGCCAAAGTTGGAGCTGAAGCGTTGAGGTGTGAAATAATGGAGGATACAATAAAGTACTGTCTCGTTGGTGCCGTGGTCGCAAGCGCTACTGCTGAGCAAGAGGTCCGGGGTTCGATCCCCAGGTCCGGGTTTTTCCTCCACGGATTTCTCATTAGCAGCCCGGAGTCTTTTGGGCCCGGTTGATGGCAATAATCTCGCCCCTATACATGGGACTTAAATATAACTGGCAAAATGTGGGTGTACTATAGGTACACCTCTGCCTAACTCTTCAGGGATTAAAGCCGTGATATTATGTTATATTTAACTACGAAATAATTAAATAATAATTAAAATGGTGTCTGCTACCATCTCCTGATTTAACTCTAGGTTTATCATATTACCATCATCGTAATTCTCGCCTTTGGCCATTAATTTTGGGGTTATAGCGCATTTAGTCAATCAAATAGTAGTCTCAAGGTTTCTAAAGCCTAGTACCTAATTGACAACTGACAGCAATATATGTGAATTTTATAAGACCAATTAATCTAAAGATTCATCACCATTCATACCAATAAATTGAGCAATTCCATTAAATGACCGTACTTTACCTAATGCTCATAAATCAAAGCGACCAATCGTGGAATGGCTACCGTTTCATCTATAATGTGCCGACCACATTCTTAACTCCTCCTTAAATCGTCATCAATTATTTTAATGTTCCTTCATAAATATTATTGTCATACATACAGGCGACACGGTGTATCACCTATGTTTAAATTTACTATAACACAATCCAATCCAACTTAAAATAAACTCTACTGTTATATCGATAACGTCCACATCTGATTAATAACGCAAAACGTTTACAAACTTAATCTTACATTCCCTAAAATCAAAATCAGAACACACCCCTCATTATAGCAAAGGATTAAGGCGTAATGTCAAACACAATTGCATTTCGGAGCTGCAACATTAATTTTGTATAAAATAATGTTTTGCGCAAACGCAACCCGCCGACAGTAGTCGGACGTATTCGGATAAAGTCGCCACTTATACAATGTCCACTGAGTGTTGCGAAAATAGGAAACCTATGTAGGTCTAATTTCGTAACGAAAACACTCGATGAATCATTGATTTGTGAATAAATTAAAAGGGCATACAAGTCGTGTGGACTTATCAACGTTGCGAAAATAAACTTGATGCGAGAATGTGAATATAATAGAGGTGTCGAGACTCTTTACGCGGGCCATCGGTTTGCTTGAGTGTTGCCGCTTGGCTCGAGTTCCTTATAAGGAGTATGGCAACATTGTATCTTTTGTTGACAATGGTGTGTAATGTTTTCGATTTGTTCTCGAGTCTTGTAATGAGATTTTCGTACAAGATCTCGAGGGCTTTCTTGTATAACTGATGAAATGGTTACGTATTTCAATATTACGTATTTATAGGAACCACTATGATTTCAATTAATCTACATGGTAAGTAGAGCTTCTGACAATGGAAATAGTACCTGAAGGTAACGTTTCTATACTGTTTTTAAACCCCGTTACTAAACCACTGCAAAATAAGCATTAATAAAGAAGAGATTCTGCCCCCCCCTGGTATACTTATTTTTCTTCAGAAATCGATTTCGTTATCAAATAGAGGTTCGATTTATAGCTGGCACGTACCTTGATAATTAATAAAAATATGTCTTTTTAAATCTACTTTTATAAATGAATTGGATCCCGGGTGAGAAAAACAGGAAGTACCTAAAAAGCCTATAAATTTTGCAATTAAAGTAGGTAGTCGTTAGTAACCAAAACGGCGGCGCCACAAGCCGGAAATTAGAGGAAATCTAGGATAAACATATATTTACCTACCTAATAACCTTTCCTAGGTAATGTAAACTTCTAGATGAAAATCCAATATTTATTAGAAGTCCTATTAAAACTGCAAAGTTCATGTTTTGAAGAAAAAAATGTTTTCTGACTAGCAAAATAATCATGGAAAATTAAGCATTGGCAATCAGTTTACACGAACGCACATAACAAACTTATTAAGTACTTAGTCTTTAAGTAATCTTTGAATCTATAAACCCCTTTTTATCCAACAAAGTTGATTACATTTCAACAAACAATGCTGTAATAACTTCTTACTACATCGGTCCACTACAGATAAACCGAGCAATGCAAACTGAAGTGCATTGCCAATAAAAATACCATAACAAACCAACAGCTTAATTAAAAGCAAACTGTAAAATAACATAAAAACAATCAGCTTTTATCATTTTGCGAATGTGTAAACATAAACAGAGAGGATAATATTAAAATAACAATATGTTACTATGTACTTACTTACTTAAGTCGGGATTGAGATTTGATGACAAAGTGACAACCAATACCTATTTATTTAGGTATACCTACAGTATGCAAGAAAAATATTTTCCAAATCGGTTTTCAGGGTTCCGTACCCAAAGGGTAAAACGGGAACCCCATTACTAAGGCTCCGCCGTCTGTCCGTCTGTCACCAGGCTGTATCTCATGAACCGTGATAGTTAGACAGTTGAAAGTTTCACAGATGATGTATTTCTGTTGCCGCCATAATAACAAATACTAAAAAACAGAATAAAATAAATATTTAAGGGGGCTCCCATACAACAAACATGATATTTTTGCTCCTTTTTGCTCTATATTGATAACGGCAACAGGTAGACGCTTGAAATATTCACAGAATATTTAGATATATATTCACTTTAAAATAATAAATAATTAAATTAAAATAAAACAAATATTTAAATATTTATTTTTCCCATACAAAAAACGTTTGCCGTTTTTATAGATAATGGTACGGAACCCTTCGAGCGTGAGTCCGACTCGCACTTGGCCGGTTTTTATTTTTATGCAAGTTCGGAGGAACAAACAAAAAAAAATACAACTGAATTGACAACCTCCTACTTTTTAAGAATACGGTTAAAAAGACATATTGCACCGATCGCAAATAAATTGGGATAAAGGCAGAAAATCATGAGGATGATGATGACCTAAAATCTGACTTTGAATTTATCACTTACTAGCTGTTGCTCATGACTTCGTCTGTAATCCAGGATGAAAAGTAGCTTATGTCCTTCTCCATGTCATGGTCTACCCACGTTCCAAATTTCATCCAAATCTGTTCAGCCGTTTTAGCCTGAAAGCGTAACAAACTAAAAAACAAACTTACTCACTTTAGCATTTATAATATTAACTAGCTGCGCCCAGCGGTTTCACCCGCGTAAGTTTCGATCCCGTGGGAATATCGGGATAAAAAGTAGCCTATGTCCTATCCAGCTACCTCGATACAAAATTTTATCAAAATTGGTACAGCCGTTTGAGCGTGAAGAAGTAACAAACATACACACACTCACAAACTTTCGCCTTTATAATATTAGTGTGAAGTGTGATAAAGTTAGGATTTATTACTTACTTAATAAATAAGTAATAAAATAATTAAAGTTTCAGGGGTGAAAGTACTCATTAATATGAATAACTCACACAATGATACCAACTCTGAAGTGGCGAAAAGCATCTGTTTCATGAATAATTTTCATTAGGTAAATATTGCATATATTTGTATAAAACAGCGGAGGTTTTTCGATATTTCAGAATAAACGTTGTTTATATCGACAGCAGCAAAGTACAAAGAGACAACTGCACTTTTTGCGTTTTTTTTTTTTCTTAATCCGATTCAGAATTCATTGTTTTATCAAACGATTTTTTTTCCTGTTTTATTCTCAACTTTTACTAATATTAGATCACATAAGTAAAGACAAGTACGCCTATTTTTCACAAAGTAACGATGTAGACACGGATATGTGCCATTAGTCCGTGTACTCGTATGTACGTCGAACAATCGGCGCGTTCACCTGTTCAGTTCTAAACTAAGATTATAGCAGTCACAGTCGTTTTAATGTCGGTTTTTCACACTTGTGTTATTTTAGTGCAACAACAACAGCTACGTCGGCGTTACATAATCACAGTTAAATAAGAAAAAATATTACACACCTCTATTTATTTAATACAGCAATCAACAATGTAAAATACAAAAGAATTGTAATAACTGTTTTAATATTTAAAATTATATAAGCTTAAGGAATTAGGAAGTCCTGTGTTGTTTTTTTTTTTAAACGTTGCCCCACACTATTGTATAGTATAGTGTAGGGTAGTTGACTCATTTAGTTTAGTTTTTTTTACGAATTAGTATCACAGATTTGCGTTCAAAACGCACTCCTGGAAAATCATGATTTTGTAATTAAACGTATACTTAATTATACATTGCAGCCGTCGATTATATAGTCGAAAATCTTTCACGCTGAAACAGCGTGGATAGGCTTCAGATACAACCATTGCTCAAATGCACACGTCTTTCGCAAAACCACCGATCAAATTCTACCGCTACCTACGGTAAACTGTGTAAGTTAAGAAAACAATTAATTAAATTCACATTCAGTTTATCAAGCGGAAATATTATTGTGAACGATAACCGTTTAACTATTTAACCAATCAGTTCATAAAACCGCAATATGTACTGAAACCGGTTTCAAGAATTTACGGAGAAAACAGACGACAAAATATCGTTAAACTGAAGTACCTCACCATCGCACTGTGTCACTTAATAAGATCTTATTTTAGTACCTAAGACCATAAAAACAGTGTCAATTCAACTCGTCTAATAAACTTTCTTGAGGACCAAAGAGATCTCTATCTATGTTCTATTAAAAATACATAAAATTAATATCTGAGAAAGGAAGTATAAGAAAATTATAATCAGTTTTCTTGACATGTCAAGTGGCTTGAAGTAATTATCAGATAAAGACCGGTTCGGTTACCATAAACACACAGGCAGATTAGCTCTGTTCGCACGACGTGGTAATATAACTGGCAAAACTAACATCCATTTTCTGAAAGCTTATTCAATTTAATCAGTGGTTAAATTGAATAAGTAACTCACGTTTGGTGCTGTGATTGGTTAGTTAATATAACCACAAGTAATCATAGACGTTGACTGACATAAGATTCAACAACGGGTTAGGGCTCGATTCCACCAAACTCTGTAAAGCTACCTGCGGGTTCCTAGAAGAGCAGTGGCCGCCACGTAGCGTCGAAAATCAAAATCAAAAGTCATGTATTCAAACTAGGCTGAGAATCAGAACTTTTCGAACGTCAAAAATTACATAAAACAGTACCCCAAAACGCCCACAAACTCCCCACTCCCCAGCAGCACAGCTGTCTGTTCAGTTAGAAAACTTGATTATATACAATGGAATGTAAAATAATTTGCATTACGCAACACAAAACATTAAATTAAATTATTTGCTATATGCTAGCCAGCACACGCTACTATACAAAAAAAAATGTAATAATAATAATAGGAAGTTCTAAGGAAGACTAACTTCCTATTATTTTTTATTTTATTTTGTTGTGTTTTCCGTAAAGTCAAACCCGTCTGCCTTCATTTTCATGACAGACGTCATGACTGCCGTCGTGACTGCGGTCGTTATGTGGCGGCCACCGCTCTACTAGGAAACCGCATCTTTACACTTAGAATGTCGCGTTAAGCGACTCTGAAAAACAGTCCGTCAAATTATTGTCTAACAGAGCTTGGTGAAATTGGGCCTATACAGGGTTATTTTAAATTGGCTAGCTAAACCCCGCAAACTCGATGGGTATGATAAAACGATTTTTTTGTTGACCGCAGTTATTGTAGTCACATGAAATATTTGTTTTTTTTTTGTGTAAACTTTACAGATGACGTGATGGGTACTGATTCTGAACACGATAAAACATAAGAAAACAGTTTTTCTCAACTACTTGAAGTGACACTAAAAGTGTGTCGTTGACCTCCCAAAAAAAACATCAAATCTATTTATATATTTTTTATTTTATTGTATTTAGATATCGATCCATCGCGTTTGCGGAGTTAAGCTAGCCAATTTAAAATAACCCTGTTTATAAGACAGACGGCAGGCGCCAATAGGCTTTCTTACACCGGAAATTAAATTTAAAAGTATCGCTTTTCGCGGAAGTAGTAACGCGACTTAATCCTATAATGTGCGCTCTGGTTGAGGAAACGACCCGATTGCGTTTAGATTTCACCTGAAAACGTTTGCCCTGAGGTGGAGAATGCAAATGCGATGCATTCCCCTTTTCTTCTAAGGCTCATTATATAAATAGTAGTGACACACAAATGTCCTATGATAAAATCTATGAGTGTTAAATAGCTGAACACTATCCCCTGAGATACAGGTTCCCGCCTAGTTCAGGGGTTAGGGTCAATACTCTGTGCACCTTGCTATGATCAACACAAAAATGTTGAAATACTTCATGTACCTATTTGTATAAGTTGTATTTGTATAATTGTATCTTTTAATGGTGAGATATAAACAATTGTTTTTTTTAACATTGTTTAAGTTTTAAATTAAAAAGTTTTGATCTTGCCAATAAAAGCTCATCGGGTCCATCTAAGGTCAAGCTACGCTTGCCGTAGTCGGTTCGTGGGTGGGTGAATACCATTACATATTGAGACTCCTCCGTGCCACGAAGAGCACGTAAATCCGTTGGTCCCGGCGGTGATTTGTAGATCATTGACAGTCGTTACGGGTAGTTAGAAGCTCAAAAGTCTAACAACCAGACTTTCCAAGGGCTATCGTGTTACCCAGTAACTGGGTTGTGGGGGTGAGATAGGCAGTTGCTCCATGTAAAAAACTGGTATATAGGTGCATCTGGTTAGACGGGAAGCCGACCCCAACATTGTTGCGAAAAAGCTAGGCAGAATGTTTTATTTTTCTGTAATGTCAACCCTTTCAAATACGGTCTGATATTAAACGATTACCCATTTACCCTTACCAAGACCATAACTTCAGAAACTATTTTTACTTAAGCATTAAGGCAGGTTTCAGTCAAGTAGGTATGAATATAGTAATATGAACCGAGTCTGCCAATAAGCGAATAATTTTAGAAATCAAAGGTACGTGTAAATTATGTTCTCCGTATAATTGAGGTCGTACAGTTATTAACGAAACTGGATTAATCTAATGGGTACTGGTATTAATAAACATTGCTATTAAGCTAAGGACGACTTTGTTTGGCAATGTCGATTTCGCAATCATTGTCATTGTAACCTAGTAATTAAATAAAATACTACAGAGATAACATAACTGATTAGCATTGCATGCAGGGTAGGTATTTAAAAGAGCCTCCAAGAGTGTCAATACCTGGCAATATAAGTACAGGTACTCTCGGCGCACTCGATGCCGTGATCTTATTGAATGACTGACTATGGTGTTTTATCTTGACACTAGTTATGAACTCCTGCTGACACGAAAGAAGAGGACGAAGTGACTTTCGAGTCAAAATTCGGTATACATATGTGTAAGTAAATTTTCAGGCAATTTCTGGTCAACGTTTAATGCGGTTTATGAGCCTTGACCATTAGCAATAAAGATCTGTCTTGGTAGAATAATGATAACATAATCACGATGATTATTTTAAACTTTTTGGTAATCGCAGTACGTTATCACATATAGGACAAGGCTGCAATAAAATCCTTTTCCCTGTAATCGATTTATGAATGCACCAATTGCTAAATCGATATCTTAAAACATGTTCGAATCGATTGATTCCAAATTCTGTATCAACTTCATTTATAAATCGTTAGCATATAAATCAAATCTGAAATTATTGAATGTTTTAATAGTGAACGCCCTTAAGGTGTGGAACTTATACAAATTGTTCTAAAATTACAATAAATGGTGGTAAACATTAATAATAGTATTGATCGAACATTTTTCAATTATGGATGAATTAACTGGTTACATTTATAAGCCGTTATGATCGGTTCCATTACATTTGAAATCTGATTTGAATAAAGAACATTTATTTAAAATAAATTCTTATTCCGGAACTCGAGCGCAATCTGGACACGCGAGGTCCATTGAGTTTATGATTAAAGAGTCCTGTCAAACTAGTCAGGGGCCCCTGAAAAGAGCAGTTCTTAGGGAGTGAACCATACATAGGGGTCTTGGACTGTAACACAACAAATATTGTAACCATTTTTTCTTAAATAAATGTATGTAGAGGCCGTAAGCATGGACGTTTTAGTTTGAAGGTTCGATTCTCTGTTCTGAAACTGTATCAAATGTATAATTACAAGCTAAAAAGCTAAAACTTCCTTTCCACCAGTCATCACAAATAGGTGATAATTGTATTGTATTGTGTTGTTGTTGTTGTGTATAGTTTATTTTATTTTATTTTAATAGCATGGAATTAGTAAGTACTTTATGATAGCATGGAATTAGTGTACTCATGGAATTAGTAAGTACTATATAGATTGTAAGTAGAGGGGGTCGAATTTCGACCATTGCAGTGGGCGACCACTAGTAATGAATATTAACGAAATAAATATTTCAGTATTTAGCTTTTTCTAAATGTCTGTTGCTGCTCAGTTGCTTATTACCAAGGTGAGATGTCAGATGTAACTCACTTACTCTTATGCAACTACCGATACCGTAAGGCTGGCTCGTTTTTTTTTAAATTTTCCTATTCTTACCTGCATTGCACGAATGGATCCTGTTCGATCCCATATGACCCATCTGACGATAAAAGTATATCTCTAAAAATTACGACATCCTCGGGAAGAATAGAAGTGACGCGGTACCAAATTGAAATGGGCTGTGTCTTACGGCTATCTCTTGACATATTTTATAAGCACCTATTTCGATCCTTCCAATACTTATGTGGAAGTTACAAAAACTGCATCAAAAAATTCGCCTCTCCGTGCAAACCCTATTTATATTATGCCGGTTATGGAGTACCTTCGTGATTACATACATCCTCTCGGCGTCGGCCCATGAATATTTCATGAGCTTGTCTTGTTAAAAATGCGTCAATCTCACATACCATTATTGTTTATTTTATCGACGCCAAATGATAGCGTCATGATGCTATCTACTCGTACTAGTGTCAACACGTCTGCTTGAATAATTAAGTGAGTGCATTTTTCCTTGTATTTGGTGTAGTAGCAAAACGAGACATGTGTCGAATTTCGTATTAGAGGGTCAATAAACTGTGACATTTGCTGAACAGCCCTTGTATCTTTGATGAGTCCCGTTGCATCAGCGCTGATCTTTGTGAGAATTAATCAACATTAGCAACCCTGTTGGACACCCACTGCCGAGTATAAACCTCGTCGCTTTTATGACAAGAAAATTTTGAGAATTATCGTCGCGTCTCTTGCGGCATACAGCGCTCTCCGCGTTCAGTTCAATAACGCGTTCAGGGCGGTGTTGGGGCTGTCCCACCACCGCAGCGCCTCGGCCATGTTCGCGGAGGCGCGCACCCACTGCTTTCAATGGCGATGATCAATTATGGATCAAGACATCATGATTATTGTATAATTGCATAGCACATGATGTGTGAGCACTATGTACCTACCATTTACTAAGTACGTCTTTCATTGACTTGAAATATGTGCCCTGGCGGCTGAGTGTGCCATGCTCACTCAAATGTCTCGCTGATGGTGGCGTGTGTGTTGGATCATTAAGTTCCCTTCAAAATGGTTGAGCTAAATGGTGCTGATCTATGCGTCATGTTCGTGAACGGGCGCCGTCAGTGGGGACTGGTCATTTCTTGGCTACCACGGCTTATTTTAACTTATTTTAATTGTTTTTTTTTAATGGTTTTATCTTTTTATTACAGAAGCTTTTAACTTGCACGTCTTTCTGCATTGTCCTCACATGTATAATTTCAACATGAATGATGTAACCAATACTTTGTAACAATATTTTTGATTTATAAGAGTGTCCGTGGAGTTTCTTGCCCGTTCTTCTCCATAGGAACCTACCACGCTTTGGAATGGGCAACTAGCTTCATCTCTCTGACTGACCGACCCCTTGACAATTCAAAAGTGCCTGTAATTGGTTTATTTGAAATACAACAGACTGGA
Organism: Tiliacea citrago; assembly: GCA_963921375.1. Classification (NCBI taxonomy): domain Eukaryota; kingdom Metazoa; phylum Arthropoda; class Insecta; order Lepidoptera; family Noctuidae; genus Tiliacea; species Tiliacea citrago. The sequence continues at coordinate 2,689,921 of OY992794.1, read as the reverse complement.
GTGCCCTTATATCCGGCAATGCTGCAGCAGACATATTGTTACCATGTATGAGTCTTGTTACTTGCAATAAACAATTTTTTTTAACATGTTTATTGTAGAAACTATATAATATGTTATATATTTTTTATTATTATAGTACGAAGAAGAAAAAGATCAACAAAATACAGGCCGATTTAGTTGAAACAAATAAGGTAAAGCCTTTTTCCAGAACAAGAAACAAAAAAAAACAAAAATATTAATGGCTTTTCTAAATTTCTTCGACCTCTTCGTGAGCAGTGTGTTGTTTGTTCCATGTCTTTAGAAGATCACATGAAGTTTTATTATAATAAAATCTTTCTATTTTTGAATGGCTTGATGATGCATGAGTTTTTGCTTCATGCCATACAATTGGTTGATCTTATTTCATTTATTTAGGCAACCAACAGCGATACTTATAGTATGTGACAGTGTTACAGTATTGTAAGGCTACTAATAGGTTCCCTGTAGAACGAGAATAAGTATAAAACATGCGAACGGACTACTAAGAAATATTTAAATTCAAAAGGTTTTTATTTTAGGTATATTGCTTATACTTAGTTAAGTTTATATTATAAAGAAAGAAAAAGATTGAATAATAAGAGATTAGTAGTTTATGATTTTTGCCTTCGCCTATGGCTTTTATTATTTGTTTTTTTTAAATGTAGGTTTATTACAGTAAAATATATCCACTTGAGAGAAATCATTGTTATAAATTTTCTCATCTTTTTCAGCTTCTTGTCTAGCGTTGGAAAGCCATGCTAAACTAATCAGTTTGCCCTGCTATTACTACGGGGGAGTAGTTTATTAACTTAGGTAACATTATGTATGTAGGTTTCTACGGTTCCTTCCAAATTTCAAGTTATCTCGGCCAAACATCAAAATGCGTTTCACAACATCAAAACCCATTGCAGCCTGTTTGGAAGTGTCTTACTAACTTCCTAAGTCTAAGTATTATTGGAACACGAAAGACATTAAAGCAATCTAGCAATTCAAGTGCAAGCTGAGCAACCACTAGATCAAGGAGTCCATAAACATTATTACATTTATTACCCACTAAGCACTTAAAAATATACGTAGCCATTTCAAGTGCCCTACACCTTCAAGAGCATTCAATTTCCTATAAAATATTAATATTATTGTAATATTTCACTCAAGTAAACTGGCCATTTCTAAGCTTCGCGTGTCCACCATTTTAATACCGTATTGTAATAGGCTAGTCAATACATAAGTGTGAATAAGTTCCCGGGTAGACGGTTTTGTAATAGGCTAGTCAATACATAAGTGTGAATAAGTTCCCGGGTAGACTAAGTTCCCGGGTAGACGGTTTTGTAGACTGCAAAGTTTAGAGTAGAGGCAATGAACTTTAGTCATGTTGTTGTCTTTGACTTTCCCGGGAAGTAAAATTGTATGAGGCAGATAATTGACAAGCAAAGAATAACAAATTAAAAAAATATAAGATAAAAAATATAAATGTTGATAAATAAAAATAAATAAATAAATGTTGATTTAGGGATAATTTCACCAAACTCTGTTGGTTATTACATGTGTAACCATTCTGTCGGACTGTCTTGCATAGAGTACCTACGGACGTCAAAATGCTTAATGAGACTTTTAATAATTTTAGCAGAGTATGGCGTTTAATTAAGATTGGGTCGTTTTATGGTAATTTATTGATGAAAAGCACGGACTTATGTTTTGGATATCAGTTATACCTGAAGGATATTAAATAGTTACTTAAAATTGTAAATATCATTTTTATGCCGTGTATGTGTCAACCAACGACGTCTTGCCTATGAAGATTTTTGAGGTCATTCAATTACTTAAAATAATGTTAACTTTCTTAATTATTTATTCAAATAAACAAACATTACTGATAATTTAATTTAATTTTCAGTTAACTTATTTGTGAAGATAAACCCATTCACAGCATGATTTTCTTTTAATTTCAAATTAGCATGAACAGAAATTAATGGTCCTAATGCTTATGAAAATGTCACAGCATGAAATGACATAACAACTATATTTTACGTGTTCCTTACGAGTGTGCGTTTAATATTAATAGATAATATTTTATAACATCGTTAAAATGGGCTGTTTAAAACTCACTTCAGTGCTTTATTAATTAAAACAACTAATTTAACCTTTAGCATCCAAATAATTATCGAACTATTATTAATCAAACATCTTGATTCAGGTTCTCTTGGATTTTGAGTATATATTACGACTATCACGGAGAGTATGCCTGTTTTTCCTAAAAAAATTGACAAGAATCTCAAAAAAAAAGACAAGTAAAGTTTGTCAGTCGAGTTGTTGGATGTACTACACGTACACCTCTGACCAACCCTTCAGTTGTTGGATGTACTACACGTACACCTCTGACCAACCCTTCAGTTGTTGGATGTACTACACGTACACCTCTGACCAACCCTTCAGTTGTTGGATGTACTACACGTACACCTCTGACCAACCCTTCATTTGTTGGATGTACTACACGTACACCTCTGACCAACCCTTCAGTTGTTGGATGTACTACACGTACACCTCTGACCAACCCTTCAGTTGTTGGATGTACTACACGTACACCTCTGACCAACCCTTCAGTTGTTGGATGTACTACACGTACACCTCTGACCAACCCTTCATTTGTTGGATGTACTACACGTACACCTCTGACCAACCCTTCAGTTGTTGGATGTACTACACGTACACCTCTGACCAACCCTTCAGGGTGTACATGCGTTATGTTATGTTACGTCGACTTTGTCTCTAAGTTCGACAACACACCAGAAAAATCCTAGGTAACTAAAACAAGGGCTAATATAATAGCCCATTTACATACCGATCAAAATTCTGCATCTAATAAAAATGAAGTCAAAGTCGCACCCAACGACTTCAAACCGTGTACCCCAACACTAACAAATTTCAATAGAAAGTAGAAACGTGGAGATTTATATAGTTTAGTACTAAACACTTGAGTGACCCACTGGCTTAGTGCTTTGTTTGGCACTAGGCAAGTTCAATAACACTCATGTCCAGTTTACTGCTCTATTATGATCGGGATTTAGAAACAGTGAGGTTACAGAGACAGTTTCTAACTTTTGAATAGAGAGTCAAAATCTCTCTAGGCACTGTTGTTTAGTTTTTAGTGTCTATAATTTGTTTTAGACTAATTTCAGTTGACTTTCATGCGGATTTTATGTTTTAAGCCTTTTCCTAAAGGCGTTTGTAATTATAATATGACATTACGGCCAGGCTCTAGGCACAGACATATAGAGATACGGTGCACATCGACGTACAAATTGTTGCTTTGATTTTAGCACGTGATTCTAGAGACGTAGTGTAGAAATTATTGGTCGGTTATTTAAAAAAAATCTACTGTTTCATACACGGACAAAATGAATGGATGAGCAGATTTTTTTCAATAACTGTTAAAAATTTAACATTGGTGGATCTAAAATCATGTGGAGTCTGGATTCGTGCCTGGATATTGATTCAGACTCCGGAAGAAATTATCATCATCTAGCCTTTTAACAACTATGTTGGGGTTGTTTTCCAGTCTAACCGGATGCAGCTGAATACCAGTATTTTATATTGAGCGACTGCCTATCTGACCTCCACAACCCAGTTACTGGGTAATATATGATACCCTTGGTAAGACTGGTTGTCAAGCTTTTGGGCTTTTGACTGAGCCGTGTTTTCCGAGACTCCTCCGTACCTCGGAAAGCACGTTAAGCCGTTAGTCTCGGCTGTCATTCGTGGAACTTTGACAGTCGTTACGGGTCGTCAGAAGCCCGAAAGTCTGACAACCATTCTTACTAAGGGGTATCATATTACCCAGTTACTGGTTGTGGAGGTCACATAGGCATCCATCGCTCCATGTAAAATCTGATATTCAACTGCATCACTGGAAACCGACTGTAAAATAGTTGGGAGAAGGCTAGGCAGATTGACTAATGTAATGACAATGTTGACATTTGGTTTAAATATGTAGGTTTTTATTTTTATTATTTTAGTAATATTTTATATAGATTCTTTTTTAATTTGTGAATGTGAGAAAGTTGTAGGCTTAATAGACTGTCGCTTTGTTAACTATCTTCTATTTTGTTAAGTACTTGGTACTTGTTGACGGGCCTACACTGTCCTCCCATACCTATTAACACTGTAACTTGGAAACATTGTTAAAGCCCACTTTTTTTTTTAAAGAGTAACCGTGGAGTTTCTTGCCGGCTCTTCTCCATAGGAAACGACCAATTGGAACCGTGCATCTAGCTTCTGACGTTTCATAAGTGCCCATGTAGGTTTATGTGAAATATTTTTTTTTGATTTTGATTTTTTGTTTTGACTGACTGTAAAATCTTGGTGTAGGACCACAAAATCTGAATCACAAATTACAATAGATTTAATGTGACTTTAATAATACATTAATAGGCGTAAACTTTAAATATCAATCATTTCAGCCGAAAGACGTCCACTGGTGGACATAGGCCTCCCCCAAAGGGGGGTTTGCCATAATCGCCACGCTTGGCAGGCGGGTTGGCGATCGCAGTATGGTGTTAAAATGCATAGAGAACGCTGCTGCCCATTCTCTAGTAAGTCCTTTAGTCGCCTTTTACGACACCCACGGGAAGAAATAGGATGGTGGTATTCTTTGCGTCGGGCACCACACGGTAGCTATTACACAATAATACATGTCAATGTAGACCACGCCACTGGATCTAACTGTTTTAGAGTACAGGGTGGTTGGTAAATAGATTATATTCACTTATGTATGAAAGTTATAGTTTTGAGCAAGACTATAAAAAATCATAACGCTATAATTATAATAATAATAATTTATTCACCAGAATAAGAACAAGTATTACAAAATTGAATAGTAACAATATTAGACACTAAATAATGGTTTAAAGATTGTAATATATACAAAGTTTAGTACTATCTGCATACAAACTAGGTGGTATATCTGTATCTCGGATCATATTTGATCCCATAAATAAATTGTGAACATTTAGTAGCCACGTTTAAGTTTGTATACAATAAAAGATTGCCATGTAAGAATGAATGTGGAAAGTATGCATAATGTATGAGAAAAATGTAAGTGTAGTGTGAGAGTGTGTGTGTGTGTGTATGTGTTTATGAGGGTGTGTTTGTGTGTGTGTGCATATGTGTGCGATGTGAATGGGATGATTGTTCAATATGAGTGATTAAAGTATTAGCTTGTCTATTTGAATGTTTAAAATCGCTTTTGTTTCATCACATGATTTTTTTTGTAGGTAGTCATGTATTTCCTTTTTACAGTGGGACTTATTAAGTGGATATTATTATTTTAATAACTTTGTTGATTTTTTCGTATAAGTAGGAACCAAGGAAAATGAGGAATCTCTTAATAAAATATGTTTTGGGAACATTTATGTACGTTTGCATACTGCATGTTTTCTAAGTTTGCATAGTTTGTTTAAATCGTATATGAGATCACTCGCGTGTTGCTTTATTATTAATACTAAAAAACAAAAAGCTGACGAACGGTGAGAACTTTGCATGACTGATAAAGCTGCATTGTAGGATATAGAATGGGACGAAAAGTGATTGTTTTTAAAATAGCTCGTTGAGATATTTCTACTTTTTCAGGATGTTTTTCAAAGCGCCTCCCCAAGACGAGATACAGTACGTAATTATCGACTGGCAAAGCACAAAATAGATTTGCTTAAGTAATTTGGTGTCGGCGGCATGTCTGAGATTTCTAAAAACATATATAAGTTTCCGTACGCGAGCACTTAAATGTTAAACTAAGGTTGCTGACAATTATGATACCTAGGTACCTGATGTTTGGGCACGCCACTATTGTGGCGATGAGTGGACTTGAGGAGTGGCTGGAGAGGCGCCACGGCGTCCTCACCTTCCACCTGACGCAGGTCCTCACCGGACACGGATGTTTCGGGAGGTTGCTGTTTAGGATAAAGCGGGAGGAAACGCCCGGGTGTCACCACTGTGTGGATCGCCCGGAGGACACGGTGGAGCATACGGTAGAGGTCTGCCCTGCTTGGGCGGAGCACCGCCGTGTCCTCACGGAGGCGATCGGCGGTGGCGATCTCTCGCGTGCGGCCCTGGTTCAGGCTATGGTTCTGAGCGAGAGTGCATGGGAGGCCGTCACCTCCTTCTGCGAAACAGTAATGCTCGCGAAGGAGGAGGCGGAACGCGTGAGGGAAAAGCAATATCAATGCCCTCGCGCCCCTAGTCGCCGCAGGAGACGCCCCGGGCGTCGGGAATCAAAGGCCGATTCCCGGCCACCGTAGGCGCGGGCTTGCGGACGGTGAGCGATAGGTAGCTCGCCGTCCGATAAGGACCAAGCCCGGGTCGACGGTGCGTTGTGTACCACGCGCGCCTCAAAGAGACGTCAGCACCAATTGACGGGGTCCGAAAGGGCCAATGCCTGCTTGATTTCTTCACCACATTGAATCCCTTTTGAACAGCACTGAATACCACATCCCAAGTATCGGTGGAGAAAAGGAGAGCAGTGTCGTCTGCATGTGAAATCAATTCGCCGCGGGGTAGATGGAGGTTAGTGAGGTCATTAATGTAAACGAGAAATAGAGTCGGTCCCAAAATACTACCCTGTGGTAACACATAGTCGACTACACGATCACTACTCGTGTGTTGACCTACTCGGACACACTGTTTTCGCCCAGTGATATAGCTCTGAAAAAGAATCAGTTGCGCGCCTCTGATTCCTAATCCATCTAGCTTGTTCATTAATATAGGAACAGAAATAGTGTCAAAAGCTATATTTAGATATACTTTTTCTTTGATATTCAAATTTTACTTGAACCTTAGGTAAAATGTTTCTGAACTTTTCTATTTGGTGAGCTAGATCATGGCCTGAGCTTTCATAACACGCTGTATAATATACCTACCCTGTATTTACAGTATTTCATGTGCGTACACGCAACATTAATTTAATAAGATGTTTCATTACTAACATAATAATGTTTATGAAGCTTTGCCTGCCCATAGCTCAGAATTGAGGTGAAGACACTAATACTATAAAATATGAGTCACCTTTTAGGTACATAAACTAATGAACTGGTACATAAATTATAGATGTAGCAACTTGAAAGGATTATCGTTAATAGTGAAGGGTAAATGTCTATGGTCTGATTAAATTGAATTTATTTTGTAGATATTACGGTCTTATGCATTTTTGGTTCATAATGTCACTTTAAGGCCCATTTTGCACGACGCTACTAAAAAGTAACGTGTCACAAACTCACCAATGAGTAGCCAGAATGGCACAGCACTAGTAATAGCATAACACCAGTAATTCAATTACTATCCATCACGACGCGACTTAATAACGCGTTATTAACTATTTTGTGATGTGTGGCGTCGTGGATGATGGGCCTAAGATTTATTTTAGAGCACTTAGAAACGGCCACAAATACAGTACATTATAATATTGACTGCCATAGCCCACCTAGAGTACTTGCTCATAGGTACCTAGCCACATTAATTGAACCTACAATTATTCATGCCCTAATTGACCTGACGCTTTAAACCGCCACTAACGGTCAAATAGAACAGCGGCTGGCCACAAGATCCTGTAAAGCAGTTATTCAAGTCCATGTCCTTATTAAGTCAATGTCAAGAGAATTTAGTCAGGATGAAATCTTGATACGGCAGGATTTTCAGACTCTTGCATTCAACCTAAATTACAGTTACACCAGAAAAGGTATGCGTTTCGGTAATCTTCGAATTATCACGAACATAATGATACAAAGAGGCAAAATTACTAAGTTTTGTACTGCCACGCTTTGCAGTAGTGCGCCTATCATTGGGCGTTAGTATCAACTTTCCTCCCTTTGTCTCTAAAAAGGTTGGAAAAGTTGTTTAAATTACAAAGGGTTTTTAATCTATACTTCCCATACCATGGAGTACTTAAACCCCATCTACACGAAGGAAGTTTCAGGAACGTTCAAGAGCAATAATTGTATGCATTAAAGAGTTTACACGCGTGCGGTTTCCATAAAATGGCACACAATAATTGAATGTAATTTTTGCCATCCAATAAAATTGCATGCGACTTACACCTAGGCAATTTTATTACAAAGTGATTATGGCATGCATGTTTTTCCAATAAAGATTTTCACGTCCTTGTACAATTGATTCAAGTATTCTCCGTATTTGCGCAGCCAAATATTTCATTAAAATTTTATTGAACGTCTTCTCAAGATTGTTTTCTACTTCTTTAATTCGTTCGTACTTGTAGATTTTAATGCGATTTTATTGTACGTGCTGTTTACACTTACACCGGTTTTGAACGGCAACTAACTCGCCCGTATCGTGCAACAATATTGTACGAGTTGTTTAGACGGTGCCAGTTAGTTGACCTTCAATTTTATGGTACGCCACAGGCAATAAGCTTGCACCGTGTAAATGGAGCTTTACTTAGTATTTACCAAGCAAGTACTTCCATGGTTGTAACAACTCTATCTAAGACATCATCGTATGCTCGTCATTTTCCGAAGATAGACGATAGTTGCCGAAACGCATAATTTTCCTTGAATATCTGTATGTATAACGTCACTACTGATTCAGCGGCAAGTGTCGGCAAGCAGAGTCACGGGTAACAAAGGGCAATTAACAAATAGACTAAACCATTAGTAAAAGTTAGCCAGTAGTTAATTCTTGAGTGTTTCAATTCTAAAGTGTATGGAAATAGAAATGAATCGACTTTCTGCACTGCAATAGATTTAGCACCAGTCAGCTTGTGAACAAATAGTCGGCGCTAACATAGTGTTTGTACGAGTTAATTAAAATAAATACTATTGTGTTCGCCTACCGGAACGACTTTAGCGTAGCATAGCAGCTTTATGTCATTGTTGAAGCTCTCAGCTAGAGAGACTTTATCAGCGAAGTCTCAAGTGTCTAAATGCTCGTCCAAATGTTTGGTTTACACACTTGTTCGGGGACCGCCAATCTAACTTTGGAAACAAATGAAACCCTTAATCTTTAACGCAGCATATTATATACTATGCTACCTCACAGGCTTTTTCTGAATCTACCTGAAAGGTAGGTATGGGTGGTTAATTGATTTTTTATAAAAAAGATAACGCCCACTTTTTCCATTGACTGACAACAATTTATGGATGATGGCTTCCCACATAATTTCGTAACTCATGTACCTATTACTTAAATTGTGACGACAGAAACCACGCCCTATAAATTGCATGCTTATTAAATAGGTGAGAACAATACGTCACTATTTCTAGTATGTTCTTCTTTTTTTGCCTATTGTTTTTTATATTTTTTTTTTTCAAGTTATTATCTATTATTTTATTGTGCTATTGTGTGTTGTGCTATGTCTTTTGTGTGCACTGAATAAATGTTTTATCTATCTATCTATCTATCTATCTGCGGTATTTCATAACCCTTTTAGAAAACAATAACTTATACTTCTTAACCCGTCCCATTAAGTAGCTGACAAAGTTAATTCTCCGAAAAACTGTGAGACAGTAACCATACCAGACAAATAAAAAGTAATTTATTCCTAATTACTTTCTCATCTTTTTAAAACAATTCGAGAAATGTCAATGGCCTAGTAAAATAATTGTTCTATTTCTACAAGGTATTTTAAACTCTAATTTTGTTAAGTTAAGATTCAAATTAGAGTGCAAGAATAGTAAAGCGACCCCCACGGGATAATCCCTAGAGATTAAGCGTAAGTTTTTTAGCACTAAATAGCTTCCTTATGTTCGTAGAGACATAGAAATATCTTCAATATGTGTGATCTGTCTAGGACGGTGTGAAATTAGTTTTTTTTATGAAATGAATACGTGATCAGAGCAAATGGTAATTTGTCTGGCTTTAATATACTGACTATAAATTCAATGGTAATCTTTCAGGAATTGAAAATAGAAAGAAAGAAATAAGAAAGATTTTTTGTATGAAACAGTAAAAAAATCTCTGAGTATAAATTATTACTTTATACTCATCGAGTTGTTTATACTTTTGTGGCGGCATCTATATCGCCACATGCGAACTACGCATCACAGTAACTTCACAAAAAATCCTGCATCGCGCAAGCTGAGTTTACCGCGCGACTAGCATATATACAACGTCCCGACAGCAATCTTCGGGCAGTAGCCCACCAGACACAACACCCGTCTGCTCGGAGGATCCTCCCTTTCTATGGAGGATGAAGGAACTTTACACCCTGTTCCTCATACCTCTATACTTTCACTACCTGAAATAACTTCAATGAATTCAAAGTCTGCTTATGTACGTATTTTGGTCATGATTGTGGAAGAGGAATAACAACAAAATCGTAAATCAGGCCTATGTCTGGTCACATGACAGTAAATCGTTACTTACAGTCGCTCAAACCAAAACCTCGTAAATAAAGAAAAATATTTTATTTGGGTCACGCACAGGAAATACAACAATAAAAAAACCGGCCAAGTGCGAGTCGGACTCGCGCACGAAGGGTTCCGTACCATCACATCACACTAATATTATAAAGGCGAAAGTTTGTGAGTGTGTGTGAGTGTGTGTGTGTGTATGTTTGTTACTTCTTCACGCTCAAACGGCTGGACCAATTGTGATAAAATTTTGTATGGAGGTAGCTGACACCCTGGAATAAGACATAGGCTATTTTTTATCCCGATATTCCCACGGGATTGAGACTTACGCGAGTGAAACCGCGGGCCGCAGCTAGTCACACTAATATTATAAAGGCGAAAGTTTGTGAGTGTGTGTGTGTGTTTGTTACTTCTTTACGCTCTAACGGCTGGACCAATTTTGATAAAATTTTGTATGGAGGTAGCTGACACCCTGGATTAAGACATAGGCTAATTTTATCTCGATATTCCCACGAAATCGAGACTTACGCGGGTGTAACCGCGGGGTGCAGCTAGTTATCTATAAAAATGGCAAAAAATCACGTTTGTTGTATGGGAGCCGCTCTTAAATATTTGTTTTATTTTAATTTAATTATTTATTTTTAATGTGAATATATAACTTAATGTTCTGTGAATATTTCAAGCGTTTACTTGTTGCCGTTATCAATATCGAGTAAGTAAGTCACGTTTGTTGTATCGGAGCCCCCTTAAATATTTATTTTATTCTGTTTTTTAGTATTTTTTGTTATAGCGGCAACAGAAATACATCATCTGTGAAAATTTAAACTGTCTAACTATCACGGTTCCTTAGATAGAGCCTGGTGAAAGACGGACAGACAGACAGACGGTGGAGCCTTAGTAATAGGGTTCCCGTTTTACCCTTTGGGTACGGAACCCTAAAAAATGAACATTGAAACTAACAAAATCGTGAAAACCCTAAAAAGAACTAACAAAACAAAATAGTGAAAACAAAAAAAAACTCAAAAAGAAGTACTGTACGAAGCCAAAAAGGCTCCTATCCTCAGGACGATGCTACGATATTTGAAAAAAAAAACAAATATCGCTGGTATTCTGTTAGGACCGCACATATATTACAAAAATATTATTAACTATTATTATAAACTAGTTAGTAAACACTTTGTAAATTGTCTTTGGTCCCTGACATCAACCAATGGACAAGATTGTCAGAATGCTTAAAGTATGATGCGAGGCTTTCGGCTACTTTGTATGTTTTTTTTTTTTTTACTTATTTTGTTGTACTGTGCGTTTTGTTTGTGCAGAATAAATAATTTTTCTTTCTTTTTTTTTCTTTATATAACACCATCATCATCATCTGCCTAGCCTTTTCCCAACTATGTTGGGGTCGGCTCCAGTCTAACCGGATGCAACTGAGTACCAGTATTTTACATGGAGCGACTGCTTATCTGACCTCCACAACCCAGTTACTGGGTAACACGATACCCCTTGGTAAGACTGGTTGTTAGTTTTTCGGGCTTCTGACGTCCCGTAACAACTGTCAAAGATCTACAAATAATAGTCGAGACCAACGGCTTAACGTGCTTTCCGAGACACGAAGGGGTCTTGGTATGTAAAGATGGTCACCCATCCACGGACGAACCGCGGCGAGCGTAGCTTATTAACTTATTACTTAGCCACGAGCCCCCCCACACCATCATGCCTATTTCTGTCACCAAGCATAGGAGTGAAATTACAGTCACACGAAACTTTCAACAGTGTCGCCGGGTTACGACTATTGCGAGCTTAATGCCACTTTTGGCATGCCAAGTGGATACTTTCGAGATATTAAAGTTGAAATAGCCAAAGACTCAGCCATCTGACGTAGTTACAGTTGCTAAAATTTCATTTTCAGCGGTAACTTTTATGTAGATATATCATAAGGTTGCTATTTACGGAAGCTAAATAAAGAGGTATATCGAGCTTCCCCTAGAATTCAAAAACATGATATTCATGCCACTGGTATTTCCTCTTCTTCGCTTCGCTCTCGATAGACCGGTCGTGGTCACAATTAATTGTGTCCAATCGCAGGTGTTGCGTACCTCATGATGTGGTGGGTGATGACACCCTGGCGCATTCTTTAACGGAGCCTTCATCTGCAGATTTAATTTGGTCAGTCCACCTCATCGGTGAGCTCCCGCGTGGCTTCTTACCTTCTAGTATGCCCTAAATCATTAAACGCTCTATGGACCCAATATTCCGCCTCGAAAATAGGTGCTTTATAAGTACACAATCCAAGTCGGCACTTCAACAAACAAAACCACGACTTCTACAACAAAGATACGTAAAAACAATAACAGGAAACATTCCTGCTTCAATCATTTTGTGTTATTTAGTATTCAGTGTGTCCCGCCCTTACCTTTGATGTGCCGGCTGATATGTGGAGCGCGCTATGTGAAGCTATGCGCCGCGATGCATCGTAAATACAGCCGAGCTATTTCAATAAGTACACCGTTACTGGTGTTGGTATCGTGTTGGTGACCAATAAACTGGGCTTTAAAAATCTCATTAAGGATGTCCTTAAAAAAAAGGAAAAAAAAAACTAGAAAATTAACTTAGAAATAAATTGCATTTTATTCTATTGTTGATTGAGTTTTACTTATACGGAATTATAAGTTGGTATAGTAATCGTTGAATATTGGTTTCATAATTTTCAGCCAACTGCCGATTATAACCTCTTAAGTATGCTGCCGTAAAACTACGGTTTCTGAAGACTGCGGTGGCCGCCACATAGCGTCCGCTATTTACCGTCGAATTACGTCACTTTAACGTTATTTTTGAAAGTAAGTTGGTGTCAAAGTCAAATGATTTATTTCAAATAGGCACATAAGAGGCACTTTTAAACGTCAAACTTACAAAAACATAGAATTGATTCTAGTCGCATGGGCAAGAAACTCCACCGTTACTCTTTTAAAAATGTTTTACAACATTTTGTCGTACATTAATTATATATGAAGATGATGCACCTAGAATAAAATTAATATACCACAATAGGTAAAAATAATTAAAAATGAAGCAATGACAGATAATTTAATTATGAGATAGACATGGTGTGTTTCCCTAGAGAGCAACTATTGACACCGTATAAAGTCAAACCCCGCTGCCGTCATTAACAGCCGTCACTGCGGCCGTTATGTGGCGGCCATCACTCTTCTAAGAAACTTTAGATGAGAGCTGACAACAAATCCCTTTGGGGGTGATTCTTGGTCTTTTGTTACGAAGAGCAAGAGACTGGCACACCTTACCGTTGCCAACCATCGTTAATTCGTTGCCAAAACACTTAGGTAGTATAGATTACCAATGATTATATACGCTTAACTTTGTCATTGGGTTTTCCAGCAGGAATTTCTCTTTAGCTGCCCGGAGTCTGGGTTTGTGCCCATGGGACATACACATAACTGGCGAAATTTGGATGTACCTACAGTAAATACACCGCTGCCTAACCCTTCGGGAATACAGGCGTGATCTTATGTGTTATCTAATTTTCAGCCAACTGTCGATTTCAAACTCTGAATTGTAAATGGCCGCTGCCGTAAACTGTCATAATCAAAAGAGCTTTCATCAATACGCTCAAATGAGGACTGCCACTAAATCCCTTTGGGAAGGATTCCTTGGTCCATGATTACGAAGGGCAATAAGATAGCACCATTAATTGCCAAAGCATATGGTTTACTTAGGTAGTACAGATTACCAATGATTATTATTATACATGCTTAACTTTGTTATTGGGTTTTACCAGCAGGAATTTTTCAGTACCTAGCAGCCTGGAATGTGAATTTGTGCCCAGTTGATGGCAATAGGCTCAACTCCCATTACATGGGACTTAACAAAACCTGACGAAATGTGGGTATCCTCTGCTTAACCCTTCGGGGAATAAAAGCGTGATGTTATGAAGTAACTTTGGGATGGAATGGTCAATAGTCAAAAGTCATAACGTGTGAGTGAGTGCAACAAAGTTCAAGCCTTGACAGTAAAGTTAGAAAACCAATTAACACCGACAAAATAAATCACCTATTTTAATACTACCACAGATTAGAAAAAATCATTGGAACTTGCATAATTTCTACAAATACATAGTTTCGAAACAGTCGGCCGGTAAGCAATTAAAGTGGTCGGAGTTAACTTGAACTTTATTTGCGTAAACCAGTTTCTGTGGACGCGGTATATGCGTTTATAGCCTAATTATAATTTAAATAATTACAGCAAGTTGTGGGATACAGTTGTTGGGAATTCAGGGGTATTGAATGTTGTAATTTAGTAGAGAACACAGACAAATCACACGGGCACCGTTATTTTAACTACAACAGAAAACATGACGCTTTGGAAGCGGTCCATGACAAGCAGTTGTGCGCTCAACGCTCTTTCGGTGCCACAAATATTAGTACTGCTGTCTCTAGCCGCTGGTGGCCGACGCTTTCGAGCTCTGTGGTTGAGAATGTGCTAAACCATCGCAAAATATAGACTAATCGTTCTACAGCGGATAATGCTACGCATGCATGTGCTCGTACTACATCTGTAAGACTACATATTCACAGTAAGTAAAAAAACTATCTGGTAAAAATTGTGAAATGCAAATAAATGAGTATGAGAACTACGTTGCTTGTTGGTCTAGCGGTCGCGAGCGCTACTGCTGAGCATTTGGTCCAGGGTTCGATTCCCAGGTCGGGCAAAGTGTTATTGGGTCTTACCATCAGGAATTTCTCAGTAGCAGCCCGGAGACTGGATTTGTGCCCGGTTGATGGCAATAGGCTCGCCCCCATGGAATTTAAACATAGCTAGCGAAATACGGGATTACTATAAGCACACCTCTGCCTACCCATTCGGGGATTACCAGCGTAATGTCATGTTATGTTATGATTAACTACGAATCGTTCACATTTTGTCAAAAATGGAGGGAAGGATGCATTTTCGTAACACTGTACCAGAACGTTTCAGCTTCGAAACCAACCACATTCGTGTGAGTGCACGACATGTCCACACTGTTCCTAGTGGCTGTTTTTATTTGAACCGCTTGACAACCGATAATCACCATCGGTAACTCCGTAAGCAACACGATTCGTTATTGGGTACACGTGTCGCGTATCAAAGACACTGCTTGTATTGTAAAAATAGTTTCTTGAACGGCTTCGAAAGTTCTACCAAATACCTGCTGACAGTTTTAAAGATATGGCCCACGTTTACCTATTTTTTCTTAGAAAAAGCCGGCCATGTCTGTGTCGGACCACGCACAATGAAGGGTTCCGTAGTTGTGATAAATATATCCCAAGAACAAACTTAATATTATAGTTCGTTCCCTCATTCATTCTAACTGCAAATGTAAGTTTGTACGCACAACATTGAGAGATTTGTCATGTTATATTAAGACCATAGACTTCTTACAGGTTTTCCTGTAATCTATAAGCAATGGACCACTTTCTGTACGTTTTTTTAAAAATTTTGAGGGTTGGAAGGTGATGCTAATTGTATTGGATTGACTTTAAATTAGAAGTATTTCTATACTAGCTGCGCCTTGCGGTGTCACCCGCATAAGTCTCGATCTCGTTGGAATATCGGGATAAAAAGTATCTATGTCCTAACAGGTCATGGTCTACCCATGTGCCAAATTTCATCTAAATCCGTTCAGCCGTTTTAGCGTGAAAGCGTAACGAACAAACAAACTCACTTTCGTATTTAACGGCGCAGCCTTTACCAGAAGTGATCATAGAATAGAATTGAATAAAATAGAATACTCTTTATTATGTACACCATAAATGTTTCAGATATAAATGTTGAAATTTTACATAGGGTGACACAATGGGCGGTCTTATCGCTAAAAGCGATCTTTTACAGACAACCTTTGGATGGATTAAAGGGAGAAGGAGAGACAATACTGCAATCATATTAGTGGTTCAGCAGCATCAATATCATCAGGATTGTGCCGGAATATAGCAGTTCGTCGTGAACGTGGTACACAGATAACTAACACGTGGTACGGCAGCGGCTCTCTTCACATCATCTTCTATCATCAGAAGACAGCCGCCACGCGACCTCGATACGACGCTCTGCTAGAGTGACAGTCACCAGCCAGTGTCACTCTTATCCGACCTTTTCGGTGATTCCAGTAACTTTGTAACAAAACTAGACGGCGCCACTTACTGCGCCGTCACATTTATAATATTTAGAAGGGATTCACTACACTTGGTGTCTTAAGAAGAAAATATCATGTGACACAAAAGGTGACCTACATGGATGTAGAACAGGGAAAAGGACAAACGGTAGATATGACTTCAAAAGCGAGGCCAGGCTAACAAGCCTCTTCATCATCTAATGAAATGCTCAAGTCTAGAGAAAGGACTGAATGCAAAATTAATTGTTTACACACTTCTCTCAAAGCAAACGTTTACCTCGCTATCTAGTACCTACTAGATAAAATGTATCTTGTACACTGGCGGGCAAAATAATTACACATTTTGTTTGTTTGCACAGCTAACTAAACAGCTTAATTCAATATTTGGTTCGGTAAATAAATGGTGACCTATTTTCTTGGTACGACTTGTAATATCCGTGTTATTTTCAAGTAACATTTTATAATTAAAAGAGTTTACCCCAGTAGAACGTGTTATCATTTTCCAAAGAAAATACACTAGGTAGGGAAATATTTGCAGTGTCAATGTCTTCAACATTGAGTGAAAATTTCTAAGAGCTTATGCTTTGTAGTCGCCGAACGTACATAATGAGATTAGTGGAAGTAAAGATAATTAAATGAACCCGTGGAATTACTAAGATAAGTAGGTTTATTACAATTCTACTATAAAACAACATAATGAAATGGTATAATATCTGCACACTCTAATACTTGTTCTTTTTAGGGTTCCGTATCCGAAGGGTCAAACGGAGCCTTATCGTTGTCACTCACATGTCCGTCTGTCACACAGGTTTTACAGCCAAACCATTGGAGCTACAGTTAACAAATTTTCACAGTATAAGTCTTGTTGAACCAAAGCCATACAAATTATCAAAAATATTTTTAATTTTTTTTAAGGGGGCTGCCATACAGATGAAGGGAAGCGCGAAAAAAAATATTGACCTACCCCATCGAGTAGGGTATCGTTATTTAGAACTTGTTGGGTAAATAAATACTAATCAATATATTGATAAATCAGTTTTTTTTTCTTTGAAATTCCCTAATTTTTCCTATTACAACCAACTTGATTTTGCGGTCAAATACATAGAACAGAAGGGATGCGGGCGGCGGCAATCCACTGCTACGGGTCAGGTCACTACTACTTCCTATGAAGAATTCTGCCATTTGGACGGCTTATATTCTACATTTGGTACGGCACCCTAAATGTGCGAAGTCCGACACGCACTTCACCGGTTTTTGTGTTAGTGTTTTTTCTTTGCGTTTTGTTTTGTGTTTTCTTTCTGTCTTCTTAATCTTTCTTTATCTGCCCACAAGTGTAACTGACTATAAACAAATAAATTGGGGTCAGTTTGTTTGCCCCTAATTGTACTCCTAAGAAAGTTTTTATTTGCCGTGTACACTGTACAAATGAATTTTGCATACGGTAGTGGTTACTTTAAATTTTAATGCGCAATTTACATAATATTGTTTATTATTAACTTACATAAATATTTAGCGGCGCTTAGTCTTAGAGCGAATTAGGAATTCATCTGTCAGTCGGTGACCAGTGTTGCCAACAGAAGTAAAATTATAGGAACTCGATTCGCTATGAATCGAATCCACGAAACCGATTGATAAGCACTTGTCACTCGATTTTCATACATAATCTGAGATTTGACCGATTTAGTCATTCTCGATTACTAAGAATTCAGACATGTATTTAATCGTTTATTTAGTTTCATAACTTAATTTAATTTCTCGCTTCCTAGATAGAATGGTACTGTATTTTGTGATTTACTTTAGAAAAATATAACGGTTTTTTAATATACATTTCAACTAATTAACTGCTGAGCCCAGGATTTCCCGTCTCCTTTACAGAAAACCTACTTTGGTAATTTAATCAGAACCTATTTTTAACTCGCTCGTGGCTAAATAATCACAGATACTTGCTGCGGTCGGTTCGTGGGTGACCATCCAATACATATCAAGACCCCCCGTCCCTCTGAAAGCACGTTAAGCCGTTGGTCCCGGCTGTCATCCGTAAATCTTTGACAGTCGTTACGGGTAGTCAGAAGCCCGAAAGTCTGACAACCAGTCTTGCCAAGGGGTATCGGATTACCCAGTAACTGGGTTGTGGAGGTTAGATAGGCAGTCGCTCCATGTAAAATACTGGTATTCAGCTGCATCTAGTTAGATTGGAAGCCGACCCCAACATAGTTGGGATAAGGCTAGGCAGATTTTTTGACCTATTTCTAACTAAGAAGCTATTTTTTTTCTAATCCTTAGAAGATTAAGAATCTGACTCAGTCTGCCAATCAATTCTGTTACTGCGAGCCTGTTCTTTTGGTCTCTGAAGGAGCAACACTACAAGGAAAATCTGCATCGAAAGTACAAAATAGTCTAAAAACGCCGATAATAAAGTCCAGCTCGCTAGTAAGTGAGATTTTTAGGGGCCCCTTACTAGCAAGCTGTAACTGTGACACCTTGGGTGTACTTAAAAGCAGTGTCGTCACATAAAGGCCCAGATAAAAAATAATAAACCTGCCCCTCCAATGTTCTTGTTTCTGAAAGTCAATGTCAATAAAACCGCTGTCGCTTCTGCCTTGACCGCCTTCCATCACAGTCACGCGGCTTTATGAGGTCTAATATTTAACATTCATGCGTTGAACAGTTTCATGTAAGACGTGTCAGTATCGGCGCTAACTTAGAGAGCTGGTTTCGTTTTAACAGACATCTCACACCATACGTAACCTATTACCCGACTGCGCTGCAGCAAGCAGTACCCAGTGGTAACGAGCATGTCTTGCGATTCGTAGATGGTAGGTTCGGACCCAGGCAAGCAGTTTACTTTGGGCAATTAAGTAATTGCCTTTTTATTTATCTATATTCACTCTCCACACCTGTTTTAAGAGCAGTCTTAATGAAAAGGGTAAGGGGAGTGAATACAAAGATGATGGTTATCAAAACGTTGAAATGGAACAGACAACACTATGTAAGTCTGGATGAAGTAGTGAAACAACGATGAGGCTAAAATCCCTGAAATAAAATTAAGCTGTAAGTTTGAGGATGTGAGGTATCTATAGGCTGGTACCTTACCTCCCCACTACCACACCTCCAGATTATATAGCCATCACTCCGAATTTGTCGAAGTTGCAAGAACGTTATACTTCTAACCGTTTAACGACATAGGAATCGGGCATAAGGTCGTTGATTTTTTGACAAAACATCACGAATTTCAAAACAATAGAGATGGAAATACCGTATTTTTTTGATGTCATACTAAATTAAACTAATTAACATACATTTCATGTAGAACAAAACCATGATTTTATTCAATAGACATTTCCAATCAAACTTTCTAAAGCAGATGAATTTAAAACTTTTCGCCGTTGGCATACCCACTACCTACTCACGAACTTTTTTATTTCAACTGATCGAATGTATTAGCAGAATGGATGCGTTCTATTCATAGATTATGTCGCCTGCGAACCGTAATCACACTGTTTTGTGATTCATACAATTAAAAATGAACAGATAAAAATGTAGAACAATAGGTATTTTTATTATGGCTAAACTTGATACTTACCAAAACTGTTGCGCATTTTCGTGTTGTTATCAGGGAACCGCTAATAGTACAGCCACAGATAATACTTAATTAAACGAAAAAAAAAGAAGTAAAACTAGTCACCTTTGCATTTCATAAAAAAGAACACTACACAACACTGGCAGTCACACACGCACTGAAATACCGAATTGAAAATCAATTAACGATTAATAATCGTCTAAAGTTCTATTGTTTTTTTTTTCTAATGGGTCTCGTGTCACGGTGGTGGTAAATGGGAAATGGCGCGATGACGGGAGCGCGCGCGCGCGGTGCGTTCGGATCTCACACTGAGCTACCAATACAGACACGAGACAGCAATAATAACCCACCTCGTATTTCTTTTTATTTTCTTTTTTTTTACTGAAAATCTGCAAGATTGACGCCTCGGTGTGCGGTTTTCTTTGATACTTTTGCGCTTTTTTTTCTTCGACCACCGCGTTCGGCCAATTTAATTCGGATGCTCGCATGTCACTTTTTTGATGGGATAATCCGTTCGAAATTTAATTTTTTTCTTTTTTTTTTCGAAGAACTGAAGAGGTGTGCTAAAAAAGGATCGCTTATTTAACGGATTTTTAGTTCTGTTGGCTTGTTTTGCACATTTTGCGAGTGCGGACAAACATTTTCATTCTCAACGATACTTAGTACGTCTACTTTGAAGTCGTTGCTTATTTGCTTTCAAAATAAACCGATATGATCTGGGAGCGAATACTAAATTAAGAGCCAATCAGGTGATTACCATCTCACATTAAATTGAGATAGTTAAATGAGGAAAACGAGTTGCCTACGTTTAAGAGGTCGTAAGTACGGATAGCAACAGTATTCTACGCTCGTATAATTTTTATACACTGGCTGATAACACTTTTATTTGCAGTGTACATACACTTACTTTTGGGTCAGCTGTTTGTTAAGGTTTGCTTTCACTCGTGTGACACTATTAGAAACCCAAATTTTTAGATGTTAGCAAATACTTTAATAATTTTTAAGACAAACTATCCACCTTAAAGGGTCTGAGTGCCCGTGTAATCGTGTAATTACAGGACACACATTTGCGATGCGTCTAATATTATATGTAGATATCGTGTTTCCATATTTTCTCCCCTGCCTTCCAACTACATACCACAGGACGTCAGAAATCGAGTCGCGCGCGCACCTAAACAGCTGCATTCCTACAGAGACGAAGCGACAAGAGGCGCTGCATATCACGCCATAGGCACCAACCAATAATTACCTCGACGGTGGACCACCGAGGTGAGATCAGAAGGACCAGTCGTAACAACCAGCTATAAAGAACCTGTTTATGTTTGAAGAAACAGTAGCATTTCTTGTGGATTACAACAGCTTATTAGCCTATTTCTGTTTAGTACTAGCACATAAGCTAGCTATTTTTGTGTTCGAGTTATTAAAGAGTATTCTATTCTATTCTCTCCCTTATGTTGCACCTACCATGTTTTGTCTCTCCATCACCCTAAGGTTGACTGATAGAAAATGCCTCAGGCATTAAGTCCGTCTTTGTACAGTAATAAATAAATAATCCTCTGTTTTACAAGCTTTTATTTCGTTTTACCTGTCCGGTGTCTGTCTGTAATGAAGTTACAAGTTTATCTTAAAAGTTTTCCGATTGAGCAGAAATTTTGCATGCGTAAGTAAATCGAATAACAATGCAATATTATTATGGAGCTGATCTGATGATGGAGCCGGAAGGTGGCCATGGGAACTCTGTAATAAAACGACGCAACCCCATCGATATTGGGCTCGTTTGATTCGTCTTGACAAGGAATCTAGTCCTAGATAATATCCAGGGTCTAGTGATGGAGCTTGAAGGCGGACATCGGCATTTCTCGACTAAACAAAATAGCCCTGTTGTGTTTCGGCCATTTGGATTTATCTTGACAAGTACGTACTTATCAAGATAAATGCTGATAAAACCTTACAAGTGAAGATGATAGAACAGATATTTAAACAAATTCTAATGCGAAATACAAAATAAAACAAGTAAAAAAATATTTTTAGAAACAAGCTTTTGATTAACTGAAAAGTACCTACTATAATTATGAAACTTAAGTAGACAATAACTTTAATATTTTCTTAAAAGCTTGAGGCGTGAACGTCCTTCTTACACTGAAAGCTTTTAAGAAAATATAAAAGTTCTTGCTTACGTAAGTTTTATACCCACTTAGCAAGCTGAACTTCTACTTGGGTCCTGCTTCGTGGTGATACCCCCTTAATGAGCCAGTCAAATCTATAAGATAATGAGATGTTTAATACAAGTTCTCCTAAATTGACGATTAAGATACTCGATTGAATATAAAATATATTATACGAGACATCGATTTTGTGTTGATTTTTGGACAAATAAATAAAATGGAAGTGCTTGTTTGTAATTGAAAATGATGATGGTGATTATATTGAAAGAGAAAGGAGGGGGCTGTCAGTGAGAGCTAATTATGATCGCTCGCAGGTTTGCACGTTGTTCTAGGGTAGTTAGAAGAACCTTATTTCGTGCGTATTGCAACTCATATTCATATATTTATTTGCATTTCATAATTTTTAAAGGTGTTACAATGGCTTAAAGCTAAGGTACAATTACGTACCCTGTAGGGCACAGCAAAAGGTAATAAAATTAAAGTTATCTCATTTTACTCGTGCAGCATGTGGGTAGATTACACTCAGAAGTCGTACAGCGCCCTTCGCATTAAATATAATAATGCGTTCTGGGTATTGATGGAGCTGTTCCGCTTCTGTAGCGCATTGGGGGTGGTTGCTGATGCTGCGATGCGAAAAAGATGCGCCTCCCTGGTGCGCCGGGTGCGGGCCAGCCCCAACATTATACTGCAGTGTGTCGCGAGCAGACTGGACTGCTTGTGTGTGAATCGCTGCTGCAAGCTTTCCACATCGGTGTTGAGCTTGTAGCAGGGATTCTCATAACTTTGGGGCAGTGTTGGGTTAAGTGTGTAGCTTAAGTTTACTAACATAGTTGTTAAGAAATATTGTCATTAACACATTTGAGTCCACTGTAAATTGTATATTAAATATAAATAAATAAGTAAAATAACAGCTTCTTACTAAATGGCTAAATGCATAATTGAATTATACAATTTAAGTAAAAAAAACTGTCTGTTTCTTCGGGCTAATCCTCGAAATGGCTGGACCGATTTTGACGGGACTTTCACTGGCAGATATTATAAGGAGTAACTTAGGGCAGCAGCTAGTAGGTAAGTAATAAAACTATTTTATAAGTGATATTCAATTCATGACACTTCCCAAATTTATAGCATAAGCAGAGCTACCACATAATTATTTTAGACTTACTGTTTTTTTTAGCGAATTTATTGTACCTTCTTTGGCTAGAGAAATTAAAGTGGGTATGTTATATTAGGTTACATTATTATACAAAAACATTTAAAAAAAAATGAGATTGACATCTAGCAATACCTCCCTATAAACAAAAACCTACATACATTACCATAAAAACCATGTTTTTCCTATATACCCTGAGAAACACAGTCTCCTACAGGTCAGGGACAAAAACCCATAAAACATAAAATGTCGGTGAGTAGGTAAACCACAACGGACACGAAGTTGTTCACACACGAGGGGCAACAATGGCGCAGGTCGGAGATCACGAGAAGTAACCAATGACAAGGTGACGTCAACAACATTCTTAGGAAGGCATAAACACTCTACTGCTAAGAATTTGTGGATATTTTTCTCGTGAAGTCTTTTCTAATTGTTTGAGACAGGCATCTGAAGGAACACCCGACGGGTGGGTTTTAGTCAGTAAAAGTTTGACACGCCCTCCCGCTCCGCCCAGAGCGAGAGAAGTTATTTGATAATTTCCCACCCAAAAAAACCGGTAAGTACTGTCATGCTAACACTAATGGTGCCTTATAAATACTTCTACGTAGGTCTGATATGAAAAATATACCAACAATTCCAAATCTCTACCCAAAACATGTAGGAACCTACGAAGTATCTAATTCAAAGTCAAATCATTTATTTCAAATGGACACTTCTATGTCACTTTTGAACGTCAGCATTTACAAAAAAAAAACATTCTAGTCGCCCCTTCCAAAAGCTAGTTTAGTTTGGAGACGAATGGGCAAGAAACCCCACCGTTACGCTTTTTAAAATATTTTACAATATTTTGTATAAATCTTAATATATATAATTTTTCTGTACGCGTTTGTCACATAACTCCTCCTAAACGGCTGGACCAATTTGGTTAAAGTTTTGTATTTATATTTCAATGGGTTCCTAGGTGGTTTGAAGACACAATTGGACCGGGTCCAATTGTGTCTTCAGTGTCTTAGGTGGCGCTGCTGTTGGTATAAGGTGGTATGAAGTTCGCCGGGTTAGCTAGTTAATTATATAATTCTGACGATATGTGAAGATTCTGAGATATGTGAAGACGCTAAACCTAGAATAAAATTACTATACCACAATAGGTAAAAATAATTAAAAATTAGGCAATAACAAATAAAAATTTATTATGTGATAGATACAGGTGCTGAGATATTTACAAACATTGCTAAGTATACGACTTTCCTACAATTTTAACAAGTCGCTCATTTGCTACAAGGTCGACATATCTCAAAATTGATGATTTTTTAGTTAATACAATTGTGTTGAAAAAATTGCGTTTCGTTTACTGTAAAAACGTAATTTCTCTAAACTGTATAATAAGGGAGATAGAGCAGATATTCACAATTGTGCCGTTATAGTATTGTCTCTTTCGTTTTGGTGACTCGGGGCAACAACGACATTATTTAGTTGTGATATAACAGTTCAAGCGATAGGTTGTATTTGTGCTCTTGAAGAACGACATTTTTAACGTAACGACGCTCTTGCCGGTAAGTTAAGTCCAATTGATTATAATACCTTTTCAAAAATAACGTGTTTAGTATAAATGTGCCGTTAATGCTGATAATATGTGAAAAAATCAGTGTACGCATATTTCGTGTTATGACGATATTGCTAAGAAAATTAACAACCGTTAGAGTATTATTATGAATTATGACGTTGTTGTTATCCAAGAAAACAATGATTTAACATTACAAAATAAAATATCTACACTTATGTCGTTTCACTTAAAAATAATTTGCGTTATTTATGGTGAAATATTGCAATATTTTGTAATATAACGTTTTAGACAATAATTCAAGTCACGCTTTCTCATTTATGTATTTTTCTTAAAAACATTTTTTTGCATTTTTAGGAGACAATGGTGTTTCCACATACCTCTAGAGGCAAACAAATTGTAGCATTGATTGACAAACATAATAATTCGCCCAATGAAGAGGTTACGCCTAATGAACCCAGTATGCACTTTTGTTTTCTTTAGTAATTATATTTCTTTCCTCTATCTATATAAAATTAACCTATGCACTTACTTTTCAGGCAATGAAATAGCTAACCAAACAACACACGAGATGAGATATTTATCAAATCCGAGTAGTTCTTCTCCCAGCTCGTCATCTGATTCGGATTCATCAGGTGATTCGGATTCATCAATTTTATAGTGTTTTGTTATTGTAGTGAGTCGAATTTGCTTATGAAAATCTTAAATTAAATACTTATTATGTTCATTTTTTTTTTGCAGATAGTGACGATTCTGTCAAAGATCCGATGTACATTCCACCTGAGCCACTTAAGGGTAATGCAGCTCATTCACTAATAGAAAGACAGGTCAAAAATTACTTAAAGCTGGACCAATGTACTCGCCAGAAGCCTTTATTGGTGCTATAAAAATGGCTAGAAAAAAACCTGAACCATTTCATGTGAATGAAATGTGCATAGAGGATTTTGTTGATTGGAAAAATGCATGTACCCAAATGGGAGTCAATTTGACGAAGATGAAGAAGGAAATTCAGTAAAGATTGGAGATATAAAAATTTTGATGGTTGAAAAAGATAAACCACGCATATTGGTTTACAAGAACTCTTACGGAGAAGAAGAATTTAAAAAAGCAGAAATTATCAGAAAGAAGAAAAGGATCGACGTTAACGTCAAGAAAGCTTATGATTGTAAACCAGGCATTTCGGACAGAAAGAAAGCAGATTTGTTGGACTTGTTAAACAAAAACCTAATTCCACAGTTCTATGCTCAGTTTTACAATTCTCTGTAAGGTTTTTTTATTTCTACAATAATATTATGATTCCGATAGTATTTTTGAACATTGTTTTGAATTTTATAGATATACGCGTTAGAGACTGAAATTCCATTGTAGATACTGATTTTTTGATATATTTTGATTATGATTATATTATTACTAAGTTGTCAAAAGTATAATAAGTGAGATCTTAATTATTGAGGCTGATTTTGTGATATTAATTATTCCATAACGATAACTTAAAGTAATGTGGGAGAGTTGATTTATAAGACTGATGGTGTGCCATTTCAATGTTATAATTTAGTTAGATTTAAGCGTAATACCTACTGTTGTTTTTTTTTAAGGTGTTAATGTGAATATGTTGTAGTCCACTTTTCATTTATATTAATAAAACGTTTTTCAATATCGACATATTTTGTTATTAATTACTTCAAATTTACCTCAAATTTAAAATCATTATTGAGTGTAACGTCGTAAATCAAAATACTACAAAAATATTTATATTTTTATCAGTAACAACGACATAAGTGTTTCCTCGCTGAGAAAAATCGCGTAGTAAGTCACGTGCGCTTTATGCGTAAGATTTAATATTTTAACGAGGAACTATATTAACCACAGTACATTTTTGCCTAAGTAAGTTATGTAAAAAAATCAACGATTATGGTCTAATCTTAACTTAAAACAATAAAATAGCTCTCCTGTAAAATGGTATTTTTTGAGAAATGTCGACATTGCCACAAATGAGCGAAGTAATAACTCAGAGTGTGAGTTAAAGTAGGAACAGAATGTAAAAACAATTTCATAGAAATAATGAATTATACAATTTAATCAGCAACCTGTTTGATTTTTTTCTGGTTGTCCTATGGAGCAGAACCAGCATGTTTCCAAGCATTCTTAGCTGTGCTGGCTCCGCTGCTGCGGCTGCTGAGACCCTCAAGCGGCGCAAATACAGTAATCTTATGGGTAACTACAGTTTTGAGCCGTTTGGAGTCGAAACGCTCGGGTCATGGGGCCCGAGTGCGCGTCTCCTTTATAAGGAAATTTCTCGCCGACTGATCGACACTTCACGTGACCAGAGGGCTGGCTCGTTCTTTGCCCAAAGAATTAGCATTGCCATTCAACGTGGTAATGCTGCCAGTCTTCTGGGCACGTTTCCGGATGACAGCGATGCGGACGAGTACTTCGACGCTTAAGTGTTTATTTTTATTTTTTATGTTGTATTTTTTTTTGTAGTTAGTACCTAGTTAGTGTAAATAATTATTTGAGTTTATAATGTATCCATAAATGAGATATTGTGTTAATTTATGACATTTTGCTATCTGTTGTACGTCAAATCAAATATAATTAAAACCGGCTCCAAATGATCAGCGATCTATATCTGTGGAGCAGAGAATCTGAATGTTATAAAAATATACACTTTTGTGTAAGCACGCCATTCCGGAAACACAGATTGCTATATTTTCAATCTATACAAATAAATAGTTTCTTATCTTGGATATAATCCTCTAATTTTTAATATGCTTATTTACAAAGTGTACTTTTAATATGAGTTTTAAGTTTTCTTTCATTTAATGTCAATATAATCACAAGGTAAAATAAAATGCCATAAACCCACAGTAAAATGCCATACAACATAATGCTGTGGAAGAAGCTAAAATATACCAAACGTGCGGTTTCTACATCTGGGTCTTATCTTTCTAACAGCATTATATGCAGCCAAGCTTAGCCGCCCCAAAAGAGATGTTATATGTGGAGACTGATGTTGTAATTTCTCGTCTAGTGTGATTCCTAGGAAAACCGTTTGATTAATAAATTCCCGCTTTTCTCCATTCAACATGAAATCGCATTCGCTACTTCTAACATTAGGTACTTTAAAGCTAATGCATTGGGTTTTCTTTTTCATTTAGTAACCATTAACAATAAATTGCAACTGAGGCCGGACATAAAGAATAGCACCATCCTATTTCTTCCCGTGGGTGTCGTAAAAGGTGTCTAAGGGATTTACTAAAGAATGGACGGCGGCGTTCTCTATGCATTTTAACACCATACTGCGATCGACACCGCACCCTTTGGGGGAGGCCTAGAGATGTAAATGGAAAAAAAACAAATGTTTTTTTCACAATGTTGAAAAAAAACTTGGCGCCGTCATTTTTAGGGTTCCGTACCCAAAGGGTAACACGGGAACCCTATTACTAAGGCTCCGCCGTCTGTCTGTATATCTGTCCGTCTGTCACCAGGCTGTATCTCGTGAACCGTGATAGTTAGACAGTTGAAATTTTCACAGATGATGTATTTCTGTTGCCGCTTTATCAAAAAATACTAAAACACAGAATAAAATAAATATTTAAGGGGGCTCCCATACAACAAACGTGATTTTTTTGCTCGTTTTTGCTCGATATTGATAACGGCAACAGGTAGACGCTTGAAATATTCACAGAATATTAAGTTATGTATTTAATTTTAAAATAACTAATTAAATTAAAATAAAACGAATATTTAAGGGGGGCTCCCATACAACAAACGTGATTTTTTGCCGTTTTTATAGACAATGGTACGGGGCCCTTCGTGCGCGAGTCCGACTCGCATTTGGCCGGTTTTTTTTTTCTGCATTTGGATTTTTTTTTCAGAAAAAGTGAAAACATCAGGTAAATAAAATAGAATAAAACTAAGTATGATTTTTTAATTTTTTATTCAAGACAAATTATGTTTAAATCAATGAAATTAGAAGTTATACATAGAGGGAGATATTAATATGAACTTAAAAAATACTTAAACGTTCATCTGTGCTACAATCATCATGAAGTCTCACTGTGTCGAACTCTCAGCAGTCTACAGTCAATTCAAACAAAAAATAAACCAAACGAAGTTTGGGGAAATCTCCATCCGTAAATGTAAACTTCAATGAGTATTGCCATTATTTTGAGACATTTATGATTTATTCCCTAAATCCCCACCGGCAAATCCCCACCAGTGGGGATTGTTATTGTTTTTTCCAGAAATCCCCACTGGTTAAATAAACTCAGCCTAGTGGGGATTTTTGGAAAATTGATTTCACAGTAGTCGCATGTAGGGTAGTTAACCCTACACGCGCCTGTTAATCCAGCAATATAAAATTACCAGTAGAATTGCATTAAAATCAATTCTTCGTGACTGAAGTTTTTACTGTGAAATTAATTTTATAATGAATTCTGAAATAATTAAATTGATTAACGCATTTTTTGTTTAATTATTTGGAAACAACAGTACCTGGTGGGGATTGTTACGTTTTTTCCAAAAATCCCCACTAGGCTGAGTTTATTTAACCAGTGGGGATTTCTGGAATAAATCACATTTATGTACCTGATATTTAACAAAAAATAAATGATATTTCTTTATTAACCAAAATAAATCTAATATCAGTTAATTTTTAGGGTTCCGTACCTCAAAAGGAAAAAACGGAACCCTTATAGGATCACTTCGTTGTCCGTCTGTCTGTCTGTTTGTCAGTCTGTCAAGACCCTTTTTCTTAGGAACGCGTGGAGGTATCAAATTGAAATACGTAGGTCTACGGTCCCTTATAGCTCTAAAAAAATCAAGCTTCTATGTCACGCAATAAAAAAATACGGTGATTTATACGACATATTTTGATACTAGCAAGTAATTCAAAACATTTAGGGTAGGTACTTCCCGTGGACCTAGAATCTTGAAATTTGCCAAGAAGCAAGGTCTCACAGCACAAGTAATGGAAAAAGTCCGAAAGTCGTTAATCTGTAGTTTTATCATATAAAAATAAAAACAAAATTGCTATTACATTTGCAGTTAGTTTTCAATTACAATGTTTGGTTTTGGGATAAATCCATCCCAACTACGGATCCCTTCATTGTACGTGGTGTGACACGTACTTGGCCGGTTTTTAACGATAAGCATTTTACTACATTTTTATTTTCGTAATTTTGAAAAAAAAACCGTTTTTTTCATGTTTTTTTTTCATCTTAAAAAAGTAGTAAATACCTAATGCCCATCGGATGTATACACATCGGTTTTGTGATGAGATCTGCGAAGGAGTTTGTGCGCCCCTCTACCTATTTATATCTGTATAAGTCTCTGATCAGGGGCCCAAGTCTGCTATTTTTATAAATTCAGTCATTCCAACACGATCCCATTGTCATGCCATTGTCATTTTGCTAAAAGTTCGTAATCTGGTAAATTCATAATGGTCGATCATTTTCTTTGCAATTTCTTTCAATGTAGTGTCAGTGGCCGACCATTGGAAAGTCATAATGACGCCATTATAATAGTAGATTACCAAACTTGTCAAAATCAACAATTATGAAATCAATGATCGACCATTCTGACACTATTGTAATAGCAGACTTGAGGCCCAGATCACAACTCGACTACGCAGTGCCAGTGTGGAATCCCTTCTACATTAAGTATTCAGAACGTATTGAAAAGGTTCAAAGAAAGTTCCTATAAGCCATGCATTACCGTTGCTTCCACACAGTTTTATCTTATGATGATTTGCTTATGAAGTATAAATTCCGTGGTCTACAATCAAGTCGCACTCTCCAATAGACTGTTTTTTTGTTTGATTTGTGTAGCAATGTATAAACACGTGAAATCGCGAAAAAAAAATCAGCTGTTCCCTACATTTATGTAAGAATAAATCGTCAAACAGCAGATTTTTTTTCCGCGATTTTGGGTTTGGTCCTATAGTAAAAGTTGTTCATAATGATGAGTACAATGACCCTTTAATAGGTTGTGTGTTAATTCCGGGACATGTTGTATATTTTCTTAAATAACTTTAAAATTGATTAATCAAAAATTTAAAAAAAAAACGAACGTAGAACGAACGAACGTTGAACGTAGGCGAAGCAAAAGGAGTATGTAAAGGGGGTTCTATAGTTTCTGCCCACCCCCATGGGAAGCAGGCGTGAGTTTATGTATGTAAAAAAAGCCTCACAACAAGCCCTTTTATTTGATATGTCACACGGTACAGTTTGCAAAACTTTTTTACTTAATTTTCTAGTTTGCCCCCTAAAAGTGATTCTCATATTCAAAATTCATATATTAACGTTACACGTCCGTGTTTCGGTCAGAGAAATTCATATGTGTACCAAATTTCAACTTAATCGGTTCAGTAGATTCGTAGCTAATCGGCTGTGACAGACGGACAGACAAAAAACGAGTGATCTTATGAGGGTTCCGTTTTTCCTTTTGCGGCACGGAACTCTAAAAAGGCCCCAATATCGAACCTTGTGGAACGCCAATTGCCATTTCAGATCATACTGAGTATAAATGCCGTTTCTATCTTACATAAAACTTTAACCTTTCTATCTTTCAGGTATGATCTTAGTAAATCAAGAGCTATATTCCTTATCCCATACTGCTCTAGTTTCAGCAGAAGTGTCTCATGGTTTACGCAATCGAACGCCTTAGAGGTTGCAAAGATTCCAATGGCATCTTTTGCTTCTTCCCGGGCGTTAAAAATATTCTTAATGCTACGGCTACATTATCGTGATATAGCGAACTACACTTCGCGTGCTCTCTGTTTCGCAGCGAGACGTCGAGCGGTGTGCGAGAACATATCTAGAAAATTTTGTATCTGTATTTGCATGCCGAAATATAAAATATGGTGATTCAATACCAAGATTGTGATATACTATAGTAACATGATTGTATAACATCTTCGTATTTTTTACTAATATTTGCAATTAAATGAATATGAATTTGAAAAAGTAAATTTTTCAATATCGTGTTATTTTTATTTTTTATTAAATGCAAATTGTACTTCAATGCAAAATAAAACATTGACTGTTCAAATCCAAAATGCTATGCAAGTGCATATTTACTTAGTACGATTACAATCTCCTTTTGTTTTCATTTATTTTTAACTTTTTGTTCCCAAAAATGATCGCCCTCCGCCTATAATTTACGCCATATTTCAAAACAAAAGAAGTCAAAAGTCACTTGTCACCCGGAGGCGAAAACGCATAGCGAGACAAGCGATTATAACCTACAAACTGAATACTCATATGTCAAATAAACACTTTCAACTCTATTACAACTAAATAAGGTTCTGAACAAATGAAAAATTAAGGTGGTTTTTCATGCCGACAAAAGATTTATTTTCAAAAATTACTAAAATGTTCACCTTTAGCGTTTATTTGTAGTATTTAATTTGCATTATTCAACTTCGGTGTATTGTTGGAGGTACACCAAAATAAATTGTATGCACTTTTTTAAGGCAGTTTGTATTTTCAGATGAATCTATTTTTGGATATTGTATTGTCTGGAAATGATAAAAACAACATTCTTTTGTTTTCAGCAATTTCGGAATGTACTCTTTTGGAAAAAAAATGCTTACATTTTATCGAATCATGTCATACTCAACAAATCTAATAATAATCTTTTCACCATGAATCGGTTTTAATGAAGAGCTAATTAGGTACTCGTTTGAGCTTTCTTACGACATGAACAGGCAGAGATATGAAATGGTCCATTCCTTACTGGGACCACACAAAATTTACTTAAAAACGTATTTAAAATACAGATATCTACGGAAACAGTTTCATAATGTATGCAAACGATCTAAACGACAAACTTAAATCGGCAAAATTTATTAAAACCGTCACAAATTTATTGCCAACAATAAAATTTTAACTTATTAATGCTACCAACCTAACAAAACTGGCCGTCAAATGGTAAGTAACTATCACCCAATCTCCATGTGAACGATTATCGATGTATCGATTTACATTATTATCGATACCATTCGATACGCGGTGCATTCGAATTTTATGCATTCCATATTCGATTCGATTGTAACTCGATTCGGTCTATTCCGATTAATGGGTTGTTAAAACGATTTTTATTATTCGTTGAACGATTATTCTTGAGTCAGACAGGATGGTGATTAGAACATGAATTGGTGACTTATTTTAGAGTGTGTGGAGGTAGGAGTACCTCGTGTTACATAGTAACGACAAAGTTTATGTAATTTACTTATTCACTTTTTTTTTTACCCAGATATTCTGGCCAACAAGCTCAACTGTCCGGTGTGATACTAAATTCACTTCGATATTTGGAATGGGCAAAATATTGTTGTTAAAACCTTTTCATACCGGACAGTTGGAACTATTAGTAGTACAACGTCAGGGTTCTTTTTTTATTAAATTGGAACTCTATGGTGGCAAATAGCGGTTAAAACTGCCCATGACACTTGCAAAACTCCATGGTTGATCATGTCTTTCTTCCCTATGAGTTATTGCATTTGACCAGTCAATGTGAGACTGAGGCGAAAATTGTTGCCAATGTCTGTTTAATTACATTTCACGCATACTCGTTTAGCCAACACAGTCACAGCAATGATGCCTGGTAGTACCTAGCTTCAAAGGAATTAATTCTATGTTCTTGTAAATTTTGACGTTCAAAAGTGCCATAAATGTGCCTATTTTGAAATAAATAATTTTACTTTAACTTTGCTTAGCCTACACTTTCTTTAAGTTTGCTTATTCACGTTTACATAGAGTAAGTACAATCGGTGGTTTTACATGTTAGATTATTTGGTCATATTATATTAGGTTGGGGAAAGTCTTTTCGCATTATAGTATGTATGAACTTGTAATTAAATCTCTTTGGCTATACTATTTGTATCTGGCTGGTTTTGGTATCATTGAAAGTTTAAATTTTAAAGAACATAATTCCAAATTCAAATTAGGAAAATGTGTGATTTTCATTTGTTTTTCGTACTGTCAAGATGACTGAATCTAATGAAGAAATTCGCTACATTTTAAAATTTTACTACAAAAAAGGTAAAAATGCGAGAGTAGCACAAATTTGGTTTAAGCATTTTTAACAAACTTTGATGTCAAAGAGAAGAAAAAAAAAAAAGAAAAAAAAAATGGATGCCATTTTTGAAAAAGTGGAGCAAGATCTCAGTAGTTACCACGTAGCTGAAGAACTGGGAATTTACCACAAAACAGTTTTGGCACATTTGAAAAAAAACTGGGTACACAAAAAAGCTCACACAGACATTTGGGTACCTCACGAGCTCACTGAAAGAAACCTAATGAACCATGTACTCATTTGTGATTCTTTATTACGACGTAATGAAACCGAACCATTTTCGAAGAAGCTGATAACTGGTGATGAAAAGTGGATCACGTACGACAAGAACGTGCGAAAAAGGTCGTGGTCAAAGGCCGGTCAGGCTTCACAGACTGTGGCGAAACCCGGGTTAACTCTACTAACTACTGCGAACAACTGATGAGATTAAAGCAAGAAGTTGAGAGAAAGCGGCCGGAATTAATCAACAGAAGGGGTGTGGTTTTTCATCATGATAACGCTAGACCTCACACATCTTTAGCCACTCAGCAAAAATTAAGAGAGTAAGGCTGGGAGGTGTTAATGCATCCGCCGTATAGTCCTGACCTTGCAACTTCAGATTTCCACCTGTTTCGGTCTCTTCAGAATTCTTTAGGCAGTGTCAGGTTAACATCATGAGAGGACTGCCAAAACCACTTGTCGTATTTTGATCAGAAGTCCCAAAATTTCTATAGCAATTAGCAATGGGATCATGTCCCTACCTACAAAATGGCAAAAAGTTATCGAACAAAATAGTACCTACATACTTTAGTTAAATGTAAATAAACTATATTAAAAAATGTTTTGAATTTTCTTAAAAAATGCGAAGAAACTTTTTCCCCAACCTATTATATTCTATTTAACCTCAGTAATGGCATGTGAAGGTTAATCATGCAAGATAATTATAATGTAGCTTAATAGGTACACAAAAAAAAATGGTTATTTAGTCATAATATATGTCTCTAAGATTCAATCGTGCCGTACGTTAAATCACATTATTATTGTAACCAGCCGTTTTTTGAGTAAATCATTTTTTTCAGAAGTAGCTCTTTAAGCTTTTTCTTAAATTTTGGCAGAGGAAGATCTTGAATGTCTGATTGTAACCTATTGTAAATTTTTACACGCATAGCTGAGCAAATTTTTCTAAACATGCCTTGATATACAAGGATGGGTATTATCACGTCGTGTGTATAAATATGGAATCACTAGCCTTCACAAATAGGTTAGAATTTGATTTCACGAACACACAAAGTTTAAAAATGTACATACTCGATATGGTGATATGGTGATATATTTTGAGTTAAAAAAATGGAGGTTTACAAGACTCATATTCCTTAACTTTTCTTAACCTACACTTTCTTTCAAACACCACACGTGATCCCTACTCCAATTTCACCAATCGATGGTATGGTATCAGTGTCATCTGCACCTTATATTACCACAAAAACTGTTAGTTTTCAAATTTTCTAATGTATCCTATCATAAATTTATATAGCGGCATCTCCTTTCGAGATGTTATTATATCCGTAATAGAGAGAAAGTGTTTTATAGGTCGGTTGACTCGGCTATCAGGATAAGAACATAAAGTTATTGGTATCGAATGGTCCACCTGTTACACGACAATATCGTAAAACGTTTGACATTCTGACAGTTTATACAAGTATTAAGTTCCGACATATTAGAAACTTAACTGTACTTGAAATTTCGATTGTAGAAAATGTTGATCTTAAATGTATTAACTTACCTTCAACAATGTCCTTGATGCGTCCGTGAGAATATCAGGCCTGTGTTTAGCTCTAAACGAGTGGGCCACCGGTGACCACCTGTCATAGCTGTCATATATCCAGGCATCGAATGGATTCTTCATTATGCTGGTTAGTAGATTCATCCTGAAAATAGTTACAATCTTTTGTAACTATTTGACCTTTTCCAGAATCAATACGCTTGCAGCTTAATGCTAAGCAAAGCGATATTGTGGTTTTATGAAAACAAAAACCCCTGGGTCATAACTTTATAGGGAAGATTCTCCTATGAAAACTGAATTCGGGAAATGATCCGACGGTAAACTTCGCTCAGCTAATAGTCCGAAACTTTTCATCGTTTTTGTCACCATATTGAATTAAATATCAACGAACTTTCATAGTCAAGGATCCAATCTTAGAGACTGTTCGAAGGGCTTCTGCCTAACCCTTCTAGAATAAAAGTTGTAAATAAATGAGGACCACTTGATACGCATTCTAATATCTAACTAACGGAACTCTGACTAATAAATAAAATAACATTTAATTGAATAGTAACCTAATAACTACAGGGCCGGACTGGGTAAGTAGCCTCGATACATTTAATGCGGCGTAAACAATCGTAAATTATTAGTAGGGCGAGCGCGACGTAAAATGACGTATCTTAAGAGTCTACAATACCTCAAATTGCTTAGCATGATCTTGCGTTATATCGAAAATACTGCAGCATTAATTTTGAAATAAATATATAGTAAAGTTGAGGATTAATTTTAAGTACTATGTTTGACGAAAACACGATTCCATAAAATTTTCTCGACAGAAAAAAAATTAAAAAAAGTTACTTCCAAACCGAACCATAAACCGCTAATATTAAAAAAATACTTCAAATTAGATCATGAAACTTTGCATAATAACTGAACTAAATGTAAAGCAGAACTGTACTATGTTTTTATTTTTAAATTTTATTACAATTACCTATTATTTGATAAAGAATGAGGTGGCGCTGAGGTATTATGGACTCTTAAAGGAGGATAGTAGTCGGCAACTTTAATTAGTTTAACTGTTCGGTAGTAATGTTTAAGTGACAGTCTTTTATTAGGAGGAATAACGTAAATTAAGCTGCATGTAGTTAGATGCTATTTAAGCTATTACTAAGTGGGTTCAGTTCATTCAAGGAAATAATGACGATTAGACGAAACGGTGACGAAGATATATTTTGAAAGTATTATATGAATTCTTTGGTTTAAACGTTCTGGTGAAAGGGACGAAATTAAAATTAAAAAGACCTTATCTGTAAAAACAGGAGAAACCCATCAAAAGTAGTACCAAAAAACCTGCAACATTATAACCATTTACCAACACACGATTAATTGATCTCATCCTACATCCCTGAAGATAAATACAGAACATCTTAACCCACTTCAATATCATCATGACTACAACAATGGAACATCATAACAATGACGTTTTCAAACATGCCATTAAAAATATTATCAAAACAAACCTCCTTGATGTTTCCCGCTGATGTCATGGGAAATAAGAAGTTATTTTAAGAAGAACAAAACATTAGCTCAGTTTGAATAACAAGGCTATTATATAGTATGTCAAGTAAAGTGACTATCAAAAAGATATGAAAAATGAAAAGATAATCCAAACGTTTGAAACAATCAGGGGAGCTACCTACTCTTTTTTTTTCTTTTTTTGGGCGGGAAATTATCAAATAACTTCTCCCGCTCTGGGCGGAGCGGGAGGGCGTGTCAGACTTTTACTGACCAAAACCCACCCTGGCCCTGGCACACAGGCATCTAGAAGAACACTCTTTCAGATGCCTGTGTGCCAGGGCCTCGATATCCCTTTCGGACAAACTCGTAACCCTGGCAAGCATTGGCCCTTTCGGACCCCGTCCGAAGTCCCGTTGGTGCTTTGGGACGCGTTCAACCGCTGGGCTGTTCGCAGCCTCAGACCCACACCGGTGCCCCGTATAGGGCAATGGACCGCACGATCCCCGCGTAGAGCCTCCGGCAGGAGGCGTTTGGACCCCCTAGATTGGGCAGGAGCCACTTCAGGCCAGCCCCGGTCCGCTCCAGTCTGGGAGCCAATCGTCGAAAGTGCTCCACGAAGTTCCACCGGCTGTCGAGGACCAGTTCCACCTACGACCTACTCTTGAAAACAATCTAAACACTAGCGCCTTATGTCAGAATTATAGAGCGGCAACTGAATTAACTAATGCTACCGTTGGCATTGATATAAGTCCATTATCAATGGATTGAACTAGCCCTAGTCAAAAGGACACAAATGCAGAGTGTAAAGTAACGTATCTACTTAAGTAATTAAGTCGCCAGCATTCAAATCACCCAGTGTCACATTTATAAATAACTTCCTGGGTCAACGATACAAACTTTGCATTAGAAATTATGAGTTTGCTAACCCATAGCGGGCTCTACCATAATACATTTCATTATCTTTAATCAGAATGGACCCAGACAAATTAGAGCTAGACAAGATAAAGAAGGCCGCAGTATTAGGTTTCTTGCAATCAACTTTTAGGACTTCGGAGAACTTTCATCATAATCATTATGATCCACGATGGTTGTGGACCATTCAAAAATATTATCCGGTTATGAAATACCCACTGCAAGCAATGCCAAATTTAAGTAATCAATTTATTAGGAAAATCAATTTGGATTAGTTGGAGTGTTGGGGCCTGACTCATAGTCACCTTTTAAGATACTCCTATCCCAGACATAACGCAATAGCAGGATATTTAAGATTTACCAACAAATCCTACACAATCTTAAACAACGACCCAAATAGGTCCACCTCTTTACAGCCGTGAATAATGTCCTAACGTCCATTGCACTATTCCATCAACATCTTGTAACCTTCCTGCCTCATTACATTAAGCATTGTTGCCTACCAGGGTAACAGAACACCACATTAGGTCATTACGAACTATATTACCAACTAGAAAGTACGCATGCGCGGTAGAAACGGTCACACTTGAATCACTAAACGCATATTGTAAGCTTCCTAGTACATTATGCTCGCCTAGTAATTGGAGTAATA
This sequence comes from Tiliacea citrago, assembly GCA_963921375.1. Taxonomy (NCBI): domain Eukaryota; kingdom Metazoa; phylum Arthropoda; class Insecta; order Lepidoptera; family Noctuidae; genus Tiliacea; species Tiliacea citrago. Next base: position 2,651,031 of record OY992794.1, on the reverse strand, counting down.
GCAAAGGTTAGGAGGAAGCGGAACTCTCAACGAGATGGGTACTTAAAGGTTCTGTACGTTCTTATTTATTATTTATGGATAATTTAACGGTCAATTTAAATCTTTAATTTACTGATAAATAAATGTCTCTTGGCAAAATTGAGGGCCATGTCCATTTAGGTTCAAAATGCAGACAGTTTATCGGTATAAGAGTCACGATTCGGGTAATAGGAATTAACTTTAAAGGTAAGAATTGTCTCCTGGTTCTAACTTGAAATATGAAAGTAGGCAATCAATCAATAAACCCATTTGAAAAGTAAAAACTGCAAAGACTGAACAGCAAAACCAATCTATCTATTGTCATTATCGTGAAGAAATGACGAAGACAGAGCATTATAATAATTTGTGACGATTTTAAGACCTAGAGTCAGTGCCCTATTACAAGAGAGAATATATCTCGTAATATTCTTCAGACTCATTTGACATTCCAATTTTGAGAGATTTATGATCTAAGATTTCTAGAATATATCATTTCGGATCAAAGCCTACTTGCACGTAAGTTTTCTTAAGCTAGCGCACTGGTGAGTTAGGTAATTCGTTAAAAGTTTCGTGACTCCATACCTACGCTTTAGATAAGCAGCCATTTATGATTACCGTCACAGAGAATTGACTGGTCCCCATGCGGCAGGTTTTACTTAGCCACAAGCTCATAGCTTATACAGCTTAGCTTAACATATAAATCGTATCTTCATACTTAATTATTTCCTTCTGATCTCTGTTGGGTCCATGGAACAGAATTAGTAAAAATTACCAGCCTGATAATTTAAAGAGAACGTATCTAAGATCAAAACATCTTTACCACGATAACCAATAAAAGAATTTTCAACAAAAACATCGGGTTACAGCAGCAATAATGTCACTGACCACATACAACACTATAATGTGATTGTGGTCACGTCCCACCGTCTAGACGCCGTACCTCACTAGTGGTTGTAAAAATGTCCCGTCTGACACCACCTCACTGTCACATGGTTAACTTTTAATATTCAATCGGGTTAAAAATCGGTTACAAACTTAGTTTAGAGATTAAAAGTAAATGGTGATTTTGCTTGGCGCTTTTTTGTTCTGGTCAGGGAATTAGATTATTATTAAGTTTGCTTCACTATTCCATTGGGCTGTACCTGTAATAATAGTTATAAGTGATTATATAAATAAATAAAATAAATTATGGTATTTCTAGTACGTATCTGGAGACAGTGACAGTTCATCCTTTGTTTGATGTCAGACTATTATTTTAAATACCATGCATACCTGATCAAGGTCATCCGCTGGGCATATAATCAGGGTAAAAGTGGCTCAGCACCTCCAAGGTGTCGCGACGCTGTGCTTGCGGCTTCACATCTGCAAAGTTTAAAAATAAAGTCTGGGGGCACGGTAGACGAGCCAATAACAAAAAGCAGGGGGGACTACCTAACTTTTCTCGAAGCGTTTCGTCATAATTATTTGAAACTCTCATGGCTTCGACCTGAATATTGCTAGAGAGCTCAAATTTTCAGAATGAGATTTAGTTAGCAGTTTGTGTACGTGAGTTTAAATGTTTTATAAACACACCCACGATACAGGAAAAATACCTAGCGTGGGGCAACGTTTTAAAAAAAAAAAAAATGCTTATTCTGTGCACTGCCAAACTTCTAATCACGATTTTCATGTCATTGCCAATTCTAATTACAAAATCGTTACTGAAGTTTGCTAATTACTTAAAGCATTACAATTTTGGCCAGCCGACCGAACACGGCTGTCGTGAGCCCAACCCGGATTTATGGCAATCTTGTTTTAAGACTTAGCATAAAATTTGGTCTAGTTTTACCTCATTGACATTAGCGAAACGGTAAAAAATAACGTATTTTTAGCCATCGTATGGGAGAGAAACTGAATTTGCTTTTTGGTTGTTCGCCTTTCCTTCTTAACCGTTATTTCCGCATCAGTCCAATTACGAATTTTATTGCTTGCATTGTACGTACTTACATTGAGTAAACAAACTAATTGTTACTTCTTGAATCTTATCATTCTGTTGATTATTCCAGCATTCACCTTTGTTTTTGCCATGCTGTTGCTATTGCTTTTTCTAGGATTTTTTCAATGTTATTGAATGGAAAACTAAGCCGACGCTCGACGGGCCACCAGCCCTATGCTATGCTTTTGTCTGGATTTTACCAGAACTCAAACTTTAATTAGAACTCAAACTTTATTTTATTTTATTTGCGATGGGTTTGCTTGACCTTAGTCTAGGTCAGAGGTGACAGAGACGAAGTCGACGATGGAGTGAGCTTACCCAGAAGTTCACTCTCACTTTGGAGAGATTAGAGTTGTATGCGTTCGGAAACACAGACGCAGGCAGAGAGTTCCACTCTTTTGCTGTGCGCATTATGAAAGCCATTTGGGAAACGCTTAGTGCGAATTGGTGGAATAGCAACCAGCAAGGGATGGTAACCTGCAGTGCGACTAGATGTCCGATAATAGAAGGGGGCTGGTGGAATGAGGTCGTGGAGTTCTTGGGCACACTCACCGAAGAACAGTCTGTAGAAGACCCACAAGCAAGCAACCTTGCGGCGATGGGCCAAGCTATGAAGCTTGGCATCCACCAATTTTACGTCGCCAATGAGCCTCTTAGCTCTGCGCTCCACCGGGTCAAGTGCGGCAAGTTGGTATTTAGCTGTACCATCCCAAATGTGGCTACAGTACTCCATGCAGGAGCTAAGTTCAAACTCGAAATCAAACTCAACTCAAACTCAGCATTTATTTCAATTAAACAATTTACTGGCACTTTTTAACTATCAAGGAGTCGGTCAGTTAGAAATATGAAGCTAGTTGCTAGTAGTAGCTGAACAAACATGTCAAAGTTTACAAAACAGAGGATTATCAAAGTTCACTAATTAATGTTTTGAATGCCGTATTCTATTGCAAGGGCTTTGCAATAAGAATTACATTTTTTAACTTGGCCGTAAACGCACTATACCTAGTAAAACCATCTATGAATAAAAAGCGAATAATAACGTCCTTTCATATCAAGGTATTTATACTTGGAGTCTGCGACCTTCGGGCATCGCAGATATGATAAAGTTATTAAACATGAGGTGTCAATGTCTCGATATTATCACAGTACAAGATCTTTCAGAAAGGCCACATTTTATGAAAGTAGGTCTTATAAATTACGAACACGGTCAAACACGCACCAATTGTTTTTCTACCGCTTTGTGCTGCATCAGTTCCATGGCATTCGAATCAACCAGTTGCTGTCAATTTCTTTCCCAATAACTTCTAAGGTACTCTCTTTCTATTAATGTCAAGAAGATATCCTTACTCTGTAAGGTCTCGTGCATGAAAACTTATTTTTCAGGTAAAACAGCTTTCATAAAGCAGTTTGTAAATATGAATCAATAAGATCAACAGAGCTACTTTTATTTGTAATAGTAGATCTAGATTCCTGACTGATTGGCCGAAGAAAATAAAATACAAAGACAATTTGATGTGTATAACGAAGACCTTTGCTTAAATTAAACAATTAAGTATATTTGTGACCTTTCTTTTTACCCACAGGTAGGGTTTTATTTTATATTATTACTCGGAGCGAACCTTCTAAAGTACGTAAACTTAATAATGATACTTTCCAGTTGAATACCTGCGGTGCGCCGGCGCAAACTAAATGCTAATGTGCAATCTTGCGAGATAATGTCTTCATGTACGACATGGGTTTCGTTTTAACTTGTCACCTAATTATAAATTAATACGTACAATGCATTGAACATTTACAGTAAATGATGTTCAGAGATGGATGTATTTCATCGAAAGTTTGGTTTATTTTAAGAACGATTGAGGCAAAAATGTGATTAATTTCAAAAAGCCTTTTGCCACACCATGCCAGGCATGCATAACAACATTAATAACATATGGAAAGTGCGACTAGACTTAGACTTTTTTTTTCTATAAGCCCTGTGCAGAAATGACAAACTTTCATCCCATTTAAGGGATGAGGATTTTTAGGAGGTGAATTCTTGCGCAAACTATTACTGAACTATTTGCCCTTTGTGCAAAATTTAATGCTTCTAAAGCCAGCAGTTTAGGTTGTGCGTTGTGTCACTGAATTAGTTGAAGATTTTATTAAGTTCCGCATTAGGATCCGCAGCTGCAGCCCGTGAACTTCAAAATTTGTTACGTTTTTTTTGCTATTTGCAGGTCAGTGTCAGGTTGTATCTGGGCGGAGCAGGTCAGACTTTTACTGATTAAAACCCACCCATGTTCCTTCAGTTGCCTGTGTGCCAGGGCCACGATATCCCTTTCGGACAAACCCGGAACCTTGGCCGGACCCTGGTGACCCTAAGGTCTTATGTCATAATTTGTGAAATTTACCTTTCACCTATTGCATTAGGGATTTCCTTCAAAATCCTTCGGATTTCGAAGAATACAAATACATGCGCCAAAAACATAGGTAGCCCAGCCCTTCTTGTCAGTCGAGTCTGTCTTTGACGATTTCTATTTTATTTATAACACTATGCTGCGTGTGACAGCATCATGAATCTTTTCTTGTGATTTGTTCAAAACTAAGTATGGGCGGCTATACTATATTAAAAATATGATTTTCTGATTATCTTTTTTGCATTTTTGAGTGACTTCGCCTTTCTTGGACTATGGATCTTCACATTACAGTTTACCTGGGCTACAATAACTATCACTCACATCTCGGACCCCTCTGATTTTGCCTGGTTTCCACTGGAGATCCATCGTACTATAAACTGGGGCATATCAAATGAATCATTTGGGATACAGTCGTTAGACTTGAGTGAAATTCAATCTGCTGGAAAACAGTGGATTACTCCGCGATCGACTGGTTGAGTTCATTTTTTGAAGTCACCTTTTTCACAAAGTTTTACGATGTACAAAAATATACAGAGCTGTGAAACACTATGATAGCTTCATAATACATTTTGTTTTATTTGCGTTCATTTCTGGGCCAAGCTTGTATGGGACCGTTATCCATCTCCTTTGTTACTGCGCAGCGACTCGCCTCATGTTCTGAGCCGCCATAAAGTTTGATTCGGACTGTACCTATAGGTAATTATTTCGGTACTTTCGTTATTTAGAAGCCAGCGCATGGCTGTAGGCACATATACACAGTCACAGTATCGGCACATCAAAGAGTGAAGAAAAGTAAAATGTTCAGTTTATTGTCAGATTTCACGCTGACTGGCTACAGTTAGTGTTGCTGGGGCTGTTAAATGGCTGGATTAGACTCTGACAGTTTTTAATAAACTTGTTGTTTTATATGCTGGGTCCTGAGCAAGCGGCTTGCGACTGCGTGAGCTTAGATATGAACTGCAAAATATAGTTATCTTATAATGTGTGATCACGGGACAGAGACAGGTTTAATAGTAGATTGTTGCATCGAGCGCAAAATGAGTCCATTACTCACTTTAGCAAGGTGCGTAATCTACTTTTTTTCAACTACCAATCTTCCTACCGTGATAAAATATACCTAGGTAATCAAAATAAAAACTCACGTTAATGAATACAAAGTTTTTCACCAAGTCGGTTTTATTCAGCTGATTTTTATTTTCAGCCAGTATCTTTTTGATCTAATGCATACATTTTATATTAAACTTAATGGGAGACATTAAACCTCTGTGGTAAATTTATATCTACATAAAAAATAAAAAACAATGCATTAATGAAAAACTATGCAACAATGAGATTTTATATAACATTTCTGGACTGTTTTGGTTCTAAGCAAAAAATACGTCCTTTGTGATCGGTTTTATAGTGTTTATTGATAACATTACTTCGTAGTTGAAAGAAAAGCATATTTTTATTCATGGCGACTTTTGTCTTCTTCGTAGATAGTGACCAAATATGATTTATTCATTTATACAAGGTGAAATTGAATTAGCTAGCGAGACTCCACAGACGATAGTCCCCTTTATCTATGAACGTGGCTTAAAGTTAAGAGCCGTTTAAACGTCAAAAATGTATGGTTATATAGTGGCTAATCATTACATCATTTTAACCAACGTTTATAAATAAACCCCAGTATGTTCAAATATCTATACCTGCCTGTATAAAGGCTGATCAACTAAAAACATACACTGCATTAACCCAAAACTTTATCCTAATTATAGATCTCCTAAGCATCTAAATTAAAGGAAAGCACGACACTACTAATTAGCGATAAAAGGTAACTTAATTGATTTTAAAGCAACCAAAACAATTATTTTATTATGATCTATCTTAATTTGTACATTTGATTAATAACCCTATTGCTTTTGATTCACACCCATGATGCGCGACCAGGGAGCCGATCGCGCTATTTCTCAACGTAATTACCGTTGTAACGGAACGTTTTTGGTTTTGGTTTCGCTGATGTTAGAAACGGTATCGCGCTATTTTTTCTGAGCGACAAAACCGTTGACGTTACCCAATACTGAAAGTTCGATCGATCGTTCCTCCAACGTAACTTCCAAAGTAAAGCTAAATCGTTTCCGTTGAAATGATTAGCGCGATACGAAAATGTGTCTAACATAACGTTTTTGGTTGTGGTTTAGTTTTGGTATTACCGTTCAAAATTAGCGCGATCGGGCCGGGCTCTTGATTGAAAACGAAAACACTCTTAGCAATCCCTATGAAATACACGTGACTGAATCCGCATACAGGTATCTACCTACTCCTAAACACTCTTCATTCACTCGGCTACATGTAGGTATTTATCAGCTCCTACCCTAACAATATGATAAAGTAGATAAATAGCCCCCCAAACGCTGTTGATCATTGTACAACGTCATGCTCCTGTCGCGCCGGCGCGCGGCGTCGCGGATGATATACCGACGAAACACAGACGTTACATCAGTAACTCACTCCTCCGGCAGGTGGCGCTGTCTGTTTTCAAGACATTACATTTATGATTTATACGTCTAAGTCTATGTTCAACTGTTTTCTTTGATGGTTAAATATTGTTTTTAGAATTTGCCATTTATTCAGAAGTTGACAAAAAGTAGAGAACGCTGCTGCCCATTCTCTAGTAAGTCCCTTAGTTGCCTTTTACGACACCCACGGGAAGAAATAGTGTGGTGCTATTCTTTACGTCCGGCATCACACAGACACACACACTCAATGCATTTTAACACCATACTGCGATCGCCAACCCGCCTGCCAAGCGTGGCGATTATGGCAAACTCCCCCTTTGGGGGAGGCCTGTGTCCAGCAGTGGACGTCTTTCGGCTGAAATGATGATGACAAAAAGTTGATAAAGCTCAAAACTCAAACTCAAAGCATTTATTTCAAATAAACAGGCACTTTTGAATTTTCAAGACGAGTCAGTCATTCAGAAAGACGAAGCTAGTTGCCCATTCCAAAGCGTTGTGGTTAGGAAAAGCAGAAAAATAACATGATTTTTGTCTTGCCAATCTATTTACCCTTAGTTTAGATGGAGCTTAAAGTTTGTAGAACATTATTATAGAACAGTTGAAATCAACATTAGTTACTTACTATCACTAATGCTTTGAAATGGGCGTAAAAGGGGTTACAGAAGAAAACAGGTCTTTACCTGTTTTCTTCTGTAACCCTCGTAGAAACACCAAGGACGAAGTTCTCAAGACCGATAGCAGCTCAGTAGCTAATGAGAGAAGAATTCGTGAACGCCATTTGAAACTACACCAAAACCCACATCTCCATAACGCCGAAAAACAGGAGTGTGAAAGTACCAAAAAAGCAAAAAAATGTCCGCCACCGGCACCGCTTTCCTTATAAATCAGAAACACATAATCACAATGCGCCTCGTGACGGTTTCTCCATGTCACCTCATTTATCACTAAGAATACAAACGTGCACTTTTTTGCATGCACTTATTAACCACACAAATTGTGCGCTTTTCGGATATGTCCTAGTTGGGACTGAAGTTATTTGAGATTGACCACAGAAATAAAAAAAGAACTGACTCATAAAAAAAACAGTTTTTCGCAACCATTTTATATTTTCGGTAAGTACTTATTACTGCTTCAGGTACCTGACATGAATGTTTATGAAAACAAACATTCAACTCAGATTATGAGATTTTCTATGGCTTTAGAATGTAAAAGAATAGTTATTTCTTTCCCTTGCGTGCAGATAGACAGGGCAGTGGCGCCATGTAAGCAATAGTTCAGGATTTTACGTTTAGATGATATAGATAAGATTCTATTAGACGACACTTTTGACACGTTTGGCTGCAAACGACGTACGAAGATCAAAGATGAAGTCCGTGAGGTGTAAGTTACTAGTGAGAAGCTGTAGAGAACTATCCACAAAAGCCTTGTATTTATTCAACCCGCAGAACGGTGCTTTTACTTGCCCATTAATGAAAAATCGATACAGCCAGATAGTTTATGTGCCCCTGGACCCTAACTCGTTACTAGGTGGTAGAAGAAAAGGAATTTTTTCTTCGGTGATTAGGTCCACCAAAAATTAAGGCGTATATTAATGAACAGCATGTTGTCTAGTCTAGAGATCATAAGGATCATAACGATCCTTATGATCTCTACAGAGATTAAAGTGGTAGTAATAATTATTCTTCGTTTAATGGGAATACTGAGAAATACGAGCATAACCTAAAAATTCACTAAGCGCTATTGTTCAGTGAATAGGTTGGCTCATCGGTATTATAAGTTAGTTGAATAGTGCACTGTTCAGTAATAAATAATAGGAATAAAGGGTGTTGTAAAAGGTTCATGAAATGAAAAAATCACATAAGTAACAAAACATTTTTATACTGTAAGTAATTTATATTTATATCTATATCATTATCAACGTCAAGCGATTTAGAAGTACTCGTAGTATTTCATTATCAAATGGTGCAGGTTGCTCCACCTCTCATCTTGATACCGTGTCCAAGATAAAAATATCACAAAATAAACATAGCATGTGCTCAATAGCCGATTGCACCAACGTATGCCCACCAAACAGTAACAGTAAGAGCAGCCCTAGTGTTAGAAATGTATATTCTAGGTACCTGAAAAAAATTAAAGATTTATGTAAGAAAACAAGTGTAATTCTAACTAATATTGTTATTGATCTCTTTGTGTGTCGGTATTCACAGCAAAATAATGATATTTTCCGCAGAGTCAACAGGCAGGTAGGTATGCGTTTGGTGGGCAGATCGACATGGAATGACGATGTGATGTGTGTGAATGCGGATGTGATGCCAGTAACCAAAGTGCCATAGTGAATAAACAGTTTGAATACTTTCCACAAACTGCATCTAGTTGGTTTGACGAAGAAAACGCTCTTTCCAAAGTCGAACAAAGCCGATCTTAGTCGAATGTCACTGACTTAAACCCCAATGTACCAATATTGAACGGTTGCTGTATCTTTGATCTTGCTATGGTTCTTTTGTTCAAGTTTTTTAGGGTTCCGTACGTCCGAATAAAAAAGGGAACCCTTATAGGATCACTCGTGTGTCTGTCCGTCTGTCAAAGCTAAATCGACGTGATACTTCTGAGACACAATGCTTCGAAATGATTAGGCATTTAGGGAATAGACAATAACTTTTATTTAAAAATAACTTTTTTTTATTATTACATTGATAAATGATAAGTGAGTAAATGCTACTTTAAGCTTATATTACTGAATACCTAATTTAAATTAAACAATAAACAAGAAACTCAAAAAAGGTGATAAAATCTCTGTCAACTAAACAACTCCATATTAACGATATTTTTTTTTTTTTTTTAATGTAGTGTAGCATCGTGTCTCAGAAGTATCACGTCGCTTTAAGATATTGTCGAAAAACAGCATGCCGGAGTAGACTATGTCGAAATTGACTCATTTCGGACTAGCATAGTTGCCGAATAAGTAGGTATGTGGTCGAAGTTGCATCGTTTCCTAGTTAAGTCACGTCGAAGAAACGCCTTGTCGGAGTATAGTAGTATCGGACTTAAGGTATTTCGAACTTAGGTATTGTCGAAATTAAGACGCATCGAACCTAAGTATTGTCGAAATTAAGACGTGTCGGAATTCCATATTGTCGAAATTAAATCTTGTCGTATTACAGTTTGTCGAAATTGAGTTTGGTAGTCGAATAAGCTAACTAAAAATAAAGCCTGTAATAGGATTTTGTGTGAACAGGTGTGAACCTGCTGCAGCTACGATAGTATATTTTTTTACTTAATAAAAATGATTTGGTTACTACCTCGAACTGTAATGATAAACTTATTTTTTTTTCATAAAATCGTTGAAAACGCTGCAATACCTACATGCATTTACTTTGCATATAAGACATTGACGACCTTATCTGGAATTAATTCAATTGGGTGCAAAACACATTATCAATTTATTACGATTTCATGATTCCGGATAGACTTTATAAAAAAAATTTACATTCCAAATGATAATTTAGTTACTTTTTTTAGGTATAATACTACCAAAAAATCTATCTCCTTGGGTATGTTATGTAATCAAAATCAAAAGTCATTTATTCAAACTAGGCTGAGAATCAGCACTTTTCGAACGTCAAAAATTACATAAGACAGCCCCCCAAAAACGCCCACCCTTCACCACTTCCTAGAGCTTTCGCTGGGAAGAAGAAGTGGCGCAACAAACTCCCCAGCAGCACAGCTGTCCGTTCAGATATAAAACTTGAATCTATACAATAAAATGTAAAAGAATTTGCATTACGCAACACAACATTAAATTAAATTATTTGCCTTATGTTAGCTAGCACACGCCACTATACCAAAAAAAAACATAAAAATCGTCGAAAACTATATTCAAGCAGAAATAACGTAAACAGAACGTACCTAAATAAAAGCCTCCAGGCTTAACAATAATCAAAGAGATTTAATAGATACCTAGTAAATAATTTAATCTCTTTAATCATTTGATTGAGGTCTACATAAAGATTTTGTAGTAGGTACATGAGGGCTTTAAAGGTATGCATTATTATAAGATGTTGTAGGTACTAGGAGAGCAGCGATTCACCCAAAGATTCGATGTACATCGAATCTTTGGGTGAATCGCTGCTCTCCTAGCTAGATTACTGAGTAGTCTATACAGGCTGTCTCTCCTAAATACTTAGGAGAGACAGTCTTTGTATGTAATGGAGTGCACAGAGTACTTTTACTTTATGGAGTGTAAAGAAAACGTTCTTTATAAGAATGAGCTGTGGCCCGCGACTTCGTCTTAGTGTATTTTGTATTAATTCATCTACCCAGAATTAGGAGAGGGAGAGGGGAGGGGGTTTTAAGTACCCAGAATGAAAAGTATATCCCTATCTCCTTCTCCAGGTCCCAGGCTACCTGTCCGACAAAATTTCATAACATCGGTGCAGTCAAATTACTTACGTTACTGTTACATTTATAATATTAGTATGGATTCTGACTTTGTATTTGTAATCCTGGATTTTGCGTTAGTAAAGCCAGCCTAAACAAATCAAAACTTTTCTTTTGTTATACCCGTGCATGAGACTGTCCTTCCCTCAACGATGGCTACCCTACCGCGCGACAGACACGAACACTGTTGGTGAAAAAAATCGCACGTCCACAGTGTTTGTATGCGATGTGCACCGAATTGTAATGAAGCTGTAACTTTTAGCTGCACTTGTGGGAATTGGATGAATGGCCGCCACGCATTCCGGAGGGCTTTGAGAAATGTCCAACTGCTCGCGTTTGCCTTCGGGGAGTGAGTGTCGATGAAAGACTCCTTTTAGAGTGAGTTGAGTAATTGCTGAAGTACTTAAGTAGGTATACCATTTTCTTTAGTGAAAAAGTGTTTTCTTCCCTATCGCAGTTAGAGTATAACTAACATATTCATTATTAAATTAGGGTGTGTTTTTTTATTGTTCCCATGCTCAGGTAATTAATTATTTAAAAAAAATTTATAGATAACAGATTGGAAGATCTCCTTACGTATGGAAATTCCTCACATAAAACCTCTAAATTATGCAATTATTCGCAAAAAATACAAGATTTGCTGCCAACTGACGTACTACCACCCAGAATATCCTTCATCAATGACTTCAGAACACATCAGACACAGCCCACGTAAGCAATAAAAAGTAAATTAAATACCCATAAAACATAATGACGCGTCACACGTTAGAATTTAACTAAACTATTTCGTGATTTGTCTAATTCGCGCGATAAAAATTCTGAACGTGTGCATAATGTGAATGATGATTTGGTAATGATGTCCGCGGGAGGTAATGAGCCGATGGTGAATCTTTGCACGACGCTCATCTCATTAGCAGACGTGGCTGGCATGAATGGACCACCGCCGGCGGCCCACATTACCATCACAATCTGTTTTAATATAGTCTGAATTGTATTTTGTATGGCAGGTCATACATGATACTGTCAGGGTATTGTTTCTTGTGTGGGTGAGTCACGGTAAGTATTATTCGAACCATCTATTGATGTCACTTTTTAAACAGCAATTTTATTTCAGTCAATAGTTTATGTAATGATATACCTACCTATCTACCTATTGGCCGCGAATGCTGATGTTAGAACAACTACCTATATCTACCTACTTTCATACTAGAAAAATCTAAATCCCTAATTAGTCTGCAGTTCAAAACATTAGAATAAACAACACAATGCAGAAAAGCCCGTGATGAAACGAAAATCAGAATATGTTCAGTGTTTTCGGCCACTAAGAAACAGCCAGAGGGTCTACTCCGAAGCGCTAAACCGACGTATCGGCCGAATGTTCGGCCGTTTTATAACTTCCACAGTTTCATTTTTTGACTTCGAGTCCATACCCGACTTCAAGTCACAGTTTTGACTTTGGCTTAACTCTTCTACTGTCTTTTTTTTTGTTCGCCGTATTCAGCGATAGTTAGCGTAGTAAAGAAACCACCGAACATTCGGCCGAATTTTCGGCCTTTGCTTGACTACGGCTAACTATGGCTGACTATGGCGAAAGAAAAAAAAAACGACAGTCAAAGAGATAAGCCAAAGACAAAAATGTGACTGTCGGCTATCAAATCAAATCAAATCAAAAGTCATTTATTCAAACTAGGCTGAGAATCAGCACCTTTCGAACGTCAAAAATTACATAAGACAGTCCCCCAAAAACGCCCACCCTTCACCACTTCCTAGTGCTTTAGCTGGGAAGAAGAAGTGGCGCAACAAACTCCCCAGCAGCACAGCTGTCTGTTCAGATATAAAACTTGAATCTATACAATAAAATGTAAAAGAATTTGCATTACGCAACACAACATTAAATTATTTGCCTTATGTTAGCTAGCACACGCCACTATACCAAAAAAAAACATAAAAATCGCCGAACTGAGCCTTCCCGCTAGGCTTGATATATGAGGTCACCACTGAAGTTTGGCATCTACTGTTATACCCAGAAACACTGCCGAGTCTACAGTTTCAAGCACCTCTTTATCTAAAACGATGTTGGGACCTAAATTTCTAACGTTCGGTAAGGCAAACTTTATACATTTCGTTTTCTTGGCATTGAGAACTAAATTATTTGTCGTAAACCAATCCGTAACCATTGAGAGTGCAATGTTTACGTCGTCAAAATCTTGTCTATTCCGGTCTACTTTAAAAATAAGAGAGGTATCATCTGCAAACAGTACAACGTCACAGACACCCTTTATATAGAATGGTAAATCGTTAATATACACTAAGAATAAGAATGGGCCTAGAATTGAGCCTTCAGGTACACCTAACTGAACTGGTAGCTCGGAAGATTTCACACCATCAATATCTACACATTGGAACCTATTATACAAATAAGAATTTATTACTTTAAGAGCTTCATTTTGGACGCCGTAATGATGTAGTTTACGCAAAAGATAAAAAGATATGGATTCAAAGTCAAAAAAGGAAACTATGGAAGATATAAAACGGCCGATCATTCGGCCGATACTTCGGTTTAACGCTTCGGAGTAGACCCCCAGATTTGGATTAACTATTCCGCCTTGTAATAAGAATTTATTACTTTAATAAGACCGTTATTAGAAAAAAAAAGATAATAATTTAAGTAGGTAAGTACAGGGTAACAAAAATAACAAAACTTAAAACACAAACTCCGACATCATAACGTCTAAAGTTCAACAATAAAGTTCTAGGTCACAGATCATTAATTATCTGTGTTCTAAGTTGTAAGACTGCAATAACGGTTAAGAAACAACAAAATCTCTCTTGCAACAGTACCTAGCTGTTCGACTGCCTCGTTGGTCTAGTGGTTGCAACCGCTATTGCTGAGCATGAATTCCGGACCTAGGAATTCCCAGGTGGGGTAGTGTTATTGAGATTTTCCATTAGGAATTTCTCAGTAGCAGCCCGGAGTCTAGATTTGTGCCCGGTTGATGGCAATAGGCTCGCCCCCTATTACATGGGACAACATAACTGGCGAATTGTGGGTGTACCTACTATAGTTACACCTCTGCCTAACCCTTCGGGAATTACAGGCGTGATGTTATGCTATGTTATGTTAAAAATAAAAGCGGCCTACGCTTTATTCTAACAAACTTTTATACCTAATTTTTATGTACAAGTGTATAAAAATATGATACTGAATATTTAAAAGCCATAAATAAAGAAAGTAATTCTATCTGTGCCCGCTTAGCTGAGGAAATGCATTCATAATCATCTGTCTACATTGAATTGAATGATTAGGTAATTTAGAAGCTTACCATCCATCCCTGCGTGTAAACACGACGGTATATTTTAGGAAGTCTATAAATGAGCGGGTCGATTGAAAAGTAACCGCTTTAGGTAATTCTACTTTGAGTTAAAACACAAACTTGCAATTAAATGCATTTGGTTCACAATGTGCCATGTAGTGACATCTAGCGGTGAGTAGTGACAAAACTACTTTGCATTATAGAGACATCTATTGTTGAGTAGTAGAAGCATAATGCGTTAGTTCTCATTTACAATTTTAGATGTCACTGAAAATCTTTAAAAATAGCATTTTGAAAATTAACATTTAGACACCACTAAATTATTTTTATTAATCGTTACTGTCTTCTCATTACATAAAATTATGTATTGTTAATACATAGAAAAAAATAATTTTCTACAGCAAGAGTGAAAGCAATGAAAAATGACAACACTCAACTACGAAACGTCAGTCAATTCGGCCGGCCATATTGTTCCTTCTTGACGTGCTACCAAACAAAACTGCACGTGTAAAAATGCGTATAGAAACTTGTTATTTCTGTTCGTCCAGGGTATATCCTGGACACGGGATACAATTCGTCAGAAATGACTGCAAGGTAACTATTCAACTAGTTAATTATCCTCGAACAAACATTCAAAGTGCTCCACAATATTACGCCACTAACCTATTCGTCATCAGATTTTCAGATTTTGCCGATCAAAATGCCATGCAGCGTTCAAAAAGAAGAAGAACCCGCGTAAAACCAAATGGACCAAAGCGTACCGTAAGACCGCTGGCAAAGACTTAGCTATTGACCCGTCATTTGAGTTCGAGAAGCGTCGCAATGCTCCAGTCAAATACAGCAGAGAATTATGGACTAAGACCATTGAAGCCATGAAGAAGGTTGAAGAAATCAGGCAGAGAAGAAGTAATAACCATATTTTGCAGAGATTGAGGAAGGGCAGAGAAGTAGAATGGCAGAGAGATGTCAGGGAAGTACAACGGGATATCTCATTGATCAAGTAAGTTTTGAGTTTATTTTGACTGTTTTAAAATCTATTTAAGTTTATAAAGTATCCAGATACTAGCACATCGAGAGATTTGTAAATAGATAGGGTGATTGTTTAATTGTTTGTTGGCTAATTTGTCAATACCGGATGCTGTTGCATTGGGTTTGAGGGAGAAAGGCAATAAGTTTTCCCAATTAGTGTTCAGCAGTACCTAAACTCTAAATCTAAATGCTTACATCTAAACACTACCCTACAGGTCTGTTTGACAACAGTGTTTTGATGTTTTCTAAATATTTATTATTGTTGTGTAATAAATTAGACATCTATCCACTAATCACAACTAAATATGTAGGGTTGTTGGCAGATTTATTATTTTGAATTGAATAGTGTAACTAGACTAATAAACATGAATTTAATATCTGTCATGAAAGTTTCATAATAAAAAAATTATTTGATGTGTTATTCTCTATTCTCTTATTTTAAGATCACCAGCAGCCGGTCTCAAACAGAGGCAGTTGGATGAAGAGACAGAGATGGATATTGAACCCGAGACCATTGAGGTTGTTGATGCTAAGGGCCGCAAGAAAGTCATTGAGGCACCCGTCATGGTGCCCGCTACGGGCGAGATGATTGAAGATGGTGGAAATATTGAATTATAAACAGTGGATTAACTTTAAGTGTTGATTTATTTTGTAAACTGTGATTAGGAGTTTTCATTGGAACTTAAGAGACATTAATTGAGCCTTCCGCATAATTATAAATTAATGTGTCATTTAAAATTTTTGACACAGTATAATGGGAAATATTTGAAGTTTATATTTTGGTCTCATAACATTTTCATTTAAAAAGAACATTATTCATGATAGAGTCGTTAACAAAGATCAATTTTAACATCCAAATGTTGCAATGACCCATCTTATACACAAGAAAGAGAAGCAATTTTCTTACGCAAGTATAACAAATTATTCTGTAATAATATAATATGTAATTTTTTTTGTTAACATTATTACAGTGTAATTAAACTTATTTATAGTGAACTGAATCTTTTATTTCCGTACGTAGCTTATTGAACTAAATCATAAGATTAAAAAAAGACTAGTTACTCAGATAATCATATTATATTATTCTATGTAAATAATTGATACAAAAATAATGACGGTCCAAGATTTGTCTAATTGTCTGATTAAGAACTTGCATCCTGTTGATTTGAAGTTTATAATTGTATAAACTTGCTGCTTCCGAATTGTCTGTACTATGACACAATGAGACAGCAACATTACAGGGGCGACGGCTTCACACAACCCCATTCCTACCAGCTAGGCGGCTTCCCTTCGGAACACAGACTATCTGAGTTTACTATTACTAAATAATATAGTACATAGTCACATTACAGGTATTTAATATGTAAATCATAAGATAAAAAAACGCGTACCTAGGTACGTACGCGTTTTTAGATAGACTATAGGTATCCTAAATCGCGAAGTTTATATTTTCTGTTTTAACTAAAAATTCCGACAAATTTAGATGGCGTTAAATTAAGAAAAGTAAAGGACCGACAAACATTTTTGAGGTAATTTTGATGTTATCTTGAATTTATGTGAATTGAACAACTTTTTCTTCGGCTTCCCTCTAATGGAAGTTTTAGCTTCGCTACTGCAACATTATATATTTGGTCCAGGCAATAAAATATACACGTTGAGTGACTTGGCCTTAACCAAGTCGCGCAACTGACGCCTTGCCGACCGAATTCGATCGCAGTCGTAATGGGATCTCTAGATTCTCTAGACGGTAAACATTGCTTGCTAAGCACGAAAAAATCACAATCTTGTCAAGCATTTTTGACCATCTAGCTAGGGTCTCCATTAGGACTGCGACAAAATTCGGTCGTAAAGCGATCGCTAGGGTTATGAGCCTGTCCGAAAGGGATATCGTGGCCCTGGCTCAGGCATCTGAAGGAACACGGGTGGGTTTTAGTCAGTAAAAGTATGACACGCCCCACTCCACCCAGAGCGGGAGAAGTTATTTGATAATTTCCCACTCAAAAAAAATAAAAATGTATGTCGAGACTGCAGACCCTGGCATAAATAATAAAGATCCCATAGGTACAAAGCATAACCTAATAGCCACAAACATGACTTATTGCATGTCGTAATATAAAATAAGTATTGATTTCTCGCCGCATTGTAGTATCGCAGACTAATCCTCTTAGCAGGCAGGTGGCACGAACATTTTGTAAAGACGTTGAAGTTAAATTGAAGTTTCTGGCTCTCTAAGATTACAGAGCTAGCTATTCTAGAAGATAGATAGAAACGAAACTGATTATTTGTAAAACAATGGTTACACCTTAGTCTTGTATGGATCAGAATAATGGGCCACAAAAGGGATGAATGAAAGGCAACAGCATGCAACTGAGATGAGAACGCTATGTGTGGTCTATGGTTTGTTACGCGAATGGATAGAATACGAAATGAGAGGAAGAGGAAGTCTGAAAGTTTCACCAGAGACGGAAAAGTAATGTAGAAATCGGTTGTAATAATATGGGCATTTGATGCGGAGGAATGAGGAAAGTTTTGAGTAGGTAAAAATGTGGAGGATGGCTATAAGAGTAGGGGAAGACAAATGAAATGATAGATGGACTGTGTGAAAGATGATGAGGCTAGCAAGGGGGTAACTACTGAGATGGCAACTAAGCAATAGAGAAGTATGGAAAAAAGACATGGTGCGCCGACCCCAAATAAATTGGGATAAGGACTGGAGAATGATGAATTCTTGGGCAAAATTTAATGCTTCTAGAGCCAGCGGTTTAGGCCGTGCGTTGTCTGTCAGTGAATAAATTTAAGATTTGTCGTAACCCATTCAAGCCCACGTACTTCTTGTCGCCGCCGCCGCATATGCCTTCCCGCTCGTTTTAACGACTATGCGCTAGAGGCATAGGAAAGGGACAGCGCTATGGCAACCGCGACGCTCACGCGCCTCCGACGCAGAGGCAGTCGACGATATACGCGCTCAAGGAGTGGTACACGTCACGAACCGCCGCGCGCGCCCGAGCTCTGATCGGCACGCGCTTTCTTTTATCGGTTTTGTTCTTTAAAATAGATAGTTTCCGTGACAGTGATTTAACAATTAGTGTACCCTTTTATCCTATTTATCTGCCTAACCGTGAATATACGACGTTTAAGTTACACAAGTGTTTGATTTAAGAATCCGCTTCAATCCAGTATGGACACAGTTACGAAATATGGCGTCCCAACTGTAGGCCGAATGCCACAGTTCCTGTGAAAACTAGTGAAAAGACTTAGTGTGTGTACAACTGTGAAAATAATTGTGATCGTGTAACAATGCCGAAGACGACGACGAGGAGTAGGCAATCCCTCAGTGGTTCGCATGACGATGGACTCAACGACAGCGTCACGCTGTCTCGCGATAACTTTACCGCTCTGTTATCAACGATTCAGCAATCGAATGCGGAGATCTGTGAGCGTATGTTAGACCGCCTGTCGACATTCACGTCCCCTCTGACCGCTCAGTCACCGGCGCCAGCGCCGAGAACGGCAGAGAAGACCGGCAATTTCTCACGATGCTCATCCAGATTCTCTGGAGCGGCGAAGGAAAACGTCGAAGCGTTCATCGATGCCATTGAAGCATTTAAAGAATGTACGAACATCTTTGACGATGTCGCTATTCGAGGTATGTCTATGCTACTTACCAGCGAAGCAGCAACCTGGTGGCATAGTATCCGTGCGGAGGTCACATCCTGGACAGATGCTATACAATACCTTCGTGACGCGTACGGCGACCGACGTCCTGAGTACAAAATATATAGACAGTTATTCAGAGATGAACAGGGTGAAAACGAACGAACAGATATCTTCGTAGCGAAGAGTCGAGCCCTCCTAACACGCCTACCAGCAAACGACCTGTCCATCAAGGTACAACTTGATATGATTTACGGGCTGTTACACCGAAAAATCCGTAAAAGATTACGACGCGAAGAGGTCAGTAATTTTTCCGAGTTGCTATCCAAATCTAGAATTATCGAAGATTCCATGAACGAATCGAAAAAGAGAGAATCGCAAAACGCCGCATCCATTGCGCCGCGTACGAAACGTAACGAATCCGAAACGCCTACTCAGCCCGCAATGAACAACGTGCGAACGCTAAACTCTGCTGCAAGCGTGAGACCGGCGCACGGGGCAGCCATCACGACACGCGGCGACGGCGCTCCGCCCTCTGCCGCGCGCCCGCTATCTCGCACGCGCAAGTTTTTTTTTTTTTTTTTTTTTACTTTTGAAACGTTGCCCCACACTAGGAATTTCTCCTGTATCGTGGGTGCGTTCACAAACATTCAAACTCACATACACAAACAGCCAGACCCGGAACAACTACTTGTAGGTCATACAAATATTTGTTCCGTGCGGGAATTGAACCCGCGACACGCAGCGCAGCAGTCAATCACTTAACCACTGCGCCAACCGTGCCGTCAGTTCCGAACGAGACGCGCGCGCAGCGCGCATCGCACGCGCGTGCCACCGCCGCACAGTGGGCTGAAACGGGCCGGTAAAGGACTTAGCATTTAAAAAAAAAAAGTTTATTTTTCTGAAATTTTAAATATTGTGTTGGATTTATCTATCGATTATAAGTAATTATTTCTATGAGGGTCGTTCAGATAACTTAGTATTTTCGCAGTTATAAATATCCAAAGTAATTTTTGTATGAAGCAAAAGAAAAAAATGTGAAAATCTCGAAATTCTCAAAATTTCTCAAAGAATTGACTCTACGTATGCATAGTACGTATATTTGTCCTATTTTAGCGCCTATTCTCGGGTTGCGATTTGGTCGCAATTTCAAATTTTGTTCTCTATTCCACACCACCATAGAGGTTAAGAACTAGGCGCGTTTTTTTTTTATGTAGTGGTCTCCCCTTTAGGCCTAATCCACTAAGGACTAATAAAATAAATAAATAAATAAGTAAAAATCACAATCACTACTGGCCACTGCACTGTTTTAATTTAATCACTGTCAACGGTATCCACATTAACGAATGCAAAATTTTCGTATTCGTCATCATCAAATGTTTCCGCTTGTTCAATTACTAATAAACTTTGTGCTTCTACTGAGAAAGTTTTATGTTTTTTGCGAAGTTTGTGACGTTTCGCTGAGATGAGTGGATCAGAGCTGGTCAATAAATTATTTAAAATGGCTTCATTTGTAGTTTTTCTACTGCATTTCCTGGAATGGTGTTGGCGGTACCTACGTAGTCTTTATTTCTAGCTTCAGCAGCTTCTTCAGATAGCTGTCCAATTGGTATTAGATCAAAACTTTCAATAATAGCTGCACCATGCATAAGAACTTTATGAACACTTGAAGGCATATAATACCAGCTATATAATTCCAAATACAGTTGCATGGTCACTTGAGCATATTCGTGAAATTTCGCTGTGTCAATGTGGTAACCTGATGAAATTGCCTCTAAAATGATTGCAAATCGCCTTATTAATTCTTCACAAACACCAGTTATCTCAGCAGTCATGTTTGGATTTGCAAAAAATCTTCTAGCAGTATTTCCGTCATTCGTGGAGCCGTGCCCTTGTTTAACAACATCAATCAGAAGTCCCATTCTATTTTTAAAAGCGTCTTGTATGTCTTTTTTTCTTCTTTCCATAATAACTTGTTGTCTCCCTTTACTGTCCATGTCTGTATCGTTAATCTGTAGGCTATATGCAGAATGCATTCCATCATTCGTATCCAGGTATACAATGATGACAATCCGTATTTACAGAGATCTGGATCAGTCGGTTTTGATGCAATTAAGGGCAAATTATTCATCTCTGTTGGAGTGGCTTTACAAATGTCGCATCTCTGAGATGAAGTATCACATAAAATTGATGTTGCTTTTCCGTCTATCATAGTCATTAATAAAGAGTGTAAAATTTTTATTTCTCCAACTTCTGTTTTCACTAAATTTTTAATCTCTTCCTTAATAGCACTTTTTTCCCGCAATATCGTTATTTTATTTTCTTTCACAAATTCGAAAAAGATTGGATGACACCAGTAACATGAATTTGGTGAATCGTTTTGCCAGATAACTTGTTCGCCGCACACTAATTTTATTGGCACTAAACTACCCATAAATATGCTTGAATCGTCAAGTTGACTTTCTTGTTCATCGTCTGTTTGCATTTTTTGTTTGTAATTGGCTTGATTAGAAGCACCGTCAAATCTCCACTTACTGATTAGTGTAAATTCTTTACAACCACTATCTATGACGAGTGACGTCATTATTCTTGTTGTCGTTATATCCAATAGAGCTTGTAACTTTATTTTAGCTGAGGTTTCTGTCACTGTAATAGCATCTTTTGGTGGATAGCATTTCTGTTTCGCATGTTGCACTTGATAATAAGATGGAAATATATTACTGTCTTTTTCGTTAACACTTTTTCTTAAAGTATTGTATTGCCACTTGGTCAGCTTAAGTGATAAAAATAACCCTAAAGCCTCATCCGGAGAAAACACAGGTTTTGTTTCTTTAACAGATATGCACTTTTTAACTTTTTTACATCTTGGGGATTCTTTAGTAAATGTTCTAGTATTTTACCAACCTCCTCATTCCCATCCGCTTTCAACTGCTCAAAATATGCATATTTTATTTCGTCCGAAGATAAATGAAAGTTTTCTGCACGTCTTTTTTTCTGTTTAGGCGCTAATTCACAAAAAGGTTTTCTTGGGCTTTGTTCGGTGGAGACACCGACAGAAACTTTTGATGGTGATACATACTGAGTTGATGTACTCGGTGCTGGTTGATCTTCATTACTGCCTATTAAACACTTAATAAAGTCTGGCCATATTATGTTTTCTTGTAACCATTCACTATTTTTAGTTCTGAATATATTTTCTTTACGATAAGCGTTTTCCCATCTTCTATTTAAATTATAACAAAATTTTGCACAAAACAACTTTAAGGTCTTTTCGTGATCATCACTTAATTCGAACTAAAAATTTAGACCTTATCTCACTACACAAACTGTCATTATTTTTAATACTGCCACTGTTTTTTAAAATAACGAAAAGATCAAGGTTTGTCACTAAATTTTCAAACATTTTCACAAATACAAAATAACAAATAAGTAAGTAATGAATGTGTGGGTATGTGCGTCTATTATGGTGGGTAATAGAACACTGAAGTACGTTTGAATGCAACCGAACATTCCGTAGATACCCTATCGTTGCACCAATCACGTTACGACACGTCATAACTTGTTGTTGCGCTCGCGCACTCTTATCCCTTGATTCCCGGAAATAAGTCTCAAAACAAATTACGTCATACCTACCTATGGTGGTGGAAAATGTCGAACATTGTTTTTTTTTTAAAGAACTAAGTAGTTATTGAGGTTTTCAGGCCGTTTAGTATACATTATTTTCAATTTCAATTTAATTGGAATAAATTGCTTAACTAAAATAACATGACTCTTCATACAAATTTGATATGGCTATATCTCCGAAAGTACTCGTTAAATTAAAAAAAGTCAAAGAATAAAAACGTTTTAAATTTATGCCTAGATACCAAAAAAATACATTTGATCTCTTAAGACCCAACCTTGTAAACCCAGCCCACTGTGCGCCGCCGCCGCAATACCACGCGATGAAAACGCACCAGCTGCAGTGTCATCTAAACAACAACGACCGTTTTGTGCGTATTGTAAACGCTACGGACACCAGCGCGACCAGTGCCGTAAGTTGGCGGACAAAGGTGAGTCAGCGATTGATTCTAATAATTCGGTTTCGTGTTATAAGTGCGGATCTAAAAATGTTACACGTGAAACTTGTAAAAAGTGTAACAACGAATCAAGTTTTTATAGTGTTGATACTACTCTGCAAACTTCGGGACCAAAGTACACTCAAATGCAAGAGTCTAAAAATCGTGATTGTAATGCGGGTTCCGAGAATTTGTATAATCGCGTAGAGAAGTATTTTGATAAGAAACATTGTTGTAAAGATTTGAACAATACTTCGCCTTCTTGTTTTAAAAATGTTGATGCAAACGTTTGTGGTATCGTTCAAGAAAATAATAACTGGATTTGTGATAATTCGAGTGAGCCTGCGTACAGTCAAGCTAAAATATCTAATAATAATAGTTATTCTGTACTGAGTAATTTTTCGGGCAACGATTTGTCGAACGATCACATGGCCAGCTGAGAGGTCGATAATAATAACGACCGTTTTTGTAATTTTTCAGATAATGATTATTTTTGTTATGATGACGTCCGCATTGCAAAGGGGCGTAATGACGATTTTAGTAATGTTTTGCAAAATTATTTATTTTGTTGTAATGATGCTTCTAAGGTGTTAAATATTAATATGGTGTATAGCGCCACATGTGTAGAGAACGCGCGCGCCGGTAGGAGCTCCGACAGAAAAGTTTTGCGGCCGATTTTTAATATCAAAATTTTAGACACGTCGGGGACCGCGTTAGTTGACACCGGTGCCAAACATTGTATTGCGGGTCATACACTGCACACCCTCCTCTGTCGAAAGGGACACCCTTTTGAACCGGCGCGAAGACGTATTAAGCTTGCCGATGGACACGTTCGTGACGTAGACGTGCTCATGACTGTTCTGGACGTGCACTTAGAGGAGAAGGTCATTAGGACTCCTTTTCTTATCCTCCCTGAGGCGCGTAACAATGAAACATTGCTCGGCATGGATTTCTTGTTTGCAGCCGAAGTAGTCATGGATTTTTCTTGGGAATGCTGGTATTTCTGTAATAACAGCTGCGTTCAGTACATGATGCGTTTTGAACCTTGCTTATTACCAGAGCTGTCTTGTTCCTCTACGGACGTACTCAGGGACGACGAAGGAACACTATTGAACCCACCTGACCGGGACCTGCTGGCGCAGACCTTGGTTACCAATGCGGACATTTTCCAGCTAAGGGGAGGGCCTACCCCATTTGCTGAGCACCGTATTGACACAGGTGAGCATCCTCCCATCTATGTACCTCCGTACCGATTGACCCCTGCCAAAAAGGAACTTATGCGTCAGGAGATTGAGAAGATGCTGAAGGACAACATCATTGAAGAGTGTGAGTCTGCCTGGTGTTCACCAGCACTCCTGGTTCCTAAGGCGAACGGCACCACCCGTTTCTGTGTAGGTTACACGCCTAAACGCCGTGACCAAAACCGACCATTACCCGATGCCTTTGATTGACGAGTTGTTACAGTCAACAAAGAGGGATTGTTATATGAGTACATTGGACCTGAGATCCGGCTACTGGCAGGTTAGTGTAAATGAGCAGGATTGAGATAAAACCGCATTTATTAGCCCATTGGGAACCTTTCGCTTCAAGCGCATGCCCTTTGGTCTCAAAAACGCTCCGGCAACCTTTCAACGGCTGATCGACCGTCTGCGCTCCTGTTCATCCTTGGCCAATGTGACAATCCTAGCCTATTTAGATGACCTGCTGATCATATCTGAAGGTTTCCAGCAGCATCTACAGGATCTCCAAGCTGTATTCAGTCGGCTTCGCGAATTTGAGTTTTGCTTCTAAGGTGTTAAATATTAATATGGTGTATAGCGCCACATGTGTAGAGAACGCGCGCGCGTAGGAGCTCCGACAGAAAAGTTTTGCGGCCGATTTTTAATATCAAAATTTTAGACACGTCGGGGACCGCGTTAGTTGACACCGGTGCCAAACATTGTATTGCGGGTTGCAAGCGCATGCCCTTTGGTCTCAAAAACGCTCCGGCAACCTTTCAACGGCTGATCGACCGTCTGCGCTCCTGTTCATCCTTGGCCAATGTGACAATCCTAGCCTATTTAGATGACCTGCTGATCATATCTGAAGGTTTCCAGCAGCATCTACAGGATCTCTAAGCTGTATTCAGTCGGCTTCGCGAATTTGAGTTGCGGGTCAACCGGGAGAAGTGCGTTTTTGCCAGGGGATGTGTCAAGTATCTGGGGCACGTAATTACCCAACAGGGCGTGTCACCCGACCCTGAAAAGGTTCAAGCTGTCCTCCACATGAAAGAACCATGCAACTTGAAAAATCTACGGACATTTTTACAAACCTGTAAAAATGTTCCTGGTTCAGGAAATTTATCCTGAATTTCTTCTCTGTAGCTGAAACACTTACAAGGCTAACAAGAAAGCATCAGACCTGGACCTGGGGTTCAGCTCAGATTACGGCATTTAACGAGCTGAAACAACTTCTTACCTCAGCGCCAATCTTAACCCAGGCTGACTCTAATCGCCCCTTCGTCCTCTGCACCGACTCGAGCAATTATGCCGTCAGAGCCGTTTTACTCCAGGGGGAGGAATAGGAAGAAAGACCCATTGAATACGCCAGCCGTCTCCTAAACGCCGCTGAGCGTAACTATTCTACCACCGAAAGAGAGGCCTTAGCGGTAGTGTGGGCGGTGGAGCGTTTTAGATGCTACCTAGACGGACATCCGGTGATTATTGGTAGCGATCACCAACCACTTCGTTGGCTGATGACGCTTAAGTCTCCCACAGGTCGTTTGGTGAGGTGGGCCCTCAAGCTACAGTCATTCGACATTCAGTATCAGTACACCCCGGGAAAAGCAAATGTAGTGGCAGATACGCTGAGTAGGCCGATATGCTCCCAAGATACTCGCGACAGTTGCGGTATTTGCTCAGTTATAATTGATTTACCCAGTAAGAACCCTGCAGAGTTAAGGCGGGAACAGCTCGCCGACCCGGAGGTTGACAAAATCATCAAGGAGATGGAAAGTCCAGACGAAGTGGCATCTCGAAGATGGACGGAGCGAGGTTACCTGTTATCTCAAGGAGTATTATACCGGTATAATCCCGACTCAGACAGTGAGACTCCTCAACTTGTTATTCCAATTTCATTCCGTCCCGAGATCTTGAAAGACTGCCATGATTCACCTCTGGCAGGACATTCTGGAATCGATCGTACTTACCACAAGACCGCCCAATCTTATTATTTTTCCGGCATGCGCAGAATCATTACAGATTATGTAAAGGCCTGTGTCGATTGTCAGCGATACAAGGCTAGCAATGACAAACCCCCTGGACTACTACAGACGCCCGTGATGCAGCAAAAGAGTGAGGTCCTAGCTGTAGACCTTTTCGGTCCCTTACCTGAAGGAGAGAACGGTGAGAGATGGATACTTCTAGTTGAAGACACCGCCACACGTTGGGTTGAGCTTCACGAAGCGACGGCTGAAGCCTGTGCCCGTACTCTTACCGAAGAATACTTTCTCCGATACGGCTTACCGCGTAGGGTCATATCCGATAATGGCGTACAATTTGTCGGGGCTGTCATGCAACAGTGCATGTTCATCTTAGGGGTCAAACAAAACTTCCTGCCACTTTATCATCCGGAGGCAAACCCCGCCGAGCGTAAGAATCGAGACCTCAAGGCGCAGCTCTCACAACTTGTGGAGAATGACCATTGTTCGGTTCGCTATGAATAGCGCAGTATGTAGAACCACTGGTGCCACTCCCGCATATCTCATGTTTGCCAGAGAAATGAGGTCCCCCACAGAAGCTCGTCATGATTTGAGGGCGATCCTCGATAAAAAGAATTTTGTTTCCCAAATTACTCCCTACCTAAGATCTTTTATCAACTCTTTATCTGCAATTCGTGAGCGAGTCGAGTTACAGCAAGATCAATCTAAGAGGGTTGCTGATCGATCTCGTCGACCTAGTCCAACGTACGAGGTCGGGGATAAGGTTCTGGTCCGGTCACACGTACTGAGCCAAGGTAGCAAGGGTCTCACCGCTAAATTTGTGCCCAAACGGGATGGACCTTATGTTATACCGAGAAGGTTAGCCCTTACTTATCTTATCTCTCCAATAGGGAACTCTGAGGAATCCTTAGGATAATACCATGCACAGGATTTAACGCCTTTTGTAGACAGTGGTACTGGAAGCAACGTACCACCTAATCCTGTCATTCCCAAGCGACGTCGCGGACGCCCGAAGCACAAGGGCTATGAGCCAGTCCAGGAACGAGGGCGGTCTCCTAGACTAGAGGGGGAGTCTGCCGTAACTCATTCAAGCCCACGTACTTCTTGTCGCCGCTGCCGCATATGCCTTCCCGCTCGTTTTAATGACTATGCGCTAGAGGCATAGGAAAGGGACAGCGCTATGGCAACCGCGACGCTCACGCGCCTCCGACGCAGAGGCAGTCGACGATACACGCGCTCAAGGTACACGTCACGAACCGCCGCGCGCGCCCGAGCTATGACCGGCACGCGCTTTCTTTTATCGGTTTTGGTCTTTAAAATAAATAGTTTCCGTGACAGTGATTTAACAATTAGTGTACCCTTTTATCCTATTTATCTGCCTAACCGTGAATATACGACGTTTAAGTTACACAAGTGTTTGATTTAAGAATCCGCTTTAATCCAGTATGGACACAGTTACGAAAGATTTTTATTACGAAAGGGTTACAATTTCAATACTTACTTACCTACCTACTACTCATTAATTTATTTATTGTTTCCTTGCAAGTGTACCTACCGATAAAGTCGTTTGATATCTGTCAGCATTTATTGTCATTGCACAGTTGCATCAATTAGTACTATTGTGAGTAGTAGGTATAGGTACCTACTTACCTTTAACCCGGCTGCATCGGCATGCTCTATCACATCGAATGTTACTTAAATTGGATGTGATAGAGCATTCTATCAAACAGTAACTTTTGATTAATGGTAAAGAATCAATGCAATGCAGGCAATGAATGAGTATGCTAAATGTTGTTCACCCCTACCTAATTCAATTAGTGGTAACGTAAGGATCAAATAACATTATAGAAATCAAACTATGGAGTTGTCAGAATTTCCGCTTCACTATTTATTCCTTCCTAGTGTAGTTATGTGTTTGCCATTCAAGCATCAGCAGCTACTAAGGCCTGCTAAAATACTCATTGATTACAATGACTTCGTGAGAATTGATTGCTATTAAACTTTTAACAGGCGTTTGGTGGACATAATGGCATTATTTTCGTACTTATTCGGGATTTTCATGGCATGTGTGTCTTATGTGGTGTATCAAAGATATGTGAATGTGTATACGAGTATAACCATAAAGCCCCAGAAGCGATACGATTATATTATTGGTAAGTATTTTCTTTTGTTTTAAATACATGCTAGAACTTAATCAGCAACTTTTTAGAACCATTCCATCATTCCATCCTCGCCTCCCTCACTAGAATTTAAGCTCCTACTTATAAATTAGGTCGAAACAGAAAAATTTGAGCCATTTATTACATACATCCTAAATTGCTAAATTTTCTCAAAAGACCCTACCTCGCCCTAGCATCAGTTAAGTACAATCATCCTCTTTTCGAAGAGTCTTACGAGTTACGAACCAAACTAAATGCGATACTGTCTTTTTATAGTCGGTGCCGGCACAGCCGGATGTGTCCTCGCATCTCGTCTCACCGATGACGAAAAGACCAAAGTGCTGCTGGTAGAAGCCGGAGACCACATGGGTTACTTCACCAAGATACCGTTGACTCCTACAGCAGCCCAGCAAGGACCTGATGATTGGGCTGTGAGGACTAAGCCGCAGAAGTATTCTTCATTTGGACTTTGGGGACAGGTAACCTGTGTTTTATTGACAATCAACGTAATCTAGAAATATTTTAGGGTTCCGTACGTCTGAATGATAAAACGGAACCCTTCAACAAAATCAAAATATTTTATTTCACATAAACCTACATGGGCACTTGAAACGTCAGAAGCTAGGTGCACGGTTCCATTTGGTCGTTTCCTATGGAGAAGAGCCGGCAAGAAACTACACGGTTACTCTTTTAAAAATAATGGGGTTTTACAATGTTTTCAAGTTACAGTCTTAATAGGTATGGGAAGACAGTGTAGGCCCGTCAACAAGTACTTAACAAAATAGAAAATGGTTTACAAAGCTACAGTGCCTACAAAGTTCTCACATTCACAAATTAAAAAAGTATCTATATAAAATATTACTAAAATAAAAACCTATTTAAACTAAATGAAAAGATTTCCATTACAACTGTAACAAATCTGAATCAATATTCTGTCCACAAGTCACTAATAAGTATTTTAGCTTAAAATTGTAGGTAGGGGTGGGGGTGGGGGTGGTAGGGGTTGTAGGGAAATAATGAAGAGATTAAATATGTCAAGGTATGTAAAAAATAAATAAAAATAAACATCGTAATTTGGGAGCAGCTATTAGACATTTACATAATTATGCCGTTAATGAGGTACCAGGGAAGCCACATGTGCAGATAAGGAATTATTGCCAAACTTCCTTTTCTTCAACGTAGTCCTTAATCTTTTTTTTTTTTTTTTTTTGATTAGGACACGTTTGATGTAGGTTTTGAACTTTCCATCGCTAAGTTCCTTAACCGACTTTGGCAACTTGTTATAAAAGTGGATGCTGTTGTTGTTGTTAGAAATGACTTGCTTGTTTTAGTTAATCTAAATTTGGGTATCACACTTTCATGTTTACTAAGTGTATTTATATTATGGAAATCGCTTCTTATTTTGTAAAGTCCTAAGTTTTTGCGAACATATAAAATACTTTCTAAGATATAAAGAGAAGGCAGAGTTAGTACATCAATTTCTTTGAATTTGTTTCTAAGGGACTCACGAGGACCCATTCCACAGATCGCGCGGATTGCCCTCTTGAAATGAAAATTGAATCTACGTTAGCAGCCAATCCCCACAGCAGAATGCCATAAGACATAATACTGTGGAAATAAGCAAAGTACACTAACCTAACTGTGGCTATATTAACAGTTAACTGCCTTATTTTTCTTACTGCATAAGCAGCTGAACTAAATCTACCTGAACGAGCTCTAATGTGGGCACGCCCATTGTCATTTCGAATCTAGAGTAATTCCTAGAAATACAGTTTCCCTAATATCATCCAGTTTCTTGCCATCAAGTTTTAAATTTAGACCCACTTGGGTTACATTTGGTAATGAGAACTTAAGACATTTTGTTTTGTTCGCATTAAGTAAGAGATTATTAGCTGCGTACCATTTTGAACAGCCAGACTATCGTTGACATGTAAGACATCCGTATCTTTTCTATCTATTTTAAAAATAAGGGAAGTGTCATCAGCGAATAGAATAATATTCGATAAGTTAGCCATCATGTAAGGAAGATCATTAATATAAACTAGAAATAGGAAAGGGCCAAGATTTGAACCTTGAGGGACACCCATCTTTACTAGAGACCCCGAGGACGTCGCCCCGTTAACGTTTACTTTTTGCTGCCTGTTTGATAGATAGGAAAAAACAAGATCAGCAGCTTGTCCACGAATTCCGTAGTGGTGTAATTTACAGATGTGTCTATCCTTCTAGATTCTTATAGAATCACTCTAGTGTCTGTCTGTCTGTCCATCCAAAAGACACAGGCCGTGTGTCACAGCCAATTTGCTTCGAACCTACTAGACCGACTAAATTGAAATTTGGTGCACTTATGAATTTCTGTAATCCAAACACGGACGATAACGTAAATAAATAAATTTTGAATATGGGGGTCACTTTTGGGGGGCTAATTAGAAAATATACTAAAAAAATTGCAAACTTTACCGTATGACATATCAAATGAAAGGGCTTATTGTGAGGGCCTCAGATACATTTTTTATTTTTATTGTGTATCATAGAATTAAATAATTAAGTACACTCATTTTATAAGTCGATATATTGTCATATTAATGACAGTGACACACACACGTGACTAGACATAAATAAATACTTTATAAAAATAAATAAATGGAACTCGAAGCAAAGAGGCCACAAAACAATTTTAAAATAGTCTAAAGTTATTTATGAAAATACAGAAAATAGTTATTTACATCCTACAGTCCTGCTCGCGCTTGTTTTACTTGGTTTTTATTGATCTTTAGTTACGTACCAAATCCTTCATAGCTGAATAGAAATTTAAAACTTTGTATCTATTGTAGGTAGGTACGAGTACCTAACCAGTGATCTAATTTAGCTATTTCTGTTCTCTGCAACTGTTTTTGATTTAGTCAAAAATCTACAGTGAAATACTGTGTCAGTCATTAATAGAACTATTTCTCGAGGACGAAGTTACAACTATTGTATTAGGGTACTGGGTGTTCGATAATGTTACCGAGTTGATTTTCAGTCCCAATTCATACCAAGAGGCAAAGGTCTCGGTGGTTCAGGTCACATAAACTTCCTACTCCACGGCTTTGGTCTTCCCGAGGACTACGAAAGATGGACTCAACTTGGCTTTGAAGGATGGACTAGTGAAGACTTGAGGCCATATTTAATAAAGGCCTTTGGAACTGTGCGGAGTGAGTTCGACTCAGGACATTGTGCGGTGGATGGGGACTGTCCTGGGGCCAAGGTAAGAATGGACTTTTTATACTTTTTGAGGGTGGCATGATGTAGCTAGTTAAGTTTCCACTGCTAGACGCAGCCTTGCTGATACTTAATCAAGATCTTGATCTCAGAAGCTGTAACCATATCCTTTCGGTTCGTGAACAAAATTAATAGATATGTTTAATACTAATTTATAACCTTCACCTTAGGTCCCAATGAAACTAAGACTAATAGACGATGAAAACGAACTCATGAACACATTCAGAGAAGCTTCTCTAACCCTGATGAAGAAACACACTATCTTCAGAAGACCAACTGCGACAATCAAAGATGGTGGCCGTCATTCCACCTTAGACGCGTATTTGAGACCAGCGTTGAGGAGGAAGAATCTTCATGTGTTGCTTAGAACACAGGCAGTTTCAGTAAGTAGACTGTTATTGTATTATATGAATAAACTTATAAAATCCGAAACCATTTTCATCAAAATACAGTAAACCTGAAAAAATACATAAATAGAAAGTTAAGTAATAGACACAACAGGTGAAATTACAGTAAAGGATCACATGTAGGTATCGTGGGGAAACCTAGACACAAAATGTGCTGAAATATTGAACTGAAGAGAGTAAGCATGATACTTAGCTATGCTAGTTGTGTCTCTGAAAGAACAGAGACCTTTAAGTTGCTCTGTACCTACCGCCATCTTTGGGCCAAACATCAACAATAGGCAGTGATGATGCGATCTGCAAAGTCGTATTTTAGACGTCCAAATGTCCTTTTCAATAGGTATTTTTTTCCAGATTCGTTTCGAGAATCGCACGGCGTCTTCGCTGTACATCCTACAGAATCACCGCGAGCTGGACAACATATTCGTGAACAAAGAGATAGTTGTGTCAGCTGGGACGGTCAAAACTCCTCAGTTGCTGATGCTATCAGGAATCGGGCCTCCGGAATTACTGCAAAGGTATCGTTTAAACACGAAAGGGGGCTGTGATAAGTCAGATGTATGGTAGCAACCAAAGTAGGGATCAATTCACCACAAGCTGTTGACAAAGTACCTAATCTAATCATTTGTGTAAACCATGTTACTTCTACTTAAATCTGTGCTAGGTGCCAGTTCATTTGATGCTATTTATTTATCATTTTATTTTGGTTTTCTTAATTAAAATTCAAGAAAACTAAAACAAATCGACAAATCGAATTTAATATGTAGTATTCAAAGAATACAATCAATTTATTTGTCATATTCTGACTATAATATGACGTTTCTATTGCTATTCTATTGCTCAAAACACGCGATACAATTACCACCAATACCATTAATATTTTTTAGGTTAAAAATAAAACAGATATCTGCCAACTCCGAAGTAGGCCGGAACTTCCACGACCACATGAACATGCCGATCTACGTCAGTATCCAGAGACCGATCAGCATCACGTTGGCCAAGGTCTTCACGTTCACTACCATTTTGGAGTATTTCTGGAGGAATACTGGTAAGTTACAAATTATAAAATCCTTCTTCTTTATCATATCAGTTCATGCTATGTGAGAAAAGCTCGAGCCGTGCTAAAACCGTAAACCAATCCACAAGGTTCACTTTAAAAGATCGGCAAGTGCGGTATGCTGCTCGTCGTTCTGTAAATTAACATCTTATTTGCGTTTTAGGGGCTTCAGGGGGTTTCACGGGTATGCCACCCGTGAAACCCCCCTGAAGCCCTTGAAACTTTACAAAACATTTTCCATGTTTACAGGTCTATTGTCATTTCCACCTTTGTCAGGCGTGGAGTATCAGAACACGTCTGCTGTGATGTTGTTCTCAATGGGGACAGCCAGTGAGAGGCTGTTGAGAGATCTGTCTAACTACAAACCACAGGTCGGTTTTATTCTATAACTGGAAAGTATTGTTGAATATTGGCTCAGTCAGTGCCTTCACTGGCTTCCTAGTAGTTTCCTACCCAAATAACCTGTTTATTTATCGAGAAACAAGTATTACCCTTGATCGGTTGCATGTAAGTGGTATTTGTCCAAGAATAACAATAATAATTTGTGAATACATTAGCAGTAATACCTTTCCTAAATTCTATTGTTAACCAATGCTGTTGGTGTTATTTAATATACCAATAAATAATCAGATTCCAACTCGTCTATTGCATTCAGATCACCAAAGCTAGACCAACAAGCCCCTGTACCTACTAATTATTAATACATTGATTTGGGCGATGAAAATTTATTTTCTATACCTTCTTAAAATGTATGGGTGGTTCTGATGACTTGTACAATCCCCATTACAACAATAAACTGACGAAATCACCACACTTATTTACTTTTTTTTTTAAAGGCTTGCGAACTAAAGAGTTATACAGCTTTAACTCACAGTCTTTGTCATAATTATAGAACTCGCATGTATCTAAATTACAGGAAAGCACGGCATTATTAATTAGCAGCACTATTTATTAGAAGAGGGGCTTGTGGCTAAGTAATAACAGCCACATGGGTCGATCGATCAGGTTAAGCTACGCTTGTCGGGGTTGGTCCGTGGAGGGTTGACCATCTTTAGATACCAAGACCCCTCCGTGCCTCTGAAAGCACGTTCAGCCGTTGGTCCCGACTGTCATTTTTAGATCATTGACATTTAATCGTTACGGGATGTCAGAAGCCCGAAAATATGACAGTCTTACCAAGAGGTATCGTGTTATCCATTATAAGGGTTGTGGAAGTCAGATAGGCAGTCGCTCCATGTAAAATACTGGTATTCAGCTGCATCTGGTTAGACTGGCAGCCGACCTCAACTTTGTTGGGAAAGAGGCTATGCAGATGAAAACAGCACTATTAATTAGCGTACTTTTACAATATACAAAAGTACATACTTTTACATATTTTTTTTAATAAACATCTAATAATAATCATTCATCATCATTTTAGCCGAAAGCATTGCTGGACATAGGCCACCCCCAGGGGGGGGGGGGGTCCATAATCGCAACGCTTGGCAGGCGGGTTGGCAATCAATAGTAATAAAATTAATAAAATACATTAATATTTTTTGATACGGTATAGTTTAGAAGCTGGGTTTCACTTCGGTTGTCTTCCCCCAGGTGTTCCGCGACACGTTCCCATTCTACAACAACACCAACAAGGAAGGCTTCATGTTCCTCTGCACCTGCGTGCAGCCCAGGAGCAGGGGAACCGTCACCCTAGCTGACTCCACCACCTCCATGCCGCCTGTCGTGGATCCCAACTATTTGGGGGAGTATTATGATGTGCGATGTATGGTTCAAGGTAGGTACCTCATTTTTAGGGTTCCGTACCCGAAGGGTGGCAAACTGAACCCTATTACTAAGCTTCTGCTGTCCGTCCGTCTGTCTGACAGCGGGCTGT
The DNA here is from genome assembly GCA_963921375.1 of Tiliacea citrago. Classification (NCBI taxonomy): domain Eukaryota; kingdom Metazoa; phylum Arthropoda; class Insecta; order Lepidoptera; family Noctuidae; genus Tiliacea; species Tiliacea citrago. Next base: position 2,615,699 of record OY992794.1, on the reverse strand, counting down.
ATCTCATAAGCCGTAAAGGTATACAGTTGAAATTTTCCTAAGCCTATATAACATATTATAACAACAAATAATAAAATTAAATGGGGTGGGCGGCCATACAAGAAGTTTTTACAATTTTTTTTTAAACGATCCAATTGGAACCGTGCACTTAGCTTCTGACATTTCATAAGTGCCCATGTAGGTTTAAGTGAAAAAAATATTTTGATTTTGAGAAACGTGTATTATTCGGTGTTTTTCGCTAAATATTGTACGGTGGTACGGAATCCTTCGTGTGCCAGATAGCTGATGTATTAGTTGATTTAGTTTTATTTTAGAAAAAGCCACCCGGGCGAAGCCGCGGGCAGCAGCTAATAGATAATAACAGAGGTTAATTCAAGTTCAACTGAACATGATCTTTTATTCTTTAATTTACCTATTTACGAAGAATAGCAGAATTTAGCGTTTTTAAATAAAATAAGTTACATAATTTATGTCAATATTTCGCAGCAATTCGTAGAGCCGAGCTGTTGATATCATCGAAGCCGTTCGTAAACATTGGAGCCAGAATACACTGGCCCCGACCTGAACGATGTCTCTCTTTGTGGAGGTACAGCAAGGAGGAACAGAGAGGACCAGTGATACGGAGGAGGAAATTGTAAGTCCATCATAATTATCAACTTGTACTGGGGGCTGCTCACGTCCCGGTCCTGTATCGCGAGCAGTAACCGTTGACGGCGGCTTCTGGATCCCGGGAAGTCCCATCTTACCTTTTTAACTGGGTCTGGCAAGTGGCAGGCAGAGTTTCTCTGTTAGTAGCGCTCAACTTTAAGCTGTTTTTAATATTTCGAACAGTCTTATTTCTCAAGCAAGTAGCAATTCCAGCTGAGAACTAGCTGGCTTTTTTAACTGTCCATCTGTATTATCACTGGTCCAGCCATTTCGGAGATTAACCGGAACAAACAGAAGAACAGACAGACAGCAAGTCAAAATTAAAAAAAATGTTTTATGTAAGTATATACTTTCATTGTGCCACACCATACATAGCAGTAAAAATGTATGGCTTGGCTGTTTCGTTACTTACTTCAGAAACTAAAAATTCGCATCACCTCCACGACGGTAGCGAAACGGCGAACCCATACATTTTTACTGCTATGTAGAATTTGTGAAATTAGGGTCGGTGGAGTTAGACCCGTGGGGACGCCCCTACAAATGGGTGCGAGATAAACTCCGCCCATGGGCTCCCCCGCTGACGCAGAGTCTCCGGCCCCAGCTCGTGGAGGACGTGGTGAGCGCTCCGTTCCCTTCGCGAGGGGAACATACTCCCCCGCCCATGGCTCCGCCTCCTGCGGTGCCAGATGCGGACCACATCGACGACGACGATGCTCCAGAGGTGACCGAGGTAGATCTGAGAGTGGCGGTACGTAGGCTGAATGCCAAGAATACCGCCCCAGGACCCGATGGCTTGCCTGGAAAAGCCTGGGTTCTGGCTTTAGAGGCTCTCGGGCCTCGACTAAGGGGGCTCCTAAGCGCATGCTTGGAGAGGGGCCAGTTCCCACTTCGTCGGAAGACGGGGAAACTGGTCCTCATAAAGAAGCCGGGGCGCCCGGCGGACTCTCCGTCCGCTTACCGGCCCATCGTGCTGCTCGACGAGGTGGGCAAGCTCTTTGAAAGAGTAATTGCAGACCGCCTTGTCGGGCGACTGGTGCGGGTGGGGCCGGATTTGGCGGAGAGCCAGTTTGGTTTCCGTAAGGGGCGCTCTACGGTGGATGCCATCATGCGCGTTCGAGCCCTCACGACGGGGGATGCTGTTGCCCGGGGTGGGGTTGACTTGGCGGTGTCTCTTGACATCGCCAATGCTTTTAATACCCTGCCCTGGAGTTGCATTAGGGAGGCACTTCGGTATCACCGGATGCCGACCTACCTCTGTCGCGTGGTCGAGGCCTATTTGACGAATAGGGCCGTCATCTACCCCGGTCACCACGGAGATTGGAACCGGCGAGAGATGTCGTGCGGTGTCCCACAGCGATCGGTCCTGGGGCCGCATCTGTGGGACATCGGGTACGACTGGGTGCTGCGTGCCGACCTCCCTAGTGGCGTCAGCGTAGTCTGCTACGCTGACGACACGCTGGTCCTAGCGCAGGGGAGGTCGCATCAGGCGGCGGCTGAACTGGCGGCACGTGGGGTTGCGACCATCGTCGATAGGATCCGGCAATTGGGACTCGAGGTGGCTTTGCACAAGTCCGAGGCCATGTGTTTTTATGGTCCTCGGAACGCGCCACTGTCGGGTTCCCAGATAACGGCGGGAGGGGTTCACATCGGCGTCGAGTCGACGATGAAGTACCTGGGACTCGTCCTCGACAGCCGGTGGAACTTCGTGGAGCATTTTCGACGTTTGGCTCCCAGACTGGAGCGGGCTGGGGCTGCTTTGAAGCGGCTCCTGCCCAATCTAGGGGGTCCAAACGCCTCCTGCCGGCGGCTCTACGCGGGGATCGTGCGGTCCATGGCCCTTTACGGGGCACCGGTGTGGGCGCGTTCTTTAAGGCTGCGACCAGCCCAGCGGTTGAACGCGTCCCAAAGGGTCATGGCCATCAGGCTGGTACGGGGTTACCGCACGGTCTCCCGTGAGGCGGCGAGCCTCCTTGCCGGACTGCCGCCATGGGATCTGGAGGCAAAAGTCCTCGCGCACATCTGGAAGTGGCGCGAGGAGGCGAAACGCCGGGGTGAAACTCCGCTGCCGCGAGAAATCACGGCACAGCGGACAGAGCTCCGGCGGGATCTCATGGCGACATGGAGAGTGCGATTGTCGCAACCCAGCGCTGGGCACGCCACAATTGTGGCGATAAGTCCCCTCTTTGAGGAGTGGCTAGAGAGGCGCCACGGCGTCCTCACCTTCCGCCTGACGCAGGTCCTCACCGGACACGGTTGTTTCGGGAGGTTCCTGTTCAGGATAAAGCGGGAGGAAACGCCCGGGTGTCACCACTGTGTGGATCGCCCGGAGGACACGGTGGAGCATACGGTGGAGGTCTGCCCAGCTTGGGCGGAGCACCGCCGTGTCCTCACGGAGGCGATCGGCGGCGGCGATCTCTCGCGTCCGGCCCTGGTTCAGGCCATGGTTCGGAGCGAGAGTGCATGGGAGGCCGTCACCTCCTTCTGCGAAGCAGTTATGCTAGCGAAGGAGGAGGCGGAACGCGTGAGGGTGAGACAAGGTTCGCGCCCTCGCGCCCTTAGTCGCCGCAGGAGACGCCCCGGGCGTCGGGAGTCGCAAGCCGATTTCCGGCCACCGTAGCGCGGGCCTGCGGACGGTGAGCGATGGGTAGCTCGCCGTCCGATAAGGACCCGGGTCGACGGCGCGTTGTGTTCCACGCGCGCCTCAAAGAGATGTCAGCACAAACTGACGGGGTCCGTTAGGACCAATGCCTGCCGGGGTTGCGAGTTTGTCCGAAAGGGATATCGTGGCCCTGGCACACAGGCAACGGAAGGAACACGGGTGAGTTTTAGTCAGTAAAATTCTGACACGCCCTCCCGCTCCGCCCAGAGCGGGAGAAGTTATTTGATAATTTCCCACCCAAAAAAAAAAAAAAGGGTCGGTGGAGTTAGACCGTGTAGATTCAGAAGCTTGGCTCTACATGAGATCTAATATCTTTTTCACAGGGCAGACCTTATGTGGTCGTCTTGGCAACATTTTACATGAAATGTTTTTGTTGGGTTATTATTATTATTTCTTGTACGTATTAAAACGGGTTTTTTTAAACCAATTTACAGAGATTAAAATCATTTATCACACTGCGGGCTAATGTGGACTATAGTTTTTTTGCTTTTGTTTTGAATTATGTGTACGTGATCACTAATTAATTTGCCAAAAGTACTTAATGTTTGTCGGAGCTGTTATTTACGAGCACCTCTTATGGGGTTCTTCATTAGAACTGTTTCCATACAAACAAAAATACTTTATTGAAGTTACTGCATAGATTATTATTATAGGTAGATTTAGACGTTGTCTCACTTCAGAGCTCGTAGCGGTGCAGCGGTGGTGTGTGTGGCGGGCGCGAGCCGCGCGCCTCGTGCGCCTCTCCCGCGCATTCTTAGTAAAAACCCCCAGTAGTAAAAACATCATTCAGCTGCAGTGTCTTTCAAAAATCATCATTCATTATCATCCATCCAGTATTTCTTCTAATCAACACGTTCCATTTTCAACAGTGGCAAGAAGCAGTCAAAGACAAAAGAACACAAGGTTCCAAAGCCGAAGCCGCCAAGAAGTCCTCCAGACGCGTACCTGGAGTGCATCATCAGAGAGGCGGCGGTGACAGGACACCATGCGGGCGGCACGTGTGCTGGCGGTAAGGTCGTTGATCAGGAGCTACGGTAAGTTAATGTTATGTTCTTCGAATAATAGGTGCTTGAAGTCTAAACTATTTTTAAAGTCATGGTTGTCCATCGCAAAACCCTCTAGAAATGGAAGACCAGCTCTTCCATTTCTAGAGGGTTTTGCGATGGCGTTTTCTATCTCAGAGAATTATGAAGACAACATTTGAAAACCTGTCCTCTTTCTTTGCTAGACACACATACATTCTACACTTAGTAAGTTTTTACTTTATACAAGGTGTCGTTTTGCATCCTCGACAAATTCTAGAAAGTAACTATGCTAATGATTCTCGACACGAATCAATTATAAAATAAGAAGTTTTTTTTTTTTCATATTTTCGGAGGTGCTTGTATGGACCACGCATTTTAAAACGCGGTTTGTGTGATACTGTAACTTCCCTATTACACACACATAAAAACGCGGCCGTTTATTCGATACCACAATTATTTTGCCTACCGCCGTGTCGTCGACACGTGATGTATGTATTCTGAAATACTGTCAAACTTTAAATAACAAAAAAAACAAGTACGTAATAATTATTGATCAGGTATCATAATTTTATTTGATTATTTGTCTCTCTTAACAGCCTCCCGAAAGACGAGAATGTAAAACGACACGTTGTATATACCGGGTGGTCCAAATAGTGAAGTTTTAAAAAAAAAATGATTCCTCATGCCCAGGGGTATCCGAAAATACCCGATTTTGTTCCGCGATTCTTGATAGTTTCATCTTTCAATCATTGATTCAAGATACAAAAAAAAAATTCGAAAAGGAGGAATTTACGTTCGAGTGATACAGAATCGAAATTTTTACTTTAAGAGGCTGAGAACAGGTACACCGCTGTTACTGTCAGATTGCATACAAAAGAAAGAGATGCGCGATGACACAACGTATACCGTAAAAATGCAAATAAAATCGTATAAAATTAAAATTACTTTGGCATTTGCAATTTTATGGTATACTTTTAATTATAATTATAACTGTTAACGGAGGGATAAACTGCTTTTGAAAATAATTAAGAGTTGTCTTTGAAGATTTTTTTGACGTATTAAATTATGTTTTGAGTTCCATCACCGTATGCACAAAATACTTGAAAATATCATACTTTTTTGTTTTGTAAAAAATATTTACGGTTTAAGAGATACACTGCTTTAAAAAACCACCTTTTTGACCATTTTGAAGAAATCTCCGCCTTAAATATTATATATTTGTTTTAATGCTTCTTCTTCTTAGTCGTTAACTTCATTTATGAAGGTCGTGCTTAATCTGAAGTGTTGACCACTCGATGCACTATGCTCTTCCAAATGATTCTGTCCTCAGCGGTCTTAATAGCCTTGGATACGGTTGGCCTTGGTATGGTTGGCCAGTGAGCTTCTTTACAAGGTCAGACCACCGGGTAGGTGAGCGCCCGCCTGGTCTTTTACCGTCGACTTGGCCAAGTACCATCAGCTTCTCTAGGCTGTCAGGGATTCTCCGAGCGATGTGACCAAAATATTTGAGGGTTCGCTGAAAACAGGTAGCGGACAGCCTTGTGGTTATTCCGAGCTCCTTTAGGATGGATATGTTGGTACGTTGTGCGGTCCATGGTATTCGCAGCATCCGTCTCCAACACCACATTTCAAAAGCGTCGATCTTCGCCCTTTCTCTCTGTTTTATCGTTCAAGACTCGGCACCGTAAAAGAAAATTGAGAAGACCAAAGTTCGCACCAGCCTCACTTTGGTTTTACGAGATATATTTCGGTCTTTCCATATCCTAGTGAGTTTTGTCATCGCTGGTTTAGACATTTGGATCCTTCTGGCTATCTCCTTTCCGCTGCCACCCTCGTTGTTCAGAAGAGAGCCAAGGTAAATAGGTCTTATTCGGTACATTCTGTTTCAAAAGTATTTTATGATTACGTAAACAATTGGATCGGTGAACGTAATGTATGCTAATTTGTACTAATTAAGGCGCTGACAAGAGGCAAATCATCTAAGTAGGCTTGTCTTAAACAAAAAAATTGCCAAATCTATATAGTTTATGGTAACGGAAAAAATATAAGTATGTTACTCTTGAACATAATTCTCAGAATTTGGTAGACACCAAAACACGTTTAGAAAAAAAAACTCGATACAAATAATAATAATAATAATAAATATTTATTTCATAAAAACTAAGGACACACTGCACCGTATACATGAAGATTAAAAAAAAATTAAATGAACGGTAAACTAACCTTTACCTTGTCCACAAATTCTAGGTCCCTGAGTTCATTAGAGCGAGTTAGTGTACCAGGTCTGTCTACAACCAACACCTTGGTCTTTGCCTTGTTAATGCTGAGGCCAACCAATTTTCTCTCTTTCTCTACTCTAGAAAGTAGTTCAGCCAGTTCCTGCTCAGACGCTGCAAACAGTGTAGCGTATCTAAGGTTGCTGATTTTCCTGCCGCCAACAGGTCCACCTTCCCAACCCTCCAGGGCTCGTCTCGTTTTAATGCTACCTGGTTCCTAAATAATTACAAAAACCTAAGCGGAATGTAGGCTTCCACAATATCACAAAAAAGTTTGTACTTAATCCGCCACTTAAAGTAATTATTGTGTAACTTGTTTTGTTTACTAACAAATGACTTAGACCTTTTTATTTGTTTGTGTACTACTAACAACCTACTTGCGCCTTCTTTGTAACAATTTATGGACTGTGTGTCTGACATTAAGATAAATTCAAAAATATAAATATGTCCAGATAAACTGTCAAAGCTGTGAACTCTTCGAAAGGCGTCCCACTGTTGGCCGCAAAATGCACACACACTAGAATAACACAATGACGTGGCGCGAGTGTAAGACGGCGCTGTGTTTGTTTTAGTTCTTTTGCAGCGCGACACTCTGTCTAGACATAGAAATAATCTCAAAGGATAAATATTATTATTAAACATTTTTAAATCGATCCATAAATACCAACTCCATAATAACGAGACCTTCAGATATACCTATGGTAAGTCTAGTACCTACAGTCTCGACTAGCTTCTCCAATGGCTGTTGGCTTGCCTCTTAGAACGTCCACACAACCACAGTTCCTCACCAAGATTCAAACAAGCTAAACACTTTTTTCAGAGTTAAATCAGTATCAGGACTACGGATCGTGGACGCCAGCGTCCTGCCCTCACCCGTCTCACTGTTCCCTAACTCGGTGATCATCGCGATGGCGGAGCGAGCGGCCGATCTTATACGATATGGTGGAAATAAATAACTTTGTACACGTGTGTCTAGCGAGTATTATTTCATTTTTTAATGACGAATATTTGTCCTTGAAGCATGTTAGGAACAAATCACAAATGGTATAGCCTTGTAGACCATATGAATTTTAGGGACCGATCACACACGGCAGCGATCGGCGGCGGCGATTTCTCGCTGGCCCTGGTTCAGGCCATGGTTCGGAGCGAGAGTGCATGGGAGGCCGTCACCTCCTTCTACGAAACAGTAATGCTCGCGAAGGAGGAGGCGGAACGCGTGAGGGAAAAGCAATATCAATGCCTTCGCGCCCCTAGTCGCCGCAGGAGACGCCCCGGGCGTCGGGAATCAAAGGCCGATTCCCGGCCACCGTAGGCGCGGGCTTGCGGACGGTGAGCGATAGGTAGCTCGCCGTCCGATAAGGACCAAGCCCGGGTCGACGGCGCGTTGTGTTCCACGCGCGCCTCAAAGAGACGTCAGCACCAATTGACGGGGTCCGAAAGGGCCAATGTCTGCCAGGGTTACGAGCCTGTCCGAAAGGGATGTCTGATGGAACACGGGTGGGTTTTAGTCAGTAAAAGTCTGACAATCCCTCCCGCTCCACCAAGAGCGGGAAAGGTTATTTGATAATTTCCCACTCGAAAAAAAAAAAAAAAAAGGACCGATCACAAGTACCACAGCTAAACCACAACGATAACACGTGGACTGGCGCTAATTTGTATGAAATTTACTCTTGGAACTCCCACATCACCCAATGTGCCGATGTGTCCAATGTGCCAATGTGACGATAAGGGTTTACGTAGTGGAGATAAATGAGACCACGTAAAGTTGTCAACATAAAATTATATTTTTTATAAAAGAAAGAGAAAGTGGTAGGTACGAGTATGTCTATTGACACAAGATTCCTTTAATTCCCTTGGGAGTAGCGCAGTACTCTCCTGGTTCAGCCTGGTGTGACGATGACCACAGCGGGTGGGCCAAGCTGCAGACGCCAGGGACGGTGACGGTCGGTGGATGGTTTCGCTCGCTCAGCTCGACGTGGCGTGCCGGGTAAAATAGGTACCCGGCACGGAGATTTGGGGTTGCCGGAAACGCCGAAAAGTGGTGGCTCGGAACAACGTGCTCGGATGCTACCGATCATTACGGATTGCTAGCCGGAAGTTAGGAATGGTAGCCGGAACTTTGGACATGGTTAGCCGGAACGTTGGATTCACATGAAAATAAGGAGTGGGTGGGTGGACATGGAATTAATTTAGAAATCAAACGAATACCCAATCGTTTAAACAAGCCTTTGAATAAAAAAAATACAGTGCACTGGTGCACATTTAATACGCGTGTCTATTGTTGGTTTCCAGGAGGCAAATTTTAAGGCGTTCGTAACATCCTAGATAGGTCCGACTGCATTTATTTATTTTTGGTACTTAAAGGATACTCGTTTACTTTTCATCTTGTTTCCATCTTTTGTGTTCATTTTTTTTTGCAGTCGGGTTTTTTGTTTTTTTTTATCATTTGTTTTATTTTAAGATTATTAGTGTTATTAATGACCAAATTGTTTAGTTGAGTATTGGTAAGTTAATTTGCTATACGACAAAGTAAGGTTAGCAATATAGGATAGGTTAATTGGCTCCATTCTTTCATAGAATTCTTAACGTTAAAACTCCAATTTAATACCTATTTCTTTTACGAATTTGTCTATATTTATTTACGGTTTAACTGACTGACGTTAAATATTGGCATGCCATCAGTGCATGGCGGAATATATCTATATATATATGTGGGAATTTTAATGAAGTAGCCTGTTGTCTGAATGTAGCTTTATCTACATTTTTATTATCTGTATTGTCTTTATTCTGAAATAACATATAAAGCAGGAGTGAGCTCGAAATTTGAAAGGGTGAGCAGAGATAAAAAAAGGTACTGGGTGACAGGATATAAGACGTTAAAGATGAAGTGAGATCCAAGAAGGGTATTTTTATTTATATTTTAATTAAAAGACGTTAAACGAATTTTCAAGTTTCATTTCGGTCTGCACCCTACAAATCTCGTCCGGGATAGACTAGGAAATAAAATTATAAAGAAGTTGAAAAAGGCAAAAAAAACAAAAGACGACGTGGACCAGAACAACAGTCAAGGTGGAATTTTTTGGAATAAGTGCGACACGATTGCAAAATCAAAATAAGATGGATGCGAATGGGCAATACGGTATGATGGATAACAACATAAATTTTGACGGCGAAGATATGAGCTACTCTTCGTCAAAGTGGTCACAGGATATTGAAGACAATGCCGAAGTGTTTGGTTGGACAGCGCAACAAAAACTAATAATAGCTCGAAGGTCGCTCAAAGGAACCGCGGAGTTATGGTTACGGTCAGAGAAAATCTTTAAAACATATGAGGAATTAAAGAGCGCCTTACATAAAGAATTCCCAGATTCTGTGAATTCAAAGCTCATGCACGAAATGATGGCGGCGCGAAAGAAGCGAAACAATGAGAGCTGTTATCAGTATATGCTCGTAATGAAAGAGCTTGGTAAGAGGGCAAAATTCGCTGACTATGTAGCCATACAGTATATAATAGACGGCATTACTGATTATGAGCAGAATAAGATATGTCTTTACGGAGTCACAACATACCCCGTCTTGAAGGAAAAGTTGGCCCATTATGAAACAATGAAGCAAAAACAGCAAAAAGAACGAGGTAGTCAAAGCAGTGCAACTAAGCCGCGTGAAAATGGAAAAACGGCCAGAACTAATAATGGCAACGTAGATCATTCAAAAGATAATTCAATTCAACGCTGTTTCAAGTGTGGCGAGAAGGGCCACATTGCAACTGCGTGCACAAAAGGCATCAAGTGTTTTAGATGTAACAATTTCGGACACATGGCGACCGAATGCAGGGCTGACCATGCCACAAACGGAGCACGAGTAGATGGCTTGGGAAATCGGAGCACTCGCGTTGTAGGAGGAAACGGTTCGAACCAAGCACGAAGGACGTCGATGTTCGTGCAACCATCAGATTGCGCAGATGCGGTGAATTCAGTCAATGAACTTTCAGAACCACTGAGTGAACAAGTGTCAAACCTCGGATCGGAAGTTCAGTGTCATAGTTGTCAGTGCCAAAATCGTAACCTCAATAATGACAATAATGTTCTAAGCGTAAACAACAATAATAAAAATTTGAAGAAGTCGGTTAAAACTGTTAAGATAGGAGAATATTCAGTTACGTGTTTAGTGGACACGGGCAGTGACATAAATTTGATATCACAAGATTTGTTTACGATGTTATCTGATGTGAAATGTGTTCCTGAGAAGTTGTCATTAACTGGGTTAGGATCAAGTCAGGTATTTTCTATTGGTAAGTTTACTACCAAAATTATTATCGATGGGCACTGTTACAGTGTGTCTTTTCATGTGGTGCCGTAAGGTGCTATTCCGTATACTATTATTCTAGGTCAAACGTTTTTGGTAAATACCGTTATATTGATTAACAAGGGTATTGTTCAAATAAAGCCACAGAGTTATGATAGTTCATATTTACAATTTTTACTTTCCAGTGCTGATGTTAATGAGTTGTCCCCTCAAGTTCAAAGACTTGTTCATAGTTATAAACCATTAAAGACCAAAGAATCTCCTATTAAGTTAAAGATAATACTCAAAGCTGATATTCCTGTAGTTCAGCGACCGCGTAGATTTGCTTTAAAAGAAGAAGAAGAAGTGAAACAGAAGATCGATGAGTGGTTGTCCCAAGGCGTAATAAGACCTAGTTATTCAGAATATGCTAGCCCCCTGGTTTTAGTCAGAAAGAAGGACGGAAGTATTAGAGTATGTGTTGACTATAGAAAAATAAACCAAAAGATGGTGAAAGATGAGTACCCTTTACCAGTGATCGAGGATCATATTGATAAGTTGAGCAAAGCAAGAGTATTCAGTACATTAGATCTTAAAAATGGTTTTTTTCATTTACCAATTGAAGAAGACTCAATCAAATATACGGCCTTTGTGACCAGCAGCCCAGAAGGGCAATATGAATTCCTGCGGGCACCTTTTGGACTCTCGGTATGTCCCAAATACTTTACGAGATACATTAACATAATATTTAACAATTTCATTAAAAGAGGAATCCTACTAATATTCATCGATGATTTTATTATTTTGGCTGAAGATGAGTGCCAAGCATTGCAAAGACTGGAGGAAGTACTTAAGGTAGCATCAGAATATGGACTTCAAATTAATTGGAAGAAATCACAGCTGCTTCAAAGATCGGTTGAGTATTTAGGTCATGTGATCACAAATGGTACAGTGAAGCCTTCAAAGGAAAAGACAGAGGCAGTATTCAAGTTTCCAGTGCCTAAAATCTAAAAGAGGTTCACAGTTTCATTGGCTTGACATCGTACTTCAGAAAGTTTATTCCTGATTATGCCAGAATAGCTAGACCTCTTAGTGATTTATTAAAGAGTAAAGAGTTTTATTTTTATGAAGATCAGAAAAATGCTTTCGAGAAACTTAAACAAATGTTATGTTGTGAGCCAGTTTTAAAAATATTTGACATTCAATTAGAAACAGAGCTCCATACCGATGCTTCTAAGTTTGGATATGCGGCAATTTTGATGCAGAAGGATCCCATGGATGGTGGTACGCACCCTGTCCATTATATGAGTAGAAAAACAAGTGACGCTCAGCAACAGTGTAGTAGTTATGAGCTAGAAGCTCTAGCTGTGGTAGAAGGAGTCAAGAAATTTAGGAAATACCTTATTGGAATACCATTCAAAATAGTTACTGACTGTGAAGCATTCCAGAAGACTTTAATGAAGAAAGAAGTATCTGCAAAAGTATCCCGATGGATTATGTACTTACAAGACTTCAACTACAGCATTGAACATAGAAAAGGTGATAGGATGCAGCATGTAGATTCATTAAGCCGCAACATATGTGTCATCTACACTGAATTGCATTACCGTGTAAAGAGGGCCCAAGAAGAAGATGAAACTCTTAAAGTTTTAAAAGAAATTCTTAAAGAAAAAGAGTATCATGATTACATTTTAGAAAATGATGTTATATACAAAGCAGTTGAGAAGAAGCTAGTGATACCTGAAATTATGGATATTGAGATAATCAAAAGGGCTCATGGAATGGGTCACTTTGGAAAGAAGAAAGTAAAAGACATTGTTGAGAAAGACTACTATATTTCTAAGTTGGATAACAAGATTGAAAAGGTGATCTCTATGTGCGTACCGTGCATACTAGCAAGCCGGAAGACAGGAAGAAAAGAAGGATTGCTGAATCCAATTGAAAAAGGAGAGCTTCCCTTGGACACGCTGCATTGCGATCATCTAGGACCATTAGATGCAACTAAGAAGATGTACAACCACATTTTAACAGTCATTGATGCATATACCAAGTTTATGTGGATTTACCCAGTGAAAACATTGACCTCTAAAGAAACTGTTGATAAACTTAAATTACATCAAAAGGATTATGGAAATCCTCGCCGTATAATTACAGATCGAGGGACAGCTTTTACTGGGAAAGAATTTGAAAAATATTGTCATAAAGAAGAGATTGAGCATATAAGAGTGACCACAGGCATGCCACGAGGCAATGGCCAAGTGGAACGTATGAATCAGATTATCATCTCAGTCCTAGCTAAGATGTGTATCGAAGAACCTACACATTGGTACAAGCATGTTAGTGAATTACAGCGAGTTATCAATAGTTCTTATCAACGATCTATCTTCACCATTCAAACTATTAACTGGAGTTGAGCTGAAACACAACAAAGACTTAAAAATTGTAGAATTATTGGATGAAGAAAATAGAATAGAGTTTACTGAGAAGAGAGAGGAACTGAGGAGGGAAGCAAAGTCCCAAATCTTGAAAATACAAGAAGAGAATAAAAAAACATTTGATAAAAGAAGAAAGGAAGGTCAGAAGTATAAAGACGGAGACTTGGTAGCTATACAACGAACTCAGTTTGGGAGTAATTTAAAGTTAAAAGAAAAGTTTTTTGGTCCTTATAGGATTATCAAAGGATTAGGGATGGATAGATATGAGGTAGAGAAAATAGATAACAGCAAAGAGGGTCCTAAAAGGACAACTACCGGAGTAGATTACATGAAAAGATGGCTTTAATTTTACAATACACTTGCCTCAACTTTTAATAAGTAGTTTATTTTATTTTGGAAGACAACTTACCCTTTAATTTTATTATGGAATAATTGTATTAAATTAAAAGAAGTGTAATATGTTTAAGTTATTTGTTTCATAGTGTGTTTAATACTCATAATGATTTGAAGAAGGGGGTTAAACACTTACTACTGTAGCGGAACTGTGTTACTTTATTTAGTCGTAATAATGTCTTGTGTGAATGGAAGTATGCCTGGAGTTTTATATTGAGCTTTAAGGTAAGGAAGATGTTTTTTTTTTTTGCATTAACTTAGTTATTTAAACCTACAGTCAGTCTGAGGACAGACTGGAAGCAGAATGGCCGAGCTGTGGGAATTTTAATGAAGTAGCCTGTTGTCTGAATGTAGCTTTATCTACATTTTTATTATCTGTATTGTCTTTATTCTAAAATAACATATAAAGCAGGAGTGAGCTCGAAATTTGAAAGGGTGAGCAGAGATAAAAAAAGGTACTGGGTGACAGGATATAAGACGTTAAAGATGAAGTGAGATCCAAGAAGGGTATTTTTATTTATATTTTAATTAAAAGACGTTAAACGAATTTTCAAGTTTCATTTCGGTCTGCACCCTACATATATATATCTTTGCACAGAATTTTATACATCTTTTGTACCCACCACATTTATGCAAATAAACAATTTTGCTGGGAACAACTTTTGCTATTTCTGACTTTTGTAATGACTAGTCTATTCATTATAAAAAAAAAAAACTGGTCAATTGCGTGTCAGAAAACGCACAATGAACGGTTACGTAGTTAGGATGAATTTATCCCATCAAAATATGTCGCATGAATGGCCGTATTTTTTTTTTGTGTTTACTTGAAGTTTGATTTTTTAGAGCTCTTTTTTAATTTTTTACTAAGGAGCCCTTTAAGTAACCATTAGACGACTCTGAGTGTGGCAGTAAGACATTTGTTTTTATAGAGTTTGCCAACTAAGACGTCTGTGTGTTTAATTTGACCCAGAGTGTAATAAAAAATTGATAAACTTTCCCAGTAGTTCTTGAAGCAAACTTCTCTTATCAACTCCGCTTTGATCAGCAAACATTTTTACTTCGTGTTTTCTTAGTTTTAAGTCATTCGTTTTTGCGTTAAATGATATAATGTTACTATTGGAATTTGAGAGTTTGTTACTATTATCAGAATCCATTATTGTGTTTACAGTAAGGGTTTCTGCTGTCCCAACGCCCACTACTATACCCATTTCAATGTTTCCTTTGTCTACAATATGTCGATAAGATGGCTGCGGTGGTTCATACCTAATTGTGTTCTGCAAGTCGTATTCTGCTGGCAAGGGTTGCTCGAAAAAGAAACTTAAGTTGTTGCTGTCGTCATGTTTGGGGCTATGTCTGCGTTTATTTGTAGAAGATGATCCATAAAAGATGGTCTTGTTAAGCCGATTCTCGCACTACATGACCAATAGATGTCGTTTTTGAAACTGGAGAATAGAATTTGAATAGCGATGCAATCGATCTATTGGTATTTAAGTCAAAAGCGCCTACCGATTTGTGCAGATTTATTTTATGCTGGATTGTTGACAATTGTTTTTTCAAGTTGCTATTATTATTATTTCAATGTTTAAACTATTTGCAATTCGAATTGCAAATAATCATGAAGAGCATTTATAGCAAGTCAATAAGTATCGTTTGGTATTCCGTTCAAAAAGGTTATAGCAATATGTTGGAATTTGAATAACGTTTAACGCCTGATGAATTTTGAAAGCAATTTTGGTTGCCACAACTTCGTTACACAACTGGCGAATCTAGTCCGTCAACGAAGACACTTGCCCGTCCGAAAGTAGTCGATCCGTCAAGGGAAAAAGGAAGGAAACAAGTGACAATATCGCACGACTCTGTACGACCAGGGGGCCGATCGCGCTATTTCTCAACGTAATTACCGTTCGAACGGAACGTTTTTGGTTTTGGTTTAGCTGATGTAAGAAACGGTATCGCGCTATTTTTTCTGAGCGACAAAATCGTTGAAGTTACCCAATACTGAAAGTTCGATCGATCGTTCCTCCAACGTAACTTCCAAAGTAAAGCTAAATCGTTTCCGTTGAAATGATTAGCGCGATACGAAATGTGTCTAACGTAACATTTTGGTTGTGGTTTAGTTTTGGTATTAACGTTCAAAATTAGCGCGATCGGCCTCCTGGAGTTTACGATGCGGTATTTGGTTGGGAGACTCGTAAGAATTTAAAATAAATATTGTTCACCCAATCAATTGTTTTTTAAGTTTTACCAGTAAATCGTACCACAAACGTTGCAACTAATATTGTAATAGTTCAGTAGTCACTTTTAATAGTCCAGTCACATAATATTTTCAAACTTTGAACTAGTTTTTGCACCAAACAATATTTTTTTATCGGGAGTAGGTACTTTGAATAAGTATTACCTAGCTGGCACAGTAAAAGTTTCAAGTTAACTCAAAAACTCTTAGCTTTTCTTGATGTATGCTGATGTAGTCTGTTTAATGAGCAACCATTTACGCTTCGTGGCATACAGTTCATCGACAGAAGCCATAAATTAAATACAAAACTTCGATTCTACAAGCAATCAGGGCCTGCTAGTCTGCTATTTTTATAAATTCAGTCATTCCAACACGATCGCATCGTCATGCCATTGTCATTTTGCTAAAAGTTCGTAATCTGGTAAATTCATAATGGTCGATCATTGGTCGGTCAATGTTCTCGTAATATAATTTTGTTATTATAATGGCATTGTCGTATTGCCATTATTATAAAACCCATTAGTAGAAATGTCATTCATTTGTCATTATGTACGAGATTACCAATATGTGCAATTTCTTTCAATGTAGTGTCAGTGGCCGACCATTGGAAAGTCATAATGACGCCATTATAATAGTAGATTACCAAACTTGTCAAAATCAACAATTATGAAATCAATGATCGACCATTCTGACACTATTGTAATATCAGACTTGAGGCCCTGTTTTACTAAACTAAACTATACATCATTAGAGAATATTCTAATATTATCTCCTCCGTTTTGGTAACTTGAAACATAAACTTGATGTGAAACTTCCCCTTGAGTAGATCCAGGAGTGGCTGTGGCATGTTCTTGGGTGGAAACCCCATATTATAAAATCCGTATGATCCCTGAGAACAAAATGTTATATACAGTATTCGGGCGTGAATGTCATAAATATAGGAAAGAGACAGACGCATATGAGTGACAGACACGACGCTCTACAAATGAATAGTAGTTTATGAAACTGTTGCATAATGAGGGGTTAGCCTAGTTATGTACAGTTTCATAAACTACTTTATTCTCATAAATTGGGATTGAACCTACTAAATAAACACATCACCGCGCATGCGCTAAAGCCGGCTCTGCCTCTGACAAATAAAAATTGGAATCAAAACTTTGGCAACAATGGCGCGCCCCGCTTATGTGTTTCTATTAGAAAAAAATAAATGTATCTCTTATAATACTGAAAGAATGTCCGTAATTTTATTGGTTCTCTATTGTGTTCCCTAACTTTTTTATCCATAATCTAAAGTGCCATTTTTTTTGTCCTAAGTAATCATCATTTGTCCGAATCATAATTTGCCTGAACTTAATGTCACATAATATCACATGCCATAAAATTGAAATTCCTAAATACCATATGCCATATATTTGTTTGTCATAAATATTACAATTATAATACAAACGACTTAAAACCGTTTTCAATTAAAGTTAGGTATATGTCCTAAATTCAAATTATTTAATGTTTATTTATCAACAATTTATGGTCCAAAAAATCATATGCCCTGGAGAAATGAAGCTGAAAGTACGAGGTGTACTCAAAATAGGAAAAGGAGGACTTATAATCAGCACTGAGACCAAACATGACCTAGATAAGCTCAAGCAAACGGTCCAACTCGCTTCGTCAGGGCTTACCGTCGACGAACCTCAAAAGCGCAAACCTCGTATTATAGTTATATGAATTCCCACATCAATGGCGGAAAATGAGGTTTATAAATGTATTTATGAACAAAACTTGTCCGAAAAACTGCCGACTATGTCCCAAGATTCATTTATGACCTCAATAAAACTGAGCCACAAATCTGGTAGGAAAGATGCTGAGAATTGCAACTACATTATAGAAGTTCCAGCCGTCATTCGTAAAACCCTCATCACACAAGACCGATTATTCATAAATTGGACGTCCTGCCCGGTACGAGACTTCACACTGGTAACTAGATGTTACAAGTGCCAGCAGTACGGTCATGCAGCCAAAACTTGCAAAATTGCTGCCCCCACATGTGGACATTGCGGGGAAGAAGGGCACACAATCCAAGATTGCGCAAAGAAAGCAAATCCGCCAAAATGTGCTACATGTTCGCGCTTTAAAAAACAAGCCAACCACAAGACTGGAGACACAGATTGCCCGGCTAAAAAAGCAGCCGACAGGTATATTAATTCGATAGACTATGAAGGCGCCTAAGAGCGCCACATATTTGTTTATATTTTAGACTTACTTTTATTTATTTTTTATTGTTAGTTTTAGTTTAATATGGATGATAACTTAATTACCGATATACATAGATAACACATTTTTAACTGTGTCAAAGTCATGTAACGTTGAGGACTGCAGACAATATCTTTCCGACTATCAAAATTCACTAACTATACTGACCCAAAATATTCGAAGTATTTATAAAAACATAGATAGCTTTAACACTTTCCTTTATAGACTTAACTTTGATTGTGATATAATGGTACTTACCGAGTGCTGGCTATCAAATCGCTACGATAATCTCCCAGTAATACCAGGGTACAATTTATTGCATACCACAATAAAACACAATCAAAATGATGGTGTGGTAGTTTTTGCTAAGCAATCACTAAAGGTCACAGTCGAGGAACATACTCTACAAGACTGTATGTGTAACTGTTTAGTCATCAAAATTGGTAAAACCACTGCGATAATCGCTATGTATAGATCCCCTTCCGCTAGAAACTTAGATCCTTTTAACAATTCATTAAACCAGATTTTTCAAGAACTAAGCCCTTTTAAATATGTTATACTAACAGGGGATTTAAATATAAATATTGGCTCCGAAAACTGCGATGCAGGGACCCAAGATTACCTTAATATCTGCTCATACCATGGTTTTCTCCCCGCACACACATTACCTACTCATCAGAGCGGTTCCTGCCTCGATCATATGATGATCAAAACCAGCTTATCATATATTACGCTTGTTACTAACTCCACAATTACTGACCATCACGCTGTCCTACTTACCGTAAATTTAACGCTGCCTAAGCTAAATCGTTCCCAGACCGTGAGCAAATTAAACGTAAACAAACTCGAATATGATTTATGCAAACTTGATTTTTACCTAGTTTACAATACTGCTGACGCTAATTTGGCTTTATCGTACTTAATAAAACATGTCCAACAAGCAATATTACGTAACACGACAGTTTCTGCAGTAAACAAGAAACTTTATACTGGGCTTCTGCCCAATCTGGGGGGTCCAAACGGCCCTTTACGGGGCACCGGTGTGGGCGCGTTCTCTGAACGCGTCCCAAAGGGTCATGGCCATCAGGATGGTACGGGGATACCGCACGGTCTCCCGTGAGGCGGCGAGCCTCCTTGCCGGACTGCCGCCATGGGATCTGGAGGCGAAAGTCCTCGCGCACATTTGGGTGTGGCGCGAAGAGGCAAAACTCCGGGGCATAACTCCGCTGCCGCAAGAAATCGCGGCACACCGGACGGAGCTCCGGAGGGATCTCATGGCGACATGGAGAGTGCGATTGTCGCAACCCAGCGCTGGGCACGCCACAATTGTGGCGATTACTCCCCTCTTTGAGGAGTGGCTGGAGAGGCGCCACGGCGTCCTCACCTTCCGCCTGACGCAGGTCCTCACCGGACATGGATGTTTCGGGAGGTTCCTGTTTAGGATTAAGCGGGAGGAAACGCCCGGGTGTCACCACTGTGTGGATCGCTCGGAGGACACGGTGGAGCATACGGTGGAGGTCTGCCCAGCTTGGGCGGAGCACCGCCGTGTCCTCACGGAGGCGATCGGCGGCGGCGATCTCTCGCGTCCGGCCCTGGTTCAGGCCATGGTTCGGAGCGAGAGTGCATGGGAGGCCGTCACCTCCTTCTGCGAAGCAGTTATGCTAGCGAAGGAGGAGGCGGAACGCGTGAGGGTTAGACAAGGTTCGCGCCCTCGCGCCCTTACTCGCCGCAGTAGACGCCCCGGGCGTCGGGAGTCGCAAGCCGATTTCCGGCCACCGTAGGTGCAGGCCTGCGGACGGTGAGCGATGGGTAGCTCGCCGTCCGATAAGGACCAGGCCCGGGTCGACGGCGCGTTGTGTTCCACGCGCGCCTCAAAGAGATGTCAGCACAAACTGACGGGGTCCGTTAGGACCAATGCCTGCCGGGGTTGCGAGTTTGTCCGAAAGGGATATCGTGGCCCTGGCACACAGGCAACGGAAGGAACACGGGTGGGTTTTAGTCAGTAAAAGTCTGACACGCCCTCCCGCTCCACCCAGAGCGGGAGAAGTTATTTGATGATTTCCCACCCAAAAAAAAAAAAAAAAAAAGGGCGTGAAGAAGTAACAAACATACACACACACTCACAAACTCTCGCCTTATAATATTAGTGTGATTAAATGGCGCTCACGCGATTTTGGCGGCAAGAGACCATTTTCTGCAATTTGCGCTTCATTCAAGTGTAGATTCCGTATTAATATCGGATTCCTCGCTTGAACTTATATTATTAGTTTGTTTGTAAATATCAGTCGGAAATTCGCAACAATCTTTGACGTTTCTAATATGAAATTGCTGCGAATTTGCAAATGGCGCCACATGCGCGTGGTCGTCTCATTTCCTCTTTAATAATAAAGTGAGATAAACGTATTGAGCAAAAGCGCTTCCAAAGAGGTTCAATCATTCAGCTTATTTATTCTCGTAATGTGAAACTTCTTGGTGGAGTTCTTATTTTTTTTTTATGGAAATTAAAAAAAAACCGAAAAGGATACGCACGGCACTATACAACGGAGTATGCGGTAAAACATGTACTTAGGTGAGAGTACCTATTTTACCGCACATTCCATTGTATGGTGCGTAAATTCTAACTTTCGAACGATGTATACAGGCTTTGAAAATGCATTTTTAGAGCAAATGTCTTTAAAATTATTATACATTAATCATGTTCTTAAAAATCGATTTTAATATAAGGTGCCCCCTCCCGGGGGGGAGGGGACACCTTATATTAAAATCGATTTTATTCGCCCCTCGGTATGGGCCCTATTGAATCTTAAGGGTTAAACTTCTATAATCACCAAATTTTCGGTAGCGCCATCTTGAATTTAGATTATGACCTCGTTATCGTTGTCAGCGCCCTCGAAAAACTTGAAAACGACACCCATGACGAAAAAAAAAAACTACAATAATAGCTGACGGAAACTCAAGTAAGTTTGGTTTCATTAAAAAATGTTATAATATGATTCTATTTTTAAATTTCGGTATTGTGTTTATAAAGTATGTCAATAAAATCTCGTTTTGAGGTTTATAATTCGAATTTACGATATGAGAGTACATAAAAGGTATATAATACAGTCTTACCGGCTTATAGGGACAGTCACCGTTGATACCTGAATAAGTTTGAATATAGTCCCATAACCATTTTATCTTTGAAAATTCACACAGTTTTGATTTCACCACTTCAACGGGTATCCCGCTGTACATTACCACCCTCATCTAAAAATAAACCACACATAGAATACAGTCTTCTTTATCTACCGGGTTACATTAGGTACAATACGGCCGATGAATCATGGCCGGTCTGAACTTTGAACAGAAAGCTGCGGAATATCATTTTAGAAACCGAATGGTGTCATGAGGAGAGTGTGAGTGAGAGATCATGCGCGATAGTTCGGAGAGCCTATGTTCAGATCGGCCATGATTCATCGGCGGTATTGTACCACTCAATTACACAATAACAAATTAAATTTGAAAGCCGTAGTTTTCTAGAGCTCGATGTTTAGTCCTTCCCTTTGTACACAGCACGGTTTCTTTACGGTACGGCGTATAAACCACGCCGTAGATAAATGTGTCTGTCAACAAGCTTCCAATGTGATCCATACAACACTGTCGTCCGTGCCTACACACCACCGTAGTCTCACGGCAAGAAAAACGTGTGTGTACAAAGGGCCTAAGGCGTGATCTCCATGGGCGAGAGATGGCGTAGTCTCGCCGTGCAATCAAAGTCTTGCCACTATGATATCGTCGTGTGGAGATTACTTAATACATTTTCTATAGAATTTGATGTCAAGGCGCGGCGCCGTGGCGTGTCTATCGCCGTGATTCTCTCGCCCGTGGAGATCCACCTTAGCGTGGGTAAGTACTATTGTAATACCCGTATCTTAGTGTCCCTCCTAATAAAATACAGATTAAAATGAAAGACATGGCCTAAGTAACTACACAGACGTGATTGAGTGCTAACGTAGTTGTGTACTTACTACCTTTTGTACGCGGCTTCGCCCGCTTGGAGCTCGGAAATTATACCACGGAAACGTACTACCGGGATATAAAGTACCATATGCCTGTCTTAATCAAGGTCAAAGTCTATCCGTGTGTCATCGAAATCCGTTCAGCCGTCAACGGAGTTACCTACTTTCGCATTTACAATATTAGTATGGATTCAATTGGTCTTGCAACAGGACAAACCCCTAAAAATCAGAAGACTAAAGTGGAAATGGTCTGGTCACATGATTAGAGGGAAGGACAAATGGAGCAAAATAGTTACCAAGTGGTACACGAGAAACGACAAAAGAAAGAGAGATAAACCACAGAAAAGGTTTGATTATGACATCAGCCATGTCGCTGGCACATCACGAGGCAGTGGCCAGAGAAAGACAGGAATGGAAAAGTTTGGAGGCCTTTGCTGACTGGCAAACGGACATACAAAACATAAACAAACGTCAAATACGACATTGACTACCACACTTTATGTTTACTTAAATGCTAATAGTAATCATGAATACTATTCTATTTTTCTCTGGCAATTTCGACAATAACTAAAAAATATATGATCATTCAGATCATATATTTTTGGAAATTAATGATGGAAGATCTCTTGTCAAAGTGGCGCCAACTAGTGGCGTGATTTTTCATGAAATCCTCATTGTTGGATACATACCGTGACATTGTTGCCGGAGGGGTATCTAGAGACAGCAGTAAGGTTAGTCTTATAAGGCTCCCCTCTTGTAAGGCGCCTGGTTATAGCATAACATGCCGTCATATATTTATAATTGCAATTGGTTACCGTTGCACCCTCCTGCTTTAACTCCGACTAAAACAAAAAGAGGTTATTTTTTTTTAAATAATGTCTCTTACATTTTAATTTAATGACGTTCCATTTTTTTAATAACTCTCTGGTTCCATATTTAAGTTTATTTCCCTCTCCAGGAGATAGCTATTCACAACCATGCGACCGGCTGTGATTTGGGTCGTTTATTGTATGAAACTGTAATAAAAACGATTTTTGGATTTGTGAACAGCATTTAGACTCCTTCGATAACATTGATAGATGTTCGATTCGGCACGGAAGCGTATCGAATCGTTTTGAATAGAGGTTAGTAGTCTTTTTTTCACCTTGTTTAAGTACCTAATCACGTTCCGTATTCATAATTCAATTAATGAAAAAAAAAATACTTACGGCCAAACATTTAACTATTAGCAAAACAACGAATACACAGAAAACCCGCATGCTTGTGCAGACACTGACGAAATAATTTTGAAACCGTCAATAATTTTGAATACTCAAGTCTATTAGTCTACATTTAATGTTTTCCTGTAAATAATTGCTTATATGAAGAAGATTAAATCAATTTTTTTATAAAGTACCTCGTTTAGACGTCACGTGTCGTTCGTCAGCATAGTTTTTATGCGGTAAAATTCAGAAAATGTATTTTTTGTCAAATTACACATCCATTTGGTTATTGTGCTCAGGAGGCCGATCGCGCTAATTTTTAACAATAATACCAAAACTAAACCACAACCATAAACGTTATGTTAGACACATTTCGTATCGCGCTAATCATTTCAACGGAAACGATTTAGCTTTACTTTGGAAGTTACGTTGGAGGAACGATCGATCGAACTTTCAGTATAAAAAAATAGCGCGATACCGTTTCTTACATCAGCTAAACCAAAACCAAAAAAGTTCCGTTCGAACGGTAATGACGTTGAGAAATAGCGCGATTGGCCCCCTGTTCTTTTAAACAATTGCTACTTACCGCGAAGGGTACAGTGCTAAGGGTTTAACTCCTACATCCGTATTCACACGCTCACGAAAAGCCAGAAACCTGCTGCTGTTTTCTGTCAAAATCTCACTATGGTGAAGTTAGCTTGAATTGAGCTGTCATCCCACCTAATGCTAGGGATTGACAGCTTGCGTACTTCACATTAAGTTATGACAGTGAGTTTTTAACTACCGACTTAGACTTCTTGGCGGGAAAGTGAAGCGTCATGTTAGCAGTTTTGTTTTATTTTCTAAAATTTGTGTTTAGCCGAATATTAATGTGTAATAGTGGTGGATTATTAACCATTAAGTGTTCGTGAACCTGCACTAGTGTAGGCAAATGAAACAAAACAGTGCAACATCACTTTAAGTTCTCTCTAGAAGTCTGCGCGAGGTTTCAGTAAAGTGCCACGTCTTTACTGAAACTCAAGGGGAGCGGGGCGGGATATCATCATATCATCTATCATCTTTATCATGCATCATTGAATGGAGTTCATTTCATAATTATACATTATTAATATTAGTTACAGCTTTGTACTAGTTACCTAATTTTACATGACACTGGCTAAATGCACAAACCGTGCGAAGCCAAAAAGAAAAAAAAACTACCGACTTCACAAACAGGAGGAGGTTCTAGATTTGGTTTAATGTTTTTTATAGTAGTAGTATGGGGCTGATCTGCCCATGCTCAATTAGTGAATACAACACTTATTGTCTTGAGACGTGCCGGATAATTACTGGTTGTTTAAATCGACCCGGTGCGAATGCTGCTGACTGGCCCTCCAGAAATTCGCAGGACTATTGCCAGTCACATCGAGAAGACAAAGCTACAGGATGACCCACGCCACCCAATACACATCTACAACCCAGTGTCCCAGAGGCTTAAAAAGCCGCAAAAGTTTTCTTGGGTGCGTGAGTCGAGCCGATGGCAATCCCTCCAAAGCAAAATACGACCTTTGGCACGATCTGCTTAAACCCCCTGGTTCCTTTATTAAACTATCAGTGAGCCTCCCATCCGGACACAAGTTGCCATGGCTGACTTGGAAAACCTTAAATAGATTTCGTACCCATTTCGGCCACAGCATCGACAATCTTGACAAGTCTCCGGGTTCATGGACGGGTCAGATCTCCGGTGTGGATAGTAATACTTAGTCCATTTATTTGTCAGAATATTGTTACAGTCTGTTGTTACATAGTTTTATAAAAGTTCGTAATATTCTGCTGTTTCCGACGTACAAATACATTTTTAGGGTTTTAGTTAGTTATACATACATAAACTCACGCCTTCTTCCCATGGGGGTAGGCAGAAAGTATAGAACGCCGCCTGCTACGCTCCTTACATACTCCTTTTGCTTCGCCTACGTTCATACATTTGGTCATACACGCACGCCGATTGTGAGTACTACGCACCTGACCTTTCTGAAGAATATGACCAATTTGGTCACTATATGTCCTCCTAGGGCGTCCCCTCCCGGCGTTTCCACTCACCTCTGCTTTATAAATACCTTTTGTTAGTCGCGTTTCACTCATCCTCTCAACATGACCAAACCATCTAAGCATACTCTTTTCAATTTTTGTTACTACATCTTCTTTTAAACTGCACCGTTGCCTTATCACCTCATTTTTCAGCCTATCATTCATAGTCACGCCAGGACATGCTTAGCAAGGAACGCATTTCCACTGCATTTATTCTACTTTCATGCTTCTTTTGCCACACCCAACATTCACTTCCATACATAAGCACCAGCACACCATTGTGAACAGCCAGTCGAGCCTTTTTGGGCATCGACTGATTGGTCACAATCGCATGTATAGCACCATTCACTTTATTTCCCACATTTACTCTCCTTTCCACATCTTCATCAATCTTTCCATCCCTTGTAAACTGACTCCCCAAATATATAAACTCACTTACTTGTTCCACACTCTTATCATTTATTTTCGCATCACACACCGATACATCCTCTTCTCTTTCAAACACCATGACCTTCGTCTTATTCACATTTATATTCATCCCTTTCCTCTTAAGTTAGTTATAACAATTAATAAAATAAATTAGGATAATATTCAAATTGCAAATTAGTCAAATATTAGTTATGGAAATGTCAAAAAGAGTTAATAAAGTCAAAGAAATAATAATAAGAGAATATAATGAATTCCTATTAATAATAATATATTTAAGTCAACTTTTCAGTCTTAAAATCATTAGTCGAGTAGAGTAGCATTAGAGATAATTGAATAATTTACGAGTTTTAAAACAATCTGGTAGTTTATTATAAACTTTGGTCGCCATACAAAATGCATTAAGTAATAGAACATAGCTTAGGATGCGGCTGTGTCAATGGAATTTCGAAATTCTAATCTTTCCAGGAGTGTTGATGGGAGCACTAGAGGGATGATTTTTTTTCAAAGGTAATTTACACAGCATAACTAAAATTTTTTTTTTTTTTTTTTTCCTCTAGGTTTAAACGCAATTTTACGCAGGTACACACGGCTACACATCAAGCTATACATTTTCAGTATAAGCCGATCTTGCATTGTATATGATTTCCGTACAATGAGAGGTCAGCGTATAGTGGAAATGAATAGCTTGATATGTAGCCGTGTATACTTTGGAAAAAAATTGAATGTTTCCTTTGAGTAAAAATTTGTAGCTTCAATATTTATTTGCTGACTCTACTCAACTTTTCGACCCTCATGTTTTCCCCCTGGTTCTGTTAGTATTTTGGTCGAAATGTAGCAAAGTATCGATCTCGAGGATAACTCCTTCGAAGTGTTGACAAACAATTCGTATTTTAGGAATCAGGATAATCTTTGGTGGTTGGTAGGTAAGTAGTGTTTGGTCCATCGTCGAATCCAACTTGACTTGATCGTGTTCGGGAATATTATGATTTATTGCATCTTTTTCTTTCCATGTTGAAGACAGTTACGTAATTGTAATATTTTCTCTCAATTTTTTTTTAATTCGAAAATCATGTATTTTTTAAGGATAATTCTAAAAAACAGACAAGATTGTTTAGCTTTTATGTCTAAAATAAATATTCACAGCAAGAAAATATAGTTTACTAGCTGCGCCCCGCGGTTTCAGCCGCGTAAGTCTCGATCCCGTGGGAATATCGGGATAAAAAGTAGCCTGTCTTATTCCAGGGTGTCAGCTACCTCCATACCAAATTTTATCAAAATTGGTCCAGCCGTTTGAGCGTGAAGAAGTAACAAACATACATACACACACATACTCACAAACTTTCGCCTTTATAATATTAGTGTGAAGTGTGATAGTGTGATGTGATTATCCCGACACAAGATAATTTTTCTCTAGATCAATTATTACTTTAGTTATAAACGAAATAAGCATTGAGACTAACGCTATTTAGTTTCGTGCTCGAACATGATCAAAGAGCGCACACGATATTCAACTTTGTTACTGATGTATTAGCGTTTAGTACATAACGGCGTGGCGGAGAGCGAGGGCCAGAGCTTGCCTTCAAAATTTGATTTAGACTGCCTGCTCTTAAGTAGATTACATCTAAGCGAGAGCAGAGGTGACCCAGTGGTAACGGCACCGACTTGCAAGTTGTAGGTCGTGGGTTCGAACCCAGGCAGGCGCTTTAGTTTATGTAAATAATTTCATCACCACTGCTCTCAGAACGATGAAGGAAAACATCGTGAGGAAACCGGCATGTCCCAGAACCAAAAATTCGAAGACATGTGACATCTACCAACCCGCACTGGGCCCACGTGGAGGCCCGTTTCCCAGCAGTGGGAACAGCTGGTTATGCTATTATATGTATACTTATGCTTAAAGTAAATGAGTTACAATTGTGTCAAATTATTATCATCTGCTGCCGATCTGGTTTATACCAGGGCCAGTAGCAACAGCATTATGAAAACAGTGTCAGAAAGTTTCTATTCTCCCATTTTTAGGCATTTAGAGTTGAGAGGATGGCCAGGTGTTTGCTTGCTTTGTTGTCATCACATAGACCATAGACTAATATATATAGAATGAGATCACTTTGTAAATTGTCTTTGGTCCCTGACATCAACCAATGGACAAGATTGTCAAAATGTTTAGGGTATTGGATGCGAGGCTTTTGGCTACTTTGTATGTGTGTTTTTTGACTTTTATTTTGTTGTACTGTGCGTTTTGTTTTTGCATAATAAAGATTTTTTTAAATTTATTTCTTTAGGTGAGAAACTTGTACCTTACTTGGTCATCTTCTGTGCAAAGTTCTACAAACAAATAATATCATTATTACTTTGCTTACTAACACTAGCTATAAGGTAATATTAACATTATGGATCTTTGTTCTTTATTAATAAATTTTGATTTAGATAGCCCGTGTTTCAGCATTAAACTACATATTTTGAAGAACAAATTGAATTCGCGAAATAACCCGAACAGTTCGTTTTGTTTTGGAAAGCGGAGACAGTTATTGAAGTAGTCTGTGTACGAGTACGAGTGATTAATTAGGGAATCACTAACGCACGCACTCTCTCTCTCTCTCTAAATAAAAACCCAATTCATTCCAATTATTTATTGTTTAGTGTTTTCCCTTCTTTCCTCTGGCTCTCCTAGCATTCTGGTCGAAATGCAACAACGTTTCGACCTCGAGGATCGACTCCTTCGATGCGGTTACGAAGAGTTCGAACATGATATAGTAATCGCCGTCAGCTATGGGGATCGGAATGTTCTTCGGAGGCAGCTCCATATTGATGTATGTGTATCTGGCCTAAGGGAATTAAAAAGTTGTGTAGTAAAGTATCGACTAAGGGCGAATTGCACCAATGAAACTGAACGCGATCAGCACTTCTAAACCGCGTTCAAGAGCGTCAATATTCCACAACATTAATGACACTGACAATTCTTGAACGCGGTTTAGATGTGCTGATCGCTTAGTAAGTAGGAATAATGAATTTCTGAAACAAAGTAAATAAAAAAACAACATAGATGGATTGTGTGAGAGATGATATGAGCGAATGATAGCGTGGCAGCTAGTAGAGGAGAATTGTAACAAAATTGAGGCATTGAAAATTGTGGCAAAAGATTTTGCGCCGACCCTAAGATCTAACATGAGCCAAGGGCACGCAGAAGCGTATCCGAAATAAATGATGTCGTTTGATTATAATAAAAGCAAAATGTAGAATCACAGTTTTTTTTTTTGACTATATATTGTTACTTACAGGTGGAAAGGGACAATTATTTAGGGTCAAGTTAGTGTAGGAGCTCATAAACTCGTTCATCCACTTGGACTTAATCGTGTCGCACACTTTGGCCACGATTCGGAAGTCGCCGCCAGAAGTTAATGTCAAAGTAGTCGCGAACTGAAAGAATGAGAGTTTTATTTGGTTATATCCAATGATATTCATGCCTATCGTAAGTAAATAATACCATAGCCTCCTAACTCAGGCTTATTTGCATAAAAGGAGGCCCGATCACTAGTTACAATTTTTCATAATGTAAAAAGAGGTAAGTAGATAGGATAAACGCACTTCGCAAATGGTACAACTTAGTTAGTTAGCCAACTTACATATTTTCATGTCTCTTTTTCACTCCCTATAATTACGACATGCCATCCTATTTCTACGTCTCATTTAATATATATATCATCGTGCCGTTGTATCTACCTCTTACAAAATATCATCATCGTGCAGTCGAAAGGCGTTCACAGCTGGACGTAGACCTCTCCCAAGCATCGCCACATCAACCGTTCCATTACTTTTCACTTCTATTTCATGATCATCATTGGCAGCCTTGATTGCATGCTGAATACAGGTTTCTTGACTTATGTGTCATAGGTACTATCCGGGGTGCAGCGTCAGGACTAACTTTACTCTAATCATAACTCCATACATATATTTTATAACCTAACAATTATTTAGTGCAATCCTAAGTTCCTAACTACAATAATCCTATCCTATCCTAACTAATAAATTGTTTCCTAACTAATGTTGGCGCCACGTGTCTTTCGAATCATGATTGAATTGCGAAAGTGAGTTTGTTACGCTTTCACGCTAAAACGGCTGCATGGATTTGGATGAAATTTGGCACATGGGTAGACCATGGCCTGAGTTAGGACATAGAATACTTTTTATCCCGGTAGTACATTCCCGTGGGATAATTTTCGACCTCCACGCGGGCGAAGTCGCGGGTAATATTATAAATGCGAAAGTGAGTTTGTTCGTTTATTTGTTTGTTACGCTTTCACGCTGAAACGGCTGCACGGATTTGGATGAAATTTAGCAATTGGGAGACCATGACCTGAACAAGAGCATAGGCTACTTTTCATTTTGGATTGCGGTGAAGTCGCGGGCAACAGCTAGTACCTAATAATTACATCTTCATCTCAGACAAAATACGTCCACTACTCTGCCTACTGCACTACTGCCTCCTTTATCAGTTTATTCAAACACAGGAATTGAATAAACCTAGTTTGGGCGGGTCGCTACCTAACATTCTAATTCCAAACCATCATTACTTTCACCTGAAATTAAAAATATTTTAGCTTTAGGTAGTTAATTATTAGGCACTATTATTGTATAGGATATTTATACTACTATTGGCTAAATGTAAACTTTTTATTACATAAATTAATTATTATTATTATAATATTATGTAGGCTTACGTGAAAAAAAAGATTTTTGATTTTGATCTAATAATTTAGTATTTACATTTCAATTGCAGTTGCAGCCGCGTTCACATCATCATTGACATTAGTGTTATGTCATGCGGAACTATGGAGGTCTGCGATATGCTGACAGTCGTGTCATGAACCATTGCCTTCTAACAAGCTAATTTGTCGTAGTAGTGCTTCTATGCAATAATTTGAGTATCAAAATACAAAATGGTCTAATTAAATAAATGACTATTGTCTGGAAATGGTAAAAAAAAAAAATGGAAATTAGCAATACTAGCCAACAACTATTTTTAAAGCTTATCTTCATAGGACAAATATAATAAAATCATGTAGTGGTGAATTGGTGATGTATAAGCTTGAAAACCCGTTGCTTTTTTTTTTCCCAGTGTGGAAAATCCTCATTGACGTCCTCCGAAGCGGAGGAGTCTGTCAGACTCTTACTGACTAAAAACCACCCAGGTGTTCCCTTCCCACACTTGCAGCGGGGATCATGGAATCATGTGCGACTTCCGCGATCCCCGGCGGACCCGAAGCTGCGAGCCACCTCATCTCGCCATCTGGGGGCGGGGGGGTTGAGGTGGTTGACCCCGTCCGCAGGCCGGATGAGCGGAAGAGATTTCCCGCTCCCTTTCCGCAGCCTCCTTCTGCGATATGACTGTTTAGCAGAGGGATACCACCGCATCCCAGGCCTCCTCGTTGCCGACCATCGAGACGACCGGATGGATGAGGGCACGGCGCGGCTCCTCCTAAGCGGCACACTCTGCCAGCGTAAAACCCGTTGCTAGGATAGCTAGAAACTACTGTTAAGTCTGTATCGATGACAATGGCCTTAGTATTTATTAATGCAAGTACCTTTTGCAGTCAAAGACTTGAATGGAAAATATACTATATAATTATGAAAGTCGTAAAGAGAGATGCACAAAAGATTAGGAGAAAAACAACTTGACGGTTTCACTTGACACACACCAGTAACACAATGTTTTTTTTTATGTGTAATTATCATGGACCTAAAAAAAAAGTCGGACGGAACTCCCGCTAAGACAAAACTGTGTCCCGTAATGGCGGCGACAGTCTTAGGTGTGAGTGAATTTAGGGTTGTCATGATAGCCAAAATTACCCACTTAATATTGTTTTATTTTACGAAAAATATCGTGTCGTTTTCGTAATTTCAAAATAAATACCATGTTACTAACATGTTAGCTTAGATTGTTAATTTACCTATATGTAACAACACGCCGCGGCGCCGGAGTCCTCCTTTAGTTGTATAAAAGTCATTCGTTTCAAAATGTAAACTGCAAATGACACTGTATTTGTTTGGAATCCAGTCATTTTGACAGTTACAATTTTGAATTTTTTCAATCCAATCATTTCGCCAAAGTTAATTTACTTTAGGAAATCTAGTAGAAAGAATATAAAACAACTAGTAATAATTAACCTAAATAAATTGAATTGATTAAAAAATATATTCATTTCCCATATATTTAGGGTAGTTTGCACGCGTGAATATTGGCAACACTGGCCTTGTGATGAATTATTTTGTTCTGGTGAATAAATATTGATTGTAATCTATAAAATCGGGAACTAAGTTGTTGAATTATTCATTTACCTATGAAACGTGATTCCTGTATTTTTTTTCTTCCGATCGCTACGGTTTTTGCAACATTTCACTACACAAGACATGCCGTATTTCAATACTTATTTTGCCGCGTTAACGTGTCGACTGTGTTGACGTTTGCACGCGTAATGGGTGAGTATGCTGTGAATGTGTGCGTGGGGGCCTGTACGTACAGCGAGCTGGCTGACTCTGAGTGACACAGTTTTCTGTTAGCGAGAATCCGTCCGAGATTTTTATACGTCCATGGTAATTATATGTCACTGCAGCTGTAGCATATCAAACCTTTAACACTTTCCCTCAGCTGCTAGTGGACCTTCTAATCCCTCAGACCCAAGTTCTTACAATGTTCCTGTAACCTCGATCTGGGCAAGGCCTTAGTCAGTAGATCTGCCAGCTGTGTAGCAGAGCTAGTCCTTTCGACAACAATGTGATTTTCAAGCACAAGTTCTCTTACATAAAAGTGTCTGACACGAATATGTTTTGTCCTTCGATGAAACTCCGGATTATGTGCTAGTTTCACAGCAGCTTCGTTATCGACAAATAATACTGGGATTTCTTTCTGACCATTCAAATCTTTAAATAGTCTTTTTAGCCAAAACACTTCTCTTGCAGCTTCACTCGCTGCCACAAGCTCGGCTTCTGTGGTGCTAATAGCAACTGAAGCTTGTCGTTGACTGATCCAAGAGATAGCACCTCTTGAAAATAAACACAATACTCCTGTCGTAGAGCGACCTGTTTCAAACACCCAGCATGATCAGCATCACTGTAGGCTTTGATTTTGTTAGGAGAATCCGCATCATGAACATATAGAATTCCTCTTGATAATGTTCCTTTTAGATCCATACACCAATCACTTGAAGTCGGCTTTTCTAACTTCCTCGAAGCCACTCCTACAGCATAAGCCAAATCAGGGCGAGTGCCCACCATCAAGTAAGCGAGCGAGCCTACTGCTTCTCTGTAAGGAAATGACTGTGACCCATTCTCAGCTTTCCCTGTTTCAATAATTCCTTCTTTTTGTAAAGGAGTCGACACTGGATTGCAGTCTCTCATATTGAATCTCTCCAAAACCTTTCTTGCATAAGCTTCTTGCTTTATTAAAATCGAGCCATCTTCCATTTGCTCTATTTCTAAACCGAGATAATATGAAGCTGGTTTGGTTGTGATAAGCAAAATCATTGATGAACTCATTTGCAAGGTTTTTATCACTCGCTGCAACTAAACCATCATCGAGGTACAGTGTTATTATGATTTTCTTATCACCCATAGTTTTCATATAAAGGCATGGATCCGCGTCGCTGGCCTTAAAACCTAAAGATTTAAGAGATTCTGAAAAACAAGATTTCCAGCAGCGCGGTGCCTGCTTCAATCCGTAGAGGCTCTTTTTTAGGTGACATACTCTTGATTTCCCATCCGCAAAGCCTTCTGGTTGCATCATGTAAATATCTTCATTCAAAACCCCGCTGAGGAAGGCTGTTGCAACATCAAACTGAATAAGATGCAATTTTTCTCTTGCCGCAACACTGAGCAAAGATCTTACAGTTGCGAGCCTGGCTACCGGGCTGAAGGTTTCATTAAAGTCAAAACCCTTCTTTTGTCTAAACCCTTTCACGACTAATCGGGCTTTATATTTCTCGACTGTACCGTCAGGGTTGGATTTAACTTTAAAAACCCATTTACATGGCAGGGCTTTACGATCTCTCGGTAGATTTTGCAAGTCCCACACTTTAAACTTCTGTAAAGAATCGATTTCATTGTTCATGGCTTCTAAACATCTATCTTTGCCCACACGGCTTGTGGAAATTCATCTCCTGCGTGCATGTATGAACGAGCTGTTTCCACAAGAGTCCTATTCTCTCTTTCTGCGCACCCATTTTGTTTGGGCGTGTGTGGCATCGTGAGCCGCTGGATTATTCCCTGCCTGTTAAGTAGCTCCCGAAGCGCTTTATTATCAAATTTGCCGCCATTGTCGCTCAATAACGTTTTGACTGTATGTCCAGCATTTTTGGCTTCTTTCAGAAATTGAATAAGCTTATCTTTTACTTCACTTTTGTTTCGAATGAAATAAACATGGCGAAACGCGGAGAAGTCATCCTTTAAAAGGACATAGTAGCGACATTTCGAGTAACTTTCAGGGAATGGTCCACATACATCGGCGTGAACCAACTCTCCAGGCATAGTAGCTCTTTCTCTTTTGCCAAATTTAAGACGCTGTGCCTTCCCATAAATGCAGCCTTCGCACTGTATATCATCTTTATCATCTAGATTGATCCCAAGTTCCCTCTTGACAAGATCTTTGACATATTTCTTGTTCTGGTGACCAAATCTTTCAATTTTCTGTATCGCTTTCTTCAGAGCAAGTGTAAATCATTAAAGTCATATTCTGCACTTGCTGCTGCTTGGACAAAGACTGTGTAGGTTTCTTCGGTGTGCCTTCATTAACCCACTGTTAAAAATTCTTAATGCGGTGACCTAATTTCGAGCAGTACCTGCATCTTATCTTCTCGTCTCTTAACTGCGATTTATGCTGCACCTTTGAGGTAGAGGCGAGCATTTCCTGAGTCTCCTCAATATGACCACCTAGAGCCCTCTCGTACCCGCAAAGTTGTGCTGTCAGTGATTCAATTGTCCTCTCTTGTTTGTTTAGCAGCATCCAACTTGATTTGAAACTGAAAAATTTTTCATTGAGGGAATCTAAAATTTTACAGATCAAGAACATTTCCGGCAACTTCATATTAGGATCGGTCTTCAAAATTTCAGCATTCAAATTGTTCCATATGTTTTTAAGTTTCGACATCATGGTAGAAGCGTCATCCGCAGAATTATTTTTGAAGCTAAAGAATTGCATGCACAAAGTGTATGCTCTGTCTTCTGATTGACCGTCACACAAGCGGTGAAGTTCCTGCCATACTTCGTATGCTGTTTCAAATCGCATGACTTTCATTAGATTCTCTTCGGTCATATTGCTTGTTATGATTAGTAGAGCGTTGCTGTCTGCCTTCCTATATTTGATAAATTCTGCATTATAGGTCATCAGTGCACCATCGCCTATTCCTAAAACTGGTTTTCAAAGTTTTCCTTCTGCCGCCTCCATGGCACCTTCTGTGCCCCGCAGCATGATGGACACCTTATACTTCCAAGTAGCCCAATTCTGGCTACCTATGAGCTGACCGATCTAAATCTTGGTGGTGGTAAAATTTTCTATTTTGACAGCACAAAAAAAAACTTTTGTTTTTTCGCTGTTAATACTTTCTGGGTCTTATCCTTGGTATCCGGGTATGCTGGGTATCCTGGGTGTTCTGGGCCCATAACCTAATGCAAGTACCTTTTACAGTGAAAGACTTGAATGGAAAATATACTATATAATTATGAAAGTCGTAAAGAGAGATGCACAAAAGATTACGAGAAAAACAACTTGACGGTTTCACTTGACACACACCAGTAACACAATGTTTTTTTTTATGTGTAATTATATGTCAGTGCAGCTGTAGCATATCAAACCTTTAACATTTATCTATGTACCTAAGCATTAAATATTAGTAATTACAGAGTGGCCAGCTCGAATATATAAAACTTTTTTTGGTTATCATTTAGATTTGGCTCCTAATATCCATTATTTAGCTGAAATGTGCCAAATTCATTATAGACAATTAATAGAACCATGACTACCCGCACTTACCTACTTTAGTAATTTGATCCTCAAGTTCCTAAACGAATATAAACGATCCAATTTTTTCAACAAATCTTTTCGTCATTAATTAACTCCATACCCACCAGAGTTCGACTGGTTGAGACTTTCTGCTGTAAGGTTATTTAAAGAGACGTGTCGTTGTCAGTATTTAGCAGTAGAAGCGGAATATTTGTCACTCTGTTAGTGGGATCCCTCACAAAGTTACATGCGAAAATATAATTTTAATATCAGCATTTCAGCCGAAAGAAGTCCACTGCTGGACATAGGCCTCCCCCAAAGGGGGGGGGGGGGGGGTTGCCATAATCGCCATGCTTGGCGTAGGCGGGTTGGCGATCGCAGTATGGTTTTTAAAGTGCATAGAGAACGCTGCTGCGCATTCTCTAGTAATTTTAATACAGTTATGGGAAAATATATAGGAATTTAGGTTTGTAATCAAAATAATCTTAATTGTATACTTTCAAATTGGCCACTCAAAGACTCCTACTTCCTTCTTGCTCAGCAGACAGAGGTATTTTTTTCAAAGAAGCATGTATATTTCCATAATAGACTACAAAAGGACATTGAAATCACTTACGCTAACATTATTGCCATAAGCCATGAGTATGGTGCCAGTCATGTTGGTCAAGTAAGGGTCGTGGCGACTCTTCCTGCCAGTAAATACGGTAAAATCTCGTATGTACTTCGGGTTCGCAAACTTTAGCTTAGCTCGTTCTTGGCGGAACGCGTCCTAAAAACCAGAGAAAGTACTTAATTTTTTATTATGATCAAATCTTCGATTAACACTTCTGGAAAGGCGACCTTTTAAGCAGTTTCCGAATGCTGAAAGGCATTGGTGTTTTACTATTTATGAGTGGGAGAAAATATTAATAACTATTGTGGAGGTCAGTTTATGTATAGTTGAATTTGGCACATGTGTCTCTTCAACTTTGTCTTGGGGAGAAGCCCAATGCGATGACTTCAAAGACACACTGGTTGAAATCGATGCACAAGGTATTGCAATGCTATTGGGCCGAGGCCATAAAGGCCATGTAAATCAGATAACCTATCTGAAAACTTGAAACTGACCTCTTAGACTAGAACTAAGTAAGAAGAAGGAAATAAGAAATAAAATGCAGTAAATTAAGAGAGAGTATCGATAAAAAAAACATAATTAAAAATAAAAAGTACTTACGGACGCCCAGTACCCGTAAACAAACATCAAAATAATGTAAGCTATCAAATAGATGCGGTACATTTCTTACAGCGTTTAAAATACGAGTATTTTTTAGTACACGGGCTGCTAAACTTCCATTTATATCATTAAAACTAATGTTATATTTTACAAATTGACATCAAATATGATACGTGATGATATAGTCAACCACGAGAGTGATTTAGATATCAATACCAGTCATTAACCGCTTGTTTGCTCTCGTTATGCCTTTATAATTGAAGTTCGAAGTTTTTTTTGGAACATCAATGATAATATCATCATTTGAAACATTCATCAGTTGAAACGTTTCGATGGCTATTAGCCTGATTTGAGTTTCTGCAAAGTTAATTTCATTTGAAACAATGAGGTACTGAGATATTACAGAACAAAGAATAAATAATAACCTACAATGAGTATCAAATTAAAATAACCAAGGAGATTCCGAGCTGGCATTTAGCTACTAAAAAGGTTAACAAACCACTTTTGTTGATAGAAACCCACGCTCTCGGCAAAGCTATCGTTTTTTAATAAAAAAACTATACGCTAATAACAATCAATAAAATTCCACTCTATATGATCACGTTCCTTGGAAATGTTTTGGTTTCTGAGGAACTAAAGGAAGTCGCACTGAACTCCCTTCAAAAAAACATTTCGATAAGAATATTGAAGGGCAAATAGCCTTTTTTTTATTTTGGTGGGAAATTAGCAAATAACTTCTCCCGCTCTGACCGGAGCGGGAGGGTGTCAGACTTTTACTGACTAAAACCCACCCGTGTTCCTTCAGATGCCTGTTTTCCAGGGCCACGATATCCCTTTCGGACAGGCCCGTAACCCTGGCCGAAGGACAAATAGCCTACAGATTCTAATGCAACAAAATCCTCCGCAACATCCTTGGCGAATCTTGAGATATTTTTTTTGAGTTCAGTTGAGTTAATTAACTAAGTTTTTATACAAGAGCAAAGTTTACGCGTAGTTTTTGTTCCATTAGTCGAAACAGAAATCAAATGAGATCTCATTGTTACTCAGTAAGGACCCTTGTTGCTTTGAATTAAAAATAATATAAAACGTAATTTAGTCTGACGTACGTAAGGATGATGTTTTCCTCTTATACTTTAGTTGGTTGACTGACTCCAGTGTGTGTTGTCCTGACCATGACGTGTGATACGAAGGCTAAGTTGAATGGCAAAGTGGTGGTAGTGACTGGTGGAAGTTCAGGAATGGGCTTCGAAGCTGCAAAGAATCTGGCCAGTCAAGGAGCTAGAGTGATAATCGCGAGCAGAACCGAAACAAAACTAAAGGCAGCTCGAGACCAGATCATAGCAGCGACTGGCAATCAAAATGTTGCTTACAAAACTGTTGATCTAGGATCCCTAATTTCAGTGAGGAATTTGGCAAATGAACTAAACATGGAAAATAGAGTTAACGTTTTGGTTAACAATGCAGGAGCAATAGGCCTCCCAGATATATTAACAGCAGACGACTTGAATCTTACAATGCAAGTGAATTACTTTGGAACTTTCTTACTGACGTATCTATTGCTGCCTAAGTTAATAGCATCGGCGCCCAGCAGAATCGTAAATAGTGTGGCAGCGTCAATGTATGTTGGTGAAATCAATTTCGATCATTGGAACGATCCTGGACGATATAACCTAGTAACAGCAATAGGAAGTTCAAAGTTGGCGGTTGATTTGTTTAGTGCAGAACTCGACAGAAGATTGAAAAGTACTGGAGTGACAAGTAACAGTTTTGATCCATATTTGGTAAAAGATACTAACTTACTGTCTAATCTACCAGGGGGTTTTCAGAATGTGTCCCAATTCTTTATTAATATGATTGGACAGAAGAAGGAAGATGTTGGAAAGCAGATAGCATATTTGGCTGCAGCACCGGAGATGGAAAATGTTAGTGGAAAACTTTACAAGTTTTGTTATGAGTTTCAAAATCATTGGCTGGTGCATGACCAACTACTTACCAAGCGGCTGTGGGAAGAATCGAAGAAAGCTGTCAAGATAACTAAGCAAGAAGACTGGGAAATTAAAAATGTTGTTTAAGAAGATTGTATCAACAATATGTAAGTTACTAAATTATTTATAGATATGTAGTCAGCATTTATTCACAATATTATTCACAATTAATTTTAGTCATTATTTAATATTAATGAATTACAATTTCCAATAAACATAATTATAGCTATGATTATTAAAAAAATATAACCATGTTAGTCGTGTCTTCATCTAACATGGTAACATTCTTAATAATAAATGATGTCATCACTAAGCAGACAAAATTTTAATAGGTTGCATTGACCAAGGAACTCCCTAGAGATCTAGACCCATCCTTGGCCCTTTGGATAATACGGCTCTAAAATAAACCGTGTTTTGTTTATAAAGTTATATCGTCTCCGTCGTTATTAGTAGCCTCGATACTGACATAATATTGTTCACATGCCTACCTAGCCTTTTGTTTTTGCTCTACCGTTCAATTACCTACTGTTTATGAGCGATGAATATTACTTCAACTGGCAAGTAAATAAAGTTTTTACATCAGTATGATGCGTTTGTCGGAATATGTTCTTTTCAATATGTTTCTTTTCTAAATTGCATGGGATTAGTATGTACAGACGCCAGCAGATCAAGCTACCCGCAACTGTCAAATTTTCCCAATCAACCTTGAACCTTATGCTATAGGGTTAAAGTTGAAAATCTATTGAAGAAATTTGACAGATTGTAGTAGCTTGATGTGCTGGCGTCTGTACTATATTCTTATTAGACTGATAGTATTTCTAGACGAAAAAATCAATTCCGAACGAAACCGGTGATCTGTGAGTTGGTCCAAATAAATATAAAAACTTATTGTACTTAGACCTAAAATTTAAGGATAACAAAATTATAAATTGAAAATATTTTCTTTATGTGCTATTTTTGATGTACTAGTGGTTATAAATAATAAATGTAGTAAACTCAGTGGATGTTGTTTTTAAGGGACTTCATCTAATTATAGTCAGATAAATTGTCATTAAAATACAATAAATATCTTATAATGTAAGACAGTTCTGCCAAATTAGATTTACTTAGATTGTCAATATTAAAAGTTATTCGGCCCATAAGTATAATTGGTTTAAAAGGGCGGCATAATGTGAGCCCGCTAGGGAGGGGATAAAGAAAACGATTGACATGAGCGGGGGAGCGCGGTTTACTGGTGGCGAACTGGTTTGGAGAAGGATCTATTCTATTGAAATAGTACGACTTGATCTGGGACAACGATGAATACTGGGGCCCAAGTCTGCTATTTTTATAAATTCAGTCATTCCAACGCGATCCCATTGTCATGCCATTGTCATTTTGCTAAAAGTTCGTAATCTGGTAAATTCATAATGGTCGATCATTTTTATGCAATTTCTTTCAATGTAGTGTCAGTGGCCGACTATTGGAAAGTCATAATGACGCCATTATAATAGTAGATTACCAAACTTGTCAAAATCAACAATTATGAAATCAATGATCGACCATTCTGACACTATTGTAATAGCAGACTTGAGGCCCTGGAAGGTGTCACGTGAATTAAGTACTATGTCTGTTTGCATTAGTCTGAATTATCTAAAAATTATGTCTAAATAACTATAATTAAGTATCTTGTAGGTTACTGACATAACTGCCGTTATTATGATTATTTCTATAAATGTTAGTGTTCATTTAGAATACCATTTTGTTAGATCCATGTCGTTGTGTACTATCCATTAAATATCCGATTGGTTCCTGTAATGATAAATCTATGATCACAATAATAAACCTGGAGTTTCTTGCTCGTTCTTCTCCGGCGGGGTTAGCTTTGGAATGAGAGACTAGTCTTTTCTAATTATTTCCCAATCTCTAGATATCAAATGAATTAAATAAAATATCTAGACTTGCTTATTCTGTTGTTTTCATAGTATAATCCCTTTTAGTCAGGTACACACAACCCCCCACACACAGTCAATCAACCTAGATAAATAATATAAATTTCTCACAATATCATTTCATCTCTACCTAAATAGTTAATGTTTCTCACACGTTCATTACAGAAAAGGAAATTGGTTTAGGTGATCATCATATTAGTGGTGTACCAGCATCAATATCATCAGGATTGTGCCAGAATATAGGCGTGGTACGACAGCGGCTTCCCTGACATCATCTTCTATCATCAGAAGACAGCCACCACGCAACCATCGATGCTCTGCTAGAGTGACTGATAAGAGCGTCACCAGCCAGTGTCACTCTAATCTGACCTTTTCGGTGATTCCAGTAACTTCGTGACAAAACTAGACGGCGTCACTTGCTGCGCCGTCAAATATAATTAATAATTACTTCGGTGTGCTTCGCAAAAAAGAGTGGGTTTCGGCTACCTGTGTTTGTCATAAAAGATGACTAGAGGACCAAATTAAGAGATTGTCAGCAACGTCTCGACCCCGAAAGTCTAACAAAAAGTCTTAAGAATGGGTATCGTGTTAACCAGTGACTGTGTTGTGAAGATCAGATAGGCAGTCGCTCCATGCTGGTATTCAGCTGTATCCAGTTAGACAGGGGTAAAGGCTGGGCCATCTACAAAGCGTTTTCCCAACAGTCAGCTGCCGCGTCGTAAAATCACTAATGCGTCTGCCGGGCGCGATGATTATGATCGGCCAATTAAGCAGTCCAAATACAGCAGTGGTGAAAGGAATAATTTCGTTTTATAGGTACCATGACGAGTACGTATACAATCTTTGAATTTACCGAATTAGCAGTAATTAGCAGTAATTTCCGGCACTTAATTACTCTTATCTTACGTATACTACGCAGATTACAAAAAACCGAGTATTCGCAATGTTAATTCCTATTTATATTTTCACTGATATAATGTATGCCAATCAATTTTTGTGTACCAGTCAATGGTGAATCATGTAGAGATCAATTATCAAATCAAATAAATTACTTTGACTGTTTTTTGACCTTGATGCACAATCTTTAGCTTTATAAAAACTGAGTCTCTTTATTTGTGCTTAGTCACGGATAATTAAATTTTTATGACCTTCAAAGAAGGAATTTATTTGTTGTTGGAGAAACAAATAGGAATCTTCTTGATGATAATATAAAAAATATTCATGCAGGGGTGACTTAAAGGCAGCCAAGCCATACATTAATAACAATGAACCATACCAACGAACCATATTGATAAGACAACGATAATTGCATTAAACATGTTGCCGTCCCCTCAATGATTGCTAAAAAAGTCAGATGTAAATATTTATAACATACTCATCACAAACGGAATCTCAATGATATTGAAATATATATGTACCAGTAACTACTTACATACAGTGAGTAAGGTCAATTTAGATGTCTAATTGTTTTTTTTTAGTATGTAAGAACCAATTTTTTATATTAAGATTCCTTGTTACTAATATCCGTATATTTACACACACACACACAAATGTATCTTTTACACCGTCTTTCCACATTCGTGCGCTTCATCTTTTAACACAATAATCTTCTTTTGCTTTTTTGATTCTTGAAAGAGTTGTTTACAGTGAGCTGCCCTTCCACCTGATGCTAGGGATTGACACTTCTGACAGTTGTCAATTCTAATACTTGATAGGTTGAGTTTATTTTCACTACAAACACACATAACCTCACGCTTTTTTCCCATGGCGATAGTCAGAAACTACAGAACGCCACCTGCAACGCTCCTCTCATGCCCCTTTTGCTTCGTTTACGTTCATACATCTGGTCATATACACGCACGCCGGTTGCGAGTACTACGCACCTGACATTTCTGAAGAACATCACCAATAATGGCCCTATATGTCCTTCTAGGGTGTCCCCTCTAGGCGTGTACACTCACATCTATCTTGTAAATACCTAACAACACAAAACACAAACTATCCAAAAAGTAACACGAGATTTGAAAGATATACTGATCAGGCTTCCAGAATCCGGGGTCAGTGATCTAGTTGCATTTGAAATTCCAGTTCGAATAACCAATAAAAATTAATGCAGCGACCATCAACCAACAAATAGCTGTCCTTGTTGTCAAGGTAATGTATAAAATACATAAAATTAATACTTTTTTAAAACATAATATTATTAATTCTAATATTACACGATATAATAAAATGATAGACGAATAATTTAGCAACAGGTTTGGAACTGTCTTCTGCTGAACAAACCTATAAATGAAGGTTCTGTATATGGAGATGACGATTGAACAGGCGATTTGACGCGATGGGAGCAGTCTCACCACAAAGGTTCACCTACGATAAGGTGATGATGAATCTGTAAGTAGATATTTTGCAAGGCTGGTATTTAGGTAACCCCTGGCTCATCTGACGTTAGCGATAATACAAGATAGGCCTTTCGCAATCGTTTTCCAAGCGTTTCGTATTCCTACAACATCTTTCAACAGGGCTGACTTAAGCTTTTTGGTAGCACATGTTAATCCAATACATCCATCTATGCCTTTCCATCATCATTATGGCAAATAGAATGCCACTTTGTCTTGGATCCCAGGAAGTTTCTGCTGTCTTCCAAAAGCGTTGGTCTATTGTAATCCTGTAGAAACCAAGTAGATTTTTTCTGTAACTAGGCAATACAATGTCAATACACATCT
The DNA here is from genome assembly GCA_963921375.1 of Tiliacea citrago. Lineage (NCBI taxonomy): Eukaryota > Metazoa > Arthropoda > Insecta > Lepidoptera > Noctuidae > Tiliacea > Tiliacea citrago. Next base: position 2,571,957 of record OY992794.1, on the reverse strand, counting down.
TGTCTATTTACCACTTGCCTACTGCCTTGATCTGAAACTTAAGGTCAAAACCAACAACCTACTTGTAAAGAATTTTATCATAATATGCACATAATTAGCTTGTATAGAGAACATACACCAACTCACAATTGTGGAAATGCCTATGATATAAAAATCTGAGATCTATTACTATTTTTTTTTTAATCAAGAGTCAGATATACAGCTTATAACGAAAAAGTGTGGTCAATGGTCATATTTCAGGGTGTGGCACAGACCATCAAACTGAACAACTTTCTCCATGGGACCAACATCGTAATTGCAAAAAATCAACTGTCCCCATACAAAACTTCAATATTTACCTACTCGACCCAAATGTTTTGACGGCTGTTCATTTTTTCACGGTAACGATGTTGTCCCATGAAGAAAGTTGTTCAGTTTGAGGGTCTGTACCTGTACCACACCTTTAAATATGACCACACTTTTCTGATGCATGCTGTATAATAATATCATGGCTTCTTATAAAATATTTGTGGAACCAAGCTACCAATTCCATCAAAAACAATATTCTCAAACATTTATTGGATGTGCGTAAATAAATCAAGCGTCAACAAAACTACGGTACCCTAATAACATGACCTCTTACATAAACTACAAAGTTACGCACCGTGTGTTTGCCCGCACGCATCTCACGGCCTGCTTCGCATCCATTGTGACCACGCTTTTGTTACCCAGGACATTGGGAAACAGGTGATAGCTACACTTAGTGGAATGCAAACAATGAGATAACTAGCTTAGTGCTGCGTTGAGTAAAACAATAAATATGTCCAATTAAAGTGATGACAGAGAACAGATACTGAAAGACGGTGATATTTTATTTAAGAAGGTAGCTGATTAAGCTGTTATTGAACTTAAAATTCAATATCACAAAATTGTTACAGAATATATTAAAATAGAATAAATAATCATTAAAACAAAACATGCATAATGCAAGAGACACCTCAAGAAAAGAAGTTTTATATTTGGTATTTAAAATATTCACCCACTTTTGGACAGCCTCCATCTAATACAATTTTCTTATATAACATTCGATAACCTCACTTAATAAGACCTTGTTAGTTTCCTGCCTTGGCTTCTAAAACCTGTAGGCTTGACTGTATTGCTCAGTATTAACAAAACTTCGAAACTAAGTAGACATATTAAAATGACTGTAAGGGACGATTTTACGGATTGCGAGACCAATGTCCGGCTCGATGGGAAAGTGGCGCTTATCACCGGCGCGACATCCGGAACTGGTCTTGAAATAGCCAAAAACTTAGCTAGAAGAGGCGCTAAAGTCATAATTTCAAGCCGTAACCCGACCAAACTGGCTGACGCGAAGAATACCATCATAGAGGCTTCTGGAAACCAAAACGTTGTCACCAGACAGATGGATTTTGAGTCCCTATCCTCTGTCAGAAGCTTTGCCGATACAACACTAAGAACAGAACCAAGACTGGACATTTTGATCAACAACATTGGAGCCATTGGATTAGAAGACAAACTGACCCAAGATAATCTACAGCTGATGATGCAGGTGAACTACTTCGGGTCGTTTCTCCTCACATTCCTCTTGTTTCCGGCACTAAGAGCCTCAGCTCCAAGCAGGGTCGTCAACGTTTCGTCACTAGCTTTGATCTTAGGGACCGTAGACCTGGACCATTGGAACGATGTTGGAAGATATTCCAATTTTGGATACTACTGCAATGCAAAGTTGGCTGAAATACTCTTCACAGTGGAAATGGAGAAGAGAATCAGAGGAAGTGGTGTCAGTGTATACAGTATGGATCCTGGATTAGGAAAGTCGGAATTCTTCAGAAATTTTGACAATGCTTTCATCAAGAATGTTTTCAATGCTGCTTTGTTGAAGTTTGGGAGACCTCTACCCAGAGTAGCAACTATGGCAGTGTTTTTAGCGGTGGACCCAAAGTTTGATAATGAAAGTGGTAGACATTACAGGGACTGTCATGAGTTTTACAGTTCTTGGTACGCGAATGATACAGTGTTCACTAGAAATGTGTGGAAGGAGTCTAAACAACTTGTGAGCATAACAAATGAAGAAGATTGGGAAGCTCTCTATTGAAGGAAGGTGTTGTTAAATTATTTACAATGATATTAATTTACATTTCTAATTTTATATAATATTATTTTATATCCACCATACCACCTAGCATTTTGTTAAGTATTTTTTTATGTCTCAGCCATTAATTGAAGATAGAATAAAACCTTCCGTAATGTTTTTAGTTTTGCCTTGTTAAATGTTCAATTATGTATTTTATTTTTTAATAATTAGTTTTATTATACCTTTTGCTGTGCCATACAGGGTCCGTAATTGTACCTTAGCTTTAAGCCACTGTAACCTTTTAACATTATGGAATGCAAATTAATATATGAATATGAATATGGAATGTCTATAGGCTCTACCAAGGTTGTTGCTCTCGCAATTTGTACGAAATACGGCGTGTAATAACCTTGTGTGCAAAAACAGTGTGATGTTATATTATGCGAGTTATTGCTATATAGTTATTAAAAGATGGACGTCAAGAACAGAGGGCTCATGGGGATCGTGGCTAAATAATAACTGTTTGACACTTATTATTTTTAGCATATAAAATATTAAAACAGTATTTATCAATGATAACTAGACTGTAAAGGCGCGGGCCCACCGCGGCGCATGCTGAGCACGGGCACGCGGCGCAATTTAGCTGCGTGTATTAATTTGTTTGACAACGTGGGTCTACGTTTCCACTGGAGTACCTACACGAAGACCCACTACTATGTATAGCGTGGCACGGCGCACGGAGAGGCTATCACAAGGTGTATGACTGATAACTGCTCTGTGATAAGCGAGCAGTACATAGTCATGGGTCATATTCGTGTACTCCAGTGGAAACGTAGACCCACGTCGACAGCGTTGAGCTATGTAACCGCCTATTCGAGCAAGCCACGCATGTATCAATGACGTCAATTCATGCGTAGCCTCTCCGTGGGTTGCAGTGGACACAACCACATACATTTTCTTACAAAGCGAAGCTTAATACACGTGCGTAGCCTCTCCGTGCACCGCGGTGGGCCCGCGCCTTTATGAACATGATATTAAACAATTGATTATGTATCAATTTCATTTTTAAATCAATAGATAAGTCCAGTCTTAAAAGTATGTAATGGCAGCACCTTCTTTAACTTTCATCATTATCACTGTACGTCATTGTCATGCATTTGTCATTTATGCTTTGCACAGACCTTAGCTAACATAGAGGTAGGCTGGCAGGAGGAGGCATTAAAAGATAAACAATAATAATAATTAAATTCTTTATTTAGAGTAACTCGAGAGACTCATACAGTGTTAGTAACGATAAAATAAACTTATAACTATGTTAGTGATACAATTACAATAAAAATTACAAAACACACACGACAACATAATCACGGCTTCAGCACTCCAGCTGAAATACTGGAGCAACGATTTACAAAAGAGCAGTCCAGCCTGTCAGCAATAACTCCCAGGATGCTGTTGGAACTGGGTCGCACCCTGTGCACCAAGGATGCACATATTTTACGCATTAATGCATAAAAGCAATCAACACGCAATTCCGCAAACATCCCTGACGCGCTACAGAAGCGAGACAGCCCCATCAACACCCTGAAAGCATTATTGTACTGCACGCGAAGGGCTCCGTACGATCTCTGCGTAAAATGTACCCACAGGCCACAGGTGTAAAATGAAGAACAAAAGTGTTTTTTTAACCTCCGTAGAAGCACGCTTAAACCTGCGGGCAATCATATTTGCTCTAACCGAAAGCGCCCTCCGCTCTCTCTCAATATCGTCATCATCCTTAAGGCTAGTGGTTAAAATATACCCAAGGTATTTGAATGAGTGCACTCTCGATAACGGCACACCATTCGACATTACTGGAGGTACCGTTTCTGGACATTTTCCACCAGCCCCAAACACCATCACGACACTCTTTCTCACATTATACAAGAGGCCATGAGCACTGGCGTACCTCTCACACACACTCACCAGTTTCCTCAGGCCACAGACTGAGGCACTGAGCAGCACCATAATTATCATCTGCATAGCTAATGTTGTTGACACATATGCCATCAATATAACATCCGACTCTGGTGCTACTCAGTTCCCCAATCAACTGGTTCATGTACAGGTTGAAGAGTGTAGGAGAACTCAGACCCCATGCCTCACTCCTGCCTCAAGACCATATGGACTCGAGCCTGCCCCGTCCCACCTAACACTATTGACCTGGTTCCCGTACCAAAATTAAAAAATATTTATTATTTCAGGTGGTAGCTTCGGATCATTAAGCTTTTTCCAGAGAGTGTCATACGAAACCAGATCAAAAACACTCGACAGGTCGAGGAAACAAGCGTAAACCGGAGTGTTACGGTGTGTGTAGTACTCCACAGCATGCTTAAAGCCCAATATAGCACTATCGTTAGACAACCCTGGTCGAAACCCAAACTGGTTGTCATGCAATTCAACATGTCTATTTAATTGCGCATTAAGCACGCTGTCCAATACCTAAGACACAACCGTAGCCAGTGAAATAGGTCTATAGTTATCCCTATCAGTCAATAGTCCAGTTTTATTTTTAGCTATGGGCACTACAACTGTTCTCAACATATCCGAGGGTATATACGCATGACTCAAACAAAGATTGTACAATAAAGCCAACACACGCGTCAAATGAGGGCCCGCATACTGAAGATGCTCGATGCTGAGCCCATCATGACCAGGAGACTTCCCCCTTGACATTGACTGTATAGTAGAAGCAATGTCTCTGGCAGTAACCCTGACTCCTAATTCCCCTTTGGGCTCAACATCGATCACCGCCTGTGACGGTCCTAACGACGACTTAACCTCAAATCTAGCTTTAAACAGTTCAGCTACTCCCTGCGCATCACTCACACCATCAATGCACACAGGTACGCCAGGCTCATGATTAAGTTTGTTTGTGTTCTTCCAAAACCCACGAAAGTCCTTATTCAAATGTCTTGATGCCAGGATATCCATTTTTATCTTATCCTCGTGGCTCTGGCACCACTTCAACCGAGATTTAAATATCCGTTTCGACTCGCACATATCTTCATAGTAACGGCCAGAAGTAGGCTTACCGTAGCATGACCATAACATAAACTTATCCCTAGCAAGCCTGTGCGCGTCGGCCACATGTCTGTTCCATCCAACAACAACCTTTCGTTTACATTTCTTACTATCTCGACCAACCACTGACGATTCACATAAAGCCCCAACGATTTGCCCATACAACTTATCGATTACACATCTATGATTTAAATCAGTGCACATATGATCACAACAATAGCAAACAATGCAACACACAATTTTCTTTTTCTTTTTTTTAAAGGAAACATCCAGTGGGTTTAAAAAAGAGTACGCTTTAGTACTTATATCATTAGGTAATTTTTTGACGTACCTAGACACTAGACGATTCCTAAAATATGACTTAGGACTGTAAGTGATCGTTGCACTGTTACATCACACTTTTGTATGTTACCTTCAATATAAAACCAATGTAAACAATTGTTGGTGAACCAATAAATTAAATAAATGACCCTGGTGACCCCAGGGTCTTCTTAAATCTATGGTCAAAACTTATGTCATATTTTTGGAATCGACAGTTTCCCTCACTCGTCAGTTTATTTAACTTGCCAGATTCGTTGATTAGTCAGTTTCGCTGCTTGGTCAGTTTTGCGGATTAAACAGTTGCGTCAAGCTCGACAGTTTCCAGCGTTCGCCAGATTCGTTGATTCGTCAGCTCAGTACAGTCAACGAATAAGATATGTTTACGTTTAAGTAAACAAAAGTGGATGATATAAGGAATACTTTAAAACCCAATTAAAATCAAACTTAAAGTTGTATTTTTAAAATCATAATATTTTAAAATTTTAAATAGTAGATTTTTAGACAAGGGTCTAAAGGAATTGGTGACTTTCACCCGTGTTAAACACTATACTTTTCATTTCGAATATAAGGAAAGTAAAAAAATATAGTTTTTCTTATATATTTTATTTTCTTGTTTGCTCCTCACTTTATAAAATCATTGTATGTATTGAAAGAAAGAAAGAAAGAAATTATTTATTTGCTAATAATGTAGGTATACATATAAGTTGGAATATTTATTAAGTGTCCCGGTACATTTTACCTTACGGCATGCAAAATATTGGGTTAGAATTAATAAAATAGATACAGCTATTACAATTATTGTTAGCCATAGCCGAATTGAACAGATCAGACTAAAAAAAAAAAAAAATGAATTAAATATAAATCTCTCGCAAATTATACAATAGAATATAAGCTTAATGTCAAAATATTACAAAGCATTAACAACAATCACAATTATTATTATTTATAGAATTTATATAATCTGATAATGTCAAAATCTGATAAGTCAAATTACACTAGAACAAGAAACATACAAAAAAAAAGAAAGAAAAATCGCCAAAAAAAAAAAAAAAAAATTTAATAACAATGTCAATAATATAATCTTATACAGTCGAAATTGCAAAGACAACGTACATTTATCAATAACATTTTCCTATATAGTTTTGTCATTTAAAAAGTCTTTAATTGTGTAATAACATTTCTCCAGCAATAGTTTTGTTAATTGTTTTTTAAACATTTTTATGGGTAGGTCTTTTAAATTTTCAGGTAATTTATTATATATACGCGGTCCCATGGAAAGGATGCTATTTTTTAATAAGGCTGTTTTATGACCACCTGTGCACAATTGGTTTTTATACTGGGACCTCATTGGTGCCGTGCGTTGTCTTATGTCAATCATTGAGGTAAATAGGTGTCTATTTAATTTAACGAAAAGGGCAGCTCCGAGTATATATAAACAAGGTAATGTTAGAAGTTTTAGGGATATAAATATAGGTTGACAACTTTCAGTAAACTTAAGACCTGTCATTGATCTAAGACATCGTTTTTGGGCCCTAAATATTCTTTCCCTCTCACTGCAGTTGCCCCAAAACATGACACCGTATCTTAATAATGCAGCAACTAATCCATGATAGGCTATTACTAATGTATTTATGTTTAGTTTATTTGAGAGGTTATAGAGAACATATGAAGATTTACTAAGTTTTTGGCACAAATTTTCAGCATGAGACTTCCATGTCAACTTATCGTCAATCTGCACTCCTAAGAATTTAGTCACTGAAGTTGTGTCTACGATTTGGCCATTATATTCAGTAATTACTTTTTTTGGCTGTAACCTCTGGTGAAAATGCATGACTTTAGTTTTTTGTAAATTTATGACTAGATTATTGTTATTAAGCCAATCTATTATTGTTTTAAGTGTGCTGTTTATTTCATCTTCGTAGTTCGTCTCATTCATACATTCGACTATAGCAGTGCTGTCATCGGCAAATAATGTCATTGGCTGCCGAATTTGACGGGGTAGTTCATTAATATAAAGAAGAAACAGTAATGGACCGAGTACACTGCCCTGTGGCACTCCGAACTCTGTTACTCTGCAACTGGATAGGTATTTCAGTTCCCGCTTAGTTTTAGTACAGATTCTCGATAGTTCTGTGAACTGTTTTCTATCCGTGAGATATGACTTAATTAGGTTTAGCACGTTTCCTCTTATGCCATAATCGCTAAGTTTATTTAAGAGGGTGTCATGTTTTACATAATCGAATGCCTTTGTCATGTCTGTGAATAGTGCACATATAGGGATTTTTTTATCCACATTATTCATAATTACTTTCAAGAGATCGAATATTGCCATGTTTATATTTTTATTTTTTCGAAAGCCCTTTTGTTCTTCACATAAAATATAATTTTTAGCTATAAAAGTGTAAATAGATTCATATATAATTTTTTCAAAGATCTTAGAGAATACTGAAATAAGAGCTACAGGTCTATAGTTTGTCATGTCTTCCTTGTCATTCTTTTTGTGTAATGGTTTTATGATCACAGTCTTTAATTCATTAGGGAATATACCTGAGCTTATACACATATTTATTATATGGCTTAATGGTTTTGCGATAGTATCAGAGACAAATTTGACTACCACGGTTGAAATGCCATCGAATCCGAAACTTTTTTTATTTTTTAAGTTTTGTATCACACGTGTAATATCTTGTGGGACTACCGGCTGCATAAACAGAGAATTACGGGTTTTGGTAATTGCTGCCGTATTTCCCGTACAGTTACTGGATACATCATGTATTTGGTCAACAAAAAAGTTATTAAATGATTCCGCAATCTGCCTAGGGTCTTTTATTAGTTTGTTTCCTTCCTTAATTTGTAAAATTGGTTCTTTAATTAAGTTATTATTATTATTTATTATTTGCCATGATGATTTTGATTTGTTTATTGAGCTATTAATCAAATAATTATTTTGGGCTCTTTGTGTTAGTTTTACAATCTTTTTAAGTTTCTGTGCATAGTTTTGAAATTTACTTTTGTTCTCACTTGTAGGTGATTTTCTGTATTTCCATAGCATATTCCGTTGTTTTCTGCTACAAATCCTAATTCCGCGTGATAGCCATTTAATTTTTTTATAAGATTTTACATTTTTTGATTGCATTGGGAAGCATAAGTTATATACTAGACGAAAGAGATCAATAAATTTATTATATGCATCATTAGGGTCATCAGTTTCAAGTACTTCTGAGAAAGATAGGCATTGAAGGTGTTTTTTAAACAAAACTAAATTTTCTTTGGATAAGTTACGCTTTTGAATTCGCCAGGAATTTATTGTACATGTTTTATTTACCGGTATTTTTAAAATTTGAGCGGTATGGTCCGATAAACCGAAGAATATACCTCGCTCATACAATTTTGTTTGGGATTGTGGGCAAAGTTATCTAAACACGTGCCGCTTTTTGGTCTAGTTGCTTGATTAATAACTAACTTTAGATTATAATTCAACAGTAAATTTTCAAAGTCCAATGCAATGTTATTTTTTTATTTGCCTTGGTACACAATCTCTTCAACAAATTATCTAGATGATCAAAAAACATATTAATACAAGACATGTTCGGTGGTCTATAAATGCAAACAACAATTAATCCCTGCTGTCTTAATTCTATTGCACAATATTCAAATACACCCGTAATAGATGTGTTAGGTAGCTCTTTACATTCGTATTTGTTTTTAATAAGGATACATGCTCCTCCTCGCTTCTTACTTCTTGAATAACACGCTGCAAGCTTATAATTTGGAACGTTGATTAAAGATTCCTGTCCTGAGGTTACGAAATGTTCAGTGATGCATAAAACATCTATATCTAAATTTTTGTTTTTTGTGTATAGCTCTTGGATATGCAGCGTCAACATATCAGTTTTATTAAGAAGTCCAGCGATGTTTTGGTGCATGATGTTCATGTGCTTATGAAAGAAATAACTGGTCTTGTGTTGTTGTTGAGTTATCTTCGGTCACACTATTTGAGAATGGCGGCGTTTGGACTATTTTGTAGTTTGTGAAATCGTCTTGAGAGCCGAATAATTTGTAGTCTATCAATATGTTAGACATGATTTGTTCAAAAATGTCCCTCCATCCATTTCTTCTTAGTTTTCCTGTACTGTTGGAAAACATTTCAAGTGATAGGTTGCGATTACTATCGAAAAAATATGCGTATTGATTGTTTTTTATATCCAAAAATAGTAGGTTATTAAATAAATCGACTTTATAATTGTGAATTAGAGCACCAGTTTTGTACGTCGGAGCGCAGATAATAATGTTTGTGTGGTTAATATTTTTCATCACGTTTTTAAAGTTGTAAAGTATATTCAAATAGTCTCCATTGTTCAGATCATTTTCTCCGATGAAAAACAGGCAGTAATCGCTCATCGTGAATTCTTTTAATTTATATATAAGAGAGTTCAGGCAGCCTGGTGCGGTGACTTGTGGCAGCAAATGATGACAGAAGTTAAAATGTTTTGAGAAGATGTCTTCGATTAAGGGCAGCGTTCCCTTTGTGCAATTGCTGCTTATTACAGATAATCTGTTTTTATGTTTTGGTAAATACATTGCTCCTGATGTAATTTCGCAGGCAATATTACAAACTTGAGGATTTGCTGTGGATTTTTGATTAGTTTGCGATTCAAATATCTTTCCTTTGAAATTTCTGGCAAAAGATTTTGGATTACTGTATTTGCCTCGTCTTTAACCGAATCTGGGGTCAACATTTCAGAATCGCTTGAACTCATTTCTCGCTACTCAGATCAAACAAACACTACTTTCCGGGTATGAGAACTGAAATTATATTGTGTAACATCATATAAATGAAATCTAATATATTGTGTAACATCATATAAATAAAATCTAATATATTGTGTAACATCATATAAATGAAATCTAATATATTGTGTAACATCATATAAATGAAATCTAATATATTGTGTAACATCATATAAATGAAATCTAATATATTGTGTAACATCATATAAATGAAATCTAATATATTGTGTAACATCATATAAATGAAATCTAATATATTGTGTAACATCATATAAATGAAATCTAATATATTGTGTAACATCATATAAATGAAATCTAATATATTGTGTAACATCATATAAATAAAATCTAATATATTGTGTAACATCATATAAATGAAATCTAATATATTGTGTAACATCATATAAATGAAATCTAATATATTGTGTAACATCATATAAATGAAATCTAATATATTGTGTAACATCATATAAATGAAATCTAATATATTGTGTAACATCATATAAATAAAATCTAATATATTGTGTAACATCATATAAATGAAATCTAATATATTGTGTAACATCATATAAATGAAATCTAATATATTGTGTAACATCATATAAATGAAATCTAATATATTGTGTAACATCATATAAATGAAATCTAATATATTGTGTAACATCATATAAATGAAATCTAATATATTGTGTAACATCATATAAATGAAATCTAATAGGTAGACATGAATACATATTTGTTTTTATTTTATTTAGCTTCGTTGGTCTGGTAGTCGCAAGTGTTACTGCTGAGATTCTGAATTCAATTCTCAAGTCAGAAAGTTGTATTGGGTTTTTTCCAGTAGACATTTTTCAGTAGCGGCTCGGAGTCTGGTTTTGGGTCCGGTTAAAGGCAATAGGCTCGCCTCCTATTACATGGTACGTAAAAACATCTGGTGAAATATGGCTGTACTCTAAGTGCACCTCTGCCTAACCGACTGTACTTTGACTGACGAATCAACGAAACTGTCGAGTTGACGCAACTGTCAATCCGCAAAACTGACCAATCAGCGAAATTGACTAACCAACGAAACTGACGGATTAAATAAACTGACGAGTGAGGGAAACCGATACGCGGACTCACATTACAAAACATGTGCCAAAAACATAACCCTTCTTGTCAGTCAGGTCTGTCTTTGACGATTTCTATTTTATTTATTACTATGCCGCGTGTGACAGCAACATTAATGTTTTGTTGTGGTTTCTTGTAATTTGTAATATCATTGGGTGTATTCATTTCTGGTTATCTTTTTTGTATTTCTGAGTGACTTCGCCTTTCTTGGACTATGAATGGCATTAGAGTTTACCTGGACTACAATAACAATATCTATAACCACATCTCGGACCATTCTGATTTTGCCTGGTTTCCAACGGAGATCCAACGTTCTATAAACTGGGGCATAGCAAATGAAGCATTTGGGATACAGTCGTTAGATTTGAGTGAAATTCAATCTGCTGGAAGACAGTGTATTACTCCGTGATCAACAGGTTTGAATTTATTTTTTGAAGTCATCAGATTTGAGAAGCTCCCTTCACAAAGTTTGACGACTAACAGAAATATACAGGGCTATGATACACTATTATAGCTTAATAATACATTTTATTTTATTTGTGTTCAATTCTGGGCCAAGCTTGTATGAGACCGTTATCCATCTCCTTTAAGATTTTTGCTTTTGCATTTTGTTTTATTTTGTTAGCTCCAAAGCATACAAACCTGATTATTGTGATCCTCAAATTGGGTGTTGAAACTGTCTCTCCTAAATACAGATTACTCAGTGATCTAGCTAGGAGAGCAGCGAATTGCCCAACAATTCATTATACCGCCACCATGTAATTCATAGTGCATACCTACTTTGCAAGTTCCTCATGTACTAAAAAACCATTATATACTTATAATAACAGCCGTGCAGTTCGATCGAAGGTTAAGCTACGCTTACCGAGTCCGGTCCGTGGATGGGTTACCATCCATTAAAAGAGGAGTCCCCTCCGTGCCTCGGAAAGCCCGTTAAACCGTTGATCCCAGCTATCATTTGTACATCTTTGACAGTCATTATGGGTAGTCAGAAGCCCGAAAGTCTGACAACCAGTCTTAGTAAGGGGTATCGTATTACACAATAACTGAGTTGTGAAGGTCAGATAGGTAGTCGCTCCATGTAGAATACTGGCATTCAGCTGCATCCGGTTAGACTGGAAGCTGACCCCAACATAGTTGGAGAAAGGCTAGGCAGATATTGATGATGAAGTCAAAGACAGGATAGCAGGTAGAGGTTCGGGTCGCGCCCGTCTCGCAACGCTCAGGTTTGACAACGCTAAATATACTTACCTATAGCGGAGTATGGCGTGCACCAGGTACCTACAGTCAATACGTTAAGTCTAATTTTTAAGGAATGTAAATATTAATTTGTTTGAATGAATTAAGTACATTTTTTTGTAGAGTATTTTTTTATGTTATGACTAGTAATTAATTTTGATCTTGATTTTTGTGTTTAAAAAAATTTACACAAAAATCATTAGAGTAATAGGTAAATAAAGTAGAAGTTATTTCAACTAAAAATAGCAAAATTAACAAATATAATACAATTTGGTTCACTAAATATACTATAACAATCACTAACGATAAGCCCTACTCTGAACCTTTTTGTACCTGCTCTTCTTTCGTTAGAAATGTTTACCTGTGATTCTTAAAAATATTGTCATTTAGATAGGTTACTTGTATTCTATGCAATAAATTCGGCACATTAGAACTTTTTACTCTGACTGTACTTTGACGTGTGCTCAGGTACATAATATCTATCCATATATATCTAAACATAACCAATGTATATGTAGAGTTGCCAAACGGGAGCGTTACCAGACGGGCGCGACCCAGAGGTCCGTTGACACATTCGCCAATAAAAGCGGCATTCGAATATTTACATTAATATCACATTTATGTATAGACAAGACATGCCTATCCCGTTCTTTCTTTGAGGCGCAGATATGCCACTTCTAATGATTTTTAATTGAACATCACCGTCTAAACGACCCAGTACAATTTCTTTGAAAAAAAATATGTTATACTAGACAATATTCGTCGTAATTACATTTATGAACATCTCAAATTATATTTTTACTAGCTTCTGCCCACGGCTCGCCCGCGTTAATTTAGAATTTGACCATCATTTCGAGTTGTACTATGCTTTTTGAAATTTAAAGTGCTATTAAATACATCCCATAACATAATTTAATCATGATTCAAAAGACACGTGCCACCATCTGTTATCATAATACCGTTATTTTTGTTTTCCTCGGGAACAGTATTTTTTTTTCGGGATGAAAGGTACCCTATGTCCGTTTCTGTACATCTGACAACATAATTATATGCAAAATTTCAGGATGATCGGTTCAGTGGTTTAGGCGTGAAAAGGTATCAAACAAACAAACTTACTTTCGCATTTATAATACTAGGCTGCGCCCCGCGGTTTCACCCGCGTAAGTCTCAATCCCATGGGAATATCGGGATAAAAAGTAGCCTATGTCTCAATCCAGGGTGTCAGCTACCTCCATACAAAATTTTATCAAAATTGGTCCAGCCGTTTGAGCGTGAAGAAGTAACAAACATACATACACACACACTCACAAACTTTCGCCTTTATAATATTAGTGTCATTGTGATTAGTTAGGATGACATAGTGTAATTAATTTGTAAAGTAATGTCTAACGCGGACATAAAAACGATAATCACGCAAAAACTATCGGCGTGTTTTCATGAAACTTTCACCATCCGAAAGACAATTTAACTACCCAAATTTTAGTATACGGCTTTTATTTGTGTTGTGTTTGGTAAATCAAGGTGGGTTGTTTTTTCAAATAAACTTGGTGCGTGTTGAAGCTCTTGCGGGCGACGGGCGGCAGTGCACACAGAGTACTTTATACTATACTATACTGATTACTGAATTTACTGAAAGTAAAGCAGTGCATCGCTGACCACTGTCACGGGTGGACGCTGACGCTCAGAGCAAAAATAACACAATTTTATTCGCTTGTAAGTTTCGTATAGTTGGGAAATCTACGGTGGACACTTTGATTATAAGTACCAAAACAATAAATTATAAAAATAAATATATTTTTTGTGAATTTATTACATAATGGTTTACCGAATCACATCACCCGAGGCTTACGGAAGGTCACAGAACAATTAAAGTACTTACAGTTCAGCTGTGATTTTAGTATTTTAGATTGGCGAACAAGCAAATTGCTACTCAAGAACTGGATGATACCGCTTTTCGATGAGATGTCGAGTAAGTATCTACCTACCCATCACAATCGACTGCCTCCATGGTCTAGTGGTGAGAGCGCTAGCTTCTCGACCTTGAAATCGCAGGTTTCGATTCCCGCGGGGAACAGCAACTTTAGGTGTAACACTAAGATTTAATGTTGTAGATCAAGATCAAGTTGTCGGATGATTTGTTAAGTGTTTTATACCGGTTCAAATGATATTCTATAAATTATGATATATACTATAAATTATTTATAAATGCTCTAGGAACAGGCTTAAATGTTTGAATTACAAAAAAAAAACATCGTTAACTACCTTTCAGACAGCTTTGGCTCTTTCTTCTATTAATTTATAACATAACATAACATAACATCACGCCTGTAATCCCCGAAGCGTTAGGCAGAGGTGTACCTAATAGTACACCCACATTTCGCCAGTTATGTTTAAGTCCCATGTAATAGGGGGCGAGCCTATTGCCATCGACCGGGCACAATTCCCGACTCCGGACTATTAATTTATACTCCATATAATGTAGTATTAGAAATATAACAGCTAATTATCGACAGCTATCGTGTAATATTGTTGAAATTACTGCACTTTAGAGTAACGGTGCCTGCCCACGAGCGTTAAAATCGCTCGTGGGCGCCCGCACCCTTTAAGTAAATGGTAAATGGAGATGGTGTGTGGATGGCGAATGGTGGATGGTTGCATTTATCGTGAAATAACGAAGTGTATTTTACGTTTATATCGAAATAACTAACGGTTATCACCCAACCGTTGTTCACACTATCACACTAATATTATAAAGGCGAAAGTTTGTGTGTGTGTGTGTGTGTATGTTTGTTACTTCTTCACGCTCAAACGGCTGGACCAATTTTGATAAAATTTTGTATGGAGATACCTGACACCCTGGATTAAGACATAGGTTACTTTTTATCCCGATATTCCTTACGCGGGTGAAACCGCGGGGCGCAGCTAGTGTTAAATAAAATAGAGTTTTGAATTCTAGACAAACACTTTTGCTGATGGTGTCCGGAAGGCCATTTTTTGAGTGTAATAAAATAACATCTCTCGTTTGAGTACGCGGGATGGGTCTACAACAAACAAACGACTGCCTTTAAAGGCAGTGTGTATACGCAATAAAATACTCTTAATTAATAGGAATGTCTCGTTATGTCGATTCTTAATCAAAAGTGATCGTAATATAAATACTTAATTACGATTGTTTGATTAATTTTACCTATAGGTATGGAAATGACACATAATATCTCACCTGTATTCCCCGGCTATGCAGAGGTTAACCCACATTTCGTAAGTTATGTTTGTCCCATGTAATATGGGGCGAGCCTATTGCCATCAACCGGGCACAAATTTGGCCTCCGGACTGCTACTGAGAAATTACAGATGGGAATAAAGTTCCAAAAGCGAGAGTTTGCAATGTAGAAAAATTGACACTATGTATTTTCTTTTTAATCTTTAGTAGTCAATCAATCTGCCCAGCTATTTTGAGTTGGCTTCCAGTCTAACCAGATGCAGCTGAATACCAGTATTTTACATGGAGCGACTGCCTATCTGACCTCCACAACCCAGTAACTGGGAAACACGATACCCCTAGGAAAGACTGGTTGTCAGACTTTCGGGCTTATTACCACCCGTAACGACTGTCAAAGATCTACAAATGACAGCTGGGACCGACGGCTTATCGTGCTTTCTGAGGCACGCAGGAGTCTCGGTATTTAAAGATGGTGACCCATTTGCGGACCAACCCCGGCAAGACTAGCTTAACCTGATGAATCGACCCGTGCGGCTGTTATTACTCAACCTGATGAATCGACCCGTGCGGCTGTTATTACTTAACCTGATGAATCGACCCGTGCGGCTGTTATTACTTAACCTGATGAATCGACCCGTGTGGCTGTTATTACTTAACCTGATGAATCGACCCGTGTGGCTGTTATTACTTAACCTGATGAATCGACCCGTGCGGCTGTTATTACTTAACCTGATGAATCGACCCGTGTGGCTGTTATTACTTAACCTGATGAATCGACCCGTGCGGCTGTTATTACTTAACCTGATGAATCGACCCGTGCGGCTGTTATTACTTAGCCACGAGCTCCTCCTTTAAACCGCTTTCGCTAGCGCCGCTTTTAATCATTAGTATTATCAATAAATATTTGTTCTTACTTTGATGCTCGGATGATGTATAATTGGAAATGAATTCTTTGATGAGTGTGTGTAAGCTCATAATCAGATCGAAAAATAAATCCTTTTGGTGTCAGAGGACTGAAGGGGCCTACTCTGCCTGTCATTACTAACTAGGAGGCTTAAGTCCATCGCTTCGTACCGTGTGGTGCAGTACGTAAAGAATAGCACCATCCTATTTCTTTCCAAGGGTGTCGTAAAAGGCGACTAAGGGACTTACTATAGAATGGGTAACAGCGTTCTCTGTGCCAACTCGCCTGCAAAGCGCGGCGATTATGGCAACCCCCTCCCCCCTTTTTGGGGAGGCCTATGTCCAGCAGTGGACATAGGTGAAATGATGATGATGATGATACGTCGCTTAAAGTTAGGAGACGTTTCAAAATCAAAATCAAAAGTCATATATTCAAACTAGGCTGAGAATCAGCACTTTTCGAACGTCGAAATTACTTAAGACAGTCCCCAAAAATGCCCGCCCTTCACCACGTCCTAGTGTACAGCTGGGAAGAAGAAGTGGCGTAACAAACTCCTCAGCAGCATAGCTGTCTGTTCATTTAGAAAACTTGATACTATACAACACGGCATTACGCAGACGTTAATGATTACTTAACCTTAAGCAGCGTGTATAACAAACCCCCGAGTGTATAGTAACTAAATACAAAAGCCGTGCAGTACAGATCGATTTCAAAGAAGCAAATATCAATGCATAGCGTTTGGCAATGTAATGCGCTAATCATTATGTCAGTCACACTCTCCTAGCTTCCGTGTGAATTACGCAAATATGGCGGCGGTGGTGCAAGTGATAAATAAGAGCTAGTTGATCTTTGTAGTATCGTGTCAAAGGTGTAGTAGGGATAAACCCTCACCACTTGTTCGTTTTTTTTTGTGGAACCATCTTCCACCACTTCCTTACGTGACATGGCCAATAGTCCCCTTTTATGGCACCTTCTACTTTCTATAAGGTTGTTGTAATTATTGATAATTACATTTGCTGTACCGGTTTCATGCTCAAAGACATAACCGAGCTAGATAGATCCATTGGTCGCTGTTTATTGAAGCAGTCAGAAAAACAATCCTGCCAACCTCCCGCCCTTTAGTAACCTTGTATACAGACACCCACGACAAGTTATGGTACCTATATCTAGTGTTACATTATCCTGTAATCATTTATAACGCCACATGCGAACTACGCATCACCCTGACGGCACGCAGTACACGGCAATCTTGCATCGCGCAAGCTAAGTTCGACGGGTGTCTAGCACATATACAAAATCCCGATATCAATCGTCGGGCATCAGTCCCGACATCAGTCGAAGAATCCTCTCTCTTCTATAGACGATGATGAATTTTCCACCCTGTTCCTCATACCTCTAGCACACAAAACTGACCAGCAGCTGAGAACATTCGCCTGTAACTTGCACCACTACCCCGCTAAGGATTCTGCGGTGAGGAGGAAAGTGTTTTCCCTGTAAGAGCGTGGCGACGCATCACAAATACTTACTACAAACAATTTCTATACACAAGCCGTATTATGACGGCTGTGCGTGCCCTGAGATCGTTGTGTGAGATTAGCTTCTTTACTCTACGGGGACTAAAACTACTAATTTAAATACTAGTGACTAAGACGTATGTTCTAAGACGATTCTGAAGTCACAAGTCAAGTCTATCAGATCTATGATCCTGTGAGCTTTCTAATCCTATTCTATCTTTGAATCATTGCCAGCCAAATCCTCTTCAAAAAAGTGAAGGAGGAAGAATTTACAGCTTCCGATCATCAGCAGGCGACTTGAGGCTTCCATAAAACTGTGTAACTGTAGGTAGCGCTCATTTCACCAGAGCCAGAGCGTTTTACCAGACAGTGCCAAGCCTAAAAGGATATTAAATATATGTTCAACTGATTCAATTCCTTATTTCGTACCGTGGGAGTCGTAAAATGCGACTAAGGGACTTACTAGAGAATGAGCAGCAGCGTTCTCTATGCATTTTAACACCATACTGCGATCGCCAACCCGCCTGCCAAGCGTGTGGCACTTTTTTTTTTAGCTAAAATAAGTTAACGAGCTCAAAATAAACTAGCTTAAATAAATAAACTTGCTAAAAATAAAGTAGCTAAAATAAATAAATACAATAAAAAAATAACAACTTGATGAGTATGATAAGGCAAAGCAAGGATCATCTGTGAATCAGCCGTACTTAAATCTGCAACGTAAATTGGTACGCTTCCTCATTCTCAAACAGTGCATTACTTCAAAGTGGTTTTATTTATATTTGACGCGCGTATCTCCGATAATGGTTTCGACTTCAGTCTGTTAAGAAATACTTTGTTTGTATACGTGAGTCCTCACGTAAGAAGTCAAGTTATTAGGAGATATGTTGTGCATAGTAATTTGACGATTTTGATTCTAGTTCCAAATACGGTAGCTAGATCACGTTTTGCACCAGTCTGACCTGACACTTACCAGCCAACATCTGCCTTGTCTTCCAATTCGACGACTCTTAAAGTTATATATACGAGTATGTCACCCATGTTCATAGGCTACTATGAACTACTACTGCTATGGTTACTATGCTTGCAACTTCATGCCTTTTCTCACCGTGCTGTGTTACGATAAGACAGTAATACAATAATGGGTGCTGGTGACAATACAGGGATTTTAACTCTGCCTCTGGGTTGGCAAATCTAGCATGTTCAACAGAAGTATCGACTGATTTTCTTACCGTAAGAAGAAAGAAAGATTTATTCTAAGTGAAATCTTCTTTATGGCCTGTCCAGACTGGTGCGATATCGCGGGCGCGACGCGACTCTAGTACCACAATTTCTTTGTCGGTGCCTGTCGCGCCCGCGGTATCGCACCAGTCTGTCAAGCCTTTAGGCGCGTTGAACGATTTTTGGTAGGGGAAAAACTTATGGATTCGCGCACCGACATGCCTGCGCCCATGTCGGCGCGGACATGCCGGTGACGCAAACCCATAAGTTTTTCCTTTATCAATCACCAACTAAAAAGAGTAACGGTTGAGTTTCTTACCCATACGAAAATAACTTTTAGAATCAATTCTATATTTTTTTGTAAATTTTGACGTTCAATAGTGCCTTATACGTGCCTATTTGAAATAAATCATTTGACTTTAACTTTGACTTTACCAAAATCAGCTCAACACGCCTAAAGGCTCTTACAAACACACGCGATATCGCGGGCGCGACATGCACCGACAAAGGAATTGTCTTTGTCGGTGCCTGTCGCGCCCGCGATATCGCGTGAGTGTGTAAGAGCCTTAAAGAAGTATTCACTTCAAAAAGTAGGCATTTCGCCTAAAGAAGTATTCACTTCAAAAAGTAGGCATTTATGCTCTACTATCCGAGCGAAGCCGGGGCAGGTTGCTAGTACTAATAATAAAGGTGCAGTTTGTTATTTTGTTTGAACGCGCTAATCTCTGGAACTAACCGTCGGATTTGAAAAAATATTTTTGCATTTTATAGCCCAATTCTTCAGGAAGGTTATATAAGGTGTATCGATTCATACACGAAATCTCTTAAGGGGTCATTGTACTCATTATTATGAACAACTTTTACTATGGGACCAAAGTTGAAATCGCGAAAAAAAAATCTGCTGTTCCCTACATTTTGACGATTTAAGCGAATATAAATGTAGGGAACAGCTGATTTTTTTTTCGCGATTTACAGTCTTATTTATAAACGCATGTTAAATTTTAATCAATTGCTAAGCAACTGATTAGCAAAATTCTTATTCATAAACGCTATTTAGCGCTAATAGGTCGCTAAGCAATTGATTAATAGCTGTCAAAATTAAACATCACCGGTACCCTGTTTAGAGCTTGCTAAGAGGAAAGATGGCAGATTTTTATTTCAATCAGCTGATCGATTCAATAAGATTATTGTGTACTTCGAGGTAATTTTGTTCTGAGCCTTAGTAAATGTGGATTTCGACAATCTTTTACGGGATTTTAGAACGACAGAAGAATTAAACGCCGCCGGCAGGAAGTAGACGGAGGAAGACCTACACAGCTCATTTAAATCTACTACGAGAATGATTACCTATGGTATACTTCGAATGAAGAAGTATACATGATGAAAGGATTTATAGGGAAAACTTCACATCAGGACGAGGCTCAGTAGGTTTGAAGAGAATGAGTTCGTGAGGAAGCACATCGGAGATAGTGATTACCCTATACGCGTATGCCCATCTTATGACGCCAGCTATAAGGCCCAGAACTAAAGAAAAGCCATGTTGTGGTAGTCACACATAAATAACAAGAGACATTTTAAATAAAACAATATATTTTGATACATAATAACGCTACAATTTGTTATAAATTCATTATTTTTTGATTTCCAATATTCTTTCTCCGAAGACATGGGGTGCCATTCTTTTCTCATGTCACTCTCATTCCGCATCTTTTTCACTTAGAATGTTTTCCTCCTTCGCCGTCTTTGCGAGTTGGATTGTATAGGTGCTAGGTGTTAGTGGCTTTCATAGCTGCAGTCAACTCGTATTATTTGGGCGGCGAGTAATTCTTTCTATAAACAACTTGATATAGCTTTTTATTTCATGTTTGTCTTTCGGTATTTTCAGATCATGGTGTAGATCTTCATTTGGTACAAACCATGGAGTGTTTGTGATTGTTCTTAGAAGCTTGTGCTGAAATCGCTGTTTGATCTCTATGTTAGAGTGTGATGCTGTTACCCGTAGCTGAATGCCATAGATCCCTAAAGGCTTTATTATAGCTTTGTAAATGAGGGTTTTATTTTCCAGGTATAATTGTAAGTTTCGACCAAATTATCCAGTAGAACTTTCTTAGAGTCAGTCCAAGTTGCTTCCGTTTAGGAGCTCCAATTTATTGGAGCTTATTATTTTCATTGCTACCATCGCAAACACATTGAAATAAACTTAATAAATTAATATATTCAAATTCAAATTTTCCAATGAAATTTTTGACTTTTGTCTGTCATTGTCTCAACAGATACTCGTGGTTTTGACAACTTTATTCGTAATATTCTGCTTTGTTAGTCGACTATTTTGATTATAATCTGTGCCGAACGCATATTGTCTCCTCTATTTCGTTTCGCGACTAATCACTTGCTAACTAGCGTTTATAAATAAAGAAAAGTTAATCATTGATTAGGAGCTAACCAATTATTTAGCTAAACAGTGGCTAATCAGTCATTAGCGAGATTTTTATAAATAAGGCTGTTAAGGTTTAGTCCCATAGTAAAAGTTGTTCATAATGATGAGTACAATGACCCCTTAAGAGATTTCGTGTATGAATAGATCAGATACACCTTATATAGGTATAAAGCTATTTAACATCACGCTACGACCCTTAGATGCCGAGCAAAAATAAAAAGTCAGAAAGAACGCTAAGCGAAAACGGCACGGTTGGCGCAGTGGTTAAGTGATTGACTGCTGCGCTGCGTGTCGCGGGTTCGATTCCCGCACGGAACAAATATTTGTATGACCTATAAGTAGTTGTTCCGGGTCTGGCTGTTTGTGTATGTGAGTTTAAATGTTTTTAAACGCACCCACGATACAGGAGAAATTCCTAGTGTGGGGCAACGTTTAAAAAAAAAAAAAAAAAAAAACGAAGTAACACCGTGTGCGGGCGATGCGATGCAACGCGGTGGATCGGGGGCCGGAATTTCACGCGGACGAAACCACGGGCACAAGCTAGTGAAATGAAATGAAATTATATGAAAAAGTTTTTTTCTGTAAATAGAATATTGGAATCACTATTACACGTCATATTAGTCGATATTTCTTATCTGCCTAGTGACTACCCCTGAGAAGAAATTACGAAACAAACTCAGGGTTCAAAGTCTCTTTTAAAGTCCAGACCTAATCTTGGTCAGATCACGTGAGGACCATGTAGATCCGTGTCTGAAATGGTATTTTGAGAAAAGAACCACACAAAGTTGAGTGGACTTTGTCGTGGAGATTTGTCTGTCCAATCAGTGCAAGCATTTGTCAGTGATCGCGCAGCTCAACTAGTATGGCTAAATGCATTTGCAGCTGTTACCTAACCTTCACTTGTGTTGTGCATTACTTTCCACCAAACACTAGAATCCAGTAGCTCTCTATTTATAGCTAAGTATATAATTTCATATAATTACACGACACTTCAGACGTGCAAATGAGCCTTTCCAACGAAACTGGATCGTCACTGAAGAGTGAATGTACTCGCATGATTCTCGCAAAAAAGTAATGTGTTTCTTTAGAGGACGATTACCCGCATGCTTTTCGTTTGGACAATAGCTCTTCATGAAGGTAATTATCTAAAACATCTGCCATGCAATTTAATTTCTATTATCCGGACGGAATATTCCGGACGTGGAATAAGCCATTTTTTCATAGAACATGAAACGCGTTGGAGGGTACTACTCGTACGGATTGTTATTATTAAAAGAAGTTCCCTGTTATAGTAATCATTGAGTGAATTGTATCATGATCAGGGGGTCTATTATACTCTGATGGGAAATCCGAAGTATTGGCCGAATGTTCGGCCGTTTCCTGACTATGGCTGACTACGTCGAAAGAAAAAAAAACGACGGTAAAACAGATAAGTCAAAGTCAAAACCGTGACTTTGATGTCCGGTAAGGACTCAAAGTCAAAAAACCGGCCAAGTGCGAGTCGGACTCGCGCACGAAGGGTTCCGTACCATCTATATAAATAAAAAGTCCTGACTGACTGACTGACTGACTCATCAACGCCCAGCCCAAACCCTTGGACCTAGAAAGCTGTAATTTTGTACAGAGGTTTTCTTTATAATGTAGACAAGGAATAAGAAAGGATTTTTGGGAATTCCACCCCTAAAGGGGTAAAATAGGCGATGGAAGTTTATATGAAAGTCCGTCAGTTTTGAAGTTAGGATCTTCAAATTTTGTGTTTAGGCTGACGATTGAAAATAAATTCATACTTGTTTCAGTGTTATTGATAATTCCACCCCCAAAGGGTTAAAAATAGGGATGAAGTTGTGTATGGAAAGTCTTCTTAGAATGTAAAAATCACAAAATTTATTATCTAGGCTTATGGTCGGAAGCTAACGCAATGGTTTTGTAAGAATTTCAACCCTTAAGAGGTGAAATGGGGGATGAAATTTTGTTTTTAATTAAAGTTCTTTATTTTTTAAGTTAAATCACTAATAGCTCGGCAACCCACAAGAGGGTGAAAAGGGGGATAAAGTTTTGTATTAAAGTTGTTCGTTCGCAAAATTTTGTATTCAAGTAATAAAGTTGATAAACTTGAAACTTGGCACGAATACTTACCTAAGTAAATCATAAAGTTTTCCTTTTTTAGTTTTTGCAAAGTTCCCCCCGAAGGGGGATTGGGGGATGTCAAAGTTTGTATTGAAGAATTTTAACGCACGGTCCGATTTCAGTTCGAACTCAGTATTTTATATATACCTAATGCTCACAGAATATTCCTTACGGGGCAAAAGGGGGTTTTTGAGCTTTAGGGAAGGATTTGACTATGCGTGTTGATAAACTCCAAGGAAATTGAATAACACATGATTGAATACTTTTCAAAAATAAACTCTTTTTGGGGTGAAAAGGGGGAGACACTTTATATCAAAATTATGTTTCCTTTGATCAATAAACTTGAAAATTGACCCGTATATTTTCTTAATAAATAAAACGACCATAAACATACATTTTCGAAAACAACCTTTGAAAGGGGGTGTTGAATTTTGTGGGGGAAAATAGTTGTATGGAAAGATATATCGCGCGGTTCGATTAACTTGAAACTCGGTATTTATATTTAGGATCGGAAATAAAGGAAAAGGTGTATCAGGGTTGTCAAATAATCTACCCCTAACGGGGTGGAGAGGGGTAGTCAATTTTAAAGGGGATGATTGCATATTTCGGATTGGCGCAAAAATGGCTGAACGGATTTAGATGAAATTTGGTAACATAGTTTATAGTTTATAATCTGCATTAAGACATAGCGTACTTTTAATTCCGGTAGTACGTTTTCGTGACATTTTTTCCGACATCCACGCGGGCGAAGCCGCGGGCAAAAGCTAGTTATCTATAAAAATGGCAAAAAAATCACGATTGTTGTATGGGTAAAAAATATTTAAGGAGAGCCCTTAAATATTTATTTTTATTTTAGTTTAATTATTTATTTTTAAAGTGAATATACAATTAAATATTCTGTGAATATTTCAAGCGTCTACCTGTTGCCGTTATCAATATCGAGCAAAAAAATCACAAGTTTTTTGTATGGGAGCCCCTTTAAATATTTATTTAATTCTGTTTTTTAGTATTTGTTGTTATAGCGGCAACAGAAATACACCATCTGTGAAATTTCAACTGTCTAACTATCACGGTTCATGAGATACAGCCTGGTGACACGGACAGACAGACAGACAGACAGATGGCGGAGCCTTAGTAATAGGGTTCCCGTTTTACCCTTTGGGTACGGAACCCTAAAAAGGAAACTTTGGAAATCAAGAAACGACCAATCATTCGGCCGATGTTTCGGACTATCGCTTCTGACTAGACCCTCTGCACTGTTGTGGATCGATGTTACCGTCGAGATTTAAAGAGGCAGTTCCGGGCAACCAATATGTTGCTTTATAAAACTTTGACAAATAAAATTCGGAGACTAATAAGTTATCCCCACTAGTCGGTTAGTTAAGGCAACCAATTTGTCTGTATAAAAGATTGATAAGTATTCAGTCTTAACTGGTCAAAATGTGCTAGGATGAAGAAGTGCATTAAGGATTAGCTATTTTACGAAACAAACTATAGTGTTGTCATTAACATTGCTTAAGTCCAGTTCAATCTTCACTATGATTGTATTTCTGGTTTTACCGGAATGACTTGTTTCTGCGGGGCGGGCACGGCCTACTGTAACATGACTTGAGTCACAGATTTTATCACAGTTTGAGCGATAAAACTGTTTTGTCATAAAATGCTAGTACAAATTGACATGCCATAATTTATCATGTCTTGTCACAAACTTCTTGGCACGCCCGTGCTCGGCCCGCTGACCTGTGTAACCCTTTTGTAGATGTGGCAATACGATGTGTTGTGGATGTGGTATGTTTATCGATATGTGGGTTTTGCAATATCAATTGTTTATAACGGCAAGCCTTGGATTAGTACAGTAGGTACCTGCTGAGATGTTATTACTGCCTCGATCTGATGTAGGTACTGATCGACATGTACCTACAACTGAGAGTTTACTTTGTAGCACAAGCTAATACCTGCACACCTTCTCATTAAATACATACCCTCACTCACACACACTCCACTCACTCACCTCAATGTGAATCCGAAGCTGTAGCCCGCGAAATTCAAATTTTCTTACGTTTTTTTACTATTTGCAGGTCAGTGTCAAGTTTTATCTTGATCAAAATATGATTCGTGACTTAAAAGATATGTATTTACAGAAATATTAGCATTAGAATCATTAAACATCTCTCTAAGTTAGATTTGTTTCCCAATGTCATGATTTCATGAAAAAGTCATGTACTTAATGCAATAGTTCTAACTTAGAGAGATGTATTAATGATTCTACTGATTACAATTACTGTAAATACATAATATCTGTCATAGTTGCGAATCATATTTTGATCAAGATACAACCTGCCACTGACCTGCAAATTGTAAAAAAAAAACAAAAGAAAATTTGAATATCGCGGGATGCAGCTGCGGATCCGCCTTAACTGTTTTGTATGTGCTATCTATGGTTTCTTTGCACTCATATTTTTGTAAAATTTTGTTAATTTATGTAATGAACGAATGAATTACTATTGCGCTAGCAGAACACGTTTAATTATTATCTTAGTGTAGCATTTGGGTCACCAAGATACAGACTGTGCCTAGTTTGGGATCTGCTGTTAAATCTGTTAAAAGTCTTCTGTTAGTTACTATGGTTAAGAACTGTGTGTAACTTAAAATAAATAAATCTTTTTTTTTTTTGAAAGGTACACCAACGACCTTCACTAGAAACGTGAATTAGTCACTTACAAATTAAGAATCAATTTAACAACAAAACAGTAAAATTGAAATTCAAAATCAAAACGGTAGAACGTGATAACGAGTGCAATAAGATAACATTCCAAAATTGTTAAAGTGGCGCTATGCTAGTGGTGATGTGTGGCAAAAAACCAAAAAATCATCATCTGCCTAGCCTTTTCCCAACTATGTTGGGGTCGGCTTCCAGTATAACCGGATGTAGCTGAATACCAGTATTTTACATGGAACGACTGCCTATCTGACCTCCACAACCCAGTTACTGGGTAACACGACATCCCTTGGTAAGACTTTCGGGCTTCTGACGACCCGTAACAACCGTCAAAGATCTACAAATGACAGCCGGGAACCAAAAAATTGAATAGTAAAAAATAAAAAGTAAGTTATGAAATTATGATTCGCTAATACCTACATAGTTCTTTATAAGTTTTCTGCGAAATTGGGAAAGTCTGACGTAAATATATCAATATTGTTACAGTTATCTATTTTATGATAATTAGCCATTAATCGATTCAATGGGGCATTAAGACCACGGTTGGCGCAGTGTTTTAAGCGATTTACTGCAGCGATGCGTGTCGCGGGTTCGATTCCCGCATGGAACAAATATTTGTATGACCTATAAGTAGTTGTTCCGGGTCTGGCTGTTTGTGTATGTGAGGTTAAATGTTTGTAAACGCACCCACGATACAGGAGAAATTCCTAGTGTGGGGCAACGTTTTTAAAAAGAATAAAAAAGAATAGAATAAAATGGTATTTATTTTGCGTAGAGATCTAATTACGGTAGGTACGCCTAGGTACAGTTATATTAATTTCTGTTTTTATCTCAAGTACATCCACCTGGATAAGAATGATTTGGTAAAACAAGAGCTGATCAGAAGTGCTTCTACGTTGTTCAAGTAGTAACATATTGAAATGATTAAACCTTTGAAAATAATTAGCGTCATGAGGGCAACTAATGTGTAAGCATCTGGTGAAGGCCCTCTGTATACGTTCTATCCTGTTGATATGGACACGATTTATGGGATTCCAAAATGGAGATGCGCAGTCCAGTATGCTCCTGACAAGGGTGTAGTAAAGCATTCTTAGTGTCGATGTGGACCGAAACTCCGAACACAGTTCTCCTCACAAAACCCGAAATTTTTAACGCTTTGGCCACCATCGCGTCAATATGATTGATAAAAGTTAGCTTGCTGCTATTTATTTATTTATAATGGTGCGTGCACCAACAGCTTCAGTATACCCTGTCACCCCTTAAGAGGTTGTTAGTGTTTTACCAATAACCCTGTATAATACCAATGTGCATATAGAAAGAAAAGAAAGAAAATACGTTTATTTGCGGTAATAACTTAACGCAAAGAAATAAAAACACAAACACGAAAGAACAAGTTGAGGGAAAATATGCGTCACAAATATAATACTAATGTAACCCTGTATAAAATATCACAAGTACCTACTATAGGTAACAATAGCCTCGGACTAACACAGTCGCCAATTACAGGATAAATATCCAGCGATCTCAGAAATAGGTGATAAGACAATACATAATACTCGTACATGCCGAAGCGATGTCGACAATGCAATGCTAGTAACGATAGTTATGGTGTTAGGAGTTTCCTGAGGATCTACACATTGACAAACGCTTCAAAGCGCTTCGTATTTCTACAAAGTCTTTCAACAGGATTGACTTATGCTTGATTGTGGATCTTGTGGCTAAGTAATACAGCCACATGGGTTGATCCATCAGGTAAAGCTACGCCGGGTTGATCCGTGGATTGGTGACCATGCATCTTTACATACCGAGACTCCTCCGTGCCTCGGAAAGCACGTTAAGCCGTTGCTCCCGGCTGTCATTCGTGGATCTTTGACTAGGGGCGTCTGATCGCCAGTCTTACCAAGAGGTATCATATTAACCAATTACTGGGTTGTGCTCGTCTATTTCTAAAAATGTTATTTCAATCCCAAATCCCACTTCATTTGAACTAGACTTGTTGTGTGCTGCCTGTACCTATATTTATTTTTTCTTTGTCTGCACATCGATGCCCTACATCACATTTTACCTTATCATTAAATTACATCATCTTCTGTCTCAATAGGTCCAACTCCAAACACGGCATGCCCTTTCCCACACTCTAACCACCTGCGGTCGAGCACGTCACAAGTAAAGATGAAGACGTCACAAATAAAGATGTTCTTTTGAATTAAGATGGATAGTGCTGTGACATAAACACTCGTCTTTGTTGTCAGTTTAAACGCCTGTCGGATAGTTAACGGCAGTATTGTGATTGATTGGGGAAACTGCTGATTTATGTGAGATGTAGGTACTTACGTCTTTGTCAGCGGTTTGGCTGTTAACTGATGGGTGGGTACTACCTGTATGAAGTTTATTTAGTGTCGAGCATATCTTAGTTACCTGTTATTGACTCCAGAAGTTTTTAGATTTGCGTAACCATAGAAACGGCTCGGCTTCGGCTGGTCATTGAAAATGTAAACTATGATTTTAAAAAACTTATGTAAAAGGTTGTCTGCAAAAGGCGACATTTAGGTCGCAGCCAAAGACATTGAATTATTTACTTACCAATAGACGTGACATAGCAAACAAGATCGTAATCTGATAAATTTGTCCTAGTGGGCAAAAGTCGCTCAGTCTAGTTGGTACCTACGCCTGCATGACAAGTCACATTCGTGTCCACGAAAAGAAAATTATTTCGAACTATAATGTGTGCAATATGGTATTAAAAGTGGAACATGTCAAACTTAGCTTTTAATGAATTTTGCTTTATTAGGGTAAATGGCGTCACTGATACATGGGATCATAATTTTTCTCTCTATATTATCTAATGTCTTTGGTCTTAGTAATCCCTTAGTCAACTTGCTTGGTAATACATGAAACTCGATAAGCATCATCATCCTAATGACTCGATTACTTTTCTCCCTAAAGAAAATGAAGAAACCTAAGCTAAGTACTGCCTAGAATTTTATAGTCAATGTAGTCACATGCCTCGTTCGTACGTGCCAGTACTCGGGAGAGTGAGACGCGACAGTGACATAATATGTAAAGAGAGTACGATCATCACCTATTGCTACTGTTGCACGCACATTTAAATGGCTAGCTGCTAGGCACGACTCATTTAAGCTGCACTAGTGATGCTGTTTGAATGATCTCTGTATAGTGCTGTAACTTTGTTGTCGATATGTTAAACTGATATATTTTTCAGTTTAATGTAGTACAAGATCTCGGTTAGTCAATAGTTTCATATTTAGGTACTAATAATACTTATACTTTTGCCTCGTCCTTAAGATTAGATAAAAGAATAGTGAGAGAACACTATCTTTGCACTTCGTCATAGTTTTTTTTTTTTTAAACGTTGGCCCACACTAAAAATTTCTCCTATATCGTGGGTGCGTTGACAAACATTTAAACTCACAAACACAAACAGCCAGACCCGGAACAACACTTGTAGGTCATACAAATATTTGTCTCGTGCGGGAATCGAACTCGCGATACGCAGCGCAGCAGTTAATCGCTTAACCACTGCGCCAACCGTGCCGTCCAAGTTGCTTATGTACAGACGCCAGCAGGTCAAGCTACCCGAAACTGTCAAACTTTCCCAATCAATCTTGAACCTTACGCTGTAAACATAAAGTTGAAAATCTATTAAAGAAATTTGACAGATTGTAGTAGCTTGATGTGCTGGCGTCTGTACCTATTTATTATTTTATACTTATTATATTTTAGTGATATTTATTTTAGCAGCGGGTATGTATTTAAATATATTCTCATTGTATGTTTTTATTTAAATTAGTTAATAGTATTTTTAATTTTATGTATTTTGTTTTCTCTTTTACTCTCACACACGTTGTCTACATCTCTTTGTCTACTTTCCTATCGCAGATATGCTGGAAGAGATTTCTATAGAAATAAGCATCATCTTTGTACGTATTTTTCTGTTCCTTTCTTCTTGACTGTTTTCATGTGTCTACATAAACTGTTAAATAAATAAATAAATGCGGAACTAACTCTGTCACTCCGTCTGTCTGGTACCTTTGCACACGTTAACCGATCAACATTTGACAGATAGGTAGCCTGGTATCTGGCTGGACAAGGACATAGGCAATAGGTACACGCAGACGAAGTCAGTATCACTTTTAAAATGAGATTTGTAGGCGTAGGTATCTCATCACCAGCCGTTTTAACTGTGATAAGACGTAGTCTAATATGTTTTTAAAACCAATCTGTCAAGCTGTAGTTTTGAAACTAGGAACAATCATAGTAACGAAGCTGACCAAAAAACAACTGAGAGAAGTTAAGCTACACATGCGTTTTTTATTTTTTCAATTAAGTTGTGGCACACTGTCATCAGTAGTATCTAATTGTTATTACGAATGATGAGTTATTTATGTGTCCAGCATTGTTTGTCGAAGTTCGATACCGTAGTGGTCAACGACAAAAGTCGATTAACGCTGCCACTGTTACAAATCATCTAAATTGAAACAAAATGATTCGATACATTGTATTTCAGCATTTTATTATAGCTAAGAGTTAATATTCTTTTAATTCAACAGCTCCTTAATTAAGATTTAAAACTGAAGTATTAATCGACCAACACTTGGCTCGCATGGATTACAACCCAATCCCAGTCACAGAGAGGAGACCTGTGTCCCAGCAGTGAGGACTCTAGAGGCTTGACTTTTATGACTGACTGTATTACCACTACCAGTAGCCCCAATTCGTTCACGCAGTATAAAAAACCAGCCAAGTGCGTGTCGGGCAACGCACAATGAAGGGTTCCGTAGTTGGGATTAATTTATCCCAAGAACAAACTTAACATTATAGTTGAAAAACATGTTCTCCCATACATTCCAACTGCAAATGTAACTTTGTACCCACAATATTGGGAGATATACCATGTTATTTTAAGACTATAGACTTGTTATAGGTTTTCCTGTAATGTATAAATTTTAGGCTCAGTAGTTTCGGAGATAAGGGCAATGGTCAATTTTCAGCTATTTTCTTAAATAACTTTATATACTTTTATTTCTTTGCTATGCGCGTGGTGACATAATAACTATCATGGGTTTATGGGTTAACTATTAGTGATGTAGTGCTGTCCATAAAAAATATTTACTCGAAAATAATATAGATAATGACGTTTGCTCAGAATCTAGTCAGACAGCCAAGTCAGTTGATAATCTAACATAAAACCAAAAAACGTATCGTATCGTATCTACAAATGATCGCTTTATAGTTTACAGAAATACTTTAAAGGCTTTCGGTCCGATGGGTTTCATTGAATCTCCCATTTTTGTAGTCAACAAATACATACTATTATTTTCATGTCGATCCTATCAACAGTGCAATCTTGATAAATTCTATAAAACTACATGTTATTACAAGCCAAATTAGATGAAATGAAAATACAGTATTTAAAATCTTGGCTACATGAAACCGGTATACATTTATCGACAAATCACCAATTCACCATAGAACCATCGACATCACAATCTACAACGGCCATC
The DNA here is from genome assembly GCA_963921375.1 of Tiliacea citrago. Lineage (NCBI taxonomy): Eukaryota > Metazoa > Arthropoda > Insecta > Lepidoptera > Noctuidae > Tiliacea > Tiliacea citrago. The sequence continues at coordinate 2,539,695 of OY992794.1, read as the reverse complement.
CCTACCGATCTACGCAGGTCATTGGAAAGTAAGAGGCAAAGGTTATGGCATCAGTACTGCGCAGGCGCAACTTATCGACACCGCACAACATTACGGAATGTGAGGAGCTGAATATTCATCGCTACTAATGATAAACTTGATTGTACTCAATTAGGATGTAAACTTTCTTTGATGAGGATTTGGGATAAAGATTCGCAGTATTTTTATGGAAAGATTTTAATTGACCCGCAATAAATATCACTTAAAACTCGTACCCTACCAGTGACTGAACGATGAATATTAAACATAGAAATATAATTCTTATATCTAAGATGACTAAATCAACTTAACTCAAAAACAACAACTTCATAAATATGTCTCGCGTTTTACGGACAGCTTTATTACCGGCGCAGCAAGTCACAGATTAACATGCATGATTTAGACAACCATTATTACATATGACTCAAAAGGATTCCCCAATAAAATACCGTTAAGGTAGTGTAATACGAAGGCCACACCATTCTTCTTTTCACATTTCTTCTTCTCACTGCTGAATATATTCAGCTGTGAGAAGAAGAATGGTGTGGGCTAAAGATTTATAGGAAAACATTGAAAACGTCTTCAGTTAGACATGCACTCACGTTAACTTTAGATATCGAAACAGTTACAAATGATGCTACTGACTTAGTTACAAAACATAATGTAAGCTGTGTGACAATATCAAACAATAGTGGTCTAGTACTGCGGCTGGTATTTGGCACAATTACAATTGGAGGAGGCGTCTTGTATGACAACACAGTGACATCAAATTAGACCATTCCTACACAACGTTTGTTTGCTTGCAAAGTTAATACAAAAGTAAATGTTCTGAATAATAAATACTATCTAGACTTATGACCTATCATGATCTTCTGTCTAGCCTTTTCCCAACAATTTTGACAGCTTCTAGCCTTACCGGATGCAGCTGAATACTTATATCTTTTAATACCTCTGAACAACACCATGGAAAAATAATTACCAAAATTGCAAGCCTGCTAATTGCTATTACCTACCCTTAGCACCATTATACTTACTATATCGTCAACAACAACATCATCATTTCCATCCACTGCTGGACCTAGGCCTCCCCCAGGATTTCAACACCGACCGATCCTAAGCTGTTTGTATCCAGAGGATTTCTTTGTCCTCCATCAGTTCACCAGTAGAGGATTATTTCCACTTTAGCCGTATATGACGCACATGTCATCCCTAAGTTGCCTTTAAATCAATGATGAAAGCAAAAACGGCTATCAAATTGCCACGTGCAATGTGAGTAAACTAATCAATCAATCTGCCTAGCCTTTTCTCAATTATGTTAGGGTCGGATTCCAATCTAACTGGATGCAGCTGAATACCAGTAGTTTACTTAAAGCGACTGCCTATCTCACCTCCACAAACCAGTAACCGGGTAATACGATACCCCTTGGTAAGACTGGTTGTCAGAATTTCGGGCCTCTACTATCGTAAGTGAATGTGTGAGAAGATCCTGAGAAAGTAAAGGTTATAAAGATAATCTACAAGCTCTATCTTTTGTCCATCTCAATAAAAGCCCTCGAAAACGATTAGAAAACTTAACTTTCGACAGATTCACATCTGGAAATTCATTACGTCATCTTACTTTTTCTGCACAAAAATATCTCTAAATTCTGTGTGTTGCAGTTACGCAAGCACTTTATAGCTCGCTTCAAAACTTCTGGTGGATCATTATCGAACAATATAGGCGACATTAAAATTACTGTCACGTGTGAGCTTCATTTTTTTTTGTGTTCACCATTTTTAAGTCGTGTCAAAGTCGTGGTCGACGTTAATATACAGACGAAAGTGACCAAGCCAGCAAAATTCACTTTCGTCTGGATATTTACTTTGTGTCAGCAGTAATTTTTCAAAAGAGCATTCATACACACAGAGCATTTATACATTTATATCTGTAATTTTTATGGTGTACATAATAAAGAGTATTCTAGTCTATTCATTCGTTACCACTTTGGTATCCTAGATGGCGGATGACGTTACTTGTCAGAGTCATGTGCAAAACTAGTTGCAAATTTAGTAGTATTGGTTCCGCAAGTACAATGAATCCAGAGTTAGGATAACTCTGGATTCATTGTACTTGCATCATCAACCAACCCGCACTGGGCCCGCGTCATAGATTGCAGCCCACTCTCTCTCACGGAAGACGAAGTTAAAAAAGAAATAATGGCTTTAAATAACACTAATTCAGAAGGTTATGATGGAATTAGTACAAAAGTCATTAAAACTTGCAGTACAGAATTAATTCATATTTTGACTTATTTAATTAATCTTTCATTTTCATCTGGAATTTTTCCGGATGCGTTAAAATTATCAGTCGTTAAACCTCTCTACAAAAAAAACGATAAAAATGATGTTAAAAACTATCGTCCGATAACTCTTATACCCATAATATCTAAATTATTTGAAAAATGTATGCAAAAGAGACTTTCCGACTACTGTAGAAAATACAATATCATAACAAAAGAACAGTATGGATTTCAAAAGCATAAGTCAACAACACTAGCAATTGCTAATCTTTTAGGGCATATCCATAATTTCCTAAATAAAAATTATTTAACGACAGGATTATTCTTCGACCTGTCACAGGCCTTCGACTTTGTGGCACATGGCATATTGTTGAAAAAATTAGAAAATTGTGGAATAAGAGGTTTAGCACTGCAGTGGATCGCGTCTTATCTAAGCAACCGAAATCAATACGTTGTAATTAATAAAGTAAATGAAAATTTGTTATGAAATGAAATGAAATGAAATGAAATGAAATGAAATGAAATGAAATGAAATCGTTTATTCTGTAAATAGGATATCGGAATCACTTTTACACGTCATATTAAAAAGTAAAAAATAAGCTAGATGTAGTCGACATTTCCTATCTGACTACCCGTGAGAAGAAATGGCGAAACAAACTCAGGGGTCAGTCTCTTTTAAAGTCCAGACATAATCTTGGTCAGATCATGTGAGGACCATGTAGATCTGTGTCTGAAATGGTCTTTTGAGGAAAGAACCACACAATTTTGAGTGGACCTGTCCAATCAGTGCAAGCATTTGTCGTAATCGTGCAGCTCGACTCAAGACTTAAGGAGCTCAACGACTCGACGAACAATACCAAAGAAAGTACATTTGGGTAGGCCTCATAAAGTGCTCAAAATGCCAGACCTCCATTAAAACTGAAAAAAAGCATAAAATAATAGGAAAATATTTAAAGAGAAAAAAAAAAAAAAATGACCCACATAGTGCTCACATTCACAATAAATTAAAGCAGTAAATATAATACTTTTCAAAGTAAACATTAATGTAATATTGTATATAATATTCTGCAATGTCAATATTTATATAAAATCATGCATAATAACATTAAATGTCAAGTTTTCCAGTTTGATCACAAGGCTTGCAGAGCGAGCAGCTCAATCCCAAGCTTTTTTGTCTTCTAAATAATCAGAAATTTTATAGTACCCTTTTTTACAAAGTTTGGTTTTAATACAGCTTTTAAATCGTTTAATGGGTAAGTTTCGAATGTCAGTAGGAAGTTTGTTGTGAAAGCGTATACATTGACCCATGAACGAGTTGCCTACTCTGTGGAGGCGAGTGCGATGTACAGCAAGATTGTGTTTATTCCTGGTATTTAAACAATGAATATCGGACATTTTCTTAAAATTTGATATATTTTTTTAGTTAACCTCGTATTCATCTGACTATAGAGTTAATAAGTGTGGCGTCCCCCAAGGGAGTGTGTTGGGACCCATATTGTTTCTATTATATATAAACGACTTACCGCTGGTGACTAATCATAAATGTGTATTATTTGCAGACGACATTTCAATTATTGTGACATCTGACAAAAAGTATAAAACTAAATCTGATCATGAGGTGGACATTAATAATACTATTGAAGACATTATAAAATGGTTACAAGCAAATAAATTGAAAATTAATTTAGACAAATCTAATTTTATACAGTTTAATAAATCAAAACACACCAAATACAATTTCAAACTTCATATTGACAGGTTAAAAGAAGTTCCACAAACTAAATTCTTAGGAGTACTCTTAGACCAAGATCTGAATTGGAAAGTATATTTGGATAGTTTGTGCAGTAGGATTAATAAGTTTGTGTATGCTCTCAGACAAATAAAGAACATAACCAATAAAAAAACAGCAATTACAGCATATCACGCCTACATAGAATCTATCTTACGATACGGGCTTATCCTTTGGGGTAACAGTACAGATAGACACAGAGCATTTATTGCGCAAAAGAAATGCATTAGGGCCATTTGTGGTATCCGTCCTGACGAGTCATGTAGACCGTTCTTTAAAAAGCTAGGTATATTACCACTTCCGTCACTGTACATTTTTGAAATTTGTAATTATGTTTATAATAATAAGGGATTGTTCAAAAGAGCCTATCAATTGAATTCTCGAAATAGAGATCCATGCAGACTTGTGTTGCAGGATACTCCTAAATCAGCCAAGTACGCAAAAAGTCTCCTAGTCATGTGTATACGCATTTATAACAAAATACCCAAAGAATTAAAATTGTTATTTAATATTAACTCATTTAGAAACAAATTATTGAAATGGTTGAAAGAACACATGTTTTATGACATTAAAGATTTACTTAACAATAATCTATAATTTCTGAACTTTTGTCATTGCGAAAACTATTATTATTGTATTAACCTTGTATCTGTGACATTGTACTTTAAAATTTACTTATAATTATTATTTTGCATGCAATTGATACAAATATCCTGTATAGCTAAACATGCGGACTTTAGATTAATATCTGACTGTAACAACTTTATACCATGTTTAAGGCAAATAAAGACTTATCTTATCTTATCTTATCTCTCTTTCGAAGAGAGGAGGCCTATGTCCCCGCAGTGGAAAAATTATAGACTGATTACGCTAAGCTGCCCAACTGCACTGATAGTGAAGAGTAATTTTAGTTACACTATCGCCAACGTCCATACCATGTTGAATACACCGGTACTCATACCAATCACCGAATTCAAGCAACGTTGGGCGCAGTTAGTAATAAGATGGGTGGATGCCCGGGAATACCGCGTGACGTTTTTGAGAAAAGTTATTCTGTTTTAATTGAGTTGTGTCTAAAGAGCTCCCGAACCTGACGCCATGAATGTTTATAGAATTTATTTCCGAATGAAAAAACGGAACTCATAAAGGATCACTCATTTATCTGTCTGACTGTTTGTCCGTCTGTCACAGACAATTTGCTCCGAATCTATTGGACCGATTAAGTTGAAATTTCTGTGACCCAAACACGGACATGGTACGTAAATAAATGAATTTTGAATAATATAGGGGTCATTTTTGGAGACAAATAAGAAAATAAAAAAGCCACATATTACTGTGTGACATATCAAATGAAAGGGCTTACTGTGAGGATCTTAAATATATATTTTTTATAATTTTAAAATAAATTGTTTGAAAGTTATTTAAGAAAATAGATGCAAATTGACAATTCCCCCTTATCTCCGAAACTACTAATGCTAACATTCTGAAAAAAATACAGAAAATACTCGTAGTTCTATACCCTTAAATTACAAAAAAAAACTTATCAATTAACTTGTGAAAAGAAAATGTGAACATTAAAACCAAAAGAAAAATCATTTAATTATATATATATATATTTTATCATTTAGTTTAATTTTCATATTTTCTTCATAAACATTAAAATAACCTTTCATAAGAGGTCAAAAACAAGATTCGTGAATAAGCTTGCAAAGTTCTTGCTTTTCATTGTTCTGAGGTTTTAGAAAATGTTATAGATACTTTGTATTTCAATCAGCGTGTTACCTGTTTGGCACTTGATGCAGCTACTTCAGAACGCCCAGTCTACATTGACACATGGTGTTCATTTGTTTTTGCAAGCAGGCAGCGCTTTTATGATCGACCAAGTTACGCTGGTTTTCAGCACCCTGACGTGCGCATGCATGACTACGTGACAACGCCACAGACGTCAACGCTTTAAGGAAAGTTTGTGGAGAATGTTTCCTTTTATGATTTCATGATTTTAATATTTACCAAAAATAATTTTACTATGTAAAATTCATGATAATTAAACTAAATGGTTACCCTGCATTCTGATTTGCATGTGACCAAACTGAGTACATATCTACTTAAGTACATTTCAGTAATATTTCACTTTGCAGAAGCTTCCTTTACTTTGGACTTTTCATTAGGCAATCATTCATGTAGACAGAACTTAGAGAGATTAATATAATGAGGAAAAAGTTACATCTAGATCAGCCATACTCAAAGTATACTCAAAGCCTCTGTGGGGGCTCCGCGAAAATACGGGCCATAAAGAAAAAAAAACATACTAATGGGGTACTATATTTTATTTTCCTCTGCAACCTGAGTAAAATAAAATCTATCTAAATAGGTAGGTATTCCAACATAAAGTAAAAAAGTGTGCAAATGTTAATGTCAAGTAATATGATTATTAATAAAGAATTCACATAAAACCATTTTTGATTATTTTAGGGCTCCGTCAAATATTTCAGTTTCCAAAAGGGTTCCGTCACCAAAAAAGTTGAAGAACCACTGATTTAGACAGAACTTAGAGAGATTAATATAATGAGGAAAAGTTCAATCTAGATCACATAGGTACTCATACAATAAAACGTAAAAATAATTAACAATTTATTTCATTGTGTTCCAAAACCAGAATTTGAACAATCACTGCAAGCAATTCACCAGATACGCTTTCAATGTTCAAAATTGCTAAAATTACTTTGAACTAGCTTGACCCCCTTTCGACATAGCGTGATGGTTCTCAACAGTTAAAAAAATAACCTTTCGCGCGTGAATTATTTAAGTGTTGGTTACAAAGAACATGAATTATTTACTTGAATTTGGAAGATTATAGAAGAAAGGATACGCATGTCCATCTGTTGAAGCTTGGGATTGTACAGGCCGATTTTTTAAGATGTTGATAATGAAATTCGTGGTTTAGCCGCAAAAAGCCAGGTGTTTTTTTTACTCTTTCTATATTCTCCTAACAATGGAAAACTATAGTAACTGCTTCAAATTCTTTTTATTGTTACCCAATAAGCTGATACGTAAAAAATAAATCATAGAACTGGGCGGGCATATGAAAGCGACTGAGTTAATTATTTCCACACGCGAAACAAGAGAGCGGAACAACACGCATGTTTAAAAATAAATTAAGCTATGTATCATAAATATTATCAGCCAGAGTTTCCAATTACCTAATACGCACATTTTGAATGCAATTTGCCATGAAATTAGTTAGGATTTTAAAATTACAGAAAAAAATATAACAAAGTAGAGGTCTTTTCGGAATTAAATTCTATCGAGGAAATTTAAACCAATTGCGTTTTCCTTCAGTCAGAGTATTAATCAAATAGAGAATAAACATAAAATCCAAAAATTAAATCCACACATGCTGTAATAGTGAAATAAATGGTTACGAAAAAGCCCCCAATTTATTTTGGCCTCGCCTTAACGTCCATTACCAAACAACAAAAAGAGCCTGTTTTTAGACCACCACTATTCACGGTTTGACCACTCTTGGCAATCAGGTTGGTGTTCACAGTGCACATTAGCGCACAGGAGGATGCTACCAGCCGGTGGGTTTGACGTGACCGGTCTATTTCTATTTTAGCCCGCATTTCTAGTTTCACTCGTATAGTGATCGAGGACAAAAAATAGTCAGTCGGTTGTTATCTTCAATTGTTTTTACTTCCACAGAAAATACTAAAAAGTTATAGCCGCAAAAACTACAACAGCAAATCAGTAAAAACATAATTAGCATAGATTTCATGTTAGTAACCGTAATTTCTTTCCAACTAAAGATTTAACATAAGAGAGGCAAATCAAAGCAAAGTTATACATATAAAATAAATCGTTTCCAAGTTTACATATGCTTTTATAGCCCTTTAGGTATTTGTTATTGTAAAAATGAAAGGCATTCCACTGGAAGGCCGCATCATATATCACAATCTTTACTTCTCACGACCGCGCTAGTTATGAGCGATAAGCGGGGCGCCACATTGACCGGTCCAGTGCCCAGAGAATTCCCGCGGCCTTCACAAGGTGATCGGTCCACCTTGTGGGACGCCATCCTACGCAACGTCTTCTGATACGCGGTCGCCACTCCAGAACCTTTCGGCCCAATCGGCCATCTGTTCTGTGAGCAATGTGCTGCCACTTAACTTTGGCAATTCTTTGGGCTATACCAGTTACCTTGATTCTCCTAAGGATCTCTTCAAAAAAGATACATAGTTACGTTTTTTTTTCTTCCTTTTTTTTGTAGGTGTTGATATAATATTTATTTTTATTACCATCCTAGTGGGATTTATATATTTATATCCGTAGGTGAGTCCGTGGCATCACAGCGGGCTCTATCAGAATACCAGCGCAGTGTTTTTTTTTAAAAAAATTGCAGCATTATGCTGAGATAGGAGCCTTTTTGGCATCGCACAAGTCTAGATTGTTTTTTTTTTATATTGTTAGTTTTAAATGCAATGCAATTTAGTGACCCAAATAAAATATTTTTCTTTCTTTCTTTTTGTCGAAAAAATAGGCAGTATAAGTTATTAGGTAGAGAATCTCGATATACCTACATATTGTGCAAACTTTAATGTTCTTTTAAAGACCGTCATGACCGTTGTGCGTCATGTTAAATCTTCACAAGTTAGTCACTTGGACCAAACCAGAATACTCGATAGGCCTGTAGACGTGTTTACTTGACTTAAATCGGCAATCACGCACAGTACTGCATCTATTAACATTTCTACAAGACTCTTATATTGCACGATTTTCAAGATGAACTTAATTAATCTTAGAATCCAAATGGCATAGCTGTAATGATTAGTAGGTTTCTGATTTTACTATTAGCCCAAAAAACTTGACTAAATGGGAACTTTAAAAATTAAATTAAAAGAGATGTAAAAAGTTAGAGTATTCATTTATTAGGAGTTGGCAACACAACATTTAGTTTGATTTATCTGTCATTACTGTCAATGTTATTAACATAATTAATGTCACTTCTGTGCAAGAGAGCATTAAAAGAAGCACACGTTTTTGCATCCAATTTGCATTTTTCATTTTATAAATAATAGCTAGCTACACAAGTAACCAAACATTAGGGAAACAAGCACACTTTGAGCACATTAGCTTTCTGAAAACAGTATCTTTCACTTCCCTGTACTGCGAAGATTTCTAGCTTTTGGTGAGTCATGGTATTATAAGATTTTGAATAAGTAATCAATCATGGTGTTAAACCACCACTCCTTGTATCCAGTATTTAGAAATTCCTATAGTCATTTTACTTATGAATATTACTCCTGCTACCGTTATTCGTCTTCTGCCTCAGTCTGCTTTATATAAAAAAGTGTTTTAAAGGCTAACACTATAAAGCGGTCGTATCGGTTCCGTATCGTAAGCTCTAAAATAGTTTTATCGCATTTCGCAACACAGTATAGCGCATCTATAAGTTTTAATTAATAGCAAATTGGCGTTCTTAGCTTATTTAATAGTTTGTTTATGAATTTATATTATAAACCATTAATAAAGTCGTGATAGAAAGTCTGATAGAAGATTTAAATGTTGTAATTAGAATCATTAATTTTAATTAGTAGGTATATGAGATACTTTCAGTTTTTATGACAAGCGGTTATAATGTTACGAACAAAAAAAACTGTCTGTCAAAATCTTTACATATTTATTTATACCTTAGAGCATTTAACCTAATTTATACTAGTGGTCGCCCACTGGTCGAAATTCGATCCCCTCTACTTACAATCTTTAAAGTACTTACTAATTCCATGAGTAGTACTAACTTATTCCATGTCAAGCTGTCACTTCTGTCACCTATCTACCTTCAAGCCATAATCTGAGGCACTTATGCGTATGTGTCAAACGCATGGTAGAGTGTGTAATGGTTTTTTATTAATGAATTTGCTTCTAATGCATATTATTTAAAAATATTAGCTTTCTGCACTCCTCCTCCATATAAACTTCAACTCCTTTATTTATAAACGCTGCTTATAGTTAAGTAATGATTAGCGACTGTTTAACCTGAGTTTTTTTGCCATTTTTATAGATAATGGTACAGAACCTTTCGTGCGCGAGTATATGTTTGACGTTTTAACGTCTCTTAACTTTAATCAACGTTTATACCCCCTTTCTGTGCCAAACTTCATACTCAAAGTTTTCGCTTCACGTATTAATATAATGATATACCTTATTGTACACCAGATTATACATTACAAAAATAAAAAAAATATACACTACAAAATATATTACAATGGGCGCCAATGGGGCCTTATCGATTACTCCAACCTCTTCCAGGCAACCTTGAAAACTTGGAATGAACAGTGATTTTCTGGATATCAATTTTCCGTAAATACAATGAATGATTCTAATGATTATAATTCTGTAAATACATATTTTCTATGGTCGCGAATTATATTTTGATCAAGACACTGACCTGCAAATTGCAAAAAACGTAAGAAATTTTTAATTTCGCAGGCTAGCACTGCGGATCCACCGTGAGATTTTCACAGAATAGCACTACAGAACCAGACGCGACAGATCTCAATATGAAGCTGCGTGTCATGAGAAAGTCCTCTTTCACAGGCCTCTACATATTTAGACACAGCATGATGATACAAACATTATCACAGTATTTGCCTCAGGTCAAACTAATTTGGGCACTTCAGATGTGAAACTAAGAGTTTCTTTTAGGCCTGAGGCTACGGCTCGATGGACTTGATAATCATCAATGATGACCCCGTCACTGTCAGAGGCTGGTGATTGAAGTTATTATAATGTTGAGACACAGATACTATTCTTAAAGTAGGTGTTTCACATGGTTCCCTATCCATGTGCATACAATTTTAAGACATAATATAACATGGCATACTTTTGTTTATCCTAACTATATTTACGCATAACGTTATTTACGCATAACAGCTTACGCACAATTATTTTAAGCATAAGTTCTCTAATCATAATAATAATAATGAGTGTATAAGCATTAGACACTACTACTCATTTGTGTAATATATGGCATAATAACGGATGGTATAATATCACTTGAAATAACGTTCACATGATATAATTTTCATTTGCTATAAAAACAAATAACCTAATTTCATGTGATCTAAATTTTATATTTCATATAACCTTCTTTTACTCTAATAACATTTAGTATAAATTTATTCAAAAAAAAACAATTTGTATAATGCTCTATAAAGATAACGTTCAGTTGACCTAATTTTTATATTAATAACCTAACCTAACACAAATGATTCAATAACAGTCGATGGTATCTGACGCAGGTAACGCATATACAACATTATTTTTAGTATATGCGAAACCTGAATATAGTTTGTACAGAATAAGGAACTGAATCGATTTCAATAATTTTTACACCATGTTTTATTTTGTCCCAAAAATATTTAAGTGTGATGGAAAATGTTATCACCATTTAATTACTTACAATACAATCGCCGTACGGTTAGGTACCTACTGCCAAATTATTATCAATGAGCGCAAGACGACCCTAGAGGCGGGGGCGCCTTTAGCATGTTTTTGTATGGACAACCCGGTAACATAACAACCTTATAACTTTGTGATTTTTCATGATACAGTTTTATTTAGTCATAGATTCTTTACATAAAAATACTACACACGTGTTTCGGGTTTCGCTTAAACTAAAACTAATATTGTATAGGCAGGTAACGCAGGTGACGCAGGTATATATATGGCAGGCATTGAAAATCTTATCAATTTTTGCAAAAATATACAAAACAAAGTAGACGTTGCTAAATTATAATAAAAATTACTTATAGATTTTGACTAATGTAGTAACTGAATAATATACTACTTGAATATTAATTCAAATGTGCATTAGTATAGTATCATAGAAAATGTTAATTAAACCATATAAAATAAAATAAAATTATATCAATAATTTATTATATCATTTCATCGTTATATTAAAAAAAATGAATATTAAACGTAATTTGGTCATAATTATGGTCATTAGAACTTTCGTTATTATTACAAACGTTACACACCCCCTAAGGCCACTCCACCGCACCTTATTCTACTTAAAATTGGTTCCGTCATTCCCATATTTTTTATGCGAATTAAAATTATGCCAAAACAAATTATCCAATAAGATAATTATGTCAACAGCAACAGTATGCCAAAAACGATTATGGCAAAAAATTATTATACCAAAAAAAGTTATACCAAAACAGTTATGCCAAAATATATTGGTAGTAAAAAAAACATTATGTGAAAATACGGGATCCCTTGTGGAGGTAATATTGGAAGGCGCTCCATGTGAAATGCTGGTATTCAACTGCATCCGGTTTGATTGGAAGAGTGGATGTTGCCCCAACATAGTTGGGAAAAGTCTAGGCAGATGATGATGGTTTATGAGCAACGGTATTTCTTAAGCAAAATCTTCTTATTATTACTCTATTACCGAAAATAAATCGAAAACATGGATTTTTATTAACATCCCTAGTTCTTTTTTATGTCCTTCAAACTAGCCATACCCATCCCTTAATGAAATCATACTAATGTTACCTAGGCTAAGTTTTTTGGTAATTAAATGATCACTTACTTAGATCAAAATGAATGCAAATCAAAATTGTTCGGAATCAATTATCCTACACATGTCGAATAAGATTCCAATGCTGATTGATATACTTATTAACAGATTGGTATTGGCTTATGAAATTATGGATTTATGCGTGTGTTCAATGTTATAGCCATTAGAGTCATTAATCGTGGGATAGTGCTAGTCAACTGGTGTTGGCACGGATCAATTTTTGAACGTCCAGTCTTAGGCCTAGATCTAGAACGCACTAGCTTACTTGCTACTGTTACTTAGCACGTTCCTTCTTTGAACGTCCAGTCTTAGGCCTAGATCTAGAACGCACTAGCTTACTTGCTACTGTTACTTAGCACGTTCCTTCTTTGAACGTCCAGTCTTAGGCCTAGATCTAGAACGCACTAGCTTACTTGCTACTGTTACTTAGCACGTTCCTTCTTTGAACGTCCAGTCTTAGGCCTAGATCTAGAACGCACTAGCTTACTTGCTACTGTTACTTAGCACGTTCCTTCTTTGAACGTCCAGTCTTAGGCCTAGATCTAGAACGCACTAGCTTACTTGCTACTGTTACTTAGAACGCACTAGCTTACTTGCTACTGTTACTTAGCACGCACTAGCTTACTTGCTACTGTTACTTAGAACGCACTAGCTTACTTGCTACTGTTACTTAGAACGCACTAGCTTACTTGCTACTGTTACTTAGCACGCACTAGCTTACTTGCTACTGTTACTTAGCACGCACTAGCTTACTTGCTACTGTTACTTAGCACGCACTAGCTTACTTGCTACTGTTACTTAGAACGCACTAGCTTACTTGCTACTGTTACTTAGAACGCACTAGCTTACTTGCTACTGTTACTTAGCACGCACTAGCTTACTTGCTACTGTTACTTAGCACGCACTAGCTTACTTGCTACTGTTACTTAGCACGTTCCTTCTTTGAACGTCCAGTCTTAGGCCTAGATCTAGAACGCACTAGCTTACTTGCTACTGTTACTTAGAACGCACTAGCTTACTTGCTACTGTTACTTAGCACGCACTAGCTTACTTGCTACTGTTACTTAGAACGCACTAGCTTACTTGCTACTGTTACTTAGAACGCACTAGCTTACTTGCTACTGTTACTTAGCACGCACTAGCTTACTTGCTACTGTTACTTAGCACGCACTAGCTTACTTGCTACTGTTACTTAGCACGCACTAGCTTACTTGCTACTGTTACTTAGAACGCACTAGCTTACTTGCTACTGTTACTTAGAACGCACTAGCTTACTTGCTACTGTTACTTAGCACGCACTAGCTTACTTGCTACTGTTACTTAGAACGCACTAGCTTACTTGCTACTGTTACTTAGAACGCACTAGCTTACTTGCTACTGTTACTTAGCACGCCCTAGCTTACTTGCTACTGTTACTTAGCACGCACTAGCTTACTTGCTACTGTTACTTAGCACGCACTAGCTTACTTGCTACTGTTACTTAGAACGCACTAGCTTACTTGCTACTGTTACTTAGAACGCACTAGCTTACTTGCTACTGTTACTTAGCACGCACTAGCTTACTTGCTACTGTTACTTAGCACGCACTAGCTTACTTGCTACTGTTACTTAGAACGCACTAGCTTACTTGCTACTGTTACTTAGCACGCACTAGCTTACTTGCTACTGTTACTTAGAACGCACTAGCTTACTTGCTACTGTTACTTAGAACGCACTAGCTTACTTGCTACTGTTACTTAGCACGCACTAGCTTACTTGCTACTGTTACTTAGCACGCACTAGCTTACTTGCTACTGTTACTTAGCACGCACTAGCTTACTTGCTACTGTTACTTAGCACGTTCCTTCTTTGAACGTCCAGTCTTAGGCCTAGATCTAGAACGCACTAGCTTACTTGCTACTGTTACTTAGAACGCACTAGCTTACTTGCTACTGTTACTTAGCACGCACTAGCTTACTTGCTACTGTTACTTAGAACGCACTAGCTTACTTGCTACTGTTACTTAGAACGCACTAGCTTACTTGCTACTGTTACTTAGCACGCACTAGCTTACTTGCTACTGTTACTTAGCACGCACTAGCTTACTTGCTACTGTTACTTAGCACGCACTAGCTTACTTGCTACTGTTACTTAGAACGCACTAGCTTACTTGCTACTGTTACTTAGAACGCACTAGCTTACTTGCTACTGTTACTTAGCACGCACTAGCTTACTTGCTACTGTTACTTAGAACGCACTAGCTTACTTGCTACTGTTACTTAGAACGCACTAGCTTACTTGCTACTGTTACTTAGCACGCCCTAGCTTACTTGCTACTGTTACTTAGCACGCACTAGCTTACTTGCTACTGTTACTTAGCACGCACTAGCTTACTTGCTACTGTTACTTAGAACGCACTAGCTTACTTGCTACTGTTACTTAGAACGCACTAGCTTACTTGCTACTGTTACTTAGCACGCACTAGCTTACTTGCTACTGTTACTTAGCACGCACTAGCTTACTTGCTACTGTTACTTAGCACGCACTAGCTTACTTGCTACTGTTACTTAGCACGCACTAGCTTACTTGCTACTGTTACTTAGCACGCACTAGCTTACTTGCTACTGTTACTTAGCACGCACTAGCTTACTTGCTACTGTTACTTAGCACGCACTAGCTTACTTGCTACTGTTACTTAGAACGCACTAGCTTACTTGCTACTGTTACTTAGAACGCACTAGCTTACTTGCTACTGTTACTTAGCACGCACTAGCTTACTTGCTACTGTTACTTAGAACGCACTAGCTTACTTGCTACTGTTACTTAGCACGCACTAGCTTACTTGCTACTGTTACTTAGCACGCACTAGCTTACTTGCTACTGTTACTTAGCACGCACTAGCTTACTTGCTACTGTTACTTAGCACGCACTAGCTTACTTGCTACTGTTACTTAGCACGCACTAGCTTACTTGCTACTGTTACTTAGCACGCACTAGCTTACTTGCTACTGTTACTTAGCACGCACTAGCTTACTTGCTACTGTTACTTAGCACGCACTAGCTTACTTGCTACTGTTACTTAGCACGCACTAGCTTACTTGCTACTGTTACTTAGCACGTTCCTTCTTTGACTTAGCATTGTTCCTGTCACTATCGTACAACTGGCAAACCACAAGGGCAAGATAAAGACGGGAACATGTCTTGGTCAAATCACGTGCTAAGTAACGTTTAGATATCGCGGGGTTGTGATTAAATCCGAGATCTGTAAACGTACCTCCTTATTACATAAGCTATCACCCAGTCCCGTCAAAATCGATCCAGCCGTTTCGGAGATTAGCCGGAACAAACAGACAGACAGACAAGTATTGTTTTTTCAATATAATTACCTTAATATAGGTTCATAATTATACATTTGGAAAAAGCTATTATTTTTAGGGTTCCGTACCTCAAAAGGAAAAATGCAACCGTTCTAAGATCACTTCGCTGTCCATCTATCTGTCTGTCTGTGTTTTTGTCAGTCTGTCAAGATTTTTTCAGGAACCTTTTTCTCAGGAACGCGTGGAGGTATCAAGTTGAAATGTATATCAAATACGGAAAGGCTCATGCAAACTGTGTAGTCTGCATGAGCCAATAGCTGACAAGCTTCTAAATCAACGCAATAAAAAACGCCATTTATGGGACATATTTTGATACTCGCAAATAAATTAATACCTCCCGTTAACCTAGAACCATGAAATTTGGCAAGAAGCAAGGTCTCATAGCACAAATAAGGGAAAAAGTCCGAAAATCGTTAATTTGTAATTTTATCACATATTGTTTTTTTTTTGCATTTACGAACTTACATTTGCAATTGGAAAATTGACCGTGACGTATATCGATGTAAGGGAGATCATGTTTTTCCGCTACAATGTTAAGTTTTTTTGTGACAAATTCATTTCAACTACGGAACCCTTCATTGTGCGTAGTCCGACACGAACTTGCCCGGTTTTTTACTAAGATCCAATAAATCATAAACTAAAGTTTCATTTTGCTTGTATGTGTGACTGTTTCAGAATATTCTTGCAAATTAACACAAAAATAGGGGGCTCTTTATGTTAAACGCTACCCCCTACTTCACTCATACACAACATTACGCTCATATTTCTAACAAGTTTCAGCAGAGTTATGCCTACAGGAAAACCTATTAAAAGGTGATGCAACAAATAAAATACACCAATAAAGGTACTTAGTGTGCATATGCTGACCTAAGACCTGACAGTCACTGAGAACACACAACCCGGAACTTGAACCCAAGACTTACGGTAATATTACGTGAACATGCTGGTCAAAATATTGTTTAGCATCACTTTTGTAGAGAGCTATTTGCAGTGCCATTTTTAACAGGCTAAAAAAAGGAGAGGAAAGGAGGTCTGTATGGTCATACGATATTTTCGTCAATAAGGTTGGGAACCGATTTTGAAATACTGTTTTTCATTTTTAGCCATAAAATTATTAAGGTGCATCTAAATGTTAAAAATGTCAGCTTATGTGAATCGAGAAGGTCGATAAATATTTCGGTGAGATATGAAAACAATTGTCGTTCGTGAAATTACTAAATAAATAAATGACTGACTTAAAAACATAATTATCACTATATTTAATTGTGGGCGTCCAAGCAAATAGGCTCCAGTAGGGGGTGATGAGTTAAGACTAGATACGGTATCTAGAATAGACAATTGATAATAAGGATTTAAAAAAAATCTAAAACTGGCACCTTTGTTTTTATCAGACACTAGCTCACCCGTGCCCACTTCGTTGGGCGGAAAGTCTTTTCATTTTTCGGATTAATTTATATCCTATGACACTCGCAAATAACGTGGCTTTCTATGGGTAAAAGAATTTTCAATATTGGTTTAGTTGATCCAGAGATTACCCCCCCCCCCCCTCCCTGCAACCTCACAAACTTTACCTCTTTATAATATTAGTACCTATAGATTTGAAGTTAAAACTCTGAATAAGCTTGCTTTGAGGAAAAGCATTTTCAAATTTGTCATGCCGAAAATTTCTGGTACATACTTAGGACACATCATATAAACTGATTTACTTATGAACTTGTAGGTAATTGAGTATCAAATCAATTAAAATCGCGAAATGCAACTTTTTCACCCAACTTTACAGAACTGCGTATACAGGGTGTGGCGTAAATAGTGGTCCAACGTTAAGGGGTCGACATGCGGTATATTCAGCTACCACATACCACAAAATGTTTTTTTATTACCATGGGTCTCAGAATAAAACATTTTTATTTACTTTTTTTGAAAAATGTACACCTTGCGTTACTAATTTGGCTCTAATTTCAACAAAAAACATTTTTTTCCTATTTTGTTTTGGGTTTATAACTGCTGAATACATGTGCTATCTTATGCAAATAACTGTTTTACTGTAAACTTATAGATTAAATAATGTATTTTTTTAAATTCAGCTCCTTTTCAATTTAAATGGCAATATTTTTATTCCAAATTATGGTATCACTTATTATTATACGAGATTTTAATTTTACGCCACAACCTTATATCTCGGAAAATAAATGCCGAGAACTGGACCCTTTTTGCTTGGACGCCACATTTAGTTATTATTATTCAAAAGGTTTATTTGAAAGCTCTTCAAACTTATAAAAACAATCACTTTTAGTAATGAATGTCACAGAATCTAAGGCGTAGGTATCCAGCGGTCAATGTAATGCAACCGACAGGCGACAGGTGGCAGGCAACAATCCGACCATTTTACTAGTTTCTTACATACATTTTCTGCTTAGTTATACAGTACCTATCGTGAAAATGTCACAATTATGTCAGTTTTTGAAAAATATGTCACATTGTCAGTGATATTAGATACCTGGGGGTGTACTCCGAAGCGCTAATCCGAAGTATCGGCCGAATGTTCAGCCGTTTTATAACTTCCAAAGTTTCCTTTTTTGACTTTGAGTCCTTACCCGACTTGCAAGTCACATTTTTGACTTTGGCTTATCTTTTTGACTGTCTTTTTTTTTCATTCGCCGTAGTCAGCCATAGATAGCAGGAGTTAAGAAACGGCCGAACATTCGGCCGTTACTTCGGATTTATGTTCGCAGTAGACCCCCTAGACTCACTAAACATTGTAAATTGCTAATAAAAGATATGATTGTTTTGCTATAAAATTAAATGATAATAAATAAATAAATACATACCTAACCTATACCTAATAATTAATAATATGATACTCCAAAGCATTATTCGTTTAATTTTCTAAATGCTAATCACTTCATTATAATATTAAGCAAGAGGCCCAACCATCACACTGAAGGCTCGTACAGACTGGTGCGATATCGCGGACGCGACGAGACACTATTAGCACAATTTCTATGTCGGTGCCTGCAGTGCCCGCGATATCGCACCAGTCTGTACAAGCCTTTACCTACAATATTTCTCAGAAACTACTAAACACAATTTAAATGCGACGCACAATAACTGGTTATACAATGTAACCATCTAAGTTTCTTTTTAAATAAAATGTGTCATAAAGTTTTCCTCGTGCACATAACTTGGTATACAACGAGTCTGCCAGGGATACAAAAAAAATGTTAGCAAAAAACATTACAAAATACAATATATATAGACTAAACGTTCATTACAAACATTTTTATTTTATTTATAATCCTCCCATAATCAATCATCAAATAAATCAATAAAATCAAATAAATACATTTACAATACACAATTATAATAAATATTTATCTAGATAAGTATTTTCTCTAAATTTAACGTCACGCGGTATTCCCAGGCGGCCACCCATCCTAGTACTGGCTGAGCCCAATGTTGCTTGACTTCGGTGATCGGAACGAGTACCGGTGTATTGAAAATGGTATGGACGTTGGCGATAGTGTAACTGAAATTACTTTTCACTATCAGTGATTCAGTGCAGTTGGCAGCTAACCATAATCAGCCTATAATGTTCCCACTGCTGGGACACAGGCCTCCTCTCCGTGAGAAGGAATGGGCCGTAATCCACCACGCGAGCCCAGTGTGGGTTGGTAGATGTCACATGTCTTGGAATTTTTGGTTCTTGGACATGCCGGTTTCGTCACGATGTTTTCCTTCACCGGTTTGAGAGCAGTGGTGATGAAATAATTTACATAAAGTACAGCACCTGTCAGAGTTACAACCTACGACCTACAACTCGTAAGTCGCGGCCGTTACCACTGCTTTATATACCTCTTTAATTAGACGCGTTAGGTCCCAATTAAGGCGTACGTATGTCTCAAAAAGGTCAAAACCAGTAACCTCTATTCTGTAACGTTACTTAAAGTTATTATAATTATTTAATTACTCAACATATTTGATAAGTACATTATTTTGGCATTGACTTTATAAACATATTACTGAATGTATGAATATACATATATGAATAATGAAGATGTGCCTAGTGACAAAAATTTAAAAGAGTATGGTTAGGTCATGTTGAGAGGATGAATGAAAGGCGACTAAAAAAAGGTATTTACAAGGCAGATATGAGTGGAAACGCCGGGAGAGGTCAATAGAGGACATAATAGTGACCTAATTGGTGATGTTCTTCAGAAAGGTGAGGTGCGTAGTACTCGCAACCGGCGTGCGTGTATGACCAGATGTATGAACGTGAACGAGGAAAAGCAGTATGTAAGGATCGTAGCAGGTGACGTTCTATAGTTTTGCCTACCCCCATGGGAAGAAGGCGTGAGTTTAAGTGTGTTGTAATACCTACTTAATGTCAAACAGTTTTCTAAAATTTGGCAATAGGCTCGCCCCCTATTACATGGGACTTAAACATAACTGGCGAAATGTGGGTGTGCTATAGGTACACCTCTGCCTAACCCTTCGGGATTACAGGCGTGATATTATGTAAACAATTTTCTCTAAAAACATTCCGATTTAATCACCATCGATGACTAAAGAATGGAAAATTAACATAATTATTTAAAATTTATTATTTGAAGATACAATAACTTACTGCTAATGGGTAAACTGACACACAGAAATGTCGGACAAAAGGTGATAAAAACACAAATAAACAAGTATAAGCAAGTGCCGCATACCTTATGATCTTATTGTGAAAACGGTGAAAATTGGTGCAATTCGTGAAAACCTTTGCTAATATTACTTAGCAGGCTTAGCATGGTAAATGTAAATGTGTTATTATGCATGATTTTATATAAATATTGACATTGCAGAATATTATATACAATATTACATTAATGTTTACTTTGAAAAGTATTATATTTACTGCTTTAATTTATTGTGAATGTGAGCACTATGTGGGTCTTTTTTTTTTTCTTTAAATATTTTCCTATTATTTTATGCTTTTTCTCAGTTTTAATGGTGGTCTGGCATTTTGAGCACTTTATGAGGCCTACCCAAATGTACTTTCTTTGGTATTGTTCGTCGAGTCGTTGAGCTCCTTAAGTCTTGAGTCGAGCTGCACGATTACGACAAATGCTTGCACTGATTGGACAGGTCCACTCAAAATTGTGTGGTTCTTTCCTCAAAAGACCATTTCAGACACAGATCTACATGGTCCTCACATGATCTGACCAAGATTATGTCTGGACTTTAAAAGAGACTTTGACCCCTGAGTTTGTTTCGCCATTTCTTCTCACGGGTAGTCAGATAGGAAATGTCGACTACATCTAGCTTATTTTTTACTTTTTAATATGACGTGTAAAAGTGATTCCGATATCCTATTTACAGAATAAACGATTTCATTTCATTTCATTTCATTTTATTTCAAAAAGGAAAAACTTACCGGTTATTGAAAAGGCAGTTTTTTTTATTCGTGTGCCTCATGTTTGAAGAACTGAATTTTACCAATATCCTATCGCTACGTTCCGTGTGATGCCGGACGTAAAGAATAGCACCACTATTTCTTCCAGTGGGTATCGTAAAGGCCTTGAGAATGGGCAGCAGCGTTCTCTATGCATTTTAACACCATACTGCGATCGCCAACTCGCCTGCCAAGCGTGGCGATTATGGCAACCCCCCTCAAATATTGGGGAGTCATAAGTCCAGCAGTGGACGTCTTTCGGCTGAAATGAATGAATGAATCGCTACGAATGCCCAAGTAAAGCACTGAACCACCTGTACGTCTATACCAAAAGTGTATATTACGTGTAATGACATACAGGGTTCAAAGTTTATCAAGAGTACATAGGTGAGAGTGTTATATAAGTAATATCCATTAGGTCGTTATGTACCGTTTCTCAGATGCAGGAAGATGAGCTAAGATACCTAACCTACATGATATTAACGAGGCATCAATATTCTTCTACCTACTATTCGATAACTGACTACCTCATTGGTATAGTGGTCACAAGCGTTGCTCCTGAGCATGTGGTCCTGGGTTCAATTCCCAGGTTGGACATTGTTATTAGGTTTTTCCATCAGGAATTTCTCAGTAGCAGCCCGGAGTCTGGGTTTTGTGCCCGGTTGATGGCAATAGGCTCGCCCCTTATTACATGGGACTTAAACATAACTGCCAAGATGTAGGTGTACTATAGGTACACCTCTGCCTAACCCTTCGGGATTACAGGCGTGATGTTATGTTATGTTATTCGATCAAATATTTTTCAGATAGTCAGGGAATGCATAACATTGACAAAACTGACCCTCGACTTGTACCCTACGGAGGCACAGTGTAACTTTGTCTCCAAATGCCAGATAGGTAATAATATCATGAATCGGAAGGCTCTGCCCTTACTCGTAAAACCATAGGAAGATTTCACTCTTCACAGGAATTCCCTTTGACACAATGTCTTAGTAGGTATTTAGGAGAAGGAGTAGTTCTTCTCCAATTATTCGAAGGTACCTGATTGACTTATGTGACTCCTTCATTAATTTTATTGTTAGTATCATTCTAATAACAGCTAACTCATTCACAGCTTCAACTATGCTGCCAACGGATGAACCTGCAAAAAAACCCCAAAAACATTTCCCAACCAACAGATGTTAATTACACAACATCACGCTCAATAGAACAGCACAAATTACTATAATAGTTATTAAAAACTTAACCTCTATGCATATTGTAATCAACTAAATATTTACGTTAGAAGTTGAAAAGTGAGCGGGAATACTGAGCACTTCTCTGATCATAGCCTTGTACTGGCAAGGGTCAAGCTATGTTACAACAGCAAACGTGTGTAACAAGAACACCAATTCCCGTAATTAATAACGTTCGCAATCTCATCTCAGCGACAACCAATGTCAAAAAAAATATTCTCTAAAGCCGGGTTCAGACGAGTGTAATGTAATGTATCGTGTAATGTAATGCGAATAGTGTGGACGGCATACAAGCTCAACGCGAATCATATATGTCTTCGAGTTTTTCCACAAAGTTGCCGCACAGCGAGAGCCCTTTTTGTTCGCGCTAAAAACTGCTGATGGATCAGTGCGACTGCTAGCCCAAGCGGTAAATGTCATGCTCGTAGTGCCGCACACACGCAGAATTCGCGTTACATTACACGATACATTACATTACACTCGTCTGGACCCGGCTTTAGAGAATATTTTTTTTTAAATGGTTGTCGCTGAGATGAGAGATTACACGTCTGGGTAAAAAACTTGTCAAAAAGGTAGGGAAATTAGACGTATTTTTGTAAGATTGAGACTGAGATTAAACAACCTACTAATTCAAACGATTCCGGAAATTCTTTCACTAATGGAAAGCTACAGTATTGCCGAGTGTCATAGGATATTTTATTTATTTTATAAAAATAAATTTCACGCGGACGATGTCGCGGAAAGAAGCTAGTTATAAATACAAATACAAAAAATACTTAGATTCACATTGAATCTGCATCACTCGTTTAAAATACATTCCAATAGTAATAAGCATCGACTGGCTGCATGACCCGCTCCATGTCGTCACATTACCGGTTTTGTATATTCAGTGACCTGTATAACCTGACCCCTCTTCCATTCTGCTTCTTTGTAGGACGTAGGAGCACTTTATTACTTACTGTTTGTTATTCACTAATTACCTCACATTTACGAGTATGTGTTTTTAGAATACAGCTGACCCGACAGACGTTGTTATATCCAAACAATAGTTCATTTATAAAAAAGGACGTTCCGTTTTTCCCGAATTTGAAAATTTTCCGGGAATCTTTTCCAATTTTTCTTTCCATAAAAACCTAATTCGGGCTATTAGGAACATTTTAAAACCAAAAATAGCATAATCGGCCCAGCCGTTCTCAATCAATGAACAGCATTTCATTATTAGGGTTCCGTAGTCAACAAGGAACCCTTATAGTTTCGCCATGTCCGTCTGTCTGTCTGTCCCCAGCTTAGCTCAGATACTCTTAGTAGGTACTGAATAGCTGTAATTTGGCATAGGTACATGTAGTACCTATGCCAAATTACAGCTATTCATTACTCACGATACATATTAATCACGCCGACTAAGTTGTAAAAATTTTGTACGTATAGTGGGGGTGATATTTTTTTTCTCATCGTTTGTCTATCCCATAGTATAGAGTATCGTTGGATAGGCTGTTCAAAAATATTTCAGGGTTACATGTGAAAACCATTTTTTTCAGGGATCCGTTTGCGTAATATTAAGCTTTAAACTGCAAATTTTTGTTAGAGTCAAGTGTCCTCCCTGCCAGCTAAATGGTTGTTTTTGGATATGTGAAATGATCATGATCATGGCAGTAGTTTATAATATAACGAAATTAAAAGGAAAACTATAACAGCTAAGTAGGCTTTACAAACTAACGAGTAATAGTCGACCAACTTATATTTGCAGTTGGGGAGAATAGACCGTGAAGTATATCGATTTAAGCGAGAACATGTTTTTCAACTACTATGTTTTTCGGATAAATTCATCCCAACTACGGAACCTTTCATTGTGCGTGGTCCGACACGCACTTGTTACATTTTATACTTAACTTTAATGTGTCTCGGGCGGATTAACGTTGTGGATTGGTGACTTGTTTTATGTACTCGGATTTTTGAGATGGGGCAGTAAGGGCCTTAACCGTTGTAGCTACAGGAAAACGGTCTTAAAAGACTGTGTTTATCTTTTTGAGAAATGTTGATCTGCATTCACAGATTTTGAAAAAAATGTACAGCCAACAGGAAAATGGGCAATTTACACAAAATCTTTTTTTATGCCAATCAATCCTGTTTCAAAAAATGATCAATAACCTCTATTGGACCAACTGAGGTTTGAGTACTAGAAAAGTCATAAAAATCGCCAAAAACTTTTCCCATACATTTCGTTGGAAATGAGACTAGAACTTACATTTTTACCATCAATAAACTGGGCGCTACAAAAAGACTGATCGAAAAACAAATAAAAAACCTGCCAAGTGCGAGTCGGACTCGCACACGAAGGGTTCCGTACCATTATCTATAAAAACGGCAAAAAAATTACGTTTGTTGTATGTTAAATATTTGTTTTATTTTAATTTAATTATTTATTTTTAAAGTGAATATATAACTAAATATTCTGTGAATATTTCAAGCGTCTTCCTGTTGCCGTTATCAATATCGAGCAAAAACGAGTAAAAAAATCACGTTTGTTGTATGGGAGCCCCCTTAAATATTTATTTTATTCTGTTTTTTAGTATTTGTTGTTATAGCGGCAACAGAAATACATCATCTGTGAAAATTTCAACTGTCTAACTATCACGGTTCATGAGATACAGCCTGGTGACAGACAGACAGACGGCGGAGCCTTAGTAATAGGGTTCCCGTTTTACCCTTTGGGTACGGAACCCTAAAAATACCTTTGAGAACAGATTTTTCATAATTATACCATTGCACAGAAACAAGTGCTCTCTTTATTGACTTAATTCCCACGTGACTTTGACACATTAATTCATAATCAGCTATTTGATAAATTAGACGAGTGGGGAGCTTTTGGATAAATAATAACTGCCGCCCGGGTCGATCGATCAGGTTAAGCTACGCTTGCCGCGGTTGGTCCGTGGATGGGTGACCATCTGTTCATACCAAGATTCCTCCGTGCCTCGGAAAGCACGTTAAGCCATTGGTCCCGGCTGTCATTTGTAGATCTTTGACAGTTGTTACGGGTCATCAGAAGCCCAAAAGTCTGACAACCAGTCTTACCAGGGATATCGTGTTACCCAGTAACTGGGTTGTGGTTGTCAGATAGGCTGTCGCTCTATGTAAAATACTGGTATTCAGCTGCATCCGGTTAGACTGGAAGCCGACCCCAACATAGTTGGGAAAAGGCTAGGCAGATGATGAGACGACTGCGGAGTACGTGGTCCATTACTCAACTGGTGTAAACATTATCTTAAAAATCGTACCCTTACTGTAAAAATTGATAGCATCTGTAGTGATCGCATGGCTGTAACTGAGGGAACAGCCCAGGGCTCAGTATTAGGCCCCCTGCATTTTATCTCGTATGTAAATGATATGAGTAACTGCATCACGAACGGTAATTGCTATCAGTTTGCGGATGACTCTTGCCTTGTTATTGCTAATAGAAATCCTCAAATAGCATGCGAACGCTTACAACTCAACCTGGATGATCTAACAAGGTGGTGTCACGATGCTGGCTTAGTACTTAATGAAAGCAAAACTATACTACTGGTTATTAAACCTCCATACATTAGAAAATTGCCCATTCGGAACTTAATAGCCCATGATCATGACTGCTTGCATACGGTCAATGCGATTAATTGTAACTGTCCACAAATAGATGTTGTCAGTAAACAAAAATATCTTGGAGTAATTATAGACGACTAGCTGCGCCCCGCGCTTTCACCCGCGTAAGTCTCGATCCCGTGGGAATATCGGGATAAAAAGTAGCCTATGTCTTAATCCAGGGTGTCAGCTACCTCCATACAAAATTTTATTAAAATGGGTTCAGCCGTTTGAGCGTGAAGAAGTAACAAACATACACACACACACAAACTTTCGCCTTTATAATATTAATGTGATAAGTGTGATAAGTTTAACTGGAGTTATCACATAGAACGTATTTATGACAAACTTCGGCAATTTCTCGCTATTATGACCATATTAAAAAACCGCCTGCCCTTCAAAGTGAACATAATGCTTTATTACGTAATGGCTGAATCTTACATCCAGTATGGCCTACTAAGTAGTTATGGTCGTACCTATAAAACCTACCTTGATAGTATTTTTAAACTTTAACTTCGAATTTTAAAAACAATAGTATCTCCTAAAATTAGAAATCAGCTTTACGACAATATATATGGCCTATGAGGCACAATGGCATTTATGAGGTTCATATACAAAAAAAAAATTGAAAGAACAATTTTTCAATGAATCCTTAAGAGACAAAATCGAGCAGCCTGTATTTATACCGAGACTTATTAATAGTCTACCCTCAGAAATAAACAAATGTATTACACATAAAAATATCAAATGTAAACTGTAGGAATGAACTATTTAAAACCTAAAGATGTTATTAATTGTATCAACAATAACGCGTACATATAAAATGCTTCATTGTATAGTTTGATATTGAGATAGACTCAGTCATGATAGAACAAGCTTAAACCTTAGTGGTTTTTGGTTGCTATTTAATATGTAATCCTGTGTTCTTTTGTATAAATGATAAGCAAATAAAAAAAAAAGTATTCATGTAATAAGCAAGTGACCACATGCAAAAAACAGCTTGTATACAGCTTTAACGATAAAACCAGATTGAAGTGTCACAAAATACTTAAAGTTGTATAATAGAGTTTTAATATACTGTTTAAGCAACCTTAGCTTACGCGGCTCTCTTAATAAAGATTTTATACAGTGTGAGCTATATAATAACTCATAAATCACTCTTACAAAGACAAAATAATTTTTTGACACTCTTGTACGTCTCTTAAAGAACTCTATGTTCTAAACAGGCTTGTACGAGTATATTGATGTTGAAAGCGCTTGCGTGCTGCTTGGGAAGTCATTTCATTTGATATGTTAAATGGGACAGTTTGTAAAACTTATTTTTTTGATAATCCCACAAAAATGAACCCCACATTCAAAATTAATTTATTAATATGTCATGTTCGTATTTGGGTCACAATAATTCATTATAATACCAAATTTCAACTTAATCGATCCAGTAGATTCGGAGCAAATCAGTTTTGTGACAGACAGACATACGACTGATTCTATAAGGGTTCCATTTTTTCCTTTTGATGTACGGAACCGTAAAAAGTACTTACAATATGCACTCTTTCCATTACAAATAACTACTAATTTATTATTGTAAATACTGAGTGGACTTGTGGAGCAAATCGAATAAACTCGAACGATTGCGGTTATCAATGACCTCACGTAACGTGTTCGGTCGCCATTCGATAAAAAACGTGCAACATCGCACCGTGTGAAAGAGACGACGATATGTTTCCCACGGCACACGGCACGAAGCTACGCGTTTATTGTCGAATGGTAACCGGACAGGCGGACTTCACCGGACAAGCATCCAGTTATCCAGTGTTATAACATCTATTGGAAAGAGTACACGCCGAAAATTGTTTATAACAAAATGGCCGACGCTTCATCCATACACAACGGGCTACTGATTTCTTTAATAGAAAAGAAGCCAGTTTTGTGGGACAAAACTACGGAATATTATAAGAACCGCGCTGCAACTCAAGATGCTTGGAAACAAATAATGATGCAGTTAAATCCAGATTTCAAAGCATGGGAAGAGATAACAAGACAAGCTTACGGTATGTTTTTTTATTTTACATTTTACAAAAACTGTTTTCGTACGAAATATTCGTTTTGCCATGCGACAGAAGTACATAAACATTTATTGATATAAAAACGTCGTTTCTTTGGTCTTCCCCTAGTCTTATAGCCATCCACGTTCATACTCCAAACTTTCCTCACGATATTTTTCTCATTCTTCTGCATCACATGCCCATTCCTTGACAACCGGTTTCCACAAATTTAAATTTTAGAGAAAAATACAACAAGAATGCCTATATCCTCCATATATCAACCTTATACATAATTAATAAAATCGTAGCGACGTCAAAAGTTACATTGAATATTTAAAAAAACAGTAATTATATGTATGGTCTGAGAACGATTCTAACGCCAAAAATATAGTTTTTAGAATTTTTGTCTGTTGGTCTAATTGGTCTGAATGTATGTTCCACCATCACGCAAATGCTACCAAATAGATTTTGTTCAAATTTTGCATAGATTTTCCTTATAAGTCTGGTCAGTCTGTAGGCTATAAATTATCACGCTATTTGCTATGGGGGATGAGCCATGTTGCAATATGTTCGTATTCTTCTATAGTTTACCGCATATTATTGTAAAAATAAGAGCCAATCGTTGAGAATATTGCAGATACTTAGTTACGGGTTGAACTTTTTAAATGATTATCATCACCCTCACCATAATATAGCAGTCAATCATAACGTACAGGGTGAATTTTTGAGATGGGGCGGTAAGGGCAGGTGCCTTAACCGTTGTAGCTACAGTTAAACTGTCCTTGACTTTTACTCTTGGGGGACTGTCCTTAACTTTTTGAGAAATTTTGATCCGCAGTCACAGATTTTTCAAAAATGATTCAGTCAGCAAGAAAATGGAAAATTTATCAAAAACTTTTTTTGATGCCAATCAACCCTGTTTTTTATAATGCACAAAAAACGGGCCAACTAAGGTTTCATAAAAGTCTACACGTTTTAAATTATTTGAGGGCATTTGTCTCCGAATTACAAGCAACAAACTATCTAAATTCTGCTCTCAAAGTAAATTATAACGCGTATTCCTTCATAATTCGATGTTTTTTTTTTGTGAATTTTCGGGCAATCTTCATTGTAATCGTGTTATAATATTGCAGATAGTTACAGATTTATCCTTTTAAATAATTATCATCATGCAATACCTTTATGGAGAACGACTATTTTAGTGGTTGTAAGCGTTTAGTCGTATAATGCCTAATTCGCAAAATGGCACACAGTCGCAAAAAGGCCAATTCGCGAATGGACTAGTTCTCAAAAGGACTAATTCGCGAAATGGCTAATTCTCAAAAGGACTCAGTAGTAAAATACCTAATTCGTGAAAGGACTCATTCGTAAAATGTCTAATTCTCCAAATGGCCAACTTTTACCAACTCATGCCATGAGTTAAATGACATGAAAAATCTAACTTAATTTTCTAGGTTACTTATGTTAATATTTTATACGAAATGCAAACAAAAAACTTAGCTAAAAACATTTATTATTAAAATAAAACAATCATAGCGAAAAACAACGCATCTTACAATCTGTCACACAACCAACAAAAAAAAAATTATGATTATTATGGCGAAAAAGTATTAAATCAACAAAGCACCTTACAATGTGTCATATAACAAAAAAAACATTATGATTATTATGGCGAAAAAGTATTAAATCAACAAAGCACCTTACAATGTCTCATATAACAAAAAAAACATTATGATTATTATGGCGAAAAAGTATTAAATCAACAAAGCACCTTACTTACAATGTGTCATATAACAAAAAAAAAAAACATTATTTTTACCAAATAATCACACTGGAAGCTCAAATTATAATAATAGTTGGTAATAAATTATCTTGTGAAAAAAATATTCAACAGATATTTTTTTGGCTTTTAGTTTTACTAATAATTTGTTATACTGTGTGTCAAATTGTATATCTTTATTTCTACGATTTTTTCTTCTTACTGTAAAAATATTCTTTTTCATGAGTATGTCGAAATGTTTGGATTCTTTCTTTAGTTTATGGATAAAATTAAACAAGGTTGGACGTTTTGGAATCAAAACATTTAGTCGATGATGCCATCCTTCCAGTGCGTTTGTCGTACGATGACGTTGTCCAGCACAGCTAAGAAGTGTTGAGCCCAATCTGATCCACTGCTTTTCAAAATACTGAAGGAAATTGTCCATATTACGAGCAGCTTCTATCTTTTCAGATATAATTTGCCACCCTTCTGCGATGAAATGTGATGGCAGAAGTGGCAGAATAGCTGCTCTCCGAATAATATTTCTGTGGTCACTTGTTTCGTTAAAAAACATAAACAAATTTAATAATAATATAACGCACAACGCTGTCCACGGGTAGACATAAAAGTAAAGAAAAAACCGACCAAGTGCATGTCGGACCACGTACAATGAAGGGTTCCGTAGTTGGGATGAACTTATCCAAAAAACAAAATAAACATTGTAGTTGAAAAACATGTTCTCCCATACACGGTCAACTCTAACTGCAAATGCAAGTTGGTCGTTGATTTATAAAGCCTACTTAGCTGTGATAGTTTTCCTTTTAATTTCGTTATATAAACTACTGCCATGAATTTTTTCACATACCCAAAAACAACCATTTAGCTGGCAAAAATTAGCACGTTAAAACTTAATATTACGCAAATGGATCCCTTAATCGAAAAATGGCTTAAACAAACTCGCAATATTTTTGGATCTAGACGTTTATTTTATTCACTAAAACCTGACATTTGCGAATTGGACTCGCGCCCTGAGAGTTCCGTCTCAAAGCTGTGCCCGGATGCCCGGGGCTTCACTCAAGTGATACAGCCTATTTTCCAGGACAAACTTAAAATTGTAGTTGGAAAACATGTTCTACCTAATTACCATTCCAACTGCAAATGTAAGTTTGTACGCACGATATTGAGAGATTTACCGTGTTATTTTATGACCGGGTAAATCATCTATTTTCATAAATAACATTAAAACTAATTCAAAATGATTTAAAAAAATAATTGAGATTGAGACCCTTACATCAAGTCCTTTGATTTGATACTCGTATGTCACACACCGTCACACGGTATAAGGTTGCAAAAATATTTTTTATTTTATATAATTTGCCCCTAAAGTGAGGTTTTTTATTTTATATAATTTGCCCCTCAAGTGAGCTTTTTTATTCAAGATTCATTATTTTACGTTACTCGTCACAGAGTAGTTTTTTTTATAAAAAATTTGATGTTACATTAGTACATTGTGGTGTCTAACGACTTCCACGCGAACGAAGTCGCGGGCAGAAGCTAGTTATACAATAATATTTTATGTGGAATTGGTGGATACAATTAATAGGTATTTGCCAAATTGCCTTACTTTCAAGATTATTAATTTATCCAAGCTACTTATTTTTCTTACAGTTAAAATGATTATGCAGAGGTGGACTCACATAAGAGACAATTATTATCGATCTTACAGAAAGATCCAGAATCAAAAGAGGTCAGGCTCTAAAATAACAAAGCCTTACTTATACAGCAAGAAGTTAAAATTTCTGCAGAAAATAATGCCACCTAACGAGGCAGTAAGTAATGCCATAATTGAACATGTTAAATCAGAAAGCCAGGAAAATTATGATACTGTAGAGGTACATACTGCAGATGCGAATATGTTTTACATGGATCCTGTAGCAACTCAGGACCCTACAGAATCCAACCGACATCTCCTATTTTTCAAAGGAATTTTACCGTCACTAGACAACTTTGACGAGAATGAAACTCTGGATTTCCAAATGGGAGTGCTCCAACTCATAAAGAAGATTAAGACCAGTCGACAAAGCCACCAGTTCCCGTCTTTCAATGTCAAGTCTGAAGATACATCAAGTAGCCACAGTGAATATTCTTCTTAATAATACCAAGGGACCAATTATTATGTTTAGTAGAAGGACAATAATGAGCACAATACCAGAAAGGGTCTGAGATGACGGCTATATGAATGAACATGAAAATGGTAAGATAAAGGCATGATATCCCAAATTAAATTGACATAAGGGCAGGGGGCCAAGTCTGCTAACGCAGTTGAGTTGGCAGAATGGCCGATCATTGGCACTGTAATTGTAGATTTTGACAGTTTTGCTAATCTCCTAATTAAAAGGCATCTTTGTGATTTTCCGATGACGTGCCACTGACACTCCATTGGAAAAATTGTCTGTATTTGGTAATCTCGTACTGACAAGCTCCTATTATTTTGACTTCCTTATGGACCACTGTCACGTCATTATGAATTTAGGAGGTTACAAATTATTGGCACAATGGTCATGGCGTTGCCTTGGTATGGTCGTCATAATGACCAATCATTGAAAATAGCAGACTTGGCCCCCAGGAGTATGGTAATGAATGCCTGCACAATTTATGATTTATATTTACGTATCTCTACTATATAGGGTCAAATTAAATTAGCTAGCGATACTCTGCAGGCGTAACACTATAAAATATAAATGACTAGAAGTTTTTTTTTATATGGAGTCAGCGATTGCTGGTAGTGATGTTACTTGAAGTATGAGTTCAGAAAATCTGTATTTTTTTTTTTGTTTTATCTTTTTTAGATACTAAAACCCATCACGTCTGTAAAGTATACACAAAATATTTTTTTTAACTGTTATCTCAAGTGACTACACTTTCTTACACCCAAAAAAACTCATCATTTTTTTTTTTTTGTTTTACTTATCATTTTTAGATATCGATACCCATCACGTCTACGGAGTTCCGCTAGCTAATTTAATTTAACCCTGTATTTATTGACCCTTTATTTTATTTGTCTCTGATTGACATGTTTAGTTACGTAATAAAACTAAGTGATAAACAAACTGCATAATTATTTTGTTCGTGTTGATTTTCACTGTGGGCATTTAGAATTTGTTCAGAGCGGGACTCGAATACCAAATACATTTTAATTAGACTTACGATAGACGGGACAAAGCGAACAACATCAAACTCAAAGCATTTATCTATACTAATATTATATATATAAATCGACGAAAGGCAAATCCCCGGGGCACGACGGCCTCATATCTCTCTCGTCATCATATCTCTAGAGTCTTAGCAATGTTCTTCTCACTGTGCGTGAGCCACTCTTACCTGCCGTCAGATCTTATGAAGGCTGTGGTGGTACCTGTTGTGAAAAAAAAGGGGGACCTTGCCGATAAAACAAACTACAGGCCTATTTCCCTAGCCACCATCATAGCTAAAGTGTTTGACGGTTTGCTTAACACACAGTTGGATAAATATGTAAGCCTGCACGATAACCAGTTTGGTTTTAGACCTCAACTGTCTACAGAAAATGCTATACTATGTCTTAAGCATACCGTCAGATACTATACGGATCGTAAGACCCCTGTATATACTTGTTTCCTCGACTTGTCTAGGGCCTTCGACCTGGTTGCGTATGATATTCTTTGGGATAAACTGAACAGTATTGGCCTGCCGCGTGAACTTGTGACTATGTTCAAGTATTGGTATACGCATCAGGTCAACAGCGTCAGATGGGCGGGGGCAATGTCGGAACCGTATCAGCTTGAGTGTGGAGTGAGGCAGGGTGGATTGACCTCGCCAACCCTTTTCAACCTCTACATGGACGCATTGATCGTCGCGCTCAGCAGTCGGCATGTCGGCTGCCATGTTGATGGTGTCTGCGTCAACAACCTTAGTTATGCTGACGACATGGTGCTGCTGAGCACGTCGATCTGTGGCCTGAGGAAGCTGGTACAGGTCTGTGAGGAGTACGCGATTAAGCATGGGCTTAAATATAATGTTGGCAAGAGTCAATGCATGGTCTTTGGAGCCAGCGGTGCAAAATGCCTAGAAAATGTACCACCGGTGTTTCTCAATGGTGTTCCCCTAGATAGAGTGGACCATTTTAAATACCTAGGGCATATAGTCACGGCTGACCTCAAGGATCATGCTGACATCGAACGGGAGCGGAGGGCTTTGTCGACAAGAGCGAATATGCTGGCTCGCAGGTTTGCACGTTGCTCCGACCAAGTTAAGATCACCCTTTTCAAGGCATATTGCACTTCACTGTACACGTGTGCCTGTGTGTGCAGCGTGCGCTTCACACAAGCGTGCTACAGCGCCCTCCGCGTCCAGTATAACAACGCGTTCAGAGCGGTGTTGAGGCTGCCTCGCTTCTGCAGCGCCTCGGGCATGTTTGCGGAAGCGCGCACCGACTGTTTTCACGCCACCATGCGCAAGCGGTGCGCGTCCTTAGTGCGCAGGGTGCGGGCCAGCTCCAATACTGTCCTAATTATGATTGCTGAGCGTTTTGACTGCCCCTACATACGACAATGCTGTAACAGACATGTTTTTGTATAGCCACTTAAATCTGATTATTTTTATATGAAATTTCTATTATTATTATTTTTTTTCTTTAAATTTTATTTTGTGATCCAAATTTGACATTTTATTTTATTTTTAATTTAAATTCTATGACATTGTATTTCTGTCTACTCATTCGTTTATTTTAATTGCGTTTGACATTTAATTTTTATTTTTATTCTGAGACCTTTTTATTTTGTACCTACCTACCTGTTCGTTTAATTTAATTGTATTGACATTTTGTTCTATTCTGTTGCAGTATTGGATTTTTTTTTTTTTTTTTATCTTGTGGAATATGGGTTTTGCCTGAATTAAATGAATTTTATTTATTTTATTTTTATTTATTATAAAGAGGTAATTTTTTTTGTTGGTAAGTTTGTATGGGGGGTTATCTCTGGAACTGCCGTATAGTCGGATTTGAAATAATCTTTTTGCATTTGTTAGCGCAATTCTTGAGGAATGTTAAGGTATTTAACATCATGCTACGACCCTCAGCAGCCGTGCAAAAAAAAAGAAAAAAACAGAAAGAACGCTAAGCGAACTTATTCGAATTCGAATTGAACTTGTGGTAAGTATTACAAACCTCGTACTTAGACTGAACTTAATTAAACTACAGTTCATTTTCGTCAGTATTTTATAATTTACCGATTTAGACAAATTTAATCATTTTCTTAGATAATAAATGTCAAACTATCTGACGGTTGGTCAAAGTCAAATTATTTACTTCAAATAGGCATCACATAAGAACGTCAAAGGAGGTGTTTTTTTTTCATACAATTGTGGCCAAACAATGTACCTTAAGAACAAAGGTACGAAAATATAGGAAAAATATTGCAGAATCTGAAAAAAAAAATGGATTTTTTTATACATTTGTACCACCTGAAATTGTCGTTCAAAGATGTTAATAACTTGCAACCCAAGAATTTAAATCTGGCAATCTCGTGATACTTCTCCCGATGATGCGTTTCGTAACTTGATTCTATTAAACGTACCAAAAAGAAATTAACCTAAACTAAACTGATTATTATTTATATTTTTGTATTAAAAACAATTTTTTGCCTAGCACATTCTTTTTGTGAAACATTCAGTGAATAAGAATTTAAAAAATACATATAATTCACATTTCAGATTATTTTATGCGTTTGGTTAGCTTATTGAGAGGCCAAAACACTGTACTCTAAGGCCGACAATTATCTATTTTTTTTTATCATTTGTTGTTATTTACCATGAATGTCATTCCGTTTCGGTTTCTCGCCCTGTTCGTAAGTTTCCCGTCTCTGGAGTGCTATTTCGTGTGTGTGTTTTTCGTTATTGTTGATTTGGCTATTCTTCCATGGACTTTCGATTGATTTCTTCTATCCTGACGACCTGGCTAACCCACGTTATTTTATTTTATTGCTGTGCTCACATCATGACTATTGTTTGGTGTATGGGGTGGGCTCGACATCAACGGGATATTACAGCAGCTGCTTCCTTCCTAGACTATATCCTAGTTAGAGAAGATATTGAAAGGGAGGAAATGGAATAAAAGAAAATCATAAACATATTATTGGTTTTATTTAAAATATCAACTTAATTCCCATTAGCATACACACTCTCTAATTATTAATTCCTTGTTACGTTGTCTTTACTACTTATTAGCCTTCACAATGAAAAACAGCCTGCAGCAATGGTTTAAGTACTTACAAAAATAATTGATACATCGTATTTAATCGTGTTGATTTATCGTAAACTGACCGAAATGTCCAACAACCTTAAAGTCACCGCTGTAATAATTTGACAGATCAAATAGTTTGACCGCTGTCACTGCTGATATGACCGTTTCGTTGACCGCAAATAGGACGTGAGGTAGTGATTTTTTATATTCGTTTATTTTTCAATCCATCGAATATTGGAGGATTTTAAATACTGCTAATAACACAATTTATTCCAAGGAATTTAACTTTTAATTTGTACCTCGGTACAAGTTTTCTAGTTGATTCTAGTTGCCCCTTCCAAAAAATAGTTTCGTATAGAGAAGAATGGGCAAGACACTCCACCGATACTCTTTTAAAAAAGTTTTACAAATTTTTTTTTAAGATATGTTTAGACGATGCATCTAGAATAATACCACAATAGGTAAAAAAAAGTAAAATGAAGCAATGACAGATAATTTAAATAAGAGATAGATACATGGTGCTCACCTATTTACAAACATCGTAAAAGTATGGTTTCCTAAAAAAAAATTTAATAATAAGTCTGTGTGTGAGTTGGTTTCGGTAAAAGTCTATCGTATCAAACTTGGCTATTATGTAATTTTGCTACTTATAATTATTATGCTAGATGGGGTCACTGAGACATGGAGTCTCTATTAAATTTCTCTATGCCGTAGGGATCTTAAAACTGCAGTACACGGCCTTACCTTACATCCAAGATAATACTGAAAAAAAAAGTCCAGTGTATATTATGGTTGTATGCATGACGCATAACGATTAAAAAAGGTTGTTTTGTACTTAAATGGTTAAGTTAAATGAGGTAAAATGTGTAACAAGATCAAGGATCCTAAAAGGATGCGTCAACATTCATTGAGATGGTTTTAAAGGCGAGGTCGTTTCCAACTAATATTGTTGTTTACTTAACAAGCAATATTAAAGTAATGCGATTCTTGTATTGACATTGTTATTTAGAATTTAATTAAAATTTTGACATTGTTATTTTGAATGAAATCTAAATTTTGACATTGTGATTTCAATTTAATTTAAATTGCGACATTGTATTTTTTTTTGTATTGTTTGTCTAGTGCATCTAATTTTGTACGCCATAAATGGCAAGACATGTAGCCACCTCATATTAATTATAAGACCTTCATACTGTACTCATGTTTTACAAAATAAATATTATGTTATCTTATCTTGTAGGTACAATTTTTCAATCTTTATTACTTATATGTATATAGGTACTAATAATAAAGCTTAATAGTTTGTTTTTTTGTTTGAACGTGCTAATCACTGGCGCTACCAGTCGGATTTAAAAAAATATTTTTGCATTTAATAGCCTATAACCTTCCCCAAGAAAAAGATTTGAAAAAAGAGTTTTCTTGAAACTTTCCGCGTTCGCTTCCGTTTTATAAAATGTCCTTATCCTAATTAATATTATAAATGCAAAAGTGAGTTTTTTTGTTTGTTACGCTTTCACTCTAAAACGGCGGAACGGATTTATGAAATTTGAAACTTGAGTAGACCATGACGTAGCCCGAAAGTCCGACAACCAGTCTTACCAAGGGGTATCGTATTACCCAGTAACTGGGTTGTGGTGGTCAGACAGGCAGTCACCCCATGTAAAATTTTGGTTTTCATCTGCATCCTGTTAGACTGGAAGCCGACCCCAACATAGTTGGGATAAGGCTAGGCAGATGATGAGTAGACCATGACCTGGTTTAGAACATTCAACATAGGATACTTACTTACCACCACGCGGGCGAAGCCGCTGGCAAACGCTAGTCTTTAATATTTTGTTTCAATACTCGACGGGTGACCATCACATTGCGATGGGAGAAAATTTCATTATTGTAATTATACTAATTTATGTTAATACTGTTTTTATAAATAATATGAATTATACATATTAAATTAAGACACTATCGCGGGCATGATTACGTGGAGATAGGTCGAAGTACTGATATTAGAAATAAAAAGAGATAGACGGTTACCTAACCAACATTCGATCTTCAAAAACGGCTTAATGTCACATTATTAGAAAACACTTGGTACTTCCACGTACGCACGGGACGGCATGTCGTAATTATCGGGAGCGACAAAGAGACAAGATGACAAAAAATAGGCTAATTAGCCAAATTTGAATGTGTCACTTGGGGAGCCAGTATAACCATCTATCAGTTTTTACTTATAATATCATTGGGTTGAAGCTATCATTTCATTTTCATACTTTCCTTCAAGACATTTTTCTTGGTTCTTGTTTCTTTTTTTTTTGCTGCTAAATAGAAAGGACAGAGCATGTGCACCATTCTAATCTTCCCACTTAAGTTTGGAGAGCAATCCAAGGTAAATCAATTACAAGGGTAGGTACCTAATTTAAACGTTCACCTAACAAGCCACATTGCGACATTGACTGTCATCATTCTCAACCGATCAATCAGCTCTTTAAAAAAATAAAGTGATGCCTGCATTTATTTATATTTTTCTATTGTGTAGCAGTTTTTTTTTACAATTAACTTAACATCACGCCAAAGGGTGAGCCTGTGAGGTGTACATAGTAGATAGTACACCCACATTTCGCCAGTTATGTTTAATTCTTTTGTATTGATTCTTTTTTAAATTGTGAATGTGAGAACGTTGTAGGCCTAATAGACTGTAGCTTTGTAAACCATTTTCTATTTTGTTAAGTACTTGTTGACGGGCCTACACTGTCCTCCCATACCTATTAACACTAACTTAAAACATTGTACAAGCCCATTAAAAGAGTAACCGTGGAGTTTCTTGCCGGCTCTTCTCTATAGGAAGCGACCAATTGGAACCGTGCACCTAGCTTTTGACGTTTCAAGTGCCCATGTAGGTTTATGTGAAATAAAATATTTTGATTTGATAGGTCCTACAAGCCTATTGCCAACAACCGGGACAAATCCAGACTCCAGATTGTTACTAGTAATTCGCGACAGTGCAACGCGATTCTAGGAGAACAATTTCTAAGAAAACGTAATGGGAAGTGTTCTACCAGAATCGCGTCGCACCGTCGCGTCGCGCCTGGCTGCGGGAGCCTTGAAGCAGCATTCAAACAATTTACTATCCCACAAAGCGGGCGAATGTTACCTTTACGAACTGTCATATTCATTCAAAACGTTGGCAATACGTCGTCGGAAAAATTACAACGTGTTGTGGGTACATACATACTAAGCTTTTACACTTCCTACGCCTATCCCTTCGGAGAGAACAGTTGTGATGTTAATGTTATTTCTGATACTTACA